>CAWUPB010001173.1:23943581-26343581 GCA_963924115.1 Dovyalis caffra
CATGATTAAAGAAAAGTAAAGACATTGGAAAAAGTTTTCAATTTTGAAAGTTTCCTATTTTGAATAAGGTTTCCAAAAAATGAAAAAATTTTCTAAAATGGAAAGTTTCTTTAAATAGAAGTTTCCTAAAATGAAAATTTTTCTATTTTAGAAATCAGTTTTCTAATTTAGAAGTTGGTTCCAAATTTGAAAATAAATAACCTAAAATAGAAATGAGTTTTCTAATTTAGGTTAAAGGAAACGAGTTTTTTAATTTACGTTAAAGGGTATTTTGAAAAATTAATTCCTAATGTGGACCACCAAAAATTATCTAAGCCTTAAGAATAAATTAATTGGACCATAATGGTTTTGGCCTAATAGGTTTAATTAAAAACCTTAAGATATTTTGATGAAATGATAAACATCAACCTTATTGGATAAGAATGAATGTTTTAGAGATAAAGATCAAAAAGCCCACATATAAAATAACTCCTAATCCTTAGAGGATTAGGAAGCAACAATATAAAGTCCTTAAGGGACTCATTGCGACCCCTCCTTGTTCTTGGAGGAAAAGGAAGTCTCTCCTATAAATATATGGGAGAGAGGTGCACCACACACAAGAAAAAGAGAGAATTTGTGGGAGAGAAAATTCAGCCAACGAAGAAAAATAAAAGGGACACACGACTCAAAATAAAAAGATAGGAGAAAATTATTTTCTCACTAACCCTAGCATGCCATCTCCTCTCTCATCTCTTTAGGTTGTTACAAAATTGCTCGGATTAGATTTTCATAGGAAACAATACATAAATAAGAAAAGGTAGAGGAGTGCTTCTTTGTGGGTGTTTGGATCGCGTGGATCATTAATAGAGGCTAGATACTTAGACGACTTTTTTGTTGAAAAATTTAGATCCGTGCTACAAGAAGTAATTATCTATTCATTGCTTTAATTCATGTATATATATAGTTCATTGATTCAACAAGCATGATCTTGGGCCTTTTAGATGGAGAATTTTTTTTGTTTATTCCACACCTCCATAGGATGTATGATCCTTCATATATGTATATATATATATTATCAAAATAATAAATAATATTAGCATAAAGAACTCTACTTAAAAAATATGGTACGGTTGGATGTTGTTTTCAAAATATAATTCTTATTATTTTATTTGAGGAGAATTGATTTCAAAATATTCATTTAAAAAAGTACATATTAAGCGTTTTCTTATGTATATGCACTATCAATTTTTAATTTAAAAAATCATAAACTTAATTTTGATATTTAATTATTTATAAATAATACAATAGCAATTTTATTATATTTTTATTGCTCAAATATTTGGTCAAGTGAATTTCACATGACACGGATAAATAAAGCACACAAAATCAATACAACCACATACAAATACAAGCTTCTATTCAATATAGAAAAAAAAATTCTTCAAAAACAAATACAACCGTCAAATAAGCAATTTTTTTTTTTTTAAGAAAGACATAAAATTGTCTCCACTCTAAAATTTTAGGCATGAAAAATGCAATCACCATATTACATTCATAAAATCATTTTGCATGGATTTTAATAAGCCAACAGTTGCATTAACTATTTAAACTTTATCTATAGTCACTTTTGAACTTTATTATTATTTATAGGCATTACCTACTTTTGCTATCCTCGAGGTCACATAT
The DNA here is from genome assembly GCA_963924115.1 of Dovyalis caffra. Lineage (NCBI taxonomy): Eukaryota > Viridiplantae > Streptophyta > Magnoliopsida > Malpighiales > Salicaceae > Dovyalis > Dovyalis caffra. The sequence continues at coordinate 23,945,247 of CAWUPB010001173.1, forward strand.
AGGGTACATCTAGTTTTTCATACCGAACACAATTTTTTTAATGCACTCTCTTGATATAAGTCACCAAGCATGATATTTATCGGAAAGAAATCATTCTTTTAACTAGTGTTGAATATGCATAGTTTAATTTTTTTATTTTATAAAATATATTTTTTCATTATTTTTTTATATTTTTACTTGTTATTTATTTCTTAAAATAAAAAATCAAAATAAATTTAAAATAGCAAAAAGGACTAAATAATTAGTTTTTGATACCAAATGGACTAATCATTTCATTTCTCAAAGCGAGAGGGATTAATTTATAATTTACTCTTGAATAGTAAGTAGCTCGTAAATAAGAAAAACGTAAAGCAATGAAAGACCGAAGCATTAAATGCCCTATTTGAAAAGAAAAGGAAATGATGGAAAAAACCTAAAAAACAAATTAAAAGTAGAATTAGTTAAGGGTAACTATGAATTTTTTCAAATCTATTGAGTGGTAATGACATGACTTAAGATCAAAACAAATGATGGTTATACATTAAGCAAAAAATAAAAATAAAAGCTAAGCAAAACATAAAAACCGGTTAAAAAAAAAAAAAATCCATAATATGAATAGTCAATCCATGATAAAATGAGAGAGTGAATAGTGTATTAACAATAAATGCTTCATATCTTTTAGTGTTTTTTGTAATTATAATAATACGTAGAGAACTACTATCCACCAAACTTAGGTAGAGAATTGTAATATATATATTAATGAGACCTACGTTTTTTTAAACTCTATCATATCAGAATTTTCTATTAAAGTGATTTTTCAAACAGAATGTAATAAAATTAGGCTCAATCAATTTAAGAGAATGTTCACGTAGACATTTTCCTATATGAATATACAATGATGTATTTGCAGGATTTTGCACTTTGTTACATGTTCAACAATCTGCTTTTGCTTTTTCATTGTGTCATGGTGATAATTTGATAAGCCTCAACCAAATTAATGTAATCACAAGTTATTAGTTGACAAAGATTTGGATGTGGAAATTGATGTTTGCGCTGAAACTTTTATTAGGAGCTAACCCGTGTTCTTTGTGGTCATTACTAAATACTTGGCCTAAACGAACCTGGAGTAAAATGAGTTGAATTGTAAAGCCAAATTCAGACATAATAATATGTAGAGACAAGACATGGTTATTTGCCTTTAAATTTGTCTTTTGGGTTTTTGGCAGAATATGAAAATACCAAGTAATGAGAACATGCCAAAATTATTCTTGCAAATAATACTGGATAGACGGAGGAGTTAAATTCAAAAGATGTACGACTCAATTGATAACTGAATGATAAGTTGGGCACTGAAGTGGGTTTTTATTTTTCCCTCTCTTCTCTTGACACCCGCCAGGTCTCTTTCCCCAATTCTCCATTTTCCCACTATGTCCCGCCCAAACAAAATTTACGGCTCTCTCTCTCCATTTCAAATTTCACTCCCATTCACAGCAATGAGAGACAAAAAGATTAAAATGCATCAAAAAGACAGCAACGAAACACAAGCGGAGAGACACAGCGACTGAGCAATGGTCACAGACTCTAACAACTCTTTCGCAAAGACAATCTGCTCTATCTGCTATGAAGATCTCAAGCCCATTATCGAAGATCTCCAATCAATCTCCATTTGCGGCCACGTCTTTCACGAGCTCTGGTACGGAAACAATTTCGGATTTGCTTAAATTCTCTAATTTCTACAATTTTCAATTTATTTGTTTGCTTGTTTTTATAAATTTCGAAACTAATTGTGTTAAGATTTCCGTTATTTATGTTGAAACCGTAGCTTGCAGCAGTGGTTTGAATATTGCTCGAATGAAAAGAAGCGTAGCTGTCCAGTTTGCAAGCAGAATTGCTCGGCGCAGAATGCCGGTCGCCTTTATTTTCAGTCGGTTGGGGATCAGACGGAATCGTTTGGGGATCGGAAGGCGGGGGAGAGTGGGGAGGATCCTGACTTGTTGCGCGGAGAAGTGAAGAGTTTGGAAGGGAAATTGTCGGGTCTCAATACGATTTTGGAGGGTCAAATGAAGGAAATCAAGCAGCTGAATGAGGAAGTAAGTTTGATTTTTCTTGTCATCTGTTTTGTTATTTTTGTCTGCGTGAATAATTTGTAGAACACATGGCGTGCAGTAATTTTTGTAGCTGTAATTGATCGAATATATGGCTATTTCAATGAAGTCTTTGAAGCGAACAGATTAATTTTGTTCTTTTCTGGATCTTATGAAGCAATTTTTGTTTCAGTTATATCTTTATAAAAATGAGTTGAAGAAAGAAGTTAAATTGAGGACTGATTCAATGGAACAAAAAGTATCAATTCAGCACCTGCTTCGATCTAAATCTGAGGTGTGTTATCGGATCCACAGTTGTTCTAGATTATTCTTTTCCCAATTAATTGAAGTTTCCTAAGAGGCTTTGGTAAACTGCGTTGTAGGAGCTTGATGCACTGAAGTTGGAGCGCATTAAGCTGCAAGATAGGAATATGGCACTTGCCAAAGAGCTTGTGGCACTCAAACTGTAAGAGCAGTTGTGTTAGGTCCAATTAAATTTTTATTCTTTGGATTCTTTTTATGAACTCTTGTACTTATACAGTTTGCAATTTAGGGTATCAGATGTGAATCTGGAGGAAGATGAGATTTTCAAGCTTGCCTCTTTTGGTAACGTTGCCAATAACAAAGATACTGTAGACATTCTAAGGAAGTCTTTGATCATTCGTAATAAGTAAGTCTTTGATCATTCGTAATAAGTAAGTTGTCCATTTTCCAGTTATAGTAATTAAATGCATTTATGGATGGAGAAAATTATTTTGAGTTTTGGCCTTCAATTGAATTTTAATACTTCTTCTGAATTCCAAAATGTTTAGAGCTGTTAGATTCATCATCAAGGATTGTGTTGTGACAGTAGCAAGCTTTTTTACCCGAGGCCTATCTGTAATGATCAGTGTTTACATGCACCTACCTTCATCGGATAGTTGCTTCTGCTAATGCTACATTTTACCCTATTTTTCCACAGAAGAATAATCTATAGTGACAATGCACCTGATTTATTCTCACTAAATTTTTAACCAGCTATTTTTTTTTTTTTTTGCAAAATATTATCTATGGTGGTTTCTTATATTTACGTGCATCCCTTATTATTATTTTTTTTTGGGGGTTTGGGTATCTAATATGATTCATTGTTGCACATTACTTTTAACAGGAGCTACAAAGAATTGATGGCAAAGTGTAACCAACTTGGACAAGGTGAGGCTCGTTTGTGTAAAAGACTCGAGAAGGCAAAAGAAAAGATCAATAAATTGAAGGTAAGTCTGTGAGGACTTTGCTTAAAATTATCCAATAAAAGCACATTCAGGGAATGGCTTTTGTTTTCTGGTATGTACTAGTCTATAGTTTGGCTCAAATGATTGCTTTGTTGCATTCATCAGACAAGGGTCCAAGAACTAGAGATGGTTGTCGAAGTAAAAGATAATGAAACTTTGAGGGCTTTAAAACCTTCAAAGAAGACGAATTGCAAAGGGTTTGTTGCAGAAGGTATTCAGGATAACTCTAATACCTTCTCCACCAGTATTTCAACAGTCGGTCCAAAGGAACAGCATTGTGTACCTGTGTATGTGACAGGAAGCTCGACCAGTGATCGAGAAAATTTCAGTTTCATCAGTGCCATTTCTTCCAAAGAACGTAATAGAATCACAGCTCTTCACGAACAGGGAAATGGTTATTATACAAGAGATGAAGCAGCTTTGAATCTTTCTACAGCTGTGCATGTAATTCTAGACCCTGATTCAAAACATCAGACCAGAGAGGCTGACTCTACTCTTGCAAAGTTAGAAGCAGTTTCTGATATTCATGGGGAAGCCAAAGTGCACAAAACAGTGAATCCAGCTGGACCTTTTGGTATAAGAACTGCAATTAACATTGACAAGAGCAATACTCTTGATTCTGCTACAGATGAGGGAGTTGCTGTGTCTCTTGATGACATCAGAGAGGTTCAACCCATTCTCAACATTAGAAAAGACTCCCTATCACCAGCTCCACTTTCCAGACCAGGTAACTTGCTGTTGGTATCATTTAAGTTTGATATAATCAGTTTCAAGTAGTTGCTTGAAGCAAACTTGTGATATAACTACATGCATATAGTGTACTTTTGTCCTCCCTATAATGCATATTTTGGAAGATTACTTAGAATCTGACATTAGCTGTTTATTATGACTCTAAACTGCCAGGGGATGTATGTTTCTCTAGTGGATTGATGGGTCCGGATGGAACGAACCGGTACTTAGGGAGATGGTGCAAGCGCGGTAAAAGCAAGGGATCAGTGGACATGCAAGGTACAAGTGCAAGTAGTGGGGATTTAATTGCTGTTGGATCTGATGGGAGAGGTGGTAGAGTTAAAGTGCTGAGATCTATAAATCAGTCATCATTGGTGGGTAATGCATGTATGCAATCATTTAATTATTAGTTTGATATATTTTGGTTTGAAACATCCATGTCTTTGCAACTTGTAGCTGCCTGCACTAGCTGCACTTGTTGCTACTCCAGTACTGGTAACACAATCTTGCTCATACTTACATTTTGTTCTTCAATGGACTATTGATTAGTTTTCTGTTCATTTTGAAAATAGAGAGCATTAAGATCGTTACAACTGCATATCCTTTCATCTTTGTGGTTTTCTTGCTGCTATTTCTTTTGTAATCTATGTTGTATCTAGAATCACATATCTCCATATCACAACTTTGTTATGAAATAGATTGCTTGACTTCTAACTGTAACCCTTTTATGCAGGATGGAAAAGGAAATTCTGTATCTGCCAAGAAGTGCAAGTATGGACCTAAAACAAGCAATTTGCAATCTCAAGGCTGTTTGCAGATAGAAAACTTCTTTGGGAGGGCCAGTCAGTAATCAAAGGTGTGCCTTTTAGTGTGTGCAATGTCTTAGTTATGATAGTGTATTTCAGAAATAGTAAAATGCTTTTAGGAGGTTTGGAAGGAAATTGAATTCTACATTCTTTCCACTCAATTATACTTGTATGATTTTCTTCCTCTTACACCCTCATTATTCATAATTTAACCAAGTGACGAAGTGGTTGCTGTGCTTTTAAGTCTCGCAACCAATAACTTAATTGGGCACATTACGGCTGGTTAAATGGTTTTTGTTGTTAGACGTTTTTGGGACTTCTGAAAATTTATAAGTTGAAATTTATTTGTTTTGAGATATGAGTTATTGTTAATTTCGGAGTTATTACTTAATATTAAAAGAACTATGAACCTAAAATTGATGTTGGTTTAGAGATTTTAGAACAATAAGTTGATTATGCCTTTTTGCGAAGATGTCAATCATTCAAAGGCAATCTTTTTGAGGAAAGGTACTATGTTTGGTTTAATCTTCAAAAGTTTATTTTCAAAAAAACATTATTTTTGCCAAAATATTTTTGAGTCAATTTCTAAGTTTATTAGTTAAGCTAAATTCATTTTTTTATTTTTATTTGTGGTATTATATTGAATCGATCATCGAACCTCAATGTCGGAAGTTTTATCAATTTAACATCGGATTTAGTTTCGGTCTCGACATAATTGATATGTCGAGAAAATAATTTAATTTATAAAATTTGATTAATTTTAAATTAACATTAATTCTAATTGGATAGGAGATGTTTGTATTGGATAGGAGATTTGTTAAAATTACTTAAAACATTTTTTCTTCATGTTTTATTTTGAGCAATGCGAGGAAAATATTATTAAAATTATTATTATTTTTACGGCATTGTATTAAATTAATGTTAGACTTTAAAATTTGAGTCTTGTCAATTTAGTATTGGATTCGAATTAAAGTCTTGACACGATCGGCATGTCGAGGAACAACTTAATTAATTAAAAATATTTATGTGAAATGTTAAATAAATTCAACTCGAATAGATTTATTATTCTTTTAGCATTTTCATTGTTAGATAAAATATATTGAAACTATCGTTTGTCTTTAATAAATAGGAGATTTGTTGGTTCGATATTATAATTGAATTAATTACATATATTAAAATAAATCTCATAACCTAAATATTTTCAAATTTTCTAACATAAATAAAATTAACATTATTACAAAATAATATCATAAAATAATTTAAAAAAGGATAAGAAACCAAATCGAATGGTGACCAAAATGTCCATTGGAATGCTATTGAAAATTACCAAAATACCTATAGGGCTATCTTATTAAAATGCTCCTACATGTTAAAATTATGAAATCACCTTTTGGAACCCTAATGCTACTCGTCACCATCCATGGTTGTCATTCGGTGAGCTTTAGGCTTGTGATTGGTTTAGGAACGTCGAGGTTTGCTAGTTCATTTGGAGTAGGTTATGCGAGTCACAAATTGCTCCCTAGGTATCGCTAATGGTTGCCATTTTCTTTTTTTCTCCTACCGTGATTTTGACCACGATGAGGGTTAAGGAGGATACCAATTGACTCGAGAAGATAATGAGGAGTGTTTTTTCGGTAGTTTGGAGGTCCAGTTTGATCGAAAATGAAAGATTTAGTTGGGTCTTCAAAAATGTGTTGGGATGATTGCTTTGTTCGATTCGGCTAATTTTTGGCGATGTTGAATTGTGATTTTAGGGGAAAATTGCTTCTAGGAGGGTAAAGAGTGTTTCTCTAGTAGTGGGATAGACTACTTTGGTCAAAAAATGAAGAATAGTTTGGGTTGTTATCCGAGGTCGGGTTTCGTGATTTCTCCTCCAATTTTTGGTCTTCTCTTTCTCTAACCGAGTAGGAAATGGTGGCTTTAGTGGTGGGCTATCAATTGGTGGTGGCGAGTTGGAGGCAACTTCGATTGAGGAACGATTGATTTGAAGGGTGAATGTCGGCGGGTAAACAGAGCCAACCTATGGATTGATGAGTCTAGTCCTCTCCTTAAGGGTTTGGTTGATTTTTAGGTTTTTTTTCTTTTTTGGGATTCATTTCCTCTACATTTTTAGGGAGAGATGAAAGGAAAAACGAGTGATGGAGGTTAGGATTTTTAGGGCGGGGAGAATAATTGAGGAGGCCCCCTTAAAATGAAGTGAAAATATGTTTATATAGGAATTTTGTAGGTTTTCGGATAAAATCAATTTAGGCCATTTCATGGATTATTTTTATCAATTTCAATGTATATGTTATTATTTGTCTCTAATTAACTCTTTAATTTAATTGAAATTGTTTAATCCTTATTCTCTTGATTTTCATTAATTTCGCACTAATTAATTTTTAATCAAGTTTCATGATTTTTATCCTTTTCTAATTATATCCCCAATTGGATGTTACTTAATCTTTGCTTTGCATATCATTTTTAATTGGATCCCAAATTATATTCTCAATTTATTTTATTATTTTTTAATTAAAAATAAGGACTAATCTTGAGAAATTAAAATTCTAGAAATTATAAAAATACCTAAAAATCGGGAAAAAGATAAATTATGCAACATTTTATTTTATTTTATTTTTTTGTATTTTTGAATCTCTTTTTTATATGAAAATAAATAGGGGTTCAAAAATAGATTATAATAGTTATCTCTCTTTACAATGATTATGATATAAAGTCAAATGAAAAAAAAATGTTTTTTAATGACTTTGCCTAGTAAGCTTCTAAAGAATTTTTTTTATATTTTTTTGCAAGATTGGTTTGGTTGTTTCGAATGACCTTTATTGAAAAATAAAAACAATGGTCTTGTTTTTATGAGTGACCAACATTGAAAGTAAAATGTGATGATTTTGTTATCTAGGCGGCTTGTCCAAAATGTAAAAATGCAATGGCCTTGTTGTTTGGGAGGTCCATTTGAAAAAATAGAATACGATGGCCTTGTTATTTGGACAACTTGTACGAAAAAGTAAAATGTGATGGCTTTGTTATTTGGGTTGCTTGTTTGAAAAAGTAAAATTTGATGATCTTGTTATCCGAGTGTCATGTCGGAAAAAATAAAATGCAATAGCCTCATTGTGCGGGATGATTTATCTCAAAAAGTAAAATGCGATAGTCTCTATCCTACCAATGATAATGATTAAAATGAGAAACTAGAGTAGACGGTAGATTAAGATATAAAAAAAACAAGTTAACACTACTAATTAAAAAGTTAATAAAAGAACAAGATTAACCCAAAAATCAAATGTAAAAAAATGAATTAATACAAAAAAAAAAAAAATAGAGCGACAAAAAAGAAGAAGAATATTTATAATCATTAACTTTTTCTTAAGTGTCGTGTTGAGAATTTTTTTTTTTTACTAGGAAGGCATTGGGTCTTTCTTCTCATGATTCCGAATGCAATTCACTCGTTCAACGGGAAGATAACAAGCTCTAAAATCCAAGTAGTTCTTTTTTTATATTTTTCATTTTGTTAAATCAAAATGATACTAAAACTAACTCCAGTTACTTTTTTTTTGTCGTTTCTATTTTTTGGTCCCTTCCAAAAAAGAAGGAAAAATAAATCTTTTCATTATGTTTTGATTCTAAAAAGAGAGAACAATTTTTTTGTGTCTAATTTTTTTATTTTTTTTCTGTTTTGGTGTTAATTGTTGATTTCTTATGATTTGCTAACCAAGCTTTGATTTGTTGTTTATTTTGGTGCCCAAGTTCACTCGAAATCTAATTTCTGTCGACATTTTTAGCGAGATCCGCCACGTGGTAGTCAACCTCGCGATGTCGGCATCTCATACTCTCATATAGCTATTGGCACTTAAATAGAAAAAATGAAATGTTAGGTATTGGAATAGAAAAAAATAAAAAATTGGGTACCGAAAATATAGTTTTTTAAAGAAATATATTGTCTCGAGATTGCAAAATTAGTCCAACAATTTTGATAAATATTTTTTATATAATGCTTATGACATTTTTTTTACTTATTAGTGATAATTTTTAATATTATGTATCGGTTGAAAATTACTTTTAAAAATTCTAAACCCCTTTACATCTATAGAAAAAATTTAAATTATGTCATTTAATTCATATATATATATATAAGGTCCAATTAAGATTAAATTTTAAAAAATAAAAGACAAACAAGATCCAATTATGATGGTATAGAATCGATATAAATAAGTTTAGTGATCAAGCTTTTTGATTTGAACGTTTAAAGTGTAATATTTTTTGTAATGATAGAAGTAATAAGTAAATTGTGAATTAGGCTAAAAATTAAATGCATTTTTAAAATTACTTGTGCAATTAGGATAATAACAAAAAAATATGCATGCATATAATTGTCGATATTTTTAAAATTTAAAATTATATTATTTTCAATTTCGAAAAGAAAGTTTTAAGAGATGAGATGATATACATATATCGAAGCACAAGAAATACATGAAATCTATTTATAATAAAGAAAATATATATCAAAGGATAAAGAAGGGATAGATATTCGATGTGAGAAAGTTGAAATAAATTTCGGAGAAAACTATATTTTTGGTGTCCAACCATTGATATTTTTTTTCTATTTTGGTGTCCAATCTTTAATTTTTTTTTTCGTTTCAATGCCTAACCTTTTTTTTTTTTCTATTTGAGTGCCCACAACCATCCGAGAGTATGAGGTGCCGACGTGATAGAGTTGATCGTCACATGTCTTTTTTTTACCGCTATGTGGTAGGTTTCGTCGGACATGTTAGGAAAATTAGACTACGAGTGAACTAGAGCACCAAACAAATATAAAATCAAAGCTTGGGTAGCAAATTATGAGAAATCAACGATTGAGTACTAAAACAAAAAAAAATCAAAAGTTAGGCATCAAAAAAATATTTCTCTCTTCTAAAAAATCAAGTCACGACACTAAAGGTGTATTGGCGAAGGAGACAAAATAGTTATATTTTCTATTTCCTCTTTTAATGTTTTACATTATTGTTTATGCGTGCATCTCGTTTTGAGTTAGTATCGGTGTTATCACATGATTTTCATGACAAACTATTTTTTGTAGATTACCATGTTGTTTCATTTGGTTAATTATCTTAATAAGTTCAACTTGGTTGGTTATTTACTCAAGCAAATTGAATATCGCCACTCCTTTTGAAATTCCCGGCTATCTATTTTGGGAAAGTCATGCATGAAGCCACGATAACCGTCTTGGATTATGTGAATGGAAGCATGAATCTTTTTGGTACAATGAGATTAATTGATGAGAACATAAGGGTTAAATAATATGGATTACTCAATGTCTAATGGGTCGATTAGAATATATGATACTCAATGGGCTGGCCAACAATGACATAGGCTCGAAGAGGAGTCAAAACAAGCATTTAGGCTGAAAATTATTTATCCATAAACGGAATTAAAGTCGAGGAGTTTTAGGTTGAGATTGATGTATGAGATTGGGTCGATGCTAATGAAAGAGTTTTGGGTCAAGATTGTCATGTGGTTTTGGATTGAGGTTGGTTGATGGCATTTTTTATCGAATTTGATGGCTAATTGTTTCTTAGATCGAATTTATGAAGATCTCGATGAAGTTTGGTCCATATTTATAGTTTAAGTCTTCAAGGCTAGATTTAATGATATATTTAAGTTTTGTTAAATTTTATGCCATATTTATTCCATTTTGTTGGATCCTAGGTCATATTTAAGTTTGTAGAATTCTAGCCATTCTAGTCTATTAAGTTTTCCTAGAATGTCATTTCAGCTTGTCAATAGGCATATCTTTGTATTCAATCTAGGAATTTCAATCAATATACTTTGTGAAATTTCAGCAAGAATTTTCTCCTTTAGTTCTTCTAAGAATTTTCCGAACTTATCAAGAATTTTATGTTCTTGCGGTGTTTTCACATAGACTTATCACTCACAATCCCTCTTTTCTAGAGTGTAGCGTCTAATATCTTCCTAAAATTTTGTAGTGTAGCTTCGATTTGTTCCGATTTAGCTTTCTAGGGTTCTAAGATCATCTTGTTCGTTGGTTCTCTAGTTTTGACTAGACGGGGTTTACATTAGTTAGTATCGAACTTGACTCTAAATTAGGTTCTTTTTCATTATTTTTTGTTACAATTTTATTCTTTGTAGTTTTGTTTGGTCCTAAATTAATTGAGTCAATTTTAATTCAAAAAAAAAAAAATTAGTTGCTTTGTTTCGTCTAGTTTATGTCATATCTTTTAGCTATTGCACTTATATAATCTTAGCTACTAAAATTATATCTATATATAATAAAAAATTGGAAAATTATGATAAAAAAAGAATAATTTTTATGTGTTTCAAATTAGTAGTTTTAAAAATTAGTAGCTCTAAAAGTCAATTTTGTGTGTTTCAAATTAGTAAATCTTCAAATCAGTTGGTATCGGAGGTTGGCTTTAAATCGGGTTCTTTATCATTATTTTGTTATTTTATTTCTTATCCTTGTAGTTTTTTTTTTATTCCAAATTGAGTTAGTTTCCATTCAAAAAAACAAAAGAAAATCTATCCGAAAATAAATTATCATTGAGTTAGTTTGTCACTCTTACTAGTTCAAAAATCTATTCGAAACCTATTTATTTTGTGAGTGGTGTTAATTGTCACCAGTTTGCCACTTTAACATATTTATTCTTGATTGGCTTTGTTCATTCAAGAAAGAATTAAAAAAAAGAAGAAGGAATTTGAGAGGTAAAAGGCAAGAGTGTGTGAGCTTATTTTGAAGAAAAGCCATGAAGGTTGAGTGATATTAAATCAAAAGAAATACATGAGGGAGTGTTTGTGAGTTTTTTACCAACATTTTGTGCAGATAATCATCATTGGTCAATAAGCAAAGACGATGTGATTGGTTGTAACTTGAATAAGACGTATGGAACAAACATTTTCAAAGAATCCGTTCGAGGACTTCCAACTTGAGATAAGATGTATGGGACCACTTCTTGATGAGCTTGCTAAAATTTATGAAGAAGAAAAACTCTAGCAACAAAATGAGGAATTTGATGCTGTAATTTTTGAAGAAGATGTGTCAAGATGAAGAGGTTAATGAGGCTGACTTTTGGGTGTCAAAAATATCCAAAAGTCCAGCAAAAATGTGGAGCAAGTTGCTGCCTTTTATAGAGCCATAGACGTCCAACTTATTGGTAACAAAACCGAGTGTGATATTGCTATTATTAAAAAGTTAACTGAGTATGATGCTTTTTTTGTTGGTGCCGAGAATATTATAATTTCCAGCAAAGGAGTCTTTATTATTGCTGAAGACAAAGGACATGTTGCTGCTATTATCATTCATGATTACCATCCTCCAAGTTTTGATGTCCCAATATCAATTTGTGACAATTATGTGAGACATGCCTACTGTTTATTGAATTTTCTAGTGTTTTTCATGGTTCAAAGTTTGTTACAATTGAGTGATTTGATACTAATACTCATTTGAGAAGGCATGAATTCGACATAAAGTTGAAGATTCGAGGACAAATCTTTTTTTAAAGAGTAGGGAAATGATGAGAGCAAAGAGGGTGAATAATATAGACTACTCAATGTCCAATAAGTTGATGAGAATATAAGCTACTCAATGGGCTGGCCAATAAGAACATAAGCTTGAAGAGTAGTCAAAGAAAGCATTTGGGTTGAAGATTATTGATCCACAGCCAGAATTAAAGCTGAAGAGTTTTAGGCGAGACTGATGTATGAAATTGGGTCGAGGCCGATGAATGAGTTTTGGGTTAAGACTATCGTTTAGTTTTGGGCCAAGACTAGTTGATGGTGTTTTTGACTGAATTTAATGGTTGGTTGTTTATTGGGCTAAATTTATGAAAATCTTGATGAAGTTTGGTCTATATTTATAGTTCAAGCCTTCTAAATCAAATTTAATTACATATTTATGTTTTGTTGAATTTTAGGTCATATTTATTTCATTTTGTTGGATCCTATGTCATATTTAAGTTTGTAGAATTCTAATCTATTCAGTTTTTCTAGAATGTCATTTCAACCTATTAATAGGCATATCTTTGTATTCAATCTAGGAATTTCAATCAATATACTTTGTAAAAATTTAGTGAGAATTTTCTCCTTCAGTTCTTCCAAGAACTTTCTGAACTTATCAAGAATTTTACGTTCTTGTGGAGTTCACATAGATTTATCACTCCCAATTACTCTTTTCTGAGTGTGGTGTCTAATACTTTTTTGAAATTTCTTAGTGCAACTTCGGTTTGTTCTGATTTAGCTTTCTAGTATTCTAAGATCTTCTTGTTCGTGGGTCCTCTAGTTTCAATTAGACGGGTTTACATCATTAAAATATCACCCTTATGGTTGGAAAAAGTAAATAAACATGCAGGCCTTCTTTTGTGCAGATATTTCCTGACCAGGCGAGCACGAGGTGTGACCTTTTTGGTTCAGAAAAGGAAGGCCTGCTTTCTTTTTTTCTTAGGCATCCCCTGTCAAACTAAGGGCATGGAATGTTCGCAAATGCATGCGTGTGTTTTCAAAGTTCGTGGTTTCTTGTAGTTTCATTAGTATCAGCCTGTTGATTGATTCATACTGCCTGTATTTTATCACAATCTTGAGGTAATGTTGAATCCCCCTAGTGTCCGGGAAGCAGAAACATGTTTTCTCTGTGGGAGAAAAAACTAAATATGGGAAGCTTAGACTATGATTGTTAGTTAAAAGGGGATTAGAAGTTGATTGAATAATTATCTAGGAAGACCGAGTAAAATAAAACGTGCATGGATTTTGCTGTTGAATTAACCACGTCATATCTGCCAATCAGTGTGGTTTGAGTATTAGGTGATTAGCATGAGATTCTAAGTGTTTAATTCGGAATGCAACGTGCTGTGTAATATTTAGTCTTGGAACATATAGCTGTGCACTTATAGGTGACGCCTTAAATAATAATATAAAATTATTTATATAGTCTCATCTAATAATTTAAATATCTGAATTGAAATAATTTTTTAAAATAATATCATAGTTTGAATAACTGAACAGATTACTGAGTTTGAATCTCATCACAAGATTAAATATCACAAATTTAAATCTCATCATTCCCATTTTAATTTTACAGTTTAAAATTTTAAATTAAAATAATTTTTTAACATGCACCTAATTATAATCTAAAGATGATGGCGTAATTCAAATCTTGATGCTATTTATAGTCCACTGTGATTATAATGGGCAATGGTGAATTTTTTAGTTTACGGGAAATGAGTCTATAATTTTCCTGCGAGTAGCAAGTTAAGACACGAGGGTGTAAATTTTGGGAACAAGTTAGTTTTTCCGACTTAATGAGACAATTCAATTCAAACACTTTTTGCAAAAGTAAATGCCATTTTTCAAATTGAAGTGTGCAGTAACCCTTCTGTTACAATTGAAAGTTCTTCAGAGAATTGAATTGTAAAACACGATTTTTAACTACATTCCATAATAATCAATCCTTTTTTCTTTTTGTTTCTTTTTCCTTTTGTTTTACCATTCATATGTAGCCTAAGGATTTGTTTTATTTTTCGTTTTTAGGTGATGCCGTGGTAAGAATTTTAGTGCTAGTGTGAAGAAAGTGAGACTTTTCCTTAGGCTTTTTTTATGCACGATTAACTTGATTTCAATTACTCCTCAAATTGTATATTAAAAAAAATTAATGATTGTGTAAGTTGAATTAATTTAAGATTTGAGAATGTTTTATTGAATATCTAAATTTCCTTTAGTTTAATAAAATTCAAGCTGGGTGAGAATGGAGGAATTCATTTCGGTTAGGAGCTACATTTTTTTATTTGTTGGGATGCTCAATGAGCTTCGTAATACATACATAAATAGAGTATCGTTTCTTCGATACATAATAATTAAATAAATAAATTGAAATCATTAAGACTTGAATTTGTTTCATTAGATAAAATTGTTGGGCTAAGTAACTCCTTATGGGGAGAAAAGCCCAACAATTGAGGTCCAAAAGTTGAATAAGTAGGTTTTGATTGCTTGCTTGACGTGGTGATATAAAAACTTCAAAAAAAGAAGGGAAAACGTGAGAGAGAGCACATAAGAGAGTAGAAAATCTGATTCTTTTGGGAAGTTGCAATAGTTTCATCAAATTGACGATCGAGTATTGATTTATGGTGCGATTGGCCTGAAATTTTTAACACCATACTTGTGACTCACGGTTCTTCAATTTGAACGGTCGGATCATCGATTGAATCTCTTTAAATCGGGTATTTTAGACATGAACGAGTAACTCTGTTTTAGGAGATTTATCCTTATTGATCTATTTCACAAGTGGTTATTCCAAGATGGTTAGTCTTGATAATAATGTTGATGTATGCCTTTAGGTCGAGCTAGAGAAGAACTTTGTGAATCCATTATTTACTTCATAGTGGAGGTTTTGATGGATTACGGTCCCCTAGTTTTTACTCCTCACATCGAGGAGGTTTTCCATGTTAAAATTGACTTGAATTTATGAGTAATTGGTGGTGTGTTATTTGAACTGCTATATTGCTTTACATTATTGTTTTCTATTAGATTTGCACAAGAGTAGGGAGAAAATTATTTCTTTAAGTAGCTTGATATTTTTTAAGTAGTTGTTATTTTTTTCTCCCATTAAAATAGTATCGAGCTAGGTTTTTGCTTGAAGTTTTTTTATTGCCTTACGTTAAATAATGGAAACTAACACAAGTAGAATGGTTACATTGAATGGTTCAAATTATCATGTTTGGCAAGGAAAAATGGAAGATCTTCTTTATGTGAAAGATTATTATTTGCTAGTGTTTTCTAAGGAGAAACCCAAGAATAAAATTGATGCTTGAATGGAATATATTTCAATCGTCAAGTATGTGGTTACATTAGAAAATGGGTGGATGATAATGTTTTAAATCATATTAGTAGAGAAACACATGCACATAGTTTGTGGAATAAACTTGAGCAATTGTATGTTTAGAAGACAGGGAATAATAAATTATTTCGATAAGACAAATGATGGCTTTGAGATATCAAGATGGAACTCCTTTGATTGATCATTTAAATATTTTTTAAGAGATTATTAATTAGTTGGCTGCAATGAATATCAAGTTTGATGATGAAATACAAGGGTTATGGTTGCTTGGTACTTTGCCGGACTCATGGGAGATGTTTTGAACATCCTTGTCCAATTCAGCCCGGATGGTATGATTTCCATGAATGTTGCTAAGACTAGTGTGTTAAACGAGGAGATGAGAAGAAAGAAACGAGAATCGTTCTCACACTCGATGCCTTAATTGTTGAAAAGAGAGAGAGAGAAGTTACACTCAAAGTTCGAAGAACATTAATAAGAGTAGATGACAATCCAATAAATTTGCTAATATTAAGTGTCATTATTGCCATGAAAAGGGACATATCGAGAAGTATTATCATTAGTTTAAGAGAGATAACGAGAAGAAGAAAGGTAAAGAAAAGAAAAGTGAAGAAGAAAACAATGGCAATCATGTTGTTACTCTCTCGAAGACTTTCTCATTGTTTTCAATGGTGATGTCGTGAATCTTGTATGTCATCGGACCAATTGGGTGATTGATAGTGGTGCATCTATTCATGTGACATCTCATAGGGATTTCTTTACATACAAATCTGGTGAATTTGGATTTGTTAAGATGTATAACAATGGACTGGCCAAAGTTGTAGGCATTAGAGATATATGTTTAGAGACTAGAAATGACACAAGGTTCGTTTTGAATAATGTCAAACATATACACGATATTTGTTTGAATTTGATCTTTGCGAGTGAGCTTGATGATAAAGGGTATTGCAATACATTCGGTGATGGTTAGAGGAAGCTCACTAAAGGTTTTATGATTATGGCTAGAGGTAAGAAATTTTCTTCGTTGTATGTTATGCAAGCCAAGTTATTCGTAGGAAAGATTAATGCGAGTAAATGATGAAGGTACAATTAAATTATGGCATAAGAGGCTTAGTCATATTAGTGAGGAAGGATTAGTACTCGTTGGCCACAAAAAGGCTCCTTTCGGGAATAAAAAATACACCATTGAAGAAGTGTTGTTATTACTTGGTTTGAAAACAAAACGAGTTGCATTCAAAAGCTCATCTCCTTCAAGAAAGCTAGGTATACTCGATTTAATGTACTCGATGTTTGTGGTCCTATGAAGATAAAAACATTTAGTGGCTCTCGTTGTTTTGTTACCTTCATAGATGGTCACTTAAGAAAGCTTTGGGTTTATATCTTAAAGACCAAAAACCAAGTATTAGATGTTTTTAAGCGAGTTTTAGGCTTCGGTTAAGAAATGGACTAGAAAGAAGTTAAAATGCACCAAAGCCGACAATAGGGGAGAGTACATCGGACCTTTTAATGAATATTGTAGACAACATGTTATTCGACATCAAAGGACACCTTCCAAGACTCCTTAGTTAAATGGCTTAGTCGAGAGAATGAACGGGATACTAATTGAAGTGATGAGATGTCTACTTTCATAAGCACAACGGGTGAAGCTTTAAGTATAGTTAGACATGTGTTAAATACTATTCTATGTGTTCCATTAGAGCTTAATGTTCCTAACGAGTTTGGATAGGTAAAGATGTCTCTTATGACCATTTATGTGTATTTGGATGCAAGAAATTTATGCATATTCTCAAAGATGAGAGATCCAAACTTGATATGAAAACACGATATTGCACATTCATTGGCTATGGGTAAGATGAGTTTGGCTACGAGGTTTTATGATCCAATTGAGAAAAAAAATTAAGAAGTAGATATGTTGCATTTATAGAAGATCAAACAATAAAAGATATTGAGAAATTAGAGATTAAAGCTGCACCATGTTAGTGATGATCTTGTTGATTTAGATCTAGTTCCTTCGCACCTGTTCCTACATAGGTTAAAAAGAGCCAACATGCCTTAAATGATTTAGAGAGATCACATATCCCGAGTATTTGGATGTTAATGATATGGTTCATGAACCAAAGGTTCTAATTAGAAGATTTATTAGAGATTGATGACCTTCTAGATATTCTTCGGATGAATACGCTTTATTGATTGATGCTAGTGAACTGAAGTGTTATGCGAAGTAATTGAAGATGAGTGAAAAAATAAGTGGATTGATGCCATGCAAGATGAAATGAAGTCACTATATGAAAATCATACTTTTGAGTTGGTGAAGTTGCCTAAAAGAAAAGGAGTTTTGAAGAACAAGTAGGTATACAAGTTGAAGCAAGATGAACAAGCTTTACAACGGTAGTACAATGCTAGATTGGTTGTCAAGGGATTTGGCTCGTGAAAAGGTATTGAATTTGGTGATATATTCTCTCCGATTGTAAAAATGTCTTCATTTGAGTGGTTTTAGGTCATGCAAAATGCCTAGACTTGGAATATGAGCGAGATGGATTTGAAGATAGTCTTTCTACATGGTAACTTAGAAGAAGAGATATAAATGGAACAACCATATGGTTATAAGGTGAAAGTTAAAGAGCATTATGTGTGCAAATTGAGGAAAAGTCTTTACGGCGTAAAGCAAGCACCAAGATAATAGTATAAGAAGTTTATGTCGGTTATGGAAGAGCATGGCTATAAGAGACTACTTCAGATAATTATGTGTTTGTTTAAAATTTTTTTGATGATACTTTATTATTCTCTTGTTGTATATTGATGATATATTGATTATTAACAAAAATGCTTCAAGAATTGAATTATTAAAAAAACAGCTAAGCAAGTCTTTTTCCATGAAAGACTTAGGCCCAAGCAAAGCAAATTCTTGACATTAGCATTACCCGAGATAGAAACATAAAGAAATTATTCTTGTCATAAGAGAAGTATATCAAGAAGGTTCTTCAAAAATTTTACATGGACAAAGAAAAAGTGGTTAGCTCTCCTCTTGTTGTCGACTTTAAATTAAGCACCAAGAAAAGTCTTTCAAAAGATGAAGAGAAGAAAGACATGGAAAGTGTTCCATATGCCTCATCCATAGGAAGCTTATTGTATGTCATGGTATGTACATGACTAGACTTAGCATAAGCGAGTTGGTGTTGTTAGCCATTTTTTGTCAAATCTCAAAAGAGACCATTAGAATGCGATAAAATGGATAATGAGGTATCTTCGAGGAACTTCTAGTTTGAAGCTCGGTTTTGGGATTAGGAAACCCGAGTTGGTTGGCTACACAAATTCAGATATGGTTAGAGATATTGATACTTGAAAATCTACTTCGGGTTATTTGATTTTCTTTTTCAAAGGAGCTATGTCATGAAAGTCAAAGTTATAAAAGTGTGTTGCACTTTCTACAACCGAAGCTGAATTTATTGTTATAATGAAAGTTAGTAATGAGTTACTATGGTTGAAGAAGTTCTTGGGAGAACTTGGTTTTGTACGAAAGAGACATGTGTTGTTTTGTGACAATCGGAGTGCAATTCATCTTGGTAAGAACTCCTTATTTCATTCTAGATCAAAACATATTGACGTTAGATATCATTGGATAATGAATGCTCTAGATAAAAAGTTATTGAATCTTGAAAAGATCTATATAGATTACAATGGTTTTGATATGATGACAAAGACACTACCAAGAGAGAAGCTTGAACATTACCGTTCGTTGCTTGGAATGGCAAATTCCTTCACATCCTCATGTGGGGAGATTTGTTAGGCTAAGTCACTTCTTACATGGAGAAAAGCGCAATAATTAAGGCTCAAAACTTGAATAAGTAGGTTTTGGTTACTCGCTTGAAATGATGATATAAAAAATTCAAAGAAAATAAGGGAAAATGTTAGAGAGAGTAACTAAAAGAGCAAAAAATCTGATTTTTTTTTGGGAAGCTACGGTAGTTTCGGTAAATTGTTGATCGGTTATTGATTTGTGGTGAGATTGGCTTGAAATTTTGACAGCATACTCATGACTCATGGTTCTTCAATTTGAACAGTTGGATCGTCAATTGGAGCTCCCTAAATCATGTATTTTGGATGTGACCAATAAATTTATTTTTGGAGATTTATCCTTATTGATCTCTTTCACAAGTCATTATTCCAAGATAGTTAGTCTTGATGATAATGTTGATGTATGGCTCTAGGTAAAGCTAGAGAAGAACTTCATGAACCCATTATTTAATTCATAATGGAGTTTTTGGGAGACTACGGTCCCGTGGTTTTTACTCTTCACATTGGAGAGGTTTTCCACGTTAAAATTGATTTGCATTTATGTGTGGTTGGTGATGTGTTATTTAAATTGTTATATTGCTCTGTGTTATTGATTTCTATTAGATTTGCACAAGAGTAGGGAAAAAATTATTCTATTGTGCAACTTGATATTTTTCAGGTTGTTGTTATTGTTTTTCTCTCATAAAAAAAATTTCTGAATCTAAACTATACATGCATGTATAGATTTCAAATTTGTTGATTGTGATGTCGTATATTAGTTAAAAATTCAAACTCTACCTGGTATATATGAATTGAACAGGCATCTTCTGCAATGCTTTAAAATCAAAGTCATTACCAGAAGATCATTGCAATAGAGATTAAGAATTGATGAAATATATTTATAAAACGTCGTATATATTTATTTGAAAATGACCTACCCACATATGCAAGTATCCAAATTTTGTTTTGTTAGACCAAAACAGAGGGGCCCATGACACATCGTGTCTTTGTGAGTTTAGTTAGACTAAAACAAGTAGAAGCCACCATATACAAATTTATATGGGATTATGGGAAGGAGATTATGGTAATTTGATTTTGATTGTAAATTGCGATTCACCATTATAAAATACAGTAGCAATAAAAAAAAAAAAAAAAAAAACTCTGAGACGAAGGAAGTTCTGCGCTGCCTTTATTTATAGCATGACCTCACCATATCTACGGGTTTGAACTTTGAATAGCTCACGAGAAAATGGAAAAGAAAAGGGTAGGAGTAATTAAGTTTCTTGTTGAACTTGAAACTTTGGATTCTGCCTCTTGTTTTGTTTCTGCAGCAAATTTTGATCGGGTCTTGCGAAATGGTTTTTTTAACAACTGCGAAGTAGATATAGCACGTGATTGTTATACTTGTAGTTCTAGAATTCCAAGACACTGATGAATATAACAATTTCAATATATGTTTCCTTTCAATTCTGTTATAAGTTCAGCTCAAAATTCTATTTTGAATTTTTATTGAAAACATCCGATTGATCCTCAAAACTATTCATCAATTTTCATTTAGATTACTAAACTAAAATAATTTTCAACTGCAGAACATTTCTATAATTTTCAATTGCATAAAACAATGATGTCAAAAAAAAAAATAAATAAATAAATAAAATAAAATAAAATTGTAAGGATTTTAGATAAAAGGATCAGGTAGCAAGGCATTGGAGGTGAAAATCAGAATTCCTACTTTTATTTCTATTTTGTCCTTAATTTTGTAGGTGTGTTGAATCTGAAGAGAGAGAGAGAGAGAGATTTGATATACTAGTTTCAAGGATAATGCCCGTCCAAATAAGAAGAGATGAGTTTTTTTTTTTTGAAAAATGTAAAATAATATTTTATCAAAGTCAATAAAGGCACAAACAATTGTTATAACCAAAAAAATCACCCATTTATTTTTTATTATTTTATCTTCATTTTATTTTTATTTTCTTTTGCCTTTATTTTAGGAATTTACCAAAAAAAAACAAAAAACAAAAAACAAAAAACAAAAGAGAACGTAAAATCAAAACTACAATGTATATATATAAGATTTTATTCGTTACATCCAAGGATACAATTGAATCAAATAAAAATGTAATTAAAGCAAATAGGGATACAATCGAATCAATCAAAAAATTCAGAACCTAAATTCTACTTTATAGGGACCTAATTAGAAAATTACAATTCATATAGAATGAAATTACATATCAAAGGACGAGATCACGGATAATTGAAATTCACAAGGACCAAATTAAAATTTAAGAGGGAACAATTAGACCAAATTCAAGCAATCCAACCCAAAATCCGGTCTTGGTTTTGTTCCTCAACTTTCCCCTGGAGAAAAAATTTTCTCCAAAATTTGTCTTATTTGTTCATTTTTTGTGGTTCTTGGCCGACAATTGTACTAGGCAAGAATCACACTAACTTTGCTCCACTACACCACACTCCCGCACCGTTAAACCACCCGCTCACACCTCTGCATCACTCTACACACACACACATGGCAATTTTCTATTCATAGAGTGCCAAAATAAATAGAATCAAGATATTCTCAAGAAATATTATCTTTTGGAACTAATTTTTCAAAATACTTTCGGCTCAAACCTTTTTCATTCATCCAAAATGGACTTGTAATTTAACCAATTACCATCAAGTACATAAAAAAATTCATGGAAATCTTATATAATCCAAACGCGTTTACTTGGTCTAACCCAATAACCTTTTTGAAGAACGTGTATCATAACATTCGAATATCATGTTTTGACTCTTAATTAATTAACTTGAACATCTTGGTAAATGAAAGTATTTTTATTGGAACATCTCTCGCTTTCTATCGAATGATTTGAATTGTATTTAAGAGAATCATTCAAGTGCACGACTTATTCCATGAGAACCAAATATCTATTCAATGATCTTTCTCAAAATATGATAAAAATTTCAAGACTAATTTGCAAATTGTGATCCAAGCATCAAAAAAATAAAATATGAGCACAAATAGTGGTTGCATTAAGAGAGTGAAAAATGCACGATCTCAATCAATACTTAGGGGGTTTTCATGACTCGATCTCAATGATAATGAGTAAAATTGAGAATACTTAGGGGCAAGACCAAGGATGTAACAACTCCAATCAAATTTAACAAACTATCAAACAATAGCATCATAATGCCAATTGTAGAGATGAAGGTCTAAACGAGTAAGCTTTTGAGCAAGAATCAAAGCGACCAAAGCCATCAAGCTAGGGGGCAAAGAGTAGTCTTAAGAAAGGATGATGACTTAGTAAAAGTTTGATAAGTAATCAAAGCATTCGGGGATGATCTCATAGGGGTAGATCACAACACGTGAATAGTTATCAATTTTAAAGTTCGGAAAAGTCCATCTACCTCGGTTGGTTGAAAAATGTGAAAAAACTCAAGTCCACGATGAACAATGATCAAGGGCCGAGGGCAAGGAAATTTTATTGGTATTGTAGGATATGATTCGATACAAAAATTCAAAATCGAGCTCCAAAAAGGGAGTTGAGTATCGATAAGGAGGGACGACCTATGTTTCACTAGGTAAGAAACCAACCATTATAATCAACTTTATTGATATATTTTAGAAACATCAACTTAAATGAAAAGACGAAACCATCATTCAAATTCAAAATTCTAAAGTTTTAAAAGAGGTTTACATTCCCTTAAATCATCCGGTGCGGGATCGTCTAATAATAGACCATCATCCGAGATAGGGTTGTCTAATAATAGACCATCATCCTAAGCGAGGTCACCTAGTAATAAATTATCATTTCGAATAGGGTCGTCTAATAATAGACTATCATTCCGAGTAGGATCGTTCAATAATAGACCATCTTAGGCAAGGTTTCCCGATAATATATCATCATCCTAGGCAAAGCCATCTAACAAAAGACTATCATCCCGGACATGATCGCCTAATAATAGACCATAATTTCATGTAAGATCATCCAATAATAAACCATCATCTCATGTAAGGTTGTCTAAAAATAAACTATCATCTCGAGCGGGGTCATCTAATAATATACCATCATCCCAAATAGGATCACCTAATAATAGACCATCATCTCGGACAAGATCGTTAAATAATAGACCATCATCTAAGGTATGGTCATCCAATAATAGACCATCATCCTAGGTAGAGTCATCCAGTAATAGACCATCATCTAAAGTAGGGTCATCCAATAATAGACCATAATCTTAAGTAAGGTCATCCAATAATAGACCATCATCCAAGGCATGTTTGTTTAATAATAGACTATCTCGTTAGTGTAGGTGTCCAAGATTCAACATTGATTAGATGGTTTGAATTATTGTAATATTATATTCTTTATTTTATTAATAAAAAAAGTCTTTTTATTAATTCTTGTTGTTTTATATTCATTGATAAAATTAGATAAAAGTTCATATGATATGCATTTGCATTAATGATTGATCGAAAGATGTGACACAAACATTAATATACTTAAATGATATCATTAAATATCTCAAGTTATAGTATTGTCAAGAATAGATATTGACTATATGTGATATGACTCGTGAGAGTTATACTCATGCTATAAGATAGCATTTGGAGTTCTCATATCTATTGACATGGTGATGCCAAAGCATGGTTAATGTTAATGAACATATCACTAGACTTGACTCACCATGAGAACCTATTTGGTTTAGTTTATGAAAATCTCATATGAGATGGGTACAACTGGTCCTTTGACTTGAAGTTACCACGGTTATCTCATTGGAGGGTTTATGTACTTTTACACTCGTTTCGATGGGCTCGGTGAAGAGTCGCACATGGGCGATTCGTCGGGTCTACTAAGAATCTAATGGAGATAGGTCAATGACTAAGATAGGACATGTCATTCCTTATATGTTAAAGGAGTTATCACATTGCACTTCGATAAATATCTGCTAAAAAAATTTATGGTTACGGTAGGAGTACACCAATAGAGCATAGTTGGTTTACTTTAGAGATAAGACATTTAAAAATTGAAGAAAACTTATGTGATCATAATTGAACATAATAAAAACCAAGTTCGAGATCACACTATGATAAATTAACATGAGGACTTAATTGTATGATGACCATGCTTATGAAAGGTAATTACAGATTAATTAATTCTCATAGAGAATTGGGTAGTCATGATGCCTTGCTAGAGGCCAATCTTGATTCATGTATTAAGAGATAAAAGAGATGTCTTTCATTTTTTATACATTACCAACATATCTAGGAGCTTATTGAGTCACACGTATAAGTTTAAGCATTCACATAATAAAAAAAAGTAAAGATTTTGGAAAAGGTTTCCAAGTTTTGAAAGTTTTCTATTTTGAAATTTCTTTTTCAAAAATGGAAAGTTGCATGTTTTGGAAAAAGTTTTCTAAAATAGAAAGTTTTCTATTTTAGAAATCGGTTTCCTAATTTGAAAGTCGATCCCAAATTTAAAAATAAGTTACCTAAAAAGAAAATTTGTTTCCTAATTTAGGTTTAAGGGTAATTTAAAAAATTATTTCCTAATATGAGCCTCCTAAAAATATCTAATCCAATTTATTAGGATAGTCCAAATTAATTGATAATTAATTGGGCCAAAAGAATTTGAGCCAATTGGTTTAAATTAGAAAACATGCAAGATATTTTGATAGAAGAATAAACTTAACCCTTATTAGATAAGGATCAAGGTTTATAAGGATAAGATCTAAAAAATCCACATGCATTGCAACTCCTAATCCTTAGAGGACTAGGAAGCAACAAGCTAGAGTCCTTTTGGACTTATCGTCTCCACTTCCTTATCCTTCAATTTCTTGCCCTTGAAGGACAAGGAATCAACTCCCCCTATAAATAGAAGGGAGAGGTATGATAAAGAGAGACTAATGCTAGGCATACACGGCATAAAGGTATAAAGAAAAAAATTATTTTCTCTTTTCCCTATAACATGCTAACTCTCTCCCTCTCTCTTGAGGTTATCATAAAATATCTCTAAATAGATTTCTAATGAGAAAATATTAAACAAGTCAAAAAAAGATGGAGCTAGCACTCTACAACTTCTAAGTGTTTCGGTGTGGGTGCTTAGACTACATGGATTATTGATAGAAGTCGGATACTTTGACGATTATTTTCTACAAAGGTTAAATCTACGCTATAAGAGGTAATCCTTTACTTATGTTTTAATTCATGTTTATGTGATTAGTTGATTGAACGACTTGATCTTAGGAGTCGTAGATTGAGGAAATTTTTTTGTTTTATTCCACACCTCTATAGGATGCATGACCCTTCACTATCATCTCAAATAAGTTCGTCGAATAATAGACCATCATCTCGGGTAGGGTCATCCAATAATAGATTACATCCGAGGTAGGGTTGTCCAATAATAGATCATATTCTCGAGCAAGGTCATCCAATAATAGACCATCATCCAAGTAGGATCGTCCAATAATAGACCATCATCTCGGGTAGGATCGTTACTATACATTCGAGATAGGATCACCTATAATTGGCCATCGTATTGCATTTTAATTTTCGGGATAGGTTGTCCTTAATAAGAAAGCCATCGTATTATATGTTTAATTTTAGGGGTAAGTTTGTCCTTAATAATAAGGCCATCGCACAAAATGTTTAATTTTTAGGATAGATCGCTCTTGACAATGAGACTATCATATTGTATTTTATTTTTAGGACAATTCACCCTGCACAATGAGGTTATTGCATGTTTACTTAATAGGGTAATTCATCCTACACAATGAGGTTATCGTATTTTACTTTAAGGTTATTGTATTTTATTTTTAAGGAAAGCCACCCGATGCTGATGAGGTTATCGTATTTTTATTTTTAAGGCAAGTCACCTTGTATAATGAGGCTATCATATTTTATTTTTAGGGCAAGTCTTCTTGCATAATGAGGCTATCGCATTTTTATTTATAAGGAAAGTTGTCTTACACAACGAGACTATCAAAATTTATTTTTAGGACAAGCCAACCTACATAATGAGGCTATCAATTTTTATTTTAAGGGCAAGCTATCCTACACGAAAGAGGCTATGATATTTTTTATTTTTAAGGCAAGTCACCCCGGCACAATGAGACTATTGTATTTTATTTTTAAGATAACCCACCTTGCATAATGAGGCTATCACATTCTTATTTTTGGGCTAGCCACCCCGCACTTTGAGGTTATTACATTTTTATTTTTCGAGAAGCCACCCTGTATAATTAGACTATTGTATTTTTTTTTTTAAGACAAGCCACCTTGCACAATGAGGTTATCACATTCTTATTTTTTCGGCTAGCCACCCCGCACTTTGAGGCTATTGCATTTTTATTTTTACGGTAAGCCGACTTGCACAATTAGACTATTGCATTTTTATTTTTATTTTTATTTTAGGGTAAGCCACCTTGTACAATAAGGTTATCAAAAAATTTCAATTTGTTTGGAACGATCACCTAAGATAACCATACAATTTTCATTAGTCAATTTACTTTTTCTTTACAAACTCACTAAGCAAACCCTATCCGAAATTCATTTTGTAGCTAGCATTTCCATTGTAAGCATTGCAAAGAGGAAGTAACTATCATACCTTAAAAATATCATTCATTTATTCTTGTTCATTTTATCTTCATTTTATTTTTATTTTTTATTTTTGCCTAATTTTTGGAATTTACCACAAAAAAAAAAGAGAAGTAATATACATACATACATACATATATATATATATATATATATATATATATATATATATATATATATATATATATATATATATATATATATATATATATATATATATATATATGATACAAAAATTTTATTAATTACACCTAGAGATATAACTGAATCAAACAAAAATGTAATTGAGATAAATAAGGATATAATCAAATCAATAAAAAAATTAAGAACCTAAATTATACTTTATAGCACCCCAATTGAGAAATTACAATTCATAGGGACTAAAATTACATATCAAATGATGTGATTATAGATAATTGAAATTTATAAGGACCAAATTAGAATTTAAGAGTGAATGATTAGACCAAATTCGATTGAATGGGCTATCGTTCGCTCCAACTCGAATTTGTTCTCGGGTTTGTTCCTCAACTTTTCCCCTAGAGATAAAATTTGCTCCAAATTTTGTCTCGTTCGTTCATTCTTTGTGATTTTTGGTCGCCAATTTTACTAGTTAAGAATGATGATGCCTCTACTCTACTACATCTCACACTTGCTCCACTACACCACCCCTTCATATCCTCGCACCATTCCGCATGCACACATACACACACACACACCATTTCAATTATCTCGTTTCTAAAGTGCTAAAAACCTAATATTGGGTTTTTGGTTCTTGTAATAGACAATTCAAGCCATGAGTGGATTCTAGGGTATAGGTTACCAATAAAAAAGGCTTGGAATTGAAAAAAAAAGATAAGGAAGTATTGGAGGGAAATTGGGAAGAAGAAGGAATTGTGAGAGAATTTTGTGAATTCTAAGAATTGGACAAAAGCAATTCTAAGAATTGAGAGGAATCTGTAAGTAATTCAAAGGCTTGAATTTCTAGGTTTCAAAGGGATATTTTCTAGGTTTTCCTTTTTTTTTTTTTAAGGCTTTTCTCGGGTTTGGGTGAAGAACAATCGAAGAGAGCAAGAATCACGTTGCCTCCCTCACTATCATCATTCATCCTTAACCAAGTAAACTAAGTAAACTTCCTATTCTCCTGTCGTTCTTTGATTCAATTCGTCGGCCTCTACCTCTAGTTTGATCGAGAACCAATGATGGCGGTGACTTAGTGACTACCATCATACAACATGCACAACCCATTTTCTTCATGTTTAAGAGTAATCGGGTTGAAGGAGGAAAAAAAGAGAGTTTCTAGTTTTGTTTGTTGCCAAGATAGAGGAGGGAAGATAGAGGAATGAGAGATGAACGAGAGAGAGATGAAGGAATTAGGTGTCGATCATGAGGGTGAAGAAAAAATGATTTAAAGGGAGGAGATTGTTTTCAATCTTAGCAGAGGCTTATGTTTTTTAAAGAGAAAGGAGATGAAAGAGATAAGCCTTTTGGGTTCCTATTGAGAGTGATAGAGAGAGAGAGAGAGAGAGAGGGGGGGAAGGAGGGGGAGAACTTTGATTGAAAATAAAATGGAAAATGAAATAGGTTTCTTTTGGTGGATTTAGGCTAGTCTAAGAAGAAAAAGAAAGTGTGGGTCGGGTTAAGCCCAACCCATAAAGGACAAAAGACTAGGCTAGCCTTAGCCCGACCTAGACCCACGCAAAAATAAAAGAAGGGGATGGCCTACTTAGTAAGCCAAGCCAATGGGCCGAAGGTTCACTAACCAAAGAAAAAATGGCCCGATGCTTTAGTTTTATTTCTAGACAAATTGACCTTGAATGCTTTTTATTTTTGTATCTTTATTTTCTCGTTTAATTTAGAATTAATGCATTTTTTTTCTTAAATTTTATTTAGTTGATATCAATTTAGAATTTCTTTCAATAATTAGTTTAGGTAATTAATACGTGGACGAATTGTCAAATCTTTTAATTTTTTGAGACCGATGACGATTCCTCACTCGGCAAAAAAATAATAAAAATAAATAAAAAATAAAAAATAAAAATGGAATATTAGGAAAATAAAAAAGAAAAATGCTAAAAAAAGGGAAAAAAAGAGAGAAAATGTTTAAGAAGAAAAAAAAGGAGAAAATGCTAAGAAAAATTAATGAAATCTCCTATCCGATTGAAAGCTGTTGTTAGTAAAAAAAGAATCACTTAGGTGATTAGGTAGTTCTTCGGCATATCGGTTATGTCAAGACTTAAAGCGGATCCGATATTGAACTCACATGTCTCCCGAAGAAGGTATTCGACGATCGGTTCAATATGATGCCATAAATAAAACTAAAAAATTTAATTTGACGTAGAAAAAACTTAGAGTTTAAATTAGAAATAATTTAGCACAAATAAAACACCTTAGGAGATAAATGGTAAGACTAAGCTAGGCGTGATACCTTTCTTCAAAAAAGTATTTTTAGGCGCGATATCTTTCCAAAAGCATTACCAACTCCTTACCTTAAAATCTCCGAACTAATGCTATTTTTAGGTTCCTTTTTCCTTCGATACTAAGTGACGACTCTCAAAAACAATAATAACTCACATCCCCATAAATAATTCAAAACAAAATAAGATCTTAAAATGTTAAATTGTTTGGAAGTCCCATCCGATGTCGGTTAGCAGCAACAATATTATTTTCTTATAAAAAATATAAAAAGAATAACAATGAGAGTACTTGAATCTATCTGTTTGGAATAAATATTGATAATAATAGTTAAAACTAAACCTTCTAAATAAAAAATGTTTGTCTCATTAATTTGGATGGTTTGAAAGAAAGGTGGTGACTCCCAAAACCAATAATAACTCATATCCCCATAAATAATTCAAAACAAAATAAGATCTTAAAATCTTAAATTTTTTGGAAGTCCCATATGATGTCGGTTAGCAACAACAATATTATTTTCTTATAACAAATATAAAAAGAATAACAATGAGAGTAATTGAATCTATCTGTTTGGAATAAATATTGATAATAATAGTTAAAACTAAACCTTCTAAATAACAAATGTTCGTCTCATTAATTTGGATGGTTTCAAAGAAAAGCAAAACTCTTTAAAATTTTCAAAGTTGTGTTGCCTTTAATTTGCAAGAACCTATAATATCACAACTCATAAGATGAGTTGAGGCTACCACGAAATAATAGGTGAAAAGGTCGTACTATCATGGCTCATTGAAGGAAGATCTTATTCTCTAACCATTATCAAAATCTTTAAAACAACTAGAAAAAAGTAATAAACTTATATCAAGAAAAATAAATCTTGACATCCAGGAAATCAAACTCCTACCATAAAGCGAAACTATTAAAGATCCATAGTTATATAGTTCGAACTAGTTGGTTTTCTGCAGACCGAACTAAATATATTTATTTTAGTTTAATAGTCTTTATTATGATGTCGATTTACTAATATATATTAAATTAAAGATAAAAGACATGATTTTATTGAATTTCATAATTTTTAATCAAATTTGGTATTTCATTCATTATTTTTTGTTTTATGTTTTTTATAGATTTTATTGTTAAAAAAAAGCATGATTCGTTTTTCGTTATGTATTCATTCTTAAATAAAAATCTGAAATGATATAAATAAAAACTTTAATATAAAATTTTAAAAAAGCATTTTAATATTTTTTCAATAATTATTGAATCAAAGAAATAAAGCAACAATCAATATAAAAACTCGTACATACATACATACACACACACATGCATATATATGTGTTTGTGTGTGTGTGTGTGTGTGTTTATGTGTGTGTGTAACAATCAATAATATTAGTATGAAAAGATGTATTTGAATTATTAAATGATCCTTTTAAAACATTTATGTAATTAAAATAAATTAATTTTAGACTAATAAAAATAATTAATGTTATGTATATAAATGTGTAATTAATTTTTAATAAAATTAATGATCTCGATACTTTTTTTCATGCATCATAACCATACTCGAGTGGATAAGAACGTACAATATAAATTAAAAAATATATGTTTTAAAAAATTAAGTTGTAAAGAATATATTGAAGTTAATATAGTGCAATAAAAATAACTAAAAATTTTATTCAAAAAAGCTTAATTAGATCAAGAATAAGCCAAAAGAAACATCTAAATTCTATTATTTATTAAAAAAAATTAAAGATTCATACATAGAGAAAAATAAATCAAAATTACATTAAAAATATAAAATTAATTTGATGAGAATTTTTATAATAAAAGATAAATTTTAGAGATTAAGTTTAAACAATAAGAAAAATATAATCCGATATATGTGTTTGTTCTAAAATTTAAAAACGTGAGATGTCAAAAACATCTTTTAAAAAAATGAGAGACCAAAAATATATTTTGAAAAAAATTAGAGATCAAAATGGATTAAGTTAAAAATATAAGGATTCAAAAATACATTTTGAAAAAATTAGGGACAAAAAAAATAATGTATAAATTTGCAAATGAATGTTAAAAAAACTATAAAAAAATAACAAAAATACCATTGTAAAAAATTACAAAAATTACCAGCTATAAAAAGCAAATGAATAGTGATTTAAGACAAATAAATATAGCTCTAAATGTTTTACTTAATTTAAATTTATGATAACAAATAAAAGATAAGTAAGGATTTAAATTTTATTTGTCAAAACAATCACATAAAAAATTGAAAATATAAATCCAAATCTGGAAGGAAGAAAAGAGGCAGGCAGTTCAGCCACTAGAGAGATAAGAAGAGATAAGTTAGAAAGGTTGACAGCCATCTATGATAATGGAAGACAGCCAGACAAGCGGGTCTAAAAAGAGTTTTAATAACCTGACTACGAATTCAAGAGCCACCGGTAAGGTTGACACATGTCTTAAAGTGGAATTTTAATTCTAAAATCCACAAACTCTTAAGTCCAGAATAACATACAAGTCTACGACATTCACGTGGATAATTGGTTGACTAATCATCACATCATACTCTCGCGCAGTTGAGTACTGGTTTGGTATTTGATTGTTAAAAAGGATTCTCCGAGTCGTAGAAAAGCAATTAATTTTTTTAATAGTGAAGTACAACTGTACAAATAATCGCCAGCTGTTCGAGTTCATTATTTCTTTTTATTTTTTATTTTTTTAAAAGCTATATATATATATATATATATATATATATATATAAGAGGATATTTGAAAGTAGATCTCGTTCATGCATTTGTCGTATTCTTTGTTTCTTTCTTTTTTTTTTTTTCAATTACAGATTCTTTGTTTTGTTAAAGCTTGAAGGGATTAAAGAGCCGATATATAAATTAATCTTTTTAATTTTTAAAAACAAATCAATTACCTTCGTTTAGTTTAAAAATTAATTATTTTTAAATAATTAATATTAAATTAAATAGGATTAATATTTTTTAAAAAATTTAAAATTATTTTTTTAAAATAAGCGAGAGTAATTAATTCGTTTCTCAAAAATACACGGATTAATTTTATAATTTACTCAACAATAGAGTTGGGATTTTTAATTTTTTTAATTTTTTTAGAGAGTATTTTTGGGCCAGTATTTTTGTAACGAGTTCTACAATGAGAATTTCCCCTTTTAAGAACAACATGCTTTTCAATTTGATAAGCAACATTTTGCGATTCTTATGTAAAGTTTTGTCTTCGTATTAAATTGGTACATTAAAACTTATGTAAATAATTTTATAAATTCAAACTCATGTTCATTATATTTAAATAATTCAATTCAACTGTCAACAATTGTTACAAACGTCAATTTGATCCATTAGGACATACCAAGGTGAAAATTATTAGCAATACGACGCACATTTTTTTCTGAGATATGCTGTAACCTAATTTAAGAAAAAATTCAACAGAGAAAATAGGTAAAAGTAAATAAATTGACGCGAGACCCTAAGAAAGTCACATGGCTATATATCTTACGGAACCCCTCAATTTGCACATTTAAAGGGTTTTCTTTGTGATTTAATTGGTTTTTTTTTAATCCAGTTATTCTTTTGTAGATCCCATGTCAAGTTTATTTACATTACTTCGAAGAAAGAAAGAAATCGTTTTTTTAATGGTGCTTGAGCATCTGAATCAAAATTTTTTATCATATGACTAATTTTTATTTTTTTATTTTTATCTCAACAAGCTTTAACCAAGCAAATGTATTTTTTTTATTAAAAATTGAAAATATTTGGATCAAATTCTTAAACATAATAAACATAAGATTGAATTTCGAAAAATATTTACACATTGTTTAATTTGCTGATTAATTTGATACAAATAAATATAGTCTCAAAATGAGGTTATTGTATAAACCTTTTTCTTTCAATAGGTTTTCTTAAGACAAATTCCTCTCTTTAACCCGAGTCAAGATTCCGGTTAAAAGCATACAAGTACTATAATGTGCTTCTTTATGGGTGCCCGATAACCATATATGTAAGAGTATAATCTGTGATTTGATGAAAAAAAAATAAGAAATCCAATATAGAATAGTATTTCTAAGATACTAGGATATATATTATTATGATTGATTAGCTGATGTTTCAAAATTGAATATTGATTCATTGGAAACATATAAAACCATACCTAAACGTATATAGACGCTGCTTCCCTCCTTCACATGGATAGAAGTAGATAAACATGAATTAATTCTAACTCCCACGTGATGAATAAAAGTAAACAATTTTGAGAAGAAAATAATCTTATTTGATCACTATACGTTGTTAACATCAAAAAATAAAATAATCGAGAATCTCGAATAATTGACGGAGCTACTAAATTAGAAAATAATCCTATTTGATCATTATATGTTGCTAACGTCAAAAAATAGAATAATCGAGAATTCCGAATAAGTGGCGGAGCCGCCTAACGGGAAAATAATCCTATTTGACCACTATAAATTCTTACTTTTGAATAATCGGTGATTTGATAGGAAAAAAAAAAATCCAATATAGAATAGTATTTCTATGATACTAGGATATATATGATTATGATTGATTAGTCGATGTTTCAAAATTGAATATTGATTCATTGGAAGCGTATAAAACGATACGTAAGCTAAATATAGACGTTGCTTCCCTCCACATGGATAGAAGTAGATAAACATGAATTAATTCTAACTCTCACATGATGAATAAAAGTAAATGATTTTGAGAAGAAAATAATCTTATTTGATCACCATACGTTGTTAAAATCAAAAAATAGAATAATCAAGAATCTCGAATAATTGACGGAGCTCCTAAATGAGAAAATAATCCTATTTGATCACTATATGTTGTTAACGTCAAAAAATAAAATAATCGAGAATTCCGAATAATTGGCGGAGCCGCCTAATGGGAAAATAATCCTATGTGACCACTATAAATTCTTACTTTTGAATTTGATTGAATATATATATATATATATATATATATAAAACCAATTTTCCTTAATATATTTATTACATCAATCATAAGAATATTAGGAGAGTATACTTGAAGACTATTCTAATGGAACAAGAAAGAAGATAAGAATTTTCTCAATTACCGAAAGTGCAGAATGGCCAATCAAATGACATGTTATTTGTACGTACGTTACCCATCAGTATTTTTGCCTGAGTTGATTACTGGTCCTCATATATAGACTTTTTTATTTTTTATTTTATCCTCCAATCATATATAAAGTGCTATCAATGAATTAGCGAGTCTAAATTTTATTTTGACGGTCCTGAAGTATACCTAGGAGTATACAGTATGTCTTAGTCCTGGCCGTAGTCTTCTATGAAAATAAATTTATTTTGACGGTCACAAATTGCTAAATCATCTGGAGAAGTCATGAAAATTTTGTCAATGATCTCCAATCTGTGGTCAAGCCCATGGATCTCAATTATTTATATAGATATATAATCTCTAGCAGTTTGATTAGTTTCCTCATTCTGGATGGTCAGAAGAGATTATACATTACGTACCTTATTAATATATATAGTGCATAATAGACCACCTGATGATCATCAATCAAGTTTTTCCGACTTTAATTAAATATTTGATGATGTACGTGATAATGACCATATTTGCATAAAACGCAATATGGCTCAACTTAATTACCTAATTAGTTAATTAAGATGTAGAAACAAGTTTAAGGTGTATATATATATATATAATATGAACATAATTAGATATTCATGTCATGAAGAGCTGCTCACCAACCCATACAGCTGTAGATACAGGAGTACTTGCATACCAAGTAAATAAGGCAAGAAAGCCAGCTAGCTTTAGTTTTGTGACACAGAGTCAACCGAAATCTTTCCTGATTCCTCTTTTCAATATTTGGAACAAGCGTTGAATAAGAATTACCTTACTGTCAGTATTAGATAAATATTACTTTTCTATTAATTCTTTTTGAAATAACTTTTTAGTCACCTTTTACTTGTAAAGTTGGACAATAGACAGAAGACTCATGGGACTTGCTTCTAAAATCTGTTTTTACATCTATCACGATCACAGTCTTGTGGTTGTTTTTCTGTCTGAACGCATGTTTGACTATAGGTATACATAAAAAGTTAAAAAATAAAAGAAGAAGAAGAAGAAAACCTTTGAAACATTCAGCTTAATTAGATGTCCCATAGCGCATGTTACAGTTTGTTCAAACATAATTGGCCCTAAATATACCAAGGGTTTCATACCTAAATCTAACAAAAATACAGGGTGACCTTATGCTATAGGGATTTTATAGTGCTTGTTCAACCTGACGGCCTTATTTTATAAAGTCAGAAGTAATTGATTTTCTTTTCTTGCGATAGATTCATATTGGACAAATTCTACAATGACTTTGGATAATGAATTCAAAGGCATTGGTTTTAATTAAGATACCGTTGCCTACATATATATGACTACAGTTATCCAAAATAGTTTTTCTAATTTTTGAATTGGAACAATCGCATAAAAGTTCCAATCAGATGTGAACATACATTTTCCGAAACATAAGTACTTTTTCACTAATCTATTGGATATCAACAATTTCCGGTTGAGCAATTTTGTGCCACGAAATGATGTTTTCCAATCATGACCGGATATTTCGTTTATCAGGTCCTGTATGTTTTGCAGGGTCACACGCTCCAGAATGACTCCTAGGTACTGATATGCTATCCTAAAGGTTTCGCCATACTTTGGAATGGACATTATTGAAAAAAAAATTGACTTATCTTACTGAATTAATTTGGATAATAATTTTTTAAAAAATTCGAGAAACTGATAATTCAGAGAATCATCAGATTTTTTTTTCAATTAATTTAGTTAATACTAAAAAAATTCGAATTACCTCAACTATATCTATTTATTTTTATTTATAAATTGTCAAATCTATTAATGGGCTCGTAATTTTTCTCTAGTATTTTAGGTTTGAAAAATTAATTAGGTAATCAGTAAGAAATTCAGTCATTTGAATTACTCGATCAGATAAAGTAAATTTGGTTAAAAGAAAATTTTTTGGATCGGGTAAAAGAAAAAAAATTGATTAATTTTGAAGAAGAATATTTGCAATACTCTTTTTTAATACTCTATTTTAAATACTTGCTTAATAAAAATATTCACCCCAAACTTTCTTAACTCCCTCCAACATTCAAATAAAAAAATTAGCAATTAGAAAATAACTCATATTCCGTTGAAGTTTAGAATGTGCTAAAGCAACAAAGGAGTGAAAAGGAGTAAAAGGAATGCGAGACCGAGAGAGACGGAAACGAAGGAGGGAAACTAATGTTGAAAAATACCTTCAAAATTATCATTAACCAAAATATCTTGTTACATTAACATTTATACCCATACTAACTATCCAAAATAACTACTTCATTTATCTTCCTAACAACTTGAACTAACCATAACGAAGCTTAACAAACTTTCCCATCAACTTTAACTAAGTTTAACAAACAATGAGTATAAGATTAGCCTTGCATTCTAATACTCCCCTCAAGCTAAGTATGAATGTTCTTCGGACTTAGCTTGCCAAGCAAAGAATGAAAGGAACTAAGTCGTAAAACCTTAGTAAATACATCCGTAAGTTGAGCTTCGTAGACACATAATAAGGTCTGTATAATGTCAACATCAATTTTCTTCTTTAAGAAGTGGCAAACCACTTCAATATGTTTGGTTCTCTCATGATAAATTTTACTCAAGTGAAAGTTGGACTGATTATCACAAAAGAGTAACATAGGTTTATTAGGAAAGATATCAAAATCTTGCAACAAGAACAAAAGCTATAAAAGTTCACCAGATTGTAGCATGTTATGGCCCTATACTCGGCTTTAGTGCTACTCCTAGCAACAAGGACCGCTTCTTAGACCACCAACTAATAAGAGAATGACTTAGAAAGATCCAAGAACCGAAACGAGACCTCTTAGTGTCCGGACAACCAGACCTAATCATTGTCCGAGAAGGCTCTTAAGTGAAGATCGAGAGATAGCAAGGAAGAAAATGCCTTGCCCCGGTGCACCTTTTAGATATCAAATCATTCAATGTGTAGCTCATAGGTAATGCAAAGTTAGGGTTTACATGAACCGAGCAAGAGAATGGACAAGAAAACATATATTAGGTCTATCGAAAGTGAGATATAGCGACTTACCAACTAGTTGACGATAGACTATTGGATCGAGCAAGGAATCCTCCGAAGCGGACACCAAGCGATGCTTAGGATATATTGGTGTTGAAACGAGGCTTAGAATCAAGAAAGCCATACTCTACTAGCAACTCCGAGGTGTATTGCATTGACAAATGGCAATGCTAGTTGCGAACTCAGCCACTTCAATACCAAGAAAGTACTTAAGGAGGCTAAAATCCTTGAACTTAAACTTCTTGTCAAGAAACACTTTGAAATCCACAATAGCAGCTTCTACATTACTAGCAAGGATAATATCATCCATATATACAAGTAAGGCAATAAAAGAATTAAAACTAGTAATCATTGTGAAAAGAGAATAATCGGACTTAGATTAATGAAAACCATATTCAAGTAAAGTGTCGTCGTGAATTTGGCATTCCACTACCTAGAAGCTTGTTTTAATCCATACAAAGATTTATGCAACTTGCAAAACAATCGTAGACTATCCATATTCTCCCCTTAATACTATAACCGGAAGGTGGATCCATATAGACTGTTTTAGTAAAATCCTTATACAAAAGGTATTATTAATGTCAAGTTGAGAGAGAAACCAACCTTTGATTGCTACTAAAGTTAGAAATAACCTTAATGTTATGTGCTTAGCAATCTGGACTAAAGGTTTCTTGATAATCAAATCCCTCAACTTGATTATAACCCTTGGCAACCAACCTTACCTTATACCTCTCAATATTGCCATCAACTCAAAGCTTGACTTTATAAACCTATTTACACCCCACTGTGTGAGACCTTGCCGGTAATGACACGATAGACTAAGTATTGTTCTCCTCTAGAGTTTGCAACTCGGCCTACATAGCCTCTTTCCAATGCTCGGACTTAATAGCTTATGTGTATGATTTTGGCTCAAAAGTATTGATCAAAGAAATTATAAATGCAGCATGAGAAAGAGAAAGTTAGGAAAGTGAAACAAAGTGATGAATGGGATGAGGAGTCAAATGTACTACTTTATTTGAGGAAATTATGAAAGGAGATTTAAGGGAGTGTTGATAGATGTCTAGGTATGAAGGAAGTCTACCGAACTCGATAGATTTTCACAAAGTAGGACTAATGGAATTAAAAGTGGAATCAACATCGGGACATTTAGGAATGAGTACTAGAATGTTCACACTATTAGTATGCATACAATCGGATAAATATGGTGTGTGAGTAGATATCATATCATCATCGAAGGAACTTGTGTTTCTAGAAGACAAGTTGAATGGAATGATGGAAAAACAGAATATGAAGGTTGTATACGGGTGAAATCAAACAGATTAGATGTATCATTAGAATGACATATGAGAGTTAAAGAAGACATAAAAGCGAGAACCGGTTGTGGAATAAGGAAAGATATTTTCATGGAAAATAACATTCCTAGAAATAAATACCTTGTGAGAGACAATGCCATAAACCTTGTAACTTTTAGTACCGGGAGGATAGCAAAGAAAAACACAAGGTGAGCTTTGGATTGAAATTTATTCATATTGTGTATAAGTTTTGATATAAAACATAGAGAACCGGATACTCTCAAATGATCATATGCTAGAGGAGATTGAAATAACAACTCATGAGGAGTTTAATTGTCTAATAAGGGTGAAAGAGTTCTATTGATCAAATAAGGAGTAGTGAGGACTATATTTCCTCATAACTTTATAGGTACGGAAGTTTGGAAGAGAAGTGATCTAGCTACATTTAGTAAACGTTGGTGTTTTCTCTTAACCAACCCATTGTTGAGGAGTTTCAACATACGACAGTCGATGGATAATACCCTTTGAGCGATAGAAATCGAAAGATGGAATTCCTTACCATTATTAGGTCCGATTTGCTTAATTAGTAAGCGGAATTAAGTAAATACCATTTGATTGAAGGATGGAATAATGGATACAACATCCGACTTATGTCTAAGGAGAAAAATTTAGGTGAATCTAGTATAATCATCTACCATAATTAAAAAATGGTGAAAACCTCCAAGAGATGCGGTAGAATAGGATCCCTAAATATCCATATGAACAAGCTCAAAAGGAATGAAAGTAGCTTTCTTATGAATGAGAAATGGCAAACATTTCGTTTAGCCAAAGTACAAACAAAACAAGTGTGATAATTAAATTTGATATTTGGATTCTTGCAACTAAGTAATCGAATCCTATCGGATGACATATGACCTAGACGACAATGTCATAAATCGAATATCGATGGATTTACAACTATATCACTAATAGTTTGAACCTAACATGAATGTTTTATAGGTATAGGATTACAATTAATAGGAGATATAAGCAAGAATAATCCCGTTTGTAGACCAACAATTCTAATCATTATCTCCGAAAAGTTATCTTGTTTGATCAAACAAGAAGTACTAGTGAAAATCAATTTGTGATGAGAGTGAGCGAGTAAGTTTGCTAACTAAAATGAGGTTAAACTTGAATGAAGGAACACGAGAGGACGTCATATAAAACAAACGAAGGAGATAAAATAACTTAACCAATATGGGTAACTATTGCTTTATGACCATTTAGTAATTGCACTCGTTAAATTTTCAATAGGTTGATATGAACTAATTTTAAATGGAACAAGCTATATGGTCGATCATGTCTATATCAATGATCCAGGTACTAGAATGAAAAGGAATAACAGAGTTTGAATGAATAGACTTAACATAAATTATACATGCCGGACTAAAGATAGGTTGTGTATGGTTGATGTTTGAAGATTGAGAGGTTGAAGCTTGTAAATCCCGAGCATTCAAAAGATTCATGAGTCCGGTAACTTGCTATTGAGTGAAAGCAATGTTTAGCAATGTAACACGCTCGATTGGGAATAACACTATGAGTAGAGGCATCCTTAATAGATACGGAACCTTCGATACAACATTGTTAATGTGTCTAGAAGAATTGCAGTATTATGATTATAATTGAATTTGGAAATATGTCCGAACTTCAAGTGTTGAAATTCTTGTTCTTGGTGAACTTGAAATCTAGAGGAAATCCTATCAATCGATAGCATTTATCCTTACTCGTGACTCGGTTTCTCACAATATGAACAAGTAAGATCTAATTGTCTTCTATTACCATGAAATGCAACAGGAAGCGAACGACGGATTCACCGAAAGGAAACTATTACCGGACTTGAATTGATTTGTGAGATTCTTCCCTCATAGCCGGGTTATATACCTCATCCAAACTAATAAATGGCTTCTTCACCAAGCACTTGACATTTTAAAGAATAGAAAGATTCGTTCAATCCGTTGAGGAATTTGAACACATAATCTTTCTCATATAGCTTCATAAACTTATTAAAACATTTTGCATTACACTCTCCGTAACTGCAATGAGGTAATGGCTCGAAATTTCTTAATTCCTCCCATATTCTATTTAACTTTGTAAAATATATATTAACCGACCTAGATCCTTGTGTAATTGAACACAGAGACCACTCGTAAGTTGCGGATTCTTGATTCATCCGGTTGAGAAAAACGTTTCTTCAAAATCTCTTAAATCTTCGCAGTAGAATTCATATAGAAGACTCGTTACAATTACCGAAGGTGACATTGATCTCGGTAGCTGAGTTACTATCGAACTCGTTGTAACGATTCCAAGAATTAATAAGCATATCATTAGCTTCGGGTCTCGAAATAGATCCATCCACGAACCTTGTTGCGAATAGAGAGAGCTAGAGTAAATGACCTCGCTCTAAGTAGCATAATTCTCCGTGGTAAGTTCGGAGTAACCATAAGAGGATCATGATAATCTCAATGATGAATAAATTATGGAAAATAAGCTTTATTAGATAATGAAAAGGCTAATTCCATTGCCATGGCGAATCGAATCGAATCTTCGGAGAAGATGATTGATTGAAAAACTAACAAGAAGATGAATCGAAAGATCAATTTAATTTGGAGAATGAAGTGAGATGATCAAATCCTAGGTTCGATAGGCTCGATACCATGTTAAAGTTTAGAATGTGCAAAAGCAAAAGAGGAATGTAGAGGAGCAAAAGGTATGCATAGATCGAGAGACCGGAAATGAAGGAGGGAAACTAATGTTGAAAAATACCTCCAAAATTTTCATTAACCAAAATATCTTGTTACATTGACATTTATACCCACGCTAACTACTCAAAATAACTACTTCACTTATCTTCCTAACAACTTGAACTACCCATAACCGAAGCTTAACAAACTTTCTCGCCAACTTTAACTAAGTTTAACAAACAATGAGTATAAGATTAGCCTTTTCTAATATATTCTATGTTTTTAGAAAGTTTTTAAATTACAATCAATCTCATGCCATCTAAAAGACAAAAATACCCATCTTTATTTTTTTACATAAAGTACTACTATAATGGATAATTATCTATTTATTGTAAAGGTAAAACCAACGGTGTTTGCATTTAAGGAAAAACAAAAATCCTAATTCTTGGTTTCAACTCAATAGTTGTTCAAATAATTCTAAAGCTAAACAAATAAAAGGATAATTATTTTAGTTTTTTAAATAACATAAAATTGATTGTAATTTAAGAATAATAAAAAAAAAGGAATATGAATTAGTTTTTGTTATTTTTTGTTTGGATGTTAGAAGTAGTTAAAAAAGTTTACCATGAACACTTTTATTAAATAAGTATTCAAAAGAAGTTTTTTAAAAAATATATTGCTAACACTCTTCTAATTTTGATAGTTATCAGAAATGATATTTTTTCATGACTCCTCACCCTGACTGCCATGTCTCCCTTCGCAAAAATGGAAAATAATCTCTTACTGCAATGTTATGAAGTGGTTATCATTAATGATATCTACACCGAATAAAAAAAAAAACACTAAACATAAAGTTATGAATAAATCATCTTAAAACTTATTATTATCATTTATAGAAATGCAAATGGAAGGGAAAAAAATGATCTTTGTACGATACACAAAACGGGAAAAGAATGGACTGTGAACGTGATCCTCAAGATATCGCATGGAATTTTGGAATGTACTAATCATGAAGATTAATTTCCTCTCTTTGAATATTTAAGCTGGGTAGGCAAAAATCATGTTTATCCAGATCAGGGAAGTACCAATATTCATGAAACACGCTATCTGAATGGTTTGAATCTAACAAAATGGGGCAGCTAGCTATCCCTACTAGTACTATGGTAATAAGGCGATGCTCACAAATAGCAACAAAAAGACACTGCACATTTTTCATTTCTATCCTTGCTCCAAGAAAAAAGGAGGAAGAAAAATCAGAAAAAAACAACACTAAAAACGTTAGCAAAATCAATACGGAGATTAGGTACATTAACTACTAAATTTAGGGGAAAATTGGCGGATCACTATATAATAGTAGATTTCCTGGAAGCTAATTAATTGATATTGCTTTAGCAAAACACGTATAAATGATACAAGGAAATCAAGATGAAGAAGTATTTTTCCATAATTGAGAATTATGACAACGAGGAACCAGGAATGTAGGTAGTACCCCCAGAAAGTAGTAAGCCAAAGAAGGAATGGGGACCCTGGAGTAAATAATACCTACTCACAAGAAACCCCTTAAAGAAGAAGGACGGTATACTCCGAGTAAGTGCCCTTAAATTTCATGTTCTACAGGTGGAACAATGTGAGTCTTGTGTGACATGTGCATTAATTAATCTCTACTGTCAATCAAAGTAAAGTCCAAGAACCAGCCATGAGGAAGAACTCCAACACCAAAAAATTGTTTGTAATAAACTATGAAAAGTAAAAATATTATGCAATAATATATTTTGTATTTCAGCGCATATAATAACACCATCAAGGCCATTTTTATTCTATTTAAAAAAAATACTAATACTCATCCAAAAGGATGAATTTAAGTAAAAAAAATTTTAATCGTTTAAATAAATAATCTTAAATTTAAATCTTTGTATAGGTAAAAAAAACTTTTTTTGTCCATCCGTCATACTGATGTCT
Organism: Dovyalis caffra; assembly: GCA_963924115.1. Classification (NCBI taxonomy): domain Eukaryota; kingdom Viridiplantae; phylum Streptophyta; class Magnoliopsida; order Malpighiales; family Salicaceae; genus Dovyalis; species Dovyalis caffra. The sequence continues at coordinate 23,988,855 of CAWUPB010001173.1, forward strand.
TTATTTTGGCTTAAGTTGGAAATGTAAAAACCAAACTGTTTTTATTATTAATGACATTGATTTCACTTTCATTTAAGCCCAACTAAAACTTCACTTTTCTTTTATCTCTTACACGTGCTCAGGCACGTTGTATCACTCACATACGCAAGCCATTACGCTTGACTGTCTACGAAAGACATTTAAATTCTATTGTTTCTAATTTCGTAGGTCGGTTTTTCCAAATTTTTGAACTTTGAAAGAGACTTTTCTTTTTTTCTTTTTTTTTTTGGTCTCCCCGTATGTTTGAAGCATGCCTTCTATATCTAACTCTCTGCCTATAAATACCCCACTCCTATCCTATCAGGTTCTCACTTCACAATATTTTCAAGGCAATTCTAGCATCTAATAATCCTAGCTAGCCAGTTTGTTGAGATAATTTCTCATATAAGTTGCACCAATATATAATACTTTCTTGAAAACAGAGAAATGGAGAAGCAGCACCAACTTTTGTCTAAGATTGCAACCAATGAGAGACATGGAGAGAACTCCCCATATTTCGATGGTTGGAAAGCTTACGATAGTAACCCTTTTCACCCCACTGACAACCCTGATGGAGTAATCCAAATGGGTCTCGCAGAAAATCCGGTAACTTTTGCTGCACACTTCTCAGCTTAGTTGTTTTTTTTTTTAATTATTATTATATAATAAAGCTTTAATTAAGATCATGAACTTAATCAAATTGCAACTACACTAGCTAATTTCCTTTTCTAATATTCTTTTTTTTTTTTTTGTCATGCAGCTATCCTTTGATTTGATTATAGACTGGATCAAGAAACATCCCACAGCCTCCATTTGCACTCCTGAAGGAGCTAATATGTTCAAGGATATTGCTAACTTTCAGGATTATCATGGCCTGCGGGAGTTTCGACGGGTATAATTAAATTAAAATGATGTAACCATCGTCTCTAATACATGAAATGCATCTGCGAATCCACATTACTGACAACAACATGACTGTCAATTTCGTTTTCAGGCTATTGCCAAGTTTATGGAAAGAGTTGGAGGTGGAAGGGTGACATTTGATCCAGACCGCATAGTCATGAGTGGTGGAGCTACTGGAGCAAACGAAACGATCACGTTTTGTTTGGCCGATCCTGGGGATGCTTTCCTTGTTCCCTCTCCTTATTATCCTGCGTATGTTCTCTTAATTCTTCGCCATTAATTTAATCGCGGTCTTTCATTGTCCATATCCAACGGGAACAAATACTTATTTTTCATGTCATATACATATTCAACGCATGGAACACCTCTAGAATTTGTGCCTTCAATTCTACTGTGGTGGTTGAATGACGTTGAACATTCTGCCAACGCAAAAGCTAAGTTTGTCATCAGGTAGAGCAATGAAACGAAAAGTAGGTGAGGAATCATAACAAAAGAATTAAATATTGCACAGTGCTAAAGAGACCAGGCATGACTCATATCATTTTGAACTTTGAAAACATCTAACTGAAGGAAATGGGATTTGCAACCACACAAGTGCTAAACCATTTCTTCACCATCTTATTGCAAGAAGCGACACAGGTCAAAAGGACTAATTAAGTTGTCATTTCTGGAATTTGTACACATGTTGTAGGGGTCAGCAACAAAATTCAAAGTAGGGTTTGATCTAATAACTCCGGTCAACAAACATACTTGTTTAGAGTTTAAGCACCGCTAATTAATAATCTTTATGAATACAATCTAATTACTCAAGTTGACCTTGCTACCCAACAAACAACCAGCCCAGCACTAATCAAAGAGTCAACTTGTGCTTGGATTGTCCTTGCCCAATTTTCAAACATTCTTCAATTTACAGCTGGATGTTGGAAATTTTTTCCAAATTTGTTCAAGTTTCAATCCCAAATCTTCATAAAATAATACTCCAATCTCTCTTAGGCGTGCCAATTAAAACTTGATCATGACCATTCAGATTTCCTTCGTCAAATCGAAGACCACAATATAGTGTGAACACTCTATCCAGTCAAAAGATGCAAGTTTTGCTTTATTATCTTCATGCACAAGCAAACATTAAAAATTCGTTGACAATTTGATAAGTAATGCTAAATATTTCTGACAAATTTGGATCATTGCAGATTCTATCGAGACTTTTGATGAGGCATGCTAAATATTTCTAACAAATTTGGATCGTTGCAGATTCGATCGAGACTTGGGATGGCGCACAGGGGTCCGGATTATTCCAGTTGACTGCCATAGCTCAAACAATTTCCAGATAACAAAAGCAGCATTGGAAGCAGCATATGATAAGGCACAACAGGATGGCATCAACGTCAAAGGCTTGATCATTGCAAACCCATCAAATCCACTTGGCACTACCTTAGACAGAGAGACAGTAAAAATCATACTGAGCTTCATCAATGAGAAAAACATCCACATAGTCTGCGATGAAATTTACGCAGCAACTATCTTCAGTGCCCCGAATTTCGTAAGCATTGCTGAGGTTATCGAAGAGATGGATTGCAACCGTGATCTCATTCACATTGTTTACAGTTTGTCCAAGGACATGGGACTCCCTGGCTTCAGAGTAGGCATTGTTTACTCATACAACGATGCAGTTGTGCACTGCGCCCGCAAGATGTCAAGTTTTGGGTTAGTCTCCTCACAAACTCAATATTTACTCGCTACAATTCTTTCCGATGAGGAGTTTGTTGGGAATTTCCTGGCCGAGAGCTCGAAAAGGCTAAAGAAAAGGCACAGTATTTTCACCAAGGGATTGGAACAAGTTGGTATCAGTTGCTTAAAAAGCAATGCTGGTCTTTTTGTTTGGATGAATTTGCGCCATCTCCTTAAGGAACAAACAAATGATGGTGAAATGGCTTTGTGGCGTGTGATTATTAATGACGTGAAGCTCAATGTTTCGCCAGGCTCTTCTTTCCATTGCATTGAGCCTGGTTGGTTTAGGGTCTGCTTCGCCAATATGGATGATGAAACTGTGGATGTTGCACTGAAAAGAATACATGCATTTGTTGGTGAACAAAAGGAAAGGGAAATGCCAAAAAAGACCAATTGTTGGAAAAAAATCTTCGGCTCAGCTTCTCATCTCGTATATTTGAAGAGAGTATTGGATCTCCACATGTGATGTCTCCTCGCTCACCGCTTGTTTCAGCAAGGACTTAACTAATAAATTGCAGAGAGTACTTAACTCTACTGCTAAGCTGCTACTTAGAAAAATTAAATAAGATTTGCTATGGATTCTTTCACGTTATAGAGCAGCCTGGGCAATTAACATATTCTTGCCATTAAATCAATTGTTGTTGTTATTATTATTAGTAATTTTCTTTTTGGAAACATAAATGTTTGTAAGCGTGAATACACGCAGGTGTGTAAAGATTGGATCCACCGGCAAGTTTCAAATTGATGTAACGATGTTATATTGAAATTTAAGTGATACTTAATCGGTTGAGTTCTCTTGTTAATTTGAATTGTAAAGTACCTTGAATTAGTTCCATATTCACTATATACATTATTCATATGCTCAAAGGAATTCAATTAATAGAGTTTCATGGTGCTAACCCAAAAAAAAAATAATAATAATAAATCAATCGAACTTAACCTAGCAGCTATGTAACCAACTAACTTTTCTAGTAAAGTAAAATTCAAATTTTAGTGATTTCATTTTATTTATTTATTTATTTATTTTTTGATTATGCAATAGGAGAAGACTATCCCTATTGTGTATCTCAAAAAAACTCAAAAAAAAAAAAAAAACAAAAACTCATGACCTCCTATGAATTAAAAAATAAATAAAAAATAAAGAAAAGAAAGAAAATATTCAGAAATAAATTTAATACGTTTTCTTTTCCACCCACTATGAACCCAAAAGAACATAAGATATTACTATGTCATTAAATAAATTTATTAACTTCATTTTTTTTCATTCTTAGTGCATATATCTCAATCATATGTACAATTATCACATTATGAAATATGTTTTTTTCCCCTCCTTAGATAGGGACCTTGTAGTTCATTCGGTTGTCGGATGTTAAAGGGTTAGCATTAGTAGTGAGCATGACGAGAAAATAGAATCGTATTATCATGATAAATTGAATTGGCTATCATTACAAAGATAATAGACTACTATGACCTCTTCTTTTTAATGAAGGTTTTTTTAGGCTTAAATACTCCAAAGATAGAATTTGAACCCATAATCTTTTACAAGTACAAGAAGATGGAGTCTGTATTATCACAAAAAATTGAATTGGCTATCACCTGTAAAGATGAGAGACAACTCGACCTCTTTTTGTAATGAAACTTCTTTTAGACTCAAATACTTCAAAGAGAGGATTTAAACTCGTAATTTTTTTACAAGTGCAAGAATCTCACTACCACTAGATTATAAGCTTAAGCTTATTGGTGCAATATGAAATATATTACGGAAAAAGAACTTTGTAAATATAATTATATATTAAAAATTGCTCCAGAACTCAAGCATGATGTAGGCTTCTAACTAGCAACATAAACCAAATCAATAAAATTAATTACATGTACAATGAATGGGTTTTCTCCAAAATTGAAGGTTTGCCAATAAACATAGTTAGGAATGCATGCATTGTTTAATTTGGCGACCTATGCCATATGTTAAGACAAGTCTCCGTTATACCCTCTTTACCAATGTCCTCTTCCTCTCCTTGGACTATTGTTGTCATGCTTTCATCATCTTCTAAGTCTTATTCACATAACTAACAATAAGATATAAAAGTTAGATAGAAGTATTAACTTTTATCTTTGTATACTTGATATAGTTTGGTATTCTTATCTCAAGTAAAGACTATAAAAGATAGAGCATCACAACTCGATAAACACATGAGAAATATTCTATAATACAAAGAGTTCTCCCATTTAATTTGGTACTTAGAGTCGGGAAGGCATTAGTGCCTTTCTCTTTCCTTTTCACAAACCACTATTATAATTTTTTCTTTTCCATTCAAAACACTAGATGGCTTCTTCCAAGCAATACCTCATCTCTCACTACTCGTTACCATAACATAAAATATGACCCTTCCTACACCATTGAGTCTACTTAGCAACTCTCATCGCTTTCTCTTTCTAAAATTAATCCATACCAATTTCCTCTTATAGCTTGTCCGGATGAAGCCATTCCTCCTAGGCTAAAGCCTTTATGGCTTTATTGATGAATCTTATCGACGTTCCCCAAGCCACTTTGTTGCTATAAAATCAAGTGTCCCATAAGTGAGTCCTTCTTACCTAGCTTGGATAAGATCAACTTCTCATAAGCATAATCATTTCCTCTCTCTCTCTCTCCCTCCCCCTTAATATCCTTCCAATGATCATTAATTATGCCATTTCTCGGGAAGTGTGTTCTTTGCTTAAGAGTGACTTGGCCTCTCTTTCTAGCATTCAAATTACATCTTACCTTGCTAAAACTTCGTTAGGAGTCAAATGAATCGATCTCTCAATTTCTACACTATGTCAAAATCCTACGGTGATGAACTCTCTATAGCTGGCCGATCTATCTTTTCCATTGACTTCAACCTCTATGTCTTCAAAAGACTTTCTAAAGACTTTAAAGATATAATCACAACCCTTGCCATACGAGCCGACCCAATAACATTTACCGATCTTCATAGCTTTCTTGTTAGCCATGAATTTTTAAATTATGATGCTTTTTCGGATCACTCTTCCACAACAAGTTTGGGTTTATTACCTATTCTACTTACCGCCAATCTCATTCACAAAGCCAACAACACATATTTTGATCAATTTAGTGGTTACAATTGTGATAAATGTAGGTTTTTTTGAGGTTGAAGCTATGAAAGATTCAACCTTAGGTACGAAAACAATTTTAATTTTAAAAATAGAGGGAGTTGGCGTTAGCATGATCGATGAACCAAGTGTCAAATATGTTTCTCATAGAACAAGACGCTTGTCCGTTATCCCCAATGATAGTTTACTACTTATCCAGCCCGTAGCAAATGTCTCGACCGTGTCCTTTTCTACCACATTCGCTCCTTTCCGATGTTCCAACACTAGTGCTTCCTACCATATGATACTTGATCCGGTGAGCTTCGGTACCTATGAACCATATTAGGGACCCGACCAACTATAAATTGGCAATGGTGAGTTCATTCCAATTTAACAAATTGTCTCTTGTCATATTAAAACACCGACTAAAATTTTTTATTTACTTAATGTATGAGGCCCTTTGCCTACTATAGTTATTGATTGTTATAAATATTACATAATATTTATCAATCATCATTCCAAATGTATATGATACTTTCCATGACATAAAAAAACTAATGTGATCGATATTTTTCTTAAATTATAAAAAATAGCAAAGCGTTAATTTAATTATCAAATAAAACACATACAAACTGATTGGGGTGGAGAATTTTGTACTTTGAATAATTTTTTTAAAAATCCATTGGCATTATTTATTGTATCATATGCCCACATACCATAAATCACTTTTGGATTAGTTTTTTCACGAAACCTAGACTATTCTTTGCTTAAAATTTTTTATTGTCTATGCTATCCTTATTTACACCATTACAATAAAAAAAAAACTATATTTTAGGTTAACTCCTTCTATCTTTCTTGGTTACAGACCCATCTAATTTGGGTTATCAATGTCTTAACACAACTAATAATTGTTTTTACATTGTATCGTCATGTTCGTTTTGTTGAAAAAAAAATTCTATTCGCTCAACTAAAAAACTCCATTAATACTCATGTTTAGGTATCTCCTTCTCTTAATTAGGCAAGTCTTCTAATTCGAGGCTTCTCCAACTCTATCACCTCTCTTTATACGAGTCAACATCATTTTGTGCCACATTTAGCCCCCGTAACACCAAGGTAACAAGCTACCCAAATCACAAACCAAGTAACCTACCCATGTTTTACCATCCAAAGCCATGAGTCCAAGCCCACAAAATGCCCATGTTTTGCCATTCCAAGCCATGACTCTAAGCTTACAAAATGCCCACACTTTTCAATCCCAAGCCTTGACTACAAGCACACAATTTGCCATCCCTAGCCTTGATCATAAGCTCATAATCTACCCACCACTTGCATACTCCACTAGCCCAAAGCCCACATTCTAGTCCATCATCACCTCGGCCCGTGCCCACTTATCCAGCTAATACATATATGATATTTTTCATAAATGAAAGCCACACACTACCAATCCTCTTCGCTTCTCACATGTCTTCCCTCGGTATCTCTTCCAACTCACCATCTCTATTTTTAATTTCACCATGATAACGAGTTGTGTTAAATCTTATTTTTGATTTAAGTCACTATAAAATGGACCATCAAAAGACCCATCCCTTAAATATTGAACCTTTTAGAACACATCCCATGGTCCTTCGTTTTATGAATGAGAAATCTCAACCGTATGCCTCTCTTGTCATTTCATAAACTATAATTCCTAAATCTCATCTTACTTCTTAAAAGCATGAAAGTACGTGCCATGACATACTACAATGTCAATAGAAATTTCAATCATCCTCCATACGAGCACTTGGTCCTTGGTTCCTCCATCTTCTTCTATGAACATCATTAACGAGCAAGTGGATCTTTAAGATCAAACTAGAACATATTGCAGCATTGAAAGACACAAAGTCGGGTTAGTTGTAAAAGGATTTAATCGGTAGAAAGGAGTTGATTATGAGAAAAAATTTAGTCTAGTGGTTAAACCTACCATAATTCGTTGTGTTCTAGCACTTAGAGTGTCTTATGATCGGGTAATTAAGCAATTGGATGTCCATAATCTCTTTTTAAACACTACTCTCTATGAACTAGTATATATGTCTCAACCTATTGGCTTTGTGGACACTCATTTTCCTCACCGGGTTTTCCAATTGCATAAGTCAATTTATGGCCTCAAACAATCCTTTAGAGCATAGTTCTCTTGCCTAATGATTTTTTATTGGATTTTGGGTTTGTTGGTTCTAAAACGGACAACTCTCTTTTCGTCTACAATTTCAAAGCCTACAAGGTATTTGTTCTTGTTTATATGGATGACATCCTTGTCACGAGCAATGACCATTCTTTCTTATAAAAGTCATTCGAGCTTTAAACTCTAGATCCGCCACAAAGATCTTAGTATCGTTAGTTTTTTCTTAGGCATTAAGGTGCTACCCACAAAGCATGACATACATTCTTGATTTGTTGAGTAAGCATGGAATGACTAATTGTAAACGAGTCTCTACTCATATGCCTACCATTTCCAAATTAACTCGAAGCCTCTTCTCTATCTTTTGAAGATGTTACTCTTTATAGGCGAGTGGTTGAAGCCCTTTAATAAGTTATCTTATGCTATCAATAAAGTATGTCGGTTCATGCATGCTTCCATAATTGAGGATTGGGTTGTTGTCAAATGCATCCTCCGGTATCTCAAAAACACTACCACTCTTAGTTTAGCTCCATCTTCGTAAATGTTGTTCTTGTGATCCGTCCGGTTTTTCAAACTTTAACTCGGACAAGTTCTTTGTATGATAGAAAATTGATAGGAGGCTATGCTATTTATATTGATCCAAATTTATTCTCTTGAAAATTATCTAAATAGAGGATTGTTGTTAGGAGCTCTACGAAAGCTTAATATAAAGTAGTAGGCGACTTGAATGTTAAAATGTCTTAGGTCACTTCTCTTCGAGTGAAATTGGGTCGGTACTAGCTTCTAAACCCGCAGTCCGGTGCAATAATATTGAGGCTACATATCCGGTAATTAATTCATTATTCCATGCACGAATAAAACACATCGAAATTGATTTTTATTTTGTCGGAGACATGGTTTCAAAAAGTCTCAAAGGGCTTTTTATTTCAAGTCGGTATCAAATAGTCGACATTCTCACCAAATCATTGGCAACTATACGAGTTTTAATTTCTATGTAACAAACTCTCCATGGGTGAAATATCACATTCAATTTGTAGAAAAGTGTTAAGAGAAGTCTCTATAAAAAAAATGGATACTTGATATAGTTTTTTTTTTCTTATATCATCTAGATTCTATAAAAAGTAGAGTATCGCAAGTCAATAAACACACTTCTCTCATTTAATATTCTTCAATACAAACACTTCTCTCATTTAATTCTGTATGACACGAATATATTACAAGGCATAGACGTACATATGGCATCTGATGATGGAATCATGGCAGGAGCATTAATTCATAAAATATTTAGTCATGCGCATGCCTTGCTTGCCAAAACTACTCGACGTGTGACAATTACAAATCAATTTGCAAACCAAAATATATAGTCTAAGTTGATGATGCTGATAGTCACTTGTTGATGCTCTTTACACGTACAGGTTCTTGCATTCCAAAGCCAAACCTTTCTAGACGCAAAGATAATTTAGGAGGGTAAGGAATGTTGTCTCAATCAATCTGCTATTATAAGCTACGTGGCTCGCATATATTCCACCATAAGCGTGTTAATCTTTTTAGGCAAGCGTATATATGCTTGCTAGTTTTGAAAACTACTTGGCATCATGATCTTTGGTATTGCGATTGTCGTTTTGGACAAGACAAGGAAATTTCGTTACTTTAGTAATTTTGAAAACCACCTGGTATCATGATCTTTGGTATTTGAGATTGTCGTTTTTCGACCAGACAAGGAAATTTCATTACTTTAGCGCGGCAGATGACGATTGGCTCGATGGATCGATCTCGTTAATTTCTTGTTTGATAAATGAACCGATATAGAATATTCTTTTTTCACCTACAATGTGCTGCAGATTGAATAAAATATATAAAATTATTTAGAAAAATAATTTTAATTTTATAATTTTTTTATGATGTAAATCTATAAAAATATATAAAATTAAAAATGAAAAAAAATTATTTGTAATTTTTTAATAAAAAATTTTATATTTAACTATTTTATATTTATGATTTTTATAATTTTTTCTTTAGAAAAAGGATTTATCTTTGTTAGTCCATGATTATTAACTAAAAAGTAAATTAAATAATTTTTTTTAAAAAAAAGCTTTAGTATTTCATAAGTTTTGTCAAAAAACATAAATAGCAATTATTAAAAGCTTACATAGAATTGAACATATATTTTTTTTTATTTAATGTTGATGAGAGTATCGGGTTTTGAAAAAATATGAATTTAATTTTTATATATTTATTCACGAAAGAATGAATAATATTAAAATAAAAAACTATATTGATTTGACTTTCAAATATTAATTAATTAAATTGAATTTTTTTCTAAAACAAATCAAGAAAAAATTATTTGAGATACACTTTTAATCTAAAAAAGTATTTTAGACAAATTATATATATTAATCATGCCACTATAATTTAAAAGCTATCTAAATCTATTTTTCAAAGAAAAAATAATCATGTTCTAAATTTTTTTGCCAAAATTCATACATATAGAAAAATAAATCAAAATTATCGAGTAAATATACCTTTAAATTAATTGAATGAGAATTTTAAAAAAATGACAAATTAAAGTATTAAATTTTAAATAGTAAAAATAATTAACAAAAAACATTAAAACAAAATGGTGCCAAATCACAATATAATCAAAGTTTGAAATTGAAAAAAAAAAAAACAGAGACAAATTAATATAATAAAATTTAAATAACATTAAAAAAATCAAGAAAACATTGTTTGAAAAAAATTTTAATCTAAAAATGTATTTCAGAAAAATTATATATATTAATCATACTACTATAATTTAAAAATTATCTAAATCTATTTTTCAAAAAAATAATAATCATGTCCTAAAAATTTATTCCAAAATCTATACATATAGAAAAACAAATCAAAACTCGTCAATAAATATAATTTTAAATTAATTAGATGACAATTAAAAAAATAAAAAATTAAAGTAGTAAATTTCACATAATAAAAATAATTAATAAAAAAATAAAAAATGGGACCAAATCACAATATAATCAAAGTTTGAAATTGAAAAAAAAAGAAGAGAATTTCAAAAAAATGACAAATTAATGTAGTAAATTTAAAATCATATAAAAAAATCAAGAAAAAATTATTTGAAATACACTTTTAATCTAAAAATATATTTCAAATAAATTATATATATTAATCATGTCACTATAATTTAAAAATTATATAAATCTATTTTTCAAAAAAAAATAATCATGTACAAAAAATTTATTCTAAAATCCATACATATAGAAAAAAATCAAAATTGTCAATAAATATAATTTTAAATTAACCGAATGACAATTTAAAAAAATCACAAATTAAATTAGTAAATTTTAAATAATAAAAATAATTAATAAAAAAACTAAAACAAAATGGGACCAAATCACAATATAATCAAAGTTTGAAATGAAAAAAAAAAAAAAAATTTAAAAAAAAATGACAAATTAATTGTAGCGTCCTTAACCTAATTCCTTACAAAAACGTCGTATAACTTAACCATTTTAGTTCTAGAAAACTCAATTAATCATAAAATATCACTTAGGATCATTAAAACCTCATATTAGAAAGATTAGATTTTTTTTCTTTATTTAACTAATCAACAACATTCTTTCCACTTATAACCCTTGGATATTCAATCAAAACCACTTTTCTTTGCTCATAAACACGTCTCAAAACACCTCCAGGAGTTCATATTTACATAGTTACATATACAATTCAAAACTCTCCTAGGATGCATATGCTCGGCATAATGAGAGAGAGGAGAGGGAGATCGCCAATCGACTCGTTACTCATATCGTGAAATGAGCGACAGAAACAAGCTCTAAGCTTCTTAACTTCTTGTACCTAAAAAGTAATTGCATTTTAATGAGATGCTACTCAATGAGAGAACAATAATTCATTGAAACCATAACATGCAATCACATCATCCAAGTATCATCACATATAAACAATACATGGAGTTCATATAACTCTAAGATTACATGCTTTCCTTTTTCTTGTCGGTTATGACTTAGACATGTCAAGTTCCGCCCCGGTACTTGTAACTTGTAAACTTATACACATGTATTGCTTGCCAGCTTTTATAACTTGTAGTTGACCCATTGGGTCCTTGTAAACTTGTAAACTTGTATTTACGAAACTTAGACAAGCCGATCATAACCTTAACCTCTTAGCCTTGCATATATCATGAATGTTCCACATATAGCATATACAACGATCATGGCTTACATCATGGTACATATCCATTATAACATTAATAAACGTAACGTTTGCGTTAACTAGCAAACGGCACATCATTCACATCATGCTATCAATATCAATACACATAACATCAATAAACACAACGTTTGCGTCAACTAGCAAACAACACATCATTTACATCATAGAAATATAATGTTAGCACTCAATAGCAATAACACATCATGGCACAATGATTATTATTCAACTCACAAAAATGACGTCTTCGCCGTTTATCAATGCGTCGTGTCTCGCGCCTCACGCTCCTCGGCGTCTATAAACACATACACATATACTTTTATAAGTCATTTTATCATGATCAAACTTCTAAATATGCTTAAGGTACAAAATATGACTTTAGGGTTAACTTATTCCTTTATGGGTACTTGACCCCTTTTCACTCTTTCTACCATAATCTCAAAATACAGATTCAAATGATGCAATTCTAGTTTCACATGAAACTAGACTCATAGGGCTCTAACATATCCAAAAATCAAGTCTAGGTACGAAATACACAACTCATGATGATTTTCTAAAAATCGAGTTGTCGCCGATTGTTTATGGGTACTTGACCTCTTGACAGTTCACACTCTTTATACTATAAATCCTAAAATACAGGTTAAAATGAAAAAAATCCAGTTGTACATGAAACTAGACTCAAAGGGGTCTAACATATCCAAAAATCAGCCCAATATTCCATATACATGATTTATTCTAGATTTTTAAACTCTAACTAGCTTCCAGCACCCTTGTTACCGAGCAGTCCCCAAACAAACAACAATAAATCTAGATTGAGACATGATCAAGACCTAATTCGTTTTTTAAAAATAACTAGACATATCAATATAAAACATATCCAAAAATCAGATCGAAATACTCAACACCCAAAGAATACCATATTTTTAAAGTTTGCACACTAATCTGCCAGCATCATATCACCCGAACAACATGTGTTCAAAACATCATAACCCAAAATATAAATCACTAAATACAAAACTCTTTCCCATAGAGCTAGATAAGACACAAACCAACAAGTTTTATTCTTACAACTTGTTCCAGATCGGACCCTAAAGTCTCGAAATCAAGAGTGCAAAACAGAGCTGGGGATGAACTTACCTAGATTTCCAGCTTGATCATCCGAATTTGACAAAGAAATGGGGTTTTTCTCTCTTTCTCTCTCTCAAAACGGGAAACCAGATGGGATAAGAAGAGATAATGATTAGGTAAGTAATCTTGATAAGGTTGTGAATATATTTTGGCAAAGTTCGTTTTGGTCCCTCAAGTTTTAGCTTGTTTTTATTCTAGTCCCCCAACTTAGATTATATTCAATTAAGTCCCTCATTCTTCCTATTATTCCAAATACTTACAATTGAGCCCCTATTTCTTCCTATTATTTCAAATACTTATTATCCAATACCCCACTAACATGTCATATGCAGGTATAATTATATGCGTGTAATTTCTAAGTATGCGTATATGCATGAACGAGTGTATATTTTTGGGACGGGGTTATTACATTAATGTAGTAAATTTAAAATAATATATAAAAAATCGAGAAAAAATTATTTGAAATATACTTTTAATCTAAAAATATATTTCATATAAATTATATATATTAATCATGCCACTATAATTTAAACATTATCTAAATTGATTTTTAAAAAGAAAAATAATCATGTTCAAAAAAATTATTTTGAAATCTATACATATAGAAAAATTAATCAAATCTATTAGCAAATATAATTTTAAATTAATTGGATGAGAATTTAAAAAGAAATGACAAATTAAAGTAGTAAATTTTAAATAATAAAAATAATTAACAAAAAATACTAAAACAAAATTGGATCAAATCACAATATAATTAAATTTTGAAATTGAAAAGCAAAAGAGAATTTAAAAAAAATGATAAATTAAAATAATAAACTTTAAATAATAAAAATAATTAACACAAAATATTAAAACAAAATGGGATCAAATCACAACACAATTACAATTTGAAATTGAAAAAAATATAGAAAAATTGAGGACCAAAGTGTTACTAAAATACTATGAATAATGAAAGAAATAGTGATTTGTGAGTATGTGAATAGCGTTTTAAATAATGAATGAAAAATAAAACTATGTTTTATTTTAATTTTATTGATAAAGATTTAAATTATTATACTATCAGAAATTATATTGCGCCATCTCATATATATATATATATATTAAAAAAAGGGTATAATTTTCAATATATCAATTAATTCCTTCAACATTGAGATCATAGCCTGAGTCGTTTTTCATTTGACGAGACAGACCAACGCCGACCTCACCAATATTACCATGTTGTGTTCGCTCTCTTTCACTGTGGGTTTCGATCCCTAGCTAAATTACGTTTTCTACCTTATATATCTATTTATCAACTCAACCGACTATTAATTTGATGTTCAAAACCCGAAAGATCAATTTAACTAATTTAGTTCTACTTCCTATGATATTATGCAAATGGACTTGTGTAGGACACTTCTCTTGTCGTGTATGTATATATCAATGGGACATTGCGTATTTTCTTGGGTATGATACGTATAGTTTGACTTTGACTAAATTTTGTTGAAGCATCGTGGGGCTGCACTTTCATCTATAAGATGACAGACGGGTGTGCAATAATTAATGAATTGCGGAAAATTAACTTAATTTAATAAATGTGTGTATAGCATGCAACAAGAGGTTGTTGCGTAAATAGTTGGAAACTCGAAGTGGCAAATAATAAGGACATTGTGTCGGCCGGCAATGCCAAAACTACAAACATTGCCAACGACAAATATATAGAGAGTCCATTTACGTAATTTGAAGGCACTTATCATTTCACATATACTACCTGTCTGGATTGTCAGAAGACCAGTACGTACCACAAATATATACACCATAGAAGAAAAAACGGGGAGGTAGGATCTGGTTTACTTTGACGACAGTGCACACATGAAACGTGTATTAACATGTACATTCCACCTGTAAGAGACTTGGACTCATCTATGATTGACTAATTTTATGTGTCAAAAGAGAGAGGTTTCTCACAATCACAGAGCTAGTTCGTTAGTTGAGAAATTGTACACCATGATTCAGACATCGATCATCTTCCATTTGTGTGGATCACTATCTGCTTTCTCATTCTTAAAAAAAAACCTTCCCGTCCAAAAATTAAAATTATTATGTGAGTTCTATTAATAATTTTATATTATTTTTTAACATATTTTCTCAAGTAAAAATCATTTAGGCTTAAATTAGTAGAGACCCACGTTATCTTATCTTTAATTAATTAAAAAAGGAACAAGAATTATGAGATTCGAACTCGTGATCGTTTGATTATCGAAGCTCGATAGTATATAAAGTTAGATAGTTAAAATTAAGTATCATCTAAAAAACTTAAATCTTATGGTGTCGTTAACAAAATTTCAGCATTTAGTAACAGATTTTCTATCACTCGTATACTATTAGCAATGGATTAGAGACAATATGAATTATGTCGCTAATATAGTGGTCGTTATTTTCTCAACGATCAAAATTTTTTCCTTCTTTAATTTGTCAAATTTTCGTTACTAAATCAATCTAAAATAATTGTCCGAAAGGTTTTATTTTCATTGTCATGCCATATCTATTTTCTCTTATATCCGTCGCTATTTAGCAACATATGTGTATCATTAAATTATAATTGCTAAAATCATCACAATTTTATCGCTAAATTCATCGCTATTTAGCGACCGTATATGTCTCCGTCGCTAATATCCTTGCAATTGTGTTGCTAAACGAAGGAATTCTTTTTTTTAAAAAAAGGAATCAATAGTCATATATTGTTAATTCTAATAGCAAACAACTATAAACAATATGTTATTAAAACACGATATATTATTTAATAAAATTAAAATAAAATAAAATAAATATATAAATGCGTTAAGATGTATAAAAATTTTAATTTTTTTTAAAAAAATTAATCCTTATTGTCATCATCTTTTGCATCATTTTTGTACTTGTTGAGAGGAGCGACTAATTTCCGGGTTGTGGAAAGGTCAACGGGAGGACACAAGCTTGCTATAGGGTTTATAACAACTCCATGAATGTCCGCAACTAACTTCGTATGGTGCTAACTTGACTAGCTCGTTGTTGGATGGTAGCCTTCACTCCCTTGATCCTATCTTTGTACTAGGTAGAAACTTTCTAGATATTATCACTAAAATACTACGAAGTGGTAGAGGAGAAGCTAGTGTCGGAAAGTGAGTAGCATTAGGATGCATAACTTTCGTTACCACACACTCTTTGTTTTTGCTTTCCTCCGATATCATTCAAATATATCTTGGATATGTCAATATCTAGAGACAATGAATCATCCTCATGTTGCACCTTAGCAGTGCTTACGGTATTGATCTGCATTGGCTCTTATATCATTGAAATAATTGTAATATTAAATTATAAATATATTTTTATATTATATCGATAGATGTATACATATTTTAAAAAATATAAAATCTTATTATTATTATCTACGATCCCTTGTTGATGAATGTCTCATCTTTTCACTTGTAAGTGGTCACGAATAGCTTATAAGAATTTGAGTTAGGACCTAATTTATTATACTAAAAAAATAAACAAAATAACATGAGATACAATAAATGTAAAAATTAATGTATAACACAATGGATAATATAGAATTTACTAAATACTCGGCATGCTCGATCAAGAGATAGACCATCCGGTATGCTTAGATGGGCTAGTACCGACAGACCCTTCTCCGACATACGATTCCGAGATGCATGTTGAGATGGAACTTGATACTCCGGAGTGACGTAATCCCGGCGCCATGCTTCCCACACATTTTATTTAACAAATGCGGGTTTGTTATTCTTATGCTTCAACTTGTTAAACATATTGTTGTACTACCTCCGAGCCGGACTCTCCCTATAAAACTCCCAACTTAGGATGTAAATAGGTTGAGAATATTACCGAGCGTTACCTAACATTTCTAGTGCAATGAATGCAATATAATAAACCTCCTCTCATAATACTTATAAGTTTAAGTTTTACTAACAAATTTTTCGTACAAGGTTCCCGATATTTAAGAACTATCGAGTCCACTTTTCTTCAAAATCTAGTGTAAAATTTTTCAAAAAATTGTTCCAACACCAATTAACAATCTTACACTATGTATAAAAATATTAAATCTCAAATTTAGGTCAAAAAATTATATTTTTAGAATCCAATTTAATTATTTAAATAAAATACCTTATTTTAAACTAAATTGAACTATGTCTTTTATTTTTCTCA
Source organism: Dovyalis caffra (assembly GCA_963924115.1). Classification (NCBI taxonomy): domain Eukaryota; kingdom Viridiplantae; phylum Streptophyta; class Magnoliopsida; order Malpighiales; family Salicaceae; genus Dovyalis; species Dovyalis caffra. Next base: position 24,006,289 of record CAWUPB010001173.1, read on the forward strand.
AATTCCGTTTAAAAATTTGGATTTTAATTAAATTAATTACATTCAATATAAAAATAATTGGCTTAATTCAATAGAATAAATTTCTATTATTTCTACTTCAAAATAATAAATTTCTACAATTTTCTTTAAAAAAATCAAATTTATAGAAAAATAATTAACTTTTTAGAAATAATTAATTTAAGTAGAAATCATCAATTTTTAGTAAAACTCTTGGATTGGGAATTTTTTATTAAGCTATTTAATTTGGCTTTCAATTAGTCCAATTAATTTATTTACTCATAGAATAAAATTAATTTTTTGGTTTATGCAACATTGATTCCAATTAGTTGAAATACTCGACAAGTTAATCAATTATGCACAATTAAAATTTACCCATTCATCTAAATGAATTTAATTCATTATTTTCATTATTAATTTGGTTATTTCTTTACCACTTAAATGCCCAAGTATTCTTGTCAAATATTTGCTAACCATTTAACAAATTGTTATGGTCATGTTATTGATTCCAATTTGTCATCAATTAATTTATATGTTAACCAAATCATCTAATTCACATTTATCATTTTCTACTACTAACTAACCACACCGTATTTATTTATTATTTAGAGTCTTTTAATGCATAATTAATTTACACACCATAAGGACAAAACCTAACGGGCATACTAAAGTTCTAAAACAGGATAAAAAGGAAAAGTTAAAATTCTCTAACTCATAACTTAAATTAAAGTACACTTTTCAGCAAGTCTACTCCTACTTGACGGTGATCGTCACACTAAAGCATGCTATCATTTTTTGTCTTTTTCACCTATACCACAAGGATAAAGTAAGTTTTTCCCAATAAGTATAATCTATGCATGATATGCACATGATGTAAATAGAAATCTTTTCATGTCTTTTTGAAATTCATTTTTCTCTTTGGGGTGTACTTTGCCAATTGTGTATATAATCGACTTGTCTTTTAAACTATGCAATTATGAAAAACTCACAAAAGGACCAAACATCTCCCATTTGTTCCTGTTCTTTTTTCTTTTACTTACAAAAGGGTGATCATTCCTCTTGCATTTCCTTTTAGAGATACTTGGCCATTTCCTTTAAAAACCAAGTATTTTGTTTTCCTTTTTCTTTGAGAAATCATGAAGGAAAAGCTGTCATGAAAATGTCATGAAATGCATGTAATAAATCATGTCTTACCTCAAACTTTTCCATTTCATGCATGCTTGATCATCATGGTATATGCTAATGACGAAACAAACAATCATTAACATGTACTAAACATAACATAATATAAATGGATTAACCATAAAATCAAACATATGCATTAACCCAAAAATTTCCACATGTGACCAAATATGGTCACCTCATTTCACTTTATATATGCAATCATTCTTCAAGCAAATACACTTGCATTCATTCATGGACATTTGCATTAACCATAATCCATCATAATTTAGAGCATTCGGCAATTAATCCATAAATTTCATCTTGGCCGAATGCTTCCTTCATTCAACCAAGAGAATTTTCCTCATTCATTCACTATGTACATATTAATCCATCACATCTATGCCTAATTTTTCACTAAACCTAATCGATTCCATCTTTTGGTTAGTTAGAGTTAATGGCCGAATGTTACTCTCTAACTACTCAATACAATTTTTCATTTCATTACATTTAATCCTAACTAATCAATGATATAAACACGAAATTTTATAATTCTACCATTCAAATCAATAAACCCTAAAATTTAGGGTTTGGTTGAATGACCCTATAATGAACATCAATAGAGTTTTTTCATAATTCAACCTAATTAATCACCATTTAACATCACCTAAACACAATTAAATACAAACTTCATAAAGTCAATCATTCCTCCTTCAATTTCCAAGTTGGTTGAATACATTATCCTTAGAGAACCATTCAATTTCATCCAATCCAAGCACAACCACATATTAAACATACTAATCAAGCCATCAAGATCATCAATTTCACCACAATTCAATACAATTTAAATTTATACATAGATACACAATCATTAAAGCATAAACCCTAACTCCTAAATTTATATTAAAACAACAATCAAACACCAAGATATCAAATCCCTTGTAGAGTAGGCAAGACTACACTTACCAAATTATAGTTTGATATCTAACTTTGCTTGAAACTTGCAAACTCCTCCTCCTTCTCCTTCCTTCTTGGTTTCAACCAAGACCACCTTCTTCTCATCTCTTTGAGCTTGTTTTCTTAGGCCTTGTGTTTATATGGTGGTTAGATGGTGATTTAGGTGGAGTTTTGGATTGGGTAAGTCTAATTCCGCAATCCTTCTTAGTTTTTCCCTTTTTTTTCTAAATGTTTTCATTTGGTTCATCAAACCTCTCTTCTCTCTTTTTGGCCGAGTTATAAAGGAAAGTAATAGCTTGTGATTAAGCCAACACTTGGTTTAATTGTGTTTTTTCCTTAGCCATATTATAAATTTCTAGAATTTCCTTGTAATTTCCCTTTGCTTTCCTTTCTTTTATTTTTTCTTGCTCATTGACCGAACAAATCAACCCCAAAAAGTTACATTTTGATCCTTGACTTTTATAATTTAATTCAATTATACCTTTGTAATTTGGTCTCTCAACTTTTAATTACAACAATTTAGCCCTTATTCTTGGTGTTTTCTTAGTTAATATTGGTCACTTGACTTTCCTAATTATTTAAATCAAATAGCTAAATTTTTAATTTTTGCAATTTCCTCCCTAAAAATAATCCAATCAAGTACCTATAATTTATTTTTTCAATAATTAATAATCCATACTTACCCAATTAACTTTAAATCATTTTTTTCGTACTTCGTAATATTTATGTGCTCATAAATAATACTTTTATGCTCGTATGGTATTCATTCACACACTTAATTTAATTAATTACTCAATTGAATATTCATGCCTAAAAATAATTATTCCTTCTTCCATACATATATAATTATTTAAGAGTTTTTTTAGTTGAGGATATTATACTCCAATGCATCCCTAATCAAGGTGTTGATGGCTACATCCCATGAAAATTATTTCTACGTGAAGAAAAAAATAGTACTGCTCATGTTAAATTAACACTTTAAATAAAATATAAGTAAATAATTAATGTGTTACCCTAAACTCCATGAAGACGAGACTTTCATGTGGAGCCAACAATGTCCAGTTGCTTCATGAAAATTATAATGATGTTTGTGTAGCACTTGCTTAATGGAAGCAAGCTTTTGAATAAAATAAATAAATAATAATTAAGTGATCAATTGATGATTCTAATATACTATATAAAAATATAAAACTAATTATCACTTGTAAAACATATTACTTATCATTTATTCATAGCTTAAATAATTTGTCCATCATTAGATCCAATAAAGTTTCTTGGAGTTAAGAAAACCATGGTGGGATTATCCATAACAAAGGACACCGTCGACAAGGACATAATTGACAAAGACACTACCTGGAGGGGATGTAGATGTCCAAGCACACTATCAAGTCTACAACTCAAGACACTTACACTAGCGAGTGCCACGTCCACGTACACTACCACTATCGGTTGCATGGTCAACATTAGAGCCATGACCACTAACCCAATCGACAAAGCATAATTTAAGAATAACACCTAAAATAGTTTAAAAAATGAATAAGAATTTGACTAAAAATATATTATGAATTGTAAATTTTTTGCAAAATCTCCCTTGTAAATTACGGATTTTCTAATTAATAGATACTCTAAATGATCACATAAATATTGAAATTAAATTAACTAACAATTAATTTACGTGCACCGAGACAGATAATTGTCTACGATACTCCATCGAAATTAAATTTCAAACTCGTCATCTCAATTCCATCACACGGCGTTGAACCAACCTTCTTTCTCCTCAATTTTCGAAGGTCCTCAACCCCTTAGGCTCGATACACTACGACGTATCTCAAAACACTATAATAAATATATACAAAATAATTAAAGTAATTAATTCTAATTTTAACCTAATTAAGTTTAAAATAACAATAACTTAACAAGATTTACTATAAATAAAATTATAATTCAACAGATTAAGTAAAATTAACCTAATTAATATATTAATTGATTATAAATAAAATAAAATTAATTCATTCTAATTGTAAGCCAATTAAGTTTAAAATAAGAATAAACTAAAAAGTTTTAAAATAAATAAAATTATAATTCAACCTATTAAACAAAATTAACCAAATTAATTAATTAAATATAAATCAAATTAACCAAATTAATTCTAATTCTAAACAAATCAAATTTAAATTAACAATTTCTCATACAAATAAAGTTAAAATTCAACCAATTAAATAAAATTAACCTAATTAATTAATTAAACATAAATCAAATTATCTTTATTAATTCTAGCTCTAGCCAAATTAAATTTAAAATAAAAATTATATAAAAAGTTGTAATAAAAATAAAATTAAAATTCAACCAATTAAAAAAAATTAATCTAATTAATTAAATATAAATCAAGTTAACTTAATTAATTCTAATTCTAAAACAATTAAATTTAAAATAATAATTAATTAACAATTTCTAATTTAAATAAAGTTAAAATTCAACCAATTAAACAAAATTAACCTTATAAAATAATTAAACATATATCAAATTAACTTAATTAGTTCTAATTCTAATTAAATAAAATTTAAAATAAACTTAATTAATAATTTTTCATATAAATAAAAGTAAAATTCAACCAATTAAACAAAATTAACCTAATTAATTACTTAAACATAAATCAAATTAACTTAATTAATTCTAACTCTAACCAAAATTAAATTTAAAATAGTAATTAAATAATAATTTCTAATATAAATAAATTTAAAATTAAACAAATTAAAAAAATTTAACCTAATTAATTAACTAAACATAAATGAAATTAACTTACTTAATTAAAAATCAATTCTGATTAAATTTAAATAAAAATTTATCTAACAATTAACAAAATTTAATAATTTAAATAATTAATCATCAAATTAACATAACAATTAGCAAAAATTAACAAGTTAACAAATAAATTTAAAAAATAACTATTAAATATATATACAAAATTATAAATCAAGTAATTAAACTTAAAATATTTTAACAATTAAAATAAATTACTAACTTTAATTCAAAAAATAAAAAGGAAAAAAAATCTTACCTAATTCGGGAGGAATTATACCAAGAGAAGTTAAGGGGAAAAATGGGTTTTTTTAGAGAAAAGAATTTGGAGTTGTTGTGATTTGATTGAAAGTGGAGTGGAGTTTGGTGGTGGCTTAGAAGAGGGAGAGATCGACTAGCTGCTAGCTAGAGAAGGAGAGGGAGAAGACAATGGGTGAGGAGGAAGAAGAAAGGGGTTTAATTAGGGATTGAAAAATAGCAACAAGCGCAATCCCTTCGCTAATCCATCGCTATTTAAAGACAAACACTTATATCCATCTCTAATCCATCTAAAAATTGGTGACTAATTTATTATAATTGGTTGCCCATCGTTCACATATAACGACGAACATAAATTGTCCCTCCCTAATATGTTAGTTTTGACTTTCAAAAAGTTTGCCTAATTTTTTACCTTTAGCAATGGACTTTCTCGCCGATAAATTATGAGGGATATTGTTTTTAGTGATGAATTTTTTGTCAATATTTTTCATGGTAAATTTGTCATTAAACGGTCTCTAAAATTTCTAAAAAGATTTTGCTGCTAAATATAGTGATAGATTAGTGTTTGTCGCTAATAAATTATGATTAATCCATCAATATTCCATCTTTAGTTCCAACGAGATGTTATTTTGTCACTATTTGCTTGCTATTTAATAATGGATCAAATTTCGTTGCTAGCGTTCATTGCTATTAGACGATTTTTTTGCGATGTGTAAGGCCTTTCTCAACTTGTATATATTACTTATTTTTAGTTTAACTATTTAATTTGGCATATATTATAATATCCTAAAGAAAAAAATAATATGGTATAAAAAAGGGCGATGAATCGCCTTCTTTCCAAAATTTTCTTCTCTTTTCTTCTTCTCTCCCTCATGTATTTTTCTCTTCAAATTTCTTCCAATTCCTTCCTTCAAATCCTAAGCTAAATCATTGTTAAATTAGCTTGGAAAAACCTTAAACCAATAGATTTAAGTAGAGTTTAGCTAGAATGGAGCTTGGAAAGCTTAGAGAGCTAGGATTTATTGAGGAGTTGAAGAGCATAGTGTCAAGGTAAGATTTTTTATCAATTGATCTTTCAATTATAAAGTTTATATATGGTTAATGATGATATTGAAATGCAATTTCTTTGGGTTGTTGATTGCTTAAAGAATTGATTAGAATAAGATTAGGGTTTTTGAGACCCATTTAGGAAAAAGTTTGATTAAGTGATTCTAAGTGTTTAAACGATGTCTAATTATCTTAGGTAGGTGAATTAAGAAGTTAATTTGAGGTGGAATTGAGTGAATTTGAGAAATTGAAAGGTTGAAGATGATAAATAGTAAAAAATCCAAAATTTAAGATTTAATTAAAAAGAATTTAGGAAAAATAAGGAATTAAGCTATATAAGTGTAATCAAAGATGAATGAAATGAGTATTGGATGAATTATGATGGAATTAATTGTTTAATGAAAGTTGATTGTTTAAGGTTAGGGTTGGAAATTTATATTGAATTAAGAGTTGATGATGGTGTATGGTTAGATAATTGTTAGAATTGTTGAAGAGATTATGGAGCCTAGTTAAGGTTATCGGCTTGAGTCCTTTTGATCAATTCCATTTTATTAATAGTCTTGTATTCTAGATTTTAGAATAATTCAATTGTTTTTGAATTATTCTTTAATATACAAAATTGATGGTCATTCCATCACCTTGTGTTGCTAGATTCTTCAAAACAGACGACTCCACCTCAACAAACTTGATTCGATCGATTCTTCGAATTGTATTCCGAATGGATATTATATAGCACTTTGTGTTTTAAATTCCTTGAATTATGTCCATCATGCATCATTGATTTAAGTATGATTTAAAAGCATTCCTTAGAACTTAGTGAGAAACAAACTCCATAAATATTTAAAATGATTTCGTATCAAAATGATTGAATGTGAATTAAAACTATATTTGAAAATATGTTAAGCAAATTTTTTATTTTATATTATTCGTATAATTTACTGTAAGTGCTTATTTGATATGAAATTACACTATTAATGTGATTTGGAGCATGTATCGTATTTGAAATTTCGATTTGAAATATGTATAAGTATAAATAGTTTTTTTTAAAATGTTTTAAAGAGCCTAGGGAACCTAGCTATGGGGGCGTAGCCTTTGAGCTCAATGATACAAAGCTCCGGCTAGTAGGAGAGGTGTAGTACTAGCTCGTGTGTCGGCCAACATACAAAAACCTAATCACGAAGGTGTGACCTTTAGGTGTTCGCATCTAATGATATGTTATTTAGCCCATAGGTATATAAAACCCTATATATGTGATTTTGTATGATTATGATATATGTATGTATAAATGTTTCAATGATTTGGTAAAGAATGGTTTTGAACCATTTAAATTCGTGATGTACAATTTGATTTTATAACGTTCATTGTTTGGACAACTAGAATTACTTTTTAAGATGGATTTGAAAGTATCATCCTTAGTCCGTTTTTTTTCCTCTCGTATATGTTATATAATGTCTACTCATTGAGTTGTTGGTTGCTCACCCCTCATTATTTTAGTTTTATAGGATATTGAGAGATTGCCTATTACTTCTTTTTTGTTGTTTGTCTTGAAGTCGACACTTTGATGAAGCAACTTATTTAATTATACATTTCTAGAACTTATGTTTATTTTAAATGTATTATTAGAAGCTATACGGTCATAGTTATGGGTATTGTATTAGGAATTGATTATGAATATTGATTGAGAAATGCAAAGGTTGTATTACATTATGATTTGTGTTAAAAATATAATATGATGAATGTTAGTTAAGATTATTGTGAAACGAAATCATATATGAGATGATAATGAATTGAGGATTTTAGATTAGTATCCGAGGCTTGCTTAGGTCGAGTTGGGCCTTACGATTTCTTTGATTCTTATGCCAGTCATGGGCCACTCTTAGGGTCATGACATATATGCTTTAACACTCTCCCTCACTTACAACCAATCATTTGAGGTTTTTCAAGCGGCTCGAGCTCTAGAATCTTCGTTAGACCTTCAAAGCTCTTTAAGGCTCGATATCCGTTAGTGTAAGTGTCTAAGATCCAACTATCTTTAAATAAGTTTGACTTATTATAGTATTGCATATTGTATTCTTTATTTTATTAATAAAAAAAATCTTTTTTATTAATTTTTGTTGTTTATATTTATGAATAAAATTGAATAGAAGTTCATATGATATGCATTGCATTAATGATTAATCGAAAGATATGAGATAAATATTAATGCACTTAAATGATATCATTAAATGTCTCAAGTCGTAGCATTTGTCAAGAATGGACATTGATTATATACGATAAGACTTGTAAGTACTATGCTTATGCTATATGATAATAGTAGGAGATCTCACAACTATTGGCATAGTTGATGCCAAAGCAAGTACTTAGGTGATTAATGTTAGAGAACATATTACTCGGACTTGACTCCTTTTTAACCCATTTGGTTTAGTCTATGAGAATCTCATACGAGATGGGTATACCTTAATCATTTGACTTGAAGTCATCACGATTATCTCATTAGAAGATTTATATACTTTGATACTCGTTTTGATGGACCCGAGTAAAGGGTTACACATGGGTGATTCGTTGGGTGCACTAGGAATCTAATAGAGATAAGTGGCCGGCTAAGATAGGATATGTCATTCCTTGTATGCTAAAAGAGTTATCATAATTCTCTTCGATGAATGTTTAATTAAGAAATATGTGATCATAGTAGGAGTACACCAATAGAGCATGATTAATTTACTCTAGAGCTAAAGCATTTGGAAATCAAAAAAACTTGTATGATCATAATCAAAAAGATTAATTATCAAGTTCGAGATCATACTATGATAAATTGACATCGAGCTGAATTGTATTTTAACCATGTCGTGAAAAGTGATTACAAATCAATCAATCCTCTTGATAATTAGGTATTCATAATGCCTTGCTAGTGCCAATCTTGATTTATGTATTAAGAGATAAAAGAGATGTCTTTTATTCTTGATACATTGTCAACATTTATAGGAACCTATTGAGTACATAATAAAAGATAAGCAAAGATTTTACAAAAAGTTTCTAATTTTGAAAGTTTTCTATTTTTGAAAAAAGTTTTCGAAAATGGAAGGTTTCTTGTTTTGGAAAAAGTTTCCTAAAAAGGAATGTTTCCTAAAATAAAAAGTGTCCTAAAATGAAAGGTTTCTATTTTAGAAATCATTTTCTTAATTTGGTAGTTAGTTCCAAATTTGCAAGTAAGTTACCTAAAAAGGAAATTAATGTCCTAATTTAGGTTTAAGGGTAATTTGAGAAATTGTTTCCAAATGTGGACCTCCTAAAAAATATCTAACCTAATTTATGTAGATAGTCCAAATTAATTGGTAATTAATTAGGCCAAAAGAGTTTGAGCCAATAGGTTTAATTTAGAAGCTCGCAAGATATTTTGATGAAGAATAAACTTGAACCAATTAATTTGAGAAATTATTTCCTAATGTGGGCCTCTTAAAAAATATCTAACCTAATTTATTTAGATTGTCCAAATTAATTGGTAATTAATTGGGCCAAAAGAGTTTGAGCCAATAGGTTTACTTTAAAAGCTTGTAAGATATTTTGGTGGAATGATAAACTTGAACCAATTAATTTGAGAAATTATATCCTAATGTGGGCCTCCTAAAAAATATCTAACCTAATTTATTTACATAGTCCAAATTAATTGGTAATTAATTGGGCCAAAAGAGTTTGAGCTAATATGTTTAATTTAAAAGCCTATAAGATATTTTGATGGAAAGATAAACTTGAACCTTATTAAATAATGATCAAGATTTATAAGGATAAGATCAAAAAGTCCACATGCATTGTAACTATTAATCCTCGAAGGACTTGGAAGCAACAACCTAGAGTCCTTTTTGGACTTGTTGTCGCTACTTTCTTGTCCTTAGAAGATAAGAAATCAACTTCCTTTATAAATAGAAGGAGAGGTGCAACAAAGAAGGGACTAAGTGATAAGCATAAATGGCATTATGGGAAAAAAGAGAGAAAATAGCTTTTTCCCTCCCAAAAACATGCCAACTCTCTCCCTCTCAATTAGGGTTGTCGCAATATATCTTTAAATATATATTTTTTTGAAAAAATATTAAATAGGTTAAAAAGGTGGATCTAGTACTCTACAACTTCTACGTGCTTCTTGTGTAGGTGCTTGGACCGCATGAATTATTGATAGAGGTTGGATATTTGGATGGCTATTTTTTATGAAGGCTAAATCTATACTACAAGAGGTAATCCTTTACTCATATTTTAATTCATGTATGTATGATTAGTTGATTCAACCACTTGATTTTAGGAGCCTTAGATGGATGAAATAATAATAAAAAGATATTACATGACTAAAATGTCAACTTCCTTTATATATATTACATGTTTATCTATGTTTTATAATAATAAAAAGATAAATTTTGAATAAATGTATATAATTTGCTATTACTTCTTATGGAGAACTATCTACTCTCTTATATACCATTTTAACTAATGTTGAATTGGCTAAGCATGCATGTGAGTTCCTCATCATCAAGAAAAAAATAATTGTTTGTTGCTTATCTCAACTTAATGATGTCATAGGTTACCGGTTTAACAACATAACTAGCTACATGTTGCCGACTATGTACTATGGTAAATGTTAATTAACTTCATGCTACTTTTCATTTGTAAAATAGAAATTTAATACCTTCACATATCTTTATATAATAGACTAAATTTTTAATGTGTTCTTAAATCCAAAAAATCTTCAATTATATTCATGTTATTTGAGCTAGTTTTCAATCTGTTTTTCAGAGTTAATTTTTCTAATCAAACCACTCAAAAATATCACACGACTTGCATGTGACTTTTTCTTTGACTAAAATGTCTCTTGTAGCTTAACATATTAAGGTTTCAATATATCTATGTATAATTAGTTGATTTTGCATCTATCTTTAATGTTAAGAAGTTCATTATATTATTATTATTAATTTCTTTATCCCCGCCCGACTTCTCTAAGACTCCCAAAAAAATTTATGATTTGTTTGAAAAAAATTTCATTTAGGAATATGAGTTATTATTAATTTTGGAGTTGCCACCTAGTATTAAAGGTAATTAGAAACTTAAAATAGGCATTAGCTTAGAGATTCTAAGATAAGTAGTTAGTTTCGCCTTTAGAAAGATATCAATGACACAAAAGCACTCTTTCTTAGGAAAGGCACCTTGTCTAGTTTAGTCCTAAAGTCTATCTCCTAAAAATTTTTCTTTTTGCCATAATTAATGGTAAGTCAAAATTCCAAATTTTACTTCATATGCCAAACTAATTTCGTTTTTATTTTGTTTGTGGCATCATACTAAATCGATCATCGGACCAATTTAAGTCTCAACATAACTAATATGTCGGAGAACCACCTAATTACTAAAATGTGATTGATCGAATTAGCATCAATCCCTACACACACACACACACACACACACACACACACACACACACACACACACACACACACACACACACACACACACACACACACACACACACACATATATATATATATATATATATATATATATATATATATATATATATATATATATATATGTATGTATGTATGTATGTATGTATGTATGTATGTATGTATGTATGTATATCTTCCAAATTTGAAGAAAAATATTATACTCTATCTCTAACTATAGACAAATACAAATGGGCCATGAATTATCACAAGATATACTTATTTTGATGAAATAATTATTGTATTAATATTAACAAAAACACTAAAACAAATCATGTTCATTGTTCATTTTACTATTCGAAACACTATTTACCAAGACTCACCGTACTATACATTTCACTATACTATGATATTGTTGTAATTTTCAATGTTTCTTAAGGCATTTAATATGTAAGTTGTTGTGGCATTACACTTTGGTTCTTCATTTTTTTTTACACATTTTTTATTCCATTCGGAACTTCATTTCACTAGCTTGTTTTTTTTGATCATTTAATTTTTTAAAAAATATTTATTTATTTGTAAAAATTATAGAAAATCAATCGTTATTTTTAAGTTTTCCGCACAAAATGGCTAGAAATATATATATAATGTGTTTCATATTTTTAAATGAACATATATTTTATATTATAATACACTTATTGTTTAAAATTAATTTCTTTAATGTCATTTCTTATGAAAATTCTCAACGAATTAAATTTTAATTTTAGTTTTTATAAAATTTTATTTGCTAACAAATATGATTTATTTTTTTCTATGTATGAATTTTAGAGTTAAATTTTAAAACATGATATATATATATATATATATATATATATATATATATATATATATATATATATATATATATATATATATATATGATGATGATGATGAATTCTTGTAATTTTTAAATGAGACTAGCAAGATTATATATGTATAATCTAAAGGTTGCAAGTGTATTTTAGATGATTTGTCTCAAAATTAAAAAAAAAATCTAAATAATTAATTAATAATTAAAATTAAAATTAAAATGGGGGGGGGGGGAGAGAGAGAGAGAGAGGACTAGTCATGTATGGCCTATAACTAGAAAAAAATTAAATAATATGAAATTTATGTGTTTTTATCTATACTCGTATAATAATGAAAAGATAAATTTTGAATAAATGACGTATAGTTTGCTACTCCTTATAGTTTTTATATTAAAAATGAAAATTAAAAAATAAGCTAGTGATAATAAAAATTCAACCAAACCAAATAATCACTTTATAAACTGAAACGATATTACTAAATATCAAACAAACAAATCGAGTTCATATACATAATATATAACAAAGCAAAGAAAATAACACTTATATTAAACAAATATCAAGAAAATATTTGTTTGTAACATCAATAAATGATAATTTTAGTATCTTAGTTATAAAAATGATTGTAAACTTGAAATGAGATATTTGCATTAAATTATTTATTCATCCATGTAAAACATAAATTAAATTAAATAATATAATAAAAATATATATCAACATACGTAAAAGAAACAGCACAAAATTTAAACAAATATATATAACTATAAACCGGATTTTGCAGTAACGTATAAGTCAAATATTAGTTAGAGAATAAAAAAGTTTGCTTAAGTGAATATGAGCCATAAGATATATGCAAAAAGTTAATAGAAAATTTTTGTGATTTTTCTTAAAAAAATTATCTTATATGTAAATAGAAATTAAATATTTTTCTTGTGATGTTTTAAAGATGCACATGTCTTCCTGTATATATCTACCTTATGCATTTATGGGAAATTCCGCTAGGCGTTAGCGAGGAGATTCGTCAACGTGCTTGATACTTCTCATTTGTAGGTCCACGAACAAGAGTCGGTATATGATGCCAAATTAATAAATTGACCGTCAAAAATTAAGACTATTTAATTCAGACTATATAGTTACATGCATAGTGTGTATGTATATATGTAGTAGTAGTAGTAGTGGGATTCCTTTCTCATCAAAGTCAGATTCATAATGTTCGCTCCCGCAAAATCCTGACAAGAAGGAAAATTTTGCGTTGCCATTTTTAGGCAAAGTAAAGCAAGGAAAGGATCATTATGGTCGTTTATTTTTTCTTTGTTCGTCTGTTGCTCGTGTAGGGTATTTTCGTCTGGGCATGATAATTACCGTGTTTTGCTAATTATGGAGTGTTATCGCCATCTAGCAAAATATCCATCTTCTTTATCACCCTTTTGGCTTTTTATATGCTGGACAAATTCAAAGTTTTTGAGACCAACATATATATTTCTTGCACGTAATGGATAGTTATTGCACATATATTCAGCTAGCAGCTAGCAGTGTGACACTGAGCGCGTATCACTTGATTTTGGCCTTAATTATTTTAATTGTAAATTTTCTTTAATTTTTAAGCTTTTTTTTAGAATTTATTATATTTTATTTAATTAGATAATTGCTATTAGAAAATGAGTGTTTTAGGATTCTATTTTATTCTTCCTATTTAGTATTATTAGGGTTTTTTTTTTTCTAATTAAAAGATTGTAATAGCTTTTTGGCAAGAATGAGATTTTGAAGAATAAAAACGGAAGATATTTGTGTTCTGTGCACAATTTTGCTGTACTAAATTACTAGCTTTCTATTTTTTTTTTCTCTGTACGTTGCCTCAAGTTGTATGAAAGCAGGACGTGACTGGTTGATGGACATCATTGGTTGCACTTATCCTAGTGTCGTTGATCAAGGGATCGATGCACGACATCGGGGATGTTAGAGATGTTGTGACGGCTCTTCAAGAGGCTTGAGTAACCTCCAGGCAGCATTTAGAAATCAAGAGCCAAGATTTGGCTGATTGGAAAGAATAATTAAACATATGAAAGATCGATTTGATCGAATGCTCAATGATTGTACCAACGAGAATGAGAATAACGTTAGGATAGTAGACAAAGATTTGCCTCGCAGTACATCCAATGTTAGACCTATGCTTACGGGACCAAACGAATTTACCAGGATCTTATAGAAAACTTTGGTAAAGGAGCCGCAGGAGGGGAATACTTTGCCGAGAATGGAAGAGAAGATTATAATAGAAATATGCATGATAGATTTAATTACGACCTCAATAAGTTTCAATTTGAGTTAGATGTTACTAGTTTTTGATAAAAATTTGGGAGTTGAAGAATTTATGAACTCAATTATTAATTGTGATAGATTGATGGAATATGTGAGATTTTTATAGGATGAGATAAGACAATTAGTTGAGTTCAAATTGAATGAGATAAGTTTCTCATAGTAGAGATCTATGCATGATATTTTTTTTGGATGTTAAAATATCTCAAACTCAATGATATAGATTAATCTTTCGTTATTCTATCGGATACACAAAATGAAAATAATTATTTAAAGAGTTTTTTATGTAAAAAAAATTAAAATTTGAAATCAATTACTTAAATAATTAGAACTTTTGCTAACCCTCTTAAATTATATACAGAATACTTTGTTAGTAGATTTAGGTTTCTAATTTATTTGATATATGATAGGTATCAAGAAATAGAACAATAAATAATTTATGAAGTGTAGAACTACTATTGGAGCTCGCATATTATTTAAGGAAATCACTTATCCATGCAATGATTTTATTAACAATGATCTACAAGAAAGAATGGTCTTTTTGCAAATAAATTAAGATTTTGAAATGGACTCTTCCAAATTTAATGATACAAATAAATTTGATGAATCAGCTACTAGTGACCAGAGTCAAATACAAGACATGGATGATTTTTTTTTCTCTTACGGAAATAAAATAAGATCAAAGGAAAGTCAGTGGAAACCATTCAACGGCAAGCGCACTCCATGTTTTTCGAAGAGCCAAAATTTATTGATTCTTCAACCATTGAGAAGTCATATGTGGACTTCCTTTGAATAGAAAAATACCACGTGACAGATTGGGGTTTTTCTCTCTCCAACCAAGACGCTGACTATGTATTTAAAAGGCAGGGGTTAGAAACGTGTTGTTTTGTGAGAAAGTTAGTTCTACGAGTATAATTCCAATATCTATTCATTTGGCTTGGAAGAGTTACTTTTTACAGTAAATTTGAAGATGAGTTTTTTTCAGGTAAAAGAGCCTGAAACAGGAAGTGTATCACATCATTTTACACTTAATTATTTTAATTGTAATTTTTTTAGTTGTTAAATTTTCTTAGAATTTATTACTTAAGTAAGTGCTATTAAAAAGTTAGTACTATAGGATTCTATTTTATTTTTATTGTTTAGTATTATTAGAATTTTTTTTTATTTAAAGAATTGCATTAGTCTTTTGGCAATAAGAGGTTTTGACGATTAAAAATTGAAGTAATTATATTTTTCCTATAATTTTGTTACATCTTTTTAGAGAAATTTTAAACACTAGATAATTTATTCTTTTTTTATTTTTTACTATATATTGCGTAACAGTTATTTGTTATATATGATCGCACTTTTTGCTAGTAAATGATTCTATTCCAAGAAATTCATTTATGAATAATAAATAGGCAGGCCGACTGACAATACCACCTAAGGATATGATTTTTTTCTTTTCATTTGAGAAACATAAAATATGATCAGATTGCTGATATATTCCTCTTAATCTAGGTAGAATAATATTAACGCTTTCAATTACTATTGATGAATTTTTTTTTTTAGATAACTACTGTCATGTCTTGATTTTATTTCCATGAAAGAAAATAAAATAAAATAACTACGTACTAGTAATTTGAATGCGTTAAAAGTATAGGAATGCGAATCGAGCATTATCTTTTTTCTGAGAATGGATAACCACATTTTTTACTCCCGTTTATTTTCATACAATATTGAATAAATAAAAATAAATAAATAATTCAAAAAAAATATTGCATAGTTTGTCTTTTTTTATGATTTTTAGGCATTTTTATAAATTTTTTGGATTTTAATTTCTTAGAATTATTCTCCATTTTAATTAAAAAAAAGGCAAAAAAAAAATTAAGAAGATGATTTGGATCCAATTGAAAATGATGTGAAAAAACGAAGACCAAGTGACATTCAATTAGGGATATAATTGGAAAGGGATAAAAAAATCAAGGAACTTGATTGAGAATTAATTGATACAAAATTAAAAAAAATCAAAATAATATGGATTAAAAAATTTCAATTAAGGTGTTAATTAGAGATAAATAATAGTATATACATTGAAATAGACAAAAATAATTCAAAGGACTCAAATTGATTTTTTTATCCTAAACCCTCAAAAATCCCTATACAAACACCTTTTCACTTCATTTTGGGGAAGCCTCCACAATTATTCCCCTACCAAAAAATGAAAAAAAAAAAAAAAAAAAAAAGCCCTAGCCTCCGACTCGTCTTTCTACCTAAGAAAAAAATTTAGCCTCTATCACTCATCCGCCCCCCAAAAACAATCTAGTCTCCATAACTATTCTCCTACACAAAATAATCTAACTAAAATACACATCATCCTTGCCGATAAAAAAGAACCAAAATGTAGAAAGTTTAACATTTATCATCTCTCTAAAAAATTTACAGGACATGAATCCCAAGAAAACAAGAAAAAAACCAAAAAAAGGAAAAATAGGTTGTTGTCCTAGGTCACATACAAGTTAACCCGAAGCCCGTCGACATTTCCCTCAAATCGACCATCCTTCGATCGAAATTGCTCCAATAAGTTTTTCTCCCTTGAAATCACGATGAAATCTTGCCGAATTGGTCGAATCAACAAGAATAGTAACCGGTCAACTCGTTACTTCCAAACCTACTTAAATCTCCTCGATCCGACCAAACCGAGCCTTCTAACCACCCTAGAAATGCTTCCCATGGTCCTCTAAGCAACTTGGAGGTCTTCCTTTGCCTCGTTGTGGTTAAAATCTCCATTAAGAAGAGAGGGAAGCATGGTTGGACCTTCAATCGTATCGATCTCCCTCCTACAATCTCTCAACGACTACCACCACCGATATAAGCATAATTTACAAAACTTTTATATCATTTTACATTAAACTTACTAATGCTTATTATGTTATACTAAGGTAAATAAGAACAAGTTAGCAATTTTGGGTTTCGTAGGAAAAATGACAAAACAAAGCAAATAAACCCAAATGAAAATGTATAAGAAGCCAAAGCCACCAAGGAAGCTAAGAAGTCATACGATTGTGTGATGTATAAGAGGAAAAAACTATTGGTCGTGTAAAATAAAGAAGGAAATCATGTGGATGCTTAATAAAAAAAAACACATGGTTAGTAGCAATCAACATGATTTGAGCAAGAAAAGTGACACGTCCGTGTGGGTGTCAAAGCTAAGATATCTCCTAAGGAGAAGAAAAAGACATACGAAGCATAAACTAAAGGACACAGGATGAAGATTAAATTAGACATGGTTGTGTGCCTTAGTCATGCAAGCTAAAATATATTCCGAGTGTTTCTTGTGGGGATGCTTGGACTATTTGGATTATCAATAAAGGTCGAACACCCGAATAGCTCATTTTCTACAAAGGTTAAATTTATGCTACAAGAGGTAATCCTTTACTCATGCTTTAATTCATGTATGTATAATTAGTTGATTCAACGGGTTGATATTGAGAGCCTTAGATGGAGAAATTTTTTTATTTTATTCCACACCTCCATAAGATGCATAATCCTTCAACAAGGTGATTTAGATGATATGGGAAAATGTGTTTGACTCATATAGGATTTGCTGAAAAAAATTAGTTTTTGATATTTTTGAAGAAAAATTATCAAAAGATAAGTCCATTTTAAAAATGGAAAGGCTTGAGGAGAAAGTATTTTAAAAAATTAGATTCTAAAGGAAAGTCTCACCTTGGACTATTTTGATTTTTTATCTCTTATCCCTAAGTTATTTGATGAAAATTTATGATTTGATATCATAAAAGATGATAAACAAGACACCAACCAATCATTTTTATGTTTTTATTTTTTCTTTTAATATTAAAATTCATCAGCAAAAACAAATTGTCTTTGATTAAAAAAAGCTTGTTAAAGTATTTAATATAGGCTAGAGTTAAAGCTTATGAAACAATAGATGTATAAAGGCTCAAAATGTTTAAGGGTCCTAAGAAGTAAGATCATTTTGTTATACATTAAGATCTCTTTAGGCAAGCACCATCTCTAATTGTTGCTCTACACTTTAGCATCATCTAGACATTCATGAGAATTTTTCTAAACTTGATACATTGATTTTATCATTTTGATTGTTGATCTCATTTTCTAGCTTTAACTCTCATTGTCTATTTATTTAGATTTTGACTCCCATCTTGGCTTCTAATTTGCATTACGAGTGCTCTTTTTTTTTTGTTTTTTCTTTTTGTTTTTATTTTCACATTCTTTTTTTTTTTTTAGATCATTGATAGAGTTCCTTTGAATTTTTTTTTAGATTTTCATCGACTATCTATAGACTTCACATTCCGCCCTTCTAGGATAAGAGTTTATCCTAGTCCGGGTTATTGTGAAAGCAATCGTTAAGGTTCAAAGTGGGATGATAATGGATATAAATTTTGTGAGATGTGTGAAATATAGCATTTCTTCACCTCAAAAGCTAATTCATCTATGCTAATAAATGTTAATCTCTTTTAAAAATAATGATTGACTTGAAAAAACCCTTATTTTCATCATTATATTGGTCATCATTATTTAAGATACCAATCATTTAATTTTTAAATTTTGATTTCATGATGTTAACTTAGGTAAAGTCTTACTTCAAGAGTTTATTTAGAATAGGTAAAAGAGATTCTTTTTCATTTCCATAAAAGGAAGAGATTGCCTCTTATTTTCTACTCGAGAATGGTTATTGGGAAAGAAAAAAGGTATCTTTGACTTTAGTCAAATAAGGCATTGCTTCTAGCATCTTTATATCATGCTTTGAAATTTAATCAATGTTTTAAATGTTTTAAATGAATTCGCCATTATATTTCTTGATAAAAGAAAGTTATAATGCCACATAATACTTTCAAATAAACATCTCTTAATTTCTAATCGGACAATATGAAATTACATAAAAAAAAAAAAGGAAAAGCTACTCTATTATTCAAAGATACAACTCAAACCATGCATATCAATTATTTTTTTTAGGAAATAGAGTTCAAAATCAAATAAAAATAAAAAGACAAACCTTTGCAAACCACGAGCATGCATCCTCACCCTTATATGATTTTTTAAAACTCATTCAATATCTCTATCTTTTATGTTGGTAATTGTATGGTTTGGTAGTGAATTCGAACTCATATTAGGAATATTTGGAGCACCATCACAATTGATCCATCTTTGTTTTATCAAAGCCAGCGACCTCTTCTTAAAAGTAGAAAAATTATTAATGTTATGCCAAGCAACACAACGAATGATATTCACAACTCTCATCTTGTTCTACCATTGAGTATAAGAGAGTCGTTTTGGTTTAATTGGAATTAGGGTGATATGCTCGATGCATACTAAGCACTCAAACATTTACCTAATGAGAAAGGAGTGGTAACTGTTTGTGGTTTTTTTTATCCTTTTAGTTATTTTAGTGGTATGAGTTGTATGTTAGGGCATTTTGGTAGAGCCTAACGACTTGAGGAAATTGACTTGCTTGGCATGTTTGAATGGGCAAATAAAATTTAATTTGGTTAATTTGATAGGTAAGACCAGTAGGTTTGATTTATTTGATATGGTTGTATTTGGGTTGGAAATATGCAAGTATTATGGTTGTTGGGTTAGGTGTCCGTTGAGTAAATGGAGGGCCATGGATATTGCTAGAATTTTCATGTTTACCATATCTTCCTCGACTACTCTCTTAATTCATAGATTGATAGTATTTTATCTCAACCTAGTATACTTCATCATCCTTTCTTTTAATATCGTTGTTCTTTTCTTCTCGGAACCATTAAAGATCTTTTTAACTCGATCACTAGTTCTATCCTCTCAACAATGATAATAAAAAAAAATTAGTAAAGCTTGAGAAGGATTTTTCAATCAAATACTTAAAGTATGATATTATAAAATTATTTGAAAAGATGATGATCAACTCATATTCAAGTAGTGATGGATGAATATGGGCTGCCACCTTTAACCATCTCTACGCCTACTCCTTGATGGTTTCTTTCGAACCCTTTTTCATATTCTATAGGACTAAGTAATTTAGAGCAATCTCTATATTAAATTTATATTGCTTAATGAAAGCATCGGCTAGATCCTTTCAATTTTTTATCTTGTCATCGTCTAGTTGCATGTACCAACTCAAAGCAGATCCACTTAAACTTTCGTAAAAAAAATGTATGCGTAATTTTTCATCATACATAACCTCATCCATTTTGCTATAATACACTCGTAAGTGAGTCATTAGATACTTAGTAACCATATACTTGATAACTTTTGGAACTCTAAAATTTTTAAAAATTATCACATCCGGCACTAAACACATCTCAACGAGTCCTTAAAAGATCATACGTATTAGTGCCTTCAATAGCCTCGAGGCACTCTTCAATTACCGACAACTTGTCTAACTTAGGTTTCTCTACTATTTTAACCTATAAGTCTCTTCACTAGTAAAGTTAATAGTAGACGAATCTTATATTTGTGGAGCTTGTAGATGTTAGGATTCGAAGCAATATCAAATCAAATTGGTGCGATGAAAATAATATCATAAAAAAATTTGCTTTGAAATACCACAGGATCCATGCAAAAAACGAGTTAAGTCGGATAATTAGATCATTACCTCTTATAGTGTAGATCACGTCTCTTGCATGAAAGATGCCTAAATTATAAGCATAGGTCAACAAACCGTAACTCTATTTGTATTCACATAAATGTCTCGATCACCAAAATAATTTTAGAATGGAGAGTCACCTCTAGTCAAAGTGCTAGCTACGAGTTGTAGTATTTAAATGCTCGGATCACACTTCCTCTCAAGGCGGTTAGGGTTTCCTCTCAAGGTCGTTAGGGTTATTGTCTCATAAAATATTTTGATTATCATGAATATTACATACTTGGTTGTATTTTTATAATAACCAGAATGTGTGAGAGCCCCGATCCTACTAGGAAAATATTTTTTTAACCCTAAGGAGAGAGAAAATATAGGTCGATTATTTTGACAAATTAATGTCCAACAACCTAGGACTTGAACTTCATTAAGCCCATTTTATATTTCTTAATCAAACTAGTCCATTGATCTAATTAAATACCATAATCCAGAATTTATCCTAGTCTCACTAGGAATCTTAACCTAATTAAGAATCCTAATCCAACTAGGATTTCTAGTCATGCTTCAATTTTGAGTCACTTTTTGTGCATGACCCTATAGGTTCTTAGTACATTGGTGGTGACCTTAAAATCATAATTTAAAATCATAAATAATGAGCAACATCCGGCAATATATCACTATTATCTAAGTAATAATAATGTCGATGATTCAAGCATAATCATATTTGTGACATATGTTAACATGTATTCTTGCCCTTTTGTCCTAAATGTTTAGATCAAACATGAGGCATGAAATGTGTCATCCTTATATAGTTTAATCTTAGCATTTCTTGATCCTTGAATAGACTGTTCCAAGCAAGTGAGATCAATATTTCATATCAATTCATTTAAGCATGGTCATGCATTTCACAATCTCACTCAATCAAAGGGCCTATAAATATCACTCTTATTATATAAGAGAGAAAAATCTCATCTACATCACTCATATCCCTCTACATGATACATGGTATATCCAATAACCAACTTTATAATCCATCTTGTTACATATGAAGATTGATAGTATCAAAATATACGACTCTTTATATAGGGAACCGTAGTGACTTCAAGTCAAAAGATCACGTACACCATAGTCACAATGAAACCAATTTATGAAACTTATATAACAATCTACATAGTGATCTCATGGCAACTCAATCTAGTATATGTTAACTTGATATCTCATATGCATAACACATTGTTATTAGTCAATATATGTACCAGTCTCAATGCTTTATTATTGCCCTTTTAATATATCCATAATAAAGAAAAACTTGATTGGGGACATTTAAGAATAATAATATTCTTAAGACTTTATCATGTTCATTTAATAAAACTCAAAAATAAATAAACATAATAAATTGAATGCCTTATATATATAATAACATGAAAAGTGTAAGCTAGTATAATTAAATTATGATTGGCTTCTAGGCCATACACTAATAGTAGGCCCATTGCATAAGGAAATTACCCCGAAGGAAACTATGCTTTATGAGGAAATATAGTTTCCCCGGGTTTATATACAAGGTGATAGATGGTCCCGAATGTGTATGTATATTTAGCGATGGAATAGGATATGGCACTTCTTATTAGGCCCGAACTTGACTCAAATTACCTTCTCCATTCAGCAATGCTTGTAATGCCTTAGCAAACAAATTTGTGAGATAAGAGATTTTCACATTCCTAGCATCTAGTTTCTCCCGATGGACTTGTTCTAATTATGCCCCCTCTTCATTCTCCATTAAGCGTCACTTGAGTCGAGTGAAATATATTCGGAGAGGGAGTTTAGTTTTGGTGAGACAACCTATATTTCAACTCTGTTTGCACTCCATATGTGTGTGTGTGTGTGTGTGTGTGTGTGTTGTGTGTGCATGCATGCATGTATGTATCTATTTATATATATATGTATGTATGTAAATGTGAACTAGGTTGGATATGTTGTTTTGTCATTGAGAACTTCAAATCATTACAGAGCTTGTACTAAGAATGAGCCACATCGAGTTTAAGTATTGCTAATGGTACAACCCTATAGATACTTCACGCAATTTAGAAAACATGTCTACCGCATTCCTTTTTAAAACCTTAAGTCAATGATGCCACGTCATAGCAATATTGATAGAAGAAGTAAAAATTTAGACTTCTAGCACATCCTAAATATGACTCAAAGCTATTTTTTATTGAAAGGTAAAGATAGTATAACTGGTTGAATTATATCACAATGATCACTAATAAATGCTATAACTACTTAGATTATATTACAATGCTCATAATATTTTTCATTACATAACGGATCCATATGCAACTCTCTCTCGCAACTTTAAACTAGGATATGAGTTAGTAGTAACAATGAGGTTTCAGGTTTTGGGTAAAAAAGTATGAGCTTCTATTTGATGGTGTACTTGTTACTTATAAGTCCTATCTTTTCTAGTAGCTTTAACACAAAACCTAAGGATAGACGAGTCTTCCTCCTCAAACTAGGCCGGTTCTAACTCGGCCCAAAATCCTTAATAGTATGCTCACTCTCTCGGTCATAATTTCCTTCGATGATAATATGCTAAAACAAAGGTTAGGATGGTTTTAATCTAAATGAAAATCTCTAAATTGTCTAAATATATGATCTAGTTCTAACATTACAAAAATAGTTCATATTTTAATAGGTCAAACCTAATATATATGATCTAGTTCTTCTAAACGGGGTTTAGGCAAAACTTGTCTAATTCTAAAATTTTTTTCAAGTCCCTAAATTGTCTAAATTACCAATCAAGTAATCTAGTCTATAACCTTATACACTAGAAGGTATGAGAAGGTCATTCCATAATTTCCTATGCATATATGAGTTTTAATCCAAACGATAGTCCAAATGAGCATCAATAGACTTTCGTCATACTTGTCATATAGATTCCTTTATTTAAATCCAAAAAAGGTTTTAGCTCGGATTTAGAGCTTCTACATGCTTTTTTAGTGGTGTGTGTATAACAATGTAAAATAGATATATCCAACCCAGTTTACGGTATGCATAAAAATAAATATATAAAATAAATGACTTCAAATTTAAATTGATGATAAATAACTTGGATACAAATGGTAAATATAAATAAAGAAGATTAAACCTATAGCCTATCTCTAAATTTCCAATGGAGTAATCATGCTCGTCACTACTCGACATGTAGGAGACTTTAAAAAAATAAAAACGTCTATGAGAGAAAATTAAGAAAAAGGTTTGGAGTTGTTATCTAGCATTGAAGGTAACTAGAAACCTAAAAAGAATATTGGATTCAGAGATTCTTGGGTAAGGAGTTGGTTATATCTTTAGAAAGATACCGATCACTCAAAGGTACTTTTTTTAAGAAAATGTATCATGTTTAGTTTAATCCTACAAATGTATCTCTTAAAAATTTATTTTATCCAATTATTTCCTAAGTTTATTTCCAAGCTTGTCTATGGTCTAATCACATTATTTTTTTATTTTTTTATATTTGTAGGATCATATTAAATTTACGTCGAGCCCCAAGATTAGAAGTCACATTAATTTAACATCGAATCTAATTTAAAATCTTATTTCGATTGACATGTCAAGAACAACCTAATTAAACTAAAAGTATTTTATTTTGAGGTATGCAAGAAAAATATTTTCAAAATTAATTTTTTTATTTTTATTTATGGTATCGTATTAAATTAACATCAAACCCTAAAACTCAAAAGTCTCATCAATTTAGCATTAGATCTAATTTAAAGTCCTCACATAATTAGCATGTCAAGAAACGACCTAAATAACTAAAAATGTTTACATAGAATGTTGAATAAAAATTGCCAAAACTAAATCGGATAATTGAGTTAAATTAGATACCTAGCAATTGAAGAAAATAGCATCCCAAATAATTCAATCGTTCAATTAATTAATTAAATCAAATATTAAGCATTTCAAGCAAATAAAGACATAACAAATTCAATCAATTAATTAATTTGAAACATATTAGGATCGAAATTTATCCTAGATAATCCATAAAATACAACATAAACTCATCATTTTATCTCCATCGTAGAGCATTCAACCAAACTTACTTTACTTCAATATCTCGGGGTCTCGAACCCCTAGGTTCGATATGCAATGGTGCAACTCAACACACTTCAATCCAATCACATCACATTCGAACATGCTAAATTGATAAATTACAAAATAATTAGAACAAATACCATAAATAGTCCTAAAATGACTAAATTATCCTGTGTTTTTTTAGAAATACTAATTTTACCCTTTAGGTTGAAAAATGACCAAATTTTCCCTTGATGCTTGGAAATGAACAAAATGCCCTTCTTATTAAAAATGACAATTTTGTTGTCCAACAATCAATAATTATCTCATCATTCCAAAAGATTAGAAAAAAATTTTGCCACCATTTTTATATAGAACTCATGTCATTTGTAATGTTACTATAAAACATTTTCTACCGAACTTGTAATCGACCTATAATTTTCCAATCATCATTTTCAATCGAATCTAAAATCAGTCGAACCAACATATATTTGGTAACCTTTCTCTATATACTAAGAAACAAATTACGCTTACTTCAATTGTAGATTTCTTGACGAGAAGTCATGACCAAACAGACTACCTTACTAGAAAGGAGGTGTTTATGGTGGATAGGATGATGGGATAAATGGTGCTAGAAGTTGCTATGGTGGAGAGGGACACTTGGTGACCGTGGATGAAAAGTGGGTCTATGGGGAGCTTGGTGTGGGTTAATAGATTTTTTCCGTGGTGACCAAAAATGGCTAATGCAACTACTTGTGATGGTTTGTGGTTTCAATGGTGATCGGTGTGGGTAGCTTGAATGGCAGTTTGGGATAGGGATTTTATGGTGAATTTTGACTAATTTCATGGTTAATGACATCAAGACTATAAGGGAGGAGAATGGTGATGATGGAGGAACTTGCAAGGCTACTAGGTTTAGTGAGTTTCGCTTGGTCTATAAAGTGGGAGGTTGGTAAGAAGCCTTAATGGCCGGTGTTGGTTGATGGAAGAAGGACTATTGGTAGAGAAGGTCTACCGATTTGGTGTGAATAATTTGGACGGTGGTGGTTTAAAATATGGGTGGAGTTTGGTTGTGGGTTTAAAGATGACTTAGATTTAATGGTGGTGACATGTAGCTAGCATAGCTATTTGACGTAGTAAAAGCTTACAAGAAGAAAATAAACACCGTTGATCTAAAAATTCAAACACAAGTACTATAACCTATTGAATTACATGCAAATTCTAGGAAATAGGCTTTAAATTATGTTAATTCTAAGAATGCTAGAAATTGAAATAAAATTGAGATACTCTCTCATAAATTTTTATTAGTCAAAGAAAGATATCGTTTTTCATCCTCTAAGTCATCATAAATAGAAGATTCGATCAAAGACCCTAAACCAACTTAAAAAGAAAAAAAAATACAAATCTCAAAATTTAGGGAAAAATCCCAAAAAACACAAAAAGTCCATTTTTAGGGCCTAAACATCCTTTTTTGGCAAAAATCATGCCTACATCATGGCATAATAATAAGTTTGAGTCATTGGGTCGTTTAGCATCGAACTAGGCCTAAAAAACCTCAAAATTAGGTCGATAGTTTTTTCAACTTTTGTTTCGCTCATATCGTTTCATAAATTTTAGGGCTCGTTGGTCCGCATCACTAATGTGGTGGCTTTGTGGGTGGTGATTGTTGTAGAGGAGAGGGTTGGTTGTCATGCTTGATGATGGGGATTCAAGTGACGATGTGTTTCGAGCTAGGAGGAGGCTGTGGTTGTAAGTTTTAGGGTGGCTTCGTGAGAGGAGCGAGGATGAGCTCGTGGTTGTGTTTGTAGCAAGTTAGTAGGTTTCAAGGTTGATTGGATGAAGAATGAGGGTTGTGGTGGTTAGAAGGTTGTGGTGGCGGTAAGGGAAAAGGTGGTGAGAGTTGCGATGGGTGGTGATTGGTGAATTAGTGGCTAGTAGGAGGGAGGTTCGACTGGTCGCGAGGATTTTTCTTAGGGAGTAGAGGAAGAGTTGCCGTCATCCAAAGAAGAAGTGAAAACTTAGTGTTTATAGAGGTTCTTTAGGATTGGGATAAAAATCAAATTACATCATTCCTTTGTCCATTTCTTTCAATTTCATTGTATTTTTTCTCTTCTTTTTTTCCTCTAATTGTGCCCTTAATTAAAATTGTTTAGTCCATGTTCTCTAGATTTTTTTCAATTCCATCCTCACTCATTCTTAATTAAGGCCCTTAATTTTTTATTATCTTCTAATTATATCTCTAATTAGATGTTATTTGGTTCTCACATATTTTATGTTATTTAATTTGTCATCAATTTTTTTTTCTTTTTTCTCTTTTCAATTTCTTCTTTTGTTGTTTTTTTAATTAAAATTAAGGGATAATCCTAATAAATTAAATCCTAAAAATTTATTAAAAAATATGGAAAAATCAAGAAAACATACAACATGTAATTTTTTTTATTTTGTACAAAAATAAAAATTATTGGAGGTCAAAAAATGGGTTATGACACTAGGTGACTGTAATTACCGTGATTATTGCTATGAAAATGCAATAACTGAAAAGCTACCAAAGAATCAGCTCCTAAAAAAACCTATATGAGCCCAGATTCTGTGTCATTTCTAAACCAACAAGAATTCTCCAAATTTAGCACACAAAACAAAACAAATTCCAATCTGATATGCGAAACTATATAGCTAAATACATGCATCATCTTTTAGAACCTCCCAGTTGTTGAAGTAACGATTGAATTCAGTAAGGCTCCATCAATGTTGAGCTTTACCCAACTAGATGGTGGTTTCTGCCAACGTATAAAGGTTTCATTTTAGGAACTCTTTGGTTTTTTCAAAAAAGACACCACACTATTGCATATTGAACATTAAGCAATGGTTTGTTAGTAGCGGTTCTAAATCCATTGCTAATATCAATGTATGGCAACGATTTTGCAGCGGTTTAAAACTATTGTAGGAAAATTCTGATTTAATACATTGATCCACATAAATTGCTGTCCAAACTGCGCATTTGATAAGCTACGCTTTATTTAAGCAGTAGCAAACCAAATTTGGATACAACGGTTTAGAATGGTTACATATAAGATTTTTAAGATTCCCTTCAAAATGGCATCGTTTATTAAATTTATTAAAAATGAATTGGATTCAATCTCATATAATATCCAACCTGGTTGTGAGTTTCTAGAAAATAATTGTCTCTTGGAATATCTTCTAATTCTTATTAGTAGCCGAGTCATTTAACCAATCTTAACATCATCTGTTGTGGATTTTCTATTTTCTAAATTCAACTATCTTAAAAGTTCTCAACCTGAATCCTGAGCATTTCTTGTATGATAGGAATTTATTTCAATGTCTTTGCCAGGGCTAGTTGGTATCTTGCTAGCACATGTTGCTAAAACAGTGTTCCTAATAGGTATTCAATGGTTTTGTTTATATGTTGCCTTATCTTTATAGGTTTTTGGCGTTTTTGTTGTTAGATCATCTATCAATATCTTTCTCTGAAGTGCACTTTTCAATTACTTAAATGTTTATTATGTCAATCGTTTGAGTTAACATGCCAATCTATTGTTTGCAACATTTTGTATCTCCTTCTCTCTGTAAGCTTATGATTTTCTTTTTAAAAGATAAATTGTGTTTGGTTTGTCGCTTGAAGTAATGGAAGAAAGTTAAAAAAATATGGAATTTAGTTATAGCTAGTAGTCATATTAAATTCTTTGGTTTCCATGAATTTCATCTTTTTTGTTAGGTGAATTTGGTTCTCTATATAGTTTTTGACTATATGTGGTGATGAATATTTACTCCCTCTACTCCAAGGTGTCTCTACTTCTCTTTATTTTTTTACAATCTCATGGTGATTCCCTATTTAGAAATGTGCTTTTGGACTGGTTTCTGAATCGCCCATCATTAGAATGTAGGAGCTATATCATTTCATACGTCAAATCAGCAGAAGATTCATATTCAAAAATCATATATAATTATTGAGTGAATGGTTTGATTAATATTCGGCTAAATGTTGTCTTTTCAAAGAAGGCTAATGCTTAGGGATAGAGGAAGGTTAGACATGCTTATGATTTATATTCTTAAACAAGCTGCTTTTTATAATTGTCTACAGACCGTGGAGATGTAATCCTTGACAATTGTGCAAGCAATGTTGATCTCAATTCTGAAGTGTTAAACTATCAAGGAAGCATTCATGTCCGGGAACTTGATTAGATGGAATCCTGGCCACCCTCAACAAGTTCAGGAAATTCTACATGTCATAAAAGGTTGATATTCTTTTGATTGGCACTGTAATTCATTATATCTATCAAAGAATTTTTCGTCATTTTATAGTTATTGTCTTTGATAGTGATACACATTAAGAAACATGTTGCATTTTTGTTAATGGTGATAATAGGTTCTTGGACATATCCTCGGATGTTGAAGAAGCTGAGAGAGCTTCTTTGCTTGTATCTGCTGATGTAATTTACAGTGATGATCTAACTGATGCTCTTTTCTGAATTTTGCATTCTTGGTTGGGATAATCTTGCCCGAACCCTTATGTGCTTCAACAACATGGTCTTATCTGAAGAAAGCTATTTCCACTCTGTCATTTGAAATGCACCAGAGTTTATGAACACAACTGTAAACAGTGATATAAGGTATATGGTCTGGGACAATCCTCCAAATATGGAACCCCATTTTCTTAATAAATCTGACTATGATCTGATGGTTAAAAGTGGAGTAGACTCTTGCACCTTGGGTTTCTCCATCACCAAGGTATCAACATGCGACGGTAAGTGACCAACATAAGTCAGAAGCTTTATAACTTCTAGGTTACGAGTAGATCATGAAATGTATCTTTTAAAGTAAAATAATAGTTCAAAATCTGCGTTGGGACTCAATTAAATGAGAGGATCTAGAAAATTGAGATTATAGGTTTTGATACTGTCTTTTTATGTGTCCAGTTTGTCTGTATACTGAAATTTGGAGAAGGAAAGTAATAAGTTTGTCTTTGTAGATTGCCTAGTCTTGTGAACGACTGGAATTTGAAGGATAACTATGAGATTGACACTTTAGTTTATTATTATGCTTTTTGAACTTTGAACTTTGGTCTATTGAATTTATCTAGCAGGAACTTTGAAATTTTTTCCAAATATTGAAATTTTATTGTGTTTTTTTTTTTTAGATATTTAGATTTTTACTTTCTTGTAATAGATTAATTAATGTTTGGGATTATGTTAAGAAACTACTTGAATTTTTTTTTTTTTTGGTAATTGATTAATATTTGGAATTGTCTTTAATGAAATTGTTGCAATTGGCTAAAAATTTGTTGCAAATATGTTACAATTGGATAAAAATCTATTGCAATAATACTGCAAACTATTATATTAAATAATTCATTAGCCGAGTACGTTCGGATTTTACAAACTGTTTCTATTCTTTTATAAAACTATTGCGTTATAAATGAAAAGAGTGAGCTTATAAATGAAAAAAATGTTGCATTAAAAAAAATGTTGCATTAAAACAAATTGTTGCTTAATACAATAGAAAAACTACCGCAAATGATTTAAAAACCATTGCATAATATAATACATAAACCGTTGCCTTATTTTATGAAAATCTGTTGCATAAAATAACTCTTCAACTATAACATATATGGCAAGAATCGTTGTACAAATTTTGAATTAAATCGATATTATATGATACTAAAAATCGTTGTCTAAAGTAATAAAATAACTATTGCATTTTAAGAACATTATGCAACGAAAATTTGTGTTGCTATTGTACATAGAAATCATTATATTAATCTATTATAACGCCTATCGAATGTAACAACCGATAAACCGTTGTATTATATATGATGGAGCGAGTGTTCAATTATTTAATAGCGACTTACAGCTGCTGCATAAAGCTTCACACTAGACATGGTAACGGTTTAGTTCGAATCGTAAACCAAATCGAAACCGAACCGTTAAAAAATCAAACCGTAATCGTTAAAACCGTAACTTTGATCAAACCGAATCCTAACCGGCTACCTACGGTTTGGTTAAGGTTTAAGGTATCATGGAACCGGAATCGGTGGTTCTAAACCGACGGTTAACCATAGAACCAATGGTTCCACATCTTTCCTAATAAATTTGGGTTGGGTAAAAAAAAAATGAAAAAATTTAAATAAAAAAATCAATTTTATATGGGCTAAACAATAGCTATATGGACTGAAAAATGGAAAAAAAAAAATTAAGCCTAATAATTTTTAATTTTTGTCCTTAATATATATGTGTGTGTGTGTGTGTGAAAAACGGTCACAAATGTGACCCTTTTTTTTTCTCTATAAATACACTCTCAATTTTTTCATTCTCCTCACAACTCAATCTCTCATTCTCTCTCAATCTCTTAAACTCTTAAGTCTAGAATTCTCAATATTGTCTTATAATATTTTTTATATTCCAAATAGTTTTTAAATTTTTTACATTTCTATTGTTTTATACTATAAAAAATGACAAGTTCAAGTTCACATATGTCATCACAACAAAGTAATACTACATAAGCTTTGATTCCTCTAAACCCCAAGAGGATACGTAGGAAGCTTAATTTTTATAGTGTTTACAAAAATTAAGTTCAAGCCCTTCTTTATTTATTTTTTTTCCCTTTGATTTATTGTGCGAAATACGTTACAATGTAAAAAATATTATAATATTTATACATTATGCAAAAAAGAAGTTTTTTCGTTTCAATGTTAATATTTGATTTATACTTGAGAAAAAATGTTCGATTTTTTTTATTTTTTTCATTTAATAAAAAAATCGTTGAACCGTCTGTTCCAAACGGTTTGAAACCGTCGGTTTTACGGTTTCAAACCGGAACCGTAACCATCCATAGAAGGTTTGGTTCAGGTTCCACTTTTTAATGAAACCTTAATTGACAGTTCCTAAACCGAAACTGGTGGTTCAGAAACCGTTATCATGTCTACTTCACACTAGCAATAATTTGACTAGCGAAGGAGAAAATCACATCCATGGACTAACCATAAAGCACAAAACCTTTCTCAAAAGACCTTTGTTTCGCCAAGACCACAAGAACCAATAAGTTCCAAACCATATGCTCCATGAGGCAGCTCCTTCTGCTGGTATTGGATTGACTTCAATTTTAGACCAGAACCAATCCTGAAGGTTGAGCTAAAAAAAATACAGATGACCTGAGGTGTACCGCATGAATTCCAAATGGAACAAGCAGCAGGACAATCTATGAGCACATGAAGGGTAGTTTCTGAACTAGCCTGACATGGAAAACAACTGGAATCAGATTAGAGACCTCTATGTACACGCTGTTCATTGGTAGGCAGTTTACCATGAATCCTAACCACAGAAATGATCTTATCCGCTGAGGACTCTTCCATTGCCAAACCAGGCCCCATTTGGCCACTGTGACGGCTATGTTTGAAGGCACTAAAGACATATAGGCCCACTTGGTAGAGAACACGCAATTGCTTGTTGACGGATAACAAGCCATCTGCTTTTCCTTTTTAATTTTTTAGTTCTAAGAACATCAGTGGATGATCAATATTTATATGCATATATGCCTTTACGTCATTGTTACTACACCGTGCTTCACAGGTCATGTATATTGTCAATGGCTGAGTCTGCAATGACGTGGATGGATTACTTAGAATGTCCTTTTTAATTATTTTTTCCTTTTCTCATAAAATGTGATATTTGATGTCAAAGACACGAGCCTCAAATAGTAATTTGATGGTGAAAGGAGTTCCTTTTTCTCCTTTAAGCTAGTGAGTTTAAACCATATATAACTCATGTCAATTTAAAGAATGCACCATTAAATTTTTTGAAAAAAAAGTTAGTCTTGATTGATATGATCCTAAAATAATCTAAGTTATCTAACAAAATGTTTATAAAAAGAGAAAGAAAAATAAATTGTACCATATAGGTTGGATTAAACTATTTGGCATCTATGGAAGAGTTTTCATTAGATTTTTACACTTTTAATTAATGATGAAGATGGAACTTTGAGGTTAATTATGTCAATTTCAAAAATAATTAAGTAGTAGTGCTCCTGATTTTGTTTCGAAATGAAGTTTGATAGTTTCATCTATTTTACATGAGGTGTTTTGAAACCCAAACAGTAAGTTTTGTGGTTAACAATGTCTACGATCTTTTGATTTTTCAAGGTAACTTTAAAGTGAATATTAAGAAGGATTTTATTCATTAATAGACTAAGCTAATTGGACAAATGTATCTTTAAAATCTTTTTAAAAAACTATTTAACTTTGATTAATATGTAAATTTATCTGATGATACTCTGACTAATTGTCGAACCAAAAGAACTAAGAAATGTGTTTTCAATCAAATATTAATTGACGTTTCTTATGTTCATTTCTTGCATTAAAGGTTCGAATGTTAACGAAGATTTGACATGTCGGGTTAAAAAAAAAAATGAGATACGTCCAGCTAATATATAGTATCCACACTTTTGCTTTTGCTGTAACCTCAACATTTTCACCATAAACTTCTCTTGGCTGGCTTTAACCCTCGTTTTGGGCAAGCAGATTACTGTAAAATCTCAAAGAACAATTCGTCAGAGAACAGTATATATAATAATGATGACATTAGGAACTGAGTAAATTATAAATTAATCTCTCTTGTTTTGAGAAATAAATTAATCAACCTTTTTAGTTTAAAAACTAATAATTTAATCTTTTTAACCAATGTTTACTCGTAAGTAATTTAATATTTTTTTATTTTATAAAATATCTTTTTTGTAATCTTTCTATCCTTCTATTTATTTTTAATTTTTTCTATTTCTTAAAACAAAAATTCAAAATAAATTAAAAAATAAAAAGAACAAAATAATTAGTTTTTAAAACTAAAAAAACTAATTACTTCATTTTCGAAGCAAGAATGATTGATTTATAATTTACTTCATTAGAAGCCCAATGTATATATGCCTTGATTGATAAGAACACAAACATATGAGACAAAGATACACGCATACTAAAAGAGTGTTTGATAACCTATTTAAGTAGCTTAAAAAAATTAAGTTATAATACTTAATAGAAAAGGTTTATTCGATAACCTAAATAATCTCATATTAAAAATTTAAGTTCGAGTCAAAATCTACTTAATTAGTTAAGTTAAAGTTTTTAACTAATTACTTTTTTATTAACATGCTCAATTAAAAGATTTTTAAAACTTTTCAACTATGACTTTATCATCCTTATATATTCTTATAACTTTAACTATACAAACCAACTGAAAAACAATATTTACTATTTGCATTACGAAAACAGAAAAAACTTTCTCTATTATTGATGCTTTCATCTCGGAATCCGAAATTTCAAGGTCTAATCCCATTACGGGTAATTTTCCTTTCATTCCATTACAAGTTATTTTCCTTCATCTCTATTAATATCTTGATCAATTTTTTTTTTTTTTTTGTATTTTTTTTAGAGAAAAACTGATTCTTTTTGTAGATTAAGTCTGTTTTAGTTTCGCGTCTTGATTTATATTCCTTCATGTCTTTCACTTCCCATCATTATCAATGTGTATATATATATATATATATATATATATATATATATATATATATATATATATATATATATATATATTTTTTTTTTTTTTTTTTTTTTTTTTTGTACAATTTTCTGTTGATATCCTTCAAATCCATCAAGATTAAAATTGCATATATATAGCCTTAATATATTCAGCAATAGTACTTATCAAACAAGCTTGTTATGTTCAACACTTCAATTTTCGATAAATACCAAACGACTTGTCATAAACATATTTAGTACTTAATTATTTAGCATTTAAAATTCAATACTTAAGCTGATTCAGCACTTAATTTTTAATTTTATCAAACACTACCTAAATTAAATAAGAACATAACTAAAGTGTATAAGATTGACAAATAAATAAAATTGAATGCCATAAAAAATTGTGATCTGGTGGTAAATAATTGCTTTGGTTTGACAAAAATTAAGATTTAATTTTTATTATTTATAGATAATTAATTATAACTATCATTTAGTAGTATCTGAATTGAGTTGAGATCAACTAAAAACTAGGCGTGCTCTAACGTTGATTTAAACTTGAAAACGAAAGACTTTAATATTAGTTGAAAACTAGCTAGTAAATATTTAATTATCTGTAAATAAAAAAATTAATAAATATTTTTATGAGCAAGTTTTTTATTATTTATTAATACACGTTATATTTGCAAGTATATGCACATATCAGTGAGTGATGTCTATTTATCGTTTTTTCAGTGCAGCAAAGATGAACCTTTGCATACCCAGACCTCAGTAATTTTTTCTTTTTTTCAATAATCAAATATCTAAATAATATTCAGAATATTCTCTTTTTTCATAATTATATATATTTTTTTAATAAAGATCATTTCTACGATCTGTCACGTAATTTAATATTCTATGTATTATTAAAATAAGAAAATAGGTTTGCTTCCATATATTTTTACACATGGATAAATAGTAGCCGCACATGTAGCCATCTAAGCAAGGTTAGATGCAAACAAGAAGGCAGCTTGCTTTTGTTACCTCACATGCATTTGCCCTTTAATTATATGCTTAGGGTACAATTAGCCAGGACCAAACTGCATGTCCATGTGTAATCACATAACAAAAGACACTAAAGGAGATGGGTTCTTTAACAGAAAAATATTGTTTTGTTTTGCATCGGCTTGCTCCTATAGCCCAGGCATGCAGGCTTGCGTCTTGGGCCTGCTTCTTCAAGCCTATGCATAGGTTTTTTTTTCAACAATTTAGGCTCTTTTTTTTTTGGCAAAAGGTACCTTGAGATTTATTAAAACGAATGTGGAAAGGAATAAATAAGAGACAATCCAGCCTAACCCAACCGAAAGGGGAGGACAAGGAAGCCTGTACCCTTGAAATGAAATTACAATATAGTTCCCTGAAATATACTGAAAAACAACAAAGTTTCTAGGAGAAAAAAAAAGAAAAAGAAAAACCAACTACTAAGAAAGATAAGCCACTAAAATTAATCTCCAAGGACCTATCCACTAAAGTCTAACTTAATCAGGAAAAAAATTATACAAGCCTAGTTTGTCATCTGAAAAAGCAACTCGATAATTAATTGGTAACCCTTGAGGTGAGAAGACAACAACATTGGATAGATGTTGAAAGGCTTAGTTTGCAAGCTTATCTGCAACCATATTACCTTCCCTATGAACATGTTGGAGGACCATATTAGCATGGAGTTTTTCCCAACATTTTCTAAATATGTAAGTCAATTGCCATGGGTAAGAACAGAAATGCAGTAATCCCCTTATAACCAAGGAAAAATCTACTTCTATAATATCCATCCTTAAATTACGTGTGACATAAATCTTGATGCCTTCAAGAAGTGTCAAGGCTTCTCCTTTAGAGTTTGTACCAGGACCAAATAGGCTGGAGAAAGTCATGAGAATGTTGTCATGCTCATCACGAAAAACACCCCTCCAACTTCAGACATTATTCTTTGATACACCATCTGTGTTTAACTTCAACATGCCTATCGAGGGATACTGCCATTTAATCCACCTGCCTTCAGAATAAAGGATAGGTTGTAACTGGATACCCAACACTGAGAAACACAGTCCATCATGAAAGAAGAGTTACTTGTTGGGAGAAAAAAGCATAGAGATATCACTTAGCCAATGCAATACTTTGTATTTAATGTGACACCCATTCATTTTCTCATCCTCAGAAATAGATTTATTC
The DNA here is from genome assembly GCA_963924115.1 of Dovyalis caffra. Taxonomy (NCBI): domain Eukaryota; kingdom Viridiplantae; phylum Streptophyta; class Magnoliopsida; order Malpighiales; family Salicaceae; genus Dovyalis; species Dovyalis caffra. The sequence continues at coordinate 24,043,459 of CAWUPB010001173.1, forward strand.
CTAGCTAGCCAAATCTCCCATATAGTGTAGTTAAATACTATCATTTCGGAGAAGCATTTTTAGGAAAGGAAGTTACCTTTAGAGAGCCACACAGACATTAACTAAAACATTGAGGAGGAATGGGGAAGGACATCCAGTATGTCACTAAAGAAGTCCTATAAGTGGTTTGCAATATCACTCTGGAAAAATAGGTGCTCCCTTGATTCTACTTGAGCTAAAGTGCAGCACTGACATTTGGAAGCAATAGATATACCGTATGTTTTGATATTACACTCTATAGTAACTGCATTATGCAAAACCTTCCATACCAATACACCAATGTTCCTTAGGAGCCATTTATTCCAAAGAGATCTCCACCATTCAATTTTCGTAGCATCCAATCTGATAAAATCATGGTATTCTTTGGTGTTGAAGCTTCCTGACTTAGAATCCAAATAGCATAAACTATCTTCTACAGTGTCATTCAATATCAGTAGGTCTAGTTCACTTTGGATAGGTAAAAGCAAGGAATTATATATTAATGGGTTACGTTTGGCCTAAGCTAAAGACATCTCTAGAGAAGTTGTAGGCTAAGAAAGATCAAATAATCTCCATTTATCACTCCATAATTTGATACGTCCTACACCAGCCACCTAAAGTGACCTATCCAGGAGAATAGCTATATGTAGCAATAGTGATCTCCATACCAAAGAGCCTTTGTTGCTATTGGAGGAGGCCAGGAAGAATGGCTCCCCATATTTTGCTCTTACAAAGGAGCTTTAGAGCGAACCGTTCTTCAAGTAAGCCCATGCCAATTTCCCCTTCATGGACTTCACCACCTCTCCCATGTTTCTGATGCCCAAGCCACCCTCTTACACAGGATAGGAAATTTTTCTCCAACTCACCCAATGCTGCCTATTATCCTTGCTATTATTCTATAAAAATTTTGAGATAAAACTCTGAATTCTGTTAATGGTGATTTTAGGGATGGACAACACTCCTATAGAATAGATGGGAATAGATGATAGCACACTCTGGATTAGAGTAACTTTTCTACCTATAGACAATAGTTTCCCCTTCTACCCAGCTAGCTTCTTCTTTACTTTGGACTCCAAATGAGTAAAAGTAAGCTATACGGGGTCTGCCCTTGAAGAGGGGCATACCTAGATAAGTAATAGGCTCTATGGCCATATGAAAGCCTATCCATGAAGATAGCAACCCTTTTCTGTTGGCTGAAAGTTTACTGCTACATAAAATAGAGCTTTTCTCGTGATTGATCATTTGACCACTGGCAGAACCATATGAATGCAACAAGAGCATCACCCTATCAAGGTTCATTTTACTTTCGTTGCAAAAAAGTAGCAAGTCATAAGCAAAAAGGAGATAGGAAACAAGGATGTTGTTGTACGTGTGGTAAGGAACAAGGGAATGATTTTCTATTTGAGCATTAAGGTGTCTGCTTAAGACATCTTGGCCCAAGATAAAGAATGTAGGAGATAAGGGATCTGTTTAACGAACTCTATGAAAAGATCTGAAGAACCTAAACTTTTTGGAGTTCATGTTCAGATAATACCAGCAGTTACTAACACACTTGTAGATAAGGTCACACCAGCCAGAGGAGAAGCTAAATTTCTTCAGGCTTTAAGGAGGAAAGGCCATTCCACGTGATCATAGGCCTTGGATATGTCTACTTTTAGAACCACATTTCCCTTAATATTATTGGATGTGTCCATGAATGATATTGATCGAAGGGTAACCCTTAGAGAATTTTGCCACCAAAGAGAACTTAAAGAGTTTAGAGGACTGTTGCAGATCGACATCTAAAAATTCCACAGCCAATTCTCCTGTAAAGAAGGAAGGGGGTTTGGAGGTAATGGTAAAGCGAGGAAAACAATGTTGGTTTTTCGTTGAGGAGGAAACAACAGCCACATAAGATGCCTTAAGGTTTGTGGTAAATGTAAGAGGTGGAACTAAAACAGAGGGGAGGGTGAGGGGACTTGTGGATGCCAACGGTAAGGGACAAAGCTGGGTATCAGATTTATAGGAGACAGTAGCTGCATAGTTAAAACTAAGGTTTTCGTAGCAGAGGACCCGAGATAGAGGGTTGAGCCGTAGGGATGGAGGAAATTGTCAGAGATGGTTATAAGGTAGAAGGGGAGATACAGAAAGAAGGAGAAGTGGAAGGAGGGTGGGGGGTGTCTCCCTCGTAGGGTATCACCGTGGTGGCTGCCTTACTGGACGGAGGCATTTGAGGTTCATGTTAGCCTTAAGGTTTCTCTGGTTTTTAATAAGAAACTTTCTTCACAATTTACAATTTAGGTTTATTATTATTATTATTGAATTGAGTGTAGAATTTATATAAAAAAAAATAATTGTTATTTTTACTTTTTTTATCTTTACACATACTAACAATTATGAAACATATATGATATTTTGTGTGTGTATATTATTTTTATTTTTTAAAACTTATCTCTTCAATTCGCGTAATGAAAATTCTTATCAAATTATTTTTTATTTTTCTTTTTTATGAAGTTTTTTGTTTAATGAATATGATTTATTTTTCTCTATGTATGAAATTCTAAATTAGTTTTTTTTTTAAATAAATCATGAATTAAATAATAAAATTCACATTTTTTATTTTTTTATTTTTGGCACAATAAAATTTTATCGAATATATATATATATATATATTATTTACAACTTATCACTTCAATTCACGTAATAAAAATTCTTATCAAATTATTTTTTTATGTAATTTTTTTGTTAATAAATATGATTTATTTTTCCCCATGTATGAAATTCTGAATTAGCTTTTTTTAAATAAATCATGAATTAAATAATAAAATTCAAATTTTTGATTTCTTTGTTTTTGGCATAGTAAAATTTTATCAAAATAAATTTTATAGTTATTTTTATTCTATTAACTTCAATATATTTCTTATAAATTATTTTTTTTCAAATACTTTGCAATTTATATTGCACACTCTAACCCATGGAGTATGGTTATAATGCATAAAAAAAAATTGAAATCATTGGTTTTATTGAAAATTATCTATTTATCTGCAAATATAACACCAATAATTTACGTTTAATTTTTTTCAAATATTTTATAATTAATTTTTAAAAATAAATTAATTAAGTCCATAATTAAATAATAGAATTCATGTGTTTTATTTTCTTATTTTTTGTACAATAAAATTTTTATCATGATAAATTTTATATTTATTTTTATTGCACTTCATTAACTTTGATATATTCTTTACAAATTATTTTTTAAAATACTTTGCGGTTTATGTTGTATACTTTGACCCACTCGATTATGGTCGTGATTTATTAAAAAAAATGAGATCATTGGTTTTATTGAAAATTATCAATGCATTTGCACACATAACACCAATAATTTACTTTTAATTTTTTCCAAATATTCTAAAATTAATTTTTTAAAATAATATTTTAAAAGAATCGTATAATAATTCAAGTGCATATTTCTTATACTAATATTATTTATTATTTTATAAATAAATATATATGAATCAAATGTATATATTTTCAAAAAATATAAAAAAGATTCATTTGTTAATTTTTATACAAGTTTTTATATTGATTGTTGTTTTTTAATTCGATGCAATCTTTTGAAAACAAATATTAAGAATTTTTTTCTAAAATTTCAGTTTACATTTTTATAAGTTTTTATTTAAGAATTAATGAATAACAAAGAACAGATTGTGTTTTTTAATAAAAAAATATGAAAAACATTAATAAGAATAAATAAAATACAAAAATTTGATTAAAACCTATAAATTAGATGATTTTTGTTTCTTATGATTCAATATATTTTATTACATTCGCAACATAACGTATGCTATTAAATTATAATAATTGTTAAAATTAATTTTACTAGTTCTATCTAACCCACAACATACCGTAAGTAACCATCTAATAAAAACTAAAGAGGTTGAGGATTAATTGTTTTACTCCTTTCTTTTATCAAATAATTATCATTGTACAGGCTAATGAACTTATTAACCCTCCTAATTGGAAAGCTTCTCCAGTCCCTTTTTAATCTCAAATCACAAAATACACACGTATACTGCTTGTCAAATGATAAAATGGAAAATTCTAGAACATTAGTATCGGTATCATTAGCCCAACAACATAAAACACATGAGCAACAACATCAACGATATCATGTTGTATCCGGACAGGAAGAATAACAGCAAATCACTTTGTTCAATCTCCTTCTCTTAGCTAAACTCTTTTTAACAGATCCAACAGAGATCATGGATAGTTATTGATAAAGTTTAAGTTAGTTTTGTATTAATATTTATAAAATTATAGCTAACACTCTTTATGTATATTTTTAATTGTTTTTACCTGTTGTTTTTTATTTCTTATTTGTAACACATCTTGGTATTACTGACATCCATATATAACATACAAGCCGACGGTGGATAAAATAAAGTTATAGCTTTAAGTATATTTTTAATAGTTCGTACCTATTATTTTATGTTTGTTATTTGTAACGCATCTCTATAAAACGGACATGTATATATAATATAGATGTGGAGTCTTACAAAATTGTGCAGATATTTACAACATAATATAAAAGCTTTTTTGGTGATCAATTTTTAATTATTTTTCTATTTTGATGTCTAATCGCTGATTTCTAATGATTTGTTATTCAAATTTTGATTTTTTGTTTGTTTTGATGCCCAATTTCATTTGATGTTTAATTTTATTGACGTGTTTGGCAAGAGTTGCCACATGACAATCAAAAAGTACAACGTGATAGTCAACTCCAAAGACTTCAACCCTTCATATTCTAAGATGGTTGTGGACACTCAAATAGGAGAGAGAGAAAATCAAAGGTTAGACATTGAAATAGAAAAAAAATAAAGACTGGGCATCAAAAGAGCAGTTTAAAAAAAAACAAATAAAAATTATCTCAAAATTACAAAATCAGTTCAATAACTTCTAATAAATATTTTTCATATCATGCTCGTAGTTTTTTTACTTATCAAAAGTAATTTTTTAATACTTGTATCAGTCAAAAATTACTTTTAAAAAAATCTAAACCTCTTTAGTCTGTCTACACAAATTCAATATTATGTTATTTACTTCAAATATATATAAAGTCCAATTAAGAGTAAATCTAAAAAAACAAAAGACATATAAAATCAAATTATGATTGTCATTTGTTGAACAAATGGTTAGTCGATGGGGAAATTTATTATTAAAAAATAAAAGCTTCTTTTATCAAAGGAGAAGATCAACAAACATATAATAGGTGATATAGGCTTTTTGTGACCAATAACTTGCTAAATTTTTTACAATAGGTTAAGATGTGATAGAATCAAGATGAATAAGCTTAGTGATCAAGTTTTTTATTTAAGCATTTAAAATGCAATACTTTTGTTAGCGATGATGATAATGACGGATGTAATAAGAAAAATATGAATTAAGGTAATAAGTGAATGCATTGTTAAAGTAACTTGTGCAATTTGCATAATAATAAGAAATATACATGCATGTAATTGCTGATTTTCTTAAAATTTAAAAAATTACGACTTTCTATATAAAAAGAAGTTTTAAGAGACTATATATATATGTATGTATGTATGTATGTATGTTACGGAAGCACAAGATATGTATAAAATCTATAGATAATAAAAAAATGATAGATTAGAGTACAAGAAGATGATAGATATTTGATATTAGAAAACAAAAATAAATTTCTTAAAAAAATACATTTTCGATGTCCAATCATTTATTTTATTGTTTTATGTTTAAGTACCGAACCTTTAAATTTTTTTTCTATTTCAATGCCTAACTTTTGATTTTTTTTTTTTATATATTTGAGTGCTCACAACCACTATAAAGCATAAGGTGTTGACGTGTCTGGAGTTGACTGTTGCTTGACAACTTTTGCCAAACACGTCAACAAAATTGAACTTCAGGCCAAGTCGAGCACTAGAACAAACAAAAAATCAAAACTTAAGTAGTAAATCATTAGAAATCAACTGTTGGATATCAAAACAGAAAAAAAAAATCAAAAGTTAGATACCAAAAAAACTTTTTTCTCAAATGACATAGTTGTGCGGATAAATATTTTTCCAAAAGGATTTCTTGTGGCTTAATTGGTACAATTTCGATTACACTATTAGATTTGAATGAAATATTGATTAAACTTAAATCCAACCTTATTATATTATTAGCATTTTGCGATTCTGTCTTTTCAACTATTTTATGATTGGAGGAGTTAATTTCAAAGAGAAATGCAATTTAAGGTGAAAAGAAATAGTTGGCCAGCAATGCATGATTCAAGCTTGTCCCTATAAAATTCCTAAACAGAAAGCTCCATAAGCTGTCTTCCGTTTCTAACCTAACAGCGGCATGCTAATTGCCAAGAAGAAAGTTGGGCCCCTTGAAATCATCATTGCATCACGACACCGACCCTGGACCACGGCACTTTAGATGACATGGGAGAAAGCTGAAACGGAGTGAGAAGTTAACGTCACTGAGACCCACAAATTCACATCTCCCTCAACAGATTACACATGCACAGAGAAAGACGGTGAGAGAGATCTTAAAAAACAAAATCTAGATTGAGTTATGACCCCCCAGGAGTATGAATTATGGTCAAGAATGCAAGAAAATTAACATTATTGCATTGGCCCACGAATGCCCTGCTCTTGCCAAAAAGATACGAAAAACTAACATTCTAAGACAAAGGCTACTAGCCACAAACATGTGTGTAATATTTTTTTCACACATGCCTAATGCCTTTGCAATCAAATACATGATTTTGCCATCAAATTAACTATTAGCAGAGAGAACTCTCTAAATTCTCCAATTTATGAATTCATTTGAAAGTTGAGGAATTGAAAACAAAAGGAAAGAAAGAAACAAGAAATTACAAGGGCAATAGATGTACAAATTGTATAGAAAAGAACAAGTTGCAAAATTTCATTTATTCTCTCTACAAATTACTTACGGCTGAATAGATGAAAGAGGCACAAATATCACCACCTATATACAGGGTTCCTCTCTTCTTAAACGTTGCATGCCTCAACCATACATTGATAGATTAAAAACCACCATCAACTGGCCGGAAAAGTTTTCATCATTAATTTATAATAGACCAACGCTTAACAAATAACACAAGCATTTGGATTCTCCTCCATGCTTTGGGCATAGTAATATGTGGTCATTTGAGGATTGTAAGCTCTGTACGCCTTGACGAGTTCCATAACTGGGTCCGGTGGTGGTGGTGCTGGCTCTTTCTTTTTCTCGTCTTCCTTCTTCTCTTCCTTCTTCTCTGCTTCTTTTTTAGGTTCTTCCTTAGTGGCTTCCTCCGGCTTTGCCTCTTCCTTCTTAGGTTCTTCTTTCTTTGCCTCCTCTTTTTGGGTTCCTCCTTCTTAGCCTCCTCTTTCTTCTCAGGCTCAGGCTCTTTTGCTGGCCCTACTGAGATGATATCTGTTTGCCAATATTTTCTCAATTTGCTTACTACACTTACGGGATCAACCGTTCCTATCACGGTTAATTTCTGTTGCTTCATGTCCATGGCAATGGAATCAATTCCTATAAAATTGCAAATGAGATAAAAACAAATCGCTATACATTTATTTCTCAAACAAACAAAGAAAAAAGGACGTGCCAATTTTCCACAACAACAAAAATGTTCCCCATGCTAACAGGTTGCAGCACAAACATATGCAAATGGATCCATCCATCATTTTTTATTTCTATTTTGTTTATTGGGAGCCCCATGACGCCTGGCTAAACGAAGATTTTTTTTTCCATTTTTTTCTTTGAGAATTTAGCTGCAATAGTCCATTGACCCTTCTCCATCCTTTGACTCCCACCTACTCTTTGTTACTATTCTTGTGCAAGTATTTTTTTACTTTATTGTTTTCAGTGGGATGAATTAGACCTCTCCGTTGGAAGTCTAAAGCTTTAACCACTAAATTGTCCCTTGATAATCTCATCTCCACTAAATTCTTAGTTTCTTGTCCACGTCTTGAATAAAAGAAAATAAAGGTTTTGGAAGAATCATTTTATACAACCTGTCTCGCATCACATGCAAGTTTGATTTCCATTTGTATGCACTTACGTGATTAGGACGGACGTACATTTAATAGCCTGCAGTAGCTCCCTGTTGAATTTTCTCACAAAATCTGATCTAATAGTATTGATAGTGCAGTAGCGCAATATTAACTGTGTCAAGTACAAAACAAACACTAGCACACTATTGCAACTCAATTATTGTCACCCAATCAAGAATAACGCTAATCTATATACAAAAATATATTATTCCCAAAATCATTTTCCAAAACAAAAATCAATTGGATTTATGGGATCTGCTCATTCAATACATTGATTGGTTTTTCAAGAAACAATTTCCAGAAAATATTTGATAAAATCAGAATTCCTCCAGCAGTAATATTTCATTGCTACTTAGTGCGTCGTTGGTAATTTGATCGGTGTGGACATTTGTCCTTTATAGTTTGGCATCATATTTACTTACATATAGAAATAGTTAAAGTAAAGAAAGGAGTAATCCGGAAGGAACTGCCAACCAAAAATGAAAAAACCTTTCGTAAAAAAGGCCAGAGAGCAATCGTTACAAAAAAGGGGAAAAAAATAACAGAAAGTTTTTGCATGCTCTAACGAAAAAAAAAAGGTGAGTAAATAATCAAAAAAAAAGTGAGAAAACTAACAAACAAACATGCGATGAGATTGTGATGCAATTTAAGCAATTTGCTTCCCTTCACCCACCCTTGTCACAGACCAAACATAAGAGAGTGATTTGTCAACTAACTACCCTCCTGTCTGAAATCTACATAATCCAAATTACAAAAAAAATTACATTGAAATTCTAAAAAAATATTTAATTAGGTACCTGCAAGAGTAGAAACTGTCCTCAGAGCCTTTTGCTTGGCTTTGTCATCATGCAATTCCAACTTCAACACAAACTTCTGCAACCATAAATTAAATAGATCTAATTCAGAACTTCAATTCAACTACTTTTTGAAATTCAATAATCAGTAAACATAAAACTTGATCGAAGTGATCAAAACTAATTTGATTTATTTCTTTTTCTTAGCTAAAACATCCAATCGTTTTAACTCTTATAAAATACCAAAAATCGAAACAAGTTATAAATGTAAGCCACCAGCCTAGAATCAACAAACTTTTAATTATCAATTGTCTATAAAAAGACCAGAACTTGACTAACGTACAAAATCTGAACCTGAACTTTTGACATTCAAAAGACTCTGTTCTTAAAAAGAGCACTCAAAATATTGATTCTTTCTTTCAACTAATCCTAGGAACAGACTCCAGATACTCATGGGCCCCCTTTAAATAACTATGATACAGGAATCAAATAAACCCATTAACCAGAATCTCTTAAATTCCTTTTTGAAACGAAAAAAGCGTCCAAACTTTTAAAGAATCAAAACCCAATAAAGAACTTCAAAGGGAATACCGAATACATAAACAAATAGAGATGCCAAAAGAGATATCAAACCTTCATTTCTGGTTTGCCTTTTGAGGGATGTGAAGATCGAAATCAGAGATAACAGAATGCGGCAAAAAAATAAAGAAACTGGGGGGCGGGGGGTGGAGGGAAAGAGAGATAAGAACGGATGGCTGTTGAATGACAAGAGAGGAGAATACAAAATCAAATTATGCTTTGCTGAAAAAGAGAGAGAGAGAGAGAGGTGTGGTTATGGACACCAAAAAATTCCGAAAGAAAACAAGAAATGCAGAATAGGAGAGAGAAAAAAAGTAAAGTGGAGGGAGAGAGAAGAGAAAAGTAAGTGCACGAACGTTGAAGAAGTGTTAGTCTCAACACTCGAGCTCTCTAACCTCTAACAGGAAGAAGTAAGAACCATCGTTTTCCATATATGTCTACGCGAGTGTGAGAGTGAGAACTACGCTTGACCACATGTTGCAATCAACTAGTTCTTGGCATTACTCCTAGTATTTTGTTTTCTTTTTTCTTGTGGACATGAAATTGGAAATAATCATGCACTCGCTTTGTGGACAGAATAATCTGGTTAGCTTCATTTAAATACATCATTGGAATTAAATTGTTTTGTTTTTTGATTGTTTTCTCTTGAACACATGTGAAAAATATTTAGTTAAATAGCTGAACAAGATCTTATCTTCATTTAAATCTTCAAAAAGAAAGAAAGTAATTTTAGTTCATTCATATTTGAAAATACAATCCACACATCCTAATTTTCAAAAAAAAAAAACGAAAATAAAAAAAAGTACTGACATCTCAATTTGTTATATGTTTTATTTGGATAAAGTTTCTACTTCTAAATCTCCTAATTATTCTTCATTCTCATTTTTTTTAGCATTATGAGAAACATTTCTGATTTTTCTATTGTATAAAATATTTTATGAAAATTTGATCAATGAAAAACATTTTGCAATTAACCTATAAATATAATGTATTTATTAAATAACTATTTTCATTTTATTAAAATTCATAAAATATTTTAAGAATAACAAACAATTCATAATATCATCAAATTATTTTAACGATTTACCATCACTGTTATTATAATTGTCATGGTTGCAGCCATCATCATATTACCACAAAAATTATCCCATTTTTACTTACTAGATATGGTAAAATTGTTCCATATATGATGTTTACATTTTACGTATTGTAAAATATTTTATTAAAAACAAAAAGGTTTTGTCCACATATGATCTCTCTATTTTTTTAATTATTTTTATTAATATCTTTTTTTTTGTGTTAATTCAATCTATCTCGCTTTTTATTTTATTTTATTTTATTTTTATCTCTCTATTATAATGTCATTGGTTATGGGTCGACACAGATACTGATATGGTGGGTTCATTTTTTAAGACGTGAAACATGTCATATGTAGAATCTAAATAGAAAAACTTAACCGAAACAATTCAAAAAGTACGAGACTTTAATCAAAATAATTCAAATAGCGCATGGTTCAAATTTTTTTTTTAATTTTTATGTTATTGTTTTTAAAAATCTCATCTTAAATGCTATGAAATGTATCATATGTAAGACTTCGTCTCATTAAAACTCTTAATAGTAATTTTTTAAAAAATATTGTAACAATTTAAAAATAATAAAATACACACAAAATGAATCTAACACATAATTAAAAAAAATGTACAACTATGTTTGTCAAAATTAAAACGAATACAACAATAATGCTCACCAATAGCTAATTATCTAACATAAAAAAAAAAAACGTGGTACAACCTAAGTTTTTTTTTTGAAAAAACAATCCTATTTTTCACTTTGAGTTAGTAAAATATTTAAAAATTTTCATTTTTTATGGATGATTATGCCCATTAACAAGGGATTTGTGATTGATAGATGTTGCAAATCACCATATTTTTATTTTAATAATTGCATGTTATTTTTTTTCACATAATATTTTTCTATTTTTATCTTATCATAACAATAATGAAAAAGGTATTTCGCAGTTTTACTCGATGGAGTCTCGCATGTGACACATTTCATACATTTATTATTAGAAATGGCAATGGAGCGGGGCGGGAATCGCCATCCCTATTCCCGTCCCATCCCCTAAAAAAAAACCCATACTCGCCTCGTGCTCCATTCGAGACGAAATTTCGCTCCTCATTCTCACCCCAAACAGGACAAGGTCTCGCCAAATTACCTTTTTAAAAGGTAAAAAGGCTGGGGCGGGGCGAGGATGGCCATCCCCATCTTCGTCCCGCCAAAAAAAAAAAAAACCATCCCTACCCCGTGCCCCGTTCGAGGTAAAATTCCATGTCCCATCCTCGCCCCAAACGGGGCAGAGCGGGACGGGGCAGCTTGGGGACGGATTGGATTGCCATCCCTATTTATTATGAGGTCTAAAAGAAGATAACTTGAAAACCAACAAAAAAAAATTTGAAACTCTGCACTATTTGAATTGTTTTAATTGACCAATTTCTAAAATATTCCATTATTTAAGAGAAACCAAAAAAAAAAACCTAACACGAGCTTTATTGAAACAAACCCCTTATGAAATTTTATATTTTTTAAATTGTTTTAGTTAAGTCTCTTTATTTAGATATCATAGATGACACACATCATGTTTTTAAGAATATATATATTATATTAACTCACAATTGATAACGTTATGATGAAAGAATAAAAACAGATTACATAAAAAATAAAGCAATCCAATCAATAAAAAAATACAAGATTTCAATGAAAACAATTCAAAAAATAAATTAACTATGCATGAAATAATTCCAAAATAAATGCATAGTTGATCCATGTAATAGAAAAGAAGAAACATGAAAAGCAAATGAAATCATCCCTCGTTTTAGTCTGTGTAGATAGTCAAATCCAAAACCATTTTATGTTTTTAGTTTGGAGCATCATGTTTCATAAAAAAAAAATTTAAGTTTTCCTCGAATATTTTAATTTTTTATTAAAAATAAAACTAATTATTTTTAAAATAAGAACAATAAAATTTAGTTTTTTTAAAAATGTAATTTTAAAATTTAAATATTATATATTAATATAAATTTCACTTAAAGAATAGTTTATTTAGGACTAAATCAACAAATTGTTAGTATCCTTAATAAATTGTTTGCAAGTATGATAACGCTCCTGGTAATTAATAAGAAAAAATAAACAGGTCATTTAGCTCGGGGTTGGTGGCGCGTAAAGTAATAGCCAGTGTAATTGAGGTTATCTGAGTCTAACAAGAGCCGTCATTTAGGCATCAGAGGAAATGCGGACCCCACTAGTCAACGTCGAATTTTCATTTCCGAGTTTTGACAATCACCGGCGGCTTTATATTTTCAAGCCGTGAAATTTAGAAATTAGAACACAGCCATTCTTTTGACACGTTGCTTCCATTGCGTCACTGCCGTCACTGCTGGGCACAGGCTTGTAGGCTGTAGCGTTTCCTCAACGCCAACTGGAAATTTTAACAGCATCCAAGCGGGTGGAAAGAGGAAGGAACAGAATAGAAAAGAAACAGCCTTGGGTGCCCCTAGTTTATGTGCGTCGACAACAAGCCTGTCAGTCAGTCAGTGTTATGCTACGTTGATAATTTCGAATTGAAACATTTCAATTCATAATTATTAAATTTACATGATTGCTTCGGGATGCGACTCCAGCAAGGTACTTCCTCAGACTACGGCATGGTCTTGAGATGTCTTTTACTGCAACCATGTTGTAAAATTCGGAACGGTTTCGAAGATTTTGAACTTCCGAAGGACTGGAAGAAAATGTGAAGTTCCGATAGTCATTAACGAGCTATGATATTACGAGAAATTTTATATATATATATATATATATATATATATATATATATAGTAATTATTTTATAGACTTATCTTGAAAAAAGATATAAATATATATAAAAAAAGAAATAAGATAAAAAATAAAAAAAATTATAGAGAAATGAAAATATTTTTATGACTTTTGATGGATCCGGATGTGATTTTTTTTTATGTCTCTATCTCTCTTTTCAAAATAAATCCATAAAATAACTATGATATATATCATTAATTATTCTTTTATGTATTATAAAATTTCTTATGATATTATAAGATGTTTGAAATGTGAAATTATGTTGTAATGTGTTGAACCGAATGTTATAAAAATTAGATCAACCCTATTTTCAAGGATGGTCAATATTCGTTTTCTTTTTTCTTTTTGCTTTTTTTTTTTTAGCTCAAGCTATTCGAAAAACCTTTGTTCAGAACATTAGTGAAATTAAAATTTGAGAGTGATATCATGCTTTATGTTTCAAAGTATTAGCATCATTAATTATGGTCTGAAACTGAAACATCCAATCATGCTTATTGTGTATGAAATATTCATCCTACTAAAAATATGTGATCATAGTCTAGCTGATTCAATAGATGTTGTAATATCTGATTAGTGATGACTAAACAACATAAAAAAATCATTATAAACAATGTACAACTTCCATTCCAATTTTTGTATAATTATCCTATATACCATAAAAAGTACCTCTAAAAATTTCGTAGCTATTTTAGAAAAGGCATTTAAATTCATTGTCTCTGTAATTCATCAAAAGACGTTGTATAAAATGTTAAATTCATATTGCTTGGATCCAATCCATTCCGCACCGGTCTTGTGGTTTAATGGCGTCCATATCTTCTTCTTCTTCCAAAAGATTTATGGAGCAAGAGCATCTTTCATTCTTTCTTGCCAATATATCCTTAGTTAATAAGATAGTAAGGGCGAAAAAAAAATTGATCAGGGCATACATAAAAAAGATGGGATAAAAAGACGTAAAAACTTGTAAATGCTGTGTTTTGTGTCTGGGACCTGCACCCAACTTTTCTATACAAACGAGGGAGACAGGAAACTACGAATTTCCAACATTCATCAACCTTTTCTATTCAGTAAAACAAAATAACCACAAAGAAACCTTCTAAAACGCCTATATAGAGATAATTGCACTGTAACAAAACTATTTTTATTTTTCAATTGGAGATATAGATTTTAATTTTTTTTTTTTACAATTAAATATTTTTGTTAATTTATCCTTTAAGCAATGAAGTGTCTGATATCCCAAGAATCAAATTACAATTTTTCTTTCTTTTTCTTAATCTAGTATATTGATTTTTTTTATTTAAGTATATTTAATTTTTTAAAACTATCGATTAAATATTTTCATTCGTTTTTTCGTTAATCAATAGCACGTTAGTTATTCTTAAAATATTAAATTATAATTTTTTTATTAGAAAGAGTTTTTTTTTAATTATTCTATCGTTTCAAAATTTAATAAAAATATTTTAAAAAATCAAGCAATCCAATATTTCTTCTTCTTCTTCTTCTTCTTTTCATTTTAAAAATTAGTTAGAAACACAAAAACGAAAATCAAAAGGATCGAGGTGTGGATTATGTTGGATTTGTTTTACGATTGGATAGTGAGAGACCTATTATACGTAGAAATAGTATTACAGGGACCATCTTGGAGAAAGATTTTCGTTCCTACGGTTGGAAGCCATCACATCATAGGTATGGATGGCTATTTGCGTTGAAGGGTAGATTTGCATAATTCACCTGTCGCTAAAAGGACGAAGTCACTTACTGAGTTTAGTTAAAAGCCTGAAGGCAATTAGCAGTTGAGCACATGACGTCCATAGAACTTGGAACCAGGACATGATCACATGGTTTCACTAACTATGCTTCTGGCACTGGCAGGGAATGGTGAGGCTCTTCTTATTTTAAAGGACAAAAAACCAATAAACTGATAAACATGACAAATATATATATATATATTTCATTTGTCTCTTTCTTGAGCAGAATGTTTCAAGGAGAAGGCTTGGGTTTTTTTTCTTTTCCACTTTTAGTTAATAAAAAAGATTCTCACAAAGTTAGGGATTTGGTTTTGGCCCCAAAAATTACTTTGATCGAAATGTTCATGAGAAAATGATGTAGATTTTTTTGTTTGGTGCATTCCTAGCTAGGTAATAAATTACTAATCAGCGGGGAGCAGAGTTGATTAGTAGTTAAAAGAGACAAAAATAAAAATATTATTTTAATAGATATTACTAGCATGGTACCCGAGCAATGTCGCAAGTAAATCTAATATTACATACCATGCTTTAATCTTTTAAATAATTAAAAAAATATAGACGTAAAATAAAAACTCGTTAACAATAATTGTGAAAATTTGTTTAATTTTGTTATATATATATATATATATATAATTGAGTTTAAATATATTATAGAAATAATTTTTATTTTGATAGAGAAAAAATTTAATTAATTATTTATTTTTAAAAAGTAGAAGAATGTGCTTAATCAATTTACATTAGAAGATTGTTTAATTTTAGTTAATGACTCTTTACAACAATATAAAAATTAACCATTAATTGTGGGAAAAAAATATTTGAGTAAATAATAATAATGAAAAAAATTAAAAACATAAGAAAAGAAAAAGAAAAATGGATTGGGTTGGGCTGGCACCAAACCCTTCCATGTGGACCTAAAGAAAACCAAGCTCACGCGACAGGACTAGAAGCTCAACCTAGGTAAAAAATACTGAGACCTTTATGTAATAGTAATTAAAATTAAAGATTATTTTATAGAAAATAATAGCTTAAAGAATCATAGTGAAAAAAATCGAACAAGTTGACCAAAAAAAAAAAAAAACTTAATTTTTTTAGAAAACAACATCGTTTCAAGCAAAAAAAAAAGCTCAAAACGACATCGTTTTAATTTCACTTTAGAGGAGCTTAGCTATAGTAAACTCCCATTCGGTTTTAGTATACGTACTAGATAGTTCCAAGAGCTGCGGAGCGAAATAGGTATAAGCATCCGAATGTAGTAAAGGACATCTTATGAGTTAAACTCGTTTATTTGCCGACATTGATATTATGCATGGCGATGGCATTATTTTGTTATTTTGTTTGTATTCGCAAGAAATAAATTTATGATTTTTTTTGTTGTCACATGAATTTTAGATTGAAATACGATAGTAGAATAAAGCCGAAGTCTTGTGATAGCGTGCTAATGCCTCAAAATTAACTAAACCCTACTACTATAGCTAAAAAAAAGTCTAGGTCGATCCTACGGAGACTAATCTAATTGGTCTTATGACTCGATTTACTAAATAAAAGAAATGAGGGTTTTGTAATTCAAGTTTAATGTATGAAAACGAGTAACAAAATCCGAGAAATTCATCGATTAAAAAACATTTAGTCCAAGAGTAAACTTTACTTTCGAATTGCAAACTAATCATTAACAATACTTTAAGACACTATTTATATTTTACCATTTGATCTATATCAATCTAAAAACATATATTAACTCTACTATTCTTTTTCAATCATCAAACACATGAAGCATGCAATTTGAATCGTTATTATCGAACCATATAGAACAAGTTCTCTACATGTAATTCAACAATAGCATTAATGATTTAAAAAATAACCAAAATAGATAATCAATATTAACATAAGTGCCCAAGATCTAATAATGCTTTGATAGATTTGACTTATTATAATATTGCATTATTTGTTTTATTAATAATAGAAGTCTTTCTATTAATTCTTATTGGTTATATTTATTAAATAGAATTAGATAGAAGTCCATATAATATGCATTGCATTAATAATTGATTGAAAGATGTGAGATAAACATTAATGCACTTAAATGATATCATTAAAAGTCTCAAGTCATAGCATTGTTAAGAATGGACATTGACTATATGTGGTAAAACTTATGAGTGCTATACTCATGCTATAAGATAGCAATACGATATCTCACACCTATTGACATGGTGATGTCAAAACAAGCACTTACATGATTAATATTAGAGAACATATCACTATACTTGACTTGCCATGAGAACCCATTTGGTTTGGTCCGTAGAAATCACATACGAGATGGGTACAACTAGTCCTTTAACTTGAAGTCATCACGGTTATCTCATTAAATGATTTATGTACTTTCACACTTATTTCAATGGAGCCGGTAAAAGGGTTGAATATGGATGATTAGTTAGGTGTACTAGAAATATGATGGAGATAGATGGATGAGTAAGATAGAACATATCATTTCTTATATGCTAAAGGATTTATCACATTACACTTCGATAAATATCTACTCAAGAAATCTGTGACTACAATAGGAGTACACCAATAGAGCATAATTGATTTACTTTAAGAGTTAAGACATTTAGGAATCGAAAAAAACTATGATCATAATCGAACGGACTAATAACCAAGTTTGAGATCGCACCGTGATAAATTGACATGAAGATTGAATTGTATGGTAACCATGCTTATGAAAGATAATTATGGATTAATTAATCATCCTAAGAAATTGCATAGTCATGATACCTTGTTAAAGACCAATCTTGATTTATGTATCAAGAGATAAAAGAGATGTCTCTTATTCTTGATCATTGCCAATATATCTAGGAGCATATTGAGTCACATGCATAAGTTTAAGCATTCATGTAATAAAAGAGAAGCAAAGATTTTGAAAAAAGTTTCATGACATGAAAATTTTTCTATTTTAGAAATCATTTTTCTAATTTGGAAGTCGGTTCTAAATTTGAAAGTAAGTTACCTAAAAAGAAAATTAGTTTCCTAATTTAGGTTTACGGGTAATTTAGAAAATTGTTTCTTAATGTGAGATTCCTAAAAATATCTAACCCAATTTATTTAGATAGTCTAAATTAATTAGTAATTAATTAGGCTAAAAGAGTTTGGATCAATAGTTTTAATTTAAAAGCTCGCAAGATATTTTGATAAAAGGATAAACATGAACCTTATTGGATAATGATCAAGCTTTATAAAGATAAGATCAAAAAGTCCACATGCATCATAACTCCCGATCTTTGGAGGACTAGGAAGCAACAACCTAGAGTCCTTTTTGGACTTGTTGCCATCACTTCCTTGTTTTTAGAGGTTAAAGAAGACACTTTTACCTATAAATAAGAGAGTGGTGTGGCAAAGAGATGGTAATCTTAGGGCATACACGATTTAAAAGAAAATAATTTTCTCTTTCCTAAAACACACCAATTTACTCCCTCTCAATTAGGGTTGTCACAAAATATCACCGAATAGATTTCTAAAGAGAAAACATTAAACAAGTCGAGAAAAGATGGAGCTAGCACTCTACAACTTCGAGTGCTTTTTATGTGGGTGCTTGGATTTCGTGGATTATCAATAGAGGCCGGACACTTAGACAACTCATTTTCTTCAAAGGTTAAAATCCGTGCTACAAGACATAATCCTTTACTCATATTTTAATTCATGTATGTATGCTTAGTTGATTTAATGGCTTGATCTTGAGAGCCGTGGATGAAGGAAATCTTTTTGTTTTATTTCTCACCTCCATAGGATGCATGATCCTTCAATCAATTCATAACATGGTCGGTTTAACTCCGTACTCTTTCCTTCTAGACTTAGAATAATATCAAAATTAGAAATCAATTAACCTTGTTCCTACTCGTGAATAGGTTTTATAATGATTATGTATTATAAACCCTAATTTAGTAATTATTTATTGATCACAATTACCTAGTAGTGCTCCTAAGCAATTAGAAATAAGAATATAACTCAATTAATTGAGAATAATAAGAGATAGTAAATATGAATAGATTATAAAATTAAATAGCTTATTCTTTAAAGTCATGTTTATTTTAAAATGAAAAAACATAAAATTAGCCTTACATCTTAAAAGTAAAAACTCAAAAATAAAGAAGTTCTCTTGTAAAACCTAATATATTCTGAATGTGAAGCTTCAAAGGTTATTTATACGTGTGTTTAGATAGATATGCTAGCCCACACGTCTTATTTAAGATTGTATTCAAAATTAATTAGTACTTCTTATGGCTGAATAAAACTCTAACTTCGTGTTATATTTTACGGGTCGATATGGGATCGGATGATTGTTTATTTTAATCCCGGGCTCTCTATAAAAGTTGTAATACCGGATGTCTTCCCTTTGTAAGATTTTGAATTATATTAAGCCAATGTGTATAACTTTGGATAGTCCAAACACTAAAAATTGTTTCGGATTGTCGTGGATCTAAATTAATGACCTCGCTTTGCAATCAACTTTGATAGTCCAAAAGAAAATGTATTTGTGCAATTGAATCCAATTTAAAAAGTTTAATATGTCTACTTCGAATCCCAACAAGGCTTCTTTTACTTTCCGGATCTCTAAAAAAGTGAAATTCTTGTATCTTCTTCCGAATGTCATTCTGCTAGCAATGAATTCACTTTAGTTAGGTAACTTTTGATCCTTTATCTTCAATTATCTCCCAAATCACAAAATAAACTTAATTCAACAAATATAACCTAAAATAACATACAAAAAACTAAATATAATCAATAATGCTTACTGTCATCTTGACATAAAAAAAAACATATAAAAATGAGTTTAAAAACAAATATGCAATCAATAATTTCATAATTCTTAATCAAAATTTGTTTTCAATTTGATACCCTTTTTTGGTAAATGGGTTACCTAATAAAAAATCTGTAATAATATATATATATATATATATATATATATATATATATATATATATATATATATATATATATATATATATATATAATTATATATAATTATATATATAATTATATATAAAAATTAAAAAACATTCTATTTTTTTTAATAAGATTGCATAAAAAAAGCGACAATCAATTAAAAAATTTGTATAGAAATTAACTATTTTTTTTTTTGAAAATATGTGCATTTGATTTATATATATTTATTTACAAAAATAATAAAAAATATTAGCATAAAAAGATGTATCCGAATGATTAGGTGATTATTTCAAAATATTATTTTAATTATTTTATTTGAAAAATTAATTTTGGGATATTAAAAAAATTAATAGCAAATAGTTAGTGGTATATGTGTAGATGCATAGTTTATTTATAATAAAATCAATGATCTCAATATTTTTTATTATATATGATGACCATACTTAATAGGTTACGGTATGCAATATAAATCAAAAAATATTTATTAAAATAATTAAGTTATAAGAAATATATTTTCATAAAAATAACAAATCGAAGAGATTAATTTTAAAAAATAAATATAATATAATCCGATAGATGTGTTAATTCTAAAATGTAACAACTCGATGAGCTAAAAATATCTTAATACAATGGACCCAAAATATCTTATGAAAAAGAGGGACTAAAATGGAATAAAATAAAAACACGAAGGGTTAAAAATATTTTTTTTAAACATGAGAGACCAAAAAAGCCTTTTAAAACATTTGGGACCAAAACTTAATATAACGTAAAATTTACATAT
Source organism: Dovyalis caffra (assembly GCA_963924115.1). Classification (NCBI taxonomy): domain Eukaryota; kingdom Viridiplantae; phylum Streptophyta; class Magnoliopsida; order Malpighiales; family Salicaceae; genus Dovyalis; species Dovyalis caffra. The sequence continues at coordinate 24,064,250 of CAWUPB010001173.1, forward strand.
GAATGCCCGAAAACAGACTAAAAAATCACGAAAATACCATTATTGAAAATTATAAAAAATACCACCTAGTGAATAGTGACTTGTGAGAGAATAAATAGTGAATGAATAGTAATTACTTCTATCCTTTTAGTTTATTTTTTAAATTACATGGATAATATTAATTTATTATATAGTATTAGGTTTAAAAAAATTATTATTTCAAAATTTGAAATGTAAAACACAAAATAATTCGTTTAAATGTTATCTTATTTTCTAAATAAATTATTTTTTAATAAATATATCATGGAGTAACGAAAGAGCTTTTAAAACTAAGGGGCAAATGTTTAGAAAAGGGGGAAAAATTCAGGATCCTTAAATTATTAAGGATTGTTGTGAATTTTTTAAAAAAAATAAGGAGGGCAATTGCCACTTTTTTCTTATATTTAGCTACACCTTGCTAATCACACTTTTTTTATTACTTTATGTAACAGTTAATGGGATATTATTATAATAATTTTTGTATCAATCCAAATTAAATTGGAATCACGTTTAATCTATATATATTAAGAATTTTATAAACGTACCACAATGTACCTGTTTTTAACATATGCCTGTATTTTTCAAAAAAGAAACATATGCTTATAATTTATATTGACATAACATAATAGACTTGGTTATTAAAATGTTGAAGATAATTTCAACTAAAAAATGTCAATGTAAATAAAAAGCAAAGCATATATAAAGATGAATTTTTAGAAATTTCAATAAACTCTCTTTTACGTTTCAAACAGATATTTTATTAGTCAGTGAATAACAGCAAGAAACAAATAAAAAATGCTTTACTTAGAAAAAAAATTAATACGACAAAAACATTTTTGGAACAAATTAAATTTGATGATTAAAGAATGAACAGAATGGTGAAATTTAAATTCACAGAGACCTTTTCTTTTAGGTATATGCTATATTTAAATTAAATATAATTGGTTGTCGTCTTCAAGCACACCTACAGGAAAGGTAGTACTTGTGCAGGCTGGGTAGACAAAGACGCAGTTCCAATGACTCATGGATTGGTCTTTTGATTTAACGTCCAATGAATTATGAATTCCACTATGGGTTGTCAGGTTGATGGCGAGGGGATCTCTATCTCCAAAATTCTAATTTGTATAGCCTAGTTTTAGTGCTTTGGGCTTCTTGCCCCTCTACTTAAAAAAGAAAAAAATTAAAATAAGAAGGAAAAATTAAGGCAAATTTTTACTGCTGTTATTAAAGAAACCTGCAAGTTGAAGGCGGCTTGGTTGTATCTAAATAATAAAAAGCAGATTGTGGATAGCTATTAACAGTGGAATAACGCCAAACTTTTCTTTTCTTTTTTTCAATGATGGATTTCTTTAACTTGGGTCCAAGTATCCCAGATGGACTAGAGAGAAGAGAGTGATCGGATGAAAAAGTGAACCATGGGTTTAGGCTTTTAGCCCAAGATGAGAGCTGATTGAGCAAGCAAGCACTAAAAACACAATCCTAAAAGCTTTAGAGAACCAAGAACCGGAATATGCAACTGGACACGGAGAAAGGCAAATGCTAGTTGTTTGTTTATTTCAAGGGCATGGAGGACCCCCTTTTTTTTTTCGTTTTTTCTTTTCTTTTCCCCCGAGAATAAAGTATATATTCAAACCATCACTGATTTCATGGGTGCACCTCACATGGATGGACACTAAGAAGATACAAGTTTAATGAGGTAAAGAAATTTAGGGACATAAATCAACATGAAGCTAGTTTTCCATCTTATCTATTGCATGTCAAGCCGTCACCTGTCAGCCATGCTTTCTTCAGTTTCCTGCTTTCATGGTGACACTGAAGTGATACGATCGTCGAACCAAAAAGTAGAGGGTAGTAGCCGGCCTATTCTCCGCAATCACATCACTGTTGCTGCGAGGTCACCTGTTGGACTGTTACCTATTGCCTACCAAATTTTTCTTAACAACAAATAATAGCCCTGACCCACTTCAATTCATAAGCCTGGGCTTTTAACACTCACAATGCTTTGGATAGACGAATAGGTCCATTTGATCAAGACCCAAATCAAGCCCAGACCCATTTACCACATGAACATTTTTACGCCGTTTAACTTTCCGTTAACCTCCAGCAAGACACCTGACAACGACACGTGTTAGTCACAGCTCATCGTACTTTCTCTTTCCATAAATTTTATAATACACAAAAAATAACTAATAACATGTATAATAATTACTCCTCAGATCATTTTGAAGAAACAGATAAACATAAAAAAATGAGAGAAAATCTTTTTATTAGTTTTGATGGGTATGAATATAATATATATTTTTTTTTATGTTCCACTAATTCCTGCTCTTGTATTATAAAATTTTCCCCTTCTCCTCCTCTCTATTTCCTCTCCCAAGTTTTTGACCTGGTCCGTTCTCTGCCCTTCGCATCCGCAAAAACTCTTTGACACTACAAAAAAATCACTCTCAAAAACCCTAATCATTCACGTAAAAAATTCAAAACCCTTTTTCCTCTCCAATGCAAAAATAGAAACTAAAAGATCTCCTCCAATTTTTATCCTCTCCAACAAACAGTGCTGCTAATCTTCTTACTCCCAAACACCGCAAAATTCCAAAATCTCCTATGATTCCCAGGATTTGAAAAAAAGATCAAAATCCAAATCCAAGAATCCCTAATTCCAATTTCTTCTGTTTCCAATTTGAAGGAATTATTTTAGGGTTCAATGGATCAAATCCACAACGAATCAAATTCCTACAAAAAGCTAATCACAGATAAATCATCTTCATGGCTTGAAATCCGATTATTCTACGTAAGAATAACCCCTTGCGTTATCGAAAGCGTACCCGACCACCTGACCCTTCGCCATCTCCGCCGTTCAATCAGCACACCCCTCGAAATCAACGGCGCAAAAATCCCCTCCTCCGATTCCGCCTCCATAATCCTCCGTCGCGATCGCCTCAACAAGGAATCATCGGAGGTAACGTATGTAAGCACGGACAGCGTGCGAGTGACCTGCGGGGTTGAATTTGAAGTATTGGATAATAAGGATATGGTTTTGTGCGGGTCGTTAGAGAGGATTGAAACGACATCGTGGGGGAGTAATGGAAGTGTAGAGGGGTTGGAGAATGATGCGAAGACAGGGTGGAGTTTAGAGTGCTGTGTGGCGGCTGGTGTTTTTGAAGGGAAATCGGTGTTTAAATCCGGGTTTTCGTCGCCGATTATTGAGGTTTATATTGCTGGCTGTTGTGGAGGTGTGCCAGTGATTTTGACGAAGACCATTTTGGTTAGTCCGAGGAAGAAACCGTCGAGGTATGCGATGCTTGATGCGATTCCAGAGGATGAGGAGTTGGATAATAGGAAGCGAAACGGCGTTGTAAATGGTGTTATCAGTAATGGGTTGGTTCAACGCAAACTTCAGGTAAATTTTTCTTGTTGTCATTAATGTTTCTCCCTACGTTTGGATTTTTTTTTTCAGAAATAGAATGATGGGAATTTAGTAGTTTTGTTTTAGAGAATGTTAAGTGAGCTAATGCAAGTCTTTTGTTGTTGTGTATTGGTTTTTATGTTGATTGCCTTATAGTGCTTAAGTTGAATTGAAGTTGCGTGAGCTGAGTTAATTCTGATTATGAGTTGATTTAAGTTTCGTATAATGCAGTTAATGTGGATTTTGATGTTGGTTGTGTGGTCTTCAGTTGTAGTTTTTGCAATGTGGTTGAGGACAAGCGCATTAGGCTTGCCGATCCTTGTTCTTAATTGTGTCCTGTGAACCTAATTGTTATTACAATTATTAAGGACACCCACATTTCATATTTCATGAGAAGTAGGTGTAGACTCTTGAACTACTTGATTATTTGGTGAGAGAGAGAGAGAGGAATGTGGCTTTTATGTAACATGATTGGTACAGGTGAGTTTTTGTAGTGAAAGACTGCATTGCACCATTTAGAATTTGAAAGATTTGAGTATATTCTGAATTTGTTCACTTATTAACTGTAATCTATGATGAAAAGTTAATTTTAGCTCTCAGGGAATGCAGAGGAAGATGGTGAAGGTGATATACAATTATTGTCTCCCTTCTTGTAATTATCACCACCTGTATACGTCTATCAATCAATCACATTGTGCTGCAGCTTGGAGTCGGTCATTAATGATTGAATTATGTGCTCTTGGCTTCTGGAAATAATTCATGCAAATCCATGTTCCTCCAAAGAAAGCAAATTATGGTCTTCAAGATATTCAACTACAAATTAGCTTTCAGAAGCTTAACAAACTCCTGCACTGAACAATATGGGAAATTTTCTGATATATTGTGGACTTTTTTTTTCATGTGTTAATCAATGAATTCATGATGTGCATAACTGGTTAGGTGAATGCAAGGACAAACATGAATATGATTTGATATATCTTGAGTGATTTTTTGATGATGTGTTTTGGAAAGGTTGTTGACACTTCAGTTTACCTGGAGTAGTGTGCCTTCATCGGAAATTTGTGTTATTCCAATTGTCTCATCAACATTGGGCCCTTGTGTGCAGATTACTGAAGCTGAAGATGACGACGACAATGAGTCAGATGAGAAAATTGGAAACAGATACTACTCAGAAGACATGTATTATGGTGAGGATGGACAACTCTCATGGTTTAATGCTGGTGTGAGAGTCGGTGTTGGAATTGGCCTTGGGATGTGCCTTGGTGTTGGCATTGGTGTTGGACTGCTCATGCGGTCGTATCAAGCAACTACCAGGAATTTTAGGAGGAGGTTTTTATGAACTGGATCTTTTTCGCCTATGAGCTCGGTATTGTGGATGAACCAAAACAGCTGGAAATCTTTGAGAATTTGAAAGTCCGTCTGTAATATTGCTCAATATATATATGATGTTGAAGGAGATGGGAAACAGATAAGACAAGCTTGATCAAGTATGAGTTTTGGTAAATGTTGTGGAACTTGTACAGTATTTTTGTTTGGTAGTTTTATATCTTTCGTGACAAGGAGACCAGCTTAAAGTTCTTCATCTCGTTCCTCTAGTTGCTTATCAGACCATGACTCATGTTGGTCAACAGGGAAGTTGGATATAATGCAAATTTGCTTGAATATTTGGATTAGCAGAGTTTTGGATTAGGCTTAGAAGGGAACAATAGCTTCCATCTTCTGATGAACCTGCAAGGGATATACAGACCTGTTCACAGGCCTGCATGGGTTTTTGATGGTGCGAGTGTGCCTCTATGAAAATGCACATATTGTTTTCTGAGTCCTGTAGTATATTTGTGCAGCTCTCTCTCTCTCTCTCTCTCTCTGTCTCTCACTGATTGAAGTGTAACGTGTTTTTCCTTTTTTTCCTTGAACTCAAGCTGCTGCTTCTCATTTTTGCATTTAATTAATTTGTTCCAAACTGTTTGTTGCATTTTCGAAATAATGTAAAGTATTTGGATAACATATCCGATTTTTATTATCTTTGCGATTCAATTTTTGCTATCTTTTGACTTCGGAGGAAATTAAGAAGCATTGAACCAGTTATTTATTTCCATTTGGCCCGAGGATAGGCCATATGAAATGCTAGTTTTTATTTTTATGCACTTGTGTAGGACTCCATACGAGAAGTGTCCTCAAGTACACTCTGATTCCCGGACTTATTTTGTGAAAGGCCTCAAAAACTTGCTTTCGCCAGTGGTGAATGAAAAAGACAATTGATGGGTAAGGTAAAGTCTTCTGATGTTGGTGGTTGATTTCCTCACGAAGAAAGAAAACTGAAGTAGTGGAAAAAGACAACCAAGGCCACCCGACCAGGGTAATTGTAAAGACTGCACCGTCTCTGGTTAGCAAATTATAGTTTTACTTCAACCTCTCAAAAATCGAATAATTACTTTTGGACACGGTTTATGCCATTCAAGATTCGAATTTGTATGTAGTGGCTGACGAAACCTGGGGCATAGTTACCATCTTTTTCTTCCACGAGGTATCTTCCATCAGCTTTCATGCATAACTTACGCTAAATTTAATTTGTTTTCTGTAATTAAATCAAGTAAATAGAAAGCTTTTTCTTTAACGAAAATAACTTGAATTCATAGAAGCACCTTGAGGATGTTACAGTAATTTTTCAAAACTCCAAGGACAGGGGATCAGATCTCTGCTGGTGTCTAAACCAGCAAAAGACATTTCACCCTCTCCCATAGCCTAGGAAGCAAAAACAAACCAACGGAAAAAACGACGCACCATCAGCCTCTCTCTCTCCTCTCTCTCTCTCTCTCTCTCTCGCACACATTTCATTTTACAAACACACAAAAAAAAAAAAACACCTCTCTTTTTCCCTCCTCCACCATTAACACCCCCACTCCCCACCCCACAAACTGCCCAAATTCGTCACATTAAACCCTAACAAGTACAAAAATTCTGAATGAGCGCCACGAATAACAGATCTTTAGGGACAATGTCACTACACCGTAACACTAACCCTCCACCTCCACAACAAAATCTTCCTCTAGTCGTCACTCTCAACTGCATCGAGGATTGTGCCATCGAACAAGACTCCTTATCCGGCGTCGCTTTAATCGAACACGTCCCTCTCAGCCGCCTCTCCGATGGCAAAATCGAATCTGCCGCTGCGGTCCTCCTCCACTCCCTCGCCTACCTTCCGCGCGCAGCCCAACGCCGTCTCCGTCCTTACCAGCTTATCCTATGTCTGGGGTCGGCTGACCGAGCCGTCGACTCGGCACTTGCTTCCGATTTAGGTCTCCGGCTTGTCCACGTGGACACTTCTCGAGCCGAGGAGATCGCTGATACGGTTATGGCTTTGTTTCTTGGCTTGCTGCGTCGGACGCATTTGTTGTCTAGACATGCGTTGTCAGCTTCGGGTTGGCTTGGCTCGGTGCAGCCGCTTTGCAGAGGAATGAGGAGGTGTAGAGGTTTGGTATTGGGGATTGTTGGTAGATCTGCATCAGCTAGGTCATTGGCCACTAGAAGCTTGGCTTTTAAAATGAGTGTTCTTTATTTTGATGTACATGAGGTATTTATTTGTGCATTTTGGATTTTTTAGTTATTGAAGTTGTCCATTGGAGTGTTGATTTTGGTGCCAAAGATGTTATCTTTAGACTGTTTTTGTGGCTTGCGAATTACATTGGAGAAATTTGTTGATTTTTAAATGAGATGGACTGATGGGTAATAGTAGAAACACTTGAAGTTAAGATTTTTTGTGTATTGTTGATGTAGTTGATTTATGGGTACATCAGAAGTGAACTTCATTCTGATGTATTATGAGGTTTATGTGGAAAAAATACATTTTGTTTCTGTAAATATTTCCAAATTAGTTGGTTATAAGTCACAGGGTGTTTTCTTATCTTTGTGATGAAGGAAAAGATCTTTGTAAAGCACAAACCATGTTATATTTGATAAACTTGGCATTTTATTATAATGGCATTTGGAAGATGCAATTAGGGTAAGATTGAGAAGCATTCTTTTAGAAGCTGTTGAATTGTGGGATTTCATGTTCTTTGAAATGATCATACTTTCTAATTTAATACATTGAGCTGTTGCTGTTCACTTTTTTGCTTTTAATTTCTGGTGCACGATTTATTTGTTCTTTTCATTTGGACTTGTTCTTATTCAATTTTTTGCCCACATTGAATTATGCAGGGACTGGGAAAATTAAGCAGGTCTTCTATTACATTTCCTTCAGCTGCTCGAAGAATGGATACTCTTAATGATTTACTAGCTGCAAGTGATCTTATTTCACTTCACTGTGCTTTAACTAATGAAACTGTTCAGATTATCAATGCAGAGTGTTTGCAGCATATAAAGCCAGGTATATCACTCTCCTTACTCATTTTGAGTTCACAAAATAATTTATTTCCCGTTGGTATTTATGTGGAAGGAACCTCTTTGCTTCCTTATAGGGGCATTTCTTGTGAATACGGGCAGCAGTCAGCTGCTGGATGATTGTGCTTTGAAGCACCTTCTGATTGATGGGACCTTGGCTGGTTGTGCCCTGGATGGCGCTGAAGGGCCACAGTGGATGGAAGCATGGGTATGTTTGATTTATGAATTGGATTACAATGTGACTTATAGGGTATCTATAAGCAGTTTGAATGGACTGTGTTATTTCTTGGAATCTATAATTGTGGCCAATTTGAAATGTCAGTTACTTCATATTTAATTACTCTACCCCTTTCTAAATAACTGAGTGAGTTTGGAGTTTCTGTCTCATAAGGTGAGCAGCAAGGGTTGAGGTCTCAAAGCATTGAGCATACTCTTTGATTTTTGGTGATGTTTGGAAAGATGTGTGCTTTAGATTAAAATTTTATGTGAAGGTTGTATGATATTTTAACTCCGAATACAGCATCTCTGTCTGAACGATCCATGACATAAACTTTTGCTTCAGGTAAAAGAGATGCCCAATGTATTGATACTTCCACGCAGTGCAGATTACAGTGAAGAAGTGTGGATGGAGATCAGGGACAAAGCCATCTCTATACTGCAGTCATTCTTCTTTGATGGGATTATACCAAAGAATGCTGTTTCTGACGAGGAAGAGGAAGAAAGTGAAATAGGTGATGAAAGTGAACAGTTTCACAGACAAGACAAAGAAAGTACTCAGCAGGATTCTGTTGGTGAGCAATTGACAGATGATATTCAGGTAACTCCAGAAGGCTCTCACAAAAAAGTCATTACTCAGTCAATAGAATCTATCAGCCAGGCTCAGGGTTCTGGAATGTCTCAAAATACGGCCACAAGATCTGAAGGAAGACGCAGCCGATCAGGCAAGAAGGCAAAAAAAAGACATGTCCATCAAAAATCCCGACAGAAATCAGATGACCCTTCTCAATTAGAGAAAGAAAGTACTTCACATCAAGAAGATGATACTGCTATGAGTGGCACTGATCAAGTGTTAAGTTCCGGTTCTCGGTTTGCTTCCCCTGAAGATTCAAGGAGTAGGAAAACACCGATAGAATTAATGCGAGAATCAACTTCAGGCCAGCATTCAAGATCAGGCAAGAAGCTCAGTGGAAAGTCTGATGAGCTGCTCAAAGATGGGCACATTATAGCTTTATATGCAAGAGATCGTCCTGCACTCCATGTCTCCAGGCAAAGAGTTAAAGGAGGTGGTTGGTTCCTGGATGCTCTGTCAAATGTAACAAAAAGAGATCCTGCAGCACAGTTCCTTGTTGTTTTCAGAAGCAAGGTTTGTTTGTCAGAAAGTGTTTACCTTTACTGTTGACCATATGTTCCAACCTATTCATCATATTACAGTTCCTAGCAGAATTGGATGGGTTAACTGTTGAGTTAGCTAATGTGTTCTTATGGATGCATTTTTTTCAGGACACGATTGGATTGCGCTCTTTTGCTGCTGGTGGAAAGTTACTGCAGGTACTTTGAATGTTGTAAGATTAAGTAGTTGGAGAGTGCTGCTGTACTAGAATGTTTAGAAGTTACCGTTGATGGGAACTAATATCTGCTCTCAAGTTCTCATGTTTTACTAGTTTGATATTGTCATCTTTCTATAACTAGCATCTTCCTTTTCTTTTGCTGATAAGGCCTTTTTTATACACATTGAGATTTCGTAAAATGTTTATAACTGGGGCATGCTTAGCCTTTGTAGTTGTTTGTGGTACGTAGACATCTTTATGTTTTTATGTATTGCTGCTTTACAGTGCATTATTTCAGGAAGTAAACATTTGCTGTGTAAAATCCAATTTTGGATCGACTATTTCGTGGGTGCATCTTTTCAAAAAAAAAATGGAAGCTTATTATTGTTTAATCAGGCACTCTATTTGTTCTCAATTGTGCTCTTCATTTGGAAAGAAAATGAAAATTGTGTTTAGAGCATATCCATCTCTCGTCTATGCTGTGTCGTTCTTTTTCCAGCATGATTGATTTGTAAATGCATAACTTGCTAAAATTCAGGTATCTTCATATAATTATTTGGTTGCTTGGGATTAATGCTGAGCTCTATCTTGAAAATCGCAGATTAACAGAAGAATGGAATTTGTCTTCGCCAGTCACAGTTTTGATGTTTGGGAGAGCTGGATGTTGGAAGGTTCTCTGGAGGAATGCAGGCTTGTTAACTGTAGAAATCCTTTGGTAGATTTCCCTTCTCTTTGTATTAAGCTGCAACATAATTTTCCTCCAACTGTATTCAATTCTTCTAAGCACTCATAAACAGAGATTCATAATGATTTACTATATAGTCCTAGCTCAAAAATAGCAGAACATGAAATTTTGATACATTTATCATTCTTAACTAGCCACCCCCGTTCCATCCTGCACATGCACTGAGGAAATACAATTCCTGTTTACCTGTCCTCTCTCTCCTTTGAATTGCCTTAATTTGTGCAAAAATTGCAGGCTGTTTTGGATGTACGCATTGAGATTCTGGCAGCCGTAGGGGAAGATGATGGTGTTACTCGATGGCTAGATTAGATTGTGGAAGCAAGAGTTGAGAAACTTGGGTTATTCTTCTGAGCTGCCCATTTTGTTATTCTTCTAAGGTTTGTGTTTCCTCAAAACAATTTGTAAAGCATTCTTTTCTGTTCCATCACTTTCCTTTTTTTTTTTTTTTTTTTGTGTAAGTTATCATTTATATATGCACTAATTGCCTATGGGGTGTTTAGCCTGTTGCCGAATTTAATGTATTTCATGATGAATGCGAGCTGTCCATTGTTTCTTCACATGGATGATTCTTTCTACCTTAATGGATTACTGAAATTCCATTGCTGTGTCCATTTTGTTGTTCAAGAAGCTAGTAGATACTTGTCAACCAGTGCTTCGTCATCATCTCTAGCTTTTATGGTAGCTGCATTAGCGTTGTTGATTCTGGGATTGTGAAGCAATTGTTGATCAATAACAGAACTTCTAAATTTATAAAAGGCGGGTGTGCTGAATCGCTGGATAAGATCACAAGGCATGGATCCTTCAACGATGTCGACAATCCTTGATGTAAGTGAAGTCAGAATTTTAAAACAAGATCATTGTTCGGGGTTGAGCATGATTTTCTGTTTCACTTTTATAAATTGTAATGCTGTTATGAGAATTAAACGCACTCAAGCCACCCCAAAAAGCTAAAGCTAATGGCTATTTGTAGTATGCATGCAAAATTTTCTTTTAGGGTCAGTATACATAAAAACAGAGATGCTAGTGGTGTTTTTGTTTCTGTCTGCAATTATCAAACTTGGCGGCCTTGGGCGGTGAGGTTTAGCTAGTTCTTCCTAGTGATCTGTGCACGATTTCAGTTTGGAATGATAAAGCTTTGAAGGTAACGCAAGATCCAGCTGGTTTTTAATCTCATAAAGCTAGAACGTCCCATTGCTTGCAATTTTCAAAGAAAAGTTTAGCGTGGTTTTATGGACCCCACAGCTTCCCTTGAGAGAGCGGAAAACGGTGAGGACAGGAAAGCTTTTGCAATCTATCATTTGTTATAAAAATTTCTCCATACCTCCTTCCAATCAATATTTGCTTAAAATTTCTTACTCGTATTTCCGATTTCCAATTTCAATTAATGCTGCTTGATATCGACCAATCTGTATCAGCTCATGATATTCGATCTTCTTATGAAGCTGGAGGGGAGGTGGGGACAAATCTCAAGTTCCAATTCTCCCTTTATTTTGCAACACGTTGTCTTGCGTGGATAACTTGTTGCGAGTTATGGGGTTATTTGCTTGCGAAATTTTTGTTTGGGACTTCAGTTAATACAGGGATTAACAAAGTAAACCCTTCTTGGTGGCTGACACTGAATAATTGGAAATACTAGTTAAACTTCCCTTTAAACCATGTATTTGCTAACTCCAAGTTTTAATATGCATAATCAGCATTTCCACGATATTATACGAGTAGATACTAGTTTGCTATCCGCACTACGATGTGGGTTGGGTATAAGTAAATTATTTTAATTTCATACCTCATGTTATATTACATATTTATTAAAATGTATCGAATCAAAGGTTAAAAAAAATAATAATATAATAACTTTTTAATCAAAATTTTGTATGTAATTGATTATTTTTTTATATTTTTCATAAATTTTCAATTAAAAAAGAAAATATGATTTGTTACTTCGTACAAATTGATTCTTATATACGAACATGCAACAATCGAAATAGAAAATTGAATCCATTTTTTTTAAAAAAAAAACTTATATTTTTTCCATTAGGTTCTATAAAAAAACCACAATTAATATAAAAAAATGTTTAGAAATTAACAAATATAAATATAATTTGTTATTCTTATTTAATGCTAATGAGAAGATTGTTTTTTTTTAAAATATGTACATTTAATTTGTATATATATTGAATCACAAAATCATCAATAATATAAAATTAAAAACTCGTATTTGAATCATTGAATAGTTTTTTCAAAAATATTATTTTAATTATTTTATTCAAAATAAGCTAAATTTAAATACCCAAAGGAAAAAAATTAATAGTAAATTGTTGGTTTTATGTTTGTAGATGAAAAATTAATTTCTAATAAAACTGATTATTTATTCATTATATATATATATATATATATATATATATATAACAAAAAAAAGCATATGAAAAAATTAAGAAACTAATTAGATGTTTTCATAACAAATGAAAAATCCAAGAAATTATCTTAAATTTAGAAGAAAAAATCAAAAATGAAAATTGAAACAAATATATTTTTAATTGTCAGTTGCATGAAAAAAAAATGATTTTTTTTCATATATTTAGCACAAAATCAATAAAAAAAAATTGCATAAAAAAGAGGGTAAGATATGGTCGGTTGGCTTCAGTGCCTTCTATCGTAACTTTCAACACTTGAGTTCGTCGAAAAAATGTGTTTTGCGTTTTTCGATCCCAAAACTCAATTCGTCCATCATTTTTGCTCAACACACTTTAAAAACACCAAGACAAGGTCAATAAATTCATCCGAAACATTAAAAATCATTTTAATGCATATTAAAAAAAACAAATTGAAATCTGAAAATTATTTTTTTTTCTTTGATTTACTTCCTTCAATCATTTGATTATTTGAAACCTTCTCTTCAAAATAAACAAATTGAATGAAATATGGCTGATCAAAATGGCTAGAATAAGTTTGGCCAACTCTCTCTCTCTCTCTCTCTCTCTCTCTCTCTCTCTCTCTCTCTCTCTCTCGCATCAAAAAACAAAAGTATGCCACATATAAAATTTTGATCAAAATAAAAATTTTAAAAAATTAGGAATCAAAGTATAAAAGTTTGTATAGTTCGCTTATAATTTCCTACAAAAAGCTAAAGATTATTATAAAAAAAAAAAAAACAAGCTTCCATCAATACCGTGGAAACTCATCTAAATCTTTTAGTTTTCTTTATAATTATATTACAAAGAAACTAAAGTAAAATGATAGTTTAGTATTCACTATCACCATTTGAAACACTATTTATCCAAACTCATTTGTAATATTCATGTGCATTGTTTCTTTCACTATACGAGTGACATTTTCATGATTTTTGAGTTTTTTTTAGCATTTATATACAAATTTAACATTGTGTTTCATTTTGATCCCTAATATTTTCAAAAGATATTTTTGGTCCCTAGTTGGAACGCGCACACACACCTTTTTTTTCTCATAATTTATCTTTTTTATTATTGAATTGTATGCAAAAATTATAAAAAAAAATTATGAATTATTTTGGTCACTAGATGGACCAACATGGATGCTTGCCTTTTTTTTTCTTTTGCTTTTTTTTTTTTTGACAATTTATTTTATTCTTGAATTGGATGTAAGAATTATGAAAAAAAAATTGTTATTTTGTTCGGTTTTTTATATAAGCTGGTGATTATGAAATATATATGTTATGTTTTCTTTTTCTACGGAAATCGACTAGTTAAAAAAAAAGAAATAAATGAAGTGTAAGTGACACTATTCATTTATCGTAGCTCTAGACTCATTGTCCATATATATATATTTGCTTCTTGGTCCCTCTTTTTTTGAGAGATGAATTAATTAGCTCCTTTGCTTTTCTTTTTTTTTTTTTCTTTTTTAAAGGGTTGTCCGGGACCTCCGAGTTGGCCTCTTTTCTTCTTTTTTTTTTTTTTTTTTCGGCTGGCCTCCTCTTTTTCTTTTTTTTTTCGAGCTAGCCTCTTTTTTTTTTTTTGGCACAAGTTAAAACTTTAAACGCACGTTTCACCTCCACTCGACCAAATCCTGCGGGCTAAAGCCACAATTTCGTGTAAAAAATGTTTAGTATAACAAGTCCCACAATCAAGAAATTTTAATTGAAGGGCTAAAGAGAATGTTTTTAAGAGCTTTACAGGAAAGGAAAAAAAATTCTACTTTACTTCGGAATTCTAGAAATTAGAGTAACAATAAGTCTTTCTCTAAAGTTCAAGCGTCCAAGCTTGAGTCTATTAACAACACCTCCGATCTTTAAATTATAAAAAAAAGAAAAAAATTAAAAGAAGTGAGGTTGCTCTTATTCATTCACTATAACTACAAACTCAAAATCTTTATTCATGCATGTTTTTTTTGCATCCTAGTCCCTCATTCTTCGAAAGATAACTATTAATTAATCCATTTGGTTCGAAAACTAATTTTTTTGGTCTTTTTCACCATTTTACTATTTTTACTTTTTCTTTTAAGAAATAGAAAAATAATAATAATAATAATTCTTTGGGGAATAAATTAATTAGTCCCTTTGGTTTGAAAACTAATTTTTTTTTGTCATTTTGGCCATTTTCGTTTATCGTAGCAGTTCCTTCTTTTTTTTTTTAATGCCGTCCATTCTTTTAGATCCAATTATATATATTAACTTCTTCACTCATACATTATTCTCCATTATCCAATGAATAGATTCTGCAACCTTTATTGCCTTGGAGGTAATATAATTTGTTGATTAATTTATTCTCTTTCCCAACTATTAAAGTATTTGTATGACTATTATTATAGTTAATAATTATAATATATTATCATTATGTTTTACAAAAAAAATAGTAGTGTTTTTTGGTTTTTTTCTCAAATATATTTTTTAGGTCCTTATTTATTAGAAAAATATTTTATTTAAATAATAAAATTATTAATATTTAATAATTATTGTAATAACCCCGTCCCAAAAACATACATCGTTCATGCATACACGCATAGTTATGAGTTACACGCATATAATTATACCTGCATATGACATGTTAGTGGGCTATCGGATAATAAGTATTTTGAATAATAGGAAGAAATAGAGGCTCAATTGAATGTAATCTAAGTTGAGGGACTAGAATAAAAACAAGCCAAAACTTGAGGGACCAAAACGAACTTTGCCAAAATATCTTCACAACCTTATCAAGATTACTTAAATGATCATTATCTCTTCTTATCCCATCTGGTTTCCCATTTTGAGAGAGAGAAAGAAAGGAAAAACTCATTTCTTTGTCAAATTCGGATGATCAAGTCGGAAATCTAGGTAAGTTCATCTCCAACTCGTTTTGCACTCTTGATTCGAGACTTTAGGGTCAGATCTGGAACAAGTTGTAAGAATAAAAATTATTGTTTTATGTCTTATCTAGCTCTTTGTGAAAGGGTTTGGTATTTAGTGATGTATATTTCGGGTTATGATGGTTTGAACACATGTTGTTCTAGGTGATCCGATGCTAGCAGATTAGTGTGCAAACTTTAAAAATATGGTATTCTTTGGGTGTTGAGTATTTTTGATTTTTGGATATTTTTAATATTAATATTTCTAGTTATTTTTTAAAAAATAATTAGGTCTTGATCATATCCCAATCTAGATTTATTGTTGTTTGTTTAGAGACTCGCTCAGTAATAAGGGTGCTGGAAACTAGTTAGAGTTTGAAAATCTAGAATAAATTATGTCTATGGAATATTGGGCTGATTTTTGGATATGTTAGATCCCTTTTGAGTCTAGTTTCATGTGAAACTAAAATTTTATCATTTTACCCTGTATTTTAGGATTTATAGTACAAAGAGTGTGAACTGTGAAGGGGTCAAGTACCTATAAAGAAATGGCAAGCAACTCCGATTTTTAGAAAATCACCATGAGTTGTGTATTTCGTACCTAGGCTTGATTTTTGGATATGTTAGAGCTCTATGAGTCTAGTTTCATGTGAAACTAGAATTGCATCATTTGAATCTGTATTTTAGGACTTATGGTAGAAAGAGTGAAAAAGGGGTCAAGTACCCATAAAGAAATAAGTTAACCCTAAAGTCATATTTTGTACCTCGAGCATATTTAGAAATTTGATCATGATAAAATGACTAATAAAAGTATATGTGTATGTGTTTATAGACACCGAAGAGCGTGAGGTGCAAGACGTGACGCATTGATAAACGACGAAGACGTCATTTTTGTGAGTTGAATAATAATAGTTGTGCCATGATGTATTATTGCTATTGAGTGCCGATATCATATTTATTGATATTGATACTATGATGTGAATGATGTGCCGTTTGCTAGTTGACACAAACGTTATGTTTATTGATGTTATAATGGATATGTACCATGGTGTAAGCCATGGATGTTGTATATGCTATATGTGAAACATTCATGATATATGTAAGACTAAGAGGTTAAGGTTATGACTCGGCTTGTCCAAGTTTCACAAATACAAGTTTACAAGGGCCCAATGGGTCAACTACAAGTTATAAAAGCCGGCCAGCAATACATGTGTACAAGTTACAAGTACTCGGGCCGAAACTTGACATGTCCAAGTTATAACCGACAAGAAAAAGAAAAGCATGTAATCTTAGAGTCATATGAACTACCCGTATTGTTTATATGTGATGATACCGGATGACGGGATTGCATGTTATGGTTTCAATGGATTATTGTTCTCTCATTAAGTAGCATCTCATTAAAAATGCAATTATCTTTTTAGGTACTAAGAAGCAAGAAGTGGAAGTTAAAGTCATCTTTTGTTGTTCAATTCACGTCATGAGTGACGATGTCGACTGGCAATCTCCCTCTCCTCTCTCTCATTATGCCGAGCATATGCATCTTAGGAGATTTTTGAATTGTATATATAACTATGTAAATATGAACTCTTTGAGGTGTTTTGTGACGTATTTATGAACAAAGAAAAAGTGGTTTTGATTGAATATCCAAGGATTATAAGTGGAAAGAATGTTGTTGATTAGGTTTGAAGTGTTATGGCTGAAAAACCATTTTTTTAGGCGTAAACGTACACGGGAAGGTACACGCCCGTGTGGAGGGCCGTGTAACCTTCTATTTTCAAGGGAAAATGAGTTTTAAGTTACAAGGGCAAGTACACGGCCGTGTAACCTATCGCCCAAAAAAAAAATCCTAATATTTCTAATATGAGGTTTTAACGATCCTAAGTGATATTTTGTGATTAATTGAGTTTTCTAAAACTAAAATGGCTAAGTTATACGAAGTTTTTGTAAGGAATTAGGTTAAGGACGTTACAATTATAATACATTATCATCATATTTTACAAAAAATATCAAAAAATATTATAAAATAGTTATTTGTATTTTGATTGTGAATATTATATTTATGCAATGCTTTTTTGTTTTTTTTTTTCAGTTTCTATATTTGTAGGACTATTATATGTGGTCAAATATATTATTTAGGTCCTTATTTTTTATAAATATATTTTTTTTAAATAATAAAATTATTTATAGTTAATAATTATAATATATCATCATTATATTTTACAAAAAATATCAAATAATTATTACAAAATAGTTATCCGTATTTTGATTATGAATATTGTATTTATTGTACAATATAATATTTTGTTATTATTTTATACTATGATATAAATAATATATTGATATATTATTTTACGAATTTGAATATATATAAAAATTGATAAGTATTTTAGTAATATAATATATTAGATAATTATATCATATAATTAAATTAATATTATATTGTATTAGTTAAATATTATTTTAAACATATTGGTATAATAATACAATATTTATTAATAAATTATTTATTTAAATATTAGATGACAGTTGTTTCCCTTCTATATAAATAATTGTTTTTTTATATTTTTTATCATGAAATTAGGGATAAACATATAAAAAAATATGGTTATTTTTTTTATTTTACATATAGTTTGACAAGTAATAGAATATATATGATATTTTTTAAAATTTTAGTCTAAACATATATATCTGATTATATTATTTTTATTATTTAAAGTTTATTTCTTCAATTGTTTGTTTCTTATTAAAATTCTCTTCAAGTTAATTTTTAAATTTTATGTGATTTTATTTGTTAATAAATTTGATTTTTTTATAATGGCTTTTGAAATAAAATTTTAGAACTCGATTGTTTTATTTATTAAAATATATTATTATAATTTATATGATTAATTATTTTTTTGATTTTTTAATGAAAATATTTTTTTTTTTTGTATATATAAATTATGATGAGAATGAGAGAGCTAGAATTGTGTTTTAGATATTATAATTATTCTAAAAAAAAAAAAAGAACTAAGATTTTCCTTGTTCATTTAATGTAGTGTTTTATTTATTTATTTTTTTTTCAGTGGTGGCCTAGAGAAGCATTCCTTTATATATATATATATATATATATACAAGGATGGCCTTGAGAAGTGGGCTCAAGTAGGCCTGCACAAGTAGTCCTAACTAGCTTGCCTTATTGTTTTTTTTTTTCCTTCTAATAATTTATTTTTATATTTTTTTTATCATGAAATTAGGTATGAAAATATAAAAAAGATCGTTTTTTTATATATAGTTTTGCGTATAGTTTTATGGTTATAGAATATATATAATATTTTTTTTAAATTTTAGTTTAAACATATATATCTGATTCTATTATTTTTATTGTTTAAATTTTATTTCTTCAATTGTTTTTTTTCTTATTAAAATTCTCATCGAATTAATTTTTTAATTTTATATAATTTTATTTGTTAATAAATTTGATTTTTTATATATGGATTTTGAAATAAAATTTTAGAACTTGATTGTTTTATTTTTTAAAATATATTATTATAATTTATATGATTGATTTTTTATTTTATTTTTAAATGAGAGTAGCATAATTGCATATATAAATTCGACAAAGGAGAGAGGCTAAAAGTGTATTTTATATAATTTTACTTATTTTTTTAAAATAATAATTAATTAAAAAATTAATTTGACTCAATTTTTTTTAAAAAAGTTAATATATACACCAACCGGGCGTGACCTCGTTTTTTGTTTTTCCTTCCTATAATTATTTTATATTTTTAAAAGTTTGACCACTAATCTTATGATAGAATAAAAGAAAAGTTGGCTAATTATTTTAGATCTTGATGTGTTTTAGGATTTGATCACTAAAAGACAAAAGAAAACCTTTAAAAGAATATACATATTGCCATGACATAACGGGATATCCAACAAGTGATATATAGGTTAAGCGGTCATATATAATTGGTCCCTTTATCGAGAAAGAAAACATATGTATTATTGGTCCTTTTAATGTCCTTGAACCAATATTAATTATATATTTGATATTGATGTTAACATACATATCCGATTATTTTATTCTTATTGTTTAAAATATTTTTTCTTCAATTATTTGTTTCTTATTAAATTTCTCATTAAATTATTTTTTTAATTTTATTTATTAATAAATTTGGTTTTTTAATATATGAATTTTGGAATAAAATTTTAGAACGTCAATGTTTTATTTTTTAAAAAATATATTATTATAATTTATAAAATAAATTATTTTTATATAAGTGTTGTGTGTGTGTGTGTGTGTGTGTGTATATATATATATATATATATATATATATATAGAGAGAGAGAGAGAGAGAGAGAGAGAGAGAGAGAGTTAAAAGTATGTTTTAGTTGGTTTGGCTCTTTTTTTAAAAAAAAATAATAACGAGTTCAAAAAATTAACAATTTTTATTTGTTTTTTATATATATTTATTCATAATTTATCGGAACCAATTCCGTTGTAGTTTTTATTTTAATCTATTGACTTCAATATATTTCTACAATTTAGGTTTTTTTTCTATATATTCTGAATCGTTATATATATATAGTTTCGTTAGAAATTAACTATATATAGATTTGATTTA
Organism: Dovyalis caffra; assembly: GCA_963924115.1. Lineage (NCBI taxonomy): Eukaryota > Viridiplantae > Streptophyta > Magnoliopsida > Malpighiales > Salicaceae > Dovyalis > Dovyalis caffra. The sequence goes on from CAWUPB010001173.1 coordinate 24,084,248, forward strand.
TATTAATCATCAAAAATAAAATTTTCTACTTATATTATATCATGTGAATTATTAACCTTATATATATATAATAGTTATTTATTCGTAGCGTAACACATACATCCAACTAGTAAATAAATAGCTAAACGAAAAGGCAAGATGCTTCAAACAGACAAGCTGACTACCGCAAGCCCCAAGTGTGTCTGTCTGGAACGAACTAGAACTTTCAAATTCAGCCTTTTCCGGTGTCTCCTATGAAGGGTGCAAGAGTTTCTTCCGCCGAGGTCCACACGTGTCATCATCCTAACCATTGGTCGAAGATGCTCGAATTACTCCTACTATATTTTATGGTTCCATCATACTGCCACGATGTAAAGTGTTTCAGCGTAATTAAGGAATTACTACTATAATTGAAGTTTTTTTTTTTTTTTTTTTTGGTGTGTGTGTTTGGGTTTTTTTTGGGGTTGGGGTTTGTGATCTTATCTTTGCAACGTTTGAAAATTAAAAAGAAAAAAGAAAAAAAAAGAGAGGAAAATACAATACCGAAAGGAGAGAAGAAACAATCACGTCACGGGGTTTCAGAATTCACTACTGTATAGTTGAATAAAAATGGGTCTTGTAAGTAAGAGGAAGAAGCTAATGAAAGAGAATAAAGGATGGTTTAATGAATTTCAAAATTTTCAACTATTGCTCCACACTATGTTGCTGCAGCTATTGTGACCCCCTTTTTTTTTTTTTTTTTTGGGTGGTGAAAAAAAGATATAGTAAATAACTATTACATTTTACTGATATATGTAAGCACCAAAGAATGAAAGGAAAAATAGTGTAGAGTTTCGAATTCTGTTAAAAAAAAAAAAAAAAATTGAAATTCCAACTATAAAAACCAACAAAGTCTTCGATTCTTCTACTGCTAGTTTCAAGCACCAACCGACTTTTGACTTGTTTCGGTTACCCGAAGGTCACTTTCCCCGCAGTAAAAACACACACTCACATAACAGTAACACAAATTGCCACTTGCCGAGTCCACAGATTATGAAACCCCACCTCTCGATCTAGACAACAGAATGCTGCCACGTGTACGATCATTTCCAAGCCTACGAGCCCCACCCGGCCACCCCCACCACCACCACCGTCACCATCACACACACACACGCACACGCACACACTCTCTCTCTCTCACTAATTCCCTAAAAAAATAAAATAAAAACCCAAAATCTCAACGTTCATAAACCACACATCTATTCTTCATTTTTTTGTCTCTCTTGCTTTCCTTCTTCTGACAAAACAGAACACTCCCGACCTTAACCAAAAACCCACGCAACTGTTCCTCGCTTCTGCAGAATAGAACACAGTCCGAAAACCTTAACAGAAAACCAGACCACCCGGAAAGAAGCTAACCCGGAAGTAAAACAGAGTCGGTTTTTGTTTTCTTTCAATGGTGTCAGTTAACCCGAATCCGGCTCCAGGGTTTTATTTCTTCGATCCCATGAATAATAGTAATATGGGGCTACCCGGTGTCAATTCTCTGCCACCACCAACAACACCAACTAATGCTAATACTGCTAATGCTACTGCTACTGCTACTGCTACTGCTACTAATACAGTTTCAACGGCGAATGCTAATTCTAGTAACAAGAATAATACGGTGATGTCGTTCTTGGAGGATCCGAATAAGAAGATCCGGAAACCTTACACTATTACTAAGTCTAGAGAGAGCTGGACTGAACAGGAGCATGACAAGTTTTTAGAAGCTCTTCAATTGTAAGTATTAGTATACTCCTCCTTTTTAAAACTTCTTATTTATTTGGTGATGGTTTTGAGTTTTTGTGTTTTACTTGGTGGCAAGAAAAGAGAATTTGGATTTAATTTCACTTAATTGAGAAAATTTCAGCTAAATGAGAGAATTTCAATTAAAAAAAATATATTAAAGGGTTTTTCAGTTTGACGTTAATGATTGGAACAATAATTTGGGTTTTTAATTATTTTCTTCATTTTGATTATAGTTTGGATTTTGAATCCGGGACTCTGGTGATTGGTTAAATGAGAGAATTTGAATAACAAGCTGAGGGAATAAAGTGTACCTATATTTGTGGTTACTGAGTGGTATAGAAATTTTGGTAATTTGAGTTTGCTTTGTAGTGTAAACTTGCGTTAATGAATTCCTTTTTTTTTTAATTTATTTTTTGAAACGGGAGCTTAGTGTTTGATGCAGAAGTGAGAAGATTGTTGGTTGCTGAAGAAATATGCAGAGAGCAATAAAAGTGAAAGATATTGAATCTTACTACTTATTTTGGTAAAAATGTTATTTTTTGTTCAGATAATTAAAGCAATTCAGTTTATCTTGTTCGTCAAGATGTGACTGGAAAGCCTAACATTCAAACTTCTAAAACTTTTGTTTTGATCTAAATAACTAAAATAGTGTTATTCTGTTTGTCGACTATATGATGAAACTTTTTATGAGATTATCTGTCACTGTGTGCGTGCAAAGCATGCTTTCTGATTCGTCCGTTAATAAACTGTGTCCTAACCTAAAATTTCTTCTGGTTACAGATTTGATCGTGATTGGAAGAAGATCGAAGCATTTGTCGGGTCAAAGACTGTCATACAGGTATCTTAAATAGTCAAATCTATCTTCTTTAAGCATTTTACGATGAGGCACTTACCTAGTATTTTACACCAAAATAGGGTCCTAGAGGGAGAATTAGTTTACAGTCCTACCCTTTATAAGTATTTTTTCACAGTGATTACTCCTTGTGATAACAAGCTCAAAACCTTGGTCACTTTTAAGCAATGGTCCTTGTTAGCATTGCATGATTATTATTTGTATATCTTGGTTGTTTAGAATGTTGCAAATACTTAAGTGACAGGTTAATTCGCACTTTGGGTTCGATGTTCCTTCCATATTATCCTCATTTCCCATGTGATATATTTTGCAGTATATGCTTATTAGGTTCCATTGCATAATCAGACTTGAACAAATTTGTTAGTGAAAGGCATAACACCTATCTTTTGTGCATAGGCTTAAGTTTGTGTAATGGTAAAGGTGGTTTCATTTTAATGATAGCAGTTGTTCAAAGAACCTTGAAACTGCATATTTATGAGAGTACTTAAGAGATGTCCTTATGATGTGGTATATTATTGGTACCTGATGTACTTTTACTTTCAGTCTTGATACACCAACATGATTAGAGGGACTTTTGGCTTCTGGTCAATGTCATTATTCTATTGTTTTCGTGTGATTTTGTGTCTGTATGGGTGTATTTGAATGTAGTCACACCAGTAAACCACAAGTCCACATCAAAATGTTTACATGGAAAATTTAACGGATGTTCTTGCCAGATACGGAGTCATGCACAGAAGTACTTTCTGAAGGTTCAGAAGAGTGGAACAAGTGAACATGTACCTCCACCTCGGCCAAAGAGAAAAGCAGCTCATCCTTACCCGCAAAAGGCTCCCAAAAGTGGTTAGTTTGTTCAGACTTTGTGTTAAGACTTTGAGAGGGCAGGAGGATGATGTGGATTGAATGCCTCTAATTCTGGATTAACCTTTGTTTGTTTGTGTATTTCTAACAGCTGCGGTTGCATCCCAAGTGACTGGGCCATGTCAATCTTCATCTGGTTTGCTTGAACCTGGATATCTCCACGGGCCAGATTCGACATCAGCTCTCGGGAATCCAATTACCAGTGGAGCTTTATCTACCTGGAATTTTAATTCTGTACCACCAGTCAGCATGCCACAGATGGCTACAGGTGTTAATTTTTTATAGCTCTCTTTCCCCCTTCCTTTTTTCTTTGCTTCTTCAGGAGCTAGAGTTATTAAAGTAAAACTTTCAATCATCTGTGTTTTCTCAGATGATGAGGGATTGGCGGGACCAACAATTGCAAATAAATGTTGCTACAGTAGCAGTAATGAAAGCACCCCAAGTACTTGGCATACTGGAAAAATAAACGATAGACAGGATCAGGGCAAGCCAGCGAGAGGTCAGTATCGTGTTTCTAATTTGAAGTTGAGCTGCAGATATAGCTGGAAAATGATGGGCATTTTTTTTTTAAAAAACCTTTTGTCTTTCTAAACTATGACTTACCAACCAAGTGCATTTAAGCTTTAATCATGCCTTTCTGTCCATTCAACATGAAAACTGAACATCTTCTCTCCCTTCTCTTTCATTACACATCAATTCTAGCGGTCGGCATATCATGTGTCTTGGTCTTCAAATAGTGTTGAAAGTGTTTTAGCTGTTTTAGTGGAGTAAAAAGGAAGTTTCACATTTGGAATTTGTTGATGGTTTTGTAATAGCAGTTTTTTTTTTTTTTCTCAATCATCTTATGAATGGAAAAGGGTTATGTTAGGCGAGTCTCTCTCTTTTCAGTCATTGTTGCTAGCCAGTTTTTCTGTACCATCCTTTCTTCTTTTGCCAAATCTTAACATCCTCTGTAGGTCAACAATTATAACGATACTCGTGCTGTATAAAACTGACAATTAGCTTTTCATTTTGCATCATAAAGCATTCATGGATAATACCTCTGTCAAGTAGGTCTGTGTCAGCCATGCCAAGCTTCCCTGGTGCTTTGGACAATGTGCTTTCTTGATTTCTATCTCATCGATCTGAAGCTCTCTTTTACCTTATATACAACTGGACTTGTAGTTGTTATGAATTGTGTGCATCATCTACATCTGTTGGTAAATCTTCTTGTATCCTATGCATGATGCATTTTCGCTGTTCAAAATGCAGTTATACCAGACTTTGCTCAAGTATACAGCTTTATTGGAAGTGTATTTGACCCCAATGGCAGAGGTCACTTGCAGAGATTAAAGCAGATGGACCCAATGGACTTGGAAACAGTAAGTCGTTCTTTTGTCTTAGGCCTTCATGATTTCTCACAATGCATGTTGGGTTGAGTACATCGGTTGGGGTGAGTAGGTGATTGAACTTATAAAAAATCATGCTTCTTATGAAGAGAGTGGAAGTGGCTATGCATTCTGTCTTTTCTCTACACACTTTTCATGAAAATACATGATGTTTGTATATAAAAATCATGGGTTTTGCCTGTATTTCTCTGAAGAAAATCCCCTTACACAAGGGAGAGTCCTGGTTTCTAGCTTTGATTGGGAGGGACTAGGTCATCTGTTCTCGCAAACTTTCCATGCAACACTGAGACCCTCAGTCTCTAGCATCATTTCCATTCCTGTATATCACAATTGCGGGTTTTGGTTTCCCTCCTCACTTGGAAAGACAAACTTACTCACAGGATTTTATTTGGCTTTCCCTAGGTATTGTTGTTGATGAGGAACCTCTCCATCAATTTGACAAGTCCAGAATTCGAGGATCATGTAAGCATTTTTAACACTAATTAAGCTTTTTACTTTCTTTAGCCATGTTGTTTTTGTGACATTCGCCTGTGATGCACCTACTACACCTGAAATTCAGTATTATGGGGCCTATTTGCATGAGATCAGACTCAATATTCATGCTTACCTACTGTTCATGTATAAATCATGTGCATGATGTTTTTTAATTCATATTTGTACTACCGCACACCGCAATTGGTTCTGTTTATTAATCATTAGTCCAAGGATGATCCAAAGAGTTCTAATTGTTCTTCGATGGATGAAAATTATGGTTTATTCTTGTCTGAACTCAAAAAAGAGTTCCATTATTCCTTGCTTAGGTATAGATATTTTCTATTTCCATTGATTGTCAACTCTCCTGTGGTGCTCAACCAGTAACTATATGACATGATATCGCCAATTGGGTCTCTAGATAGCCTGTTGCAATCTCTCTTTATCTGCTGCTGCTTTTATCATTATCCATTTTAACATTTACCATGACATATAAGTGGAATGGTTTTCAGTTATCATGCCTTTGCTCATTGTCAACTCCAATGAAATACATGCAGAGAAGGTTGCTTGCGTCATATGACGTTGACTCTGAGAAGGCGAGCAAGGGTGATTCTTACAGCAATACCAGTGTTGGTAAATTGGGGAACCCCATTCCAGCTATTTGAACGGTATGAAAATTCATTGAACTTCCTGTGTTGTGGACCCCAAACCGTAAATGCCAATCTGGGAACGAGAAGGCTATGTGGATGGTATTACTAATTAGTGAAAGTGTCTAGGAAGTTTATCTGTATATATGCATGTGTTGTATATATAATATAGCACATGCTCTTCCTAGGTCTGTCAGTTTGTAGTGTATTGTCACTTGTGTGTATATATACATGTACCGGTTGCTTCTTAGGAATGTAGGACAGTTTTATCTCAACTTTTATGTCCTAAGGGCTATCTTGTATAGAGTTTTGAGCGTGTTTTTTACTGTGTACTATTTTAGGTTTCTTGAGGTTTTTGTTTGCGGGAGCAGTATTTAGGAGCTGTGTATTGTAATGTGTATTGACGAATCAATATGAAGTGGAAACGTTGTACAAATAATAAACGAATCATTAACAAACTCTGCCCTTGCCCTTTCTAATACGTGACACTAGCTCGACTTTAAGCGTCTGTCCGTGTGGTGGCATGTGTTGGTACGCCTGTTTGTGCTGTTATGGAGTTTTATGGAGTTTTGTTTAAGTCCATTAGAGAAACAGCCCCAGAATAGGATAGTTACTGTTCGATGATGTGGTATTTAGTTAGTTTAACTGAATGGTGAGCTAGCATTAGTAGTCGATTACAGTAATAGTTACTAACCATGTAAAGAGAAGGAAAAACTGGAATTGTATTCATTCAGTGGATAACAAATCAAAATAGACTTCTCTTTTCCAATCTTTTTCTTCTCTAAATCTACTTCAAAATCTTCTTTGTTAAGGGAAAATCTTAAAAAAATTGATCTCAAAGATCAAACAAGGACCAAGTGTGTTGGGAGATCCACGTGGTTAGGTTTTTAAGATAAATTTTATTCTTGTTCACCAATGTATTTGAAAGGACGGATTAAAATTTAGTTTGAAGGTTTTGTGATAGGAAATGATTTGGGTAATTGGGAGGAATTTGTGAGAGAACTGTATAAGAGGTTTGGTAGTAGGATGTAGTAGAGGAATTTAATAAGCTAATTCAGGAGAAGGAGGTGGAAGAATATGTGAAAAGATTTGAGGAATTCAAGTCATTGATGATTGTGAGTAATCCACACCTACCTGAGTCTTACTTCATCTCTAGCTTCATTATTGGCTTTAGAGAAGATAGTAAGCCTATGTTAAAAATCCTACAACCTACCACCTTAATCCAAGCTTTCAATCAAGCAAAATGGCAGGAGGAAACTACTACAACCATGTCCAGAAATGCCAGACAAACTCTTAAAAACTCTCTCCTCTTAAAATACAACTAAACCTTACACAAACCAACTAAATCAAACTCACAAATCCTACGTCCCTACCAAACCTTACATTCTTACCACTAGAAATGAGCTTCCTATACACTCTTAGGCCTTTTAACCCCATCTTTCCAAAGACACAACAACAATATGAAACTTTGTATGATCAGAGACGAAAAATAAGGCTATGTTTTAGGTGTGGGAACAAATATACCCTTGGCCACTAATGTGCCAGGAAGTCATTGAATATGTTAGAAAGGAATGAAGGGATGGTTGGGGAATTTTTAGATGTGGAAGATGGGAATGAAGTCGATGGTAGGTTAGAAGGTAATGTTTATGAGGAATGTGGGTTGTCATTCATTGTTTTCGCTGCTAAGTATGCTAATAATGCTATCAATATTAAGGATAATTGCTTACAAAAAGAGATTACTATCTTGATTGATAGTGGCAGTACACATAGCTTTATTGATGTCAAGATTGTGAAAAAGACTAAGGCTATGATTGAACACACTACTCCCCTCTATGTCACAGTTGCTAATGGGGATATAATGAAGTGTTCGGCTAGGAGTCCAGGATTAGTTTGGTTTATGCAAGGGCATGAGTTCAAATCTTATTTAAGGATATTATAATTGGGAGGGGGTTGTGATATAGTGTTTAGGGTTGATTGGCTGCAAATGTCCTCACTCGTGTTGTTTGACTTTATTGACATGAAACTGTTCTTTAAGAAATGTGGCATGAGGATTAAGTTAAAAGGCACTACAGAAGAAGCTAAATTACAACAAATGATAGTAGCTAAATTGCATAAAATTCTAAGTTCAACAGTCTATGGATTAGTGTGACAAATGTTCTCTATAACAGCTGATGTTGAACCAACAGAAGTGGCTAATAAGGAGATAAGAGCTTTACTGCTCAAATATGAAGAAGTATTCACTATACCAAAAGCACTACCACCAGTGAGGAGATTTGATCACAAAATTCCACCAGTACCTGCTGCCAAACCTTTAAATATTCAACCTTACAAGAGTTTGTATATATATAGAAGGAGAAAATTGAAAAGCTGGTTAAAGAAATGCTATAAAAGGGAATTATTCAACCAAGCTGCAGTCCATTTGCATCTCCTGTGCTGTTGGTCAAGAAGAAAGAGGGACTTAGAGAGGTTTTCTGTGGATTATTGACAACTCAACAACATCACCATCAAGAACAAATTTCCTATTCCCTTGATTGATGACTTATTAGATGAGTTGCAGAGTTCCCACTTCTTTTCCAAAATCAATCTAAGGTCTGAATATCACAAAGTGAGGATGAATAAGACATATATATATATAGAGAAAATAACCTTTAGAACTTATCAAGAGCACTATGAATTTCGAGTGATGTCCTTCAGGTTGACTAATGCCCCTGCAACGTTTCAGACTATGATGAACTCAGCGTTGGAGCCATATTTAAGGAAGTTCGCCCTTGTATTTTTCAATGACATCTTAGTATATAGTCCTACATTGGAGTCACATATTAAACATCTTGCCAGAGTGTTGGAAGTTTTGTTGCAAAATAAATTGTTTGCCAGGAGGTCCAAGTGCACATTTTGCCAAACTTATATGGAATATTTAAGCCACGTTATTTTTGGAGCTGGTGTAGCCACTGACCCTAAAAAGATAAAACCTATTAGTAGTTGGCCAATTCTTTTCTGGGATTAGCAGTCTAATACAGGAGGTCCATTCGAAATTATGATGTGGTTAGTAAACCCTTAACTACACTATTGAAAAAAATTGGCTTCCAATAGAATGAAAAAGTTCAACAAGCCTTTGAGCAATTAAAAACTATGTTTTGTGAGGCTAATATGCTAGCTTTGCCTAATTTCCACATACCATTTGTGCTAGAAACAGATGCTTGTGATGGTGGGGTAGGAGCTGTTTTGTCTCATGAGGAGTGGCCCTTACCTTTCTTCAGGAAGACACTATGTTTAAAACATCAAGGCATGTCAATCTATAAGAAAAAGCACTTAGCAATTTTGATGGTAGTGGATAAATAGAGGCATTATTTGGGAGCTGATAGATTCGTTATTAAAACTGACCATGAGAGTAAACATCTCTTAGATCAGCCAATTCATACTCTAATTAAATGCAAAGGACTCACTAAACTCCTTGTATTGAGATTAGAAATTCAGTACAAAAGAGGAAAAGATAACACAGTGGCATATGCATTGTCTAGGAGAGTGGCAGGTTTAAATACACAACCTAGAGGAAGTTTCTGTACTATAACTATTGACATCATTGCATCATATGAACAGGACCCAAAGGCACATGAGGTTATGATAGCTAAGGCATTGTAGGAGGAAGATATTATTGTTGGCTGCTCATAGTTCAGCTGTGGGTTTGATGCGACTCAATTTCCAAAAGAACAAGTGATGAATTGAATGAATCTATAAAGAATTGGAAGAAATACAGAAGGAAGGTAGAAGAAATTGCAAAGAAAGAAGAAGAGAGCAGAAGGGAGAAATTCCAGTTTGCTAACCAACTGATTTCCCACATTCATTCACTCCTTTTTTATTCCTAAACAACTGACTAATCAACCAACTAATTGCTAACTAATTACTAACAACCCGTAACAAACTAACTACCCATTTGCTAGCTCCACAACTTTCTTGCCAGCTCATTGCCATTAGTTAGCCATGTTAGCTCTTACTGTCCAGCTCACCATCTTCCCCAAATGATCTGCATCAATACTCCCCTCTTAAGAAACCATGTCCTCAAGGTTTAAAGTATGAAAATTTGGCCTATAAACATTTCTACTAGAAGCTCACTCAAGCCAAGCCTCCCGGATTAAAGCTAACATAAAAAGCCTTTGGAATTTGAACATCATTTAGAAATCTTACAATCAAATTTTCTACCACAATTCCATCAGATGTAGTAAAAAATGCCAGCATAAGGTTTATGAAGTGTTTCTTTGAATCAAACAATGCTTCCCAATATTGCATGTCTTGGGAGAGATCGACCTCCTCATCTGATTCTTGATTAGTGAAAGTAATTGAAGACTCAAGAATCTTATTTTCAAGAGTGTCCTCATTCTCCAAGATTGCAGGCTGCTTCAAGAGTTCAAGATTCTGTTGAAGTCTTTCTTGAATGCTGTGAATTGACTCCTCCATTGTTGTCTTATTAAGGAAATCGAATTCTTTGGCTCTACTATCAATGACTCATTACTTTCTTTTGTTTTTTTATTTTTCAAATAGAAAAGGATTGCTCTACCAACATCATCAGTTACAATGATTTGGCTCCAAAATGGCTTATTGCAAATGACTTCTCCATGATATTCACCATTACACCAAAAACAAAGATTATGAACATAGCTTCTCTCATTCAACTCAGAAATGGTGAAATATTTAATTAGGATTTCTACCATTGATACCAAAATTCAGCACTCCACAGGTGCCAAGACTTGCTCTAATACCAATTGATGCGACTCAATTTCCAGAAGAAGAAGAACAAGTGATGAATTGAATGAAATACAGAAGGAAGGTAGAGGAAATTACAGAGAAAGAAGCATAGAGCAGAAGGGAGAAATTCTAGTTTGTTAACCAACTGATTTCCCACATTCATTCGCTCCTCTTTTATTCTTAAACAACTGACTAATCAACCAACTAAGTATTAACTAATTACTAACAACCCGTGACAAACTAACTACCCATTTGCCAGCTCATTGCCATTAGTTAGCCATGTTAGCTCTTACTATCCAGCTCACCATCTTTCCCAAATGATCTGCATCAGGGTTGTCATACACGGGTACCTAATTCTTACAGAAAGCTTAAAGGTGTCTTTTACTGGCTAGCCATGAATTCAATGATAAAAACCAAGGTAGAGGAATGTGATGTATGCATGAGAGCTAAGTTCGAAAGGGTAGCTTACCCTGGTTTGTTACAACTTTTGCCTATTCCTGGAAGAGCATGAAGGGATATTTCTATGGAATTTGTGGAAGGATTATCCAAGTCAAAGGGCAAGGATAATATTATGGAAGTCGTGAATAGATTTACCAAGTATAGACACTTCCTAGCTTTGTCCTATTCCTTTTCAGCTGAGGATGTTGCAAAGACTTTCATGGAGCATGTTTACATGTCCTACGGTTTACCAGCTTCCATTGTCACTGACAGGGATGAAGTGTTCACATGCACTTTTTGGAAGGAGTTGTTTCGATCATTAGGTGTTAAACTCCTCAAGAGTTCAGCTTATCATCCCCAAACAGATGGCCAAACTGAAAAATTGAATCTATACTTGAAAATTTACTTAAGGTGTATATGTATTGGTTGCCCAAAGAAGTGAAAACAATGGTTGCATTTAGCTTAGTGGTGGTACAACACTAACTTCCATTCTGCCATCCAAATGACACCATTTCAGGCCTTATATGGTTATCCACCTATTATCGAGGAGTAACTATTCAGGGTTCTACCACAATTGCTACTGTCACTAAATTGGGATGGAAAAGAAGAGCTATGGACTTATTTTTGAGAGCTCAATTGAAACAAGTTCAGCATCGCATGAAGTAAACGGTTATTCATAAGAGGACTGAGAAAAGGGTTTGCTGTGGGAAACAAAGTTTATTTGAAGCTCCAACCTTATAGGCAAGTTAGTGTAGCATTGCATTAGAATTTTAAATTGAATTTCAGGTACTTTGGCTCCTATACCATCCTGCAAAAGGATTGATCAACTGGCATACAAATTGGACTTGCCAAGAGATGCTTTTATTCATCCTGTGTTTCGTGTCTCATTGTTGAAGGAAAGGATGGGAGATTATGTTGTTATCTCTATTTCACTCCCTCCCATTGATATAGAAGGTCATATGAATCCTACTCCTGTTGCAGTAGTGGACAAAGAGAGAATGAAGAAGGACAAAAAAGTAGTTGTTATGCGACTGATTCAATAGACTAGTTTGTCTAAAGAGGATGCTATGTGGGAGGTCTTGGAGGACATGGAAATCCAATTCCCTAACTTTTGCTTCGATCATTGAGGACAAGGATCTTTTGAAGGAGAGGGCAATGTCATGAATTGCTAGGGTTTGAGTTACTACTTTTATAATTACGGTTAGAGATAAAGTTAGTAGTTAATGAACTAAGCTAATGCGGCATTCAGTTAGTGTAACTGAATGGTGAGCTAGCATTAGTAGTAGTTACAATAATGGTTAGTAGCCATATAAAGAGAAGGAAAAACGAAAATTGTATTCATTCAGTGAAGATAAGAAATCAAAATAAACTTCCCTTCCCAATCTTCTTATTTTTCTTGTTCTTCTCCTCCTCCTCTAAATCTTCTTCAAAATCTTCTTTGTTAAGGGTTCACCCTCAATAAATATCCGTTGATTTCTATGGATGACTGCTAGAAAAATGCAACAACAGAGCGAGTCGGCAATTGAAAAAAAGGGACCTAAAAAGCTATACTCTTCCTCTCACTTGACTTCAGCCTGGTCTTCAAGCGGTGAAAGAGTGCCTTCTGTTCAAATGCCATCTTTTAGCTCGAACTGAATCCTTTAGTTTCTAGGTAAGTAGGAACATGGAGTAACTGCTAGGTTGGTGATGATACCACTCCACTAATTTATGAAGGCATTCAACTAATAGGGTAACGATTGTATTGTGCTAGTTGATGTGAAGGGCTACTGTAAATAGATGGAACGCCATTATCAATCCTTTAACTGGTATACGAAAACAAGAGCCACGACTTCGAACTTGCATTGGATTTCGCAGGATTTTTGTTCTACCATTCTGCAATGACTGAGAAAGTGTCTTGATCTAGAGAGGGTGTTTCCAATTCCTAGCAGCCTGGTCGAGAACCTATGATGGTTAAAGAGGACTTGATTTTACAAATTCTTCATTGCTGATCTTAATTCTCTACTAAATGTCGTTTTAATTCCAACCTTATTTAAGACCTCAACCACGACTTGAGCCAGGGCTTCTTGATACATTATATACTTGTTTTTTAATTTTTTTTTTTTAATTATGTACTTTATCAAACGAAGGGAGAGGTATTTTCAAATATGAAACAAGTAAAGCAGAAGTCCCAGCTACATGCCAATTTCCAGTCGAGTCCATTAATTACATCCAATCACAGGCAATCCGAAAACGCGTATCAAACTCATTCACCATGCCATGTGGATCGAAGCATATGATCATGCTCGCCACACAACCACAGTCAAGACGCATTATCTATATCCAAAACCCATGTCTAGCTCGTGACCGTATATCCCTGGACCGTGGCCTGGGGTAGCAAAAGGGTGAATTTGCTTAGAGTTTGACCTGAGTTCCATCTCGATCAGCCTTTGGAGTGCCTCCGGATGACTGCTTTCACCACCAACATCGACAGCTGCACATTCATTGAGAAGAAGAATCAGATGAAAGTAATGGCAGACGTACTAACATGACAACTAAAAAACTTGTACCTTGAACACTACCAAATGCCGAGCAATAATACCAAATGCATGAGCAGGAGTATACATTATATATCAAATCTAATTTAAGGACGGAATTATATAGCCACAGTCTGTCCGCATAGTTTTCTGAGACTCCAAATAGGAAAACAAAGATGAAATTTCATCACAGTTTTAAATCAACCAATTAGGACGACAAAGTAATTATAGCAACAATTACCACTGTTAAGTGGAACTGTATAAAAATTTGTGCAACAAAAAATCCTCAAATTATATTAGAGTGAGGAACCCACGGAAAAGGAGGGACCTGTTAAATAAAAGGTTTGACAGTTAGAAAGGCAGAAAGGAACCAGCTACATGCGGAGTGCTATACCTTGAGGTGGGATTCCAAGGGCACCAAAGTTGGGCTGCCTTTGACCAAAAGGGAAACCTTGCACTGGATTTGATTCCTGCATAAAACCAGTCACCTGATTGTTGGGATGTGGAGGCAGAGGTGCACCCCTGGACAATTCACGTCGTAGGAGGGGACGAGGAAAATTGCCATGCATTTGCATTTGTTGTAACATAGAATTGTGTGTAGTGGGATCAAATCCAGTCAGCGCACTGCTAGGGTGATGGAAAGGGGGTGTAGCATATTTGCTGGGAATTGATGAATGGGACTATCATGATGAATGTTCTCTTGGGCCACTAATTTCACCTGAGCATTCATATTAGCAGGATGAGAATCTAATGGATGGAACATTGGCCCTGGATGATTCAACTGAGGGGGTGAAGCTGGGGAGAAGATGACTGGACATGGAGATTATGATACTGAACATCAGGCTCCCTCAAATCATAAGGACCTCGAAGAAAAGGCTGACCTTCTTGACCTACAATAGGCCTTTCATCCCTGAATCCAGAATTCAAAGCTGCAAGTTTCTCAGCTATATCAACTGATGTCCCTGGAGTTGGTAATAACTCAGATTTAGCTGAATTCCTAGCAAGGAGAAAGTTTCGGAGATTCAGAGGGGCATTGGCTGCAAGCAAGCTATCCTCTTCGGGAAGTCGAATTTCAACAGACCCATCAAAGCCAACAAGCTTAGAGCCCAATTCAGTTTGAAGATGTGATGAATCCACTTCATTTTGAGGATCAAAGCCTAACAAATGCTCTTCAGTCCTATCCAATACAAGTTGCTGTCTTTGCTTTGATGCTAAGACACCACTTCCATGATTTGACATGCTCGGCGGACTTTCAACAGTTGGAGGAAGGAGACCATCATCTATTGCAGGTATGGGTAGCCCATGAGACTCTGAACCATCGCCTCTGGCATATCCAGCCGAACCCCTTTGGCTCGAAACAGGTGCTCCTACTGGTTGTAATTCCTTCATGAAAGCAGTTCCAAAAAGTGTTTCAAGAGTCAAAGCCTTCCCTGAATTGGGAACGTTTTCAGCATCTGCATCTCTTGGCTTGCGAGCTGCATTGCTTAGATTTGCCACTTCATTATTTTGTAGTCTGTCTGCGGCACTGATCCCTAGATTGGCAGACGGTGCTACATTATTCAGGGCAGTACCCTTCTGTAACAACGAAAGAAGGTGATGGGATGCATGAACATCAGCTTTCTGCTGCTCAGCCTTAATGTCACCACCTCTCTGGCCATGCACAGGTGGCGGCAAAGTTGAACCATTTTCAGAAATTTCTGACAGAATAGATTGTTCAAGGTCTTCACATGTAAGTACAGCTGGAACTGCATCCAGTTTATCAGTGTTGGACAACTTCTCACTATTTTCAACACTGCCAGACTTTAGATTTAATGTCAAATGCCTGTCTGCAAGTTCAGAGCTTTGGAAGGGAAAGGTTGGCAGCATGTGATCTGTAGCTTTAACCTGAGATCCACCTTTTTCACCACCAACAATTAGTGAGAGCAAATCATTTGGCCTGCCAGATTGGAGATTGTCAACCGATTTCTTTTCTGCTTCAGGAGAAAGAAAAGATGAAAAATTTAGACTTCAGTAATACAAGTTAAACGCTAAGAGCAATTGTGAATGGTGTACCACATACACCAACTGAAACAAAAATGAACGAATTGTCCTTATACCTTCTTCACTAAACCACTGAGCAAACTTGGAAGACTGACCAGTCTGAGGGCTCCATGAGTCATCTGCTTTAACATCATGATGCTGAAACAACAACAAATGATATTTAAAAGAGTCTGCCATTTCATGCTCTAAACTTTAACACAAAATGCTACTACAAAAAGCACTTGTTCCAAGTACAACAGAAGCAACAAATCCGTTTGCTGGGAAGAAGAAAATTAGCTTGATGTTAACCCATACAGTTGCAACTGAAGGAGAAAATCCATTTGGATTAGTGAAGTTCATCCACCCAAGTCAATAGTATTCAATTTCTGTACCTTTTTTATGGGGATAAGAGTGATGAATATTAACACACAGAGCAAATATAGAGAGTTTTCTTATTATAGCGAGGATGGAATTTTTACTTCTGCACAGCAGAACTTTCCATGTGACTTGTATGACACATGCTTCATTGTAACATCACCATAGCTTTTGATGTTTCAACCAAAATCTTCCTTCAACTTCTGTACCTTTTTTATTGGGATTAAGGTGAAGAATCTTATTGCGGACAGCAAAATTACAGAGTTATTATTGTTTTGGCAAGGCTGGAATTTTACTTTTGCACAGAAAAATTTTCATGAGGCTTGTGTAACACGATCTTCATCGCAATTTCATCATAACTTTTCATGTTACTGCTATAAGCTTTATGAAAGATGCTAAGATATGATGTATTCTTGCTAAACCTTTTGAAAACTTATCCAAAACTCTGGTGAGCATAAAACCAGGAACCTTGGAAGACAAATGTTCAGTTATCGATGGTAGATCTTGGGAAACAATTATAAATGATACCAGCTTTCATTTCCATGTACAGCTTTTTTGAAGATAGCTTTGGATTCTCAAAATTGAATAAACATAATTCGGGTAAGCACTTGAAATTAGCACCAACAGAGGAATTGAGCAAAACAGAATTTAAAAAAGAAGTGATTATGAACGTGTGCATCGAGAGAGAGAGAGAGAGAGAGAGAGAGAGAGAGAGAGAGAGAGAGAGAGTTACCTCAATGAAACTAGAGGAACCAGTACCATTTAGTGTTAAGGCACTGCCAAAAAGCTTGTCCAGAATTGAGGTTGACTGGGATGAACCGGATACACCAACATTTTTATTCCCTGGCACATCCCTAGAATCAAGATCTATTGATTCACTATTTTCAGAAGCCATAAAGGATTCTGAAAGATTAGAAGTCTTAGAGCCAATTCTTTTACTTGAAACATCCAAAGCTGATGCTAAATTCACAATCTTTTCGCACTTGTTATCAACGGAAACACAAGCATTTGGGCTTCTAGGAAGCTGCACATTCAAATCCATTTCCTCTGAAGATTGTTTTCCATCTTGATTATTTGAAGTCCCATCTAAAACACGAGTACCTTTAGCTTGCAAAAGGCTTACATCAAGTTCATTGCCAACCTATATAGTAAATCAATAAAAGAACAGTTAATAAAACGTGATGATTTATTAACAAACAATTAGACTCAAACATCACATACAAATCATAATTAGAGAATGAATCTCAAAACACAGACAAATCATGGCAACATAATACTATCACCAACATCCGTTCACATTTCACTGCCATTAATCTTACTCTTAAAAGACTAAGACCAATGATGTTAAATGAAACGATCATTCTTATTAATGAAACACGCACACCCGCACACAAGCATTATATATTACACACATCAAGTATTGGCCTAGATACTAAAAGGTTTTCGAGCCCACAAAATCCGAGGAGAAATCAAAAACCTAAAAATAAATTCACCTAAGGATGCCTCAACTGAAAACGTAACCTCTGCCTGTAAGTGATATCTGTGGATTTTGATAATATTTTTTAACTTTGTCAGTACCAAATATTATAATGCAAAGTAACTATATAAATAAGATCTACACCAGAATCAGTGAGGGACAAACAAGTAAATGGCTATATATCATTTAAAAACAAAAAAGAGAAAAGTAAAAGAGACAAATCAAGCAACAATTGGCGATGCAAATGTCTTCAGCTACAGCCAAGAGACTTCCTAACAATTTTCACAAGCAGCACAAACAAGATGACCACGTATTCATGTGATATATTAGCAATGCCATATTCTTGTGCTTAATTGGAGTAGAGGAAGATTATGTGATGACAACACTATGATACACAGATTAACAATGCAAGTCCATATGATAGGCACTTGAATGTTTATGGTGTGTTAGATAATCTCTCAAACAGTGGTGAAGAGGTTTGAATATAGAATATTGCTCCAGAAAGAAAACATCATAAAACTCATTCTCCATGTACCGGGAGGAGCCTGAACCTAATTTTTAAAAATAATCTTGAGGAAATAGATATGAAATAGTATTCTGACCAGGCAACATTTCAATGCATATATATTTGAGAAAATATGAGAGAATCACCTCAGAAGGATGTGGATTGGTTAAAAATTTTGTTCCAGTACTCTTCTCAGCTATGGTGCTTGAAAATCCCGGAGGCACAAGAGGTCTTGATACAGGAGCTTGTGAGGCATAGGGAATCTTATTGGGATCATTAATTGCCATAGGCTGTGCTACTTTCTTCTCTGATTCATTGCTTCTATTCAAAAGTCTTTTATCATCTTTTGAATCCTCCAGTAACTCCACAATATCAAATTCACCTTTAGACTTCTCTGGATTCAGTTTTTGCTTTTCTTGAAAAGCTTTATGTTGTTCTTTCCTCATTGATTCAAAAGAAGCTGAAAGGACATGATATGTTAAACTTGCATTCGTTGAAGGCAACTTATTGCTAAGATAGAAGCAAAGTCGAATTATTTGCTCTTCCATATAAATCCCATTGAAACAGAGATGTTACCTCTTCTCTTTCTTTCCTCCTCTGCTCTATCCTCACTTGTGTATTCGGAAGAACCAAATGTTTCATCATTAAGCATGTCATTAGTTTCCCTACGCGAATGAGGCACTGCCTGAAATATTACAGAGAAGAGATATAACGAACTTCAAAATTCAAGAGGAGACTTACCGGAGAAGGACTGGAGTACTTATTAAAAGCCACACATACCAGATACCACCAAACCCAATAAGTCAGACACCATATGTCTGATCAGGATTTGCAAGCAGTATCATACTAGCAAAAGAAAAATAGAACAGGCTTCACCTTATAAGGGCGAGGCGGTTGATACGGTTCATTACTCCTATTGAGCTGGAATTGATCGTTAGATCGCAACTTTGGAGCTGATGGCCCTGCAGCATATCCTGATGGTCTAGGAAAAGAACCACTACCAAGAAGTCCATCATGCTCAGGAACTTGCCAAGGTCGCCGAGGTTGGTTGCCATAACGCTTTCCAGAATCTAGACATATACACATCATTCATCCAGTCAATAACTATATTACTGGATTTGTAATTTAGATAGTTGCATTACATACTAACAGTCCACTGAAATCTCAGTAAAACATATCAATTAAGCGACTAATTTCTGCTTCTACATTCCACAAACAGGTTAAGCTCCAAAACGACAAACCAACTTGCATCACAACAGTAGCCAACCTTAAGGTTTGACAAAAAGTCAAATTCAAATATACAAATACCAGGCCAGAGAAGGTTTTCGTTTTCCCCACATTAAAGATCCAGTAACTAGATTGTCCTATGGAACGCATCACAAGTTTTTCGCTGGGACAATGCGTGAGTTTATTCCAAAATCTCTAAATATTTCTTTCGCAAGCCTGTGACTCAGTCTCTTTTGCTGGCTAAACATGTGAGTTTATTCCTTTGTGATTCATAGTTTTCTGTTACTAGTAGGCTGGCTTAATCAGGTTCTTGTTTCTTGATAAACAACGAGGAATTGACGATTACCTGAGTCACATAATAGCTGCTTACTATCTTAAATCAATCTATTATTTAAATGGCAGTGTTGAACTGATGATTTCGAGTTTACTCAAGAAATTTAGTTTCAATGCACAGCATGAGTTTGATTCTCTTGGCAGTAAGGGGTGAACAATTTCATATTTGGGCTACATCCACAGACATCAGCCTGAGATTTCTCTCGTACATGTAGAAGGAATGGTTTGCATCTACTCAGGGTTGGCCAGGAAGGATAACAACAAAATCTCAAACAGTGCACTAGTGGTTGTTGAAAGAGCCATTTGAAACAGCATATCAGTTAACAAACTCCGTATTGTCAAATGTGAGTTAGCATTTCCACAGTTCCATACTAATAAATGGCTTGAATTACAAAATGTTCGAGATGTTACCTTCAGATGCAACACATGAAGATGGAACAGTAATTTTCTAAATCCTAGTACATCCAGATAACAGAGGAAGGCGATTCTTGCCCACTCTTGGTATATTAATCGGATGTTTAACACTTAGCACCTTTTCCATTTAGTTTCTCATAACGAAAGTAAAAAATAACCATAGCATTGGTATTGATATAATTTCTTATATGTAAAACACATAACTGTTTAACTATTATCAGAACCAAAAAATGTGAACTAGTCCCCGTGACAGAAAGATCAATGGGACAGCAAACTTATGGCAAGCCTTACCTGAATCCCAATCAGACTGTGAGTCACTGTCCCGGTCACTCCTTCCAGATGAACGGCTATCCCACCTTCCATGAATACCCCGAGAAAAATTAATTGAATCCCCTTTAGTGGGAGGGGATGAACTATAATCATTACGTCTAAAACTTTGTGATGATGCACTGCCAGGAATTCTACAACGATCCTGTGAAGTATCCTCAAATTCACTGGCAGAGAGAGGAAAATGGGAATCAGTTTCACAACAAAGCATGAAGAAAGCAATAGCAGTTGCAGTACCAACAATAAGGGAAACCATTTTCATTCAAATTTTGAAGAGGTAAGGTTTATACAGACAAGACCTAACCACATAACACGCAACTTACCTTAGAAGTGATTGATCAAATCCGCTTGGTAATGTTTTGCAAACATCCAACTCACTTAAGGATAGTAGGAATTCTCTTGTATATGAAATTATTAGCTTCCTGCATTACTCAAACAACCAATATCACTTACTATCCCATAAAAACAAAAAGAAGAACGACTCAAAAACAATTCAAATCAACCACAAAAACAGAAAACATAAGAAAGAATGCCATTACTTTCGTGATTTGTTGCTTGATTCAGCGTACTTATTCGGTTGATGTTGATCTTCACTTTGTAAACTCATTCTGCTAAAACTTAGTTATATCGACAGCCAAACACAATTCAATCAATCCCGTTCTCTATCCACTAATCACTACATGTAAGTTCAAATTTACAAAATCTCGCATCAGCTAAGCAGTACCCATATTTCCTATCACCATCTCTCCGCTTTCAATACCTATATCCGTCCAAAATCATGTCCTCGATATAACCCAGAAAAGTTCACTAACAAAATTTGCTTATTCACTGCCAGAAATTCGTCAATTATCGCTAGTCGAACACCTATCAACACATACCCAATCAGATTCAACACATCCAAGTCAGCACCAACCAAGAAATGATCAAATATAAGATACTATCAAGCTAAAACCATTATCTGATCCAGCTCCATCCACAATTAGATTCACAAGAAAGATGGACAAAATCTTAATAAGCCCGATAATGAAGCTCGATATTCACATATGCAAAAAATACTAATCGCTCGTTCTTTCTTTCTTTCTAAAGTCGGAACTTAAAAAATCCCGAACCCTAAACCATCTAAAAAAACGTTTGATTATAAAAATTAATAAGATAAAGAAGTTCAAGTTTAGATCGAATTAGACAAATTCTAAATCCTAGGGTTTCATCTGTGCTAATCTACGGAGCTCCAAAACCTAGGGTTTTTGTTAAGGAAGGAGCTACCTGGATCGAAGGAGAAGGAGAGAGACAGAACGCAAGAGAGAGAATTAGGGCTTCAAGCTCCGACACTGTCCATTGGATTAGAGCGATCGGTTCTAATTTTCACTTTTTTGAGAGAGAGATTGAGAGTGGCAAGTGGCAAAGAGTTGCAGCAATGACGTTATTCGCAATTTACAAGCTAAGCAAGAAAATAAAATTTAATAAAACTGCTACTACTACCAGACAACAATATGAGGTTGTTGAATTATTGTACGCTCTAACTTAGCGCGTGATTACACTCCCATTCTGCATGGGCACTTTATTTTTGTTTGCGAAGTGGCTCGGTACGTTAGACGGCGCCTATAGAATCTATCAAATTTTCTAATATGAGATTATGTTTTTATAGATTCTCAATTTGACCCCTCATTGTTAAATTTGTGTTTAACTTAGAAGTAGATTATTGCTTGTGGGTTGTCGTTGTGTCTAAAACAAAAAAAAATTCAGATCCTATTGATTGAATTTTCTAATATAAGATTATGTTTTTATAGATTCTCAATTTGACCCTTCATTATTAAATTTGGGTTTAACTTCGAAGTAGATTATTACTTATGGGTTGTCGTTATGTCTAAAACAAAAAATAAAGGAACCGGTTAGCATGTGTGTTGTTTATTGTAAAAATGCTTTCAAAATGATTTGTTAAGAGCCCACGTACCCATAAAATTACAACAACAAAAAATACATGGTTTAAACATTTCATTTTAACAATAAATTATGCTTTGAAATAACAATTAAGAATATCTTTTTAGAGTATAATGAAATTCAATTGATAAGATAGTTTTTTTTATTTTTATAAGTAAAAAAATTACATCCTTTTGACATTATGCATATAGACACGGACGCTTGCTTGCACACATATGTAAAAAAAAATTAAAATGAATTTTATTAAATAACATATATATATATATATATATATATATATATATATATATATAAAGGTTGTTTCGAAAAAAATTAAAAGACTCGTATTTTTCCTCCGAGTATATAATATAATGAAATTAATATGATAAAATAATTTTTTTATGTAATACATGTACATACACAACTATATATATATATATATATATATATATTGAATAAAAAGATGCAAAAGGCAATGATTAAGTGTAATAATTTAAAAATTTTTAAATAAAGTAAGAAGTATTTTATAAAAAAAAATAAAGATCTATTTGTAATTATAAATGGGATTTTCAAGCATTGAATTAAACTTCGATTACATTCTAAATATAATCTAACTATAAGCTTATCACCCCAACTCAATTTGAGATTTTTAATTTAAAAAACTCTTAACTCCATGTTCCATGCTAGATTTTATATATATATATAAACTGTGATGTTTTAATTTTTGTGCACTACTTATAGTGAAAGTAGAGTTAAATAGATTAAAAAAAAAGGTTCAATTTTTAAACTATTTAAAAAAAATAAGTTAATAATAATATATGTAACGGGAAAAAAATAAATGATGAAAGATGTGCAATTTATTAGGTATTTCATGGTTAGGAGTCTTGTACTCGAATTAAAACATTTTAAAATTCTTGAAAGATTCAAACTATAGGGACTGAATTGAATATTATGAAAACTTATAGAGGCAAAAAATAGTTTACAAGTTTTTCGACGTCATGGTAGTTTTTTAAATGGCGCGTGGAAAGTAATATATTTGTAGGGGTATCTTTTGAAATTTTATCACGCAATTGATTTTTTTTAATTATTATTTTTTTGTGATAATGTTAATGACAGGGTTTGATTAGAGAGCCTTGAACTTTCCTTTCTCGTTTGCCCATAAAACTGCAATTTGAGGACGAAAAAAAAAAAAAACTTTCTACATAAGAAAGTTGACGAAACGAGTTTGGGCGGGTTGTCCCACTTTGTTCTCTACTGGTTCGTGGTTTTGTTGGGGGGGGGGGGGGGGGGGGGTGGCGTGGTGGGGGGATGGGGACCTCATCGAATTCAGGGCGACTTGAAGGATTTATTGTTAATAAAAAAATATTTTTTTATTTGCAATTAACGTTTGATAATTAATATTCAATAAAAAATAAATATTAATTCTATATAAATCTTGAATTTTACCATAACCCTCCTATGTATTTAAATAAATAAATAGTTAAAATACAAATTTAACATTAAATTTATTTTAAAAAGATCGATTTTGTAAGAAATATACATAATGAAAGAATAAAAACAATATATAGGAATAATTACAATCAAGTTTTATACAAAGGGAATACATGTTTTTCACTTCTATTCTCATTTGCTTATCAAGGAGAAAATATTTCTTATAATAACTTTTATGAGATCAGGTTTTATCACGTATCAATCGAAACGAATAATTTTATTATTTTTATTTGTATAACATTAATTGTCAATAAAAATAAAAATAAATAGTCATTTTCTTTAATTTAAATCGAGATAGTTCAATTTGATTAAGAAAAGTGACGAATTATTGAAATCTCTAACCAATCTACATATTGGCTTAACCAAACTCAATCAAAATTGATCGTGTGTCTTTGGCTTATAAATTAATTGTAGTGGCATACTCCTTTAAAATTGTAAAACTTTTGAAGTTTGGTTAAAAATGTGGCCAGAGGTACTTTTGCATTGAAATTATTAAAAAAATGCAAATATTGTATATTATACATGTAAATTGTGTAACAATAACAAAAATTATAATTTTATACACATATTTAATGTACCAAAATACAAAAAATGCTGAGAATTTATAAAAAAGAAAGAACAAGAAGCTTCGCGAATGGAGTTTTTTATATAGGAAAAAAAAAGAATGGAAAGGTGGGTAGGTTATTTTATATTCTAACAAAAATCATTCCTTTTATATCAAACCATCTTTTAGTTAGAACAATCCCCATCGTATTTATATCAGAGATGAATTTTTGAGATTTTTTATGGTAATTACGTTCATGTGGGAGGATGTAGATGTGTCATCAATTGCAAACTGCAATAGAAGAGATTTCTACTCTCAATTTCATATACCAATGCACTGTAAAAAGTTCACTTAATACTACGCCAACCTACGATTGGCATGAATAAAGTTTATTGGCTTTTGGTGTTCTAAGTGTGGGCGACACACGCTTGCTTTTAACTCATCGAACACTTATAGAAAAAAAATTGTAGTGGTGATCATGAACGAAGTCTAAATTAAATTTATGTAACACTAAAAATTATAAAAGAATGTCAAAATGCAAATACATAAAAATAGAAAACAAGCATGATGTTTTAATATTGTTCAATAAAAGAGGTCAAAAAGGAAAGATGTGTTATGAAATAATAAATGTTCATGATTATTTTATATTCTTACTATCCGTATGATTCAATTCACTATTCAATATGAGAAATCGAAATGATGTGCAATTTATTCAATAATTTATGAATCTTTTTAATGATTTATAGTCTCTTCCAATTCTCTTCCAATTCTCTTCCTAATCTTGAAGCTCGTAAATAGTCTTGATTGTTTATTAGTTTTTGTACAAGATTTTTGTAGAGATTGAAAGAATAATTTAAAATTCTTATCACTTTTATTTTATAGTAAATTCATTTTTTATTATATTTCTCTTTTATTTTACTATTGTTAGTATTTCCTTTACAACACGTTATCAACACGAAGCTCTAACCAATCGAGATAATAGATCATAAGATATGTGTCTACCAAAAGACTTAATCATTTGTTTCAACCATTAGATTTTTTCTACGTAAGTATTATACCAAAAGATTTGAATTATTTAGATCATTAAAAGATATGCATTTAATTTATTATGTATTTTAAATCTAATGATACATAAAATATACATTTAAGAAAACTTAAATAATTTAATATATAGAATCTAATGATTTAATATATATTATTTGAAAAGTTTAAATTTTATTATTCTGTTTGTTTCTATTTGAATTTTATTATTATATTTGTTTTTATTTCTTAGTATTGTTATTATATTTTGCATTATAGAATTTTTATGATATTAAACCTCAAAAAAACTTGATTTTGTGGCCTTTGACATTTTGAGTAAGAATTATTGATTATGAGTGCTTGACGTCGAGTAAATATTTTCTACTTTGCATGTCTTGAATATGCTTATGCGGTAGAATATTGAGAGAGGGAGTTTAATAAATATTCTGAATTGATTTCATACTTACTCATCACTAAATAAAATGACAAGCTATTGATGAAAAATAATAGATCTCTTCCAACTGGATCTACTTCATTTTTTCAAGTGAATGTGACAACATATAATAATTTTGGGCATGGCTAAAAATGTGGTTATAGCCATGGACATAATCGAAATAAATATCATTATAATCGTGATGACAATAATAATACATCTCACCACAAAAAGTATCATTTAAATTAATATCATATCAAGGTAGCAAATGTGAAAAATATTGAATACTTATATATTATAATTATTATATTAGGTGAAAAATATTTACTGAAAAAATTTACCCATTTTCACTTCGGTCATTATTATAAATTTTGGAATGATTGAAACAAATGCTATAATAAACCAAAAATTTACTAATTCAAATACTTTTATTATGTGACATGACTAGTTGTATTATCTTGGATCTTTCATGATACAAAAATTATTAAAAATTCACATGGATATCTATTGAAGAACTAGAAGATTCTTCAATTTAATGAATTTTTATGTTCGTAGGTTATCAAGGAAAATTAATTATTAAGCCATCACCAAGGAAAATTGAAATTTAATCTTCGATATTTTTAGAACATATTTAAGGTAATATATATAGATCAATTCAACCACCACATAGACCATTTATATATTTTATGGTTTTAATAGATGCATCCATAAAATGATCATATGTATTTTTATTATCCGCTTGAAACTTGACATTTTCAAAATTATCAGCCCAAATAATTCAATTATAAGCATAATTACTAAATTATGCCATTAAAACAACTCGCCTTGATAATGTTGGTGAATTTATCTTTTAAGCATTAAATGATTATTGATTGACTATTAAAATAAAGGTTGAATATCTTGTTGCTTATGTTTATACTCGAAAGGTTTTGCAAAATCATTCATCAAAAGGCTCCAATTGATAGCTAAATTATTATTTTAAAACAAAACTTCATGTTTATGTTTAGAGACATACGATCTTACATGCGGTAACATTTACTCGCATCATACCCATAAGTTATCGAAATTCTCTCCCATTCAATTTATTTATGGTCACGAGCCAAATATTTCTTATTTAATATTTTTTACCATTACGGTATATATCCGTAGTGCTCCTCTATAATGAACTAAAATGAAAACTTAAAGGAGATTGAAAATATATGTTAGATTTAAATCCTCTTTGATAATTCAATATCTTGAAATATGAACAAAAGATATTTTACGACTCGATTTATTGACTCGTCATTTTGATGAAACAATTTTTCTAACACTTGGGGGAGAGAATAAGCAAAATAAATAATTAAAAATATTGAAAAAAAATATTACATAGAGTACTCTATCTTATATCATCTTGATCTTCGTATAAAATAATGTGAACTAGAAGTTCAAAAAATAATTCATTAATAAGGTATTGCAAACCAACCGCCGAGATACATTCTCAAATCCTAAATAAGTAACTAAAATACATGTCCCCGCTGAAAACAATCCTATTAAAATTGATGTTCTAAAAGGATAATCTATTAATGTTATAGTAAATGAATCTAAAGCATGCTTGTGGCGTGGAAGATTTATCGGTTTCAACGACAAAAATTCATAAAAAAGGATAAATAATTAAAATAAAAATATAAAAGATGTAAATATTCATAAAACGAGTTCAAGATATTTATGATAATAGGCTTTTGGTAGAAGTCCAAATGCTCAAGAAAAATCAAGAAATTTTGATAAATTATGTCAATATAGGAAGAAAATAGGATCCAAAAAACAATATTTATTGATAACATTTTCACATATAATATTGTAATTGATATTTTGAATAAAAATAAGAATCATGATCCTAGATTTATTAAAGAATGTCAACATAGAGATGATTGGTTTAAATGAAAATAGCAATCTAGAAAGAACTACATTTCCTTATAAATAAGTAGTTTTTGAATCCATAATCAAAATACCTACATATGTTTAGTCGAGTGAGATACAAATTAATAGTTATGTGAAAACTAAATAAGAAGGATGAGGTTTTGAGATACAAATCATGACTTGTGATGCAAAAGCTTTCACAAAACACTAATATAGACTATGGAGAGACATATTCTCCTAAAATGGATACTCGTTACATTTCGTTATCTCATTAGTTTGGAAAAATATATGAAAAACTTCATATGTATGTTTTTAATGAACGAGTTTATTTGTTCATTTAAAATGATATCTATATGAAAATCTTAGAAGGACATAAGATGCTTGAAGCATGTAATACATATTTTTGAGAAATGAATTCAATTAAATTATATAAATCTCTATCAAAATTATTTTAGTATTTTTTTTATTATTTTAGTTTTTAGAAATTTAATTTATGCTATACTTTTTATTTTTCAATATTTACTCTTTGTTACCAATATGTTTACACGTGGTATAATCACTTCCATAAATATTTATTGAAAGAATGTTATAAAAATAACCATATTTATTCATGTATTTTTCATAAAAAAATTTGAAAAGGGGTTGTGATAATTATTGTACGTGTTGATGATTTAAATATTATTAGAACTCTTAAAGGGATTCGAGTGTCATAGGTTATCTAAAAGGAGAATTTGGTATGAATACATTGGGAAATAAAATTTTATCTCAACTTATAGTTCGAGCACTTAGAGAATGATATTAATATTCGTTAGTCAAATTATATAGAAAAAAGTTATATAATTATTCTATATAAAGGTCATCCTTTGATTAGTCTAAATGATAGTTCATTCACTTGATATCAAAAAAAGACCTTTTTCGGCTTTGAGAAGATAACGAATAACTACTTTGTCCCGAAATACCATATCTTAATGCCACTAATGTATTGATATATCTTGCTAATAATACTCGACCTTATATAGCTTTTTCTATAAATTTATTAGTAAGTCATAGTTCTCGCTCCAATATGGAGATATTAAAATGAAATTAAATATTTTATACATTATCTTTGAGGAGAAATTGATATGATATTTATTTTACTTAAATAAATCAAAATCGGGTTTTATTGATTATGTAGATGTAGGTTGTTTATCCGATTCATACAAAACTCGATCATAAATGGGTTATATATTTACACTTGGTAATACAGCTATATCATGTCGTTATATGAAGCAAACTATAGCTACTAAATATTCAAACCATTCAAAAATATCAATTCATGAAGCAAGTCAAGAATGTGTTTGGCTAAGATCAATGATCCATCATATCCGAGAGACATGCCGTTTGTCTATCAACAAAGAATTTCCAACAATATCATATGAAGATAATGTTGCTTGCATAATTCAATTGAAGAAAAAATATGTCAAAATGATATTCTAACGAGACTTATTCACTAAGGCATTACATATCGAACTTTTGAAAAAATGGTTCGCACGATCGAGATGCGTCATCTTAGATGATGTCTTCAATAGGAGGAGTCCAACATAGAGATTAATATGTATCGAGAATATTGTATTCTTTTTCCTTCGCTAGAATTTTTTTTCAATAGGTTTTTCTTAGTGAGGTTTTAACGAGGCATGTTCCTTGTACGATGAACATTTAAGGAGGAGTATTATGAAATAATGAATGCCCATGATCATTTCATATTTTCACTACTCATGTGATTCAATTCACCTTTCAATGTGAGAAATTGAAAAGGTGATGTAATTTATTCAATGATTTATGTATCTTTTAATGGTTAATAATATATTCCAATTCTCTTCCTAATCTTTAAGCCTCGTAAATAGGCTTGATTGTTCATTGGTTTTTAAACAAGATTTTTTAAAAGGTTGAGAGAATAATTTGAAGTTCTTACCATTTATATTTACTTTTATTTTATAATGAATTCATTTTTTATCATATTTCTCTTCAATTCTACTATTGTTACTATTTCTTTTACAATAAATTATAAGTTACCAAATTTAATTGATAGCTAATGAGTTTTTTTTTCAATTGCAACGAATATAAAAGGATTCGGTCACAAACAACCAAATCTCCATTTGATTAACAAACGAGCCAAATCAACAAAATTAAATCGATTAAAATTTGAGTCCATAAGAGACTATGTCTCTTGTTAATCATTAAGGATCAAATTTTAATTGTTTCATTTGCAACCTAAAGTAAATGAGTGAGACTAATAAACAAAATATAGAAATTTGACATTTCATCCTTACAGATCATGATTGCCAAGTAGTATTTTCATTTCAACTATTTTTTGGTTAGAAAACTAACTATATTGAGAAATGTTTTACAAGGTAACTAAAACTAGGTGCTATTGTCAATGTATTATAAGCAAAGTCATGTGAATTCCATTCAAAACAAGGCTTTTTTTTCTTTTTTAGCATGACAGTAAATATGTGCTGGACTCTCATTCAATATGGTTACTTTCTTCTCCATTGCACATAATGGATGGTATTTTTTGCTCCTTAATTATTGAGATTGTGGTATGTTGATGTTTAGATTATCATTTTGGTCCGTTTTGATATTAAATTATTATTTTTAAACAAACGAGTGTCTTTTTATTTATTTGACGACTATCATCGATAAAAAATTCTATTAAAAAAATCGATTGTTGATATCTTGAATTAAAAATTTGCACGTATGCTAATAAAAAGTCAACCTACTCTCCCATATAATTTCAATATTTCAGTCGAAAATGCATTTTTTGAATTTTCTTAAATATTAACTACCAACAAAATTGAAAAATAACAAAAAATAAGTTGGAATGATTTCAAAATTTTATTGGGAGGCCTAAAAAAATTGTATAATTTATTTATTTAGTCTCGGTATGGTTCTCAAAATAGTCAAAAGTGTAACACCTAACCAAGTTTAAGATATGTTAATTTTGGTAACCACATATGTAAAAATTTTGAGAACCGAAATAAGATTATCAAAGTAAATTCATATAACCTCCTTAGAGATTCAAAAAACAATTTGAAATAATTCAAGCTTATTTTCTATTTTTATGATTTATTAAATTTTTATTGTTAAAAAAAAACTTCCAAATTAAAAAAAATAAAAATAAAATTATGTGAGAAATTTGATTGAATTTTAATTATTTCTAATGAAAAAAATAAGATGAAAATACATAAATTTGATTTTTTTTTCTAAAGAATTTTTGGTCGCACTAATGGTCAACTAAGATGAATGGATAAATATTTATCGAAAATACAGTAGTTCAATATCAAAATTCACTTAATTAATGTTATAGGTCTCAATTAGCTGCAAACCTAATAGTTGAAGAGCAAAAAAATATTATTAATGTTTTTTATCCGTGATTATAAGGATTTTTTTAAAACTTACCAATGGAATACTTTTAACTAAATTTTATCGATTTTACCATTGTTTGATGACGTGATGTTTGATTTTGACCAAAATTCATTTCCAAACAGTGTTGTATTTAATAACTAAAATAAATATTTTTATTTTTTTTGACAAAAGATAACCTATTGGAAAGGATTATTTTCTTTGTTATTTTACAAGTTTTAGACTAACTTTTCATGTTAATTAAAACTAAATAAATACGATTTTACTATTTATTATTTTAAGCAACTAAATGGATATTGTGTGATTTTGGAACAATGGAATTACTATTGATTTTAGTCACGTAAATATTTTTTTAATCCGATACTTCAGATTTCGATCGTTATATACGATGTTAGTTTTTGAAGGACTTTCCATAAACAATAGACAAAATTTGAATTTACTAGCTCAAAATAAATCACCATGTCAAGTCGTTAATAAAAAATGAAAAAAACTGATAGAATTTGAAGAAAGTATTTGACTAATAATTCTAAAAACAGTGATATACTTAAATGACAAAAATTAAAATTTGACTTGATTTATAATATGGATAAAAACTGGGGTAATGGGAGTGTAGTTATCCCATTAATCTTCTTAAGTTTTAATTTTATATTGAGAGGTAAGATAAGTAGCATAAAATATATATTTTGTTCGTAAAAATCCTTCCATGCTCTCTCGTGTGTGTTTGTTTGAAGTGAAGTATAAAAAAAAAAAAAAGTCAACATAAATTAGTTTATGGTCATAAACTTATTTTATTTGTTAAAAAATACGTTAAATTCATAAACTTTTGTAAAATATTTTATGTCATTGGATTACTTCAATCATCATAACCTCGCCATCGGCGTCCCATCATTAGTCTGCTATCATTATTTCACCACCAACTTCCATCATTGACGCTATTGTTGTCGCTTCTATTATTACAATCACCACCGTTTTCCCTCAGTTGTTGTCATCACCACTGCCCATATTACTGTCATTGCCACCATCTCTGGTGTTGAACATATCCATGGCCACTACCATACACGTAACGCCGCCATTAGAGGGCGGCAAAGCCGTTCCTCTCTGAAGTTTTTAAAATGTTCCAAAATTCCTTCGAACTTCTAAAATTTTTAAGGTAATTTTTACGAAATGGCTTTCTCAATCCTACAATTTAGATTCCGTAATTGAATATTACTAATATTTTATCACTATCATCGTCCCACACTAAAAATTTAATGTCATAATTTATCAAAAATAAAAAAAATACGTCAATACAAAACATTTTATGGTAAAAATTTTGATATGTAGAACATTTCTTGTTGTAAAGCATCCCATGCCAAACAAATCTACATTTCTTTTTGTAAAACATTCGCCGCAAACAAAAAAAGAACTAGTTCTAATTAGAATAGAAATGATAAAATTTAATTTTTTATAATAAATTTAATTTAAAGATTTGAATCCTGTATATTAAAAAATATTTATATGAAAATCAATTTTTTTTAACCAGTAGATCAACAATTTATTGATAGGCATATGATATTTTAAAAGCAAGCCAAATTTATCTCATAATCAGACGTCACGTGCTTGTAGCATGTTCTTAATCGTTATATAAATAGCATTTTATTGCTCTTGCGATTGAACACTAACCCAAAGCAACAACTGTAGCAGAGACTCCTTGGAAGGTAGAAGCCGTCACTCGCAACATTGTGTTGAATATTTTCTTTTCCATTAACTCACATTTCCTTGCCTCTAATCATAATTGGAGAAAAAGCGAAGAGAAAAATTCCACTCTGTGATGTTCATGTTTCGCAATGCAAGAGGCCTGTAGCTACTGCATTGTACTGCACCGGACGAGAATAATCTCTCTCATCACGTAATTTTTTTTTTTTTTGACCCCTGAAAAGAAAAGAAGCAAAATTGTAATTTGGAATCCCTCTTATCCTTTCTCCCTCACATAAGACCACCATCAAACAATCACCACTAACAATCCCAAAATTTACAACACACCCATACCATTTCTCTCCTTAACTGGCACTTCCGTAAATAAGCTCAACATTCGAATCCATTTCACAACCCCGCAGGCTAAACCCCATCAACAGAAATCTCTCGAGTTCAATACCCACATTCTTCCAAAAAAACCACCGGAAAAATGGCCACTCCTTCGCTCTTACGCTCCTCGGCGTCGTCGTTTAACTGCCAATTCCTCTCCCTCCCACCGCCGTTGACTGCACGAGTACCTTACGGAAACCGCTATGGGGTTGTGTCAGTGAGAGCCACTGGAGTTGCTGTTTTGGTGGAGAAATCAGAAGCAGAGAAAACCAATCGGCTCAAAACCACTTATCTTGAAAAAATCGTTCCTTTGCTTAAAGAAGAGTTCTCTTACACTAACATTCACCAGGTAATTCTTTTTTTTTTTTTTTTTTAATTTTCTGATAGGTTATTCTAGTTTGCAATTTGCTAAATTTGGATTTCTTTAGGTTCCGAAAATTCAGAAGGTTGTGGTGAATTGTGGGATTGGAGATGCTGCGCAGAATGCTAAGGGTTTGGACGCAGCGATAAATGATTTGGCTCTTATCACAGGGCAAAGACCTGTAAAGACGCGGGCCAGGAATTCGGTTGCTACCTTCAAGATTAGGGAAGGCCAACCACTTGGTATTGCTGTTACGCTCAGAGGAAATGTGAGCATTTGTGCTATTATCTGTATCGAATTTTCTTGTTTGTGTTTATGCCTGTCGGTACATAATTCATGATAAAGTTAGTTTGGAGTCTAATCTTTAGAGGCTATATTATTTGGCCTTCTCAGCGCAAGATTTCTTCTTTTGTATTTTGGAAGGTCTTGTTCTTTTTAAGAAGCATTGAGGAAAATGATTTTAAAGACGGCATTTCTATGAGAAACTTTTTGGTTATGGTTGAAGTTACAGGAGCAAGAGTGAAAAATGCTTCATATTTGGAGCTTCCTTATGGATAGAGAAGAAATGTTCTGATGCTTAAGTTTGCGACTGTTATTGTCAGGGTGGATTCGATGATGGTTGCTTTTAGTAGCATCTAGATCAGTAGTGGGGGCATTTAGCTTAGCTATGACACTGATGATTAGGGAAAGAAAGTTTCTTTCTGTCCAAATTGATTTTTTCACTTTGAGTAGACGACAAAATTTCCTTTTCTTAATTTAACAAAAATGCTTTTAAACTCCAATTCTGAACAGGATTTGGGGCTTCCTTTCAATTTTTGAATTATAATGTAAGATTACTTTCCTATTGTTGGATCTATTTAAGCGATGACTTCTGCACGTGGGAGATGTAGAAATTGCTCCATTGTATGAGTATGATCAGAATTGTTGGATCCACGTCAAGGATGGCTATGCTCCTCCATAAAACTATAGAAAAAACATAGTAGAGATGTCGGCTATGGTCCACAGATAGATCTTAGAGATGACTGCTAGTACTCTACTGTTAGAAATTGGTTCCCTTCAACTCAATGCTAGATCTAGCTTACTATTTTCTGTGTTTTCTCTCAATGGTGTGTGCTTCTGAGTAGAACACATTTATACTTGTATACAAAACCATGCTATTCTGATCTTGAATCAACATATTTTGTGATTTGTCAGCAAAGGACCTAGTTGAATCTAATCATGATTTTACTTGCTGTTTAGATTAGGTCATATCACTTGCTGCTCATTACCAATTTCGTATCTTGTTGGTGGAACCTGGACATTTTGTAACTTGAATTCTTGTTGATTATATTTTACAGCTGATGTACTCATTCTTAGATCGACTTGTTAACTTGGGGCTGCCCAGGACAAGGGATTTCCAAGGTGTGACCCCAAACAGCTTTGATGGACACGGCAACTACAGCATTGGAATTAGCGACCAGAGTGTGTTCCCAGAGATTAGGTTTGATGCAGTTGGTAAACCCAGGGGAATGGATGTTTGCATTACAACCACAGCTAACACCGATCAAGAAGCCCAGAGACTATTGGCTCTCATGGGTATGCCATTTAGAGAAGGTGGTGGTGGTTCTTCCGGTCAGCCTCGCAAGAAGAAGTTGAAGGCACACCACTTTGATTCAAAATCGAGGGGGAGGAGCAGGCGATGATAAAAGCTATTATAATCCTCCCATTTCCTTGCAGTATTTGTTGTATCTCAGATTTGACTTAATAGAAAAGGAGAAAAGATTGCTCTAATCTGTTTCCCTAAAATTAATTTTGCTTGTTAATGGACGTGTTCGTAAAAATGGAAGGAAGATCAAAGTAATATTTTGCAATGTGTAGTTCTTCCAGTCTCCACTCTTCCAGTCTCCACGCATTTCGGGACTCGTACGTTACTGCTGCGTGAATTCTAAGAGGCAATTTTGTTAAGGCGGTTGATTTTGGCTGAATGTCAACCAAATTTTGGTCTTGAAGCATGCATTCTCTACTGATGGAATGTTCAGTTGACGCCTAATAGCAGCTAGCATTTTCGTATCGGATCCATATTTTTTGGGTTAGTTTCTAGTTTCTACAACAAGGAGATTAAATAATTACATCAAAGACATAAAACTATTCAAGGAGGAGCTTAGGAATTGGTACTCCGTCTTAAGTCTTAACCATCATACTAATCACTGAAATTAGCATGCTTGTGAAACTTTGATTAAAATCAACTGTTCCCTGCTATCGGGAGGAGATAGGGAATTCGACAATTATCCAGCGGTTGCAGTGCACGTGGGAGGATTGACTCTCAAAACCAGAGTGGGACCCACAGACATCTGTTTCACCGCCGTCACTCTTTTCTTCATGCTTTCATTACCGATGAAAACGTTAATTACAACTCCTTTCTCTCCCTTTATCTCTCTCAGCGTCACTAATGAGCTAGTCTTTCTGTAGCTATCGCAGGATCGCTTAAGAAGCTATGAAAAACCCATAGTTAATTAAAATTGGAGGAGATAAATAAGTAAATATTATATATACACATATTTATTATAATTGTGGTGCAAGTAAATGAAGAAAGGATGGCGTGCTGCTATCAGATTGCTTTGGGAGGAGTAACAGCAGCTGGGGCCGCATCTTCTTTTTCTGTAAAATCAAAATTTAAACCTCTTCGTGTTCTCAAAGCGGAGCATCTCAATCCCATGGCTTCTGATCTGTCTCCGGACCCGTCGGTCTTCCACGATGGCTCTTCCTCCTCCTCCTTTCCCCGTCGTGACCTCGTTTTCATCGTCAATCCCCGAGGTTTTTCTTTTTAAAATTTCTCTTTCTTTCGTTCTCTGTTTGTTTCCAGTGAAAATTGAGATTAAAATAAGCAATTATTGTTCGGAACAGGGGCTAATGGGAGGACAGGCAAGGAATGGAAGAAACTGCTTCCTTATCTCCGGTCTCGCCTTGAGAAAAACTGTAATGTGAGCGTCCTCTTTTATTGTTTTTAATGCTAATTCCAGTGTCAAATTAAATAGAGCTGAATTAACTTTTTTTTTTTTTTTTTAATACACACACTATTGGCAGATATGTGAATCTCTGACTTCAGGTCCATATCATGCAATTGACATTACGAGAGAGGTAGCTATAAATAAATGGTTTATGATTTTTACTAAATAAGACAGGTTGAATTATCTTGAATCTAATTGGTTACAGGCAATAAGGGAGGGTGCTGATGCTGTGGTTGCTGTTGGAGGTGATGGTACTCTTCATGAGGTCAAACTTGCCTTTCTTTCTAATTAGATTACAAATACAGAAATTCAACTTAAAAGCTTTTGTTCTCTAATTTGGGCATTAAAATGGTCTATATCAAGCAATATATGATAGTAAATACACTGTGTCTCATCAACCATGGCAGGTTGTTAACGGATTCTTCTGGGCTGGGAAACCTGTTACCAATCACGATAGAGAAGTTACTCGTTCAACTGCTCTAGGTGTAAGTGCTGCCATTCTGTGCTAGTACTTGATTACCATTTGCTTTGGTTCCTTTTATGTGCTAACGATTGATTATTGGTTTGCTTTGATCCTTACTGCAAAATTAAGTTGCCAATGGCATTCAAGTGTGATATGTGAATTGCATGGTATGGATTTCTCAAGGGTGGATGTAATTATGTTTTTATCTTTCTACAGCTCATACCCTTAGGGACTGGGTCTGACTTTGCTAGAACATTGGGCTGGTTAGTTGGTTCTACTGCAATCTGGATTAATCTGGTATGAGTTATTTATGAGATATTATTTGCTCCTGATCATGACAGATGTGTTCATTATCACTTGCTTCTATTAGGAAAAATGATCCTTTTGAAGCCATTGATCGAATTACTAAAGGTACTTGAACTCTTATTTTTCTGGTGTATGCCAAGTTTGTTTAAGGTCAACTAGCAGAATAGGTTTCACTGGCAAAGAATTTTCATGAACTAGTAATTATTCTATGTATGTTCTTATCCATCGTGTATAAAAACTCTGTCGGAGCTGTTCTGCAGGGATGAGATCACGGATGGATGTTGGTGTGATTACTGGAGAAAGTGAAGAATCCCATTACTTCATTAATGTTGCTGATATTCATTTGTAAGTTAGCTTGGAAGTTTTGCAGTTGCCTTAGTAAAATTGCATGCTTGTCTTAAAAGTTTTGCTCTGGTATTTGCAGGAGTGCCAAAGCTGGCTACTTTGCATCACGATACAAGAGATTTGGAAACCTATGCTACGTTATTGGTGCTCTGCAAGCTTTTATGGGGCATAAAAATCAAGACCTTAGAATCAAGGTGAGTGTATTTGAAAAGAATTCAGAATAATGTCTTTTTCTGTGTGCTTTTCTTAAATCCATACCATTATGCAATCATATGGTCCCTGTGCACTTTCCTATAAGAGTATCAATTTTCCGTTTGTTTTAACTCCTAAGAATCTTGTGTGTATAGGTCAATGAAGGTCAGTGGGAAACATGTTCTCAAGTGACAGCTCTTTGCATTGGAAATGCTAAGTACTTTGGTGGTGGCATGAAAATTACTCCAAATGCTGACCCTTCCAGTGGAAACTTTGAGGTGGAATACTTTTAATAATTCACTAAAAGTATTTAAGCATAAAATAAATCAAGCATTTGGTATTAACTTTGAATTTTTGATATATTCTATTTTGCAGGTTGTAATTCTTCAGGACTTTAAGTGGTATGACTTTATTCTGAAACTACGTAGACTGTATAACGGGACGCATTTATCAGTGAAGAATGTATCTTCAAGAAGGTAGGTCCCTCCTGTAGATGAAACTGTAATTCATGATTATTCCATGCATGCTGGTCTTTGGCCATTTTTGGGTGGAGCAATTGTATTCAAACTATAAAGTATTCAACTAATGCCACCAAGGAAAAGCTACACGGGCCTTGGAATCATGTGATCTGGCATTAAAATTTTCTATGAGTTGATCACATATTTCTGCAATTTCTACGGAAAGTGGTTCTGTCTGCTATTTCTGGGTTGGGTTAAATAGCAGGAGGACTTGGATTTCTTGCAGTTTAGCCAGTTCAATTAGTTTACTTCTAGTCCAGATAAGATTAGTGCTGATGCTTAGTTCAAACTTAAAAGCGGTGGGGATTATTTTGTAACTGTCTTGCTATTTATGCTTTCTCATATCCTGCAGTGTGTTTTCTATTGAAGTGGAAGACATTTCTGGCAGTGGAAGCATTTATGTTCAGTCTGATGGGGAACATCTAGGGTTCCTTCCCAGGAAGTTTTGTATTTTACCTTCTGCCATTGAGATGATATGCTGACACTCCACAAGAACAATCAATTATTGACGAGTTTGCGCATTCTATTTTGCTTCAAGCAGATGTATCGTTGTTTACATTCTTCATATGCCTTTGCTTTGCAACTAATTGAGAAAAAATAGCATCAGGGGGACAACACAGCAGGGAGGGGCACCTGTGAGTTTTTCCCAGCAGTGATGAAGTAATTGACATGAATACAGTGACATTTTGGCGGTATGGGACAATTTCTTGTGGCATTTTTAGTCACACCAACCATCATTCGGATGCTTTTGACGATTTGCGGCTTGGTTTTGATTTGTTGTCGATTTATTGTAGGCCAATGCCACAGAGGTAGCTACTTGATGTGTGGCTGCGTTGGAACTTTTATTTCTTAGACTTGGAAACAAAGATTTCAGGTTTTATCAACAACGGTTTTAGAATTTGCTTTCCCTAGCTGGTTTTATCTTTGTAAGGGCATAAGTTGAATGGATGCAAATTCCACACAACTGCCTTTCACTTAGCTCCAAATGAAGAGGATGAAATTTGCTCACTTTTGATTCCTGAATAAATATTTTTCAATTTTTTGGTTTAAATAACGCATACTTATTTATTCTACTTTATCTTTAAATTGCACTTGAATTGAAGTGTTTTTGCTTAAGAGAAACGACGTGATAGCTTTTAGCAGCTTTCTCAATCAAAATTTCAATTATTCTTCTGTTTACTTGTGGCCACCATTCTTCGAAGGCTTTAGATATTTTATCAAATAAATTATAAGTTAGTCATTCTAGTTTTCTAGTTTTGTGAAATGAATTAAATAATTTCTTTTGTTTTAAAAATTAATTAATTAATTAATTTTTTTATTAGTATTGATGATGTTTAATTGAATGTTATTTTGTTTGAAAAAATATTTTTTTTACCTATCTTTTTATATTTTTTACTTTTTTATTCGTAAAAATAAAAATAAAAATAAAATTAATCACAAATAAAAAAATTAAGTCCCAAATGGATTTAAAAATATAAAAATTAATTAATTAATTAATTATTGAAACTTAAAGAATTATTGAAAAATTAAAGGGACTAATTTACAATTTACTCCTATTTTAAATGAACTGCGGGAATTCAAGCATTCGATGACTCTACAGTCTCTTTTTGTCTCTCTCTCTCTCTAAATGGCAACCTTTCTCTCCTTTGCTCCAATCACTCCCCATCTAAAATCTCACTACCACCAAAGCATCATTTTTTCACCCAACTACAGTTTCAAACTCAACACAATTCGATGCAATGGAGAGAACCCAACAAGCAGTTCTTCATCCTCTAAACAGGAATCCGAACCTGAGAATGCCGTGCTCAAGCTAGCTTGGTACAGCTCCGAGCTTCTGGGAATTGCTGCTTCATTTTTCCGTTCACCATCCAATAGTAGTGCTGAAGCTTCTGAAAAGGATATCAAACTTGGCAAAGACGTTTCAGGCGCCATTGATCGTGCTGTTGTGGTGGAAACCATCAAAGAGGACTTCCAAAGATCGTATTTTGTCACAGGTTTGTGAAATTAACTTTTCAATTTCTCTCTCACTCTCTCTTTTTTATTTCTTTTGGCTTGATTTTTATTCGTACTGTTCCATTAATTGGACGATGAGAAGCTTGACATCCTTCTCTAGCCTCAAAATTTGCGTTGGAGACTTTGGAGTATCCAATTCAAAGTAGATTAGGTATCCCTGTTACGGGATCAAGGTCAGCTCAGTCCAGGTTCAAAGAATTGTAAGATCCGAAACACTAAACTACCAGAAAGCATTTGCATCGAAAAAGAAAATGATTACTGTACATGTTCTGATGAAATGTCATCGAATATGCTCAATAAGTCATCCAGCTCTTTCCCTTTTTCGTTTCTAGTACCAAAATGGAGGCTCGAGCTAGGGGGAAAGAGAGAACAAAGAGAGGAGAGAAGAATCTTGCCATGTTCATGGACACACCGACCGAATAAATGAGTGTTATGAAGTTATTCTTTATTTTTGTTATGTTCATGCTTAATCAGTCTACATACGTTTACTTCTTGTGGATGAGACATATAGCATGGTCCATTTTTGATAATTGAACCGCATAATTTCTCTTTTCAATGATCAGGGAACCTTACACTTGATGCATATGAAGAGAATTGTGAATTTGCCGATCCAGCTGGTTCGTTTAAAGGACTTCAACGTTTCAAAAGGAACTGTACAAATTTTGGATTGCTTATAGAGAAGTCTAATATGAAGCTTACAAAGTGGGAAGACTTTGAGGTAATCAGATGATGGAATCTACATTCAAATATGATTCTGTTGCGCATAATTTCTTTCTATAATACAAGTCAGTCTGGATGTTATGATTGATGGGAACTCCCTGCCTAGTATCAGCTCAGGTCATGGCTATGATTTTATCTTATGTAATTCGTAGGGGTTTCTTTCAGAACTCTTATTCTAGTGGATTTTGATACAGGACAAGGGAATTGGACACTGGCGGTTTAGTTGTGTCATGTCATTTCCTTGGAAGCCCATTCTTTCTGGTATGTTTCATGCTCAGCTGATACATTTTACAAATTCCAAAGAAGAACTCAAGATTGGATTGAATAGTTTGTAGTATTATTCATGTAAATGCAGAAAATACATGTAATGAAATAGCAATACAAGAAATGCATGAATTGTGTTACAGAGAGAAAGTATCAGAGAAGAAAACAGAGAGAGAGAACTTTTAACACAAATGATCCAAGATATTCCTTCTCTCCTCTACTCTCTTAATAGCCTAACTAACATTGTAACTAACTTCTCTAACAATCTAACCGATTTCGTTGTGTCAACTGCTTGGTAAATTCTTCTCCAGATCACTCAGTTGCTTCATTGCTGTTGCTGACTTCCCCTCTCCACGTCACCTCTTCTCCTCACTCTTTGCCACATCATTGTCTTCTCTTTTATTATATAACAATCTGCCTTCACGTCACTGCACATCAACACAAACAATTATCCTGTAACATCTGCCCACCGAGATTATACATATAGACACACTGATTACCTTATTGAAGGTTAATTAGTTCTCTGTGTGATATGTCGCAGCTACTGGGTACACAGAATACCTTTTTGATGAACAATCTGGAAGAGTATGCAGGTAAGTGGTGACAATAACAAACACGTTACTCCTTCATATCTTTGTAATGCGTCGTTCCAATTGGTTTAGCTTTTGAAATATTTTCAGGCATGTGGAGCATTGGAATGTTCCCAAAATGGCACTGCTAAAGCAGCTTCTGAAGCCCAGGCAGGGGTTTTGGGGTGGTAGAAAAACCAGTGCTTGAAGAATTAATGCATGAACGGACCTTATGACTGATATGGGTTTCCAGGAAATGGATTAATAATTATAGTGTCCCAGATTATGCATTGACGGGGGATAGAATGAGCAGGGATCGTTGTACAACGATTAAGAATCCTAGCAAGAAATACAAAGCTTGTCATGTGCTGGACTGCTTTGAGAGTCCAGCTTTGTACATAGTTACAACTTACATGTAATAACAAACCAGTGTGAACCACAGGGAAGGTGCAAGTAGCGGTGGTCAGAGCTGAGGAAATGTTCTACTTGCCGTAAATTTTACATTTTGCAGTTTTTACCCATATTATGTATGATTTTAGTATGTTGTCCTCCTGTTTAATTCCTCCACTACTCGCTTGATTTAAACGCTCGATCTGTCTCTCTGGATTGCACCTAATCTCCCTCCCGGTCGTAAGTATTATAAAACAAACTAAATTAAAACATTACTCTACAACTAAAACAACTGTGGATTTTGAACAGCGTAAATCATTGTTCATAAATCACTATTCATTATTATAGTTTAGGTTTTTTTTTTGTAATTTTTAAGTTGTTTTATTTTGGTCCTTAAAATTTTAAAATCTCTTAATTGATGCACTACACATGCCTTCTTTTT
Organism: Dovyalis caffra; assembly: GCA_963924115.1. Taxonomy (NCBI): domain Eukaryota; kingdom Viridiplantae; phylum Streptophyta; class Magnoliopsida; order Malpighiales; family Salicaceae; genus Dovyalis; species Dovyalis caffra. Next base: position 24,126,919 of record CAWUPB010001173.1, read on the forward strand.
TCTTTGTTTTTTCAATTAATTTATGTTCTTTATTTATTTATTTCGGTGTTAAAATTCTGAAAAATCAATTTTTTGTCTTTTCTGATCAATTGATGTTTTTTATTTAACTAGGTGTTAAAATTTTAAAAAAATTAATCCTAAATTTTTTCATACAAACTGATTATTATATAATATATTTTTTTATATTTTAAAATTAAGATATACTTCAGCTTCTATAACTTTTATTATTTAAATTTTATTTTTTGAATTTCTCATTTTTTCTGAAAGTTTTGATCCAATTAATATTTTTTATATGAAATTTTATTTATTGATAACTAATTTTTTTTTTTTATCTATGTTTGAATGTTAGAATAAAATTTTAAAACATAATTATTTTTTTAAAAAATAAATTGGTATAATATATATCATGAAATCTTAAATTTTTTAAATGATAGTTGCATATATATATAAATATATAATTATTTTATTCTAAAAGGTTCAAATTGTATTTTAAATAATTTCTCTCGGTTTACTAGGTATGGTTAAGACATATAAAACAACTATTGAATCGTTGATTTTATTAAAAATTAACTATACATCATCCAATATAATACAAATTATTTACTATGAATATTTTTTAACATTATAGAACCAATTTATTTGAAATAAAATAATTAAAATAATTTTTTAAAGTAACCAATCAATTATTTAAATATTTTTTTATGCTAATTTTATTGATTATTGTGTGTGTGTGTATTAAGTGCATATACTTGAAAAAAAAAAAAACCTTCTTACCAATATTAAATAAGAATAAAATTTTATTTTTCATTAATTAATTTTTATGCAAGTTTATACATTAATTGTAACTTTATTTTTTGGATATATTCTTATCAAAAAATATAATTTAAAGTATTCCTTTTTGAATTCTTAATTAATATTCCACGTTTAAATTATAATAAGTTTTTATTTAAGAATTCTCGAATAAAGAAGAATAAATCATGTTTTTTAAGCAAAAATTTTATGAAAAATAGACAAAAAAGTAATAATTAAATAAAAAATTAATGAAAAAATTATAACATTTTGAAATGATTTTGTTTTATTTACCCGTAGCATTGCATATATAATTTCAAAAATTAATCTTCTCATAAGCATTAAATAAGAATCTTTTTTGTCATTTATTAATTTTTGTAAAAGTCTCGTCCATTAATTATAACTTGATTTTTTGAAATATAATATTATAAAAATTATATTTCTAATTTTTTTAATTATTGATTAATATTTTAGTTAAAATTATTATAATTTTTAATTTTAAAATCAATTCTTAAAAAAGAATGATTTATGTTTTTCATTAAGTATAAAAAATTAATAAAGAATATTAGAAAAAAATAATTAAATAAAAAATTTTAAAATTTAAAATAAGTTTGTTCTATCGGATCTCCGGTGTAGCGCGGGTAATCGACTAGTACATTTACTAATCATTTTACTATTTAAAATACTATTCATACACTCACAAATCACTATTCATATACTCACAAATCACTATTCTTTTCACTATTCATGTCAATTTTTTAACACTTTGGTCCTCAAATATTTAAATTTTTTTTTCAATTTCAAAATTTAATTATATTGTGATTTGGTCTCGTTTTGTTTTAGTGTTTTCTCGTTAATTATTTTTATTATTTAAAATTTACTACTTTAATTTGTCATTTTTTTAAAAAATTCTCTCTCTCTCTGTTTTTTGTTTTTTCAATTTAAAACTTTAAATATATTGTGATTTGATCTCATTTTATTTTAGCGTTTTTGTTAATTATTTTTATTATTTAAAACTTACTATTTTAATTTGTCATTTTTTTAAAATTCTCATTCAATTAATTTAAAATTATATTTACTAATAGTTTTGATTTATTTTTTCTATATGTATGGATTTTGTCATAAAATTTTGGAACATGGTTATTTTTTCTTTTGAAAAATAGATTTAGATCATTTTTAAATTATAGTGGCATGATTAATATATATAATTTATCTAAAATAAATTTTTAGATTAAAAGTGTCTTTCAAATAATTTTTTTTCAGTTTTTTATATTATTTAAAATTTACTAAATTAATTTGTCATTTTTTAAAATTCTTTTTTTTTCAATTTCAAACTTTGATTATATTGTGATTTCGTCTCTTTTTTTTTAATATTTTTTGTTAATTATTTTTTATTATTTTAAATTTACTACTTTAATTTGTCATTTTTTTAAAATTCTTATCTAATTAGTTTAAAATTATATTTATTAACAGTTTTGATTTATTTTTCTATATGTATGGATTTTGGAATAAATTTTTACAATATGATTATTATTTTTTTTGAAAAATAGATTTAGATACTTTTAAATTATAGTGGCATGATTAATATATATAATTTGTCCGAAATACATTTTTAAATTAAAAGTATTTTTCAAATAATTTTTCTCGATTTTTTATTATTATTTAAAATTTACTACATTTATTTTTTATTTTTTTAAAATTCTTTATTTTTTTTCAATTTCAAACTTTGATTATATTGTGATTTCATCCCATTTTATTTTAATGTTTTTTGTTAATTATTTTTATTATTTAAAATTTAATACTCTAATCTGTCATTTTTTTAAAAAAATCTCATCCAATTAATTGAAAATTATATTTACTTACGAGTTTGATTTATTTTTCTATATGTATGGATTTTGAAATAAATTTTTAGAGCATGATTAGTTTTTCTTTTGAAAAATAGATTTAGATAACTTTTAAATTATAGTGACATAATTAATATATATAGTTTGTCTAAAATATATTTTTAGATTAAAAGTTTATTCCAAATAATTTTTCTCGGTTTTTTTTAAACTCAAATTAATTAATTAATAGTTGAAATTCAAATGTGAAAAATAAAAAAAAGATGGTTGCTCGTGCGTGAGGCCTATATTTAAAGACTAGCCATGCGTAGTATAGAAATAAAAAAATATTTAAGAAGGAGAAAAAAAAAAGAATTCACATGTTTTATTAATTTGTTTCTTCTTTATATAATCAAAATTATTGAAAATAAAATTTGTAATAATTTTTATTTTAGTCTATTAACTTAAAATTTAGTCAATATATACTTTGCAAGTTAACTTTTTATAGTATTTTTTGTTTTAGATTGAAAACTCGCTTATTATAGTTATGATGTATAAAAAAATATTGAATCGTTGCTTTTTTAGAAATCGATCGTGCAACTACTACTCGCATTAAGCATTTACTATTTATTTATTTGTTTTTGAATATTTTAAAATTAACTTATTTAAAATTAAATAATTAAAATAATGTTTTAGCTTAATCACTTAATGATTCAAATTAATATAGTTTTTCTATTTTAATATTATTCATTCTTTTGTATATAAATATATAAAAATTAAATTCACATTTTTTCAAAAACCAATATTCTCATCAACATTAAAAAAATAAAAATTATTTGTTCAATTCTATATAAGCTTTTAATAATTGTTATTTATGTTTTTTGACACAATCTTATGAAATACTAAAGCTTTTGTTTTAAAAAAAATATTTAATTTTCTTTTTAGTTAATAATCCATGGATTAACAAGGATGAATCATTTTTCTAAAGGAAAAATTATGAAAATCACAAATAAGAAATAGTTAAATATAAAATTTTTGATTAAATAATTTTTTACACCTTTGATTTCAAATATTTTTATAAATTCACACTATAAAACGGACTATTAAACTGAAATAATTTTTCTAAACGATTTTATATATTTTATTCAATCCATAACGTAAGCGCGGATAAAAAAATTAATATATCCTAAGTTTGCTTGTGATTGTTCGATAAATTTTAAAATATTTAAAGACTATCTATATTAACGTTATAGAAGAGATAAAGATATTAAAGAAAAAAAAAGGGAGAGAGTACTGAAAATGATAATAATATTTTCATTTAGCACACTGGAGCTTTTGAGAGGGCCTGAACACCCAACGGCAACTCATGAGCATAATTACCTCATGAATCAGCTATAAAGTTAGCTTTCTGTATACATGAGCCAAGTGCACAAACCAGTCTCTTGTAAGCATTTGCTTGATGACATTAACCAAAGGAAAATTATCTGTAAAAGATATTAGTGACATGGAATTGAAGAGTGATTGGGTATTTTTTTATATCCAATCCCGTGACATGGTAAATGTCTGGTCATAATTCTGCTCAATGCCGTGGTATTTGGTTCAGTACCTTGCGAAATGCATGTACTTACAGACTTTAGTTGCCATGTCACCATCACAAATTCGCAAGAATGCAATGTCCTTAGATTTAATCCAAAAAAAGAAAAAAGAAAAAGAATACCAATTGAAGTCGCACCAACCTTGTTTAAAACGGTTTTTGTGTCATTAAATTAGAATGGAAGTTTCAAAAAAGCAACCTGACAGTTAAGATTTATGAGTCTTATGATGGAATTTAGGATGAGAACTTAGCCGATGAAACCAAAAGGAAAAGAAAAATAAAATTGTTAAAACAAGGAGAATACTTTAGTTTTTTGGAATTACTTGTCAAGCGAAAGGCACGTGCCACTGCAGTAAAAAATGGGCTTTCTTAATGCCAGGGCGAGATAATTCTTTTCGTATGAGCCCACGTACAAGGGTTATATATTCGGGTCAATCCGAGTCCAAACATAAACACTCGGGTCGACCGGATAGCTAATTTAACAATTTATACCCAAAATTTCATAAAATAAAAATATGACCGTCACTTGAAGAAAGCAAAGCAAGAACCTCTCCTTTTTGTTTCTCTCTTTTCCTCTCTGCAACTCTCAGATTCCTCTCCACCATGGCGTTTCCTTACATGGAAGCTGTAGTCGGTATATCCTCTCTCTTCAATCTTTATCTCTCAACTCAAAAAAAATAAAAATCATTAGCTTATTTTTGTCTTAACGCCTCATTTATTCTTTTACAATTTTTTCGATTATTTTGCGATTGTCTTCGATTAGGGTTTAGCTAGCGTCACATTTTTATTCATTTCTTGATTTTATTTTATTCTGTTTTTTATACATTTCTGTTACTGCGATAGTTATGCGTGGTTTTTAATTTGGATATTGGAGTTTTATTATTATTATTATCATTTTTTTGAGCATCGGGGTTTATTTATGAAGAAAAATCTTTCCTTGGGGGGAAAAAATGAAAGTGAAGAGTTTTTAGGCTTGAATGGTGAATTTTTTATTTTTTTTAAGCTCTTGGGTCAACAAAAAGAAAACAAACCTTTTGTTTTGCTGTTTCTTTATGCTTATTTGAGGGTTTTCCAAGAAACTAAAGTTAGAGGGAACTTTCGAGATTTTTTTTATTTTTCTTAGTTTTTTAGGGCTACCAAATTGATGGTAAAGAAAGAGCAATAAATTATGGCTACCAAATTTAGGGCTAAATGATTGAGAATGGACCAAATGCGAAACTGTGGTAACACACTTGCTCCAATAGCTGGAGCTGCTAAAGAACATTCGCATCTGCCTTTGTTGTTTGTATCTTTGATATTTATCAGTTGAGAATGTGACAGTTAGAGGCCATTGAGATACAAACCATTTGTATTAGTTGCAGTTTGATTCTTCTTTTTTACACTTCATTTGAATCTTTTTTGACGTTGGGATCAGTGGTTGGATGTTTTATGTTAAGGAGATTCTGACTACTGCATGGTTTGTCCTGATTTTCCAGGTTTTATGATACTCATGTATTTCTTTGAGACCTATTTGGATTTGCGACAACATGCTGCTTTGAAACTGCCAACTCTCCCAAAAACTTTGGAAGGAGTAATCAGCCAAGAGAAGTTTGAAAAATCTCGAGCTTATAGTCTTGATAAAAGGTTTGCTGTTTGTTGCAACTAGCTAGCAGTGATTCTTTTAGCTTTTCCTCATCTGGTTCTTAATGTATGTTTTCTTTGATTCTCACTAATGTTTTTTCCTTTGCATCTCTTAACTTTCAGCTACTTCAATTTTGTTCATGAATTTGTTACTATACTTCTGGACTCTGCTATTTTGTTCTATGGGATATTGCCTTGGTTTTGGAAGGTAAGTACTTATCTGCATTGTTAGTGGCGCTACTCTGTGGTCGTATTGTGATGCAATTCCATAGTTCAATCAAAGAAGAACTCAAAGTAAATTGCTAGATACGATGATTATGAATGAAAATCTTTATTTATGAAATGAATCAATCAAATACAATGCTCAAGTTCAGTTGAAAACACAAAAGAAGAAGAAAACTTCAAGCAGAATTTTCAGAGAGAAAAACAGAGAGAAACAGAGAAGGAGAGATACGGTTTGCCAAAAACTTAGAATACAATTCAAACCTTTTCTCTCCTCTATTAATATACTAGCCGTTAGAGACAAATCTAACTGACTAAGCCACATCATTAATTTCAATCCTTCGTGCCTCCTACATGTCTTCCATTTGTTTAGAAGATGCCCCACCTTGCCACATAATCTGCAACTAACATCTTCTCCACAGAATCTGCACTGCAACTAACATCTGCAATTCAAACAACAGTTACTTCAAAATCACCAGTCCATTTTCCTCGTATTGTCACCATCTAATTCTGTCCATAACTGCAGAAATCAGGAAGCTTTCTGCTTTTGGCTGGTTTCAATGACGAGAATGAAATACTCCACACCCTTGCTTTTTTGGCTGGTGTTATGATATGGTCACAGGTATGCTCTTGATTTCTAATTACTGTAGTCGATAATAACTGCCATATTTATGCTGCCTGACTTTATACAACAGTTTAGACTGTTGGTCTGTGATTTCAGTTATTTTTATTTTTCTTTTTTCTTGCACAATTAATTAGGTGGTAATTTTCACATGTGAATTGAGCACACAGCATTTGCAGTTATTTTTAAGATTATCAAGCAAGAATATACACAGGTGAGGTTGGGTTATTTTGTATAATAGTTCTGGTGTATGGATGAAGAGCATGCACATTGGCATCAATAACTTTCAAATCTACATCTTGAAAGAGGCGAGCTGGCAGAATACTGTAAGTCCCCATAGGAGAGACTCCCTGGTTGATGACACTGTTCATAGACCAAGCTAATAATTTTGATGTAATAGCATATGGCACAGACAAGACTTTTCTAATATAAACAATATCTGGTTTAGAATATTTGAGTTTTTACCTCTTCAGAAGGATGTTCTTTGAAGACTAAAATAAGTATTTTATTTATCATGTATATTGCCTTGCTTTTTGTTTGTGTGGATATTTTAATTGGGTTTGCGTATAGAATTAATAACACAGTAATTCTATGATTCATTTTTTTAAACAAAGAAATTAATGTTATTCTATTTTTGCTGGTGATTATCACATTCTTTAGCATTGTTTGGAATGCTGTTTGGATTGGAGTACCCTCATAAGCAAATGCATGTAAGACACATTTTCAAGTTCCTCAACTGATACTATTTGATTGATTTTTCTGAAATATGTTCATGCAGATTACCGATTTGCCATTCTCTCTCTATTCAACTTTTGTGATTGAGTCCCGACATGGTTTCAACAAGGTTTGTATTCTCTTTCATATCATGTGATTTTCACACATCTTGTTACTTATTAGAGTACTAATTCTGTGTTGGTGGATCTGCATTTCTTTTACTTGTATGTGCACTGGTATAAAATATATAGTTGTTTGAATTACTATCCATTTTATATCTCATCTCTTGTAGGATTCTAATATATTTTCCATTTGTACAGCAAACAATATGGCTGTTCTTTAGGGACCTATTCAAAGGAATTTGCCTTGCCATTGTACTTGGCCCACCAATTGTTTCAGCTATTATTTTAATAGTACAGGTTCGTTCATCTGCCAGTGTTGATGAAGTGGCCAGTTATTTGCAGCATTTGTTTGCCATCTGCTGTCAACAGTTGGTCATTTTTATTCTCGAATTGATGATGTTGATTTGGAATAACTGGTAGCTTTTATTCTAAAATGCTCTTACAAGTTACAACTCTGTTATCTGCTTTTGTGAATGTCCAAGTCTGCCCACATTATGTTGAGTTTTTGTTTGCATGGTTGCAGAAAGGAGGCCCTTACCTGGCCATTTATCTATGGGCATTCATGTTTGTTCTTTCTCTGGTCATGATGACACTCTACCCAGTTTTAATAGCCCCACTCTTCAACAAGTTTACCCCTGTGAGTATTTGAAATTCCTTACACTGTGAAATTCATTCAGGCCTATGTCATGCTTGATTAATGATCTTTTTCCCCCCTATTTTTGTTGTGACAAATAGCTTCCAGACGGAGAGCTCAGGGAGAAAATCGAGAAACTTGCTTCCTCTCTCAAGTTTCCTTTAAAGAAGTTGTTCGTTGTAGATGGATCCACAAGGTCAAGCCATAGCAATGTGAGGATTCTTACTTTAGAATATTTATTGAGGTTTCTTTACATTACTTGCAACCTTTCTTCCAGTATACAGTGTTTTGTTTTTGTTCGTTTCCCTGCTGTTTCTCGAACATGAAGTAAACCAGTGCTTCTCGTCCCTATTTATATTTCCAAGTCCCTTTCTTTCCAATCAAAAGAATTATCTATTTTTCTTGTTCAAACTGTTCACCTTACTTAAGGTCAAGGTAAACTAACAGTATTGCTATTCACTCAAATCAGAATTGCAGGGGAACTTTTACCGAAAGCTGATGTCTATTTGAGTAATTGATTGTTTAAAGCGCAGAAAAAATGCATTAGATAGGTGCATTGCATGTGGTTGGCTCACATTTTCCTTACTGCTGATATTGATATCATACATGGTTGCTGGTGCTTTCTTTATTGTCAAGTCATCTGTACTTTCACCATAAGATTGTGTTTGACAATCTACTTTTCTAGTCTGTTGTGGATCAAATTAATATTCTATTAACAATGTGCAGGCCTATATGTATGGATTCTTTAAGAATAAGCGAATCGTACTGTATGACACATTGATTCAGCAGGTGAGTTTGCCTTCCTTTCTGGATTTTTTTCCATATTATTATTAACCTTATCGAACTGAGCTCATGAAGACTATATGTTTTTTTTTCCTATATCCATTTTATTTTGACGACCTTCTTTTGTTTGAAGCAATATCTGTGAAATACAGGAACTGCTGGTGTTTTATTATCGAAATAGCATTATATTTGAAATACTGATGCTGCCCTAATTGTATCATGCACTGAGTGCAATTGTTAACTTCAATCATGCTGTTGGTTGCCTTCTTGGAAGTTAAAATGCGTTCAGAATGACAAAACTGTATGTATATTTGGTCAACATAATTGCTGGGTTCACTCGACAGCTTGAAGAAACAGTGTTGTATTTAGGGATAAGGGTTCTGTTGTAATTTTGTCCAACATACTAGAAGTTTGAACAGTAAGATGCCAGTTAGTGGCTTCTGGTTAAGCTGCTGGATTTGTAGCCTTTTTAGTGAGTGGACGCCTGGTCCTTAAAAGGACTTCTCTCTTGTGTACCTTAGCTGCTTAGCAACTTGGAAGCAACCTCCGTAGATAACTCCCTCCTGTTTGTCTCCTCAAAGGAATCCCCTTTAGTTGCTTACTTATGACTAATTTTTCTAGAAATACTTCCCAAATAGGCTATGTATGCCCTCGTACATATTATTTTGGGTGAAAGGGAATAAGAATTTTCAGCTCCTTTTTTCTTGCATGTTTTGGTATGCCATTCTAAATTGCATGTCGTATACATTCTTTTTTCAGGTGTGTTGCCTAAGATTTCTTAGCGAATGATTCCTTTAAACTGTAGTCTGGTGTTAGGTTTTCCTGTCTTCCTCATTGTCTAGGTTTCTTTCATGATCTTAGTTTCATCTAATCTTTCAATGAGCCTTCTCCACTGAAACCATTATTTGGAGGTTCCTCAATTCCTGATCTCGAGGTGTTGGATTTGATCAAAATCCTACACCAAATTTTCGAACTCTGATCTGATACACATCCTCCAACATTAGTAACCTAGAACCTACGAATTAAAGCTTAGATTTTGCTATTTATGGGAATTGAAATACTGGCAGTTACTGCACTCTTGTAAATGGCCAGATTATAAACCTATAGGGTGTGGGTTGCTGACTCTGGCCATTTTTTGGTGGCGCTGCCTCCAGTTAGATCCTTGTCAGATCTTATGGAAGACATTCTCCCTGTCAAATTCAAATGGATAAGAAATGTGGTGTTTGCCTTCGATTTTTCTTTATAAGAGTTCCAAAGGGGTGTCTCCGTGGCCTTTGCCTGCTTCAAAATTTTTGATACTGATATCCATACAATCTTAAAAAAATGTACTGTTGCGTTTTTTAAAATACATAGTAGCTCTCCAACCGGGAAGGACAGGTGGGGTGTAACATATTATACATTACAAGAAGCATGTTCTTTGTTATTATTTAAGGACCAGAGCATTTTTGCAATCTATTTACCAGTTTCTCAAGTTCCCACTCTTCCTGGCAGTCTGAGCAACTTTGTCCTCGAACCATTTAGTCTGTGCCCTTATTTAGAATTATGGTTTAAACGTGGATATACTTTTCCCTATGTTGTGAAAGCATCTTTACATCTATGTGATTCTTTGCAGTGTAAAGATGATGAGGAAATTGTAGCTGTTATTGCCCATGAACTGGGACATTGGAAACTCAATCATACAATGTACTCATTCATTGCTGTGCAGGTATGCTGTAATTGCTTTCTTACAAATTGATTTTTAATTCTATTTGTGCATAAAAATTCTATTAGAATGCCATATATATGTATACCATCTGAAAGGCATTGTCTGAGACTATCATTGAGAAAAGGCTCAGAGAAAACTTTGCCACAGATGCTGTTGCACTTTGATACTGTAAATGCTTTGGTTTGAGATTAAAACTTGAGGATTTGTTCATGAGCCTGATGAGAAAATATTGTTAAAAAAAAAAAATCTCGCATTGAAGCTCAAGAAAAACTTAATACAATGCGCTAAAAAACACATTATGGAATCTCAATCTGTGTTTTGGTTGGAGAGTTTACTGTTTTGGGTAAGGATTTTCCAACCATCCTCATATAGGCGTCCTTTCACTTTACTTGTAAACTTATGACTGGTGTATGATTCATTTTTGTTGTTGTATGCTCTATTATTCTGCAGATTCTAACGTTTTTACAATTTGGAGGATACACGCTTGTGAGGAACTCGACTGATCTCTTTCGAAGTTTTGGGTTCGATACACAGCCAGTGCTCATTGGACTGATCATATTTCAGGTATTGCTGATATGAAAACAATTGCTGTGAGGAATGGAAATGCTTATGTTTTTTCTTTCTTTTTTGGTGTATTGGGGTGGTGGGTGGTGGTTGGCTGTCGTGGTGATCTGTTGGGTTTATATGACTTGCTTCCTTTTTTGCAGCATACAGTAATACCTCTCCAACACCTTGTAAGTTTTGGTCTTAATCTGGTGAGCCGATCTTTTGAATTTCAGGTAACCTCTACCTCTCTCTCACTCTCCTTCTGTTTCTGTGTGTCTGAAAGTAATCTATCTCACGTGATGTAATTGTTTGATGTAGGCCGATGCTTTTGCTAAAAAGCTTGGTTATGGCTCTGCCCTTCGGGCTGGTCTTGTGAAATTACAGGTGATCTTTTTAACTTGTTTCCTGTACCTGTATAGCAGACTAAAAGTAGTGGAGATGGGCTTGTTTATATTTCTTGCATTCCGATGTTTGTGGGATCTAAGTACTACATAGCCAAATTATTCTTTTCAAATCCATTTTTTTCCACTATGCTTAGCAGAGTCTAGATGATTGTTGGTTTGACAGCAGCACAGAAAGTTTTAGTATTCCATTAGTTGATTGTGTGCCTGGATTGATCTTTGATTGGCTCGCATAATCAGAATGGCTTATTTTTCCACGTAGAGCTATACTTATAGTGTATGCTCTTAGGAACGATGAGGCCTATTAAGTCTGGGCTTTTTATTGGATTATCAGCAGTGATTTATATTCAAGTGTTATTGGTGGAAATGCACATGGCTGAACAGCGTGTCAATTTTTTTCAGGAAGAAAATTTGTCATCTATGAACACGGATCGTTGGTACTCAGCATATCACTATTCTCATCCTCCCCTTGTTGAAAGACTGGCAGCGATTGATGAACCAGATAAGAAGGCTGACTAACAAAGGGCAATCTGTGGGTAGCTACCCAAGAATTTAATTCATTTCATTGCAATTGACAGAATACTGGAATAGTCAGTCAGCAGTTGTAATGTTACCCTATATGAGTTTTGTTGAAGCTTAACACTTATATAGTTCCCAGGTCTGAGAGAGGGGAATAGAAAGGAACAGGAGAAAATCAACTGGAAACAGTGAAATTTTAGTTACACATTGTGTTTGCATGAGCTAATGATCACAGGACCTGTTGATTATGTGTTTCAAGCCTGATATGACATCCTTACTAATTTCGAGCAACCAATTTTTTTTATATATATATGAAAAAAATACAATGAACCTTGTATCCAAAAGGGCGAGCTGCTAAAAACCCCTTGTATTATTTCAGGTAATTTTGATATTTTCTCTTGGTATTAGCAAAATTAATTTGGTTTTGAATGGGAATGACTTGGTAACTCAAAATTGCGTCACGCTCTGTGTTTTGATCTTTATGCTTAACTCGTCACGTGATTGCATATAGGTTTAAAAGCCGACTCCATTGCTGGCTGCTAAAAAGTTGAATAGTTAATGTAGTATTTTATAATCCACTGCTAGCAGTCAGTTTACCAACTAACTGTAGCTGAACCACTGGATGGATTGCTGTTCCGTTGTTTTTTCATTCTTAGATTCCTTCTCTCTTCTTTGTTTGATGGATGGTTGCTTCGTTGCTTCTCAAATCAAAATTTGTATCGGAATTGACTTCACGTTGGAACCACGGATTTTCTACACAAAAAAAAAAAAAGAACTACTGAGTTTGGATTTGAGTACAGCAATTCATAATCCACACCCCCTCAATACATACATAAACAGTGCTATATTCTTCTTAACTCCAATCAAATGAAGAAGGAGATAAATTATTTGCAAGAAGAAAACAATAAAGAAACATGAGATGTGAGGCTTTACTAAAGATTTCAAGAAAAGCACAGCTGTCATTGGGCACGAAACCAACCAAGTGATATTTTGTCAAATTCCAGAGTCCATTATTGTGTCGTTGTCGTCTACTCGATTCTTACAGGACTTTCCACCATTTGGTGTTTTTATAATCAATCAAGAACCTTTTCCTATTGTGTCATGACTTGGATAAGATTGTAATAAAAAGATTCCAAAAGGATTACTTGCAACCTTCAAAATGCAGGAGTAGGATGAACTACACAATTCATAAATGTATTATCTAAACCATGATTTCAGTCCAGAAAATAAAGATCAGCACCAAACTCCTTTGATTTACAAAAGTCTCCCCTTGTGGGTCAGACTGGCCCACAGCTGGCTTAACATGAATGCATCAGCCATCATGTAGGGATTGATGGAAGCATGGGACCTAACGATGAATATTGCGCAACTGCCAAATGGAAATTATACACAAGTTCAGTCTTTAGTCTTTACTACACGTACCTAAGAACTAACGAAGGAAGGAAAACATAGAAAGCAGCTCCCTCTTCGTCTTAGCATCATTATCACCTTTAACGGTCACCTTTTTTTTGTCCGTGTAGTTGTCAGTGGCTATGTAAGGCATTCCCTAATTAAACTTTGCCAAATTCATCCTCCCATCCAACTAATCCTAATCCATAACCCAAATCCGAGAGAATTTATGGATGGTTGAAAAGGGCTAAATGAGCATCAATCCCTCAACTTTAGCTTATTTCATAATTAATTTCTCAACTTTTTTATTTTGATTTTTTTTTTAGAATTATGTTTCATTTAAAATCATAGCCTTTCTATTAATTTTTTTTTTGGTAGGATTTGCACTTAAAAAGCAGATGATTATAAAAAAATAATAACAATTCACATTTTCATTTGCAGAATTTACCAATGGAAACTTATAAAAATTACTTAAAAGCTTAATTTCAAGAGTAATGCTAGGCATACTTAATTCTTCATTGGGAATTTTTATGCAAAAAAAAAAAAAATGAAATCTTTATTAAAACTCTGTTATTAAATGCATGGCAACTTCTGATTAATGATTTATGAGTTAATACATTCTATAATTATTACTTTATTATTAATTGATAAGATTACTCCTTATAAATTAGAAACTTTCTATCTAATGAAATTCCACATCAAGCATTCATAGTACTATTCTCATTTCAAGTGAAACCAAAATTGAAAACGGTGTTTCTCAAATAAACTAAAGCTTCGAAGAGCTAACAACTATTATCACAAAAAATTATGCTTCTAATCATTACTGCTTAAAAGCTTTGGGATCATAATTTTAGAGATTATATATATATATACAGACACTATTTCGTATATGCATGACATACTTAAAATCTAATAAAAAAACTTAATTTCAATTCATGAAAAACAAAAACAAGGAACAAAAAAAAAAAAAAAGGTTCGATATATCCCTACATTAAATAAAATACTTGTTTTGAATGTGAGTGTATTTGTTATGCAAGTGAGCATTTCAAAACATAGAAAAATAATTTTTTTTTAAAAAAAATTCAGCATTGGAATGAATAAGGGTCAATATTTTCTTCATAATCATTAAGCGGCTGTGCTTTCTTATGGCCGTTACATTTCAGCACTTGGGTTTGATAGTAAGTTTGTTGCTCTTACTAAATATTAACTCCATCCAAAATTAGAAGTAAACAAAAAAAAAAAAAAAAAAAAACAATCTCCAATCTCACTTCAAGGACAAACACGTCCTTTAACCTTAATCCAGTCTCACTTCAGCTGACAGCTTAGCTTACTCAGACAAACTGACAGCTCATCTTCACACGCCAATGTTGCTCCTGTTTCTCTCTCTCCCTCTCTCTCCTTCCTTCCTTCCTTCCTTCCTCCAGAGGGAAATGCCTTTTGCTTTACTATCCACTTGATTCCTCTCTCCACATTTCTTTGGTTCCTTTCCTCGCTTATCCTACTCGCCGGGAATCTCTTTCTTTCCCTTTTCTTTTTCCGGCGAAACCTAATGCAACCAAACCAAGAAGTTCAATTGCATAAAAATTTCCGCTAAATCCAACTACGTGCAGCCCGTTTCTTCTTTTCTCATTTTCTACAGAAAACAATAGTAATGATGCCAGTATACGATGGTGCGTTTGTTAATAGAGAGCTATCAAAACCGACGTCAATTTTTGGTCTCCGTTTATGGGTAGTCATAGGAATCTTATTGGGCTCATTAATAGTTATTGCCCTCTTTCTCCTCTCTCTTTGCGTTACTTCACGTCGCAAGAACCGACAATTCAAACAAACAAAGATAGATACCACTCCTCCAATCTCTAAAGAAATTCAAGAAATCGTGCACTTGCCTGTACAAGATCACAATCACCATGTGATTCAGGTGCCGGAGATTCAGGTTGAGATCGGGAAGGTGGAGCATAGAGTGGTGTTTTCGAGTGGGGAGAGTAGAGGGACTGCTAGCGGTGGTGAGACGGCATCGTTTGGGAGTGGAAGTGTGGGGCCTGAAGTGTCGCATCTTGGCTGGGGTAGGTGGTACACTTTGAGAGAGTTGGAAGCTGCTACTGGTGGGTTGTGTGAAGAGAATGTTATTGGTGAAGGTGGATATGGGATTGTGTATCGTGGGGTTTTGGGTGATGGGACTAAAGTTGCTGTTAAAAATTTGTTGAATAACAGGTGACATTTGTTCTTTTTATTGTTTCATTTGATGCCTTACAATTATTTGCATGTTTTCGTTTTTAGGTTAATGAGAAAAAATTGGAACGAATTGCATGTCTGTCTTTGATTTGTTGCTACTTGCTAAGGGATGATTTGATTAAGATGATTGATTAAAGTTTGGATCTTCACTTGTTATGGATTGAACTTGGGTTGTTTGAGATGTTTTAGGTTGTGAATTGCTATGAGAATTTGATATATATTTGCTTATTTTACTGTGTTTTAAGTTTCCATGGAGAAGAAAATTGCTAAGTTTAATTTCTGTGATGTGCTTGAGTGGTTATGATTGGTGTCTTCTTTTTTGATCTTCTGCTTCATTTTGCTTTTTTGGTTCTTGTCTTGCGTGTGGCTGGTTATGTGCTGTAAAGTGGCATACTGTTGTGGGATTATTTACTTTTTCTTGTCAAATCCCTGTGATCATTATTGAACCTGAGTTGATAATTTTGGAACATGAATAGGAGCTGCTACAGCCGACAGCAGTCTTCCATTTACGTCTTTACTGTCATTCTACTAAAATTATGCATGCTTAGGTTAGTAGCTCATGATACTAGAAATTTTCAGGGGTCAAGCCGAGAGGGAATTCAAAGTAGAAGTGGAAGCAATTGGACGAGTACGGCACAAAAATCTTGTCAGGTTGCTTGGATACTGTGTTGAGGGTGCTTACAGGTATGCCTATAATTATCTCCCAATTTGAAATTGAGTTTGTGTCTGGTGTGTCAACAGTTGCAATGTAATTGGTTTTGTAATGTAGAATGCTTGTATACGAGTATGTTGACAACGGTAATCTGGACCAGTGGCTACACGGCGATGTTGGAGAAGTCAGCCCTCTAACATGGGATATTCGAATGAACATTATATTGGGAACAGCAAAAGGGTAAGTGTTCTGAATTCCATTTCAAAGTAAACTCGTGATCCATATTGATGCATGCAATTGTCGGTCAAATTATCTGTTCTTGTTTTTCACTCAAGGTATTTCGTTTGCTACTATTGTTGTTGCAGATTGGCCTACCTTCATGATGGTCTTGAACCGAAGGTTGTTCATCGAGATGTGAAATCTAGCAACATATTACTGGATCGCCAATGGAACTCTAAGGTTTCTGATTTTGGGCTTGCCAAGCTCTTACATTCTGAGAGAAGTTATGTCACAACACGTGTGATGGGAACATTTGGGTCAGTTCGTTTCCTTTTTTTGAGTTCTGTTTCAAAAAATAATCATTTGCAATGCAAACTTTGTGCATGTAAGTTTTTTGAAACATTTGTTGGTTGACTTATAATTCTGTTAGGTAGGAAAAATAACTCCTATTTTGTTTTCTAGTTATGTTGCTCCAGAATATGCTTGCACTGGAATGCTGAATGAGAAAAGTGATGTTTATAGTTTCGGTATACTTATCATGGAAGTAATTTCTGGAAGAAACCCTGTTGATTATGGTCGGCCACAAGGAGAGGTTAGTTTTTACATATTCAAGAAATTTCTCTTTACCTATTTTATCTTTTATTATCATTTGCTGTAACTATAACTTTTGGAAATAACAACACAATTGCAGGTGAATCTGGTAGATTGGTTAAAAACTATGGTTGGGAACCGAAAATCTGAAGAAGTAGTTGATCCAAAGTTACCCGAGATGCCTGGTTCAAAAGCATTAAAACGTGCTCTCTTGGTTGCTCTTAAATGTGTTGATCCTGATGCAACAAAGAGACCCAAAATGGGACACGTGATCCACATGCTTGAGGCTGAGGATCTGCTATTTCGTGATGTATGCATCATTTCTTTTCAAACAGACATATAATCTGTGGTGTCTAAAGAAATGATATTTCTTTTTTAATGCATCGGTTTCCAGCTTATCGATTCATTCTTGTGCCATTTTGCAGGAACGTCGAGTTGGGAGAGAATCTTCCCATTCACAGCATGATTACGAACAAGAGAATAATGTTGCTACAAAATTTGCTGATAAGCAATTGGGTGAAGGGACTTCAGACACAAGTGAAGGTGATAGTGGTAGGAAACATCATCAACCAACTAGATGGAGATAATGTCATTGGAGAATTAGGTGACTAACAATTTTACATCTCTCCAAGTTATTGAATCTTTATTTTATTTTTTTCCCTGTAGGTATTTTAATGTGCTTGTTGTATCTTCAATTATAAGAAAACGATAATCCGCATTTGTTTTAAGCTTAGCTTTTTATACCTTTTCGGATATCCTACTTCAATCGGGAAGCAGTTGTGTGATTGAAAGATTCATTCATTATTCTTATAGAAAAATACTATATTATTGTTTCAATTATAAAACAAAATTACTTGTTTGTATACTAGATAGTCATCCAAAACTAGTTCTGAACTTTCTCAATTTATCGATTACTTCAAATTAGTCATGAGGATTTCCTGGATGTAGTTTGATTGTCCCATTCTTGTTCTCTCAATGTTTCTTTTACTAAGTTAGCATGGTTCCATTGCGACTTGTCACCATCATTGCCAGCCCCAAAACCAGATGTTTGTGGGAGATGGACCCAGTACCCAGCTAATTCATCTGTAGCAAACGTACTTGCAACTCTTTTCATGTGCTTTTCTCGTTGTGGATTGGACCAGCTAGCTAGGAAACAGCCAATATCTAGTCTGGAAATGGGGTCATGCCATGGAATTTATTTTACCATCGTTGCCAGAGCACATGCTTTTGCATTGTAGCCTTGCAATGACAATTTGCATAATACTGTTGAAGTTGACAGTTGTGGATGTATTTGGTGAGTTCATTTGTCACTTTGTTGCACTTTGCTATCCTAGGTTCGTGAATTGGTCTTATTGAACATTCTAGCCAAGCAATCTTGCTTACTGTATCAGGACAAAATAAATCTTGGTGAAGGCTTTTAGTCTGGTGACGAGTCCAATATCCTATACACAACCAGTCTAGAGATGACAAATTGTCTAAGCTTGGGGATTTCACGAGTTTTATTTGGGCATTCTTTTTGACTTGGCTTAGGAGCTGTTGATCGTCAATTCAGAATCCTTCATCCATTTATCTCTCTCATGCCAGTGGGGTTTCATATCAAATGTAGGAGCTAAATTATCTTCTTCCTTTTTTGTTTTTTTCCCCCTTCTATTCAACTTCCTGATACTTTGTTTGTATCCTGTGGGGCCGAGAAGCCTGCGTTCATGTGATCCTTTATTGACGGATGAGCAGAGAGTAGATCTTGTAGGACTACTTTTGGCCATAAGAATTAGGTGGAGGAAAGAATGAAGATGTATTTCATGAATGTAGAATTTGGATTTACGGTAGGTAGACCTTTAATTAAAGGTGCGAAATCTTTTTCTGACCTTTTGTAAAGGTAAAGTACGATGCGAAGATACAGCATGCGTTGCTCAATTCTCACTCTTCCAGTCCATTGACCCCAATTCTCGTTCAGAAGTTTTAAAAAGGGGAAAGTGTATTAGGAATGTTTTAGGCATTATGGAGGAATGAGGCTGATTAATGCTGAACTTTATTCGAATCCAAAGGTGGAGAGGTACCTACTTATGTTGCCCCTTAAACCCTAGCTTTAATTACTTGTAAACACTGCATATGGCAGGACAGCTGTGTTATCAGCTTTATTAATGGTTTGCCATGCTGCAATGTTGTTCAAGCTCACTTTTTTCCTTTTTGTTATTAAAAAACAAAGGAAAAACTTAATCCAACCGTCATACGTACGAGCTTACAGAAGACGGTCTCAGCTGTCTACCGAATAAAAATATTGACCTCGAGCAACATAGATTGGCTGTCCCCAATATTGTAACTGATCCAATGACCCATTTCCCACCACCAACCATCTTGGAAGTTGAACCATCTTCGTAACATTTCCATCTATAAGGTTGGTCAGGTGGTTCACAGGAGTTGGATTGGACTCATGTTTTGAGTTCGAATTTCCAGCCATCGTTGGGTTACATAGCATCAATCTTCATTGTCCATATTTGAACCACATCTACGGAATTGGGCCCAGGCTCTCGACCTGGCACATCTGGGCAGCACAGTTAGTGTGTCATTGGACCAAAAGACTTGGGCATCCTTGTCATCCTACGATATTTGACTCAGGTAGACCAAACCAATCACGTAATAGAATCCATTACAGCAGCCAGTAATGATAGAAGAAGTCATTGCAACTAACCTATCAAACTGTTCTGATATATATCGGGATAGCAATTTGCCCTGCACAACGAGACCTCGCTCCTCCTCGTCCCGATCGATGTGAAGATTTTTGAGTTGATTCAGAAATGGAGCAGGGCATCACGCCTCGCTCCTCCTCGTCAAGACGAATAGGGGATGGTATTTGTCCATCTCATGTCACCTTGCTTTTTTTTTTTTTAAAAAAAAGAATTGTAATTATATTCAAAATATATATAAACTCTGAAGTTACAAACTAATCTTCAGTGTAATGATTGAGTTTTGATAATCTCTAAAGAATAAAGACATGTAAAATTTTTTATTTTTTAATTATATATATGATGTTAAACTATTATCTTTTTTAATTGTAATTTTTATATAAGGGAGGCACAGGTGGTCCGTGAGAATCCATATCCCTTGTCCTACACTGGGACTAGGCAGGGCCACCTCATTGCCATTTATATATATATATATATATATCTATCTTGTAATGGTAGTAATAATTTTCTTAAGATTCCAAGTAAAAGAGGCTTGGTCAGTAAAGAGGAGCATGGCAGCACTCGTATTTTTGTAGCTGCCTCCTATGTCCTTTTTAGTTTGAGTTCTTTGGTGGGCTGAGTCCATTTGTGAACCCTTTGCCAATGTCGGCGTTGGCCATATCTTCCTAGGCCCAGCACTTTCCAATGACTACTGTCTACTGCCTCAACTGTAAATATATAATAAAATAAGCTATTTTTCTTGGATCCTCTCTCGTTGCTCCCAAAAATAAATAAATTCCAAATATAATATTTTGGTCGGCAAATGAGGTCCAGATAGCACAACTCTGGGCAATTTCGTGTGGTTGGAAGCAAGGATTTTGTCCGTTGGATCGATCACATGCATTAAATAAAATCAAGCTTGATTTTCCTTACCTTACCTTTCTCTGACCCACCATTTCTGCTCACAAAATAAAATTCTACAAAACAAAAAAATAAAAAATAAACCAAACTACAGTAATCCCCATGAATATCTATCCGTTACCACAGCTCTCCACTCACATCCTTCCACGTACAACATCTGTCACCAATTTCCTTATAACAGCCAGTGACTCCATCTTTAACTACTCCTTCGCCTTCAAAACTAAACAAAGGCCTCACCTAACGTCCATCGATTAAACCGGAAACTTTCAACAAAGCTCCGCGTTTCGAAACTTTTCTCTGAAATTTCCTATCTTTTGCAACTATTCCTTCAGGTACAGTTTCTCTTTTAACTATTTTATTTCACGCAAAAAATTTCTATTTTGGTTTCTTTTTTCAACATCTTAGATCTGTGTTTTTTTTTTTTTAATATATATAGTAAAAATAATTAGGGTTAGGGTTTCAAATTTTTTTTTTACTTTTTAGGGATTCTTTTTCGAGTCTCGTTTTGGCTTGGTTGCTATTTTGATCTAAGGATCTGACTTTTGGGTGAGTTATTAAGTTTGAACTTTTTTGTATATGAATTATGTGCTTTTTTTTATTGTGTTTTAATTTTAAGAATAGAAGACATGAATGAAATGATAGATTCATGGATCGAAACTTTGGATTCGATTTGGTAGGAAAGGAGCTAGAGTCTTTTTTTTTTTTTTCAAATTAACTGATTTTTATTTTAATCGATTTGAACTTGAAATTCTTGTGTGAATGAGATAAAGAGAGAATAAGAATTGATGCTGTGCCTTTATGTTTTAATCTGTGGTTATTGATTTTAAAAGATGAAGACTGCTCAATAACTGGATATGCATAACTGTTGTTTATAGATTTTCTTTTGTCGAGCTTTTGTTGTGTGTTCCTTTTTTAAGATCTATATGCTTTATAGGTTTTTCTTTTAGGTTAATGGTGTTGGAATTTGTTTTCTGGGTCTTTGGTAAGAGTTTCGCATAACTTTCTCTTAGGAAGGACATGGAGGTTTAAAGAAAGGACCTTTGTTGGAGATGTGGTTCTTTCTTATGTTCTCTTGTTGAGTTGTTTTCATTGTTTTTCTAAGAAGCTCCTGTGATAAGTTTTGCAATTCATCTTGTTTAAGTTTGGGTCCTAATTGCTATCTATTGATTGTAGGTGCGGTTTATGGTTGATTTTGTGTGTTTTTCTTTTGATTTGTTGTGCAATAAGATTAATGATTTTGTTTTACCAAACTTGTTGCAGTAAATTGTTGAAATGAGTCAACCACAAGAGCCACACCGCCCTTTCTTTCCATTTGGAAATCCTTTCAGGATGTTATCTCCAAAGGGTTCTCAATTGTCCCCAAGGCTTCATTCTCTATTAAATGCTTTTGAGGAAGCATTGGCAGCAAGGTTGCGGAAACTTAATCCAAAAGACAAGGATGATGTTCTCAGCTTGACATGGATGAAATTGGCAATGGAGTCACTCTGTGAGACTCATACTGACATAAAAATCCTCATCACAGAACTTGAGCTCCCTGTGACTGACTGGGATGAGAAATGGATAGATGTGTACTTAGACATCAGTGTGAAGTTGCTTGATATGTGCATTGCTTTTAGCTCTGAGCTCTCACGGCTGAACCAAGGTCATCTCTTTCTTCAATGTGCCCTGCATAATTTGGAGTCCAACACTTCGGAGAAGTTATTGCGGGCACGTTCTTCCCTTGAGAGCTGGAGACAGCACATTGGGTCAAAGAATCCAAGACTGGAAAACTGTAAATCCATCTTGGGGAGTCTTGTGGATTCCTTGAGTCTGCCAAAGGTTAAGAACTCAGCGAAAGGAAAGGTGTTGATGCGTGCCATGTTTGGAGTTAAGGTACAGACAGTGTTTGTATGCAGTGTCTTTGATGCTGCATTTTCAGGTAAATCAAAGAATCTGTTAGATTTGGATGTCTCCAACACAATATTGTGGGCTCGAGCTTATTCTGATATGCAAAATATTGTAAATGGAGAAATTAGAGATATATTTTCTCGTGGGAAATTTACTGTCTTGAAACAATTAGATGAGGTTGATACGGTTGTGAACAATTTGTATCCCCTGATCCAAGATGGCACGGGACCTATTGAAGTGGAAGCATTCAGGAGTTCTTTTTCAGATTTGGGGATGAGAGCAGAAAAACTTTATCAAGGGCTAGATTTTCTTGCTAAGGAAGTAGATGGCTTTTTCAAAATAATTTTAAGTGGGCGTGATGCTTTGCTTTGTAACCTGAGAGTGTGTGACACTGTTGCTGACCCATTCCTAGAGAATAACGGGGAACAGGTTGTAAGATAGATGGTTATGTTGAAGCTGCATATTATTATGTATAGTTTAGGTATGAGATGTTCCCTTAGTAGTATTGTCTTGTGTGGCCTGTCTTGTCCTGTGTGGTGTGAGGTATCTTGTAGTACTTTCTTACTGGTTTGTACAAGGATGTTGTGCGATATAATGTTAACAATACATGAAATGCTTTGTGCTATTTCACTACGTGTTATGTTTTACCCTACCTCCCCTTCTTCCCCAAAATCTTAATGCTGCTTTTTTGAGGCGTTTGCAATAGGATTATGCTGCTTAACTGACCTCATGGAGGATGCAAAGTGTGGTGTTTCCTCTTATAGCTATCCATACATGCATCTTTGTCTTCAGGGTTTTTTCTTGCATTGTGCATGAAGGCTGAAGAAGTCTGAGGTTTACTGTATGGTAACCATGATAACTGTTGGTGGAATTCAGTTGGGTCTATTATTTCTTTCCAAAGTGCAAATACATGAAACTGTACATAATGTTTGATGTTCCTCCTCAACTATAGATGTGGTAGGGAGTGTCGTCTTCTCAACTTTGTTTTGTTCAGGGATGAAGTTATTACTAGTTGACAGTTTCACGTGGTAAGCATCGTTCTGCCCCAGCTTCATTTGTATTTCACTTAAATTGCAGAATGTTTTTGGGTGTTGAATTGACCTAGAGTTATTGGTATATTAGATCCAACTAAAACGAGTTGATTTGTTTGCTTTTGTATCATTTCCAAGGGGTGCAAATTCGTGACTTTGAAACATGTTTGGAAAGAATCAGATTCACTGATCCTTAAGGTTCCTGAATTGGGATAAGATGTATCTCAATAGTGTCATTTTACAGGTTATGATCAATGCATTACATCTTCAATATTTGAGAATATTATTGAGAACACTTTTCTTATATGCTTTTTAGCAGTTGAATGAAGTAGTGCACTGACTAGAGTCAGATGATCCATGAGATGTTTCTGCAATAAACAGCCGGATAATCTGGGAATGGGTTGCGAGGCCAAGAAGCTTCTCTTTATTCCAGTGATACACATTGATGGGTATTCTTCTCTTGCCTTTCAGTAGAATCCTTAAAGCCATTTTGATGCTTGGAGCACAGTATTTGTTTACACTTCTCAACCTTGAACGTAAAAGGTCAGGTGCTGTGCCTCCTTGTGGAGGGAGCCTTTTGATGTTTGAGCGAGCGGAGGTTGAGTTTAAAATAGATGTGTGAATGCTGGAAAGTGGAAACTGGAGAGCAAGCCAAAGCAAGCGGCGGGATGCCAATGGATTCTTCATGGGTCAGGATGTTCGAAACTTGGGGGCAGCTCATGGAAGGCAAGGGTTTGCACAAGGAAAAATCATGATATGCATGTCGACTTTTCTTTCTGTGTTGTGTGGAATAGAATGTCTTGCCAACCAATGATAGAGCCATTCTTGATCTAAATTTGCAAAAATTGTTAAGAGGTTGGATTCTGCTCATTAGATTGTGACATCATCAGTTTAGCACGAGGCTAGATTCCTGGTTTAAATTTCATGAATTTTTATGACCTCGCTGAACATGTGGAATGTCCAGAGGTAACGAAGAAAATAATGGATTTTCCAGTTGGTGGATTCCATTGATAATAGAAAATGTCATTGCGGTTGAGAGATAAGGCCGTGAAAGACTTGCCACGTTCTTTTTCGCATTGAATTTGTCAAAAACTACTAGAAAGCCAGTGCCCCTAAGTGTAACTCTGCTGCAGCCTGCACTGCCCAGGTACCGGCGCTATAAGGACAGTATGGTTTTCCTTAAACAAGTTACAGGCATAAACTGTGCCCTGCGTCTAGGGGCAGAAGATGGCTTATTGTCACATACTCTTTCATGTGATGCGGTACTTGGCTCACTTTTTTTTTAAGTCAAATTAAATCACTCTTTTCTTATATAAGTAAGAAAGACATATAAGAGATATAAGAATTTTTTTATATTACTCTTTCTAAAAGCTTATAACTCTTTAAGATTATGTATTTTTTAGATTTCGAATGTCTTGATCAAATAAAGACATCATCTATTGATAGTTCTTCACTTTCTCAATAAATTATTAGAATCTATTTAATTTAATGACTACAATTGATTCTTTAGAATTATCCTATTTAGATATTTACAAAGAATTATCTAGATATGTACATGTTAGAATAATGACGGATTCTATAATTCTTTAGAATATGTCTAAATCTTTCTTGGATATCTTAGAGGCTTCTTCATTACTTCGTAGCCTTTTAGAGGCTCTTGGGCTTATCTAGCATTCTTAATTGACCTCCGTAAATATCTCTCTTTCAAACGGGGTGTAACATTTTCCTCAACCTAATTTGATGATATCCTCGACGCGTCTTCATTATACTCTTCGACCTTTAATATGAATTGCCACAAAGCTTCAACGAGTTTCCAGTTAGCCTCGCTTTCTAGTAATCTCTTTCATTTTACATAACACTCCTTTCTTGGTGGCACTCCATGACGTCCGATCGTATGATCATCAAGTATGATATCAATTTCTTTGTCATATGAGTCAACCACTACTATAGGCGTTATATGAAAAACTCTTCGGTTTAGATCCTTTTCATCCTCATGGTATGGTTTCAACATACTAACAAGAAATATCGAATGGATTTTCAGCTTCGATGGTAACTCTAGGTTATAGGACACCTCTCTCACTTTATGTGCTAAATCGAATGGTCCTTCATATCGACATATAAGGCCTTTGTACACCTTTCGAAATGCCTTATGTTATTGTGGAAGTAACTTCATCATAATTTTGTTACTTGGTTGGAAGATAAAATCTATGTGTTTTTTGTCGGTTCACTTTTTCATCTTCTCGACAGCTTTGTTCAAATACATTCACGTCAAGTCCGTCCGCTCTTGCCATCCTTTAGCCAATGAATACGTTGTAGGGTTGCTTCTTTGGTATTTGTCACCAAGTATTATCGTATGTGCAATGAGAGGCTCGCGACTCATCACGATTTCGAATGGACTCTTATCGGTAGACTCATTCGTTTGTAAGTTACGGGAGAATTGGGTAACATCCAACGAACTTAGCCTAATCTCGCCGGTTGGCACTCACAAAATGCCTTAAATATGTCTTCAAGTAGCATTGATTCTCTCAATTTGCTTTTCTATCCGAGAGTGAAAACTTATGGAGTAATGCAATTTCGAATCCAACAAGTCGAACGACTCAATTCATAGCTTCCTAGTAAATCAAGAATCTCGATCATCGATTATATGTCGCCTCATGCCCTAATACTTCACCACGTGCTTGAAGAGTAGCTTAATGACATTTTTGGTCGTCATATCCACTAAGGTTGGTATGAAAGTGGAATACTTCAAGAACTTATCCACAACTATGATAATGCTCTCAAAGTTTTTCGATTTCAACAAAGTCACTATATAGCCTATAGTGATCGTCTCTCATGGTCTCTTCGTGATAAGCAAAGGCCGCAATACTCTTAGTCACTCGGTTTTCAACCTTATCTTGTTGGTACACCAAGCATGTTCTCACATAGGACTCTATATCATGGCACAACTATAGTAAAAAATACACTCCTTCCAACGAAGGCTCTACAGTGCGTTGTTGTCCTAGATGTCCAACGGACATAAAGTCATGGCATTCTTTCATTAAATCTCATCGGAGGTTTCTCTATTCATGCACATAATTCTCCTCCCTTTCATGTAGAGAATGTCATCCTCTTTCCAAAATTTTCAAGTCTTGCTCTCCCTTACAAAGGCTAAAAAACTTGTAGCGTTGGGATCACGCTCTATTCTTTCTTAATTCTAGCCACGATCTCCTCATCCACCTTCTTCATGTTATGTAACTTAACCTTATACTAAGTGCATCAACCACCATATTGATTTTTTCCGGCTTGTACTCAAAGACATAGTTAAATTCGATAAAAAAATCTTGGCTTCGGACTTGTTTCGGCGTCAACTTCTTTTGAGTTTGGAAGTAACTCGTGTCCATTTTCACCATAAATTGAGACCCCGATAAATAGTGTCTTCAAATACACAAGTAATGCACTACTATGGTCATCTTCTTCTTTTGCATTGAATATCTACTTTCGATGTCATTTATCTTCCTACTCTCATAAGCTATAGGATGTTATTCTTGCATCAACACACCACCTATAGTAAAATCAAAAGCATTAGTGTGTACCTCATATGGTTTGGTTGGATCGATTAAGCTCAACACTAGCTCCTCGGTGATAGTTTGCTTTAATTCCTCGAAAGCTTCTTGGCCTCGTTCACTCATTTCCTCCTCTTGTTTATCTTCAACAAGTCGGTGAGAGGGGCCACTTTCTTTGAGTAGTTCGAGTAGTAACGAATGAAACGATGATAGTAATTGACTAATCCAAGAAAAGAACAAAGCTCGGGTACCTTGGTTGGCTCTTCTCATTTCGAGATAACTTTAATTTTAGCCTCATCCATCATCAACCTTCCTCTCTTAATCTTGTGCCCTAGGAAGAGTGCTTTCTTTTTTGTAAATGAGTACTTCTTTCTTTTAACATACAACTCATTCTTCCTTAATACCTTGAATACGAGTACGTGGGTGATCTAGATGCTCCTCCAATATAGAGCTATAGACCACGATGTCATTAAGATATACCACCATGAACTGATCGAAGTACGACCGAAATACCTTATTCATTAAGGTGTGGAAGGTAGTTGGGGTGTTTGTCAAGCCAAACGGCATAATAAGAAAATTATAAGAACCATATCTTTTTACGTATGCTTGTCTTTGACACATCTTCTATAACAATTCGAACTTAATAATACCTCGATCTTAAATCGATCTTGGTGTAGAATCGAGCTTTTCCTAACCGATCGAACAAGCCGGCTATCAATAGAATTGTATACTTGTTTTTTTTATCGTGAACTTGTTTAATGCTCGATAGTCCACACACATTTTTAATGATCCATCATGTTTCTTTTAAAGCAACACGGGCGAGCCATAAGATGACTTAGAGGATTGTATTTATCCAGCCTCTAATATAGCCTTTAATTGCTTCCTTAATTTCTCCAACTTCGGATGGGCTATACGATAGGTGTTATGGATGACGGTTTGGCTCTCAACACCAACGCTATTTGCTGATCGATCTCTCTTTTGGGTGATGACTTCTTAGACGACTCTAGTGGCATCACATCATCAAATTCAACTAGCATATTGACATTCTTTTTTGGCATTTTCGCACCCTCATCATCCACCGACTTATCTTCTCTCAACATTACTAAGTAAGTGACTTTTTCTTTCTTAAAGCCCTTCCTCACTTGCATAGTCGAGAGACTCTTTAAGTTTGATCTAGTATGCACTTTAGCTGGCACTAAACATGATGATTCTTCCTTCATAATCATTATTTGTTCCGGGTAAGGTGTAGGTACGACTTTTGCTTGTTTGAAGAACTTCATGCCTAGCATCACCTTTAAGTCATCCATCATGACAATCGTGAAATCTAATATCCCTTTCCATGCATCTATGCTAAGGCCTACCTTATGTGCTACGCCACAAGTAGGCTTGGGGAAAGTATTCATCGTCTTCATGTCGCTCGATGACTTAGTCACCACCAAATCAAGTATTGACCATAAAATTATGTGTGGTATTCATGTCTAGCATGTCAAGTGTAGCCTTACCATTCATGTTCATATCCACATACATAAGCCCATCTTTTGGTGGCACCTTAGAGGAGGACTTGACATTCGAGGCATTGAGAAGCCGCAATGATTTCATATGCTTCTCATGCTCGAAAGCACATTCATTCTCCTTTATTAAGGCATTGAAGGTTCTGTCTGCTCGGGCACTCTCTCCATTGATGCGGCCCATTATAAAAGTAGCAACCTTTGGACTTGAATTCTCTCTTGGCATGCTCTTTAACAAAGCTTTTAGATTTATGTGTTGCTTTCTCTTATCCATCTTTATATCCCTTCTTTCATAGGCTCCTCCACCTTTGCCCTTAAAGTTTTTCTTGGATTTGAAGGTTTCTATCTTTTTTATACTCGGTGTGGGATTTAGCTATAACTATAGTTTCAATGAGGTCTTAGGTTTTTGATCTTACCCTTCTTGTTATGCCCATAATCATATATATGATCATACTCAAGTTTGCCATGTATTTGAAGTTTAAAAGAGGCATATTCTTGAACATACTCGGGAATAGTCCCATATGCTTCAATGTTCCTAGCTTATTTCGTGCTTCCCAATCTATTTTCTCGGGATAGAATTATTCATACACGAACTTCTTTGAATTTGTCCTAACTAAACAACTCTTAATTCGCTCTCTTTAAGCTCTTAGTGCTTCATATACCACCATAAAATAGCATCCTGTAGAAGGTAGAGAGTAACGATCTTGAAGTGACTCCTATCCTCACTTAAGCTTATTGCCTTAAAATATTGTTCTACTTTCCAAAAGAAGTTATCGACTTCTTTAAGCATCCCGTTTGCTAGCATAATGCCTTGGTCTTGGCACTTCAACTTTTGATGTGTCGTTCAAGACCATACCATTAGAGATGGCTTTTAGATAATTTGCTCAATCTCTTTTAAGTTGTTTAAGAATTTATCCATACTTGGTTATAAACTCTTGATGTTGCTTGAACATTTCCTTCGTCCATTCCATGAAGGCATCCTTTTCAATAGTATTCTTTTTGGCACACCTCTCAACCATCTCCACTCGAGCTTGGAGATTGAAGAGCACCTCACGTAGGCCTACGATGCTAAGTGTCTTCCCTCATCATCTTCTTTTATCTCTTCAAGTCTCTCCTTGAAATCGATAAGGTGTTCCTACACCTTTAAGAGTCGCTCCTTCAAGGCAACAAACACATCACGAGACTTCTCCCTTTCCTTCTGGGTTGAGGAGATAGAGTCTCCTTCCTAATATCTTCGACAACATCCTCAACACTAGAAGTAGACATGCTTACTATTCTAAACACTTAACTAAATACAACCTTAATCACACTTGATAGAACCGGAATTTGATACCATTTGTTACGGATTTAGCCTTTCCTAAGCTCTCGTGCGGCATTTGGATAACTTCTTCTTTAAGCCAAACCAAATTAGTCTTCTCCCACACAAGGTTATCAAGCAAGGAAGACACACACAAGAGATATAAGAACTCACCGTATTAGCGTTCTCTAAAAGCTTACAACTTTAGGATTGCACTTTCTTAAATTTCTAGATGTCATGACTAAATGAAGGCCTCACCTATTTATAATCCTCCACCTTCTCAATAGATGGCTAGGATCTATTTGATCTAAAGAAAGACACACACAAGAGATATAAGAACTCACCTGCATTGCGTTTTCTAAAAGCTTACAACTTTAGGATTACACTTTCTTAAATTTCTAGATGTCTTGACTAAATGAAGGTCTCACCTATTTATAGTCCTTCACCTCCTCAATAGATGGCTATGATCTATTTGATCTAATGGTTATAATTGATTTTCTAGAATTATCCTATCTAGATATTTATAAGGAACTATCTAGATATGTACAAGTTAAAATAATGAGGAGCTCTCTAGAATTCTTTAGAACATGTTTAGGTTTCTCTTAAAAATTACTCTACTATTCCATCCTAAAAAATAAGTTAAGTCAAATACGTGTAGAAACATAATATAATAAAAATAGACTTTTATTTTTACGTGCATTCAATATAGCCTACCTCGTAAAGGACGAGATGATAGTGATGTTATATCTTTCTTATACATAATCGACTCTTAACCTAGATATTTATATAGTCTGGTCTTGTTTTAGGGTTTCCTAGTTCTTTCAAATATCAAGATGGTGATTTCATTTTGCCCATGCTCTTACATGCCCTTATTGATAAAATGAAAACTCATATAGGCATCGAAGGATCATGCATCCTATGGAGGTGCAAAAAAAAAAAAAAAAAAAGAAGAAAATTTCCTCTATCTAAAGGGTCGAAGATTATGCCGTTGAATCAATTAACCATATATTCAAGAATTAAAGTGATAAATGGAGAATTAACTCGTTATAGAATATATTTAAACCTTCATAGAAAGAGCTATCCAAGTATTCGATCTTTATCGATAATCCACGCAGATCCAACCATCAATAAAAGAAGCACTCAAAATTGATAAAGTGTCGGCTCTACCTTTTCGCAGTTGTTTAGTGTTTCCTATAGATATCTTGTAACTCCCGTGAACTTGCTTAATGTAGCCGTACGTATAAAAATAATTTTATCTACATCTACTAAGTGACAATTATGATTTTTTTTGTTATGTTTGTGTTTGGTGAGTTTAAGATGCTTGGTAAAAAAAAAAAAATTTAATTTTGGCATATCAAAATTTAATTCTTGAGCCCAAATATCTCTTGAGATATCCATGATTATATGAGCATAAATTATGTTCCATTTCTTTTATATTTGTGGTGTGAAAATATTTAAGGTTTATGGAATTGTTCATAGGAATTCTTTGTTTTTAGAATTTAATTAACCATTATTTATTTTTTTCATAATATATATTTAAAATGACCATGCAAATGAAAAATATATCTCACTTAAGAGTCATGGTTGAATTTTATGAACCAAATAAGGTTAGTAAATTGGTTAGTTTAATTACCTTTTAGTTTCTCCCTTTAGTTAGTGATGTGATATAAAATCTTCCACCATACTTCCATTGGACTTTCTCACTTAATTTTGGAAGGTTAAACACTCCAACTTTCCTCTCTTTTTTTCTCCATCAATTGACCTCTCTTACCATAAAAATTGGACACTTGGCATATTAAACATAAAAGAAATAAAAAGGAAAAGTGTAGTATTAAAATTGGATGAAAAGATGAAACCTTGCCGTTCTTTTTAGCCAAAAATTCATGCCCTTCAAAAAGAGGAGAGAAAAAGGTGAGTTTGAGGGAAAGAAAGGAGAAAAAGAAATGGAAGAAAGAAAGGAGAAAAGGAAAGGAAAGAAAGGAAGGAGAAATAGAAGAAAAAGGCTAAGACATCTTAACCAAACACACATAATTGTAAGTAGGTTTCTTTTGATTTTATTTTAGTTTTATTTATGCTTTAAGTTCTCTTTTACATGTTTGATTTATGGGTTTTTGTTTTAAGCCATGTAATATGTGGTTATGGTAGTTTGTGTTGATGTTAAAAATTTGATGTTTGGTGATGGATTTATGATGTTTTGATGATGGATTTATTTTGAATGTGGGATGTGTATTTCGTGCTAAACTTTAGGTTAGAATGTGTAAGTATTCCATGTACAGTTTTCAGCAGTGAATATCATCGAAGTCGGTTCTCCAAGAAGGAACTAGCATTTTCTATCCTTTATGGGAAAAAAATGAAGATACAAGGCACTCTAAGAAACAAAAATTCAACATCTTCACCAGCAATCCATACCTCAAGCAATATGCCAGAGTAAGGATCCTGAAATGCGTTTTCTTCCCCAGGTCATATGGGACTGGTCCGATGACTAGTCCCCAACGGCTGGCCTTTCTCATCAACAAGCACCAGTGAACAGTGACTGTCGTCAAACTTGACCTCACTGTCGTAGTCACGACCACCCTGCATGGCAGCACGCAAAACCACACCGAACACAATCTTACAATTTTGTCACTTTTCCATTGGGTTTGGCTTCCTTTATTGACGCAATTATGGTGTCCCCGTCCCCTAACCTTACCATTTCGTCCCCTTCAAGGCTTGTATGCACATCACCTTTTTCGCCCCCAGAGTTATCCAAAACCTTGAGAACAGTCCTCTTCTGTATGAAAGTCTGCTGTTGCTATAAAAGTGCAGCAGGACATTCAGGCCATGATCAAAAGGAGGAATATATACCAGAGAAGACACCAACTGATCCTAACAATAACTATTAAGATCACGCATTGGTTAAGAAATCTACATCCTCTACATCATAGAAAAAACTTCTCTTCATTTGAAGTTCTTTTCAAGAAAACCAAGCATGACTGTACATGTCTTGAATTGAAGGAGGGGAACATGGCTTTTATTTCCAACCATTTACACGTGCCAATTTAACTTGACAGCTTCTTGCATAATTTTATGCAACTTTTGCGAGTACTTGAGAAATTTACCTAACAATTTTCTCAAACTTCTATACTATAAGATTCAACTTACATAGAGACAAGAAATCGTTCCATCTCATTCGAAGGGAAGAGTGCTGAGAAAACTAGAAACGTTACTGCGAAGGCCAAGCAAAGAACGACCCACACACTAATTTTGTTTTTGAACGATTACATAAAAGATCCAATTAGACAACAAGATAAAGCAATCTATAGCTTTGAATTCAGAAACTCCCCATTATCCAAATCAAAACTCTGCGTCAAATGTCTCCTTTTATCTTGGCAGAAAGTGAGGTTTTCCTGGAGCCTTGAACTACCACAACTAGTTCTCTACTTTTCTTGGCTGGCCTTGTCAGACACATTAGACCTCAGTCAAATGTGGGCCTCATTGACACTCAGCCTTATAAGCCTTCCTTAATATTTCAAATCCAGTTACTAGGTTCAAGCCTGATACCACGTGGGATTCAAATGGCCTGCAATCCGACGGCAATAGAGGTTGAACCATGATATCCCTCACAAGACAACTCATCCCACTTACCTCCATACCACACCCCTCGGTGGTTGTCAAATGTTTCCTAACGAGCACTGGTTCGACAGAAATTGGTCAGAAAAGTAGCCAACTCGTCAGCATGCTAAAGCAAAATTCACCGAGGAATGCTTGGTGAAGGGCCGGCCTGTGTTTTGAGCTACAAATAATTGCCATTCTTAAATTTAGAACTCCAGAATCATCAAATATTCACCTCAGCTGAAGGAAGCAGCTTAAGCTCGTATTAAGTAGGGTATTGCATCATCCTGATGTTGTATTCTACTTTCACCGGAGACCATTTCCCCTACTAAAAAGAAGTTTCAAACAGAGCGTTTGCTTTGAGAAAATCGCAGTGAGGCTGCTTTCTTTGTGGTGTGAAAAAACAGGTGAAGGTTTGGTTGGGGTTTGCTTCTCCTGGGCTTGTTTCAGTTAAACCACTTGGTTCTGGGCTTTTAATATTTTTTGGACTTTTATTCCCTTTCTTTTTTGTGTTTCCGATTTATTTTCTTCTTATTTTTTTGCAAGTGATTCCTTTAGAGGACAATAGTCTAAAAATGGTTATTTGTACAGTAAAATTTTTAGATTTGAGAAACGAAAAATGAATTTCGAAGCTAAAACCATTTAAAATTCGAAAAGGCCAAAATGGCAACCCAAGCATCGTAAAAAAAAAAAAAAAAAAAACTGATGAAATTTTTGGACAGAAATTTTTTTCCTTTTGTTTTTTTTTTCATTTTTAAAATTAAAGCATAAATTTATTTCATGAAATAATTCAATTTTACGGATTATTTTCTGTTAAAAAAAGAAAAATCAATGGCTTATTAAAGGGATCAAAATGTATTGAAAATTGAGAATTTTTTTTACAGGGTTAAAAGCTTTAATGATTCAGATTCGGTCAACCATGGTTTCCCCGCTTTGTTAAATAAATGCGATAGTTTTTTAATCAATTCTGGATTTTTGTATTGAATTTGGTAAAAAAACACCAGAACTCAAGTCTGATTATTGAATAATTTTTGTATGTAATTCTTGTAGGCCCCCAGATATTAAATATCCTTTTGCTTTTAAAAGATAATGCCATTACCAAATAAAATATATGGTGAGTGTTTGGAACAAAAACCCATAAAGGGTGAGACGAAAGCCCGAGAATCTAATGCCGATGAAGGTTCGTGCCTGAGTGAGAAATGATGGCTTTTCCGGTCGGTGGAAAATAAGGAAGACCTTGACTTTGAGACTAGAGTTGCTATCCTCTTGGAGGAGGGAATCTTTTTACTGCCTTTTGATTTTTCAGCGAGCAGACGGTTGGTTTTGACGTATGAAGAACGAATGACCATGACCGGAAATGATCAAAGACAAATTACAAAGTATTGAATTGGGAAATGGGAAACGTATGGTAATGCCACATATACTTTAGGATAAAGAAACTTGAAAATCTCGAAGTGAGAAATGTTTTCTTTCGAGTATAGAGCATTACGTTCGTTTGAATGAAAATGGAGGGAGTACTGATCATCATCATCATCGTCACGATTTGCTGAGTTGTTGATGCCCGTTGAAGAAATGAAGGTTTGACGGGTCCATTTCTTCCTTTTACATGTAATGCATCTTTCTCTTCCGGTCCACTCAATTTGAAAAGATTGGGACACAAGACATGGTTCTTAAATTTGGCCCCTCCTTGCTCTGGCATCAGGCAGGCCTACGGACCGGTGATTTTGATTTTGATCTAGACCCAATTGAAATCAAATGCCATCCATCACTTCTTTATTTTTTAACCGAACATATATTGGTGACGATATTAATGCATGTAATTACTGGTAAAGAAACTCTGCCGTTGGATTCCTAGTTAAGTTTGACTTTTTAGTTTTAAATCAAGTCAACAATAATAAAATGTTGGCATAAGATAATTATTTAAATAAATTTTTAATTTTGGAGATATGTGAATTGGTTAAAAAATATTGTTATAGTCGAACAAGTATTCAGAATTCAAAAGGTGGGAATTCAAAAAAAAAAAAAAAGTGAAGGTCGAATGAATAGTTTGATTAGAATTAAATCATCATCACCAACGTAACCTTTTTTTTTTTTTTTAATTGACAACAAAGCAGTTTTATTTCACTAGCGAAAAGATCGAAAGTATTTTCTTTCTTTATTTTCTCAAAGAAAAACAGTAAAAGTCAGCAATTCTTGAGTCACGAGGCAGGCAAAAACTTTTCCAGTTCAAAAGTTCACACTACACGGTCCAGTCGTTTACCTTCTTCTATCGCCCCTCTCCATCCATCTCATCAGTACTTGTATAGTAGAGTAAAAACGACGCCCACACGCAAACCAAAAAGAAATGTCAAAACGAGAAAACTTTACACCTACCGACACGCCCCACCCGCCTCCCTTTCTATCCCCTCCTCTTTTTTTCCTTCTCCTCCTCCTTAAACAACGATCTCTGGAACTACTTAATTAGCTCTCTCTTTTTCGCTCTAGCTTGTAATCGGATCCGGATTCGGATCCTTTCTTTCAAGTTGCTACTAAAAAAATGTCAAGCTCAGGTGGTGACCCTAACATCACAGGCACACCTACTCATGGTGGACGCTATGTACAGTATAATGTGTACGGTAACCTCTTTGAAGTTTCTAGAAAGTACGTTCCTCCTATTCGCCCTGTTGGCCGTGGCGCTTATGGTATCGTTTGGTAAGTCTGATTCTTATTTCCATTTCTTTTCAAGCTGTTTTTCATTCTTTATAAAACCGTGTTAAGTTTTAACTGTAGATTTTGGTATTCCGATTTCAGTTTTTTAGGTTAAAACTGTCTACTTCTTAAAATTTCCTTTCGAGTTGTGAATTTTTGTACGTATTTGTGGTTTTAATTTTTTTTTTTTAGAGGATTTTTAGTTAGTTTCCCCAAAGTGATTTTCTTGGAAATGGAGAAACGATAGTGGAAGTTTCGAGAATTTATCTTAGCAATCTTGATTTTGCTTAAAAAAAGAGCGTTCTTTTGCAAGATTCCAGAAAATTCTATGTTAGGCTGCTTGGTAAGCTGTGAAGTTAGTGCTAAAAAAGTTCTTAATTGAGTTTCGAGGGCGTTTTGGAATATTTATTGCAAGAAAAATGCGAAATCTGTTTTATTAGTTGTTAAGAGTCCAGAAAACTGCTGTTACTGGTGAATCATGAATGCTATGGTTTTGTTATGTTTGACTTGATTTCTGTGTGTAATCAACAATGTGAAGGAAGATGTGATTTTGCTATTTCCTTCAGTGCTGCTGTGAATTCCGAGACACATGAAGAGGTTGCCATTAAGAAGGTTGGTAATGCATTTGACAACAGAATAGATGCTAAGAGGACTTTACGAGAGATCAAGCTTCTTCGCCACATGGATCATGAAAACGTAAGTTTGTTTTCCTTTGTTATTCTCACGATTTCTTAGTTCGTCTTAGCTAAATTGAAGTTATTATTTCATGATCTCGTAGCTCAACTCAAGTTGTTGCTTATGATTTCATAGCTAAACTCAGTTATAATGCTACCGAGAACCTGAGTGCTGTTGCAATTAAAATTTTCTTACAGAGGGTGGAATTTTTGTAAATTTGCTCTGTGTTTAATTTATTCTGATCGTCAGTTGGGTGATTCCTTGATAAATTAACCTTAAGTTCTGCTTTCACAGAGCATGATGATCTTGGTGAATCTGAAGCCAATTGTTTAATATAGTACCTTTGATTCATTTGATTCACAATATTCTTTTGTGTTTGACCGTGTCCTTTAGATATGTGCTTTGATATCTCAGGACTGATTAGATTATCATGATTGTTGAGTTTTTAACTTACCTATTTGACTTCTTATTACCCACATATGAGACTAGTTTGTCAACTCTGTAATTTCGTCTGTCTGAGCATATACTTCATGAGTTCTTGCTGATGTTGTATTGTAGAACTTCTCTATTGTATTGTTTATATGGTGTTTTTGTTACATTTATGGTTTTACTAATAATTTTCTCCTCCTTAGGTTGTTGCTATCAAAGACATCATTCGGCCTCCCCAGACGGAGAACTTCAATGATGTATACATTGTTTATGAATTAATGGACACGGATCTTCATCAAATAATACGCTCCAACCAACAATTGACAGATGATCATTGTCGGGTTAGCTCCATTAATTTTTCTTGGATTTCATGTTTACTATAAGTAATTTATACTCATAACTAGCAGAGTTATTTCAGACATTATTATTCTTGCGGTTATTTGATTTTTAGTTATCTTTACCATTCTCTAGCATATTGTGAACCTTTGGCTGTAGTTTTTAGCTTGCTGCAAATTTAAAGCTTTCCGGGTTGAAATTTGGACAAAAGAGAGCCAAGCAATGGCCACAGGCCACAGCCGAAGAGACTCCTACTGAAAAAATGCTTTCTCTAACATATGCTGTGATTGGACATTATCATTTCTTTATGAGCAAGAATAGTGTAAATTAACAAATACTGTGTTAGGTGCTTGATTTTCATTGATATCATCTAATTTGTTTCTTTGCAGTACTTTCTCTACCAATTGCTAAGAGGGCTTAAATATGTACATTCGGCAAATGTCTTGCATCGTGATCTAAAGCCCAGTAATTTGTTCTTGAATGCTAATTGTGATCTTAAGATTGGAGACTTTGGACTTGCAAGGACAACATCTGAAACGGATTTCATGACCGAGTATGTGGTCACTCGATGGTACCGGGCACCAGAATTACTCCTTAATTGCTCCGAGTACACTGCAGCAATTGATATATGGTCAGTGGGTTGCATACTTGGTGAAATCATGACGCGACAACCTTTATTTCCTGGAAGAGACTATGTTCATCAGCTGAGGCTTATTACAGAGGTATGTTTTTTGAAATTGTCCAGCAATTGTGCCCTGGGGTATTCTTGCTGTGTTTTCTGTATTGAAGTATCTGCTCATTGTTTGTGGATGGAG
Source organism: Dovyalis caffra (assembly GCA_963924115.1). Classification (NCBI taxonomy): domain Eukaryota; kingdom Viridiplantae; phylum Streptophyta; class Magnoliopsida; order Malpighiales; family Salicaceae; genus Dovyalis; species Dovyalis caffra. The sequence continues at coordinate 24,165,476 of CAWUPB010001173.1, forward strand.
GCCCTAACTCTTTTCATTCACTTATTTGTGATTGTTAGCTTTTAAAGTCACAGGCATTTGTGTGCCCTTTGGCTTTTTTCTTAAATTGATGAGTCAGAGACTCATCTCTCTCTCCCTTCCCCTCCCTTGTGTCCATATGGCAGGAATTTTTTCAATATTGATTCTTAATTCAGTAACTGAATGCAATGACCAGGGAGGAATCTAGGATGTGACATTGCGAGTTTGTAAAATTTTTATTGAGGGGACTATTTTAATTTTTTTTGCAAAATCAGGGGGATTTTGAAAATTTTTAATTCGTCCCTGGCAATGATGATATCTTATGAGCAATAGTGAGACAAAAAGAAGGTGATTGGTGGAATCAGAATTCTCCACCGCTCTCCTTTTCATGGTCAATTATGTGAAAGTGGTGTATCTTGCATCTCAATCAGTGGCACTTCTATTCTGTTTTGTCAGTTATGTTTTGCTTTGTTCTTTTGTCTGTTGTGTATGGCACAACTCAGCTTTTGGTAACATGCATAGAGGTTGAAATATATAGCAGGCTTGTTGAGAGCGTGAAATTGCTGAGTTTTTTTGTCATCGAACTACAAGCTTGACACCGTGCATTTATCTTTGAAAAGCTCATAGGTTCCCCTGATGACTCCAGCCTTGGCTTCCTACGAAGCGAGAATGCTCGAAGATATGTTAGGCAGCTTCCGCAATACCCAAGGCAAAATTTTGCTGCTAGATTTCCTAATGTGTCTGCTGGTGCTGCTGATTTGTTGGAGAAAATGCTGGTCTTTGATCCAAATAAGCGTATTACAGGTAAAAATGAGGCATGATAGTGAAGGACTAGTTTGTGACATTGGAGCAACAGTTTTTTTAAAATCAATGACTGTAAACATGGGGTAAAATTGAACATTCAGGGACCCATGTAACATTGATAGTGCATAAAAAATAAGAATTAAATACGAAAATAGCATCATATGTTGTTTTATATTTATGAGACATTTCCTGTAAGCTTGGCTATGCATTTGATCTGGAAGTAAGTGTATTACTCGATGAAGTGAAATTACAAATCTTAGTAAACTAGTAGAATAAAATATGGTTTGTCCAACATTCTGAAATTGTATCAGAATGGTTAAAATTGAGCATATTTTCTCATCAATGAAGCTTTTATGTGGCCAATGATTACATTTTTCCTTTGTTTGCAGTTGATGAGGCATTGTGCCATCCGTACTTGGCACCTCTCCATGACATCAACGAGGAGCCTGTTTGCCCAAGGCCTTTCAGCTTTGATTTTGAGCAACCATCATTTACTGAAGAAAACATCAAGGAACTCATCTGGAGGGAATCTGTAAACTTCAATCCAGATCCATGAGAATTACGTGATTAACTTGTGTGCACTTGGGAAGGTATCCCATGATTATGATGTACAACATTATTACATAAAATCCATCGGAGTCTCTGAAAAAAGAAGAGATAAGGAACATACTGAGTACATTGGATTCGCTTACAATTTTCTGTAGAGGTCTATCAACTGATATCTCAGATTTTTTACAACATAAGTGGCACAACTCTTTAAGTTTGCTGGGCAGAATCTCCATACAGGTTCCATCTTTAGTTGGTGTAGGTGACCTTGGGCTGTGCCATGGGCAACTTCAGCGTTATGACGAGTGCTCTAGGAAACTCTATTGGTCTTGTGTGTGAATTCTGCATGGTTGTGAGGACGATCAATAGTCCCTGTTTTTTTTTTTTTTTTTCCAGTTTCTGAAAGTTGATTTTTAATGTGAAGTATTGCTTTGATATGATAGGTTATAACATGTTTCTCATCTTTGACCTGGAAGAGATGAAATCTGTAGATATTACTTCTGATATTGTTGTGCTGGTTATTGTGAAATGGTTATGCTGTATGGTGATTTGGATTTACTTTAGATGATGAGACGTAGGTGCTGTTGTTTGGCCTGTCTGTGTTATGGGGATTTCATAAGCTTTGTATCTTCAACTGTCAGCCGCAGTAGCTGTATTTGATGAGAGAGATCCAGACCCATGCAGGTGCAAAGATTGTGTTATTATTTCCGCGAGAAGAACATGAATCATGGCTAAGTTGTATTGTTTTCATGGGACTCCGAAGTTGAATCAGGTGATTTTATCTTGACTTGAGACCGATTCTAAAAGACCTTTAACTTCTAATTGGGCAAGTTTTGTTGTTTTTTTCTTGTGTGTTTAACATAGTTTTTAATAGTAGATGCTCTTGTAAAAATGTGTGCCATGGTGCTCGCAATAGTAAAATAATTGTTGTGACAAACAATATTGCAAAAATATTATTAACTATTAATAAATTTATGGGCAAATTGTTTACAAAGTATCTTGAATTATTGGTCAATAAGAAAAGAGTCTTTAATCTTTTTTTATTCTGATTTAAGTTCCTAACTTTTTTTTTTGTAATTAAGTTTTTTAGTCATGTCAATTGATTTTAGATCATATTGAAAGCACATGAGAGATATGGAAAGTCATAAAATGATAATAGATGTCTTGTATTTAGAGCTCTTAGGATGTTGTGTTGTTTTAATGGCTCTGCATCTCTCTTATTGTATTGAATTGGTTAACATGATGGAAAAATTTAGACAAAAATCAGAAGATTAGCTTTTTGATTAATGGCTTAGAATACTTTGTAGAGATAATTATTAGAGAAAAAAATCGTATTTCTAAAAAATTTATTAATTTATTTGTAAATATCTCAAATCTAAAATATTATTTTTTATCAAAATATCTAATAGTTAACTTTCAATTTAACACTAGTTAACTATTATTAATTAATGAATTTTTTTAAATAAAAGATTTTTTTAGAGTTTTTTTGGTAATTATCTAATAATAATTTCATTTATAATTTTTTTCGAGTTTTATTTTTTAACCATGATTAGATTTATTTATTTATTTTTAATTGCAATTGAAAAGAAAGAAAAAAGTATTCTCGGGTTTTTTATTGCTAACACATTGGCATTTGGCTATTATTTTTTTATTACTAAAAAAGTTTTTTTTTGTAAGAGGTTTTATTTCTTTCTATGAATTGTTTATTTTGTCAATTAAAGAACTAGTTTTACTATTTAATAGTTATAACAATTGATACAATTTAATTAATAAATATTGATAAAATAAAACTTTTGTTATTCTTTTGTAATTTAATTCAAGGAGTAACATACAAATTTAAAAACTAATAATATATATGAATATGAACACTAGTGATCTTTTAAATATTAATATATTGTTAAGGGAAAAAAGAAGCACCATTAGTAGTATTATTTTTTTAATTATTTAAAATTTAGCACTTTTTATTAAGTAATTAAATTAAATTATGCAATGAATGTATAACATATTTTGATACATTAATTAAATAGAATATAGACATTCTCAATAGAAATACATATCTTGAAAGATAATGGTTTAATTTAGGTTACGAATAATTAATAAAAAACTCTTTTAAAAAAAATTGTCTATCTAAAGAACTCAACAATTTATCAACTCGTTAATAAATTTATGGGTAAATTTAACATTTTTAATTAAGTAATTAAATTAAATTATGCAATGAATGAGTAACATATTTTGATATATTAATTAAATAGAATATGGACATTCTCAATAGAAATATATGTCTTGAAATATAAAGGTTTTTCAAATAGGTGATGCTCACATTCGTGATTTTGAATTATGATTTATTACAATAGTAAAATAACGATTGTGGCAATTGATGTTGTGAAAATATTATTAACGGTTAATAAATTTATAGGTAAATTGGCTATAAAGGAACTTGAATTATTGTTGAATTAGAAAAAAAGTTTTTAATCTTTTTTTTTAATTCTGATTTGAGTTCCCAACTTTTTTTTTAATTAAGGTTTTTAGTCATATCGACTAATTTCAGATCATATTGAAAGCTTATGAGAGATTTGTAGAGCCATAAAATAACGATATATGTCTTGTATTTAGAGCTTTCATGATGTGTCGTTTTAATGACTTTACGTCTCTTTTATTGCATGAAATTGGTTAACATGAAAAAAAAATTAACTGCGGACAAAATTAAGAAGATTGGCATTTTGATCAATAGTTCAAAATACTTTGTAAAGATAATTATCAGAAAAATCCTTTAAAAAAAATCTTGTATTTAAATAATTTATCAATTTATTTTTAAATATCTCAAATCTGCAATAATATTTTTTACCAAAGCATCTAATAGTTAACTTCCAACTTAACAATAGTTAACTATTATTGATTGATGAATTTTTTAAAATAAAAGATTTTTTAAAGGATTTTTTTTTTGGTAATTATCTAATAATAATTTCATTTATAATTTTTGATGAGTCTTTTTTTAGCCATGATCAGTTTTAGGGTTTTTTTTTATTGCTAAAAAGTTTTTTTTTGTAAGAGTTTTTATTTCTTTCTATCAATCTTTTATTTCATCAACTAAAAAATTAGTTTTACTACCTAATATAATTCAATTAATAAATATTGATAAAATAAGACTTTTGTTATTCTTTTGTAATTTAATTCAAGGAGTAACATACAAATTTGAAAACTAATAATATATATGAATATGAACACTAATGATCTTTTAAATATTAATATATTGATAAGGAAAAAAAAGCACCATCAGCAATACTATTTTTCAATTACTTAAAATTTAGCACTTTTTATTTAGTAATTATATTAAATTACGTAATGAATATATAACATATTTTGATATATTAATTAAATAGATTATGGACATTTTCAATATAAATAAATATCTTGAAAGATAATGATTTAATTTAAGTTAGAAATAATTACTAAAAAACTCTTTTAAAAAAATCATCTATCTAAAGAAATCAATAATTTATTTTTAAATATTTTAATTCAAAATAATATTTTTCTTATTAAAATATTTGATAGTTAACTAGTGTTGAGTTGAGATTTAATTATTGGATGTTTTGGTAAGAGAAATATTATTTTGGATTTAAAAAATTAAAAAATATATTAATAGGTTTTTTAAATAGAAGGTTTTTGTAGAAGGTTTTTTTCTTTTTTTAGTAATTATCCCTACTTTATAACCAATTAGCCTAAATTTATTCTAATTTATATATTTTTAACAATTTAACTAATTAAACGTAATAATAACATCTCTAATACTTTAATTTCATAAAATACTAGTCGAATTTATTAAATAATAATAATAATAACAACGCTTCTAATAATTCGACAGGACAAACGATATTAAAATATAAAGAATATTTTTTTAGATATAGCGGTCGATATGTGTTAAATGATAATAGCGATTCGTTATTGTTTGCTGTAACTGCTATGTACGTGAAACAACTAATAAGTTTCTATAACGAAGAATAATAGTAAGAAATGCGTCGGATACCGTTATATAACTACCGTAATATTACGTAACGACTACTATTTCCAACTATGGTGCTTAATGCATTTCAATCCCAATCCATGGAGAGCTTGTGTCAAACTAGTAGATTATATAATTTTTTCGGTTGGAGCTAGTAGTGTTTATACATGGATTGATGGTACTAGAAAACAAAGTTCACATATAACTCATTCTGTAAGAGCACTTTTTAAGCTGTACCGAGTCAATTGGTATCTTTTCCGGAGGAAAATCACATGATGTAATTTTCTCTGGCCCTTGATCAGGCAACAAATCGCATGGACGTGGAGAAACCCCGCTTGTTATCCCCTCAATATCGGTGCACGTCCATGGCACCTTCTTCGCCTTCGGTGCCATTCCAATTGTAACATTAGAAATGCAGATCTCCTTGAACGGATCACCTGCAATGCCCTCCAATCTAGCAGCCATCGTCACATTGTCTGCAACCACATCCCTATAATTTATACCTTGAATCACTGGCAGGGCTTTTGGGTCGTAGTTTTTATCAGCATGTGACCCGTAATTTCCAGTCATCCAGAAGACCCATTTCATGGTATGCATAGTCATTCTCTTCACGTATATATTTTTCACATAACCTCCTCTCCCCACAGCGGTTTTTATCCTGACCCCAGATTCCGTATGGACGGCTGTGATGTCCTCTGCTCTAACATCTTCTATCCCACCTGACATTTCACTCCCTAGTGCAATTGTGGCACTGTATGGAGAAATACATGTGAGCCGTCTGATGACCAATTGCTTTGTGGGCATCCCAAATGCAATCCCATACTCATCCCAGCCGCTTTTAACTGCCACACAATCATCTCCAGAAACTATGTAACAATCTTCGATTTTAGTGTTTGTGCAGGAGTCTGCAAAGTCATACCACAAAATTTATTAAAAGCTGCCAAAGTTGTTCTTTGCAAATTATTAGGCTCATGGACCCATCGGATGTAACATATTTGGGTTTTAAGTTCTTCCCATTTTACGTGCTTAGACAATAATGAGCTGATCATGAATCAGGGAAATACAAACCTGGGTTGATACCATCGGTATTTGGTGACTTGAGCGGAGCAATGATGGTGATGCCTTGCACAATAATATTACTGCAATCGCACGATTAATGGAAAAATTAACAAGGGAAAAGATTAGCCGTGAAAGTCTATATATATATAATCATAATCATTTTTTGGAAAAACGGGATAATTTACTAATTTGATGTGGAATGATGTGATGATATTGACAGCATACAAGAGGGTACAGAATACCTGCTGTAAACAGGATGAACATTCCAAGATGGGGAATTCAGGAGCGTTAGATTTGAAATTTGGATATTATCTGAGAACATGATCTCAATTAAGTAAGGCCTGGTGTATTTTAGCTTGCCTCTGTGGAAATTCTCCCACCAGAATGCTCCCTGACCATCGATTGTGCCATTGTCCCCTGCATTTCGAATTTATCCCTCTTCGTAAGATTGAACCGCAGGTAAACATGATATATGATTTTGTTGTTATAATTTGTAAAAAAATTGTTCTTGATCTCTCTCATCACTTCTTAATTTTTATTAATTACCTGTAATGATAACGTCGGTGAGGTTTGTTCCAAATATGAGACTGCTGTACCTTCCAGCTGCTGCATCCCTCCCTCTGCCGTATGATGGCAGAGCTTTCATCACTGGCCATTCGTTCATATCCTAAACCAATTCATCATCGACTTGTCTAATCAGCCAAGCAGATTATATACAACACTTAAATATGAAGAATTACGACTTTCAAGTGAAGAAGTGCAAGATTTTTTTCTTTTCTAGAAAGAGGGGGACACTAGCATTTGTATGTGTAACCATGCAGACCTGAGAAGCAAGAAGGACAGCATCCTTGTGGAGGTAGAGAGTGAAGTGGCTGGCGAGGCTGAAGCTACCAGTCAACCATTTTCCAGCAGGAACAATGAGCTGAGACCCACCATTCGCTGCAGACTGACTCAAATGATCAATTGCATCCTTAAACGCTTTAGTGTTTGATGTTTTTCCATCCCCAACTCCTCCAAAATCAGTTATCGAAGCAGTGTGAGCTCTGCAATTTATGGCACTGTACTCAAAGGAGCCCAAAATCTTTGCTTTTCTACTCTCAGCACCTCTTAGACTAATGAATGCAACCACAAGCAATGCTAGAACCACATTAGTCACCTGCAAGCTCATAATGGGGCAAAGAAGAAAGAAAATTAATTAGCTCTAATACTCATCAAGAAAAGATAAATATTTGACAGAATTAGGGAAGTTCGGTTCTTTTGTTTGCTAAATGAGAAAATGAAGGTTGGAGAAGGTATAGAGAGTTGTTACTTGAATTCCCATGGAACTTATCCGCAATAATTATTTTATGGGAAAGGTGAATGTAGAATTTGTTATGTGAATTTTGTATAGACAGATGAGGTACTTATAGGGAGAAAGTTAAGGATGTTGGATTCTCCTGGTCAGGTTGCTTGTCGTTCTTTCAACTTTCAAGTAATGCTTCTCGTGATTCTATCTCAAATTGCTGATGGTATTGACATCATATATAACTGAAACATTATTCGACCATAAACTTTATTATAAATTTTGATAATATTTGAGTTTCTAATTTGACAAATAATGTTGTGACTTATCTTGAAGCAAAGAACATCGACTAGCTACGAATATTTTGTGCCGTAATACAAGGAATCATTAGTCCTTTCGTAATCATGACCAAGTTTTCGGATTGAAGAATGCTACAAGCAGCAATGAATTATACAATTGTCCTTTTTTTACTTTTTTCCTTCTTTAGTTAAAAGATGAAATGGGCAGCGAAGATGCGACAGACTATGCAGCGGAAAGTCGGTACGCAAGAAAAAGCACCTTTTTTAAACTTCCTTAGCTATCCAATCGGCTACCTTATTGGTCTCTCGATTGACAAGCAAAACAGAATTGCTCGAAACAGTTTTAATGATGATCATTTGGAAGATGGGTGAGCACTCGGTTCAAATTTAATGATTACATAAATCACAACCATCCATTAAATTCATCTTATCTCCACCCTTCCACTGTCCACGCCTTCTCATTAACCATTATCTAAATCATCTTTTTTTTAACTAAAACTTGGTTTTCTCCCGCCTTATGCGACGACAATAAATATTTATAATCGGGAGCTCGTGAGATTGTCGAAGCTAGCAGAGAGCATGTGAGCATGGGATTTTGGAGGAGTGTGGTGGTTGCTCTTTGGCCTCTTCTGTTGGAAAGTAGTTAGTGGGTCCCATCTATACATCGCTTTCTTGGGTTTTGCATCAAAGCATTCAATCCCGTGAGCGGCCTCCTCTCACAACGCACCACCACCCCACCATTGCCGACCCACTTCACGGGTGGAAATATAAAAAGATTTAGGCCCACTTCACTTCTCATCATTAACAGCATTCCCAGGCTAGAATATACACAGCCACAATTGGCGCTTCAAACTCCAATACTTCAAGATTGGGTAAATTTCAACTTTTCTGCTTCAGCTTGATGGGTTGTTTTAATTTCACTTAAAAGCAACTTTTGGTTTTGTTAAATCTTTTATTCTTGTTTCAGTTAAACCTCGTCTATTTTTTTTTTCAATTTTTACTTAATAACATAACTTCTTTTTTTTGTCAATATTATAATTAAAAAATTAAGTTTCAAATAAATTTAATTCTACGTGGTTTCAAACTTATCCTATCCTTGCTCTACCATTACAACCATATAATATTTCAATTTTTATTTTTTCAGAATACTTGTGTAAGATTTTATGACAATTTTTTATTGAGAATTAGATAAAATGTGTAGATATAACATCCTAGCGGGAGAGCATGAGAGAAACAACAACATGGATGGTTGATGTTGTTCTTGTTTATTTTTTCATGATATTTGTTTTTAATTTAATATTATTCTTATATTTTCAAATAATTAATAAATAGTGTTGATAAAAAAATATTTTTTATCATATTTATTTTACTAAAAAAAATTCTTTTAATATAATTTTTATTTATCATTTTTATCTTTTAGTTTATATTGACATATTTTATTGACTTCGAGAATAAAATTAAAATTCACATTTTTTTTGTTATTATATTCTGACAAAAATGAATGGAAATAGAAAATGAAACAAATATAGAATAAGATATAAGTTGTGATTATAATAAATCAAGTTTTAGTTGAAATTAAAACAATGAATAAACCTCAAGAAGGTAAATTGAAATTTACACCTTTTTTTTATTAGATAAATTAGACTATTAAAGTTCAGCTACAGCCCAATAGGGACGTACTTTAAGCCACAAGATTTAGATAGAGGAAAATATACTTTCGCACACACGTTTTGGTAATAATATTTTTATAATTATGCAAACAAATCCTTAAAAGGACACGAAATTTTACCATCTTCTTAATGTTTTTTTGTCTTCTCAACTTTCTGAGAGTCACATAGGAAATGTGAGTACAGTTTGATCCTTTAATTTTTTAAAAGATACAATCACATCATTGTTTATTTAAATTGAAAATGAGACATTAAGAGCACATATATATAAGGATAACAAATGAAAACCATGAAAATTCCATAAGACTTAGAATAAGTTTTTTAAGGAGGTGGGTTAATGATAAATGCCTTTTAAATGAAAAGGAACATAAAACTCCAAAAAAAAAAAAAAAAAAAAACAGCTTGCATGCTAAACATATTAGGTTTTTTTTAACAAAAAAATAAATTCGGCACTTTTTAATATAATTTTAAATATTTAGGGACCATTTAAAAATCATAATTTAGATTAAGAATTGTTTGTGTTGGAAAAAACTTATGTATTGTTTTAAATTTAGTAGCAAAACCTATGAATAGAGGTGTAAATTAAGGATTGTAGCGAAACTCGAGTAAAAACAAAAAAGATTAACAAACAAAAATAAGATTCTAATTAGTGATAAAAAAAAAAAAAACTGAAGATGTAATGAGAAATGTTATAGTTTTATTTCATTAGCTAAAAAAGATTTCCTAAATATCTAATAAATATAACATTGTAGTAGCACCATCGTCAACTTTAAGGCTGAGCAGTGAGGAGGGTTTTTTTTTTTTTTTTTTTTGTTTTGAATTTTCTATCTAAACATGAATAAATACTTTTGATCAAGTCGGAGATGGATTTAATTTCGATGCAAGAGTGCTGCATTACCGTCAAACTGGAAACAAAAAACTTCAAACGAGGATCAAAATGCAAACCGCGCAAATTTTTAAAGCATTGTTCGCCAATCAGCCCGAGTCTCAAAATCTAACACTGGTTAATCACGAGAGCATTATACACTAACAGTTTCAAATAAACTAATGTCCAAACAAGATTCTTGTTAGTGGACCTTTCTGGTTTAAAAAGCATTTCCCTCTCTCTCTCACGGATGAGTCCATTCTTTCTTTCAAGCACTTAATTTGTCCTCTTCTAGAAACCAATTTCCCATGTTTGAATACACTTCGGATTGTTGGGTAACTTATCCATTCCAACACCAAGCCTGGGCATTGGATTAGAAACGGAAACTAGCCTTTTGTTCCTGCTACTGCTAGTCTGCTAGATTACAAGTGGACCACGTTTAAAGAAGAAGAGCAATGAAAAAAAAAAAAACGGTTAAATAGTAAATTTTGCCATCGTTCTATTATCCTTTGATAATTTTAAATTTATAATATCAAATTACATAATTTGAATTCTAACGTATTGGATATTGAACAAATATGATTCCAATTGCTTAATCTTCATCATGTGTAATAGTTAACTAGATTAATCGTTACTTAAAATATCAAAACGAATTAGTTTTAACATTTTACTACCAATTATTTTTTAAATAAAAATATTTTTAACCTTCCTAATCTTGAGTTTTTTTTAAAAAAAAACTTTTTTCTCTTGTAAAATATTATAAAAATTATATAAAAAATATTTTATAAATATTTTTAACCTCCTAATTTTGAACTTTAAAAAAAAATCATAAAATGTTATTGTAAGAAAACATAATTAATAATACAAAATTTTAGGCCTTAAAAAATATTTTATAAATTAAAATGAGCATAATTAAGGATTGACCCTCCTAATTTTATAAATTATAAAAAAATATTTTTTATAAAATGTTTATAATATTGTATAATACTTTTTTTTAAAAAAAATCAAGATTAAAAGGTTAAAAATATTTTTAAAATACATTAAAAAAACATAATTAACGAGTGGCATACCAAAACAACGTCGTTTGGCATTCCAAGTAACGGTTAACCGAATTGATCATTACACAGGAATTGAGCAATTTGGGTCACATTTTGTCTAATCTTCAATACTTTAGGTTTCAAACTACGCAACTTGATACTATGTGTCTAAAATTATGAAATCACAATAAAATTGAAACAAAACTTGTCATTAAACCGAAAAAAAAAACCTTATAATTCAAGTATCTTACAAACTTATTTTTTCGATAATGAAGTATCCTACAAACTTAGCTGAAGTGCCATGCACCATTCTATGATTGGAATTTGAGATTGATATCTGAATATTGTTGTTTTAAATAATAATATTGCAAAGGATGATGTCACTCGTTGGGAAGCTGAACTTCTGTTTAATAATTTTGAGGTTGTGGCTCAGAGCTTGACTACAGCAACGAATAAATTGTTTTCTTTGGTTTTGCAGGAAGAAATCTTCCTAAGGTAAATGGCAAGGATAAAATGGCTAAAGGAAAGGGATCGAAACCGAGCCTTCTTCCATGTAAGTATATGGGCTGGTAAACAGCAAAATAACATCTCCCTGAGAACTAATGGTAATATTTGCATATATGAAACTGCAATAGGCAATGGTGCAGTCACATATTTTTAGAGCCTCTTGTAAGCGAGTTCGGTCCCTCCTCCAGATGAGCTCCTTGAAGTTGTCCCCTGTTTAGTCACTGCAGAACAGAATCTCATGTTAACAGAGATTCCATCGGCATCATAAATAAAACAAGTAGTATTTGACATCAATCCATCCAATGCATCGAGTCTAGATGGTTTTACTAGGGCTTTCTATCAATCTTGTTAGGAAGTGGTTGAAAAATCTCTAATTCAGGCGGTTCATGACGTGTTTGCAGGTGGTAGTATACCTAAAGTAGTAATAGCAACGTCCATAGTCCTTATTCCAAAATGCAGGAACCCATCAGAGTATAGTGATTTGAGGCCAATTAGTCTTCGTAATGTTTTTTACAAGGTAATTTCCAAGATACTAATTCAAAGGCTTGGCAAAGTTTCACCGCATAGTATTTCTGAAGAGCAAAGTGGATTTGTAAAAGGAAGACTGATACACAAAAATATAGCACTAGCATATGAACTTTTTCACGAGATTGATCGAAAAAAAATCAGAAGGAATATTGTTTTTAAAGTAGACATGGCAAAGGCGTATGATCATTTAGAATGGTCGTTTTTTACCAAAACGATGATGAAGTTTGGTTTCTCTGATAACTGGTGCTTTCTCATTCTACGGTATCTTGATAACTGTTGGTACTAAGTGATTTTAAATGGTAGTTTTTATGATTTCTTTAAATCAGAACTGGGTGTTAGACAAAGGTATCCCCTTTCACCAGCATTGTTCATCATTGCTCAGGATGTTCTAAGTAGAAATCTTAACCATCAAGTTCTACAGGGGCGAATTCAACCATACCATGCTGGCTGAAACACCATTAATATTAGTCATTTGTTTTTTGTAGATGACATGCTACTTTTCAGTAATGGGTCAAAATGTTCAGTGGATAAACTAATATGCACAATTAGAAAATACTGTGAGTGTAGTGGTTAGCTGGTGAACATTGGTAAAAGTGGTTTTCTATGCAGTAGTAAACTTCTCATAAACAAGATCAGACTTTTGCAGAGATGGATAAGGTTTAGACATATGAAAGCTCCAACCACATATTCGGGTATCTCTTTTTTCAAGGGACGTGCTAAAATATCCTTTTTTCAGACTTTAGAGGAGAAGATGCACATAAAACTAGCAGGTTAGAAGGGAAACCTATTATCCACGGGTGGCAAGCAAACACTAATATAGTCAACACTATCCTCTCTTCCAGTGTACACTATGGCAATGATGCCTATTCCAAAGAGTACATTAAAGCCCATTCAGTCTTGTATCTCAAATTTCTTCTGGAACAATGGTGAAGAAGGGCGACATCATTAGGTCAGTTGGGAGAAAATTACTAAACCTTATTCAGAGGGAACACTTGGAGTTCATAACTTTCAGGAGGTAATGAACTCAATGAAAGGTAAACTAGCTTGGGCTTACCTATAGGGAACTTCTTTATAGGCACGGTTTATAACTTAATATGGCAATTATAAATCATTGAATGTAGAGGGGAATAGAGGCTCTATTGTTTGGAGAAAGCTATTGCTTCATATTCTACTTATCGTGGATAAATCGAGATGATTCATAGGGGAGGGAAGGATTTCTTTGGAAGTGTGGAAGCTAGGCATGTTAAGCCCTTATAAAGAGCTTACTGTAAAGGAGGTACTGTAGAATGAAGAAGTTCTGTCATCTCTCCCCACGTCAACCCAACTAGAGCTAAGGGTAATCACGTTAGCTCCAGATGAAGCAGATAAACTAGTCTACACGCATACAGACAGCAGCTTAACAAACCAGCTTCACATTTTAAGTGGTGGAAGCTATTCTGGAACACGTGGATTCCTCTTAAAATGGCTATCTTGACCTGAAAGATCATTAACAATGGAGTTCCTATTGATGGAAACATTCAACGATGTGGCATTCCTCAGCAGCTTCACACGTCAGATTCACATTTTGAGTGGTGGAAGCTATTTTGGAACGCTTGGATTCCTCTTAAAATGGCTATCTTGACCTGGAAGATCATTAACAATGGAGTTCCTATGGATGGAAACACTCAACGATGTGGCATTCCTCTTCCCTCCCAATGCCATTGTTGTAAACATCCGATATAAAGACAGTGGAGCATTTGTTTTTGCATGGAGAGACTACTGTAGTTGTTTGGAAGTTCTTTGGTCCTTTACTGAATGTCCTCGTGGTTTATAGTAGCCTACACTCTTTAATAGGCAAGTGGCTCGATGTAGTCAAGCTCACAAACCAAAAGCAATTCTTCAGGATGGTGGTACTTCATTGCACCTTTCGGGAATTGTGGAAAGCATGCAACAAAGCACCATTTGATGGGAAGGATATGTTGGCAGCATAAATCATCTTCAAAGTTAAGAGATGGATGGTAGCTATCCAAACTTTTTTCATGCCGCAAGCCACCCTTGGTTTTCAGGCTTCATGTATCTCTCTACTTTCTTTAACAGTTACAAAAGGAAAATGGATTGCTTGGTCTCCCCCTATGCAAATGCTAAAATTAAACTGTGATGGATCGACAAAGGAAGGAATGTGCACTGGAGGAGGTATGGTAAAGGACGAAAATGGTTAAATGATTACTGTATTCTCCATACACTAAAGAGACGGTTCTAATAATAAGTGAGAAATAAGTGCAGTAGTGGAAGGTCTTGAACTGTGTAGAAAATTTAACTTAACAATTTATTTTGTTGAGTTGGATTCAAAACTTGTGGTTGACGCTGTCAATGGAATATCTAGAGTGCCATGGTATTTAACATACTCATTACGACAATGCAAACAAATGATGGGGCGTGCTAAATTTATTCACACTTGCAGGGAAGGCAACTTCACTGCAGATAAACTAGCAGAGCAAAGCCTATGTACATGGTAATCAAGTTATTTACTACTCACTGGATACACTCTCTACTTCAGTTCATAGGGCATTCAAGGAAGACTACTATGGCTCAGCAAGGTTCAGGAATTAGCTATATACATTTATAGTACGATTTCCATTGCTATCTTTGTGTTATAGTGCAAAGTTTTACTAGGATTTTAAGGATCCCTTATTGTTTTTATTTCAGGGGCCTAAGCTTTCTTATCCTCCAATCATGTTCGGTTAGGCTGATTTGTCCCCCTTTGTATTTTTTCATATTTTCATTTATAAAATTTCAAGGTACCGTACTTTTTCCAAAAAAAAAAAAAAATAGAAGGAAAAATAATGCTAATGAATTTTTTTAAAAAAAAAAGCAATAAAGAATTTAGATTTTTTTTTAAAAAAAATAGATTAAAGATGGATAAAGCTACCCAATGATGCCTGATTTTAATATCCACCTCTTGAACCACACATTATTTTTCAATGTTAAAATAATAATTTAAACAGTTATCTTCATGTTTTTATAATTTTAAGTTATGAATTTCCTAACTTAAATGTGTATGGTTTGTCTTTAATCAAATTGTAAAGATGCACTTCCTCTTGATGCACAATTCAAATTTCAACATAAGAAATAATTATAAAAAAAATCTTCATAAATGAAAAACTGGTTCAAAAATACTATTACTCCCGGCCTCATAATCAGAAAATAAGACGAAAAAAGGCCTTTCTTCTTTGTTTATCTTATGACATACTCCTATCATCTAGTTGCCCCAAAAAACCCCTCCTGCGCATTGGGGTGGAGTATGACCATTACCATTTTTTTTTTTTTTTTGGGCCTATAGTTCTGGACTGAATGCTTTTTGTTTTCCCTCCCTCATTACACTGGGCTTCGTGCTGATGTATAAGTGGACATTTAGGGTTTAAGATCCTTTTCAACAAATTTCACTCGAACTTGATTTTGGCCATTCATATTAATCGGACTTATTTGGATTTAATGGTTTAAAAAATAAAAATAAAAAATAAAAGGTTTATAGTTTTTACACCCTTTAGAGTGAGCAGAAAAAAGTGAAATATGCACTGATGGGTCATGGAGAAAGATATTTAACGGGCTTGATGAAAGGAGGCTCAACTCTGTTGTGTGTGTTAGTTTTCTGGGGAGAGACACAAAAAATCAAATTTTACGAGATGGCTTATGGGCTTGATTTTCAGAATAGCCGTTTCTTTGGGCTTTTTAGGAAACCTAACTGGGTTAATCGTGCTCTACCTAATGCGTGTACTGTGTAGGATGGGCAAATGCAAGTGCAGAAACGTTGATACTCCAATTCCTTGAAAATTAGGATAAAATACAACATTAAGAAATTTTTTTTTCCCTCAATGTACATCATTTATTCACTATCAATAATTTTATAAAAATTAATTTATATAAATATTTATCTTAATATTAAACTATATCATTTAATTAGCATACACTTATATAGATATCAATTTTTATTTTTATTTGTATTTTTTTTTTTTTTGTGATTCTAACCATGATTTATAAATATGAAATTAATATAATTTTAGATGTCACTTAAACATCTTTTACATGTAACCTAGTGAGGTTTCCCAAAAAGAATTTGTGGCCTCAACTCATTCCTTTTTCAAGGATCACACCTCATAATATAAAGTAAAATATCAATGGTGTCATTTTACTTTTTTAAAGAAGTTTGCCAATAGGCTGTAGCTGTGAGGCGATCATTTACGTGTCATCATTTTAATTGATTTTTGGTGGTTCGTGTATGACCTAATCACTAACGAATTTTTAAACAAATTATTTTGGTGATATCAAATTATTTTCCTTTTGTATTTTGAAAAGATAATTATAAGACTTAGGAAGAGGTGTTGAGCTACCGAGTGATCTCAGTCCAAAGATCTCGAATCTCCACCTCCATGTGCCATTCATGCCGAAAGACCGCCCAATTTCCGACATATCCAGATACCCCAATTATTTAATTTGGATGAGTCGTGGGCTTTACATTTTTAATGGATTTTATTTACTCCCCATTTATTTATTATAATTGAATTTCATAAATGGTTAGCCGTCTGTTCTTTGCACTTGTAATCAGTCCCATACACTTTATGCGATAATTAGGCTACTCTTAAAGCTCCACTCAATACTTTCAAAGGAAAGATTCTACCAGTTTGCACTAATTATTCTTAGCCTGAGAGATTTTGTTTTTCTCCATATATACCTTGAATTAATTCCAAATATGGGAGAGAAACTTCACGTAGTGATGCTTCCATGGATTGCCTTTGGCCACATGATACCTTTCCTTCAGCTTTCTATTGATTTAGCCAAAGCGGGAATCAAAGTCTCCTTTGTTTCAACCCCAAGAAACATCAAAAGACTCCCAAAAATCCCTCCAAATTTAGCAGACTTAGTGAAATTTGTAGAGTTTCCATTACCAAGCTTAGACAACGATATCTTACCAGAAGATGGAGAGGCCACCGTTGACATTCCAGCCCAGAAAATTGATTATCTGAAGATTGCATTTGATCTCTTGCAACACCCCTTGAAGCAGTTCATCGCCGATCAACTTCCAGACTGGATAATAATTGATATGATTCCTTATTAGATGGTAGAGATTGCTAGAGAAAACAAAGTTCCTCTTATTCATTTCTCTGTTTTCTCTACTGCTACATATGTGTTTCTTGGATCCCCAGAGTACTTAGTTGGCGATGGTCAAAAAAGACTTCGGCCATCATGGATGAGTATGACATCAAAACCAGAGTGGGTTGACTTTCCCTCCTCAATATCTTATCGAAACCACAAGGCTGTTGGTGCTTTCAAAGGGATGTATGGAGGAAATGCTTCTGGGATCACAGATGGTGAAAGGGTTTCCAAGATACTCGATGGATGCCAAGCTTTTGCGGTACGCAGTTGCACCGAGTTCGAAGGAGACTACTTGACTTTATTTGAAAGGCTGATAGGAAGACCTGTGATTCCTGTAGGCTTGTTACCACCAGAGAAGCCAGAAAGAAGAGAAATCACTGATGGTAGGTGGGGTGAAATCTTCAAATGGCTTGATGATCAAAAGCCTAAGTCTGTTGTGTTTGTAGGCTTTGGTAGTGAGTATAAGCTAACCAAAGATCAAGTATATGAGATTGCTCATGGGCTAGAGTTATCTGGATTGCCATTTCTATGGGCATTAAGAAAACCCGGTTGGGCCAATGATGATCTTGATGCTTTGCCTTCAGGATATGGTGAAAGAACATCTGATAGAGGGATTGTTTTTATGGGATGGGCGCCGCAATTGGAAATTTTGGGTCACCCATCAATTGGGGGGTCATTATTTCACTCTGGGTGGGGTTCTATAATTGAAACTTTGCAGTTTGGTCATGCCCTAATTCTTTTACTATTCATCATTGACCAACCTTTGAATGCAAGGTATTTGGTTGAGAAGGGTTTAGGTGTGGAAATAGAAAGAGGTGAAGATGGGTCATTTACCCGGGAAGATGTTGCCAAGGCTCTGAAATTCTCAATGGTGTCTGAGGAAGGAAAAAGTTTGAGGGAGAAGGCAAGTGAAGCTGCTGCAATTTTTGGAAACCAGAAGTTGCATCAGGATTACTATTTTGGCAAATTTGTTGATTTTCTCAAAAACGAGAAAAGAAATGTCTGAAAGACATGGTCACAAAGCAGACTTGATCATTACCAATGATGGATCAAGATTTTATTTTGGTGCTGTCATGTTCTCAGGTATTCATAGATGGAATAAAAACATTTATTTGCCACCTAAAAATAACCAGGGGAATGGACATTATGCATCATCTGGTTGCCTTCCTAATTAGGAGTGAGTATTATTATCTTTAGATTTCTGGTTTGGATTCGACCGAAACCCCAAATACACATATATTTCTATTTCTGTGTAGAATAGATAAGTAAAAATAATGAATCAACTGTTACAGACACAGTAAGTCACTCCGCTCCCTACATAACACTCGCTTGCTTTGCCTCTCGGTCATCTTCTCTAGTCATCATTCGCACTTTTTTTCCCTCTTTTCTTAAGAGACTCCGTTTATCACGCAACTATTCAACTTTTGGCAAACTAACCATATTTTGTTTGCTAATCTTCATGAGTCTATCCTTTTCCTTTGATCAAGTCTCTTCCATTTTTGTTTCTATTCAGTTTGATCTAGAAAATTTCCCTTCACCCTAACAAAATCTCGTCTCTTTATTAACCAACTCAGCTCATCTATACACAGTAACCCCCACCATTCCACAACCACCAACAGCCCCAACAGTAGCCGCCGCAAACGCCCAGCTTTAGTTCAACGCCTGTTTTTTTCTTTTTTCGTTTTCTTTTTTTATGTCGAAATTCAACTCTTTAATTATTGTTTTTCTGTTTTGTTTTGGGGTTGATTGCTAATTGAATTGTGTTATTGTGGTTTAGTTATGTGATGTTAATTGATTTGGAAATCATTTTGGTGTTATTTTGAAGAGTAATCCAACTAGTGTTGAGTTTAATGCACATTGGGCCGTTGAGATTTCCCAAGAGTGTCATCTCTCGCTGCTGCACTTTCCTGTTTTCAATGTTACAGAAAATGTTTTCATTGGACAAAGAATATCTTGTCAGAGAAGGTCAACAGAGGAGTAGGTCATCGCCAAAAAGTATAAAGATGCCATCAGACTACAAAGTGGGTTGACTTTTCCATCTTTGGTAGCTCTGGGAACTTATGAGTCAATAGGCATACATGCTGGCTTCCACAGCGAGAATGCTTCCAGTACAACTGATGCTGCAAGGTTAGCCAAGGTTCTTGATTCCTGTCAAGCAGTGACTATCTGTATTTTCCTGGAAATTCGAAGATGAGTACCTGAATTTGTTCGCAAAGCTTATTAGAAGCCAGTGATTCCTGCAGGTCTACTTCCACCAGAGAAACCTGCAGGAGTCAGAGAAATCGCTGATGGGCCATGGAGTCAAAATATCAAACCTTTAAGTAACTTGATGAATAAAAGCCAAGTCAGAAGTGTTTGTGGGATTGGCAGCTGGTGCAAGCTAATAAAAGATTAGATACATGAGATTGCAGATGGCTTAGAGCTGGCTATCTGAACTTCCGTTGCTATGGGCAGTATGGATTAAGGAAAGTTAGCTGGGCCATTGATGATCTTGATGTACAGTTTTTATCAACTGGATACCTAAGAGAGGAAATGAGAATATGAGATGAGCACCAGTTGGAAATTCTAAGTTTTCTGTTTCACTCAGGGTGGTTTTCTGTGTTTGAAACACTCAAATTTGGGCATTGCCTTTTTGTCTAGTCATTCATCATTAATCAAACATTCAATGCAAGGCTATTTTTAGAGAAGGGTTTGGCAATTGAAGTTAAAATAAGCAAAGGTGGTTCATTTAGTCAGGTATCCGATTACCTTAGACAGGCAATGATAGGACAAGAAAAGGCTGCACCAAGTTCACTACGTTGCTGAACTTGTCCAGTTGTCCGTGGATTAATCAATTTTATTTGATAATAAAGTTTGCATGTAACCTTCAGGCTAAATGGCTCCATGCTAGTCCAGCGGCTAATTGGCTTGGGTAGGATATGCTACGTAAGGTGTATCTGAAAAATCAGAAGCTACACCAAGAATATGCTCGCGAGTATGTCAAATATCTGAAAAATCGGGCTATATCTTTCAAAATCAGATTATCCTACTCTTCTGTTTTACCATTAAGCAGTTAGGGGGTGCCTAGCTGGTTTCGACAAAAACCTAGAATAATTTCCTTCTCATTAGGGCAGCTTGCAATCTGCATTTAGGCTTATCAATGTTGCCATTCTCTAGAAATAGTTGAAGGCCTTTATCAGACAAGTCTAAAACGAGCTGAATTAGCAACATAATCAACCGGTCAATAGAATCAATTGTCTTGCATGAACCAAGACTATAAGACACTTATGTTGAATTGGCCAAATGTGAAAGCTGCTTTGCTCTTAACTAGACTTCCTTGGCCATAAAGACTAGTTTCTCAATCTTAAGTTTCCAACCCAGGTTGCAAGCTATAGCAAGAGAGTTCAAAAGAAATCCACCATTAAGGGGAAAAATAAAGAAAAAGTTACCTAGCAAGAACACGCTCAGGGCAATAATAAGTTACGAGTTGAAGGGGAAATCTCGTCAGAAAGAATCACTTTGCAAACACCAGCCTCTCCCAAAATTTGGCCCTTCGTCTAATTCCTCATATTAAATTATATATTTATATATGAATTTGTATGTATATATAATAGACCAGGATTTTCAGCTGTTGAAACTAGTGACACTCACTGACGGCCAAACTGCACTTGCATCAGCAAAGACGCCCGCAAATCAGAGAGGTTGAATTGGTCATAACTAGAAAAATCTCACCAAAAGCTGGAAGAATCTGAGAATAATCTATCCTGATTTTGGTATTAAACTACTAGATTGTCCAAAAAAATTGACATGGAGGGCATTGACTTTTGAAGATGGGAGCAAACATAAAATTGACACCAATAATTCTAAAACCAATGCAAAAACAAAGCACTGTTTTTGAATTCGATAAGTGGACAACTTCCTTTCAATTATTTATACATTTGTGGTACTCTCAGAACCAGGATTGACCTTTTACTAGATCCCTACAAATCATTTCGGTATTCAGACTTAGTTATGGCAAGTGATTTGCATGTGGTTGTAGCTTTCGGAAGCTACGAGGCAAGAAACATCTATCCTGGCATATTTGGGGAGAATGCCTCAGGAATAAGAGATGCTGAACGAGCAGCAAAGACTTTTAAGTGGATGTCAAGCTATAACTGAGAGTAGCTGCTTTGAATTAGAAGGTGAGTACATGAATATATATCAGAAAATTATGAGTAAGCCAGTAATTCCTATAGGTTTGCTCCTTCTAGAGAAAAGAAATAACTGAAGGAGCATGGAAAACGATCTTGAAATGGCTTGACAATCAAGAACACAAATCAGTAGTATTTGTTGGCTTTGGTAGTGAGCGTAAATTGACCAAAGATCAAGTTTATGAGATAGCATATGGGCTGGAGCTATCAGAATTGACATTTCTATGGGCTCTGAGGAAACCCAGTTGGGCAACAACAGATCTTGATGTTCTACCCCCAGGATTCAATAACAGGACATGAGAGAAAGGGATTGTCTCCATAGGATGGGCACCACAATTAGAACTTCTAGCGCATCCATCAATAGCTGGATCATTGTTTCACTCCGGGTGGGGTTCTGTGGTAGAAACTCTGCAGCATTGACATGGTTTAATTGTTTTGTCATTTGTCGCAGATTAAGGACTAAATGCGAGATTAATGATGGGGAAGGGCTTGGCTGTTGATGTAGACAGGAAGGATGATGGATCTTGTGCCAGACATGATATTGCCAAGTCTCTGAGACTAGCAATGGTTTCAAAGGAAGGAAGTCAACTAAAGGCTCGAGCAATAGAAGCCGCTACCATATTCCCGAATAGGAAGCTGCATCAGTACTACATCAATATGTTTGTGAAAGATCTGAAGGTTGGAGTTTCTTGAAACTGTCAAGACGTTCCAGATTGTCCGATCTGTCACTGTCTTTCTCCACATTTTATGTGAGCAAGCTGTCCTAGTTAAGAACATTCTACATTGTATTCAATAAGCATGTAGTGATTCATGATTTAGAACAATGAATTAGTCAAATAGCAGTTCATTCGATTCGATATGCATTCAACAGGTTCACACCTTCATCGTATTTCGAAGTTATAAGGGCCTGAAAATTGCAGCCATCCCCAGGACGTGAAGTAGTAAGTAATCTACACAAGCCATCTCTCTCTTTTTATTTTTCGCTCTCTTTTAGGGGAAAAAAAGACGCTGCCGGTTTCTCACGGGCAGCAACTCTTCATCTCCTTTTTTTTTTTTTTTTTTTCAGTATGTTAACAATTAAGATCTAGATTAGTTTTTTTATTTCAGTTTGATAGTTTCTTTTATAGTGTAAATTTATAAAAAAATATGAAATCAAAAGTGAAAAAAATTATTTATAATTTTTTAATAAAAAATTTCGTATTTAACTATTTCTTATTTGTATTTTTCATAATTTTTCTTATAGGAAAAGGATTTATCCTTGTTAATCCATGGATTATTAACTAAAAAGCAAATTAAACAATTTTTAAAAAAAGCTTTAGTATTTCATAAGATTGCATCGAAATCCATAAATAACAATTATTAAAAGCTTACATAAAATTAAATAAATAATTTTTTTATTTAATACTGATTAGAAAATCGATTTTTGAAAAAATATGAATTTAATTTTTTATATTTATTTATAAAAGAATGAATAATATTAAAATAAAAAACTATATTAATCCGAATCATTAAGTGGTTAAGCCAAAAAATTATTTTAATTAAAATAAGTAATTTAAAATATTCAAAAACAAACAAATAAATAGTAAATGCTTAGTGTAGTAGTAGTTGCATAGTTAATTTCTTAAAAAAAAAAAAAAGATTCAATATTTTTTTATAAATTATGATTATACTAAGTGAGTTCAAAGTTTAAAACAAAAAATACTAAAAAAAAAAAAAAAAGTTAACTAGCAAGGAATCTATTGACTAAATTTGAAGTTAATAGACTAAAATAAAAATTATTACAAATTTGATTTCGATTAATTTAGATTATATAAAGAAGAAACAAATTAATTAAACATGTGAATTCTTTTTTCCCCCTCCTTCTTAAATATTTTTTTATTTCTCTCCTATGCATGGCTAGTCTTTGCATACGAGTCTTACGTGGAGAGCAACCATCTATTTTTTATTTTTTATATTTGACTTTCAACTCGTTAATTAATTAATTTAAGTTTTTTTCTAAAAAATCAAAAAAAATTATTTGAAATACATTTTTAATCTAAAAATATAGTTTAGACAAATTAATTAATTATATATCATGCCATTATAATTTAAACGTTTTCTAAATCTATTTTTTTAAAAAAAATAATCATTTTCTAAAAATTTATTCCAAAATCCATACATATAGAAAAATAAATCAAAACTATCGATAAATATAATTTTAAATTAATTGGATGAGAATTTTGAAAAAATAACAAATTAAAGTACTAAATTTTAAATAATAAAAATAATCAACAAAAAACACTCAAACAAAATGGAACCAATTGACAATATAATCAAAGTTTGAAATTAAAAAAGAGAGAGAGAGAGATTTTTTTTTAAAAAAATGACAAATTAATGTAATAAATTTTAAATAATAAATAAACAGAGAAAAAATTATTTGAAAAACACTTTTAATCTAAAAATGTATTCGGACAAATTATATATATTAATCATGCCACTATAATTTAAAAATTATCCAAATCTAGTTTTCAAAAAAAAAATAGTAACAAATGTTCTAAAAATTTGTTTCAAGATCCATACATATAGAAAAATAAATAAAAAATGTCAGTAAATATAATTTTAAATTAATTGAATGAGAATTTTTTTAAAAATGACAAATTAAAGCGAGTAAATTTTAAATAATAAAAATAATTAACTAAAAAATACTAAAACAAAATGGGACGAAGTCACAATATAATCAAAGTTCGAAATTGAAGAAAAAAGGTTAATTTAAAAAAAAGATAAATTAATATAGTAAATTTTAAATACTATAAAAATCCAAGAAAAAATTATTTGAAATGTACTTTTAATATAAAAATGTATTTTAGACAAATTATATCTATAAATCATGGCACTATAATTTTAAAATTATCTATATCTATTTTTCAAAAGAAAAAGTAATCATGTTCTAAAAATTATTCCAAAATCGATGCATACGGAAAAATAAATCAAAATTATCAGCAAATATAATTTTAAATTAATTGGATGGGAATTTTAAAAAAAAAGTTAAAGTAGTAAATTTTAAATAATAAAAATAATTAAAAAAAACTAAAAAAAATGGGACCAAATCACTTAAAAATACAGCAAGAGAGAAAAAATTAATTTATTATAGGAAAAAAGTTAAATATAATAAAATTTTAATAAATAAAATTAGAAAAAGTTACAAAATAGGGACTAAATGTAAAATTATTAAAAGCCAAAAAAGGGCTTAAAGCAATGAGAGAGAGAGAGAGAGGCTACATCAACCAAACCACAAAAAAAAAAAAGTTAACTAAAATTTTAATAACAAAAATAAAAAAGTTGCAAAATAAGGACTAAAATAAAAATATAATTAACTAAAAACCAAAAAAGAGACTTAAAAATCCAGCAAGAGGGAAATTTTTTATTTATTATAGGAAAAAAATCAAATATAATAAAATTTTAATGATTAAAATTAGAGAATGTTACAAAACAGGGATTAAAATATAAAATTATTAAAAGCTAAAAAGGGCTTAAAGCAGCAAAGAGGAGAGAGAGGGAGAGAGAGAGAGAGAAGGTCGGCAGCATAAATTATTTTTAAAAAAATCGAAAGAGGACTTTAAGCAGAAAAAGAGAGGGGGATCAAAAAAATATATGAACAGTGAATGAATAGCCTAAAAATAGTAATTTACTATTGAAAAAGGACATATCTTTTAGTTTATTAGTAATTTGAAATTCATATTTAATTTGCGCACAAAGTTCCTACTTTGTCAGGATATTTTGTGAGGCTTTGATATTATTTTATCTATTGTAGCGAGCGTTTCTTGTTGGTAGAAAGAAATTGATGTTGTTTTCTAATTTTAGAGGATTGAGATTTTCTGTAAAAAAAAAAAAAAAAAAAAACCTAGTTTACGTGTAAGCAAGGACCAATTTTTTTTCAAAAGAAGGCCAAATAGTGCAAGTCTTTTGGGCCGAATTGTTTTGCTTATGTTTGATCCAAAATTTTAATTTGTTTTAGTTATTTTTTTTTAATGTTATTTAGTTTACTTACTTTTGATTTAAGTCACTTTTTTTATGTGATTTACCTTGTTTAGTTTAGTACTTTTATTTTCATAAGAATGTTAGAAATCTATATTTGTTTAGAATTGGAAAAGAGTTAATAAGTCCTTTCGAATGTGAATTGGACTTAATGTTTTTTTTTTTTGGAATTAGGCTAAAAATTTTATAGTTCAAATTGGACAAGGTTTCTTTAGTTTTAGAAGAATTATTGAGTCATTATTTAAGGTATTTTAGACCATGTAAAGAAACACGTTTTGATGAATAAAAAATGATTTAATTGCATCAAACATCTCTCTATTTTTTACATTTTCTTAATGTGACTCTTCTATTTTTTTTATTAGCCCCTCTCTCGTAGTCTTTAATTTTTTTTTTAATATGGCCCCTCCAATTGTTTTTCGATCAAAACTGATAGCTGGAATTAAATAATCCACATGGTATGATACGTCATATTTTTTTTGCCACAGTGAAAAAAATAAATATTTTTTTCTCCCTCTCCCTCTCCCTCTCTCTCTTTCTCTCCTCTATTTCCATTTAGACTAGCAAACAACATAACTAACAACTTAATCAACTCTTAATTCTTTTCTTCCTCCTAGAGCTGTATTTTTTTTTTAACATAGAGAGTGATTGTTGTTTTTTTTAATTCTTTTAATGATTCTAGTTCGAAGTCATTTTCAGTATATAGATTATACTAGCCCAATACCCGCACATTGCCGCGAGTAAGTCTATTATATCCATGTTTTAATCTTTTCAATAATTTAAAAAATATAAATGTGAAATAAAAATTAATTAACACTCATTGTAAAAAAAATATTTTGTATATATATATAATTGAATTTAAATATATCTTAGGAATATTTTTTATTTTGATAAATAAAAAATACATGCAATTAATTATTTATTTTCAAAAAATCAAATTAGAAGGAGGTGCTTAATCAATTTATATTAGAAGAATATTTAATTTTAGTTAATGAATATTTATAAAAATAGAAAAAGTAACCATTAATTATGGAAAAAAATTATTTTGATAAAATAATTATTAATGAAAAAAATAACCCGAGTCCCGCAAAAAACATTCTCGGCCAATCTTGATTGACCAATACCACCCACACCACCCAAATTAACATGAGGGTTTTCGGTTTGTAAAGGCTTGCTACAGGATCGGACTCCTTCTAGTAGTTCTTATTTCATTAATTATCACCAAGACACTATATGACAATAGATGAACTCAACAAATAATGATAAGGTATTAAAAGATTTAGCAAAAGAAAAAAAATTGAGTAACAATAATTAAGTATAACTAATAAATTAGGCACCGAAGTGAGAAAAATGCATAATTGACAAAGCAAAGGAAAAGTCAAAACTCGTAAAGAAAATTGAAGGCATACCTAGGATGAGAGCTCTAAAAAAAAAAAGAAGCCACAAAATTGTTGGAGAGAAACGAGATAAATAACAACCCCGTGCAAAAAAAGCACTCATCATTGTCTAAACCAAGTAATCTACATAATGTATCAAAAGAGGAAAAATATTTTAAAGAGAAAAAAAGGAAATACGGACCTAGAAAGCAAAGTGGTACGAAATACCGGTCTAATACTCTAATTCCGCAAGAACAAAACTTTAAACGAAATAGGATCGGCTAGATTTTGTAAAACACATTTTAAAAACCTAATATAACAATGACCAAGCATGAGAAGAGCATTAGAAAAAGAAAAAATAAAGATAGAAAAACACAAAAAGATTCTCGTCAACAACAAATTTGAGGAAAAATAATTTAATATAAAGACAAGATCTTAAACACTTTTCATGAGCATTCAAACAACCTATATAGAGCAACATAGAAAAAATAAAGAAACTAAAAAAAAGCAAAAAAATATGAATATCCACCTCTAAAGAGTGAACCAAAGACTTGCGAAGCAAAACAAATGAAAAAGCGAAGAAAGAAACTTAATACCTAGATTATATGTATCTTTTATTTGAAAAATGAAAAAAAAAAGATATAAAAGAAAGAGGAAAAATTAGAAAATAAGAATTAGGTACGAGTAGATAACTCAAACAAACCCCACTAACATGATCGACGAAAAAAAACTTGTGGACTAAATAAAATATAAAATATAATATTTTGCACAAATCACATAGTTGAGAACCAACAAGTATCACTAAAGAGTCAAATATTGAATAGCTAAAAATATTCTTAAAAAATGGGTCAAATGAGAAATTGAAAAGAAACTAAATGAGAAACACTTATCTCTAATTGTCATCCAAAATCTATTTGAAGCCCAATGAAGCACATTACTCCAAGCAGAAATTAATAACAAGCAAACAAAGAATTTGATTGAGATATAACCCTATATTAAGAATAAAAGAATAAGTTATATAAAAAAAGTATTTGATGAAAAATCCGATAAGACAAGTAATCATTAACTTAACTTTTGACCTCACAACCGTTAACCCATAACATAAACAATCTTTAAAAAGTCATACACACTACATCAGGATTAACCATGATTGAAGGATTAATCTGTCATTAAACAAAGTCCATGATGCCAAAAAAAGGGCTTAGCTACAGTAAAATATTATTCTCTTTTAGTATATTTTAGTATATGTTATAATAGGACCATATTTAAATGAACCTTACCAATCTATACCTAGGTTCAATTTTTGATGGTTTAGGCAGACGTTCATGTAATCCTCCAGAAACGCAATCCTACAGTGACTTCCTCTAGGATGGCAGACTAGCATACATAAATGCATGCCTTTTGGACAAAGATACGGCAGGTGCTCCATTGTGCATAACACTCGGATAAATTAAATACCCATTTTATTAATCAAACTTCAAAATCACCATTCCCTCCATGAATTTTTAGTGATATATATATATATATATATTATCCCAGTTGTTCAACACTAGTAAAGTAGACTTCCCACGTGCATTTGCACCTAAAAGTAAAATTCGATCATAACGAGTCCCCCAACCCCCAGATGCACATTAAAAAATCTGAAGTACCTTCAGATTGGCTAAATTACATTACGTAGACTGAGATGGGGATAATCCTGGAATCCTCATGAGATATTTCACAAGAGAGATGCGTTTCAGTAAATTATATAAAACATTTAAGAATATAGCCAATGGTTTCGATTGGTCATCACATGGAGGCAGGTTCATTACTGTCAAACTAAACCATATCCAACGAACACAGCTTTGAACAGTGAACCTGGCATAAAAAAAGCCGAAATGCTTGCTCAATTCAGAAACCAAGAGCTGATAGGATCATAAGAGTCCATAGCTTTACAGACCATATTTTGCAATAGCAACTGGGCTATAAGGCAATGCGACAATAAAATTTTGTTTTTTGTTTCAGATGATCCAAGCAACAATCATATTGGAGGAGATGATTAAGACAGATTATTTAAGGAATGAGTGGTGGAACTGGTCATCATTTTCTGCTGCTGCCAAGACTTCGACAGTTGCTTCTCTTGCTCTACGTATATATTCCCTTGATGGTGCGATTGTGTATGAGAAGACCATGCCCAAGTTAGATTCAACCAACAGTTTGAAGCCTGTGGGTATACTGGACAAGAAGTCGGTGCCTGATTTGGAAGCGGGAAGTCTAACAAGATCAGAAAGGAACTAGATAGTTGATCAAGGCTTCCAGGATTCCTAAATTTACGAG
The DNA here is from genome assembly GCA_963924115.1 of Dovyalis caffra. Taxonomy (NCBI): domain Eukaryota; kingdom Viridiplantae; phylum Streptophyta; class Magnoliopsida; order Malpighiales; family Salicaceae; genus Dovyalis; species Dovyalis caffra. The sequence goes on from CAWUPB010001173.1 coordinate 24,195,069, forward strand.
GGAATCTAACCAGGCTTGTAATTCCTACCCCAGCTTGTCTTTCCAAAGAATTCCTTGCTCATGCATGGATTTGGATTCCATGTTGCTTCAGATTAGTTGCCTGCCAAAAAGTCAAATTTAATTTGAGACTCCATTGAACTTTCTAATGACATCGTTTAGGATTGCAAATCCTAGATTTTGTTTTTGTTTACGGGTTAATGGCATCCATTGGAAAGCTGCTTCGATACCAACTATAAAACCTTAGGAGAGAGACAAGGAAGAGAAAAATCTGATGATATTATGTTCACAGAATTGTTCTGGGTTAATAGAAATAGAAGGGAGAGAGATAGAGGAGAGAGAGGGGGAGAGGTAGGCGAAAAAAAATAAAATTATTTTTTTTTATTTTTTTCATGTGGTAAAAAAATATGACGTATCACGTGAATTATTTTATCTCAGCTGTCAGTTTTAATTGAAAAATTAGTCAAAAAAAAAAAAAAGTTGAAGAGGTCATATTAAGAAAAATTAAAAAATATAAAAAAGAGTTGACTAAAAAAAGTACAAGGGCACATTAAGAAAATGTCAAAAATAAAAAAGATATTTGATGCTATTAAACCAATTAAAATTTTAAAGAAAGTTTCTTTCAATTTATCTTGTGTATTTTTGTATTTTTACTTACAGTTTGTGTACGTTATCATTGTGTTTGCTTAGAATTTTGTGATTATTGTACTTATGAACTTGATCACTTAAAGTTGTTCTTATTTTGATCAACAAATTAGCTTAGATTGTGGTGAGATTTTGAATCTCGCCAAAATCAATCTAAACTAGGGTTTTCGATGTTTGGAAAGTCTTGGCCTTGTGTAATTTATAGGGTCGGAATTTAGGGATTCATCAACAAATGTGAGTTTGAGGCTTCAATTTCTTGATCCTTGGAGGGATAATTTCGGCCAGCAATACAAAAAGGTTGGAGTATTCGGTTTGGCCAAAATACAAAACCATTGGTAGTGTAGCTTGTTCTCCCGTTTATTTATGGTAGTGGGAAGCTCAATTGTGTGTGATGTGCAAAAACAATTCATTTTGAGCCATCCTCATTGGCCAATTTCAATGGACTTTTGTTAACATTGATGGAAAAACTATTTGTTATTTGAAAGATCATTATTACTCGTTATTATAGAAAAGATTGTCTTATTTCTTCAACGTAACAAACTAACAAGTTGCAATTCTCTCTCATTGTTGCAGCCCGTTTAAAAAAACCTATTTTAATTTAATTTGAAGATAATTAAAGTAATAATTTTGGTGGCTTGTTTTGGGAATAAATTCTTCCTTGGATTATGAGAAGGATTTAGAGTTAAAAAAAAATTAATTTAAGAAAACCTCTTCCTAGTTCCTTCTAAATTATTGGAATAAAATTCTTGATATCTTTTATAATTGAGAAGTTTTTCTATGTGCCCTAGAAAAATTGCATATCTTACATTTATTAAAAATACGCTACACTGCGGTCATATGGTCTAGGCCATTTACTAACATGTTAAAAGCATATTATTAATTGTTCTTAGCAAATCATAAGACCATTTGTGCTAAAAACAAATTGTCAAAAACTTCTTTTTTTCATTTGTTTTCTTATCATTTGATGAGTAAAGATTATTTTTTTAATGAATATTAGATTGATAAACTACTAATTGTTGAATCTTAAAAACTAATTCTATCTAATTACACAAAAAAAAAAAAGGAAAGAAAATATTTGTTTAATTTTCTAAACATTAACAATTTAGAAAACCATGAAAAATAAAAAACATGTAGATAAATTCATACTTTCTTTTTAAGTCCTTCAAAAAAAAAATTTAGAAGCATTCCAACTTATTTTTATTTTTCACCATTAGCTGTGTAACCCTAAAATTAAATAAAAATTATATCCAGTTAAAGTTAGACTGTCCATTATTTTAATATTTGGACCACCTTCTTAATTAAGCTGCTTTTTGTTTATCTGTTTGGACCCTTTTATTCTTGAGCTACCTATTCTACATCAATTTAACAATAGTCTATAGATTGTTTGGATCCAGAATAAAAGACTCCTTCAAATTTTGATTACATTTTAAGTTTGGCAATACAGCTATGCTTTTGCCACACGCTTACCTAATCTCACACGTACGCCATGCATGTATATTAGAAAACATGCCATATAACACGTCTTTTATGTTTTGCAAAACATCTCATTTGCGTGTGTGATTTGGAAGAAAATTTATATTTTGAAAAATCATAGTTAGGGAAGTTCAGATAATTCTATTTGTCGTCCAGGAAATGACTAGATACTGGTTGGACGACCACAATTTACCACCACTGTTAAAGGTTTTTACAAATCTATCTTATTGTAACAGATGTAAAGAGATTAATTTGCTTTTCAATTCGATATTAATAAAATTATTGTCCAACGAAAAAAATGTTTATAAAACAATAAATAAATGTAAAATATTTCCTAACAAAAAATTATCCATTTCCTAATTTAAAACCTTAGAAGTGTATCTCATTTTTCACATATATAAAACCCTTTTAAAGAAGATATCACACGCCTGGCCATATGGACTTCCCCAAAAACTTCAAAAATAATTAAAATCTCCTCTTGCTTTTAGTTTTTTATTTCCGCTTGTTTTTTTCAAGTCTTTTCTTTTCAAGTTAAGAACTTGATTTTTTTATATATATATATATATAGTAAAAGATAGGCATATCATTAATGATATAAACCATACATTATTATCTTTGTGACACAATGATACTAAAAAACTAAAAAACTAAAAAGAGAATTGCAATTTGTTACATTAAAAAAAAAATTAGACAAAACACTTTGAAAATAATGATGAATAATGATCTTTTAAATAACAAATAATCTCTTCATAGACGTTTATAAAAATTCATTGGAACTTCTCAAAGAAGACTACCCAAACAAAGACTTTTTTTTTATATCGCACACATAATTAGTTTTAACACCACTATAAATCAACAAAAGAACAAATCACACTATTAGATCTTATTAGACCTTATTGATGAAAAATCTCAATTTTTCATCAATAAGGCATAATCACATCGATCCCTTTCAACAAACAAAATACTTCTATCACAATTCAAGAAAGAGACATCAAAGACTTATGCTTAGGACAAGACATCCTAACAAAATAAAAAGTTTGTGCATATATTAAATCTAGATCCAAATTGTCAATACATTAAAATAAAAACAAAACAAAAAAAGGAACTAGTAAGATGAAGAGATGTTGCCGGCGAGAAAATTATTAGCAATGGCTAGAGAGTGTTTTTTTTTTACCTAAAAAAATCAAGAAGAAGGATAGAAAATGTAGATTTTTTATTTTTTTCCCTAAACAACTAGTTTATAAGTATGTAGAAAAATAAACTTCATCTCAAAATTATCACCACAAGATACGTATCAACTACAAACTTAAGTAACGAATCTAAACATTCTATATTTTTTCTTTAAAAAAATACATTTAGCTCAAATTTATTGTTTTTTTTATCCACAAGGTATTTCAAGTTCAAAAGTTTAGACTAATTCCTCGATGTTGGGTCGAATATATAAAATAAGTACGGTTATCTAATAAGTTTTTTTTTGTATACAAGGACTCGATTAGAGCTTATTCTCGCTCAAACCAATCCTCTTGAGTAATTTATTATCGATTTAAATATGATATTTTTGTTAATTATATGAGTTTATTGTTTTTATACTAATTTAAATTACTAGTGTGGATTAAAATATATGTTTGACAACTTGGAGTTCAAGTTTTTTATTTTATTATCATTCATATTATTTATTTCACAACATAAAATGACTAGTGGATTATGTTAGAAAATGTTCTACATATGCCATACATAAAAAAGATTGTGCAGTGTGTTTCGGCAAAATAGCATAACAACGTGGTATCATGAGCTTAGGCAAAATAAATTTTGGTTCATGCTTGATGAATCCAACTCATATTGACCAAGAGGATGGTCTCTTATGGAAGGATGGTTATAGTGGGAGATTGGTCCCCCGAAAAAAAAAAAAAAAAAAAAGGTTTTCTTAGGGAGGATGGTCCCTTGATCAGCTACTTGTGTAGTTCTTATGGGAGGATGATCTCCTACGGAAGGGTGTTCTATCGGAGGTGGATGGTCCTTGGCTCCTTTGGGAACAAAAGGGTCTTATTCCAAATATTTATTCTCTTTCCAAATTTGGGCACAATTAATGAGAGCTGTATATGTGATGCCAAACGAATTAATGTCATAGCATCTTAACCACCCTAACTTTATTTTTATTTTTTATAATCTCAAGGACTGTTTGACATCGCTTTCATTTCCTTTTTTTTTTTTAATTTTAAAAAAATAAAACATGAAAATTTGTTTGTTTTTACAAGTTTTTATTTTTAGGTAAATAGATTAATATGTCTTTATATAATATTCAAAATCTCTAATTTGTCTCTATATTTTCAATTACATCTCATCTATTCTAGAAAATTTTTAAAATGTTCAATATATTCTTCGATCAATTATTCAAACTACGGACAAATATTTTGATAAAAATACCCTTTATTAACATGCAAAAAAAAATCACTTAAAGTCACTTTACTTGTATGTTTCATTTTTTAAATCTTTAATTTTTTTCTTTTTTATTTTAATTAGAGACATATTGGTGAAAAAAAAATGATCCAAATGACAGATTTAACATTGCAAAAAAAAATTAAAAATAAATAAAAGACTTTGAGTATTATATAAGAAAAAATTGATGTAATTACCTTACATATAAAAGTTACCTTATATATAGTTACCTTATATATAATTGACAACAAGTTTTGAAAAAAAAAAAATGGTTTCAAAACTAGTCAGGTCAGATTTGAAAGTTCAGAAATGGACATGGAACAGGTTAGGAGTTCGAACCAGAACCTGGTTCAAAGAGTTTGGGATTCAAGTCTGGACCTAGTCTGGGCACTTGGAACTCGAGCTAAGACCATGTCCAGAACACCATAGATTTGAGTTGGGACGTAGTTCGAGGCATAGTTCCAAGGCGATCAAAAATTGGTCTAGGACCTAGTTTCGGGTACCCGAGAGTTGGTCCGGGACCAAGTCCAAGAGACTGGAGGTTTGAGTCAGGACTTATGTGGAGCTACAAGACACCTATAGTTCGATGCACTTAAAGTTCAAGTTGAGACCGGATCCATGGGCCATGGCACCCAGAGGACGGTCCGGGACCAAGTCTAGAGCGTTCAGAGAAAGATTCGGGTTGAGGCTAGACAATGAATCTAAACATTCTATATTTTGTTTATTTTTTATAAAAGACATTTTGCTCAAATTTATTATCTATTTTAAATATGATTTTTTTTGCTAATTATATGAGTTTGATTTTTTTATATAATTTAAATTAATAGTGTGAATTAAAATATATGGCTGGCAACTTGGAGTTTTTAGTTTTTTAGTTATTATTGTTCTTATTATTTATTTCACAAGATAAAGTGAGTAGTTGATCATGTTAAAAAAATATATATATAGCTATGTCATACTTATAAAAAGATGCAATGTGTTGCAGTAAAAACAGCATAATAACATGATATCATGAGCACAATGTAAAACAATTTTTGAATCGAGTCTTGACAATCTAACTCATATTGATCAAAAGGATGATCTCTTCTAAAAGGATGATCATTGAAAAAGAATGATCCTTCGAAAGAAATTGTTTTTTTTTTTTTTTGTAGAGGATGGTCCCTCGAGCTGGTTGTATAATTCTTGTGGGATGATGGTCTCCTGCGAAAGAAGGTTCCATAAGAGGTGAATGGTCCTTGCCTCCTTGTGGGATGAGGAGTGTCTTATTCCAAATCATTCCTATACTGTTAAAATGTCTAAATTTGAACACAATTAAAGAGAGCAATATATATGATGAGAAATTTTATAATACTGAATGAGTAATTAATGTAAGTTACTCCATATAGAGATATAGACACAAAACGGAGAGAGAAATAAGAGAGAGAACATTAAAATAAAAAATTGAGTCAAAGAGAAAATCTTCTTATTACTTTTAATAGGTCCGAATATGATTTTCTTTTTTATCTATCCTTTTCTTAAAAAGTGGACCATGAAGTAACTTACACTAGTTACTCCTTGAGTATTATAAAATTTCTCTATATATGATGCCAAACAAATTAAATACCATAGCATCGTAGCCATTCTACCTTTTTTCATAAATATCGTTTTCATTTTTTGTTTTATGCTTTTATTTTAAAAATTTTGAAAATAAAATATGAAAACTTATTTGCTTTCATTTTTTGTTTTGAAAAATATAAAATTGATAACAAGTTTTGAAAATAAATAAATAAATAAATGTGATTTTTAAAACTAATTTTTTAGGAACGCAAGATTCAGATCAGGACTTAGCTAGGGCACTTGAAATTCTAGCCAAATCCAGGTTGGGACACTTTAGGTTTGAATGGGGATTTAGTATGAAGCGTTTGAGATTCTATTTAAAACTGGGTTTAAGGCAATTGAAAGTCAATCTAGGACCTAGTTCTTACTATAGTAGACAAAGCAATATCAATTTATGTCATTATGGGTTGAAACGCCGTTGTTTTACAAATAATAATAATAAGTGATTTTATAAACATTGTATGCTTTTTTTACACTTTGGTCCTTCATATTCTATTTTGTACAAAACAATTCTTAAACTTAATTCATGTCACAACAAGGTCCTTATGTTTTTTTTTTTTTTTTTTTTTTTTGTGCTTTCAGTCTAGACGCTTGGGTCCAATTGTCTTGGACCCATTCAAAGGGGCCTCCTTTTTTCTCTTTTCTTTTCTCATGCTTTTATTGTAATATTACACAAAATGGTCCCTAAACTTACTTTGTGTTACAACAAAGTTTTAGTATTTTTTTTACGGCTGTACTTTGCTTTTTTTTTTCTTATAGACTCATTAACTAAAATGAAATAGTTTTCTAATATAATTTAGTTACTCTTTTAATATAAATTGATTTAGCACACTTTTCTAATTTGTTTTAAAAATAAATAATTAATTAATTGCATGTTTTTATTATTATTTATTAAAATCAAACATATTCATACGATATATTTAAACTCAATTATAGAATATAAATATTTTATTAAATATTACATAATACAAATTAAATTAAACAAATTCTCATAATTGATGTTAATTAATTATTATTTTACACCTCGATTTTTAAAAATTATTTAAGATATTAAAACATATTATATAAACTTACATGCAGTAACTATACTAGTAATAGCCTAAAAAGAAAAGCTATTTGTATAAACACACCAAAGCCATACAAACCTTATATCTTCATGACATCAAGTGTATATTAATAAACAGAAAAATCCAATATAACATAACTTCTAGAATTAATAATTTATTATTCCAAAATCAATTTCCAACATAGTCTTGTATCTATGTGTATATATATAAAGTTGTAACCATACATCTAGCGGTAAGCAGAGAATTCTCAATTGAAACAGCTTGAGCAAAGTTAGCTTGTTTTAGTTCTGCACTTCTTTGATCCTCATTTGTGAGCATCATTCCTCTTCAGTAATTTTCACCCGGTGGTGTTTCTCTGTATCTTACATAAATATTTTCCCTCCGCATTTATTCTGAATTTACCTTCTCTATCCGGTATCATTTCAGTCTTCAGACGCAGTTATGGCAAGTGATTTGCATGTAGTATTGTTTCCATTTTCGGCCTTTGGTCACATGTTGGCATATTTCCACTTATCCAAAGCTTTAGCCAAAGCTGGAGTTCATGTCTCCTTTGTATCAACTCCTAGGAACATTAAGAGACTGCCTACAGTACCACCAAGCTTGGCACCTCTGATTAACTTAGTGAAGCTTCCCTGGCCAACTTTGGATGTTAAGTACGGCTTACCAGAAGGAGCGGAGGCCACGTCGGATCTTCCTACGGAGAAAATTCCATACTTGAAGATTGGCTATGATCTCTTGAAACAACCCTTCAAGCAGTTTATCGCTGAGAAATCACCCAATTGGATAATCAGTGATTTTTGTTCTCACTGGGTTTCTGATATTGCAAAAGAATATGGTGTCCAAGTGATGTACTTTTCAATTCTCTCAGGAACCTTGGGAGCTTTCATGGGACCTCCAGAATATCTTGTTGGTGGTATCCAGAACAGGCCCAGGAGATCCCCGGAAAGTCTAACTTCACCGCCAGAGTGGATAACTTTCCCATCTTCTGTAGCGCTTCGAAGCTACGAGGCACGCGAGACGTTCAATGTTATGATTAAAGAACATCCTTCAGGCATAAGAGATGCCGAACGATTTGCAAAGACCATCAGTGGCTGTCGAGCTATAGCCGTCCGTAGCTGCTTTGAACTTGAAGGTGACTACTTGAAAATATACGAGAAAGTGATTGGTAAGCCAGTGATTCCAGTCGGTTTGCTCCCTCCAGAAAAATCAGAGAAAAGAGAAATAACCGATGGGACATTGGACTCGATCTTCAAATGGCTTGACAATCAAGAGCACAAATCAGTGGTATTCGTGGCGTTTGGTAGTCAGGGTAGATTGACCAAAGATCAAGTTTATGAGATAGCTTATGGGCTGGAGCTATCAGGATTGGCATTTTTATGGACTCTTACGAAATCAAGTTTGGCAACAACGGATCTTGATGTTCTGCCCCCAGGATTCGAAAACCGGACATCCAAGAAAGGGATTGTCGCCATAGGATGGGCACCACAGCTGGATATTCTAGCACATCCATCGATAGGAGGGTCATTAAACCACGCCGGATGGAGTTCTGTGATAGAAACTCTGCAGCATGGGCATAATTTAATTGTTTTACCATTCATGTTAGACCAAGGAATAAATGCCAGGCTCTTGGTGGAGAAAGGCTTGGCAGTAGAGGTAGACAGGAAGGAGGACGGATCAATTACTAGACATGATGTAGCCAAGTCTTTGAGACTAGCTATGGTTTCAGAGGAAGGAAATCAACTCAGGACTCAAATGAAACAAGCCTGTGCCTTATTCGGTGACAGGAAATTGCACCAAGACTACGTTGATAGGCTTGTGAAGTATCTAAAGGACGGAGTTGCTTGAAACAGTCAAGACACTCCCAAATTGCTTTATCTGCCACCATGGTCTTATTTTATGGGAGCAAAATGTCCTGGTTAAGCGTTCTATGCTGTATTCAATAAACATGCTACACCATCAGCAAGCATAATTAATGTTCTAGTTAAGCATTCCATGTTGTATTCAATAAGCATGCTCCACAATCGGCAAGCATTATTTCAGTTTAAGAAGCTGTATTTGAAGTATAATCCACATCAAGCCTTTTTATGTTGTTTTCACTTTACCAGGAGGGTGTGGCGGGCATACCTTTTCGACTGCCCAAATGGATTCAAAACTTTGAACTGTTGTTGGTCACGAAAGTTAAAAACCTGTTTTTCCGTCAACTTGAGTTAGCATCTTGTCAGCATTTACATCATAATGGTGCCCCTTTTTTTTTTTTTAATCCCAGATGCACCAAAACAATTCAACACAGGAATCAAAATCATGATAAAACTGGTACTGCGGACACTCATTTTCACTTCAGGTTTCTGCACTGTATGATGTTAAAGTTCGGTGTATGTAGAGAAGAGCCCAAGCTCCATCATGCGGAATCTCATTTATCAGCATCGTCATTGTATCATTGACTGGTACTATCTTGCCATGTACTGCCTAATTTAACACCATGCTGCTTTATTATCCTGACTGACTGCAGAAGAATGTCTTGCTCCGTAGAGTATAATTCATTTTTGCTCTACACTCACAGAGCAATACAACATATATTAGTGAAAACAACAATTGACTACAAAGCCTTGGTCCCAAACTAGTTGGTCCGGCTATATAGATCATTTTGTTCCATACAACATGATTATAAACATATGCTAGCAAAACAGAAAGGGATGAAAAAATATGTGCTGACATGTGACGAACTTTTTAAGAGGATGAAGCATACAAGTATTGAGATTCAGAACCCAGGGTCATGAGAATAAGACCAGATCAATGACTAAAATCTTCTTTTATTCAATGAGTAAGCATCAAGAGACGAATGAGCAGTTCATTTCCCCCAAAACGAACAAAGGGAATCGCTTCTCTGCAAATGCCTTAGTTATATTTGTCTGGCAGTTTTTGAAAATGTCATCAACCATCAAGCTCACTTGTTTGGTCATGTTGTTATAAATACAATTCCAGACAACAAGGATTTACTGAATTTGGTGCTAGAATTTATGTCAATTGATACCATTGTAAATTATACATGACTAGGGTTGCATTTATTAGCAAACAGTAGTAACGGCTATAAAAAAAAATGGTATTGTCTTATCTTTTCTTTCTCGGTCAACGTGTCTTCTAAACTGGACAGTCAAGCACAAAAGACAGTTCCAATTAACAGCAAACTAGATATATAATGTTCAAGTTTCAAAGAATCAGAGCATGGTACGGATGAAAATCATTAAGTGGACACAGGTCATCTGCAAGCAAAATGGTCGACTTTCTGTCCTGCAACAAAAGTAAAAGGAATGGAGGGGGATATTGGAGCTTACCATTTGTTTGAGATTGCACCCTAGAGTCAATTCTGCAAATGAATTTTCTATTCTAGACAAGTAACAGTAAGGAGCCTCCTTTTCCAAGACAATGTTTGGGTTAGATTTTAGCATGCTCTTGATGTCATTTGATATATGAGGTAACTTCTCCACATCATCAAACGTTACAGGAATTTTGGAGACCACCGCACGCCATTGGGCACGAGACTTGTTCACAATTACCTATAATTTTACATGGCACGCATCAAAGATTACCCAGTCAACAGTTTTAGTAGAAACATGGCAAAGCAAGGGAGAAGAAGGTGCTACCTGAATAAACATCCAAGATGCCAGTTCATTATTAGACAAAACCACAATGTGTGAGCGTGTGTGCACTGGTCATATGCAGACACATACATGTAGGAAGAGAGATAGAGACAATATGTTTCTTACAGGTAATGTAAGGTACCTGAGTGAATACATACCAAAAAACACACGCCAAATTTTCACTCTGGGAACCAAATCAATGATGGATATTCAAATGGCCACTTAAAATCAATCAAAAATTGAAAATGAGCCATCAACCACTAAAAGCTTCAACATCCAAATAAACAAATGAAAAATTTGAATATGATAACATCAACAGTTAAGCATGTGATGTAAATAACCTTTGAAGTAACAGAGATATAAATCCATTGTAACATAACTTTAGACAATGGTTTCCAAAAAATATACAAATGACTTGTGAGGAAAAAGGGTTACCTGACTGGAAAACAATGAATTTGGAACTAAGACAGGGAATTTCTCAGCATTCAATAACGAAGTGGTAGTAAGTCCCATTTCAACCACTTGACCTTCTATAGATCCAGCCTGCAATCAGAGAATTTCCATGACTTTTTCACAATTACAGCAAATGCCTGATACTGTATATAAAAAATATTCAGTTTCACAGGCTTGCCCAAACTTGTTGAGATCATTACGAATGCATAGGAAGAATAGCTTATCTTCCATTTTTCATGAGCATTGACGAATAAAGAACTAGAATGCATAGATACCCGTTTTTCTGGTAACAAAAACGTATATCTGCAAAGTTGTGATAACCATGAAAATGAAGTGATGATTGGCTGGGATACTATCTAAAAAACCATCATGCTCGTTCCTAACATGTTCAGCCACTAGTAATGAGGAGCTGGATGAAAGGCGCTCGGTAGTAAAATTTATTGCAAGACCAACAGCAGGAAAATAACAATAAATGAAACCATAAACTAAGTTATGGATGAAACAATGCTTTTGGACTTTGCAAAAAGAAACTTCAGAGAACTTTTCAGAGAAAACCATAACTTTGACCATTACTCATAGACTACTTCCTTAGAAAGACTTTTCACAATCCAGAGACAAAAACTTCAATGAACCATGGACAAATCACATGTTCTCACCTTTATTGTATCTCCAATAGAAAAGGGCTTTGAAAATTGCATAGACAACCCACTGAGCACATTCCCAAGGACATCTTTGGCAGCAAAAGCAGTAGCAACTCCTGCATAATTTTACAATAAGAAAAGAATCAGGTGTTTATATACGATTACAAACATACAACATTATGATACAACCTAAAAGTGACCCTAGGAGAAAAGTGCTCAGGTGGTCCAGATTGAGATATCAAAAATAAGATGCATTTAATTTTCAATGAGAACTGTAAAACTTTCAAGCAATAACTAATATTCAAATGAAAGAGAAGTGGTAAAAAAGATGTTAAGGTGAACAAATAACATGACTCAAGTCTTCTAACCATTAGTGTAAAAGAAACCTAATTAAGGCCCAATTCCCAACAACATTTAACTAAAGAACAGCCCTCCAAATGAATGGAGGGCTTCTGAAGAAAAAGAACAATGTTCCACAGGCATGAAGTTGTGGTAGGACAGTGGAAGAAGTTAAACACATACGATATAGCCTCCATATGGTGAAAAGCAGAGATCGCAACCCATATTGCTCGCCCAAACTAGATGACAGAGGATGTAAACTACTAGAGAGGGAATAGAGAAGTAACTTTGATTTAAGAACTTATAGAGTCAATGTGTGCATTCAGGAAATCCATCGGGGATTAAAAAAATAATAAAAAAACAGCATTAGAATGTTAAAACTGCACTACTATCACAAATAAATAGGATTTTGGAAGCATAAAATAGAACAAAAGTAAAAAAATCAGAAGATTAGTTCAATCTAAGAATTTTTCAGGCCACATTCCTATCACCACAATTACCGTAGATGTAAAAACACAAGCCATTTGCTAACACTGACCTCCAATGCCACCCACAGTCAAAATAGATTGCACAGCCACCCCACAAGCCTCAGCTAAAGCCATCAGTCCAATGACAAAAAGACCAACAGAAGAAACTCTATCAAGAGTTAACAGCTTTTCTCGATCAAACGTTGCTGAAGCTACCACACGACTAAACACAGTTGTCTTCCACTGATGCAGAAACCATACAAAAGAAAGAATAACAGCACCCCTCCATACTTGTGCTATATACTGAGAAGCAAATGTAGTAGGTGCCACCATCACAGCACTGCAAGTCAAAGTCCAAATATAATAGTCACCAAATGAAAATATAATAAAAACATGAACATAAAATTGTCATAAAGTGGAAAAGATTATAGTTGGAACTACTAACATTTGTGAAAATGCCATGAAGGTGATTACATATCTCAAAGGATCTTCCAGAGCACCCCATATGCTTTTCTCGTATGGAATTTGTTCCCCAGATATGCCTCCAGATAACAAAGCAGCAGGAGTTTGCAATGAATATTTGTGAAATCGCCTCAAAAGCCTAGGCATAACCACCCAAGCCACTAAGGTACCAGTCAAAGTCCAACCAACTGGAACGACCACATTTTTAAGATACGGATGTGAATCAAGCAACTGCTGAACATAAGGGGTCAGTTCACTAGAGGTCTCTCTAGCCTTTTGCCCAGAATAACTTACTGCATCTACCGCACTTTGCCAAGCTTCTTTAACCTTATCAATCCAGTCACTTCCAATAACACCACTGTTACTAACATCCACATCACTTCCACTGGAAGCAGCTGAAACTTCATTAGCCCCAGATTTATCAACTTTTCCACCAGAAGACCAAGAGAATGATCGATAGCTCAAACTGGGGCTCATTGAAATGAAAGGAACAGCACTTTGAAACATCATATTCGACGAAGTTGACAAAAATCCTCTCATTGGTTTAGTCTTATAAGATCGGTTATTGACACACAAGTCAGATCTCATAACTTTAAAATTTGCCAGATTTCCAGCCAATTTTGATTCATCTTTGTAATAATCACGATTTACTATAGCATATGCTGATCTTAGACTACCTCCATTAACATTATAAAATTGAAGTAATTGACGTTGTGAAGAGGGGCTAATGGAATTACAGAGTGATTTTTTTAGCATTGAAAACCTAAGTCCAGCCATTATAGCAACTTACAGCATGAGACGAATTCAACTAAAACATTTCAAAAAATAAAATGTAACAAAATTTTGCTACCAATTTGCAACTAAGCACTTGTCAAAAGCATCTCAACCTGCAAAACAAAAAGAAACATAAAAAGATAGGAATTACATAAACTTATTTCAAGAAATTAAGAAACACGAAAATAGTAGTATGGAGAAATTTGGGTCTAAAAACTAAAATAAACTAACTTAAGCAGCACTTTTAACAGCAGAAATAATAAAATGTGAAGGATAAAAGGAGATTAAAAACACTAAGGCTGTGTTGCAATAATTCAAAGTTTTAAAGGCGAGCAAAAAGAGAATTAGCTTACCAAGGTGCGATGGATGATTTTGATATTTTGGCAACAGTAAGTTTCGATTTATTTTTATTTTTTATTTTTTTTCTAGTAAGATCCTCAGCATCAGGTGCTTTCTTTGCTTGGTGGAGAAGGACAAAAAAAAGAGAGAGAACGTCGTACAGTTTACAAGTTCTTTTTCAGTCTCTGCGTTGAATCAATAACGGGGAGGGAGGCCTTTCGTCTTTTGTTTAATTTACTGGCATTTTTGTTCCCTGGACTTTTGATTTCAAAGGTATTCTTTCCTTTATTTTATTTTTTCAAGAGCTATTTACGTGAGAAATCCTTCAGTCTATTGGGCCGGACCAATTATTCGGACAAAGATTTTTGGATGCTGTGGGAGACACTAATCATGAATCGTAATGACCATTTTAATTTGCTTATCCTATAATTATTTTATAAGAAACGAGAATATTAGTATTAATCGAAACAAGAATAAACCTAACAATACATACAAATCTTAGTTTAGGAGTGTCGTCAAATTTACATAAATCGAAAGTAAGAGCCAAACTTAACTGTATGTATACTTCATCTTAAAACTAAGTTATAATGTCTAAGTCCTAATCGGAATCCGACTGAATTTACTTTAGCTTAAAACTAAGTTATAATGTTCAAATGATAATTCGACTGAACCTTAATAGATTTGAACGATTGAACCTTAATAGATTCGAATTTAATTTATTTAATAAATAAATTGAGTCGGATCTTATAAATATAAATTTGAGTTTTGTAATTATTGATTCAAATCTCACAGTTTAAATCATATTCAAATATTTATCAAATTTATTATTTAATTTAAAAAAAATGCTACATTCAAAAATATGTTTTAATGTATTAAAATAAGTTTTAACTATTATATGTATAAAAAATAATTATGATAATATATAATATGTTAATTTAAAATAAAAATTCAAATGCATCACTGTTAAAAAAAAAACAAATAATCTGGATATAAATTTATATTAACGGTCAAAATTAATTTAAGTTAGGTAACATATATGATAAAGTTTTAAAAGAATGCCTACTCTAGGCACAGCGTGATTGAAAGAATAGCCGTCAATATAATAAAAGAAAATATATTCTATTTGAGTTGATATTTTGCTGTTCGATAATTAATGTATTTTAAAACCTGTACGATAAAGAAATCATGGAGTGTACAATTACATGGCATCGTATCATAGCTTATAAGAATGGTTTGGGACACTGAATGATTGGTGCAATAAATCATACTTAAAGTTTGGAGAAATTACAAATGAAATTGCATATCCGTTGACTTTTAGATGAACTGGATAATTATAAATTGTACATCTATATATGTCTTTAAATTTATTTATTTTATTCAACATTATTAGATGTGATATTGTCATAATTTATGATATTCAATTAACCTAAAATTTGACACATATTTGATCATACTTAACGATTGGTTAGATCAAAATCGAAATAGATAAAAAAAGTTATCTAATTATGTCATAATTTATCTAACTTATAGTAAATGGATTTTTAAATATATAGGAATTCGAGAACCCTGAATCAAATGTTTCTCAAACTTTTTTAGAATTTAAAAAAAGGTTGGGACATGAAATTGTTTGAAAAAATAGTCACCAATATAGAAGAAAAAAAACATAAATATATAACGTTTACATAATATTTCGTTATCATTTAGAGTAAACAAACTCTAAATGTAAATCTAGTGAAATAGACTGGCCATTTGAGAGAAAGATTTAGTGGAATCATCTACAAAAAATTCTGCCATCTATAGGAGTGAAGGAGATGCAGGTGTTTGAGCCGCAATTGATAAGGTAGTTGTCTTCATAAGTAAAGAAGAGGAGAAAGTGATGAGAGAGAGCAAATTTAGGAAGAGCAAGATGAGTGTTTTGGTTTTCTTTGAATTATTCACTTATGTATTAATTTACATAATTTATAATAAATGAATTTCTTAAATGTATAACGAGTCGACGAAGGTTAGGACATATAATTATCTATAAGAATATGCATCAATGTCGAGAAAAAAAAATTATATAATTTATATCATGAATTCTTAGAAATTTAAAATGATGCTCACATGGTTATAAATATATGTTCAATTTAAAGGTTACGAGTGGATTTTATATAACATATTTTTGAATTATTTTAATATTTTTTTAGTATCATAAAACTAATTTTTTTGAAATAATAGTTTAAAAGAACCACAACGTAACTCAAATACAATTTTTTATAATAACATTATTGATTATTTTGTGAATAAATATATATAAATCAAATGTATACACTTTTAAAAAATAATCTTCTCATCAACGTTAAATAAAAAAATTATATTTTTTATTACTTTTGATTCGATATTTTTTGACAGACCTACAACATAAAATGGATTATAAAACTGAAATGATTTTGTTCTATTTGACTCGCAATATAGTGCGAAGAATCAACTCGTTTACTCTAAATGATAAAAAAAAAAAAAATGTTCTATAAAAAGTTCTATATTTTTGAAATCATATTCTAAAAAAATATTCCAAAATCTATATATAGAAAAATAAATCAAATTTATCAAAAAATAAAATTTATAATAAATAAAAATAAAAAATTCATCGGATAAGAATTTTTATAAGAAAATGAGAAATTATAGAAATAATTTTTAAATAATAAGAGTATAATTATATGAAATATATGTTTATTTTAAAATATAAAAGATATAAGATATATTTCATCCTTACAAGGTGCATGAGAAATATAAAAAGTAATGTTCAATGTTTCATAAATTTTGCAAAAAAAAAAAAAAAAAAAACAATTATTGCACAACCTAGTGCGGTTGGGCCTGGTTCTAGGCCTCGCTCTCAGGCTTGCTTTCAAGCCCACTGAAGGCAGAGCGTACAAAAAACCAAAATAGAAGAGGGATGGCACGTTGTGTCGCTCCAAGGGAAGCAAATGACTTGTTGTCCTTATGCAATTTTCAACTGGAAGTGAATGACCGAAAAACATGCCAAAAAAACAAGTTTTGAAGGTTTTCGAACTTTTCAACTAAAATTCCGCTTCTTTTTGCCCCAAAAAAAAAAAAAAAAAAATCCATTAACTCCTTTTGTGTCTCAAAACTCATTTCAATGAACACAAAATATATCAAAATAAAACACAAAAACATAAAAACTTTGGAAACCTCGATATACCTTTCCCAACTGTTTAATGGTTTGACCATTACAAACACATTGTCATCTCAAAAATAAAGAAATTGAACATAATTTCGACTGTCAAGGTGGTTGAAATGGACCTCATCGGTTCTCTCTCACCTTCCGTCTCTCTCTTCTTATTCGTCTCTCTTTTAGGCATCCAAGAATCATAATGAAAAAGAAATGAAGTTTTGGATTGAAAAAAATATTCCTAAACATGGACCAAAGTGAAACTATTTGGATGAATGGTAGAATTGCATAGAGTAAATGAGTCTAAATTCATAGTGATAATTAGTGTGCGACTGTAGTGAAACGCATAGTAACTTGAGGTTTTCTTTTATTTTTATTTTTTTAATAAACTCTGGATCTAATTCTAGCATCATATTTTTCTTATTTTTTATATTTAACTTTTTTATATATTTTTAAAAACATTATATTTATTAAAAATCAATTTCAATATTAATGTAAAATCGGATTATTATCGTATTAAATTCAGGTAATTCGTAGTTGAATTATTTAATAAATAAGTTAACAAATTCTAATCATAACTGAACTCGAATCATAAAAATTATTATTATATTTATTTAATTGTATCTGAATCAAATTGGATTCGAAATAAAATCTATTCCATCGACAATCCTACTAAATTGTTGATGTTTATAGACCTCCAATCAACATGCAATCATTTCAGCTTATTATGTATGGAACTCTTGCTAATTATGTTGGAATAATATGATTAGGAGACGAAGAAATAAATAAATAAATCGGCTTAGCAAAGTAAATACCATGAACCTTACACACCCAAGAAAAAGAAACCAATGTGTGACTAATACAATTTAATTTAAGCAGTAAAAATTTTTAATTAGCTTTAAAAATAAATAATTTTATTGGTAATTTTAATTTTAGGTATCGGTGTTTAATATTAATAATACATATACAAATTATATATATAAAAAAAAAACTAAATGACACGACGTTTTTAATAGTGATTTTCATTGTTCATTTTCTCACTTGTCATTATGGTCATAATGTAACTAAGGTTGGTATTCATTAAATTGTTTTGGAGAATCTATATTCAAATTTTATATCGTTTTTCATTTTGATCCTAAAGTTTTAAAATAAATTTTTTTGCCCACTAGGCTGCTGCATGCTCAAGTGCACAGCTTGTATTGGGCCTACTTCTATAGGCCCAGACGCTTAGGCTTACCTTACGCTTGCAAAAGCCACATGCGCATGCTTGCCTCTTATTTTTTTCTTCGTTTTTTTCTCCGTTGATTTATGTTTTTTTATTATTAAATTAAAAATAAAAATTACAAAAAATCAATCATTATTTTTTCACATAAAATTGATGATTCGATATATTTTTAAATTTAAATATATATATATATATATATATATACTCTTATCGTTTAAATTTGATATTTTTAATGTCATTTTTATAAAAATTCTCGTTAAATTAATTTTTTATTAAATATGATTTATTTTTTCTATTTATAAAATTTCAAATAAGTTTGGCTTGGGCTTGCAAAAGCCATACACGGATGCTTGCCTCTTATTTTTTCTATTATTAAATATGATTTTTTTTATTTTTTTATTTATAAATTTTATTTATTATTAAATATGATTTATTTTTTCTATTTATAAATTTTCAAATAAGTTTGCCTTGGGCTTGCAAAAGCCATATACGGATGCTTGCCTCTTATTTTTTTTTATTTGGTTTTTTCCTTTGTTTTTTTTTTTTTTTTATAATTGAATTGGGAATGAAAATTCCAAAAAAAAAATCGTTTTTTTTTCACATAAATAATTATGTAATGTATACGATATATTTTTAAATTTTAGAACATATATATATAGTTTAAATTTGATCTTTTTAATTTGTAATTTTTTTTATAAAAATTCTCATCAAATTAATTTTTTACTTTTTTTTATTTAATTTAATTTGTTAATAAATATGATTTTTTTTTCTATGTATAGATTTTCAAATAAGTTTTTATTTGCTTATTTTTTTATATAGTCAAATTTTAAAAATAGAATTCACGTGTTTTATTTACTTATTCTTTATATAATCAAATCTTATTGAAATTAATCTTATAGTTTCTTTTATAGTGCTATATTAATTTCAATATATTTTTTTGCAGCTTAATTTTCTTAAAATATTTTTCATTTTATGTTATACACTCTAACCTAACGATTATGATCAAGATGTATAAAAAAATTAAAATTATTGATTTTATTAAAAATTAATTGTACATCTACACACATAACGCTAACCATTTACTATTATTTTTTAAAATTATAAATTTAATTTTTTAAAAATAAAATAATTAAAATAAAGTCCTACGGCGCATGGATTCGAAATGTGGATGACATCCTAAGACAATCGACCAAAAATAATTATAATCTTATTATTAAAAAAAAACCTGCTGCGGTTCGCGTATAATTAAAATAAATAAATAAATAAATTTATTGGGACACTTGCAGAAAAGAGAAATTAAAATAAAAGGTAAAATTGAAAAAAATGTTTCAGATTCCAATAGCTCTGGTTCAACCAGCCTGGTTGGGTCCCCACCCAGGAAGAGCGACGCGTTATTTCTACCTCCAAACCAGGTTAGCACGTAGCGTGGGGCCAGAACCAAACGCGTACAACAAAAGACGATCCTTGCACAAGCATTACGGCTGAAAGAACGCGTTGACCAGGCCCCGAGACTCAATTCAACTCGTCCCTAACTCACTCGCGCTAAAACAGAAACAAATGCTCTTTTATTTCTTCCTCACTGTCTGAAAATTTTATCCTCTTCAATTTCTGTCTCAAATGGAGGAGAATCACTCACTCAAGACCTTGACGTTCTCTCTCTTGATAGTCACTTTCTCTCTTTTCTCCACCCTCTCTCTCTCCACCTTCGCTCCCACAGACAGCCATCTCATTTCCTGTGGCTCCACAGTCGATACCACCGTCGACGGCCGCCGTTTTATTTCCGATTCCAATCCAAACTCTCCACTTCTCTCCTCAACACATACGATTCCGTTTACCAACCAAAATCCATCTCCCAATTCTCTCCAAATCTACAACACTGCAAGAATTTTCAAAAAACCTTCAAAATATGCTTTGGACGTTAAGGAGCCAGGGGTTCATATGGTAAGGCTTCATTTTCACCCTTTTGTTTCTTCGAATTTGGATTTAAATGATGCTCAATTTCACGTTTTGGTTAATGGATATGTTGTTTTGAGCAATTTTAGTGTAGGGAAAGTTAGGGACTTAGTAGTTAAGGAGTATTTTTTATGGGTTGATTCTGATAAGATTGCGATTAATTTCGTGCCTGCAAAGAAGGGTAATTTTGGGTTTGTTAATGCAATTGAAGTGATATCTGCACCCAAAGATTTGATTGCTGATGTGGGATTTCTTGTTAATGGTAATAAAGATGATAAATTTGAGGGATTAACTAAGCAGGCACTTGAAACTGTGCATAGGATCAATGTTGGAGGTCCAAAGGTGACACCTTTTAACGATACTGTGTGGAGAACATGGATTCCTGATGATGGGTTTTTTAAATCAGGTGATGATTTGTTGAAACGGATGTACTTTAGTGCTCGTATTCATTACAAAATTGGAGGGGCTAGTAGGGAAGTTGGTCCTGATTTTGTGTACAATACTGCTCGAGTGATTTCTAGCACGAACGGTTCCATACTTAATGTTAATATGACCTGGGAGTTTCCGGTGGATGAGGGTTATAAGTATCTTGTTAGGTTGCATTTCTGTGATATTGCTAGCATATCGCTTGGTTTGATACATTTTAATGTCTATGTTAATGGGTATCTGGCTTATGAAGATTTAGATCTTTCCTCTATCACGTATATGCTGGCTTCTCCATTTTACGCGGATTTTGTTGTTGTTGATGATAGCTCTGGGGTTTTGAGTGTGAGTGTTGGACCTTCCAAAAAGAGCAGGACATATGAAGTTGATGGTATTTTGAATGGGGTGGAGATCATGAAGATGAATAATTCAGCGGGTAGTCTTGATGGAAAGATTTGTGCAGGGATGGTTTTGAAAAGTTGGCCTAGAGCAAATATTGGTGTTTTGGTTCCTTTTGTTGCTGTTGTGTTTTTGTTGCTGAGTCTAGCTATGATTATGCATTGGAGAACAGTGGGAATGAGGAACCCTGCTACCTGGTCAAAATTGCCTACTGAAGTCCCAGGAGTTAGCTTAAATCATGGTAATCAACATTTGCCTGGTAAAGCGTGATATCTGTTCCATATTACAGTTTGTTGTATGTGATAACTGGTGATGCTATAGAAATATGTTATTCTCACTTTCTGCTTTTAAAGGTCATAGGAAGTTCGTATTTGAAGTCTCTAAAGCTTAATGTACCTGGCAAGTATTGTAATGCTAATTTGTAAGTAGGCTGTTTTTGTATAATATAGTATGTTTGGGCAGATATATATTATTTCATTGTTGGTGTGGTATTTCTTCTTGCTTATTTGCAATGCTAGAATTTTTTATTGTGGTGGTGCAACTTGTAGAATTTGTAATGCAGGATGCAATGTCTTAGTATATTCCTTGTACTTTCATTTCTCATGAGCATTACGACCACTTAAATAAGATTTCGACTATTTTACTGAAAGCATACTCATTCAACAGTTTGCTTGAGCTTTTTAGCCTTAAGTCAATTTGTGTTGTTTGTAAGCTTGAACTGAGCCTGGCTTCATTCATTTGATTTTCAAAGGCTGTTTCCAAGTGCTATGGCATGTAGATATGACAAGAGGAAGTAAAAGTATCTCACCTAGGTTAAACAAGTGATTACTAAAATGTCATTAGGTCATGACTTTCTTCTTGTTATGATGGTATTTCCCTTCCTAAATTCTTGTTCATATTGCAATCATGTTTCTATTTTTCAAAGCAATCACTGATATTGCTTGCATGGAATCACGAAATTAGTCTGCACATATTCGTGAATTGGCCCTTAAAAAGTAGAGAAGTGAATCGCTCTTTGCTATGCATGGTTATGGAGGAACGAAAAACTGAAAAGTGTTAGAATATGAGAAAATCCTTCTTGTCTTGAAATTATCCTGAAACCGTTCCTTGCTGGTTTGTTTACCTACGTAATTCAACATCGGTGCCTGTAAAGCATCCCACCACCGCTAGGTGATGCCTCTATGGACCTTTATTATGTAATAACTCTTCGGGTGAGGAGATGAACAATCAATCACCTGCAAGGCCAAACCTTTCTTCAATGCTATATGAAAATTTTCTTAAATTAATATGATGCTGCATCCATCTATAGGTCATCCCACTTAGTAAGAAATTATTAGCACTAATTAATTTCTTTTTTAAAAATATAACAAGTGTCTTTAGGCTGCGAAAAAACTTCTTAATTCCCTTCCAATTCAATTTCTCCCTGCGAACCAAAACATAATCATGCAAATAAGGCACTGTTCAGCCACCCTGTTACGTCTTCCTCCTTAATCCAATCGTAACAAATTTTCATAAAGGTGCACTGCAATTAATTTTTCAGAAAGTTTGTTGTGACGAAATATTTGTTAGGATAAGGGGGTTGTGTGGAACTCATGTAAGTTTAAACTCATAGGCCCAAATTCGATTAATGAGCTAGGCCTGACGGCATGCTTTAGGCCTTGAAGGATGATGATCTTCTGTAATTTGAGTCGTGGAATTAAAAATGAAAATGAATTTATATTACGTAGTTGATTTTAATATTCTTTTTTTTTAAAAAAAAAATAGTAAACTACAAGAGGTGGCTTAATGGTAAATCTTGTCAGGGTCGAAGGTTTGCTTCTCTATACGTAGAGAGTGAAGAAAACATTCTTCAAAATTTAGAGTTCAAAATGTATCCATTGAAAATATTTGACATCTAAACTAAAATTTCAATTATATGAAAATAAAAAATCCATAAACAACAACAACAATAACACATTGGCGTTTATGCTTTTTTGCATTTAGAAAAAAAAAAAAAAAAAACGAAAGCAAACTTGGGATGTTATCAAAAGGGAGAAAGTTTAGAGTATTCCCAACACTTTCATTACCCGTTTAGAAATCGTTCAGATGAGTTTCATTTATTTTTCGACCTGTAATTCTTTTACATATTGCTCTTTCATAAAATTTTAAAATACAAGAGCATCTCAATTATATCGAAAAGAAAATTTGGTAATAATGAGAAGAAAGTAGTGAGGTTTTAATTTCTAACCTGATAACCTACCTTCTTGTTTTCTGAAATCAAAACTTCTCATTAAGAATATTTGATATCCATTATCACATTTAAAATCCTGGAGATAGGCTGGCTGCTAAATTTCTTCCTTTTTGACAATTCGGATTGCTAGATCTTGTTTCCATATTATCGCTAAACTCATCAACATTTACTTATCTCTTTCTCAAAATTTGGGGTTTCATTTGTTGATTATCTATTATTATTATTATTATTTCTCGTGACAGGTTTGATGTCACTAGTGAGGCAGGCATGCGTCAGCCTTGCTATTTCAACGCATTACACTTGGCACACAAGAGCCCCGAGTTTAACACACAAGGAGGAGAGCAAAGATTGGTAGAAACACGAGGGCAGTCGTTTAAAATCAAATCCAACTACTATCGTACATAATGAGTTATGAGTTATTTGGTTCAACACAAAACATCAAGCTAAGTGGGTCTTTCCCTTGGAAGGCAATAACTAATTTTCTCCAACAAAATTAGTTCAAACCTTAACCCTACGTACCCTGCCCAAATTAGCATAATTAAGATCTACAAATTTGTAATTCACAAATTAAGTAAAGTCAATTCACGCACCGGGGTCCACACACAATCTACGTGTATCCATCACTTAGTTTGTCATTTAAAATAAAATTAATATGCTATATATGTTGTTTTAAAATGGTATTACATTGTGTTCTTTTAAGAATATTGTCTATTTATGATCGATTATTGTGTGTTTAAGTTAATATACGTCAACTAAACAGTAATTTGATATAAAATATGTAGTCTAACAATTTTATATTAGATTAGCCTTTTCTTTTAATTATATATATATATAATGTAACGACAAAAAACTATCATCGTTCAATAATTTTAAAGCCAATTGGATTTTGAAAAGAAAATTGTTGTCATTTGTATATGTGAAAAGGCTAGCTTATATGACAACTAAGTTTATTTTTCATCTATCATTTGGATTCTTTGAAAGATAATCATTGCATCAGAATGAATGCCTATAGGTGATCTATTTAAAATCTAATCCAAAAAAAAAAAAAAAAAATCAATTTTAATCTGTATATAAGTCAAAACCCAAGATGCTCTTTAATGTTAAAACCTCCTTATAATTTGTGAAGTTATTTGATATTTCTACAAGGCAAGAAATGAAACTTCCACTCTATAATCAATGTGAGCGTAATTAAAAAAAAAAAAAAAGATACGAGTCGTCGTCATCATCATCATAATAAATATATATACACACACACGGTACGTTCATACAATGGTGGTAAAATAAGCAACTGCATGGGAGCTGCATTATGGTTCGTTGAGATTTTTTTGGTTGAGTGTGATCGAATGAGCTTATCATTCCCATCATCAATTGTGTAGTGTAGCATGAATCGTGCAATTGTAGGGAAGTAAACGCATCAACTTGTGCCATACAAATTAAGCCTGAATGAAACGAAAATGGAAAGAGAGAAATAAAAAAGGTCGGCACTAAGCCCAATTGTTTTTTTTTTTTTGGTTAATTAAAGGTCAGCACAATCGGTGGTTCCTAAACAATGACATGTCAAGGATTGGGCATGCTCCCACGGTCCCACCTACTGTTAGCCACGTGAGATAATGAACCATAGAACTTTTGTGAGGAGACGACGTGAGTCATGCTTCACATCCTATATGCATAAAAAATCATTATATAAATTCTTCCCTATAAATAGGGTTAAATTCCATTTACATTCTCTGTGTTTTACACCCTATTAGTTAACCAAGTGCTTTCTCTTCTTTCTCTGTGTACGTATCTGTTTGAGAGAGGGGGAGATAGAGAAGATGGATTCAAGATCACCCTCTTCTCGTACAGAAATCGGAATGGTCCGGGCAGGGATAAAGTTACTACTGATTGTAGTGTTGCTGGGCTACGCTATAGTGTGGATTATGATGCCCACCATCACCTTCAGGAACATATGGCTGCCTAACATCCGAAGAAAGCTTAATTCGTCCATTTATTTTGGAAATGAAGGTTTGCATTGATTAAAGTTCCTTTTTTTCTTTTTTTATAGTCAACATATAATTATGCTTAATTATTGTATTTCTTTCTTTTTCAGCAAAAAAATTTGTTTAATGTACATCAAGTATATATGTTTGATGCATATTGTTGTTACAGGCACAGGATTTTTGGTATATTCGTCTCCCATTCTGTTTGTAGCTGTTGTGGGCTGTGTGTATCTCCATTTGGGGAAGAGATCCAACGACAACAAGCTGCAAAGGTAATTGTCGAATGAGAGTTTTAAGCGATCGTTAATTTTTTTTAATTCGTATTTATTGCTCATCATATCCTAATTATGACTTTCACTGAATTATTTTGCTTTCGATTAATTACAGCAACGGCAAAAAGAATCGTTTTGCCACGTTGAAAAAGCCGATGCTAGTAAAAGGCCCTCTAGGCATTGTTTCTGTCACAGAGCTAGCCTTCTTGATCATGTTCGCAGCCCTATTACTTTGGTCATTCTCAGTTTATTTACGTAATGGCTTTGCTACTATAGACCCAACATCAGCTGCAGAAATGGGAGTAGAAGTGTAAGAGCTTTTTTAATTACAAACTAATCTTAATTATACTGTAAATATATATTAAGGATGGCTTCTTACTGCATTATAAGAAAAATTAATAATAATGCATGTTGGTGATCTTTTTGGCAGATGGCAAGCTAAATTGGACAGTGCATCTTTGAGACTAGGCCTTGTGGGAAATATATGCCTAACATTTCTTTTCTTACCGGTGGCTCGTGGATCGTCTCTGCTGCCATTATTCGGCCTTACTTCTGAAGCTAGCATCAAGTACCATATATGGCTAGGTCACGCAGTTCTGGTCTTCTTCACTGCTCATGGACTTGGTTATATCACATATTGGGCTGCCACAAATCAGATTTCAGCGGTAAACAATTTTTTTTTATCTTAGAATTATACTCACAAATATAACATTGATCGATCTCATTTTTCATTTATTTTTGATAACTAAAAAGCGAAAGTAATTTATACATGATTTAAATGTAAGTCATGTGACATGATTTATTTTTTTCAGATTGGTTTTCTTGGAACGTGACTCACACGTGTCTTATTTATTTATTTTGTAGTATTTTTTTCCTAATCCTTGATAGATTATTTGAATTATTTATAAATTAATAAGTTTGAATGGTTATTATATTAAAAAAAATTGATTTTTAAAAGCGACCTACTTGAGAAAGAGAAGAGTTTGTGAAGCTGACCTCCAATAGACTCAGACGGTATTCTCTTTGTTGAGTGGGATGAGAACAATTTTATATATATAAAGTTTCATAAGCTATGAATTATCATGGTTTAATTTGTATCTTTTTCTTTTATGACTATAGCACCAATAAAAATCATAAGTACCGTCCTCTATACATTCTTTTTTCTAACGAATGTCTCAATAACTAAAGTTGAAATAAAATTAGCTTGATATTCTGATTGAAATAAATATAGCCAGATATTAAATATAAAAGAGATAATAAGCATTCTAATATTTTTAATAAATTTGATTTTGATTAGAAAATTTACTAAATATATATATATAATTGAAAACTCTCGCCAAAAAATAAAATTTAATAAGTTATTGGATATCATGCATGCACTAATATTTATATTTTAATATTATGACATTTAAATTGTGTTTTGCTACACAATTACTATCATTATTATAATATTTGAATTATCTTGTCTAAGGATTCTTTATTTAAATTTCATCTATTTTGTATTTAGGACTCTACTAATTTTTAGTGCAGTAATAGTAGCATTAACATTATATTATATATAAATTATTTTATTTTAATTAAAGAGTTAAATATATGTCAATTGAATTGAATTAACAATACATGTATGAAAACAAAAAATTCTTATGTAATACTATCATAGTATGACAAAAGGAATAATGCAAAGTTTATGAATCCTTTTGTCTAAAAAAGATTAAAAAATAATTTAAGAATCCTATATTTAAAAAACTCATGATCCAAATTCAAGGATCCGATTTAATAATTGGATGAATTTTGATTTTTATTAGCTTGTATTTTTATAGTTTTTTTTTAATAGTAACTAATAATTTTAAAGTTTTGATAATCAAAATAAATCGTGAACGAGTTACTATATAAATAAGCTAAGAATGATATAAAAAACTTATTCTATGTTGTTTAGGATTTTTACGTGGTGTATAAACAAAGAAATAATGAAAAAAATTAATATCGAGGTTAACCTTTGTTTATATAAATTTCTTAATAAGAGGTGGGGTCGAATTTGCATGCATATTAGTATTGGAGTATATATATGTGTGTATGTGTTACAGTATTAGTATTTTCAGCTATTAGATTCATAGTCTATCTCTTAATGTAGACAATGGAAAAAAAAAAGAAAAAGAAAAAAAGTTTTCAATCGTGAGCATCCACTAACCATCCACATGAATAGGAGGAAACTTGCAAAACTATTATACCTCTTAGGTTTCTTGGAGATCGAAGAATAAAAACGAAAAAAAATGGAAAATTAAAAAGCCAAATCTCACGAGTTTGGACAATTGGACACTCAATATAGTTACCATAGAAAGCAGCAGGCCGTTGGTTAACAGATTATATAATTGTGTTCTTTCGATCTTGTTTCTCTTTTGAGATTGGACCCCACAAGTCAATAACCGTGCTTGTCTGCTTGTCCTAGAGAAAAGTAACGTAAACTATAAATTATCCCCTCTAGTTTTAAGAAATAAATTAATTATTTTAAAAAAATTAATTATTTAATTTTATACTAAGTATTGAACACACTTAAATCAACATTATTTTATTATAAAAATATTTTTTTAATCAATATTTCCATAATACCTATTTATTTTTAAAAATTAAAAATAAAATAAATGAAAAAAAAGCATAACACGGATAAAAAAATTCAATAATTAGTTTTTGAACTAGATAAAGGTGATCTTTTGATTTTTCAGTTTGATTTTTAACTACTTCGATTTGATTTTGATTAATAGAATCTAAATAACAAAAATCAAATTATTATTCGATTTTTTGGTTAAAAAATTAAAATTTTGGCTTTTAGTTTTGGTTTTTTCTATTTAAACTATTTTTTTTTGAATTTTTTTAAAATTTAAAATGTCATAAATAGATTAAAAAAACATTATCAATCCATTATATATCTATAATAATATTAATATATTGATGTTTTGATTTATTTTCATTATTTTAAAAAATAAAAAATAAAAAAAAATCAGTTTTCGGTTTAGAACAAACCAAAATTTTAAAAATTGAACCAAACCCCAAAAAAAAAAAAAATTGGGTTAGAAATCAAATCCAAATTGACATTTCGGTTAGATTTGGTTTTTAAGTTTAGAGCAAATACTGGTATTTTTCAAAAATTACATAATTTACTCTAGAAAAGTAGGTTTTTTTTTTAAAAAAAAATTATTTTTGCTGCCACGGCTTTTTCTGCATTAGTGACATGCTTTCTAATCACCTGTTTATCATGCATAAAGTGTATACTGTTTTTGGTCCCTATAGTTGAGTTCATTCATAAATCGGATGGTGAGGATCATCTGATAGGTTGACTTTAGGGCTGGGGGAATATGCCTCTGACAGGTGTACGGTGAAATGATTGTTCTAGTGTTTCTTTCCCTTCTGTTTGGAAGTGAACCTTTGCCTAAAATGGTTTTCTTAGGCATCCACTTTCAGTGATAACCATATCAAGGCTGGCCCACCAAAAACTTTATCCGCAGAAAAATCCACCAAGTGAAAGTCATTTCACGTGGTACTGAAAAAGAGAGAAGAAGAAACAATCCATATGTTGCCGAAAGGGCTTTACGTAAGTGGCCCAAACACCAGACTATGAATATTATACTCGAACCCAATTCAGATTGAGTAATACTCCATTAACCTGAGTTATTGATAGAGTGGATTTCATTAACAGCTCTTACAAAAAGCCACCATTAATGAGTTCGCTAGTCATTTCTGCGTGATCATTTCTCAAAAAAGATTTACTTAACATGACCTGTGATGTATGATTAAATTTTTTGAAAAAACAATTAAGTTAACCTGTCGTCTTAGCTGGTTAGCCCTTAGATACGTAGTGGGTGCTTCCATCTTCTTTCTTTTGGAACGTCGCCTAGAAAATCACGTAGTTCCTTGGAAATATTATTCCGAGTATTTATGCTGATTCGTGATACAATATTTAATTCAGACTTTAATGTCAAACCAAATTTATGTTTTTCTTGCTGGTTGATGCCTGAAATTCCTTGCAATGCTTGAGAATATAATTTAAATTGTCTATTTGATGTTCTACGATTCGAAACAAGAACCTTGTTTGTTTAATTATCAAATTCATGGCCTTCATAATGTTAAACATGCAATGCAGATGCTAGAATGGGCAAGAGATGATATATCAAATGTGGCTGGAGAGCTATCTTTGTTGTCTGGACTAGTCATGTGGGCAACAACCTTCCCTGGAATTAGGCGGAAAATGTTTGAGCTCTTTTTTTACACCCATTACCTCTACATCCTCTTCGTGGTTTTCTTTATATTCCATGTTGGCATATCTTATTCCTGCATTATGCTTCCTGGATTTTACCTTTTCTTGGTTGATCGTTTCTTGAGATTCTTACAATCACGACAAAGAGTTCGCTTAGTTTCGGCCCGGATTCTGTCATGTGATACCGTAGAACTCAACTTCTCGAAGGATCCAAGTGAGATCAATTACTAAACATATACTTCTTTTGTTTTTTAATCTGGTCAAGTTCTTTTTTTAACTTGTTCTGTGATTTATATTGCCAGGGTTGAGTTATAATCCTACGAGCATTTTGTTTATGAATGTGCCTAGCATTTCTGGTCTGCAGTGGCATCCTTTTACTATCACTTCTAATAGCAACTTGGAGCCTGAAAAGTTCAGTGTTGTCATTAAGAGTGAAGGAAGTTGGTCGCAGAAGCTACACCAGATGCTTTCATCACCTTCTTCAATTGATCGTCTTGAGGTCTCAGTTGAAGGACCCTATGGACCTGCTTCCACGCATTTTCTAAGGTTTGTAGTTTGTCCCATACAAGAAACATTTTCTTTTCTGTGCTTCAGAATCCTCTCATTAGCACTTGGCCAGTACATCGGTTGTTCTTTGTTAGAGAAATCTTGCATTAACAAAACCTTTGTATTTAGGCACGACAAACTAGTGATGGTGAGTGGAGGCAGTGGCATTACTCCTTTCATATCTATAATTCGAGAGCTCATATTTGCGAACATGGCATACAAATGCAAGACACCTGAAGTAATCCTAGTTTGTGCATTCAAGAATTCTTCCGAACTCTCCATGCTAGACCTCCTGCTTCCAATATCTGGCAGCCCACTAGATATTTCCAATCTGCACTTAAAAATTGAGGCTTTTGTAACAAGAGAGAAAGGACCGACAGTGGATAACTCGAAGGCCTCCTCTCGAGCCATATGGTTCAAGCCCCACGTAACCGATGCACCTGTATCTGCAATTTTAGGCCCGAAAAGCTGGCTTTGGCTCGGAGCGATCATATCATCTTCTTTTATCATTTTCTTGATTATAATTGGCCTTATTACTGGCTACTACATTTATCCCAACGATCAAAAAACCAATGGACATTTTCCATTGGCTTTTAGATCTTTTCTCAATGCGTTAGTTATTTGCATATGCATAGCCATGACAGCAAGTGCAGCTGTTCTTTGGAACAAGAAACAAAATGCGAGGGATGTTAAGCAGATTCAGAACATTGAAGGGTCAACACCAGTCGGATCCCCTCAGTCATGGTTCTACAATGCGGACAGAGAATTGGAAAGCGTCCCTCATCTGTCTCTTTTACAAGCTACTACTGTGCTCTATGGTGAAAGGCCTGACCTAAAGAGTAAGCTAATTTTTCTCGGTCAAATCAGAATTATAATGATTTGGTGCCTGTTTTATGATTACATTTTTCTCGTTGACATTAAGCGCTAATCAACCCCCTTTTCGTTTGATGCAGAAGTTCTGTTTGAATGCAAAGGATCCAGCGTGGGGGTTCTTGCCAGTGGTCCAAAAATGATGAGACAAGAGATTGCGACCATCTGTTCATCTGGTTTAGCAGATAATCTGCAATTCGAATCCATTAGCTTTAGCTGGTGATTTTACTCATCTTGGCTTAGCTGTCTGTTGTATACGCACTTTGAGCTTCTTGTTTTTTTTTTTTTGCCGGGTTTCATTTTTCCCTGTATTTTCAAGATGTAATCTCTCTCTCTCTCTCTCTCTCTCTAAACAAATGGAGATGTAAATTGAAAAGAATAAAATTGATGTGATTCTTGTAGAGGAAGGGAAAAAAAATTCAATCCTAACTTTGAGTCCATTCAGATTGAGTTCTGAAACTTTTTTTTATTAATTTTGGAATTCCTAAATTTTAAAATTTTTAAAATCAAGTTCATTATACATATCGGATAATGTATACGTGAAAGTATAAAATGAGAAATTTTATAATACACTGAAGTAATTGGTGGCATATACGATAGTTATTCCATAAACCCACTTTGAGGAGAGAGATAGACACATAAAAAAATAGTGAAATTATATCCATATCCACCAAAAGTGATAAAAAAATTTCTACATCTCGCTCAAATTTTTTTATTTTCTTTCTCCTGTTTCTCTTTTTTTTTTTTGTTGTCTATCTCTTTCTTCAAAGTGAGCCTATGAAGTAACTACTATATATGTCACTAGTTACTCCTGTTGTATTATAAAATTACTCGTATAAAATACCCATGGCTAACTAAATATAATAAAAGATAGCTGACATTTGTTATGTTTTTTTTTTTTAAAAAAAAAATTAAACTCTAACTCACTTAAACAAATGATGAAGTAATATCTAATTTTTCCTTTAACTGCACTAATTCATCCACTCAACCCGCCACGAAGCTAATTGTTTCCTCAACATATCTTTTGATATGTGAAGCTCTCTCATTCTCTATCTTCAAATTTTCATCCTTCATTTATTCATTTGTCATATTTTATTTTTTGATATTAGCAACATGGTTAATGAAATTGATTTTATGTGTGGGTTATAGGTTTCATTAGGGTGTTAAATTTTGAAATATTATCTGAAAAAAATAATTTTTTGGTCTGAATAAATTCAATTTGTTAGAGAGAAAGAGCCAACGATGGTTGTTGATATAGAGGTTTTGGTGTGGGTTGGCTGGCGGCGTGGGTTTGAGAAAGATTGACAAGGTGGTTGGCTTTTGAAGAGATCGCTGAGGTGACTGGCTTTTAGAGAGTCGACGAGGTGGCTGACGATGGTAGAGAGTCGTCGAGGGGGTTGGCTTTTGTGGAGAATCGACAATGTGGCTGGTGTTTGTTTACAGTGGGAGAGTGAGAGGAGTGACGACTGGCATGATGGTGGGTTTCAAACAGGTTTAAAAAGAGCAATGGCTAGTGTTATAGAGGCTAGCGGTGAATTTCGACTGGGTTTAAAAGAAGTAGCGACTAGCATGATGGAGGCCAGTGCTAAATTTTGGCCTACGCTGGTGTTTCAAAAGTTGTGAATTGCGACAGTCCGACTGTATAGAATTTTTAGGAAAGAAGAGATTGTTGCCTAGGGTTTTCTTTTTATTTTTTACGGTAACAATACTTCAACTTTTATATGGACAAAAATTTAAAAGTGCCAGACATTTTTCGTTATATTTAGTCAGCCACGAGTGTTTTATACTTTCATGTGCATATTCTCTATTATCTATAACAGAAAAATATTTGATGTACTTGATTTCAAAAATTCTAAAGTTTAGGAAATTTTTAGAATCAATAAAAAAGTTACGAGATCCAATCTCAAATTACTTAAAATTTAGAAGTAGTTAGACCCTTTTAGCCTAAAAAAAAAAGAAAAAACTTGCTTAGATCTCTTCCATGAATGACATAATAATTTATGCAAACAATCCAAATTTATTAGTATTGATTTCTTTTTATTTTTAAAAAATGAGAATTATTGTGGACCATTAAGTTCTCCAAAGTCTAAGGAAAAAAAAAAAACCAACTTAATTTTACGAGTAAATTTTCATTCACTAAAACAACTACAACAAAACAAAAATTGTTGTTCACACACTCGTGGACTTTCTCTCGTTTTTTAATTCATTTACTATTTATTATATCTAGATTTCTTATTCACTTATTGTACTTGTCATTATTTGTTCAAAAATATGCACTTTGGTCCTTTTTTTGAATTTTTTTTTGGTCTATAATTTTATTTTTTGTTCATTTTGGTCTCTACATGTTAAGAGAAGAGAGAAACAAGAGAGAGAGAGAGACGAGACAGAGACGAGAGAGAGGTAGCGTGTCGAATGCTCTAAAATAATCTAGTTATTTTCTTACTAGACCTAATTACTAAAATGCAGCTAGGATAAGCAAAGATCGATGCCACGGAGAATTGGTTCGGACCATTTATCAATTATTTGATTGATTTAAAATAAAAGGAGGTTTGTTTGTTTAATGCTTTGGTAAACAAATAAACACGAAGGTGAAATATATTAATAAAAATAGAGATAATGATCGATTCTTGGTTTAATCTCTACTTTCGCACTCAATGAATATAACCACGGTAGGTTATTTGACTTCTCTTATTAAATTATTGATCATAGATAAAAATAAGCTCTGTCATTCAAATTTTCCCTTAAGTATCACCAAATGAAATCAACTCTTTAATTGGATGTTAATAGTAACACAATCTAAAACAAGCTCTCTAGATTTAATGCATGACAACTTTAAAAACTAGAAAAATAGTTCAATCTAAGCAATAATTTTACAAGTTTGGATTATTTAACCTAGGTTATGTTATTCATAGTAGTGAAGACAAAAACTTATCCATAATCATCTACCACTATTTGTTGCTAGGTGATTAGAAAAGGGACAATTACACGTATCTTATGTACAATTAGTTTAAATGGATTTAATACATGTTAAATTAGAGTTTTCTTTCTTCATGAAAGTTATAGCCCTATTTATTATATTCCCAACGCATTAAGTCTTGTATCAATTAGAGATCTACAACTTTAGTTATGAGCTACATATCGTCACCGAGTCAACCTATTCGTCTAACCTTAGGATTCCACTTTGCAACCGAATTCCTCTATCAATCCAACCTAGTTTGGAATCGGGCCCTTTATAAGAATTATAGGTATGCCTCCTAAGTATCTCTTGGGATTTAACTTGTATCAATTGAAGTTACGAAACTCTAGATATGAATTATATGTCCCAACTAATATAGACTTCGAATAAGAATTGGATCAACTTTCTAGATAAGAATATAAAATATTGTTTGGAGACCTAAATGAACTTGGATTTTGACCTTCTATATCATTCTTAAAAGCTTGATATATGCTCTAAAAAGGCTCAAAAGACCACTTCTTCCAAATCTAACTCTAATACTTTGGAAAACCTATAAGAAACCTTTAAGATCTAAGTTAATCTTGTTGGAATTCTCTAACTTTTAAGCATAACTACTCTAAATTCCTAGTTTATGTTTTGAAAATGAATATGAGCATAGATTATTGTAATAAAACATAAAACATAGCAAATGAACTAAATATCAAGATAATAAAGATATGATATTAGATTTCTATCAAACTCCCTCACACTTAATTTTTGCTGGTTCTCTAGCAAAACAAACAAATAAAATAAAATAAAATACTTCCTAACTCAATTTCATAAGAATCACAATTGCATTTAGCACATGTAAAAGCCATTAAGCCCTTAGGTCATTTTTAGTGGACGAGTTGTGTCTCGTGAGGGTTTTCGGAAGATATACTCATAAAATCTTAGGTGAATGTCATGCAAGTATAAATAACCTTCAAACATTGAAGCTTGATTCAGAACCTAACAAAATTAAATAATCAAGTCAATTGGTTTAAAATATTATTCTCATATCCATGTATGTCTCTAAATTAATTTATGCACTTTTATAGTCAACATAATTTAAGAATGCAACACTTATCTTGTCATTACCTCCTTCCACTACTACAAGAAAAAGTAATGAATTGAGATTTTTTTTCTTATTATTATTATTATTATTATTATTATTATCGGCATTTCAATTCTTCTTCAAGGCCTTTAACAATTCTTCCCTAAGTAATCAAATGCCTTTTTATGTAAATACTACCATTTTTAATGAAAGCAACCGGTTACTCGAGTATGTCATAAACTTAGAGTGTTTTGTATACTCATGATTCAAGTTGTCATTTGACGTAAAAGTAAACATTAGTGATGAATATCCCTAGTTATTAAGCGACTCAAAATATTGAAGTAGATTTATAATTCAATCAATAAGGCTGAAATTTCAACTTAGAATGTTTTCTTTTTCTTTTCAAAGTTAAATAATTAACTAGAAAATCTCGTTTTACTTAAACCATACTTAGGCTTAGTTTCAAAGGATAATTTCAAAATAAACATCACTTCAAGAATCATGTTTAATCATAAAGACATATAAATTTCTCTAACATGCATGCACTTTCATAATAATAACATTCGGAACAATCACAATTTTCTTATAAGATCTTGTTAAAATTCTAAATTAATCATCAAGTAAGATGGATATCATACTACCGATGGCATTTCTCTCTCTCTCTTTTTTAAGATAAATAATAAATTCTAAATTTAAAAATACAACCTAAATCCTAAATTTCTTCTCCTTACACTTAAAACTTACTTTGTCCTTAATAAAAAATTACCATACAAGAGGAAAGCAACTACCAATAAACAATTATCACAAAATAAAAGATAAAAAGATAAGGAATAGAAAAGCAATCGATTTCTTGGGTTACCTCCCAAGCAACGTATTTGTTTAACATCATTAGCTCTGATTGTCTTCTAGCCATCAATCCTCATAAACTGGATCCTCCATCTCAAGATGCTTAGGAGTAACCACCTTTATGGCTTCAAAGATATTGAAGCAAATTACTCGCACCATCAAACTCCATTGTGAGGGTACCATTATGAAGATTTATATTGGCTTTGGTTGTCTTTAGGAATGGCCTTCCTAACAAGATGGATGTAGGGTCAAGAGAAGAACCATCATCCATATCCAAAATGTAAAAGTCAATCGAAAACACAAACTCATTCGATTCGTATAAGAACATCCTCAACTATCCCTTTAGAATAAGTATTAGTGCGATCTACCAACCGTATGATAACATAAGTATCTTTTAAAGGACCTAGATTTAATGAAGCATGCATAGAGCATGGCATAACATTTATAGAAGCTCCTAAATGTAACATAACTCTTTTAAATCTAGTGTTACCAATTTTATAAAGAATAGTAAACATACTCGAATCCTTGTATTTGGGGGAAGTTTTCTTTGAAAGGTTGCCAAAACACTCTCTTTCATTTTTACCTTCTCGTATTCAACTTCTACTTATCATTGCATAAATTCTTTAATAACTTTGCATAACTAATCACTTGCTTGATTACATCCAAGCAGAGGTATATTAACCTCAACCTTGTAGAACGACTCCGAATTTCTCTATCCTTCTCTTTGTTCTTTGATTTTTCTAGCTTGTTAGGAAAAGGTAGAAGGTTAGCTTTTAATTAAATTGAAGTGTTATGAATTACCCGAGGTGTTGCTATAGCTCGTTTAATTAGCATGTTTTCTTTCTCTATTTTCCTCTCAATCTCTTCTTCATTTATTGCAATAAGAACTACCTTACTTGGTTCCTTAACTAGAGCGTCACTTCCGGTGTCATTGCACTCACATTCTCTTTTAAGTTTATCATTATTTAGGACGGTAGCCTCCCTCTAGCCTAAGCTTTTAAATGACTCACAACGGTTATCATTTGACTCATTTAATTCTCCAAACTTTGAATGTTTGATCTCATCTCTTGCTAGAACTATTTGGTATTTAAAGTAATGGACTTAACTATTTCCTCCAAGGACTAACCTAAATTATAGGGGGACAAGTCGTTTAGCTTGATAATGTTGTTGTTGTTGATAACCTTACTGTCTTTGCTCGATAGAAAGTTTACTCTACTTGTCTATTGCCTCAAAAACTCAAGTTCGAATGATCCCTCTAACCGGGATTATACGAGTTGGAATAAGGACCATATTATCCTAACTATCTTAAAAAATTATTAGTATCATTGACTTGTTCAATAGATCCCTCTTAAAGTGTTGAGCATATATCTATGGCATGATTGGTAACTAAACAAATCCCACAAACCTTGACACCTTATATATTCTCCATACAATTGTCTCACCAAAAAGGTCAAATCGACATTTACCACTTAAGGCTTGAAATATTCACCTCGTTGACCTTCTTTGGTGTATGATCCATTCTTGTCCCAAACTACTCGTACGCTTATCGCCATATTAGAAATCGGGGCCTTTGTAGTATCTAGTGTCATCTCTATCGTTGCTCCTCCACTAACGACATCAATCATACTCGATTCATTGGTAACAAACTCTCATAAAAGTACATAATTAAAAGCTGATTAAATATCTAATAGTGTGGATAGCTTGTGAATAACTTCTTGAAATGCTTTCAATACTCATATATAACTTTCATTGAACTATCAAATATTACATATTTCTTTCCTTACACTTCTTCAAAGTCTTGTTTATAGCCACGACTTATGCTTCTTTCGAATCACTAGAAGAACTCTCGGAGAGAATTTCAAAGGCTATGTTGATTCTTGGTGAGGAAATAATAGTCGGTGTTTCTAATTTTGCTGAAATCCATTTAAAATCTCTCCTTAATCCGTGCAAAGTCCTCTCGGGTTTTGGATCAACTATCAAATCACCTATATGAGATGATCAAGGCATACACTACAAAAATTAACAAAATAATTAGTAACAAAAAAAAAACCAAAATAATAAAAAATTGATCGGAGGTAAGTTCGCCAACGAACGACACCAATTTTGTTAACTCGTCGAATGCTAAAAAATAATCTAGTTATTTTCTTACTAGACCTAATTACTAAAATATAGATAGGGTAAACAAGGATCGATCCCATAGAGAATTGGTTCAAACATTTATCAATTATTGTTTAATACTTTGGTAAACAAATAAATACAACATATAAAATAGATTAATAACAATGGAGATAATGATCGATTCTTGGTTCAATCTCCACTTATCACACTCAATGAATATAACCACAATAGGTTATTTGATTTTTCTTATTAAATTATTGGTCCTAGATAACAATAAATTTTATCATCCTAATTTTTTCTTAAGTATCACTAAATGAAACAAGCTCTTCAATTGGATGCTAACGGTAACACAACCTAAAATAAACTCTCTAGATTTAATGCATGACGACTTTAAGAATTAGGAAAATAGATCAATCTAAGCAATAATCTCACAAGTTCACATTATTTAACCTAGGTTATATCATTCATAGTAGTAAAAAATAAAAACTTGTCCATAATCATCTACTGCTATTTGCTACTAGGTGATTAAACAAAGGATAGTTACATGTATCCCAATTTCTAGAGCTAGCAAAGAAAATCTAAAAAAATCAATCTAGTCAGCCACACCAAATCAATCAAATAGAAATCATAAATCAAATAAATTTGAATAACATAATCCATTTAATTAAAGAGAGAAACATAATTGGATTACACCATTGATATGCTTATGAGAGTTTTGAAATCCCTTTAAACCGATGCAAAAGATTTAGTTACACATGCTAGTCAAAGCAAAATAATCAAATCCATCCGTTTTTCTACCAAAAAATCTTTATCTAATTGCCATCTTCCTTCTAACCTAAATATATAGATAATAACATGCTAGGATAGGAAATAAATAAGGTTACAAGGTCGTTTGTGGTATGACAAATGGCCAAAAACTTTGAGAAGAGTTAGACATATAGTCGTGTGTCATTGTTGCTTCATCACACACTCTAACATAAGCTTAAGCCTATGGATCTCGAGTAATTAGTTTAAAAGGACTTGATACATATCGAATTATAGTTTTCTTTCTTCATAAAAGTTATATCCCAATGTCTTATATTTCCAAAGCATTAATTCTTGCACCAATTAGAGATCCACGGCTTCAATTATGGGCTATATACTACCACCGACTTAACCTCGTCTATCCAACCTTAGGATTCGACTTTGTAACTAAATTCCTCCATTAGACCAACCTATTTTGGACTCGGGCCCATCATAAGAATTGTAGGTATGCCTCTTAAATATCTTATGGGCTTAGCCTTGCATTAATCGAGTTACAAAACTCTAGATATGAATTAAACATCGTAACTAATCTAGACTCCGAATAGGATTCGAATTAGCTTTCTAGACTAGAATATAAAATATCATTTTGAGGCCCAAATGAACTTGGATTTTGACCCACTGTATCATTATGGAAAGCTTGAGATGTGCTCTACAAAGTCTTTGAAGACTACTTCTTCCAAATCTAACTCTAAGGCTTCGAAAACTGCAAGAAGCCTAGAAGGTCTAAGGCCTATTCTATCCACCCTAACAATTGAGCTAATCGAAGAGTAAAGTTAGT
This sequence comes from Dovyalis caffra, assembly GCA_963924115.1. NCBI lineage: Eukaryota > Viridiplantae > Streptophyta > Magnoliopsida > Malpighiales > Salicaceae > Dovyalis > Dovyalis caffra. The sequence goes on from CAWUPB010001173.1 coordinate 24,235,285, forward strand.
TTGTGGTGGTGTTAAGTGATGAAATGGTCGGAGGTAGATTAAGATCTAAAAATATTTTGAGTTTTTTAATTGAATTTTTATGTATTTTTTGTACATTAAAATGAGTTTTGAGGTTTTAAACAAGTTTGTTGATGTTATTTTTGTGATTTTAAAGTGTTTTTGGACAAAAATATGACTCGAATTTGATTTTGAGAGGTCAAAAATGATAAAACCTAACTTTTTGATGACTTTTCTAGTGAATCAATGTCGCAAAAAATTACGAGAGGTCGCACTATTTTTTTTTCTTTTCTTTTCTTTTGCCTAAGCCCGAGCGTTCATGCTTGGTTCTTGGTTTTTGTTTTTTTTTTTAATTAAGAATTTTTAGGAGATAAGTATGTAATATTGAACATTATTATTTATGTTTTTCATGCAGCATAGCGAGGATGAAATATATATACTACTTTTTTATATTTTAAAATTATATATATTTCATATTATATTACTTTTATTATTTAAAATTTATTTTTTGAATTTGTCATTTCTTATGAAAATTCTCAACCAATTATCATTTTTTTATAAATTTTTTTTATATTTTTTATTCTAGAATAAAATTTTAAAACATGATTTAAAAAAAGAAATTGATATAATATATTTCATAAATTTTTAGAATTTTTAAATGATAGTTACACACACACACACACACACACATGTTAATCTAAAAGTTTAAAAGTGTATTTCAAATAATTTGTGTCAATCCACTAAGTATGATCAAGATGTATAAAAAAACTATTGAATTATCGATTTTATTAAAAATTAACTATACATTTTCACACATAACATGTACTTTGAATATATTTTTTTTTAACATTGTAGAATCAATTTCTTTAAAATAAAATAATTAAAATATTTTTTTAAGGAACCATTCATTTATTTAAATACAATTTTTTATGCTAACATTATTAATTAATTTGTAAATAAGTATATATAAATCAAATGCATATATTTTCAAAAAATAATATTCCCATCATCATTAAACAAAAATAAAATTTTATTTTTTATTAGTTAATTTTTATACAAATCTATATATTAATTGTAATGCAAAAAATTATATTTTAAAGTATTTTTTTAATTGTTGATTAATATTTTAATTTAAATTATTAAAAGTTTTTATTTAAACACCAATGCATAAAGAAGAATAAATCATGTTTTCTAAGTAAAAAATTTATGAAAAACACAAATAAATAATTTTAATGAAAAAAATATAAAATTATTTTATTCTAACTGGCCCACAACATAGAGCAGATAACCGACTGGTATTAACTGAAATAAAATTTACAAGCAACGCATCACCCGTTCTGCTTGGTTGTAAGTTGCTATAATTGGCTTCTTGTTTGTTTTCTTCTGCCTCTTCCTCAAAAGGCTCGGTAACTTATCTTTTTAATGAAACGGCTAGGAAAAAATCAAAATAAATGATCGGATCAGGATAGGTGCAATTGATGGCAAAACCGCATGTCAAATTTGATTGGAACATATAACCTAACAGTAACCAAATGCTGAGGGTGATCCAATGAGCTGACGTAATTTAATTTTGGACAAATTCCTTTATTGATATGCTATACAACAGAAAAAATAATTATACACAGGTGAAAACTACAAGAAAAGAAAAATGAAAAATAACTCCCTCTGTAGTTCCAACCTCCACGTATCTACAATAAGGATTTTGTGATTTCAATGAGATGCATGATTAATACGATGAAAGGGCGATCCTGAACATCAACCGCATATATTCTCACCTTTTGGTCGAATAACTACATAAATACTCTATTGGATCGTGATATGACTGGAGCGTGTGGCCCAAGAAGAACATTTCAAACATGACAAAATCACTTTGAAATAGCTTCTTTTTCTTATGAAACATCTGGTTAGAGATCCAAGCCTGTCCTTGTTTCTATTGCAAATTCGAGACAGGTGAGAGTCTCTCTTCCAAGCCTTCAAGCAGATCATGGTATTCGGAAAATGCAGGGTGCGACTGAAGCACAAATCGAGAAGGCAGGGTGAGACTCCATAAAAACATTATTATTTGATTAATCAGCAATGCTCTGAAAGAGGATTACCTGAAGGGTAACGCTATATGCTTTCCACAGCCTCATATCATGCCGGAAAAGATCAAAAAGAACCTGTTGAAAAACATCACAAGGAATTAGCTTCGAAGACAAACCATTTTCCAAACTTGGCATAAGACATCATGTGCTCTCATGTTTCTGTCCATCTGCCTATTTTATGAAACTACGAGTGGCATCTATGTCTCTCTTTCTACATGTGGGGTTAGTGGTGGTGGGAGGGAGGGAGGGAGGGAGGTTAAGGAAAGAGCGATCAAGTTATAACAGAGAAGCAAACTTAACAGAAATCATGAGCATGTGCATGCAGATGAAATAATTTGCAATGTCTTAACCCAGTCAATCGAATGGAATAACACCCAGAAGCCCCTGCTAATGCACTGACGTATCTCATTCAGTATTTAATTATTAGTATTACATTAAAGGAAAGGAAGTTTGAAACTTCCAACGCACACTAGGATTACAGAGATATTTTACCAATAACAACTAAAGCATTTTGGACCTTTCAGGTTGAGCAAAAGCCCAAACAACCCCAAAAGGAGAAGTTATAAGCTTCAAGCAAAAATCAAACAAATCAGCCTTCAAAGAAGTTTGCAGAAATAAAGGATTCGCCAAAAGATGGAAGGAAAGATGAGCAGAACAGAGTGAGCTAGCATGCTCATGAGACTACAGTAAAGCCAAAGTACATATACACACATAAAGCTCATTATACCTCAGCCCGTCTTAGGAGTGTAGCCAGAACAACTATCCATTCCTTGAACTTGACAGAACACATATGAGCCAACAGAAACTCTGCATCCAACCGGCTTTGCAATGTACCCATTTGAAGCTGGAAACATACAATAAAGGTTCTGAGGATAAAAATAAAATGCGAAAACTTTCAACTAACAATGAACAAAATATTAATCATGGCTAGATATTGCTTCAGGGAGTATAGCAAATATGATAATGATATCACAACTAATGCAATTTATGTGAGATGTTTCATTAGTCTTAACTAAGGATACTTGTACAAGAATTTTGATTTCAATCTGTTACTAGCTCAGAATAAGGTGATTAAAACAAAGACTACCGCTGGTTTACCACGAAATGGCTTTAACAAGTTACCTAACTTTCTATATAAAATGTGCAGCAAAGAAAGATGTTACAGGAGTCCTAATATGCTATTTCCAATTTTTTGTCCAAGGGAAGAGATGAGAGAGAAAGCCATGCTAAGCAGTCAATATGCAACTTTCTAAAAGAAACGCATTTTGAGCACTGAGGAATTTTAGGATGTTCACCTTCTGCCCAATTAGTTCCAGCCCTGATGCAAAATTCTCCAAGCGAGCACTACCGTATCTTTCTCGTTGAAGGTATTCCTACAATCAATTCACAATCTTAAAATACCATACAAAGAGCAGATCATCCTTCAAGAAAACTGTAGGTTTTGCTTACCACTAAATCAAACTGGGTGCCTTTTACAAAAGCCACAAGCTTGGAAAGTTCTTTCCCTGACATCAAATAGCTAGCATGGCTTTCTAAAATATTCTTCACAGAAGCAACATGAGCACTTTGCTCTTTGAAGGAAGTACTGCTTCAAAGAAAAGGCACCTGATTAGTTAGTAACTCTTGGGATGTTAAGTATTGCAAGGGTCTGAAAAAGAGAACAAGGTGAATACATCAACCTCTTGTCCAATGATGGCTTCTTATAACTGGAACGGAAAAGAAAATAACCCAAAAATCTGGGAGATAGTCTTTCTGAATCATTCGATGTCTGGTCATATTCCTTTCCAGACCTCAGCAAAAAGCGCACCTAATAACGACAGCAAAACAAAAGGAAATAAATGCACCGTCCCATGTTAGGTCTGGATATCATTTGTTGAAGAATAATCATTCCCGGGGTAATACCAGTTCTCCAGCAAGCTCATATAAAGATTCGTCCAGTGTTGCCTGCATAAGGTTGGTAAAACTTGTCAGATATGTAACATAGAGAAAACGAAAAAGAAAGAGAGAAAAGTAGCTGCTGCAAACTACTAGCATTTGCCTACCTGCAATAATCGTAAAGCACAGTATTGACTGACTGCAGGACCTTCAAGTTTTGCAATCACCTATGACATTCATGAAAAGGAACAACTTAATTGAACACAATTTTGACTACAATGCATTCTCAGTACCAACTTGCACGCATAAAAAGCAGAATGCAGCTCTTGAATCTCGTTCATAAATCATGCCCTTGTGAGAATGGATAAGCTTCTTCTTTTTCCTTTTTATCATTGCTACTCTCGTGCAAAGATTAGAATTTGTGTCTTGCCAACCAACACAATCCCTTATTAAATAAATACACGATAATTTAAGAGTATAACCATTCAGTTAAAACAAGTTAAATCATCGAGTATAAACCATTGGGTAATGCTAGGGATACTAACACTTTTTTACCAACTCATATATCATCCATGATACAGGAAAGGTTTTAAATCACAGCGATGTGAGTATATGCGTTTAATGATATACTTACCAGTACAAAATAGGACAAACTAATATAGCACCTATCATCAACCACCACATCATTTAGTGTAAAAAAAAACATGTTTGCAAAATTTTTTGTATCTCTAGCATTACGCATTACCATAAAAAAAATCCCTGTGATAAAGAAACATGACTGTATGTGTTGTTTAAAAGTGACCATATAGCATTATGCTTAAGTTTACAGTCAGTTGACCAGAATTTGTCTTTCTTGGCAAAAACTTGAAATGAGAAGAAGAAAGAAAACCATGAAATACTTGTATCCCAAAGTTATTACATACAAAAAATTACAAAAAATACACACATTTGCACACATGAACACACATATATAACAGCAAGAGATATTCAAAAGAGAAGAATGCAATTCTTACAAGTATATAACAAGCTGCAGTGCGATACCATCTCCGTTGGAAGCATTCTTCAAACAACCTTAAACATAAAAACAGCAAAAAACCTATTAATATGAAGTGGTACCAGCATTGTCTACCCCAGAGCAAAATGGGGAAAAAAAAAAAGAAAAATCCATCATATCACCTTTCAAACTTATGAATGAAACTAAAATGTCTATCAAGATAGAAATTTGCTCACAGGCTGATGGGGTGAAATGGCAGAAATCATTGTTTCTACACTTCCGATTCACTAACATCAAAAGTCAAACATTTAGCACCCCCATTTTCATAAATTAGTAATGGGTGAAAGTAAACCAATGCATAGCCTGATTGGTAGCCAGAGGGCTAAACCTTTCCCTGGGCAAGAACACTGCTCTTCCCTAATCCTATATAATCAACAGAGAATAATGTGTAGAAAATGAAGAATAAAAGAGTGCAGTAAACACCAAGGCACGGTTTTGTTTAAAGAATACCAGGAAATAAGTTATTTTTTCTTGCCCAGGCCAAACTGTGCGCTAAAAAGGGCGCAGACCTTGCATGCAAGCACCTAACCATGTCTGTCTAGCACCTACACAATTGTCCAAAATCTAGAAGGAAGCAAGAACAGAAATAAGATGATTTTAAAGCCACACTTCAAATACTGATGCATGTGTAAATACCACCTTCTTCGTTGCACAATGTTCCTGTCTAAATATCTTTGAGAATTACCGTACAAATGTGTGACAAAATTGAAAAATAAAAGGTATCTCTGTAAGGAGCAGAAAGTATTACTCTGTAGATCTTCCAGCAGCAGAAAATAAATCTGCCCAATGTCGACCATCAGTTTTTCTTGCAACGCTCACAACTACATCAAGATACTCAGAGAAATTTCTGATCAAATCACAGGTTTTCTCCAAAAGAGTGCGATTGCCGGCATGTTTGGGGACTGATATCTGGTTCTTGTTCGCATTTTGCCTGCAAGTACTTTAATTTAGAAAGCCAATAACAGAGTTCATACTGATTGTTTAAATCAGTACATATAGACAAATCAAGGAACTTCATATCTTCCAAAACGAAAAACAATGAGTTTAGTTACTTAACTAAGGAGACAGGTTAAATGGGCATGTGATTATGCCTGTATTTATCACATGCCCGTAAACAAAAAAATACCACTAGAAGCTGTAACCACAAAGTGTCTTGGTTACGGCCATTGAGTTCAAACAGTAGTAATGTGGAATGAAGTTGGCTTAGAAGCCAATTGGTTGCATATTTCAGTAATATCTCCCTCCCCGATGAAGATTCTAGGCATTGATCTTCTAATTATCATACATGACATAGTTCATTCTCTCTTCACCAAATTGACATACCTTGAAATTTCTGCATCAAATACGGTAAAAGAAGCCACTCCAGGCAATGGGAAAAGTGAGGCTTTTCTGCTGATAATTGTGCTAACCGTAAAGCCTCCTCTTTTTTGTCCCTCTGGCAGACAGAAAATCAGAAACAGAATTAGTAAAGTATGCCTTAAAGCTACTAAGGAACATGAGCATGCGGCTTCAGCAACTGACTTGTTTCAAAACAGGACTTGCATATAGGCAAGCACCTTTTTTACCACAATGGCAAAACACAAGATGGACCCATACAGCCAGCTAGTTTGGAATTGGACCATCATGGTAAACACCACAAGGTAAAACCCTTCTTGTTGTGCTACCACCACATGGTAAATACCTCATGGCATTTAATAGTGATGACTTCCTATGACAAGTATCATCATGTAATCAATAATGTGTTACAATTTTGACGTGTGATGTTGGATCATGAAAATCGGAGACCAAAGGCAAAACGACTAGATAGAACAAGCATTTTATTCACTCAGGCAATCAGTGAGCAGTTAATTTATGGATAATTAAAAAAAATTGCATGGAAAAAAAATACATTTTCATCCCCAGGACCAATTTGTTTCTAGCTCCAAAGTAATAGTAACACTGCAAAAGTAAAGTACTAACAGCCAAAGCCAAAGAAGTATCCAGATGCTGGCTTGCCAATTGCTCAGCTCACAGCCTAACTGCTTAGTGATCAACAAAATCTCGTCATATATAAATTGATGATTCGTACACAGAAATTATGTTGCACATGAACTGAAGCAAACTTCTTATTCTAAAATGACAGTATTTGATTGAAGTAACAACTATTAGCAAAAGAAGAAAATGCAAGAGGCATGCTACAAAGTTTCCAAAAACCAAGTCCAACAATCTTCCTCCTTCTAAGGTTATGTTTGGTAAGGGATTAATGGGGGTTAGTATTTTTTTTTTTTTTTTTTTGGTTGGGGGGGGGGGGGGGGGGGGGTGTGTGTGTGTGTGTGTTAGTCATTAACCCTCAAACTGGTGTTTTTGGAGGGTAGCAAGGAGGGTAAAATTTAACATCCAAGCAATTATTTTTTTCCCAGTCTCTCTCCGTTTTGTCTCAAAATAAACACCAAATAACTTTTTATTTCTCTCTCGCCAACCATTACTAATAACTTAATTACTCTCTCTCTCTCTACTAATAATTTCCCTTCAGTTATTAACACACCACCAAACATCCTTTAAAACTAACTTTTACACCCTTAAAAGTTCCTCTCTTAATAATTCACCCCCATTTTTTAACCTTGCACCACACAGCACCAAAGTAAAAATCCAAAGCAAAAGGAAAGAGAAGTAGCAATAAAAGAGTTGTGATACCTGAAGAAGGTGTCTGAGTAAGCAATGTAATATAGTTTGAGCTTGAGGAGATGGCTCAAAACATGGAAATTCAGTGCAAGCTGAAAAAGACATTCTCTGGGAGACACCAACGACAACGCCTGCATTTGGAAGAAGGCCGAGAGGATACACTTCACGATCAAATTCCAGCTCTGGATCCAACTAAAAGATAAATCATAAAATGTCAAGTTAGGCCTCTTCAGGATATAACAATCAGGAACCAGACTCAAATCACTGAAAACAAAAAAGGACTGCTAAAATATATATAAAACCGACATAGATGGATGGAGTACAAAATAAGCTAAATCAAACACATGCAGTATCAAATAATGATAGGAAGAGAGAAGGATATAGACTCCTTGTAAATAAAGATATGTAACCATAGTGCTAATATCACAGTCAAACCAGAATTTTTATGAAGCCAAGTCCATTTTACTGACTTCAAATAAACTAACTCGGGCAAAGCTAATCAACAATGATTAAAATTTAAATTGGGGATTACACTGGCAAGTTCCTTTGTCTATCTATTCAGCTTAGAGATTTCACAACCAAAAAAAAAAAAACAAAAGAATTTACATCCAGCACATAAACAAAATTCACAACTCGTGTTCCATGTCATCTGCCAAATGCCACAGTATAAGGAGCCTTAATGTTACCTATTACATACATACCTGCAAAAAGTCTTCCTGCTTAAAAGGATCAGCACCTGGAGACGGATACCAGACCTGTAATAAAAAAAATTCCAACAAGATCTGCATCAGACAAGAATAGTAGCCAAACACTAGAAGTGATCAATGATAGAAGCTAATAATAGCTAGTAGTATATTAAAAAAAAAAAAGATTATAGAGCTTAGCACTAAATTACCTGCATGCCCCGGTGGCCATAATCCAGCCAAGAGACTTCCTCAATTAGACTTGTCTTCTCCTCTGATTGACCACATATAACCCAAAATAATTCAACAGAGTCAGTGAGCTCTCTTTCCCGTCCATCATCCAAATCCAAAAGTGAAAGTTCCCCATTTGTTCTCAGTATCAAACATCTAGTAAAATGTGCAGTCATTCAGAGGCATGTGGTACACACAAAAAATCCATCAATATTTGCAAAGATGAATACCTTGCAGGCTCTCTGTCCAACAAATCCGAAGATGAAATATAATTGTCTGAGGCCAACTCTCTTTGAAGCTGGTCAGGGATGAAACGCATTGCAGCAGGATGGCTCTTTGCAGTCATGATAGAAAGTTCTCGTACTGTAGAAAGCTGTTTGTCATTTTATCACTTAAAAATGTATGAAGAATAAGGTTTTATTAAAATACTCACATTCAGAGTGCAAAATTAAACTTCAAGAGCATATGGATATCAAAAATATTCCTATCAGTTACAATGTCTAACAAAAACAAGCTGGAAAATATTCATTTACCTGCAAATCTGGTGTGCTAGAAGGAGTCAGTTCTCCTAGCAATCTCACATGGAATATGTGGACATCAAACGGGCGATAGGTGACAAGTATATAGTCTTGATAGACATCCATCACCATTGGTTTAGCAAGCAATGGCTTTCGACAAAGTAAGGAGCTCTGGTCAAGGTGGTATCTTGGATAAAAAAGTAATTCATACCTGCAGAAAACCAATTATTTGATTATTAAACAACTATTGCAGGGACAGACAAGATAAAAATTGTAAATTTACCCAAGACACAAACCAAGAAGGACCGGTGCCATAGAGAAATGGCTTAAAAAATCAGCAAGGCCAGGACCAAGCCTCACCTAGGCACTTTTGTGGACAAATGGAAAAAAACATTTTGATAACCCTCCAGTGGCTTCTCAATTGTGGAATCCTAGAGCTTTTTTATGTCAAATCCTCGTGCCAACTTCAACTTCTCAACAAATATTCTTCAGTTCGAAGTTAGACTTTACTCTCTATATCTTTTTTCTGGATAGTATCGAGTCCAAGTCCTAATACAACAAGGTAGAAACTAGAGTCCATAAGCACCTATATAATCTTAGTGTTTACTAAGATTTTTATAATGGACTTACAGGTATTTGATTTTATTTCTAAGGGCCATGTCTCAAGCGCCGTGTCTATGTACCTACCACATAAATCCTAATTCTTCCTACATCAAAAAGACAAAATCAAAATCAAAATATCTCAGATTCCATTGCTTCCCTACCCTATATCACTATTTGCAACCACCAGATTTTGTTCTTTTCTTCAATTAAACCAGTCCCAATTCTCACACCCAAAGAACCAGAAGGGTTGAGCAATCTACCTAATCATAATTCCGGGGGAATCATATAACACTAAACACTGTGACAATTGAACAATTTAAGAATAAATAAATATGCAGTGGGCACCTTCTGATAAAAATTAGTCAAATGACTCAAATATGTCCTATATCAGATAGTTCCCACTGCAGATCTATGGATACATGAGGTACAAATTTTGTTTCTACAAGAATATACCAGCTTAGAAGTAAGAATAACCAAGCATATATGTAAACAGGCATTGATAACTCACATGTTAGAAGAATCAATGTAGTTGCAGACAACAACAATCTTTCCCAGCCATAACAACCCTTTGCACTGAATCTTTTGTTCTTGAGTAATATCTCCAAATACTCGCCACTTTTTCAACCGTATATCATATAAGATCAACCCATGGAGGCCAGCAACAGCTAAGTGCATTCCATCCTTGCTAGCCGCAACATGTTGAACTGGCCAGTTTTGGGAGATATAGGAAACCTAAGCCAGAGCAAGTGCATATCAGAATCAATAAATTGCAAAGACAACTAACTAGCGACGACAATCAATAACTAAGTTTGCTATTTGAACACATAACTGGAAGGTTTAGATGTAAAAATTTGAGTTCATTGGTATCTTCGGACTGTACAACAAGCAACCGATCTTCGCCATAAATAACTTGACGAACATATGTCATTCCTGAAACTCCTCTGGAAAGGCAGCATTTGCCGAATGAAAATGCAATAACTCTTTCCAGAGATTCTTCTTCAATCACATAAAGCTTATAACCATATTCATCCCATTGCATCAATGAGGAGCCATTCATCAATGGTTCATATTTACAATCTTGGTTTGGCTTAACCTTTGGAGAAGATGCAGAACTTAAACCAATTTGACGAATTGTTGACATCAAACGACAGCCAGATACCGACCAGACTGTAAGACCTCTTAGCTTCCACCCAACAGCAAAAGCAGAATTATCAGGTGTCCATGCGATACAACTGACAGGACCAGTATCATCCATTGAATAGCTGCAAAATAATAAGACCATGACAGAGAAGCTTTCAAACTTCATGAACTAAAAGTCCAAACACAGGAAGCACGTGTCATCGCTTCAAGTCACAGGCCAGATGCAGATGATAATCTAAAAGTGAGGAGGTTAGTCTGGAAAACCTTGGATGAGGTAAATAAGTTTTAAGGAACATCCTCATTGTATGTCGTTAATAGGTGGAAGCAAATGATCATTTCAGAAATCCTGAAATTTTGAGTTCAATGCCTAAAGAACAAATGCTCAGAACTATCGAACCACCTCACCCAGACAGTAACTCTAATGACAGGATGCAAGAAACTTACCCCCAGTCATACAAAGACACAGAACGAATGAGAGATGCAGATTCTGCTGGGTCGTATAACTCAACAACCCCTCTTCTGGTACCAACAGCAAGGATTTGTTGATCTGAAGCTACTGACATACATACAGAATCACCAGAACCCAACTTTTTTTCAGCTTTGATATACTCAACTTGCTTTAAGCCTTTCTTGCTTACAGAGCATGATACTAGTTGTCCATCAGCATATAAGACAAAAAGCAACCTCATCGGCAAGCAAAGCTCCAGCTGCCCGATAGCAGTGTTCCTGGTGATATTATGATTAGATACAGAACCTGCTGGAGCCCTTCCAGAAGCAACACCGTTACCTAAAGAATGAGGTGAAACGGAGGCATCACTGCTGTCACGTGAACAGGGATCAAGTTCAAAAGCTCCATAGAACTGTTAAGAAATTAAGATAAAATCAAAAAGGAATTCACTCAACAGCCTATGATAAAGACACTTGTCAACTCTAAATGAAAGAAACATGGTGAGCAATAATGATTGATGCCTATTCTATTTGATTACCTCCCCTTCCAGGAGATACTGTATAAAGATCCATTGGAAAGTCCTAGTAATAGATGTTTGTTGTCGCTTACAAAATTGCTCCTGCCAAAAATATATATATATATTAGAGGAAAACTATCAAGACACAAGAATTATATAAATTAAAAAAAATCTCAAAAACACTAGCATTATATGCAGCGCAAACATATATACAATAGTATGCAATGTGAAATCCACATTAGCATTTGGATGTTCGAAATCAAATTGAAATAAGAATTAGCCCCACCCTCCCCTGAAATAGAAAAGAGCAGGCAAGGTTACTTACACTGTCAAGTCCTTGTCTGCAAAAGGCACTTGCTCACTAAGAAGAAGCGATATATTAGCAAGAATTAAACCAGATGGTTGCTTCCCTCCTATTTGTATTCTTTTATCAGAGAACTGAACCTTGAATATATGTAGAAAAAAGGATGATGTCTGCAAACAATAAAAAGCATACATATAAGCAAAACTATCAGAATTAACTTATCATAAACTCAATGCATCCAGACTTTATTTTCAGACCAGACGTCAAAAAAATTAAAAACAAAATGAATTAATTAAACCACTCTTCGTGCCACTTTGTCTACATCATTATCCCTATAAAAATAAAAATAAAACAGAAGATTATCACCATTAAACTAACTAAAGAGTACAATAATTTAGTTTATAGCGCCAACTTCTAGTTCCAGCTGTACATCTAGTGAAGCTAACTAGCTAAACTCACTCTCCAAGTCTAATGGTCTTCAAATTTCAAAAGAATTTTGACAGAAATAGATAAGTGCACCGCTTTATTTCTACAATGTGATTCGACCAAAACTATGTAGATGCATTTTGCAAATCGTGTAATAGGTAAATGTATGTGAATATCTTACACGAGAACTATCAAAATTTGCGATAAATCACAAATGTAATAGTATATATAAAAGAAATCAAAATTCAAAAAATACTTACAAGAATGGCGATCAATTTGGCATCAGGACTCCACGCCGCTTGTAAATTCTCACCTTCTCTCTCCAACGACTCCGCATTCCTCTTATACTTGCCTAATCTCACTTTATGCTGCAGATAATCACATAAACCAACAAAAAAAAAATCACAAATCTAAAACCATAATCTTCCAGAATCAAACAAAAATAAGCACAAGAATGTGATCATAAGCTCCATGTACATATGAAAATACCTGAGAAGAGCTCCAGAGCTCAAGGTGTGAAGGCGAGACAACAAGGAAAAGGCGATTGATGACTTTGAAATAAATGATATGCTGCTGTGAAGAAGGACAGAGTCCTTGTTCTAAAGGAATCACCTGCGGCCATCCATATGCCATATACATCTTTGATTCGGTCTTGATGCGTTGATTTATTTATTTGGAGAGACCAATCTAGAAGTGATGTATGGAATTTTATGGAGACGTTGTTAGGTTTTGAGAGACAGAGGGAGATCAGGTGCATTTCCAGGGAGAGTGATGCAGTAGCGTGGCATTTTCTTTTCATTCCATTCAGGTAGATCTCCCGGATCCATTAATTTTAGCGGTGATGGTTGTTTTTAGGGTCTATAGCATATTTGAGTCTTGATGGGAAAAACGACGTTGCTCCCAACTAAAGGCATCGAAGGTCCAAGGGGAGTTTATGCTTTATACGGTGCGTTGGATGGGACACTATTCGGTCTTTGGCTCTTCGCCCGTCCGTGGGGAAAAGGAAAAACCCAACTTAGTCTCTAATCTATATAACTATTTCAATTAGATCCTGTACCTATAGATTTTATAGATTAGATTCCAAATGTTTCCGGCATTTCTTGGCATGGTCCTTTTGTAGTTCGTTTTAGTGTTTTCCATCTAATGTGCATATATTATGCTACAAAATGATGTTATTTTAAATAAATTTTAATGAAAAAGTTGCTAGGCATTGATGGAAGAACCTGATTGAGAATTTTTTAAAATGTTTGAGATTAAATTGATAAAATTTATGAATTTTGAATTCAATTTAGAATACATGTATCAGTTACCAGTTAAATTGAGGGTTTTTTACAAAAAAAAAAAAAAAAAAAGGGATTACTATTGAGATGTCGATTTATCCAATGAGCATGTCTCTTGTACTTATTGTTGTTATTGTTATTTAGGGTTTTCTAATGCAAGAGCAAGTTGAAATAAATAAATAAATAAATTGTATGTATTGTTCTAGTGACGATGGTATACTTAATATACATTGATAAAAAAAAACTTAATCTCATTATATAAACATTGATCAAATAATATTTTGCTAAAATAATAAACAAATATCTAAAATAAGATTCATATCTCATATACTTTTTTTGTTTGGTCAAATGTTTCTTAAATTTTATAATTACTTTTTTGTTAAAAAAACAACAAAAAGATTGAATATTTTTAGAATCATTGAAACTAAAAAGGATGACATGATAACTTGTCTAATTATGTTTGTTTTAAAATTAAATTGTATATGATTTAACTCTAAGTCCAAGACAATTTTTTCTCATTAATTCTTTTTTTTTTTTTTGTGGATAGATTATTTTTTATCGAATTAAAAAAAAGTAGATTTAATTTTAATAAAGACAATTTAGCTCAAGATTACAATCTAATTTTTAATTAAAAAGAGTTTAAATCATTAATTATAGTTATCATATTCATAAGAGATTGAAGTATTTTATATAATATGAACTATAATAGCATAAAGAGGGATGGATGGAGTTGAAAAAATACATGTGAACGAGCCAAGTCATTTAAGAATTTGATGGTTAAAGTAAAAAATGTAGACGATAATTAAAAATATATGATAAATTTGAAGAGTTTTTCTTTCGTTTTTTTTTTCCTCTTTAGATCAACTTTGATATATGGATAAATGTTGCACTTTTTAGAACTTCGAAGGGCTTATGGTGAAGACTAACTATTGAACCCGAGGTGAAATTTAACTTATAAAATTTTAAAGGTGCCAAGTTCTTGAAATTATCACTTAGTTCGCGAGAGGCTAAAAACTTCAACACTATTGATGGGTATCTCTCTCTTTGCGGTTTAAAGAATCTAAAGATGCAGATCATAGAGAAAGAAGTGCCAAACTACGGGATCATTGAAGATTTTCTATTAACTTTTTACCATTATTTAATTCTAAAATTGTTCTTCTTTGTCTCACAAAAAGGAAAAAAACAATAAAACACTACAAGTGTAGATACTTGGACCTTCCAAGTGATATATACGAGAGAAAATGAGAGAGCAGAAGAAATCCAATTAAATTGGGAGGAGAAGAAAGGGGCCTAAAATCCATAATTGAACTAAGGATTCTTCAAATAAACACTCGAGAAGAATTTTATGGGTAGAACGTAAACTACTAGACAAGACTTAAACTACTTGGACCAGCTTTATTGTTAGTCGAACTTGGGTTTTTAGACTTTTGAGCTAATTATAATAGGTTTGGATATTATTGAGTTTTTAGTTTGGTTTCTGCTATCTAAAGAAAATGGTTGTTATTTGTCTTGTAAAAGTTATCGATTGTTATTATCTTTACGAGCATAAAGAACAAGTAAAATAGAATGTCGGATACATAAACAAACTTTTTCCTTTCTCTTTCTTCTCTCGTCTTCTTCTTTTTCTCTCTCTCCATCTTTGCTTTTTCTCCCTCCAATTCATTTTTTTCCACTATCGGTGTATCACCGGGACTATAATAACACAAAGAGGGATGAAGTTGATTAATTACATGTGAATGAGCCAAGTAATTTAAGAATTTGATGGTTAAAGTAAAAAATGTAGACAACAATTAAAAAATGTTTGAAAATTTTGAAAATTTTTTATTTCTTTTTTCCTCTTCAAATCAACTCGATAAATGGATAAATGTTGCACTTTTTAGAACTTGGAAGGGCCCATGTTGAAGACTAACTATTGAACTAGGGGTGAAATTTAACTTATAAAATTTTAGAGGTGCTAAGTTCCTAAAATTATCATTTAGTTACGTGAAAGGTCGAAAACTTCAACACTATTTGTGGGTATCTCTCTCTTTGCAATTTAAAGAATCTAAAGACGCAGATCATAGAGAAAGAAGTGCCAAGCTATGGGACTGCTCGAAGATTTTCTATTAGCTTTTTACCATTATTTGATTTTAAAATTGTTCTCCTTTGTCTCACAAAAAGAAAAAAACAATAAAACAATGTAATGTAGATACTTGAGCCCTCCAAGTGATATATGTAGAGAAAGAGAGAGAGCGAGAAGAAATCCAATTGAATTGAAAAGAGAAGAAAGGGGCCTAAAATCTCTAATTGAACTAAGGATTCGTCAAATAAACACTTGAGAATAATTTTATAGATAGAACTTAAGCTATTAGGCGGGACTTAAACTACCGAGACCAGCTTTATTGTTAGTTGAATTTTGGTTTTTGGACTTCGAGCTAGTTATAGTAGGTTTGGATATTATAGAGTTTTTAGTTTGGTTTACGCTATCTAAATAAAATGGTTGTTATTTGTCTTGTAAAAGTTATCGGTTGTTATTATCTTTATATTATGAAGAACAAATAAAATAGAATGTCAAGATACGTTCTTCTCTCATCTTCTTCTTTTTCTCTCTCTATCTCTCGTTCTTTCTCCCTCCAATTCATTTTTGCCATTGTTGGTGCATCACCAAGCATCATTTAGAGTTGTGGTTAGTGTTCCACATCCTAAATATATATATATATATATATATATATATATATATTCTTCTTTAGTAACCATGCAATAACTTTATGCACAACATAAATACAAATATTTGATGAAATTAGAAATATTGATTAATTCGTATCGACTTAATTGGATATTGAATAAAGATTGTGTAAATATATAATTACTTTTATAGACCGACATAAAACTTGATATCCGAATATATGTATCCATGTTAATAATTTAAACCTCACATTTGCATGCATGGTAAATTACTTGTATAGTTTAATATTATGTGATGTAGATGAATGTACTTTACACTTATTGAAATGGGAAAAAGAATAATAAAAAGAAAACTTGTTGATGACAAAAGTGAGATTAAATAATTATTTTATTTTTTTGTCAAAATAGGAAATTGCATAGATGAAAACGCTTAAACTCTTAGGATGCAACATATTAGACCAATAAAGGTCTCTAACATAGACCAAGTAATCCGACGAGATAGAATTCAAGCTAAATTCGAACTCAATAAGTGGTTTCAAGGCCATAAGGAATCCGAGAAAAACAAACATTAGGCATTTGGCTTATTGGATGGCTCGTAAGTGTGCTTCCTCGCATCCTCCATTGCAATCAAGTTGCATAACGCCTTTTGTTAAGGTGTGTTTGGTGATGAGAAATTACTTAACCGCACCCATCATTGTCCAAACACTCTCCTCTTTGTACTCGAGAGAGAGGTATAATTCCATATATATTGAATAGTTTCTCGCAACTCCATGTCCTTGCCAAATTATATTTTTAACAGTTTGTTTGTTTTGCAAAAAGAATATTTTTCAAGAAAATATTTTTTCCTTTTTTAGTGCAAAACAAACACTGAAAAATAAGTCAATAAAAAATATTTTTCAATCAATTTATATGCATTTTAACCTTAAGAATAGGAAAAATATTTTTCTTAACACTATTAACTCACAATACTCATCAAATCATAACTTAATCATTGTTAATATTGCCACTACCACTATCTTACCATTGTTAGTGTCATTACAACCATAATTTTATTGTTAATATAACTATCGTTATATCATCATCCCACCATAACCCTACAACACTATCAATAACAACCAACATCATCTGGTCACCCCTATTTGATTGTGTATGTAGCCAACACTTTGTCATCATTTTTACATCACTTCAATACTATTACTAATCATTATAACAATAATCACTACTTTAATTGTTGACGGTCATTGCTATATCATTTTATTATTAATGTCATTTTCAACATTACCACAATAACCATCATCACCGTCGTTAATATTATTACAATCACTATCATAAATATCACCACCATTATCGCTTTTATCACTAACACCAATTTTTCTTCTCTTATAATCATCATTCAAAAACAACTAATAAAAAATATTTTTTTAATAAATTCGGACAACAAAAAATAACTTGGTAAAATATTTTTTTCCAAACAAATGGACCCTAAAAATTCTATAATTACTAAATTGGCACCTTTCAACCACCTATAAATAACAATGGCTCGAAATCTCAAGTCGTGCGAGGCAATAAGGATTGAGGAAGAGAGTCCAAGCACTATTTGGATATACTTGAATTATAATCGGGTACCATACGTAGAAAGTTTCAAATAATGGGTGATGAAGGTAACCATCCGAAATTTTGTCGGGTAAATTTTGATAGGTACAATAATTAATAGCCTAAACTATATATTTTTATCTTCCATTTTAAACCCGTAGAAGTTAAACTAATAAATATTCAAAACCCAAAATGCAAAGGCTAAAATGTTTGATGGGTAACAAGAAATTTTATAATACACAATGAGTAACTAGTGATATGTACAGTAGTTACTTTATGGATCCACTTTGAGAAGAGAGATAGATACAAAAAAAAAAAAAAACAAGAGAGAGGAAATAAAAAAAATTGAGCAAAGTTGGAAATATTCTCATCGCTTTTGGTGGATCCGGATGTAATTTAATGTATCTATCTCTTTTTTTAAAGTGGATCCATAGAGTAATTACCGTACATGTCACTAATTACTTCTTGTGTATTATAAAATTTCTCGATAGTTAACAAATAGCAAAAAATTTGGGCTGTATTGGGTGGGATATAAAATCGGATAATGGAAAAACAAACTTGAAGTTTTTTTTTTTTGGTAATATTTTTTTTTCAAGTTGGGAAAAAGAAGAAAAAGTTCAGGCAAATAATTATTTCTTTATTCGATTTACCCGAAAGTTCATCCCTTGGCCGACGAGGAAGATCTACTCAGCCGGTAAGATCAATTGGCCAGTCGTTCGATAACATACCCCTCCAATCGCGAGCCAACTTTAGCACACTTCGGTAGCCATATGTCTAGTGATCTTATATCGATCTAGCCCCTGGTTACAACTTTGTTTATTTTTCCCCACGAACAGGCTTGAAAAAAGTTGTCAGGTCAATATTTAATTTCATATATAAACAAGGCAACAAAAGGCTCTTTCTCTTTTTTAATTTAATGAAATGGACACTCCGAAAGCTTATACCAGCTAGTATAGGAGCATTTCCAAAGTTTTTAATCAATTGTCTATTTGTTTGCTAGGTTACCATTAACAAATTCACAAGACAAGAAAACTTCTTCTGCGACTGCACGTGAGCATATCCCATAATCACAGTGCTAATTCTTAAACAATGCCACCGGAGTCCGCACGTTTCTCAGTCCTGTAGAACGCAGACTGCAGTGTGGAACCTTTTTTTTTTTTTTTTTAACTAGAGCAGTCAGCGGTGAGGAAATTAATGCTGGCCCAAGTCAGGAGTCACCACAGTTTGACACGGACGGAGGAATTGTGTGGAAGAAGAAATATTGAGACCCAATAGGGAGTTTGATACGACGGCATCATCCATGTCATATTAATGCCCAAAATGTTAGACTGCATTAAAGAGTATTTATTTGTTGTTTCCTTTTCCCATTTTCTAGTATTTGGTCCTCCACATGTCAATTATATAACGCTAACTTTGCTAATCTTGATAGAATAATATTTTATGGTGGCCAACACGAGGCCACCAGATACCTATTCATTTTTTTTCATCATTTACCTATTTAGAGTAAATTATAAATTTGTCCTCTCTAATTTTAAAAAATAAATTAATTAATGTCTTTTGTTTCAAAAATTAATTATTTAGTCATTTTCATCAATTTTATATATTTTTTTATTTTTTAATAAATAAATAGAGATTATAGAAAGGTTGAATAACAAAAAAATATTTTCTTAGAATAAAATAATATTAAATTAACTATGAAAAAATTAAATAATTAATTTTAAAATGAGATGTATTAATTAATTTATTTTTCAAAATTAAATGTTTACTCCACATATTTACATCATATTATATCAAAATATAATTGCATGAGTTGGATTCTGTTTCCCCACAGTTGAAACTTTTTCAGTTCATTTTTTTTAGGATAGAAAGAAAGAAACATGACTGCACGAGACATGCACGCGCACAACTCACATAAGTTATGCTTGTGCAAAGCCTTCAACGTCTTACACTCCAATTTTCTCGTGAAAAACACGGCGTACGTGCGATGGTTTCGGCTTGTGCTTAGATATGAGGACGTTTAGGAGGCTTTTTAAAATGTACACGAAATTTTTTTTCGCGATGTTTGATATAAGTAATGTGAAAAAAATGATAGCATTGGAATTTTATGATATTTTATAATGATGAGGTGATAACGATACTGATGAGAATGGAGACGATAATAACAAAAAGAAGGAATTGATGATGATAATGAAGAAATAGAGGTGGAGTGATATGATGGTGACTGCAATGGTGGTTGCTGTGGGATGAGGGTTGTGATAAAGGTGGCGAAGATTCGGATGCTTAGCGACCGTGGCTGACTGATAGGGTAAATTAGCTAGATGATATTATGAGCTAATTAGTATTTATAAATTATTTTATGTAATTTTAAAGGTTGAAAATATTTTTCCACAAGCAAATTAAATTTATATTTTGACCAAATATATTTTGCGTTGACGAAATTCTTTTTTTGTAAAATATTTGATGCAAAACAAACACTCCCAGTGTCGTGGGTAACTAGAAAAAAATATAATAAGAAAAAGAGTCTTACAAATCAAACTTCTGTCATTTAATTTCCGGTTAAAGGAACCGATTCATTGCTTTTGGAGGCTTAGCTTGATTGACAGGTAAGTGTGTTCTCCAAGTTATCAATCATGATTTGAATCATATAACATATAATAATAAAAAAAATCTAGTAAATGCATAATAGTTAAGAGAATGTATGAATTGTTTAAAATTTTATCGAGAAAGGACTCAACAGTGATAAATGAAATCTGATAAAAAGATATATCTTTATCAAAATCCAAGTACAGGATTCTATATACAATCTACGTTGGTGTATCTTAAACATTTGTCGGCGAGGAAAATTTGTGCAGCTCCTTTTTTTTTTTTTTTTTTTTTGTAAAATCATTTTGTGTACAATTTTATTACGGTTCGTTAACAAGAAATTAGAGGTGGCTTCTACCGTTCTTTCTCTTCAAAAGGATAAAATTTTCCTCTACCTTTGTTAGTCATGGAATATTGTTAGCTTTTGTCCAACCAAATGTGGGTTTTTCCTGCAAACATTTGGTAATTTAATACTACAGATTTATTTGTTAATAGCATCACCGACTTCTCAAAAATTTGAGTATGTGACTGATTTAAACAAAAAAAAATTGTCAAAAACATTCTAAATTTTGGGAAAAAGACGTAGAATTCCCGATAAATTAAGCTGACTAGCCAGACTATTCCTGATCCTAAAGAATCAGAAATCCGAGAGTATTAGAATCAAGTGCTAAATTAATAAAATTGAATGGACGCAGAATAGAAACATGTCCATATCAAAAATCAGAAAGAGAGAGAGAGAGAAGAAGATGCGAGATGCAGTTTAAGACGACGGAGACGAAAGAGTAGATCAAGGTCACCAAAAAGCCACGTTACAGAAAGAATCCAAATCAGGAGTCAAGATCGAAGCCCACACTTGAGAGAAGATAAGATTATAATTGAGCTTCTGGCCTGTGGCCTGTGGGTGTGCATGCACTAGAGACATTAAGATAGGGGACAGAGATCAGACATCTTGGTTTTGCATTAGGTCCCTTGTCAGTTAATTTCAAAGAAATACAGGAAAATCCAACTAAACATTGTACAAAAATAAATTGCGTTCAGCTTTATACATGGCCTGCACTGAACTAAATTATGTGAAAATCCAACCAGATTCCGGCAGGTAAAATATTGAGCACAGGTTTTGTACCCTATTCATGAGCATTGCCTACGAAGTATGTGCAGAGTCTAATTTACATATGGAATCCCTTTTCTTTTATTGAAATAGATTGAATTGCTTTGGAATTCCGATTTTTTCGGCTTGGGATCTTGTAGCATGTGATATACCAAATGGTACGAAGAGGGAAATTTGTTTTACTCGCAAACTCCCTTGTCCTTTTACTTGTCTTTCTTCTGCTTTTGAGAGAATTTTATTCTTCATTTTTCTTTGAAAACTCCACTAATAATTATAATTAACTAGGTGAACTTCGGATTCAGCCAATGCGCGGCCAGTAAAGACACAAGGTTGGGTCCGAACATATTGATGTTGTTTTCATTCATAAAGATGTTGAGTCGAATCCTGGTCGAGCGCCCAGCTAGCTAGACTAACATATATAGGTCCTAGAGCTAACCCTTTTGCGACTCGATCTAACTCCACACATGATTCGATTTTGAGCCAATCCCACCTGCTAGGAGTCAAATTTTTGTTCTCGCATTACGAATGATAGTACTACTAGCTAGTGATTTTACTGTTTTCAGAAATAAAAGGTTCTATTGCCTTTCTTATCCATGGAGAGTGCTGACACGCTGCCATGATTTTTCTGTCTTTTTGTTGAATTTAATCCTCCTCCTAAAGCAAGAACTAGATTCCTGAGTCATTTCACCTCCATACTTTTCGTGATTAACGTTGGATTACCAATCCAGTGATGCATGAATGTGAACTACATGACTAGATATACACAGTTTGCCATTCCCCTATGTCAAAACTATGCAATCATGTGAAGTTTTAATTCTTTGTTTAATTACTTGCTAAATCTTTATAGATTTTGGCATGTCCTACAGGGTTGATGACATTTTAACCACTTGCCATAAATCAACAGCTAAATACTTGACAATGACATTGCAGCATTTGGGACATGAGTGTCTTGTCCTAGCCAGGCACAGGTTAGAGACTTGGCATTTGCAAACAGTTGCATGTGTTAGATAGGATTTCATGTTCATGGTGCACACATTCATCAGCTGAATGTTAATTCAAGCTAAAAGGACGGTCTTCTAATCCAGCCATGAGGGTTTGTTGGTTGGCCAGGGTTCGCACCACCGACGATATTTGTCCTGCCTCTTTCCCTATTTGATCCCACTGGCCTACCACTCTCAAGTTTTCATGAACCCCCGGATTCTTCTTGCCTTGCCCCCTCATCATGCATGAACTTTTGAAGTAGGCTTTGCCCCACATCATCTATTTCAATTTGGCACTTTCATGGAACAGTACCAACCTTTCTTTTCTTCTATTCTTTTATTTATTGGAAAATAATTTTACTTTAGAAAAAGAGATTTAAAAGGGTGTGAAGAAAACTTAAAAATTTTTCAATAGGTAGGCCTGTTTCTTTCCTCATTCTGTCTATAGTCAAGCAACAATGAATGAAGCTGGGTCATGACATAGGAGCTGGTTCCACGTACGATATATCTACTTGTATCCATTACTAAACTCTTCTGTAATATTGATATAGGAAATAAAAACTATGACTTGGACCTTATCGATGGAATGATAGATTTTAATTACTAGGGAAACTAAACAGGTTTGTGGTTGTCATTTTTTCCTAATACCTTACCTTGTTTTGTGAGAACATAATTGTCTATTGAAAGTTTATTTTTAACTTTTTTCCGCATGGGATTAGTGAATAGGGAAAGAATAGTCAATTAATCTTCCTTCTCAAGTCTCCAACATTTCAAACACCGAAGGAAAATTGATTTTGAATTTGCTTGAACTTATTTTAAGCAATTCTATATAGTATAATTAGATATTACACTCATGAAAGTGTTCAATTATAAGCCCTTGTGCCATTACTTTTGCTAGTTTATATATTATAATTAATCCTGCCTGGAAGGTTCTTTAAGAAAAAAAAATCCATAAATAAGTAAATATTTAAGTGCCAAGGGGAGTCAATAATGATTAGATGCGGCATGGAGAAATCCAGAATAATATTGTCACTTATGCCATTGTGGACCTTGAGGGAGCACATCGTTGATTGCTTTGTTTTCTTAAGACGTATGCCAATGGAGACCACACATGGAAGAACTCGAATCATTTAGCATTATGCATTATTATGAAGAAAACAAAAATTTGCGCATTAAATAGCTATTTAATGCTAACAATAAATAGTCATCAATTGCAGACAACGCTCCCTCAAATGATTGAAAAAACGTTTTCTTTCTCATTTTCTGCTTGATCGTTTTCATGATGAGCTAATCCATGGACTAATAATGGCTCCTGGTGACTGACTACTGATGCATTTAAAAGTAATGCCATTCTTACTATTAATGCTATTAATTCTTACATAATTATTTTACATAATTTACTTATGGAAACATAATCAATCATTGGATGAATGTCTCATACATTAAATAAGTAGATTTCATTAATAATTCTCTTAAATCCAATAATTGATTTTTTTCTATAAGTAAATTATGTAAGATAATAATTATATAGAAATAGCATTACTTACAAAATTTTGAATTTGATATTTAGTCTCCAAGGCAAAAGCTAACCGGTGTCCTTAGGACATTTTTTTTTAAGTATTATCTAAATGCATTTATTATACATTATTTATTATTTGATTGTGATAAAAAAAAAAAGGAAATAAAAATCAAACATTTGAATGACAATGAATGATATTTATTATAAATATTAAATATATGTTAATTTTATATATTATTTTTTTAAAGCGTTAACAATAAATTCTAAAACTAAAAAGGAAATATTGATTTAGATTATTAAATAACTCATAACATGATGCTCTAATGACAAGTATTTTCCCAAAACAATGTAGATTAAAATTTTATTCTCAAAATATGATAGTTTTAATCTTATTTTTTTATAATAGAGTATTTTATGTCACATGAATTTCATGACTTATATGTCTCGTTAAAATATATATACTTTTTAAACACTTGGATTAGAAAGCAAAATGATGAATATCTAGAGAGAAGACAAATGATTTCCTAAATCAATATACTCTATTTACTTTAAAGAGATTGCACTCTTTGATTTTTCACGTAACTTAATAAAATTATTAATTATTATACCATATCGGTTTTTTTTTTCATTTGCTTGTTATCAAATAGATTGTTGATATGGAAATTACATAGCATAAAATGTCCTAATTTTGTAAATAAGTTTTGAAATACTTCATTTTAGAAAGAAAAAAAATTAGAAGGATCATTATTTGAAAGAAACTCCATTGAACTTGGGTGACATGAAATGCCCTATTATAATAAATAATGTTAAAACTGTTCCATCGTAAGAATAAAGATTTAAAAGAATCCTATTTTTTTAAAAAATAACTCCACTAATGACACCTGTTAGCCCGGATCATTTATCTGATTGGCTTAGCGTGAAATAGGAGATGGGATTTCTTGGAGTTTTTTTTTTAAACTAAGGTATTTCTAAAACTTATGTACAAAAAAAAAAAAAAAGATTTTTTTAATTTTATTTATTAAATGTTGATAGTTTTTGCCACGTGGATAAAATCTAATTGATTTAGAAAACCAACCTTGTTATCAAATATATACTTTGCAAGCAGTAGCATTTGGACAGTACACCTTCAAAATTTTTCTTTGCACAGAGAAGAGAATGATCTAATTGATTTTACTATGTATTAATTTTTTTTTTAATTTTGATATAGGTTTATGAGAGATTGCCTATATATATATATATATATTTCAAAATATTTATTTTTAAAATGTATACTTTTCTAAAATATTTATAATTAAAGTCTATTTTGTAAAACATTGCTCAAGTTTAATTATATATATAAAAAAATCAAATTAAAAGTTACATTCCAATTATATCAATTTATAAATTTATTTTTATTAATTGTTTACTTTAAAAAAAAATATTAGTTAAGTAAAAAAGAAATGATATGGATAAATAAATCCTACATGGTATAAAATACACTAGTTTAGGAAATAATTTTAAAACTACCTTGTTTTGATAAAAAAAAGATTTAAAAATATCCTGATTTGAAAAAAAACTCGAATTTCTTGGTTAGTAATCGCCAATTAGACAGGACTAGATTTTTGACCCATGCTATGCTCGCGGATTGGATAAAATATATAAAATCATTTAGAAAAATTATTTCAGTTTAATAATATGTTTTATGATGTGAATCTATAACAATATATGAAATCAAATATATATATATATATATATATATATATATATATAAAAAGAGATAATTTTTTAAATAAAAAATTTTGTATTTAACTATTTCTTATTTGTGTTTTTCATATTTTTTTCTTTACAAAAATGATTTATCCTTGTCAATCCATGGATTATTAACTAAAAAAAAATTAAATAATTTTTTAAAAAGCTTTAGTATTTTATAAGATTGTGTAAAAAAAAAAATAATTACTTAAGGCTTATATAGAATTGAGCAAATATTTTATTTTTTATTTCATGTTGATGAGAATATCGATTTTTGAAAAAAAAATGTGAATTTAATTTTTATTAATCGGATGAATAATATTAAAATGAATCAAAACTATGAGTAAATATGATTTTAAATTAATTGGATGAAAATTTAAAAGAAATGACAAATTAATGAAAATAGTAATAAATGATAAACTATGAGTAATAAAATTCTTTATTATAATATATGTACTTTTTTTTTGAGAAATACATCTTATGTAATTGTTAATTAATAAATTATGTCATGTGATAGTATTTACTTATAGACATAATTATTTTTTGAAAAAAAACATTATTTTTTCAATTTAGATATTTTAAACTTTAGAAATAAATAATAAAGAAAATAAATTGTTGATTCCTTTAAAATTATAGCACCCAATTAATTATTGATTTCTTTAAAATTTTAACACCCAACATTATTCAAAAACGAAAATAATATAAAAATCGTTCACTTTTCAGAAACGAAAATAAAAAAATGATCACATCAAAAGAAAAATTAGATATTTTAAATTTTAGAAATAAATAATAAAGAAAATAAATTATTGATTTTTAAAAAATTTTAACACCAAATTAATTGTTCGTTCTTTTAAAATTTTAACACCCAATATTATTAAGAAACGAAAATTAAAAAAAAAAATCAATGTTTAAGAAAAAAACAAGAGTGGGAGGCTAGCCGTTTACTGTTCATATGAACAGTAATGGATGAAAATTTAAAAATAAAAAAATTCAATATTTAGAAAGAAAAAATAGAGAGGTGGGGAGGGGGCAAGTCGTTTACTGTTCAAATGAACAGTAAACGAAACAAAAAAATCAAAGAGTGCTAGCCAAAAAAAAGTAAAAACTAAAGAACAATAATGAATAATAATAATCACTGTTTATTATTTATTATTATTAATTATTACAATAAAAAAAACATTTCACTTTAATTTATAGTATAATATAATTTAAATTAATTAGCTGGATGTCCTAGCGATCCGAGGTAAAAGAAACATAATCTTTGGACATAGTTACGTGCCGTATTATTATCATTATTATTAATTTGGAACCCTCCAATAAAGAAAATTTTCACAATTAATCTATCTAAAACGTGCTAGAAAAACGGGATCGCACCAAAACGAAGTACATAAGACCTTGGTCCTTAATTCACTAATATCTTCATAGCAGAGGGTCGCTTTTCATCATACGATCCTCTCCATCAGTAGACACAAATCACAAGAAGAATATTGAGAGAAAAAAAAGAGAGCAACATTGCAAAAGAGATAGAGATAGATGATGATTACTATGCCCCCATCATTTCCTCTCTCTTTCCCTAATTACAGCACGTGGCAAGTGTGCAAAATGCCCTCTTGCGTGTAATAAAACCGGTGGCTATTTTCTACTAACTTACAGTCTTACGCGGCCTTCCACCAAACTGAAATCACAAAGCTACCCCTAGTCCCCACTGTCACAGACCAATCTAATCCAATTCAAGTGCTGCCCCCACCAAAGATCCCATCCTTCTCTTATCGTATTGGTCCTAATAGAAACACCAAGCATCACAGCTTGTGATGTTAGAATTTCCTCACTTTACTCTCTTTGTCCTATATAAAGTTACAGAGGCCAGTTCTTACATCCAAAAACTGAAGCAGCTGAAGCAGAAGCTTCCCCTCTCTCTTCCCTTCTCTCCCTATAAATTCTGGAAGAAAGACTCATTGTTCTCTCATTATCTCTAAAAGAGCAACGATCTTTTTCTCTGTTTCTCTCTCTTTTTTCAGCTAAATGGGTTTTCCAGTTGGGTACTCTGAGGTTTTCTTACCAAAGCTGTTTGTACACACACTTTCCTTTTTGGGTTTCATCAGAAACCTCATTATGTGTCTTTTTACCTATCTGGGTCTCTCAGATTTTATTGAAACTGACAATATCTGGCCCGATAATCCGACCTCAATGTCCTGCTACCCGTCTCTATCAGCTGCCCTGATCCGGGAAATCTTGCCTGTCATCAAGTTCGAGGAATTGGTCGCCGGAGATGGTGGTTGCTGTGACTTGCCGGAGAGCTGTGCTGTTTGTTTGTATGAGTTTGAAGGAGAGGATGAGATCAGGTGGTTGAAGAACTGTAAGCACATTTTTCACAGGTGTTGTTTGGACCGTTGGATGGATCACGATAGGAACACTTGTCCGCTCTGCAGGACTTCGTTCGTGCCTGATGAGATGCAGGAAGAGTTTAATCAACGGTTATGGGCTGCTAATAATGATGTTGGTGATTTTTACAGCGAGTAGAGTTCTGTTTCAGTTTTGTAGTGAGCTTGAGGTTGTATCGAGTGTATATATACATGGAAATTTGGCAATTCAGCCAAATAAAAGAATTTTTTAAAAAATGATTTAGTCTCTTGGTATGCATTTTTGTTACTATTTTATCTTATATATATATATATATATATATATATATATATAACAATTAGAGACTAGGGAATGAAATGCATAATTGTTGGCCAATTTGTTTATGATGGGGTTGGTCTTCAGGAGAAATAGTTTGGTTGATTTTGTACATGAACCTTATTCATACGATAAATGGGTCGATATGATTAGTGTGGGTCTAACAAATAATATTATTAGCTCAATTTGTTAATATACTCCCGAGGATTTATCTAATAATTTATTTTGAAAAATAGACCTAATTAAGTTTGTTATTTTGGTGACAATTTGTTGATTGATTGATGGCTGAAAATACATCTTCCTGGCTCGTAGGCCATAGGGCATCAATTTCGTACTTTACGAAAGAGAAAATACCTAATATTTTAAAAGATCCTGAAAGCTTCTTTTGAGGTACATATATTCATGGGAAAAGGGTGTAAGCTTAGGACAGCCTCTTCATTTTTCTTAAGAGTAACGCTCTCTAATTTAGTAATGAGTAGTTTAGTTGGTTTGAGGAAAAAAGAAAAGGTTGATGTTATTGGGCAGTTTGGTGTGCAGGTCGCTAACCGACTGCTTCGGATCTTGTCAGCTTATGTCACGGGATTATTGAGAGTTCAATCAATCTCGTTATCATTTCTTTTTCTCCTTATTTCTGGTGACTGGTATGGCTGCCTACTTTATCTATTTCTATATTTTGGATAAATTTTAATTTGTCCTCCTGAACCTGAGGTGTTTGAAGAGTTCCTTCATTTCTTATCTAAGACTTCTTTGTATCAATTACTCCTTTAATTTTTTTTTTGGTCAAAATTTCAACTCTTTATTTTCTTGTATTAAATTAACATAATGATATGATATTTTTCATGTTTTAATTGACTTTATAAAGTATTTTAAAAGTTTCAATAAAATATTTATCCTTCAATTATATTAAAATTTATAAAATTATCTCGTCAATTTTTTTAAAAAAAAAATACAGGAAGAAGTTTAATTTCAATTATGAAATACTACATTATCAGTTTGAGTTTATGAATCTTAATATGATTTGAAGTAGCAATAAATAAATTTCAATTAAAATTTGAAGAAAAATATATATAGTATATTAGTATTACTAATTTTATTATATTAATCTTTATGTTTTACTCAATTAACGGAGTTTATTGTTTTTTCTATATATATAGAGAGAGGAAAAAAAGATAGTTAATATGATTGAAGAATTCATGATTAATTAAGATTTTTTTAAAACTTTTATAAAATCAATTAAAATATAAACATTACCCATCATTAGTTATATTAGTTTGATAGGTAGAATAGAAGTATTGAAATTTTGATGAAAATTCAAGAAGTAATTGATATAAACAAAATATCAGAATAAAAATTTTAAAAATCCTAAAACCTTGATGGGTAAATTAAAATTTGCCCGTGTATTTCATAGAGGCCATTCATGTAAATTGGCGATTTTTTTCCTTATTTTTTGTCACTGCTGTTTTATGTCTCTAATTAGATTTTAGGTAAATCACTATTGACGTATTTATATATATATATTTTTTATAATATTTAATTTGCATTCAGGCCTGAAGTAGTAACATAGTACAGAGAGTTTCTCTCTCTCTCTCTCCCTTTTATAAACATGGAAATAATGAGTTAAGAAATTCCACAGAGACAAGACGACAATCTATTGATTAACAAATACTGTGGAATATGACAAGATAATTAATTTGGCCATCGGAGGTTCACTGTAATAAGAGAATTTGAAAAGATAATTGCTTTAGCTTTTAAAGGTAGCAAATTACAAAATATTATCTGGCAAATGGTGGAATATGACGGGAGAAGTAATCTGGCATGGCGCAAGATAGGGAATAAAATACTTAGGGGAGGCATTATGGGATTGCAGTTTTTGTCCACTCAAGCTTATCTGTTACAAAATGGCCATGAACTTGCGTTTGGGTGCATAAATTAATTAATGTGTAACATAGAGAGGGGCTGGCTGCATAGAAGGTGGTGGGGGTGCATTGATATTTTTATGTTTGGTGGCGATGATGAAATTGGATTCTGTGCTCGACCCATCTCTATCTCAGGCTCTGTTGCTGTGCCAGCAATGGCTTTACAGGTTTTGTAAGTTTGTACAGTGCACCCGGACACTTGGCTTGTGAAAAATCATAAAACATACCTACCCGGTCCGAGTCAATATTTATGGTAAATTATATTTCCTGGCATTGCTTACATTCCGGCACGGGAACTAAAAATTTCCTATTCCGGCACCATTCGAGTAATTAGTGTAAATTATTTTAATAAAAAACACAGGCACACAAGCTGGAGAAAAACAATTAATAAAAAAAATTTGAATCAATGTGTAAATTTTTTTTAAAAACTTTTGATAAGCTTAAATATAATTTCTTTTATATATCTATCTAAAAAAAAATGAATCTATTGAATAATAATAATAATAATAATAATTATTATTATTATTATTATTATTATTATTATTATAGTTATTTTTTAATATTATAATATTTTTGGCAGGGTGACACGTTAAATTTAGGGAGTATGCGGATTATTAAATTTGGGAATTGATTGAGTAGGACAGGGCATGTCTTGTGCGACTAGGTACATCCCGCAAGTTCAAAATCTGTTAATTTCTTGCGATCAAGCCACTTTGAATGTTATTTTCTTCAAAATTTCCTTGTCGAGTCGCTTGACGGCGCTGAAAAAAGGTGAATTTAAACTAGGCGTAGATAAAAATTAGCTTTAATAATATCATCTAATTATAGAAATAAAAAAAAAAGATATCTTTGAAAAAAATCTCATTTTGAGAATTAGTGTTTGTATTAAATTGGCAAATTAAATCTAGTGTAGATAATTTGATAAATTCGACTCAATATTCATTACAATTGAGCAATTCAATTTAACCATCTTAAATTCTTAACAAATATGCAAAAACTTATTGCTGTAAAACATATTAGTTACATGACATATAATTTTAACTAAAATACCCAACTCTAATAAAAAAATAAAATTATGCACATGTAACTCTCTCATAACCTAATACTTTATGCTGTTTGTTTTAAAATAAAAGGAGAATAGATTTAATTTTAATTTTAGCATTTTCACCTAATAAATCTACTTTTCTCTGTAATCTTACGGGTTTTTTTTTTTTTTTTTTGCGTGTTTGTTGATATTTAAGAGAAGTTGAATCGAATCGTCTAAATATAATAAATATAGAGTCAAATTTGTTAAATTGTTTACATAGAGTTTAATTTACTGATTTGATACAAATGTAAAATCTTAAATAGAGGTTTTATAGAAATCTTTAGTTGGAAAATATTTGGCATACATACATGTTTAGAATATACAAGGCGTAAAATATAAATCAGTCTTATAGTTTTGCATAATGAATTAAATAATTAGACTTTAAAAAAACTAATTAATTATTCTATTAATCAAAGATGGTAATAGTTAATTTAATATTATTTTATTTAAAAATATCTTTTTTCATCAATCTTTTCTTTTACCTTTTCTTTTATCTATTTAAAAAAAATGAAAAAGAAAGAAAATGGTTAACTTACAAATAAATTTAAAATTATGAGAACTAATTAATTAGTTATTAGTTATTGGAACTAGATTAACTCTTTAATTCATTTAAAAAGCTAAAAAGACTAGGTCATAATATCCAAGCAACATGAAATACTGTAGTATTTCTTACAGTACTCCTTACTTTTTGGATGTTCAGAACATTTAAGCAATAAACAATGATTTTAGCCGATAAAAAAATGTAGAGTATCCACTAATCATCTACTTTATGTCGTATTCCAGTACCATGTTATGGATGACTTGGAGTTTTCATGATTTCGTTAAAAATTAACTCATTTTATGTGATTGAATTACGTAAACAAAAAATCCTTTAATCACTCCGGCGTAGCAAAAGAACAGAACTTAAAATTATGGTAACAAGCAACCTTTTGTTTTTGTGTCGCAACAGCCATAAGCATGATTGTGCAGACAGCTCATGTACAGGAGGAGAGCCATTTAAGCTTGGCAGACAATCTTGCTCGAGATCAGAAAACATCAGATGCAATCAAATAATTGCTCCCCTCATGCTATGTCCATACTCCATAGGCATATATAGATAAACTTGTCCTAATAACCGCTTATCATGTAGCCGTAATTTTAAAGGCTGTAGGAATGGAATGAACCCAGCCTAAATAACGGGAATCTGAATTTTTATTTTATTTTATTTTAGAACAATTCCCATCCCCTATGCGCTCATTGGGATTGTGTTTTATCTTTTCAGTTGCTGGTGAAATGTTCTCTCGCCCATGCATGCTAGCTTAAGGGCTTGGTTGTTCGCGTCAAGAGGCTAAGTAAATCTATGCAAAAATTAGAGCAACAACAATATAAGAAGGAAAAACAATAGTAATACCTTATCATAGGAGTTAAATTGATTTTATTTTTCAAAATGATCAAATTACATGGTGGATGTTTATGGTAAGTACCTCATGTACATTTTTTTTACTGATTTAATTTAAACAAAAAAATTATTTATGATTACAATGTCATTTTGCTAAATATATCGACCATACAATAACTTATAAAAATATTAAGATTTTACTCTCTTAATTTTAAGTTCTAACTTCGCCAGTCTAAGAGTAGTGCCACAACGACTTCCAGCAAACATGCTATTGTCTATTTTTTTTTTCTTATCATGTGTTACTCTAGGTTGATTAATCAGCTGTTGGTTAAAAATTCAAGTACATTTTTACTGTTTGTAAAGCAAAAACTGAAACAGGTTTTGATTTCAAAAGCCACAAATAATAATAATAATAATAAATAAATAAATCTAAAAGGCCGTAAGGGCTGGACCCACTAAAGTGCACTTTAATGACATAAAGGCCCATTTTAGTTCCCGTCTTGAAACTCAATCCAAGCTCAGCCCAAACTCATTTTTGTGTGAGCATGGAGAAAGGAAAGTAACCAGGACTCGGGAATATCTTCAGGGTGAGAATTATACCTGCAAGCACCTTCCAGGCTGCATTAGAAAGCAATGCCAGCATTCTGGGGCACCTGGTGGCCGAATTTTTGTTCAATTCAGGTTCAATGTTTCGTTAGAAATGGCATTTGTGAGTGCTGACTTGGCAGGAAAGCAAGCCCCTCCCTACAAAATAAAAAATATGACGTTGCCTATGCTAGATTTGTGTTTGTTGATTTACCCTCTTGTTGCATACTAAAGTATGCAATTTTAAAACTAGATGCGGTGCAGCCTGCAGGGGTCAGTCGGAGAGGTCATCCAGACCTACTTGATTTTCATTGGTTCATGAGTATTATAGATTGTTGCAGACTTATCAATGCATTCTACTGTGAACAAACTGCTTCAAGAGTAAAGCAATAGAAACGCAGATGCGAGTACGATCCAAAGTCAAGACTTCTTTGATTTCCCAAGTATTCAAGCTCAAGCAACATTGATGTTTAGACATGCAGTGGACTGTGTTGATTTCATGTTTCAGCAAAAGCAGTTGCTGGTGGTGTCATTTTCGCTAGGAAAGATCCACCATTCCGAAATTCCAGAACCTATCACTAAGAATGACTCACTATATCAGACTAGATGGCGATGTAGATGACACTATAATTCCTGATGTGATTTCACGAAGAAAATTTACACCATGCATAGGCTTCGGATGGCAATTGTAGTGTGTCAAATGCTATGCAGACATGCACTCAATCATAAGTTTCCACGCATCACTTGTTTCATCAACGCATTTTGAGGGTGACCTTTCCAACCGGCCCTTGAGTTCAATGGGTTTCAACAACGTACAAGACATTAATATAAAGCCAATTAAATAGAACTGCCAAGACTTTCAGCGAATCCTGACAATGGGCTAAAACCCATCTATATCTTCTAATCCAGCCCTAATGGATTAAATAGCAGAAAAGATAATGATAAGATATTTACTAGTAAATTCAACTGATCCTTAACTCAACACTGGAACAAATATTTTTTTTTAACCAACACTTGAACAAGTATGAACAATCTGACTGAAGGAATTCAAAGTTCCAGACTATAATTCTCCATATATGTATCCTCGGGCAAAGTGTTCCTAAAGTTATATGATAATGGACAATCCGGAATGCAGTTGCTGAACCAATAAGTAGTGTGTATATAAAGAGCATAAAAGAAACTGGAAGGCTCATTATCACGGAAGATCGAGTAGAACAGGCAATTTTCACTGGCATGACTGCATTTCAATCCAGATCACCTTGAGTAGCCAGGTGGAGGATAAGCATGAGGTTGTGGATGGGCAGCAGGAGGGTAACCTTGAACTTGTGGGGGTGGAGGATAGCCATAAGGCTGCCCATATGCTTGTTGAGGTGCGTAGCCAGCGTATGGAGGAATTGGCTGATCAATACGTGACATCTGCTGCACTGGAGGAACTGCCATAGCAGGCTGTGGCCCAAACTTACCATCTCTCTTGTCCATTTCAACCTTGTGCTGGGTCTGCATTATTAACCAGGAAAGTGAAGAACATCATGCAATTGTAAAAGGATTATTTTAACCCAACCAAGGATTTAGATAAGTAAGATTCGACAATTTGCAATATATTAAATGCCACTGGTTGCAAAAGTTGAACATCAAGATTTTGCAATGTGTAAACTTTTAGATCCAACTCTTAAAGAAGAGCAACTTATAGATTTATAGATTATACTAATAAATTATTTCAACAATCCTAGATGACCTAAAGCAGGCCCTAAAAGTGGGCTACAACAGTAATATACCAATTCTTTCGACAGGCACTTGAAGTTTTATTTATAGCATACCTGAATACATGAGCAGACCCTGCCAAAACAGAAAAAGGAAAAGGAATTAATTCGAGATCTTAAACTCTCTCAACTTTGGAATAAGTCCACTAACTTCCTTACGTGCAATAGACCAAATCAGACAAACAGCTCAGCAACTGGGCAAGGTCTCCAATTTCATCATTTCCAGTTATGCAAGCAACTAACGAACATATACACGCCAATTGCTGCAGACAGAACATAAATCCCTACAAAAGGAAGCATGCCATGGTTGAAATAGAGATAGATGTCTGAAAAATGCGAGAGATATGCATGTGAAAACATCATCCATAAGAGAAATAGAGGGAGTACAATAATGCAGTTGTCGCATTGTGTAGTTTGTATATTGAACTCGTCTTGCAATAGGAAGCGAGTTGAGGCAACTGAATTAGGGAAGCAGCAGAAGACCTGAAGAAAAAAGAAACAGAGAGAAATTAATATTTAAAGATACTTATTGTCGGGTGGACAGCATGTTAAAAACTCTGATGATGCATAAATATGAAGTCTCAAAAAAACGATTCTCTGCCTATCCCTCTGGTTATTAATAAGAAGCTGGGAAACTCTATAATAAGGTGAGAAAAGAGCAGATTAATGTCAAACCTCAGTGCAAAGGCAAAGTTCAGGGCATTTGCTTTCTCCACACTTCCCACTACATGGAAGATAGCCAGCACAGCAGACATACCTACAGGAGAGCAGATGCAAAAATTATGCTAGTATTCACTTGGATTCTTGTAAGAGCAGAAACCTAAGGAGAAAGTAACAGCAATTACCTTGACATGTCATTGTAAAGAGCTCGTTTGCGCAGCATGTATGAGACACATGGTCCACTATGACAACCAAAACAAAAAGATTTTTAATCTGATAAATATGCTCTTATCCTTCACACAATTCAAAATTTTCAAATACCTCAAAAGCAACACTAGCAATCACTTCATAAAAAAAAAAAAAAAAAAAAGCAATCACATAATAACTTAAGAGTAAGCCAGGGTCATGACAATGACAATTCATCTTTCGAAGTCCAGCTTCCTTAGCAGAAAACTGGGGATCTAACAGTGTGTGTTTTTATACAATAAAGGAACTTCTTTTCTCATTGTTAGGAAAAATCTTTCCATTTAATTTATAACAGACGCTCAGTTTCTTGGCATTAAAAGCTTCATAAACCAAATCCCATTTGCTAAAAAACTAATTAACACGATAAACTTGTAACCATATCCATTAGAAAACATTGCTTTCTTTGGGCTCCCAATCTTATAATATGCACACAACAATGCCTTAATCGTCGCCTTGATTTTAGTAGCAAACAATATAATTAATTTCAATCTTTGAATAAATTCATAAACAAAAACACTGAACATCATATTCCTAATCGACAAGAAAATCTGGAAAACAAACTCATTAACCAAACAGCTATTTGGAAATCCCAGTCATAAATTCTTTCAAACGGATTAAAGAAATGACCAAAATACGATTCAATTACAGCATCAAAGCAACAGTGATTAAAAAGATGAGAGAACTCACCAAAATAATGAGAGGAAACAATCTGCATATCAACCAAACATAAAGCAGAAAATTAGACACAGATCAGACGTAAATTATAGAATATTATCAATAGTATATCAAAATCTGCGAGAAAACAAAGTATAATTAAGAAACAAAACATAAACTCCACTGGCAAAAAGAAACCTTTTGCCGAAGCTCAGTTTGAATGAGTTCTAAAAATTAACATCTCGGTTTCCATTTTTCGCTTATATTTTTACAATCAACCAAACACAAGGCTACAAAATAAAAACAACATGCGTTGATTTGCTTGGCAGCAGAGAAACCAATATAATACATTCAACCTAATCAAAACCTAAGTTTTGACGGAAATTCTATTTGCAAAACGTGAAGCCAACAAGAGCATCAACAGAATCCCATTCACAATTCAAATTAAAATTGAGAAAATAACGAGAAATCAAACAGGATAACATAACGAAAAAAACTGTTACAATTTTCTTAATAATGAAACAGAGGTAGAGAGAGAAGATTACAAGGAGTATCGGCAGCGATAGTGCTCATAAGATTGGTGTGCCAGACATTCCTATAATTCTTACGCATCTCCATTTTCTGAACTTGATCATCCAGCCCCATTTTCCTCTCCTTCTACGATTCAACGATAGCTAGCCTCGCCTCTTGTTTCTTAGAGAGAAGAAAAGGAGAAAGAGAGAGAGAGGATCTTTTCGGGTATGGGGAATTGAAGCGTTGGACTCGTAAAGAATAAACAACTACTAACAAACAGTGTGAAAAAGGCAACGCAAAGAGCAAGACAAGGCCAGGCCGCCAGGGAAGGCAAGGGAAGGGAAGGCTGCGTATTGAATTTGTTAGATACGATTTATGAGATGAAACGAAAGCGTAGAGATTAGAGATTTGTACAACGAGAAAACGCGCAATGGCGTGGAAATACGGGGAGAAGACTAGACCCTCTAGAAACGAAGAATGTGGCCATTTAATTTTGAAGCTGTAAATAGAAATAAATATATTTCATTGTCATTTGTCAGTTTCAAACTTCATCAAATATTTATTCCATGGTTTAATGCTTTTCCTACGCTTCTCTGCCGCCCAAAATTATGACATAGTGAATAATTTTCATTATAATATCAATCAATCCAATCAAATAAAAAAATATTAAGAAAAAGTTTAAGAATTCATTGCTAAAATCAAAAAGTAACCTCTATTTTTTTATTTTAAGACAATTCATTTTATGATTTTTTTGAATGTATGTCAACATGACGCAAAGTTATTTGTTAAATTTAATAGTATTAAACTCGTCTATTGATAAAAGGGAGGGAAAATCATCATCTAGAAAGTTTATATTGATATTAAAAAATATAATTTTTTTTAAATATGAAAAAAAAATGAAAATTTTTGGTCCTGTTGGTTTTAATTGTGATGAAGCATTAGTGTTCCACACGGATATATGATAGATATATCTATCTATCTATATATTCATTTTATATACGAAAAAAAATTAATGGTTAGAAGGCACTATTTCTATCCAGTTTAATTAAACTTTAACTTTAACTTTTTTGAAGCTAAAATTTTTAAAATTGTAAATTAATCAAAATAATTTAAAACAAAAAATTGGTTAAAATTGATTTTTGTTACCCTTTTGAAACTGATGAAGGATGATAAATATAGTAAGAAGGGATTAATTTTTAAGTCCAACAAGAACTTCCTCTTGGACCGTCAAGAAGGGGAAAAAAAAGAATAAAAAAAACTTCATTCGGAGCTTTTAAACGAAGGTGGAAACACCATTGCTTCGGTTTTAAAGATAATCCATGCTGATGGTGATGGAAAAAAATTCCATACATCATGATGATAATAAAAAATAAAAATCAATCCACACTGTATTTATCAAAAAAAAGAAGCACAAAGACACTGTAGAGTGTTCCAAGGGGAACCCAGTCTTGTCTACCAATCGGGCTACGGCCCCGTTGGTTATTCAACGCCTTTTTCGGAGAGTAAAATGTCATACAAGGGCAATTCGGTATATTCATAGGTTAAACATCACATGTGATTTTCCTTATCTCACGTTTTTGTAATAATAATTATTATTATAATGATGCATGGGTTGTTTCATTGTCAAGAAAGAAAAAGATAAACAATTTTAGATCTCATATTAAAGCCAAACCGAATATATTCACATAAAAAGAAAAAAGTTTAGATATAATTATATGACCATCCAGAAGCATATAGAGGACAGCAATTCACTCCACAGCTCTGCTCTCTTTAAAACTTTCACTCGTTCACTTTCAGTCGGATAGTCTATCCTCTGAACAAAAACCTCAAATTTGAGTAGTAATACAGGATAAATGAAATTAAATAAAAAAATACCAGATATAGTAGCATAGGTTTGGATATTTAATTTAGTGAGTAAATTATAAATTAGTCTCTCTAATTTTTTCAAAAGGAATTAAATAGTTCCTTTGATCTCAATAACTAATTAATTAGTCTCTGTATTTTTAAATCTATTTATAACTTAATCATTTTTATTATTTTTTATTAAATAGAAAAAATATATAAGTAAAAAATATGAAAATTTTGATGAGAAAAAAAATATTTTTTAAATAAAATAATATTAAATTAATCATGATTAACATTGATTAAAGAACTAATTAATTACTTTTTAGAACAAAATAAACTATTTGATTCATTTTTTTAAAACTAAAGGGGCTAGTTTATAATTTTTCCTATTTAATAGAAACAAAAAATATATATAATATTTAAAGGAAAGCTTCCACAATCATACCTACATGCAGGGTTATTAAATTCGGATCGGACCGGCTGGTGAACCGACTGCCTAATTGGTTTAAGTTAACACTTAAGTATCTAAATCAACAAAAGACTAGATCAAATCCGACTAATTGGATTGGTTGATAGCATCAACCCGTAAAACAGAAGGGGAGAGAAAAATGATATTAATTGACTCAATTTTAATAACAATGCCTATATTGTTATGAAATAATAATTATTCATTTCATGTTTCGATTACTCATATGATTCAATTCATCATTCAATTAAAAAATTAAAAAAATTGATATAAAATTTATTTAATTATTTATGCATCTGTTAATGATTCATAATCCTTTCAAATTCTCTCTCTAATCTTGAATTTTTTAAAGAGATTAAGAGAATAATTTAAAGCTCTTATCTCTTGTATTCGTTTTATTTTATAATGAATTTATTTTTTGATCATCTTTTTCTTCAATTCTCTTATTATTTCTATTTCTTTCATAACACATATAAGTTTTTTTTAAATATATAATTTAATCAATCTAATTTTATATAATTAGGTAAATTTCCAACATGTAATTATATTTATAATTATATTTATTGTGTTTTAATATAGTATTCGATTTCTCAATATATTCTACAATCAAGTTTTTTTAGATTGATAAAATTATACTTTTTATTTCAAAATACTTTTCAGTTTTATAAGAATACAATAGAAAATTTTTTCAAAATTGCTCAAAATGTTTTAAGGAATAAAAAGTTACAAAATTACTTAACCATGAAATTTTTTTAAAATAAAGATTTTTACTTTTTTTTTCAAAACGTTAAAGCTATATTCTTGTATAGATCCATGGTAGTATTAAAATGAAAAATACAACCATAACTATTTGGATAGAAAAACTTTATGAAAAGATACATTAGAAAATTAAATATTATAAAAAATGCAATATACATAATTAAAAATATAAAGATAAATGAAAGAATTGAACAATTATATATAAAAAAAAAAATAGCTCGAGTGATTTAAAAAAAAAGAAAAAAGAAAAACCGCTTCATCTTCTCAATTGGTCTGTAAACCTTACATTTGTTTCCTTCAGCAGTAAAAAGATAAGAATCAAAGTCCGATGGATGAATCATAATTTTTCGATTAGAGTGTGATTAATGACTCGATGATTTCTAGATCATCATAGTTGCAGGTGATCATTTGCAACAACACGAATAGTTAGACAATCATTCGGTTATCTGGCATGATTATCTTTCTTTCTAACAAAATAATATTAGTTCAAAACTTCTTCAAATCTTATTGTAACCAACTTAAAAAAATAACGAAAACAAAGCACATTCCTTTATAATTGTTTTTCTAACATCTAAAAGTTTAACTCTTAACATTTCTAACAAACGGTGACAAACGCAGGACCAAATGTCTACGGATGTCAAAATAAATATTTATAGATTGTCATGCTTTACTCAAATCTATATATATTATAAATAATATATCAATATATATTTAAAAATAATCTCACAAGTACACGCATTCAAAATAAATTACAAATATGAATATGCAATAATTTCTAAAGCACGATATGTAATAAATTACACATTCACTTAAAATACAAATAAGATATTCAAATTTTCAAATAAAATACATAAATAAACCACCACCCAAGTCTACCGGGAGCCACCCTCTAGGCTCACCGATATACGTACTTAAAAATATTAAAGATTATAGTAGCACCGGTTGTTCTACTAATAAGTTGAATAGATTTCAAAATAATCACTTTAGTAATATAAAACCTATAAAATATAAACAAGAAAAATCGTTATCATAAACAAACAAATAATTGAGAATCTAGTATATTAATCTAAATATGGTTGTGACTAAAATAATTAAATATATTTTTTTTAATAACCATTAATGAAAGAAGAATGATTATTATTATTATTATTTTATCTTTGGGTCTACGACTACAAGCACAACAACGAGTCAACGACACGAAATTTCAAAATAAATAGTACAATTTTAATTCAAGTTGATAGATTATTAGAATTTTACTAAACCATGGATCCAATATTTTAAAAAATACCTTAATCACATAAAATAAAATTAGGAATACAAGCTGATCTAATATTTTAATTATAAAATATTATTTAAAAAAGAAAATTGGTTAGTTGTCAAGATTAAATCAATATATAGAATGAAAAACTTAATAAATTAATAAAATAAACTTAATAAAATAAACTTAATAAATTACTAATTTTTTAAGAAAATACCTACTTGTGTTGTCAAATAAGAAAAATCCAGATTGGAGAAAAGATTTTTTTTTATGTTTTGAATAGAATAAGAGTTAAAGGAAAGGAAAGAAAGAATAAATTTAATAATAATGGAAGATAACTTGGATCGAATTAAATAAATATTAAAGATTTAGTTGTGTCATGTAGAAAAACGAAGGACAAAGGTTAAAAAAACACTAAAAAGGGAGTGGCGGTAGAAGTTACTCGGGACTGTTACTCTAGTATATGAAAAAGATAACAAAGTTGGGGCGCGGGGCGGCGATAACTTACTCTAAGGAAAAGAAGGGTGGGGGGCTCGGGCCCCTGTAGGAATATACGTGCGTCCGCCCCTGCTAACAAATACCATCTAAAGGATTGGACTTACAAAACAAAACAAGCTAATAGGATTTTGAAAGATTAAAACTTATATTAAGAGATAACAATGGATCAGATACAAAATGGATATCCGCATTACCTAATCCAATAAATACTCGTTAAAAATATATAATGAGTATTAGAGTATCTAAGGATAAAAAAATGTATGTTCACTAATATGGTTTCGGGATATCGGTATTCATTCTTTACTTTATTAATATCCACTAATTTATTTAGATTTTCTTATTAATATACATAGATCTAATTACATAAATTTAAAAATTAAGCACTAAAATATTTTTTTCAAAAACTTTGAAGACCATAAAAACTTATAAATAAATTATCAAAATGCAAAAACAAATAAATTTTAAGAATCATAAAAACTTTGCTTAAAAATTATAGAGACTGAAATGAATATTTTTGATAAATTAAATTTAGCTTGTATTAAATGGATAAAATAGATGGATAAACTAATATGAATCGGATATAGAGTGGATAAAGATTTATATAATGATTTTTTCAAAATAATATTAGTTCAAAACTTCTTCAAATCTTATTGTAACCAACTTAAAAAAAAAATGAAAATAAAGCACATTCCTAAAATGATTTTTTTTTAATTTTTAATTATTTTAATTTTAAAAAAATTATAAAAAATTGATATATATATATATATATAAGTTGATACATATCATCATATGATTAGTTAGACATTAATCAATTAATTTAAATTAATCAATCTAACGGAAAAAATTAACAAATGAACTATTTTATACCAACGTCTAATAATATAAAATTTATTATAAATTATATTTAGATAGAATAGTTATAACGATAATTTTTAATATAATACAGTGACACTATGTGTACGTGACCATTGTTTTTTTTTTTTTTCAAAATTTATTTATTTTTATGTGATGTATTTGAAGTGGCCGAATATTTATAGCGTATCATTTTGTATACGGTTGCTGTAAACGAGGAGTGGAAGCCACATAGGTGAAAGCTAGCTAGTGCTCCCCGTCAATTCTGTAATCACTTGGGGTGCAGGTTACATGGAGCATCATGGAGAAAGGGCCAAAAGAAAGAAAACTACAAAATAAGGAATTACAACTGGTTTCATGACTGCCAAGTTAAATCAGTTTAGTAAGCAACAGAGAGTCAGTGGAACTACTGTAGAGGCTACATCTAAACTAGCCCACAACACCTTTATCGAAGTGCAAGGGTAGATAGCTACATCAGTACAGCTTGTTCCAGGCATGCATATGATCTTTTCACTCTACTCAGAATAACATAATAATTAAAGAAACCAATAAGAAATTTACAACTCTTAAACCCATTTCTCTCGTCAGAGACCAACATAAACAGTACTCATCAATACGCTCACTCTATGAAATCCCATCACCATCAACACTGCCCCTTTCATGTTTAATTATTTCTTCAGGGACTCTGACTCCATTTCCTTTTCTTCTAATTTCTTTTCCTGGTTTCGCTTGTCTGTGCTGTTCTATAAAACTACATTTTTCTTGCCTCTTTTCCAACCACATTATATATTCGTCTATATGTTTGGATTTTAAGTTCTAGGGTTACCCGTATTCCTGCTCCATTTTCTTCTGCTGTAGATGACTCCTAAACCAACTTCCCGAAATTTTACCCTTTTCATCCTTGTTGTAGGGGTTGTTAATTACTCTTGTTATAGTGTGTCACTGGCCTCTGTCAAAAGCCAAGTCAAAGATCTCTATATCTCGGTTGTGCCCAACAAATTTGAAAATATAAGGAACTCAAAATATTCAATTCATCTTGAACTATTTCAATTAAAAAAAAAATTAGGGTTGTTTTTTTAATATGTGGCATATAGTGAGTTTTTAATGTCTTTAAGGCGTCTGATTTTGGATAAAGTGAACTGTAATTCTTTCCCCCGTTCTTCAGACTAGAGCTATCGAGTAAGCAGTGTCTGAAATTTACAGCAGAAGCGTAAATAGTTTCTGTGAAAAGCAAGAGAAGATCAGATTGAAGTTTCATTACCAAATTATTACTACAAGAAACATGATGCTGCGTAGAAAAGAGCTGAAGCACACACTAAACTAAGTGTTTAAGTTACTTTTTGCAAGAAAG
The DNA here is from genome assembly GCA_963924115.1 of Dovyalis caffra. Lineage (NCBI taxonomy): Eukaryota > Viridiplantae > Streptophyta > Magnoliopsida > Malpighiales > Salicaceae > Dovyalis > Dovyalis caffra. Next base: position 24,279,785 of record CAWUPB010001173.1, read on the forward strand.
TATATATGGAGCAGAGAACAAATACAGCATAGCTTGAAGATAATATCAAGCTTCCCTTCCTTTCTCTGCATAAGACCTGTCTTCATTCACAGCTCGCTATAACGGAGAACTTTTCCAGAAAGAGATTCTGTTGTTCAAACTTCAGAGGTGTTTTATTTTTCTCTGTACTACTTATCTCCAATTCAACCTGGTTTCTTTCCTTCTTTTTACTGGATTTTGGAAGAGCTGGTTTTGTTGATTTTCTCTGCTCTTGTTTCGATCGAGAGATCGGGACGACCAGGAATGACAAATATCTTGGATTGGACATACTTCACAGAATAAATAGAGTAAAGCTCGATATACAGAATCAAGGAGAAATAATACTGTTCTTGTGTCTTTTTTAAGTAGAAGGAAATTTTTGCTAGAATAACAAGAAGAAAAGAACTTGGGATTGAAGTCTTGCATGGATAGCAGGATGACCAAGAAAAGAATGTGGTGATACAGATAACTCTTCTGCAGAACTCCTCTCGTTCAATTTATGTGGAAAAAAGGAAAGAAGAAGCGATCTAAACCAGAGTTAGGTAATAAAATCCCCAGATATCTGCTGGAAGCGATTCAATTATTCTGGTCTATATGGTAAATTAATATATAGCAGATGGCGATGACAGAGTGATTCTACATCGATCACAGTCAAATGCTTTGAGCAGAAGTTATTGCTGTAAATGCCTTTTCTTTTTTATTCCCCTCGAGAAATAGAGTTGATAATCATGCTGCTAAAATTAAGCCGTTATGAGAAATTATTCAGTACTATCAGAACTTATTCGCCATATCACAAAAACGAGAGATCTATGAATTATCTTCATAATGAGTTCTCTATTTTTGTGTGAGGATTAATAGCAACTACTGACATACCTAACAATTTCCCAAGCAATTGAATTGTGTTGTGCCTTAATTAATTAAAAAAAAAAAAAGAAAGAAAGAAAAGAAAAAGAAAAAGGATATATGCTAGAAGAAAAGGCTTTTTATGATAACCTTTCCACTATACATTCATTGGTGCGTCACCAACAAAATACAGGTTCACTTGAAAGTGATCAAGAGTGGGGTAAGATTCTCAGGTAAAAGAAGATGAATTAATATCTATGAACAAGCAAGCATATGGTAAAGGAATTATGGAATGTATTAAGGTTCATTCGCTTTATACGCTTGAATTGATGTTTTTTATTTATTAATTACACTCGTTTGAAACCAATTTTAGAACAACCTTTTTACCAATGCCAATATAATGATTGTTATGTTGCTTTTGGGATCTTGGAAACGTATCTACATCTTTTTACTATTGGCCATGTATAAGCACGTATTCATCTTCAAATGGGAACAAACAGAGGTAAGGATAAAATAAACGGTGGTCCTTCTGGTCCCTTTTTCGGTTTTAGGTTCTTGGCATAATACTTTTCCTCTAATTCTGATTGGAGATTAGATACAAAACGAATGGCAATCAGCCAAGCCCAATAGCAGTCCCGATACTTGATAAATCAACTGTTTTTACATTGTGGACCTTTCATTTACTATAGTTAGCACTTTTTAACAAAAATCGCTAACCCTTTATGACCAGCATGCCCTGGCCGATACCATTTTTGAGTTTAGTGGTACCCGCATCTTTCTTATTTTTACATGGAAAGATTGTGCATTTCATAATCTCTTCAGGGGTTCATAAGTTGCAACTCAACGCTTTTTTCCCCTCTGGTTTCTCCCTCTCTTTTTTATGGGTCTTTCGACCACTTAATTTGTCTGCATATTCTAGCCATAGGTCTTCGAGTATATATTAAGAGATAGAAACGTTAGTTTTCTCTAGGGCACAGTATCTCTGCTCACAAGCAGCTCAAAATGTTGTGTCCGTCAGTCCATCCAAGTTCTGTTTTATATTCTGGGGCTGTCTGCGAATGGCTCTTGCTGCTAATAAAAAAGAAAGGTGTTTTATTATAATGCCCTTTGTTTAATTGGTTTAAAATGCCTTTTCCTTGACAACAGAGTTATTTTTCTAATTATTTTTATGGTAATTTTTGCATTCAAATAAAATACTCATAACAGATGCATTAGAGATTTACATTTTTCTGTATTTGATGGATCGATCAAAGGCTAGAGCTCATCCATTTCATGCTATGACCATGGCCACATATATGCTTCACCGTGATGGCTAGATGTTTGACCGTTGCCGACGGGTCGATCCAGAAAGGAAATGATATAGTGTGACAATTTCCCAAGATCACGAAAGAATATGCTCATGAAAACGAGCTCTTTTATTTCCGCTCTGCAAGTAAATTTTTCCATGTATCCATGCTATAAGAATTTAGAATTTTACCTAGCAATTGACAGACAACATATTGCGGTGTTTTTTTTTTTCCTCCTTTGATACGACACGTTATAAGCAACAAAAATGCTCCGTGGTAATTTTACATTATCTGGGAACATAAATTAATAAGCAGCTAACTTGTAGTTATAAACAAATGTTAACGTATCACATATATTTGTAATGCGAGTCATTTATAGTTAATTGACAAAATCTATAGTGACTTTGGTACTGTAATTTTCTTCATTTTAAGTTCCATTGCAACTTTTTTTTTTAATCGTAATGCACTATATAATGGAATTAACATGCTTTCACCTCTCAAAAGTATTCCACGAACATGCTTTTTCTGAATACCTACCTTGAAGTGACACGTATGACCTCCCCCTCCAAACTACCATAACCCCATCTCTGGTATCGGATTGTGTGTTATCGAGCCTTGTGGTCTCATCATCATCCCTAAGCATCAGAGCCGTCTATCTCGTGAGATAACTGGGACCCTCTAAGTACACTCATCCAATCCATGTTTATGTGGGCCAGATGTGCTTGCCACTTTATCCAACCGAGAGTGGGTTTGGCGCGTGCAACGCACGCATCCTCGCACTTCCCTTTGTTCTAGGGAGAAAAGGCGTTAGGTTTCACGTATTTAATCAATTTTTTTAAAAAATTATCTTACCTAAAATACCCCGATGCATTTCAGAGTAATGATCGCGTGGGCACGCTTCTATGACATTTTATCAAACCAACAAATGAGAAAATAGAGAGAAATTGTGCCGTGATTCCAAAAGTAATTATTAATACTTATTCCGTAACATGGAGACAAAAAAATTTGAGAATTTAAAATGTTACAAAAATAGCATTACATTAAATATAAATATTAATAATATTAATAGCATTTTACTTAATCAAATCAATAACTTGTAATGAGATCGCTAGTGTGAGGTTATTATCAAATACGAAATAACAATATCATTAATTTATTTTTTATAATATATACTTATAAGATATTGTCTACTAATATATTTATACATAATTCAATTTTTTTTAACATATGAGGGTGATAATTAATTGAATTTTTTCTCACTTCTGCCTTTCATTTTCACACTCATATAAAATAGATCAAGTTTTAACTAATTAATAATGAAAAAACCAATCTAAATACAATGATTTGGTAACATAATGACTGAAAATTTCTTTTTCTTAAGAAGGTTATATCAACTAGAAAACACAACGTTATACTAAATTAGTATTTGTATGGAAAAATCTTAAACTAAAGTTTTAAAATGATAAACTACAAACTTTGTTTTGACAAAACGCAAAGCTGACTCCTTATTTCTAACTCATGTTAGAAGTTCTTATGCATTTATACAAAGGGATAGTTTTTTTAATATCTAGTTTTTTATTTTTTATTTTTATATTCAACAATTCCTAAGCATTGATAGAAAGAAATAGTTTTTTTAATGTCTAGTTTTTATTTTTTTATTTTGATATTCAATTGTTGATTTTAAATTACAAGGCTATCAACAGTTACATACATGAGTATGTTCTTATTAATACACTAATTGTATAAATAATATTAAAAATATATTCTTTTTTGGACAATAAATTAAAGATAAGACAAACCAATGGCTTATAAAAAGATTAGAAGTTATGAATTGAACATATAATAGTATTTTATTATTTAGTTTAAATATATATAAGGTTTTATTAAGATTAAATCTAACTAAATAAAAAAATATAAGATTGAATTATGATTTTTATTTGTAGAATAAATGATTGATGAATAAAGAAAATTACAAAGAACAAAGGAATGGCAAGACAGATACACGTTACCGATGACGAACCACATCCGATAATTGCCCGCCTATAAATCATTTTTTTTGTAGGCTTAGACATGTATAATGACGTGTAATAGCGGCAGGCTTTTTCCCTTTCCTCGAGCCAGCAGTGTAAATAATAAAACATCTTAAGGACAAAAGTGTCCAAATAAAAAATACTAATAAAAATCGAAACATATGAAGGGCCGAGAAAGCAACAGAAAGTTAATAAGAAACCCTCATTATCGAGTTCTGTGAGATCTGCAGCGAGCAAAAACAATAGCAAAGAGAGCCCCTCTTCCTCTCCCTCCTTCCCTTATTTTTTTCCTCTGAACAAAAAACTTGCTCTCCCTCTCTTCGTTGGATCTAATATACAGAAACAACAACTTGTCCTTGTAACTATATAAACCCATAATTATTTTTTTTCCTTCAAATATGAGGATTCGAAAGAACGCAAAGCTCTCGCCTCTCATGTTCTCACACGGTTCAGAAGCTCAGCCACTGCAGACACACGTTTGTCAGCTAAACCAGTCACCATGGGATGTGATTTCTTTCTCTGAAGAAACTTATTATCCATCTTCTTCACTCTACCAGGTAAGTTTTTATTATAAATGTCTCTCTTCATTTTCCTTCATTTTTCATCGTTTTTTGACAGATCTATCCGAACCCTTCCTCTATTTATCCTCTCCTTACCCGCATTTCCTCATCTTCTTCCTAGGGTTTTTCACATATCAAACATTAGGGTTGCTTTAAAACCCTAAATTTTCTTGGTTTTGTCGTGTCTTCTTCTCCTAATAGATGATTAGGTTAATGGGTCTCCCTCATTTCTTACTCTTTGGTTCTTCGCTCTATCAGTTCGAAGGAGAAGATAGCTTTAATGGCAATGGTAGCTTAGGTGATTCTATTGGTGCTGTTGAGAGGTAATTTAATCTCCACTACCAATTTTGATATATCATATTGTTTAGCATTAGGGTTTTTGGAATAGCTCAATATTTTGGAAGTAATTGTTGGAAATTTTTGATGGAATGATAAGTTTGTATTTGCGGCTGTTGAATATTGTGGGGATTGTATAATTATGCGCAGTGTCGCGTCGATGATGATCGAAGATTCAGAAGAGAAAGGAATGATGAAAATGAATGTGGATAATATGGTTATTATTGACGATAAGTATGAAAATGATGGTAACAAGAGATCAGAAATGTTCGACGATTACGAAGAAATGAAAATAGATAGCGAATTCAAAGTGAAGAAATGCAACAAGACTGATGGGAAAGGCTGGCATTCCAAGAACGAGACTAAAGATGGGCAAATTATGGACGACCATCATCATCATTTGACATCTCTCAAATCATCATATGGCACCGGCAACAACAACATTAATGGTACTACTGCTACAAAAAAACCCGATAAATGCACTTCTATCATTGGGGCACGCCGTGGTCGGGCAAAGTCTTTTAAAAAAGGGTCATCATCGAACTCAAATCCGTATGAATTTTACTATTATTCTGGGTTTGGGCCGTTGTGGGGCAAGAGAAGAGGGGATAGAGATGGAGTTAACAAGAATGAGGGCAAAGATGTTGATAATAGTACTGTTATTGATTCCATGACTCAAAATACGACACCATCTACAAGTTATTCACCGATTGAAAATAATCAAGAGTTTGATTATGTTGAAGAGGATGACGACGAGGAAGAGGAAGATAGTGGTAAGAAACGGATGCGGAAACCAGTGAAAGCGAGGTCTCTGAAGTCTCTTATGTGAAGGGTTTGGAAGAGGAGCGATAGAAGAGAGGACGCTGTGGCTGCTACTGGTTTTTTGTTTTTTTTATTTTTATTTATTTTGTTGTATTGAAATTATCGGGCTGTTTTTTTAGGGTTAGGGGAGCTTTTGTGATAATTTTGTTGCACATGTTGTTGTGTATTGCGATGTGTGAGATTAGTGATTTCTCTGTAACATGACAGTAGGAGAAGTTGTAGGATGTGAGACGAGTGGACCTAGAGATTGTGTAAGTCAATGCTTTGAAATTGGAAGGGTAGTTTTGTAATTTTGTTTTTGTTTGATCTTTTTCTCAACAGCGGCTTTGTTGTGGAGCGTAGTTGCGTAGATCTTTTTAGATCCGGAGTAACGTGGCGAATTATATGACTGTGGTGTAAATAAAATAAACTAAAGGAATTAAATGGTACTTTATATTTTTGTTATTTTCCCATGCAAATTAACATTCTGAGTCCACGATTCAGTGGGTTAATTATTTCGCAATTGGATTTTTATTTTTTATTTTTTAACATGCACGCACTTTTATTATTATCATGACGGAAGCATTTGAATTTTCATTATAAAAAAAAGGAAAAAAAAAAAAAGAAATTCCTTAACGGAAACGTGCATGAGGGCAGTATATGATGCCTTGTTAGTAACATGACTTCGAAAGCAATTGAACTAACATTGTTAACATTGTTTGCAATCTTAAAACCTTAATTTAGTTGGATAAGGTACATACATGTTAATTTTTTTGATAACCAAGTAATCAGCAGAACCTCAAGTATGTTTTGAATCTTAATACTCGGATTTTTATAATTCTTCGTACATTCAAAAAACACTCCTTTATCCTTAAGGATATCAATTAGGATTTGGAAAATTTTTTGGGAGTATTATTGTTCATTACTATTTTTTGAAAGTATAAAGTAATATTATTTAAGAAAAAAAATAAATCATTTTTTCTAAATTAAATTGAAATTAAAGTGAGAGATTTTGAATTAACATAGATGGCGATTCGCCCCGTCCAACCTTATAGAAGATAGTCGGGGGGAAAAAAAAATCTAGCGCAAGGAATGAGTTTAGCCTGTCATAACCCTCCCCAAACCCAAGTAATAAGTAAATTATAAATTAGTCCCTTTAGTTTTAAAAGATAAATTAATTAGTTTTTCTTGTTTCAAAAACTACTATTTGGTTTTTTTAATTAGTGTTTATCATGTTTCATTTCACATTATTTTGATTCTACAAAATCTCTTATTTCCTCACCAATTTTTCTATATTTTTCATATTTTTTCCTTTTCTATTTCTTAAAAAAAATTTAAAAAAATTAAAAAAGAGCTAAAAGAACTAAATTACAATTAGATTTTAAAATATAAGGACTAAATTATTAGTTTTTGAAACTAAAAGGACTAATTAACTCCTTTCTCAAAACAAAAGGAACTAATTTATAATTTACTCCCCAACTAATTAATAATTTTTTTTTTCATGTTTACCTGTATATTGCTTGCTATGTTAAAATATCATGACATTAGGGAATGCGTAAATAATAATCTTTTTATAAATGCATATATTAAAAAACATTATGAATAATAAAAATCTGACTCCGTACGTCTCAAATTTGTTAAGGATTTAGTGTCATGAGAGTACTGCACGCGACTTGATTCATTGCTATTCCTATGGAGATTAAAGACTATCCAGAGGAAGCCGTTGTTCGGATTTAAATGCATAAAGCTATGTATGTATATTTATTGGGCAAATCTATCAAACCAACAGAAAGAAAGAGAGTGATTTCAATTGCGAAAGGAAGATCGATCGTGGGCCTGGGTGTTACAAGGGTTTTTTCTTTCATTTCCATATTTTTCTAACAAATTACGGCACCGCAAAATAATCAATTTTCCGTCATTTGACTCTACGTACGACTTGAATGCCTCGTTTGCTTTGTGGATCGGTGGACTTCTTTCCCACTAATCTTCTCCCTAATTACAACCAATTATAAGTCAAAATTATCAGTACTATATATATATATATATCATTTTCTATGTCTGAGTGAACTCATGGTACTGTTCGTGCCAAGCCTGTCAATCATTTTCATGTATTTTCAATAGATTTTATATGTAAAGATATCTTAAATTTTGATTTTAACGTAAATACAACGACTTATCTCTGTTTGTGAATGTTGCAGACTGACAGATATAATGTTATTATTTGTTGAGTATATAGTTTAACTATAAATACACATTCATTAGGGAAAAAAAAAAAAGCTAAGCCAATATCCGTTCTAAACTCTAAAGAGTTTGTACATATTTTCTTACTGAGATAGTTCCTAAAATATTGTATATCTATGATCTAAAATATTCACGCACATTTCATCCTTTTCAACAGAAATCGTCTTAATTGATTTTTGAATGCGACCAAATAATATGAAAAGTAGAAGTTAATGGTGTAGACCATGATCGTTTAGTATAAAATGATCATAATTTAGTGCATTAGTAATATTTTACAAGAGAGGAATATGGTTAATTAGGTTTATATATTAGTGCTTCCCATGGTAACTTAACGTCGTTGTATTATTGGTGACGTTGTTTGATTAAATTAATTTAGTAGTAGGTTGCCAAAAACTTGATTTTTCATAATTTATGTTCTATTTCAGACATAAAATTTCTTTCCTACTGTTCACTTACAATTTTCTAATCTTTGTTATACTTTCTGAGATTTACTTACAAGATAATTAAGAAAACTAACGAGGTCAAGCAGTGTAATAATTTTCGAGAAAGCTATCGTTCATCAATTTAGAGGGAAAAGAAAAAGAGAGAGAGATTTGAAAACCCATCCAAAAAATAAAATTATCCATCAAAGCAGTCCTTGTGTGGTGAAATTTTTCAAAGCGAGCCCAGAAACTGAGTGCATATAGGCACGACTGCCTGGGATGTTGGGACTTGGGAAGACAAAGGAATTTATAGACCAAATTTTGTAAATTACTAAATTTCTTTTTGGGGGACAAAAGGTACGTACACTCCCACCTTTGGTTTGGATTCTTTATAATTTACAGATTAAACTCCCGAAAAATGAAAAGACGAGCACGCTCCTCATGCGCGCGTAGGGACAGAATTGGATGGCTCATTTCAGCAAAAAGCTGCAACTAGATGGCTCATCTTTATTTCGCAGGACCTTCATTGGCAATCAAATAAATGTACTTATTTAATTATTTGAAAATCCATCTGAAAAAAATTCGACTTTTGAATCAGGGTTGAAGATGCTAGAGGCCCCCCCGTTTGGGAAGTAACGAGCTTTTGATTCTTGGATGAACGATGATAGGAGTTAGGAAATGTAAGTAGCTTTATTAAATTATGCTTTGAAAGTTGTTTCAATGGCTTTTTTTTTTTTTTTTTTTTTAGGAATTGCAACAGCTAAGCTACAAAGCTATAGGTTTTTTTAGTACTTATTTTCTTTGAAAAACATTTTCAACAGTACATATTGCTATAATAATAATACTAATAAAATTCTAACTTCAGTTAACACATCTATAACATTCACAAGTTGAATCTATACCCAACTAGAAAGTGTGATCTAAACCAATAGGTAGGTGTAGTATAAAATATCGATCTTTACATTATATAACAATAATTATGTAACGATTTTGAAATATTTTATTATCATTATTTAAGTATTATAATAAATCATGTTTCGTGATAACGATCACAATTGTTTTTTTAACGGTGTGTGATTTAAAACTATAAGGTGTAATACCCCTCCCAAATTGAGGTGTAAAAATTCGTATTTTTACTTAGAAGTGAATGGGTAGGAAGGATACAAGATCATCCTAAAAGACTTCATTAGCAATGCATGGCGTAAATTAACTAATTGGTAAAAATTCCAGAGAGACATTAGTTTAAATTGATAAGTGGCAGTTTAAATTGAAATTATGTTAAAATGTCAATGTTTGATCAGTTTCAACTTGCTGAAAATTACAGTTGATGTAGAAATTAATAGCTACAGGTACAAGGACTCTTCAAGTAACATGATAGACCCAATAGCAGTAGATGCCTGTGTGTATGGATATATGTGCCAGCAGATTAGTGGTTGTGGAAGTGGTTATGCTCATTTCACTTCAACACACTGCAAGAGAAACAAAGATCTCAAAATATGTCATAAATTAGCTTCATCCTCGAAAGCTTAAACAAAGCGCTGCTTTTGTTCAAGCAGCTTCTAGCTTAGCCCAGCCAGTTTTGGACCAAAGTTTAGTTTACTAATTGTGTTGCATGATTATGCACAGTTTGTAAGAATACACAAAATGCATGACAAACAAAGCAGCACAGTCAAGCATACCAGCGCTTCGAAGCTCATAACATGCAGACAAGACAAAAACTTCAAACAACCTTATCACAACACATCCATGGAGAATTTTGCAGATACCTTCTACCCATTTCATGCCTTCTGTTAAAACACTGGGATAGGTTTTTCCTTTTTCCTTTTTCTTTCCACCTTATGATGTGGGGAATGGTTGTGGGTAAGCACACTTGTTATAAAATATAATTTTGCCTTCAAATTATATAAATCCAAATCTAACCATTTCACCATATCATTGACCTGCCGGGGAAAGCAAGCAACGACAATACCTCGAGGCAAACCATTACACCAGAAGAAATTATATCTCTAGATAAAATGTAGTATGGAAGTACATGATGACAACATAAAAAGAACAAAATATAGTTGCAAAACATAAACAATTACAAAGATCTCAAATATCTTTCGTGTTCATAAGAAGGTCAGGATTTGTCCAACATGAAGTTTGCAACAAGCAGGTTGAACTTTGAACACTTGTGATTTTTTTAGTAGAATCTAATTGATTCATTGAATACCTCTTAATTGAACTAAATCTGATTTAAGCTAAACATGTTGAAAAAATAATGTAGCATTGTTGGCCTTCTTTAAGCTAATGGTTATTTGATATTCGAAAACAAAATCACAAGCAATATAAAGAAATCCCATATATTTCCAGTCCCAAAGAACTTACTTGTAGAGATAGGCAGCAATACTTAAGAGTATAACCAAGAGGATGATATCAATGCAAAAGTTGCGACTGGACCTCAGCTGAAATAAAACCAAAATACATACAAAAGAAAAAACGAGTAGCAGACTTGAAAGAGTTGAAAGGGACAGCAATAATTTTCAATTTCGTATTATCAAATTAAGAATGTACTTACCTTGTTTAAAGTATCCTTAAGTCTCACATTGGTAGTTTTAAGGTCAGAGGTTGCTCGGTCAACCTGCAAGAATGTCAGAGAATTACCAATTAATTTGTAGCAAATCATTTGAGTTAAAACATCAAAACAAATAAAGGCCATTTTGCAATGAATAGTATGCACAAAAAGTATCAGATGATCTTTTTTTGTTCAATGTAACAATCATTACTTCTAAGAAAAATTTCACTTCCCAGCAACCAAATCAAGGATAGTAACTATGATTTTCTTTTAACATATCAGAAACAGGTATATCTTATTGCCCAAGGGGAAAGCTCACTTTTCAAAGGACGCTAATAACAGGGAAGAGAAAAATACCTTGTCATCGATTTCATCCATCAATGGCACTTGTCTGTCCAACTCCTGCAGACAAGATTCGTAATTCAGCAATGGACAAGATTCAAAACATTTAACATTCATCAAAAGTTCATTGAAAATAAGACATAAACAAACCTCATTCATGTCACGGGCCATGTCTTTCAGCGTGTCCAACCCTTCTGCAATAACGTCTAACCCTTGATCCTGAATGAAGTCAAATACATCGCAGAATAGATCATTAATAACTTCACTTAATTTTGCTCCATTAACCTTATTGCATAAGAAATCATGACCTTTTCGGGATTAACATAGTACAATAGCTTTGATAAAAAATAAAAACTTAGTACAAGCAGCTTACAAAGTCTAACCACAAAACATAATCGTTAGCCACTCTCAAAACGAAGAAAAAGCACAAAACACTTGCCTGTTTCAGTCTCCGCATTTCATATTCCTGCCTAAACCGATCCGACGCTTCAGTTTGTTGAAAATACTCATCATCAAATTTCCCATCTAATCAAAATTCAAAAGAAACCATTAAAATTTTAACTACAATCATCCCATCCACAAAACCAAAACAAACAATCAAAAACCAATAATCAATTCCAAAATTCATTCATTTACCATAAGTTGAATCAAATTTAATTCCTCCATACGATGCTGAAGGCGCCGAATCTCCGCCTTGTTTAGCTACACTGGTATTTCCATCTGCTACAGCTTCAATTCTATCTTTCAATGCAGCAACCAAATCACTTCTCGCCTCGTGCTCTTCTTTCGATAGCCCTTTCGCCTACACCCAAATTTATTATTATCGTTAATTCCCATTGTTTCTAACAACAAAAAACACGTTTTTCAAAATGTCAATCAACTATGGTAAATTTACGATATACCTTTTTAAAAGCAAGTCTCTGTAATTTAGAGACTTCTTCAAGTAATCGAGCCTTTGTTCTTCGAATCTCGGCATTCATAGCAACAGCCGTGGCCCTGCTTTTCTCTGTTGTCACTGCCTCTGATTTCTACTAAAAAAAAAATTCATTCTTTCCATTTCACTTCAAAGGAACAAAACAGAGAATAAGAATCAACAAAAGGGACGTAGATGTAATATTTACCAGGAGAACAGCATCGAGGTCGGCTTCAACGACGGCGTATAAGCGAGCAAAAGCATCGTCGCCTGCACCGTTAAGGTTTTTCTGCTTATCGACATCGTATTTGTCAAATTTTTTGCAGATTGAATCGACTCGCGTGATCAAATCGATCACGGTCATTATTTTGGTTGGATTGAAACTGAAATTGGTTTTTTTTTTTTTTTTCGGTTCTGTCTCCGACAAGTTTTGTTTGAGCTGTTTTTTTGTTGTTTTAAAAGTTCTGTTTGTTTGGACAAAGAGACGGCGAGATTTTCGAAGGCGAAAACATTGTGGGCCTGTGTCTAAGTTCTTACATTTTTAAGATTGACGTTTGATAATGACACGTGTAGATAATATAGAGTTATTTTGACCAATCGGATGGTTGGGATAGTACAAACATTCTTCCTTTTCTGAAATATCGGACTTAATTATCGTCGGCAATGGCCTTTTCACTTCTAATTTTAATATTGTTTTCCATAAAATTTTAACAATCGAGTTATAACCATAGAATAGAAACACTTCTTTAAACATAATTTCGTCCAAAAATGAAAAACCACTTACTTTTTTTTTGAACTAGATATGTGAATTATATTTGATATTTATTTGCTCAGACCAAAATAGGCATAAAAAAAAACTTTTACCTCCATAAGTACATAGTTGAATGCACATAAAAATTATTAGATTTATTCCACTATTAAAGTAAATAAAAATAATATAAACTACATTTTGAAATAAGTTTTTGAATTATCAGAAAAAATTTACGATATAATTTATACTATTTTCTTACGTTATTATTGTTCTATATTAATTTTTAGATATGTTTTAATTTATTTTTTCAAATTCATTCTTAAGAAGAGTAACGAAGACCTTCATTTTTTTTTAAATCATATTTACCTTTTGTTGGAGAATTTTTAATAAGAATGACACTACATGAGTAGATTCTATGAATTCAATGGTTAAATTTTAGCTTATTTTTTGGAATTTGAAAAAAAAGAAAAAGAAAAAGCAATACAGTCCTCACAACACATGACAATATCTCATACCACATGTTTGAGACAATATTTGTTATGTCACATATATTTTGAAAATCAAAATCATGCAAGTTTATTAAACTAAGGATTTTTTATTGACTATTTTCTATGTATATAAAAAACGATTTTTATTGACTGAAAATCATAAAACCCTCAATGCTCCTCATGCTCGTGGCTTGAGAGGCCGCGGAATTCCCACTGGAACTCGTTATTTTTAAGAAAAATTGTTTTGACAAAACAACCTGTCATTTATCTGCATTTGAAATCTCTGCCGTTAATTGTAAAAAGGAAAAACTAAAAATCTCTCCCATTGGAAAAATCCTCAAGAAAAAAGGAAACAAATCTGACGCAAAACTTACCTTATATTATATGCTCATCGAATCTTACTTTTGCAAACGTAATCGCTTGTTCATTAACGAAGTCCATATCATACAATTACAATGCTAATCTTCATCCCTTTTAAAAGATTTTTTATCAAATTAATTAATAAATAAACTAAAACTAAATTTTTTAATGTTGCTAATTTTTTTTCATTAATGAAGTCCATATAATACAATTACAATTACAATGCTTATTGAATCTTACCTTATATATTAAATGTGGTTCCAATGTTGCTAATTTTTTTTTTTTGGATTTTTGTGATTTTATTTTTTATTAATGTTGCTATTTTTTATTTTTATTTTAGTCATTAAAATTTTATCATGTGAGATTTTTATTTCTACATGCTGATTTTATTTACCTTTTCATTTCCATCATTATATTATATTTTTTATTTTATTCATTCAAATTTTAAAATTAATTTTATTCTGCTCTCGTTTATTGTTATATTTAATTTTTCTTAAAATGTTTTATCCAGTTATTGAAAATATCTTCTTTATTTGATTTTAATATGTTGTTGGAATAAATTAACATGTATATTTATTTAAATAATTTTTTCAGTAAATGCCTGTTATTGCAATCATCTTTTTTATATTTTTTTTAAGAAAAAAAAAGTTCAGTAAGACCTGACATTGTTCGTCATAATAACATCAACACGTACTGTGATGTAATGCTGTGTGCATTTGAGTTACAGCACTTCCCAAAGATTCTACCTAACCAAGCATCTCTCATAAGTGGCGCGTGCTCAAAACGCTCCATCATTTGCACGTGTGCTTCGCTCTGCAACAAAAACACCATGACAAAACCCAAGCCAACAGCTACATTTAGTCACCTTACACGAAATCTTAAACAAATTCATGTACAAAGGAAAAAACAAAATTAACTATACACACTAAACAAATGCTGATTTATTACTTTAATCCCCTTGCTAATAAATCACATCATCGTCTTTTTCAGTACTAAAAACATGGCAAAGAATTCGATTCTGTTCTGCTTCTCTTCTTGTTATTATAGGATTCCAACATCTGTTTTCGTGCTCTTTTCCTTTCTTTTTGGCTGCTCGCTTTCAGTAAACCAGTTGGCTCCGTACAATACCTTCACCGTTTCCAGTTTTAGTTACCCAACAACTAATGTCAAGCCGTTTGATTTGCGTTATATACGAGGTATGTAAATTAATATTAACGGACCCTTTTAAGCATTTGATTGGCTAAGTCTTTTTTTCTTTTTGGTTTTTTCGATGGATTAGTTTTTGTTGGCCGCCATATGATTGGATGATCGTCCTAAAAGTTCTGATTATGTGAAGAATTTGGTTCAGTTAGTGAAAGCTGGTTGCTGTTTTAATTTTATACGTTTGCTAGTTGTTAATTTCTATTAAATTCGCTTCTTGTTTGATTGATAATTGTTCTTATTAAACTTGAGATCATGAATGGATTCTCGTGTGATTCAAATTGATTCTGTTCAATGTAATTTATTTGAGCCCATGAAGTCATCGAAAGTGAGCTCAACTATCATTTCTTCTCCTTGATTATGGTGCTTATCGAACCCTATGATGCGTTCATATCTCTGTGTGTACTTTCTCTCGATCAGTGTCTTAAATTTAGGGACTTCAACAAGAAGACTTAAATTTACTAAATGTGGGATGGCTCTTTCAAACCTCCATTCAATCTTTCTATTAATCTTATCAGCTTTTTGAATTTTGTAAGATGTTGGTTAGAAGCTATTTAATCTTAGCGTTTCTGGTGTTTTGTCTTGTTCCAGTTGATTTGCCGGAATGGTTCTCTTCTGTGTCCGTAACAGTGAAGTCGGATGTAGACCTTGTGAGTATGCTTGATTTGTTGGTTTTTTTTTTAAAAAAAAATTATTTAGTTCTATTTTATCTGATTCAAAACGTTACCTCTGCATTGGTCCCTTTTTCCCTCTGTGTTTTTTTTTTAAAAAAAAAAAATCAAGAAAAGAAAAGAATGAGCTGTGCATTTTTCTGATGGCTACTTTTGATGCCATCTTTTGAATTGCTATCCTTTAATTGGCTTGCGAGGATACTAGACTTGTGCTATACGAATTGCCTTTGAATATCGATGCAATTGCTTATGCTGATTGTTAATTTTGTTCATCATGATGTCTTTGATTTCTCATTAGCTTATGGTTCAAGTTTTTCACAGGATGTGAAAAGCATATCAAAGGTTCCTAAGAGCGCACTGCCACTAATCTGCATCAGAGATGGCAGTCCTCCTCTGCCAGATGTCCTAAACAGTTCTTTTATAGAACTAGGTAAAAGAGTCATAGACAATCAAATGGTTTTAGTTTATCCTCATGAAGCTTTTTTTCCAAAGGAAAGAAAAAGAATAACATGTATTATATATGATTTTGCCCTCCAAAATTATTATTGTCAGTTGTTCGGATAAAAACGCCTGATTATTTTATTCTTGCCCACTGTATTCTTCACAGTAGTTTCATACATGAAATGCCAGAACCTGCCACCTTTTTCTCCGAGAGTGTTTTTTTCTGCAGTTCTTACTTCTGCTTTTGGTTGTGATCAATTGAGAATTTTTTCTTTGTTCTGTTCTATTGTTCAAATCAAATGAAGGAATGACTTTAAGTAGCTCTCACTGTTTTGGTGTCAGGATCCTTCTCCAATGGATCATTTCAAAAAATTCTAGGTCCTCAGAATGTGCTATGCTATCCAATGCAGAGAAATATAACAGTGACACTCACAAATGAGCAGGTATGTCACCATCCTTTTCTACTTGTGATAGGCATGGATTAACTTGTAATGTTGTTATTCAGATATCTCCAGGAGCTTGGTATCTAGGTCTTTTTAATGGCATCGGACCTACAAGGACACAATCAAAAATGGTACAGTTCATCAAACTAGCTATTAGTAAGCATTTCATGTGGTCTCTTTTGAATTTGATCAAATTCTATTGTTTTAATGAGCTTCTTATGCATAGGAAGCTAGTCAGTATGTTGCATCAGCTAAAAGGAATATAGTTGACCAAAAGGAGCACCAGCTTTAGTGAAATAGCTGTTGCTCACAAGGAGCAAAGTTTGGTCAAATAGAAAAGCTTATTGTTGAAATCACTTTGATGGGCTAAAGTTAATTTTTCATTTGTATGAGCAGTATGAATTCAGCTTCTTATTCCAATTAAAGGGAGGATAAAAAAGTTTCAGGAATTTCTGATACATTTGTTTATAGTAGCACATTTAGGAAGCCCTAGAATAATGAAGTTGATATTCTGGACAGATGGTTCATTCTCTTCTCTTTATAGTCATATTTAATTGGTTTTTGTTATATCAATAACAGTGCATCTTTGTGGCTGTCTTCACAATATGCAGCTCAAGTCTTAGCGTCTTACTGGTTTATTTCATATAGCTTTTTCCATTCTAGTTGTTTCTTTTTTTAGTATTTTCTGCCCCCTCTTCATTAAAAAATTCACTTTGGGATGATGATGAGTGCTATTATTTGAATATTGAATTTACTGTAAATCATCTGGCATTGCAGATTATCCGTAGCCCAGCATACTCCTTTAGTGCCAACATCAGTGTGGAAGAATGTGCAACATCAACAATGTGGGGGCAGTATTGCAATCAGACAATTGACCCTCTTTCATGTTACCAAGCTGACAGCTACAATCAGACAGAAATTATTTCTGGTTCTAACTTACAAACAATACAAAATGTGATTTCATGTAAAAATTTGGAAAGTTCTTGCCATGGAGAAGGTGAGCCAAAAGTCTATGCATTGGAGGTGTTGGGAATGGCAGAACAATTAACAATTATGGCAACAAATGTCAGTCTCACTGCTGCCCCATCAAATAGCATTGTTAACGCAGATGTTGCGAACTTAATGTATTTCGCTCGGCATGGTGCAATGCCTTCAATGGCACTATATGATTATTCTGGCGACATGAGTAAAGCTCCTCTCATCATTCGTTTGCCAAAGGTTGGTCGATGGTTTGTTACTATTTTACCCACTAATCTTTCAAAAGAAGTTGGAGGGATTCAGGGTAATAATTTGCAAGTTTGCTATTCCATTACATGGCAAGTGCTCAAATGTCCGGTGGGGAAGGCTGGATTGAATTGCTCTTCAGATAAATACATGCTTCAGGTAAATTTTTCCAGGAACGCGTGTTCCTTGAGTCTGGATCATGAATATATACCGACATGCAAATCTAATTAGATGATTTACTTTAGAATTATCTGAATCAGATATTTGGATTCGTTTATATCGGTGACATTGATAGTTGGCTTTAGATGGAAGTTGTTTTTCAACTTATGCTTGCTGCAGTAGCAGAGAAATAGGCATGATGCTTGGAACCACAGATAAAAATTGAAACCTGAATTTTAATGGAATTGGAAATTGGATCTTTAATAGAAGTATAGTTATGTTTTTGCTTACATATAAATTTGGTTAGTGGGTGCAACCCACCATGAATTCCCATACTGACCTCTTTGCCTGGCTGAGCTGTAGACATTTGAGTTCATAAACCATAGATTGGCTCGAGATACAATCCGGGCTCCCCTTCTTTCCTCTTATCTCTCCTAAACATGTGCAAAAGATGATGTTGATGAATGATGATGAGAAACTCGTGTTGGCAATTTTGTCCAAAAAATTGGAATCAAAGATCTTGTTATGGAGATATTGCATTGGAATGGAAGCACTCTTCTGTACTTCACAATAGTTATAAATTGGCTCACAGATTGTGGAGTGTGATATTAATATGAATTTTACTGCTTCAAAATTACTTTTGTAGATATCTTGTTTTACACAGATCTTTTTTATTTTATTAATGCTTGATGGAAGTTATCCAGGCATTTTCTTTCTTGATTTACAAGCTGAGACTCATTCTTGCAGACAGTTCTCAGGAGAGACTCCACTCCCTTTGAATCCTATTATTTGCCCCTTAGTGGAAAATTGTCACCAGATTCAGCTAATTTTCCTCTTGAACCCCTTTCAAGTAATTTGTCATACAGCGCCGAAATAGATAATTCTTGGACATATTTTGTTTTGAACATTCCTCCTGGTGCAGCTGGAGGGAACATCCACATCCAGCTGACTTCAGATGTGAAGATAAACTATGAAATATATGCTAGATATGGTGGATTACCATCTCTTGACAGTTGGGATTATTATTACGCAAACAGAACAAGAAGCAGTAATGGTTCCATGTTTTTCATGTCATATAATTCAACTGAAGAAAAGGTTGATGTTTACATTCTATATGTTAAGGAAGGAACTTGGACTTTTGGATTAAGGTCTTTAATTACCACCATTAGTCCTTCAAATGATCAGACTGTCATGTCGGTCTCTGTTGAGAGATGCCCAAAAAGATGCTCTTCTCATGGGGCGTGCAAAGTAGCTCTGGATGCCAGTGGGTTGACTTCATACAGGTTTTATATTCAGTCCTTCCAAAATACGATACTTATCTGCCTCCCTAACTTCTAATAACTCTGATTTTTTAATTTCTCAGCTTCTGCTCCTGTGATCGAACGCATGGGGGCTTTGACTGTAGCATCGAGATTGTATCACATCAAGGTACGCATTATTTTTTAGTTTAAAACATCCTTGTAGGGGTCATTACCTAGTAAATGGTAAAACTCTAGTTTAAAACATCTTGCAGCCACAGCGTTCTGAAATTCATGCAAAAATGCTGAAAGGCTGAACTCTCTCCAGATTCTCCTAGACCAACTTCAGAGATGTATTTAAATATAATTACATCCTTCCTTGCAAATTCATGCCTAATAATTCTTTTCGTCTAATCTTTCTGGAATTGCTAGCATGTTGTTCTTACAACTATGCTTTATCACATTGGAAGTAAACAGAGATGTATTTCCATGCCTAAAATCGTAAGGCTTTCAGAAAACTTGCAAATCTAAAACAGAAGTTTGAAATCATGGTCAAACTCTCACCATTTGATAGAGATGTTCTATGTACTTCCTTAGCTTTTCCCTGGGCAGTGAAAGATACTCTAGGAAGCCTTCTGAGAAAAGCATTGATCTTATCTAACAAATTTGGATCAAAGAAGTATAGACCTCTGAATGGAATAGCCAGTTGGAAGTTGCAGGAGGGCAGCGATAATTATTTGACTTGAGTTCGTGAGACAAATTTGGAGATAATCTGCTTTGCCCCTGTTCTTTCGCTTTGTTCTGTTAAGAATTTCTTTTTGCATGTGAAATGAATGTCAGGAGTTATTATCATGCAATACAATGGCTTAGCTAATCAAGTAGCTTTAAACTTATGTAGGGCACATATGGCAATCGATTGCTCTAATTGGATCAAATGCTGCGGCTATACTTCCTGCATATTGGGCTCTTAGGCAGAAGGTCATGCTCTTATTATATTTTTTATTTGATTGAATATTTTAAAACCTTTTGGCAGCAAAGAATGATTTTTATTGCTGTCATGGTGAAACACTTGCCAAACTGCCCAACCCTCGTACTATAATTGGCTTTTTAGTAACAGTGTAAGACTGCTTTGCCTTGCGACCAACAAGAAGAGGTCAGTGATGGTTCATGAATCTCAAGGATGTGCCAGTGATAGATATCTGGGGATAATGTTCATATCTATACCAACATTTAGCTTTGGAATTGATTTCTTCCAATTGGTGAAGCTGAACCTTTGGATCCCCATTATTTAGTTTAAGATCACCAAAAGGATCTTTTTTTTTTCTTTCTATGCAGGCATTTGCAGAATGGGTTCTCTTTACTTCAAGTGGAATTTCAAGTGGATTATATCATGCATGTGATGTTGGCACCTGGTGTGCATTATCCTTTAACGTCTTACAGGCATGTCTCGATTTTTCTTGCTTTTGTATGCACTATTTATGCAGAATATGGTTTCTAACAGCCCTTGAAAGATGATTTGCATACATATTCTACTTGAATAATACCAAAAAAAAAAAATTATCATGGAACCTAATACACCTGGGATTTATGTTCGTTTTGATTAAAAAGTGAGATATTTAAAAACAAAAATTTCTTTTCCTGTTCTCAAATTGTTAGAAGGAATGCATTTGTATTAGTGTAGCAAGTGGAATTTTATAACAGTTAGCAGTTTTGAATCTCTACCCAACTAAAATGCATTCATTCTTGCTTAACTTTTTTGTTATTTTTTGTTAATTTCTATTGTTATGAAATGAGAAATCTTAGGTTTGCTGGCTTAAGTTGTTATTGACTCATCAACTGGAATGTTTCAGTTCATGGACTTTTGGCTGTCTTTCATGGCAGTGGTGAGCACTTTTGTATACTTAACCACCATTGATGAAGTTTCTAAACGAGCAATTCATACAGCTGTTGCCATCCTGACAGCCCTAATGGCGATAACTAAGGCAACCAGGTATGTTGAAGTGGGATACGTAGTTCAAGTTTGTCTGATGCATTTAGCAGGATACAGTGTGCATTTAAGCAATCAAGGTTGATTAACTCTGCAGGTCTTCTAATATTATTCTCGTGATGGCAATTGGCGCACTTGGTCTTCTCATTGGATGGTTGGTAGAATTCTCAACCAATTTAAGGTCATTTTCCTTTTCAAGGGGATTCTGTTTAAATGTGCCCCCGAGGTAAGCATCTTTTGAGACCACCAATGAAGATTCAATTTGATATTCTCTTCATGCGCAAATGCGATATAGAACAAACAGATGCACATGAGTTGCGATAAATGTATACATTGGCATCGATATATTAAAATTAGTATAGAGCAAATTAAATATTGTATATCTGCTGCTTATACCTCACTTAGGCATGCTTTGCTTTGTTGGACATACAACAATTTCTGTTTCCATGATTGTGCTTCATAGGGATTTGAGCTTTGATTTAGCACGAGCTAAGAGAATTAGGACATTGACATTCTGCAACTTAATAAATTAATGGTTTATTGAATATTATTGTGCTTTCCTCACTCATTAAATAATGATGCTCTTGTGCTTGAGTTTCAATTTGTGCTGCTTTTTTTTTTCTTTCTTTTCCTCAAATTCTTCATTATTTTTTGTGTCAAAATATATTTACACCCCATACTGGGGGTGCATGCTTTGCTTGAAGCTTTGTATGCAAAAAAAAAAAAAAAAAGAAAAAGTAGATTTTAATTCAGAGAAAGCTGAACTTGTCTTTTACCATAGATGGGAAGCCATTGGACCACGGCTCAATGATTTAGTCAAGACACTTTTGAGAAGATTCCAATGGGGTTTCGTGCTAGCAGGGTTTACTGCCCTGGCCATGGCAGCGATAAGCTGGAAGCTGGAAAGCAGCGAAAGCTACTGGATATGGCACAGGTACTATGAAATACCTTCGCAAATAGAATATGGTATTATTAATTGTTTTATGTGTCTGGTTTATTGTCGATAACTCGTTCTCAGATGTTTGGTGTGTAAAATGATTTGCAGTCTGTGGCATGTCACCATATATACATCTTCCTTCTTGTTCCTTTGTTCAAAAGTAGACATTATAAATAGTGAAAATCAAACAACGCCAGAGGGAAACTATGGGTTGACACGGCAGGATTCATTTCCAAGAGCTGAACCATAGTTAAGAGGGGAGGAGGAGAGATTTTTGCAGAATTTAGCTCTCCACTTCTCGAAGAAAATAAGCTGTCTACGCTCTTCAGTACATGTGAGAAAATGTAGCTGTCCATACTGAATAAGATTTCTTTGATTGCTTCTGCCAAAGCAGCTTTTACCAAAGTATAACATGTGTCCTACAGCAACAAAGGCCATGTGTTGCTGATTCTTCTTCTCATAAATGTTCCCCTTTTTTCGCCAGGATTTTTTCTTTTTCCCTTTTTGTAAATGTGTATGTACACCACACAAAGGTAGGTTAGATAGCTTAGTGAATTGAGGAAAGAAGGAAATGTTGTTGAAAAGATTTATGGCGAAAAAGCCAACATTGAAGATTAATTTCTTGGGTTTTAAGTCATCTAGGATTATTTTGGTTATAGATCTTTCTTATTAATTAAATTTTATTTTGGTTATGCATCTTTCTTATTGATTAAATTTAACTTCTTTTTGTTTTTTTGTTTTTTTGTTTTTTTTTTTTGGATCCTTTAGGGTATTCTAGGTCAAAGGAAATTAAATTTGACTTATTCATCATAGAAGTGCATATTTGACAGAAGTGTATATTTGACTATTCTTCTCTTTTTACTACTTGCAAATCAGATCTTAAGCTACAGTGATGAGGGTTTGTCGGAGGCAGGAAAATTTGAATCTGTTGACAAACTGGAAAAATATAAAAGCTGGATTTTTGTGTTGGAGGATATTTAAGAAGCATTGATTTCTCTCCCCACAGATAAAGAAGTAATTGGTCATTAAAGGAAATGAAAATATCGTACCATGGTATATAAATTAGCAAGTTGATGGATTCCACCTCGTCAACTAGATTGGTGCCAGCTGATTATTGCAATCTGAATAAAGATTGATCCAGGCATACGGTTTCCAAGTTAGCAGCAGTTTTCATGCTACTGGATATCATGAAAGGAATTGTTTAGATGTAATTCCTCAAAAAGTGGTGAAAACATTGCAAATCTACCGATAAACAATATTAATCACATATAATGTTTATGCTCTCACATATGATTCATTTGAGATGGCTCTCTCAATATGATATGTTCTAGATTGGGAGACGGGCTAGAAGAAATATTTGTCTGCAACAATACAGCAAAAACACAGACCCCACTGTTTAGAAATGTTGCAGAATGAATGGAACCAATATGATGGAAAACAATTGTAACCAAAAAGATGGAGAAAAAAAATATAAACACAAAATCAGGTGGAAGCAAAGGCACTTCATCACCTTAAAACGAATTTCCTATTCGTAACTTCACAAGTCGTGTTCCTCCTATGATCTTCAAGCAGAGGAATCTTATTACGCAATATTGTACAGCACCATCTTGACAATCGCTCTATGGAAAGCTATTAATCCTTTCTACTCTGACAACCCTGCACTATTACTCTTGAATCACTTGTTCGTCTTAAAAAGCAACTTGCTCGGCTGTTTTCTGTTCACATTACCATTTTTTGTTGGGATTGATTTCTGTACTACTAGGCGGCTATTTTTTTATTCTTCTGTTATTACTGAAATACTCCCCTGTGATTTAGAAGAAAGAGAACGAAAATCTGAAGCTGATTGTTCTTTGTAATCCTTACGGATACCCCAAAGAATCTCTGCACATTTCCTCATGCTTGGCCGGTTCTGTCTGCGAGGAGCCAAACATTGCAAGGCTAGTTCGAGAATCTTTTCTAGGGCCAAGTTATTTGCAGCAGTATGTTCTAGTTTGGGGTCCAAGATTACCATGGCATTACCTTCCGCAAACTTCTTTATTGCCTGCACAAAAACCAACTGAAGTCAGAACAGAGAGAATTTTCTTTTGCCCTTATTGACTGCTTTGATCAGAGATTAAATGGAAGGCTTGGGATTGCGTTATAGGTTCTATGGAGGACTTCCATGGTGGACATCGATCAGATATTGCTAGCCTTAGATAACAATAGATCTGTGATTCTATAGTTATTACAGGGCATCATTAATAGTTAATAGTAATACTTGCATTGGGTGAAGAAACAGAAGGAAAGAGGATTGTACCCATCTTGCAGTTATTCGCTCCTTGATTTCCCTTTTTGCTTCAATAGGACGCCTACCTGTCACTAGTTCAACCAGCAATACACCAAATGAATAAACATCACTCTTCTCAGTTAATTGATAAGTCCTCAGGTATTCTGGGTCCAAGTAGCCAGCAGTTCCTTTAACTTGGGTAGACACATGGGTGGCACCTGAATCAGCGTCAGCTGCCAGTCTAGCAAAACCAAAATCAGCTACCTTGGCTCGAAAGTTTTCTGTGAGGAGAATGTTGGAGGACTTTATGTCCCTATGAATAATTGGGTGATCTGCAGGGAAAGAAACAATGATCCAATAAGATATCTCACAACGTTTCTGCAAGTAGCAGAGAAATAGCAGAAGCTCTTTGATACAAGTAAAATTAGGTTAGCTGCCATTAAAAGAAAACCTGTGTACATGTGAAGATAGGTGACTGCATGAGCCACATCAATTGCAATATCTAGGCGCACAGCAAGGTCAATAACGTTTCCATGTATACCTGCATCAATGTCATTCTTGAATCAACAAAATCCCTACTTTTGCAAACATATATCTCCATCCAACACACATATGTGTGCACAAACACACAGAAAGGGTTGCTAAGAACTCACAATCCAAGTGTTCTCTGAGAGTTCCGTTGGGAACATACTCCACAAGAACAATTCTTTCATCTTCATGCTCCAAATATCCATAGAATCTTACTAGATTTAAATGCTCCACTTGTGCCAGTGTTCGAATCTCACTTTGAAATTCTACACCTAAATGCTTATCATATACACTCTGCAGACAGAGATAACCAAGCAACCTGTGAAACCTCGAAACACTCACACTAGATTAAAAAAAATTGCAACTTTCACCAACCTTCTTGGCACGTTTGATGGCAACAAGGGTTCCATCTTGGAGTCTCCCCTTGTAAACTGTTCCAAAACCACCTTGTCCAATCTTGAATGTGGGAGAGAACTTCCTTGTGGCTGCATAGATTTCTTCCATGGTAAACTTTACACTCCCAGGTTCTCTTCCACGGACTGAATTGGACGGACTGCTATAGATACCTCCATGTGAACTCCTCCTCCTTTCACTGCCTCCAGAAGTATTGGATGCAACTGACAGGAACAAATTTGAGTAGTTAATTCTAACACTACAAATTAATTTTTGTATTTAAAAGCAAAAAATAATAATTCATCAACTACTTCAAGTATGCCTCAATGTTCTGAAACTAAGGCATTGTTGCACAAATTTGTCGAGTGAATAGACTTAAAAGCCAGACATGCAGGCTACTTTTTTCTTCTTTAAGATTAATGACACGTTTTTCAATTGGGCCAAGAACCTGAATCCCAGTTTCTGTTGCTTCGGAATAATACCTAATCTGCTTATTTAATTTGATTTTATCATAGTAATACATTGTGGCTCGGCACAATTTTTACCATAAAATCGATAAATGACAAAGAAAAAAAAACTTGGTATATATAAACCTACGGAAATAGAAGGCTTATCCTTTCCTTTTCCTTTTTTTTTTTTTTTTGATATTTTACAAGCAATGGGATATTTCCATTCCTTGGACTTGGGTCAAAGAAGGCCTGCCTTGTAGGGGTTTATCTTTTCCATTGCAAATCAACAAACTAGATCACCAAATTAACAAATTTTATAAGTAAGGTTTCATGTAATCTATTAATAATTAAATGTTGTCATAGCACAATAAGAATTAGAAAAGAAGTGATCTTGGATAAACCATTCACATTCAATAATTTCTCATTCATTTCTGAATAAAAACTTAAATGATCAAAAATATATATTCAAGGATCTGATCACTTGCTTCCAACAGGACCTTTTAAGCGACAATTTGTTTGCACAGAAAATATAAGAAATTAAAAAACAAAACATCATTACCGTATTATAATCACATTTTATATTCCATAAAACCCAAAAAGAAAAATCTCTAAAAACATTATTCATCTTGTGAATCAATAACCACATCTCAAGTTTCTCACCTTTTCTCTCAGCACAAACTTACCACAAAGCAGTAGAAAAGCCAGAACAAAACAAACAAGAAATTTACCGGAGGGTGCTTTTAACTCTTCAGAGTAACCAAAATCCTTTGAATTGTTTGGCTCAGGCTCGGGAGGCGTGAAACAACCGACAAACACTCCAGCCACCGATTTAGCGGCCACCGACAACGGGTTCCGCTTCTTCACGATGGAGCCGCCCGAGTAAGTGGAGGATGTCGGGGAGTTTGGAATACGGTCTGGCGTAGACCGTACGCCGGAGTCCGGGGTCCGGCGAGAGTAGAGAGAGTATGGGCTTGTCATTGTTTAGACTTCAGAGAGAGGGAGTAGAAACGTCGGGTAGCCAAAGTTAAATAATAAAAAAGAGAAGACTTTGATTTTTCAAAGGTGGGTGTTGGCAGCTAACGGGAGCCGTTGAAGTTATGAATGGCAACAGGCACCAGTTATAATTAAGCTTGAGGTTTGAATTTTGATTATTGGCAATGATTGTGTAATAACGCAAGCTAAGTCCTTTTTCTTTCATGCAAAGCTTTTTCTTCTTCTCTCCTTCTTCTTCTTCTTCATTTTTTTTTTTTTTTAAAAAAGAGGTTATTAGAAGGCTCAACAATTCAGAAAACGACTCTGGGACCAAGAGTATTTCATCGATCACTATATAAATTCTTTCTTTACTTTTTCCTGATTAATTTTTTATGTGAGTAGAATTTAATTTCAAAATTGTTTGATATAAATGCTAAATAATTTTATTAACTAAATTAGTTGGTACACATTTTTTTACACTAAATTATAACAATAATAACAAAACCTCAACCCCAACTTTATCGGGGTCGGTAAGTTTACATCATTTTACACAATCACATACCAAATCTGTCTCAATATCAAAAAAAACTAAATTGCTTGAGGTTTAATAAATCTATTGAGTTACACAATAGGATAACTCTTCATATCATATAATTATTAAAGAAATTGAAATCATCATTACTTGAATTTTGCTTTATTAGAAAAACTAATTAAATATACAATCGTTACACTAAATATGTTATATATAGCGTGAAATATTAAAATATAAAAAAAATAAAAGGTCAAGGGTAGAGCTAGATTTTATCAAAAATTCAAAGACCATTTCACAGTTAACTTTATTATAATCAATTAAGGGCCGAGAAGAGTTATTTAAAAAAAAAAAAAAAAACGGAGGAGAGGGTTGCAGGAATCTACTTGGAAAGATTCAATTCAGCTTGCCAAAAGTGAAAAAATAGATTGATATTCCACTAAAGAAACAAAATCAAGCGTTCGCGTCATCAACACTCCAAAAAGTGAAAAAAAAATGTTAAATCATGAAAGCTTTTATCGTTAAGAAGTGTGGAAAACTTCGCCTGTTTAAACCACAAAAATCCCAAAAAGAAAAAGTTTATGGTATTGCTTGATGGGGTCCTGAGTCAAAGTCCAGCACTTGGTAGCAGCTAGTGGCATTCAATTCCCTCAGTCAGAAATAGAAGGAAACAACTTGGCCTGTCTTAATGGCACTCAATTCCTACTGGACAATTTGCACAAAGACAGAAGGGCTGTGACCTTACACTGAACTGCCACGTCAGTTGGGTCTCTGACTTTGCTCTATTAAATTTACCTCAAGTTGTAACGGTAGCTTCTGATCTTTTCCTTGTCCAAATCACAGTTGGTTTCCCACCAAAAACACTGATAGGAAATAACGGTTAGTTGATCAGGATTTAGGAATTCTTGCAAACTACTTCAGAAACAGAAGCTGAGTGGTTGACTGAGGGGGACACCCATGGCCCCACAGACCCTAGGATCATGGCATTTATAAAAACTTCAAAATTTGATACTAATAAGCAAGATTTCAATTTAGATTCTCTACCTTCTTATTTCTCAAGCCAATTTCACACGCTAAGACAAACAATGAATAATGACCCGAAGACATGAACATTCATTTAAGATTTTTCTCTATATCCCTATATTTTTTAAATTATTTTGATTGATTTTATTATTATTATTATTTTGTTTCCATCCTTTTATTATAATGTCATTGTTTCATTAACTCGATTAACTCGTTTATTTCTAAATACATGACATGTATCATATGTAAAATTGTAATAAAAAAACTCAATTAAAATAATTTAAAAAATACAAAAGCTCAATCAACACAATCCAAAAAATACATTGATCAAATTATTATTATTTTCAAACCTCATCTTTAATACACGAAATGCATCATATTTGAGACGTTAGAGTAAACTTGTAGTATTTTTTTAAATTATTATAGTAAGTTAAAATTATAAAATAATAGTAAAAACAAACAAACAAACCAAACATGCAATTATCAAATTAAAAATATGTTAATGTGCAATATTGATTAGATATAAATTGTTAGTTAATGGTCTAATTCTCCATTAAAAAATAAGAAATTTCGAATATTTGACAAATTCAAAGTTAAAATAGGATTCCTTTCCCAAAAAAAAAAACTAGAGATTGTAAAATATTTTTTTCTTTGATGTAGATAATAAGCTATCAATCAATATTAATGTTGTTTTCATTTTAATTTTTATGAACATATTTATAACTTTTTTTTTAGTTACATGTTAAAATCATTTTGTATGTATTTTATTATTTTTAAATTATTATAATAATTTTTTTAAAAATACTCTTCATAATTTTATTATTATAAGATCTCACATATGACACGTTTCATTACATATAAGATGAAATCTTAGAAAAACAATAACATGAAAATTTTAAAAAGAAAAAACAATAATTTGATTTATGTACTCTTTAAATTATGTTGATTGAATATCTATATTTTTCGAATAGTTTTAATTGAATTCTTTTATAAGAATCTCACGTATGACACGTATCACGTATTCATGAGTGAATATATTATGTCAACTCATGAACTAATAGCATTATAATGAAGAGATAGTAACAAAACAAAATAAAGAGTAAAAACACTCAATTAATATAAAAAAAAATTATAGAATCTCAATCAAAATAATTTAAAGAATACAGAACATGAAGTCACGTCAACTCATGAACTTATAGCATTATAACAAAGAGACAATAACAAAACAAAATACAGAGTAGAAATACTTAATATATATAATCTCAATTAAAATAATTTGGAAAGTACAGGACTCTATGAGACGCAAAACCCATTAATTTAATTATGTCCTGCCAAACCTTCCAGATTAAGAAAGTAATAATAGTGGCTGCAAAAGAAAGGTACTATAACCATGAGGGAGGAAAAAAATCATTGCTCCTTTCTGACTATTATTTTTGTAATATGTTCAGAAATTAAAATTGAGACTGATTGCAAATTAAAAGAGCGTTGCTTTTATCAAAAAAAAAAAAAAAAAAAAAAAAAGAAGTTGCTGGATTATTAGAAACAACAATATATCCAAAGTGTGCACCGCACAGGAAGAAACAAACTTCACCCTTTGATTAGAAGTCAATCAATTGGTCTGTGTAGTTAGGGTGGAGATTGTCAGAGTAATTAACAGTGATTAGGACTGAAGTGGCAGTGGAAAATGACAGAGTTCTGCAGTTTGTTGAAGATTGCCAGAGTTTAAAGGGAGACGTTCCATCAATACCTGTTTTACAGAAAATAAAAAAAATGGATTATTGTTGATTTGGCTTGTGATTAGGGAGATGTGACAAAGTAATCAGAATCCAACCAACTTTTAGTGGTAGAAGGCAGTTGATGTTCTATACTGGATCTCTATCACCTAACATGTTGA
Source organism: Dovyalis caffra (assembly GCA_963924115.1). Lineage (NCBI taxonomy): Eukaryota > Viridiplantae > Streptophyta > Magnoliopsida > Malpighiales > Salicaceae > Dovyalis > Dovyalis caffra. Next base: position 24,310,084 of record CAWUPB010001173.1, read on the forward strand.
TGTCAGCAACATAAAGAAAGAAATGTAGAAGACAGGATTATGTGATATTTACATTAAGAAAATTATCAAATTGACATAAAAGGTTCTTGCTTCCATCAGATTTTAGTGGATTTACTTGTACAATAATGACTTTCGCTTCAGCACAAAGCTTGATCCCTCTGCTTAACATGGTTACAGTTTAACTTGCTTTTTACATTTGGACGCTCTCACCCAGCTAGGTCCAATAAAGACGAAAGGGGGCTTAAGCCTGCTATCAAAACATCTTTTGTAAATTTCATGTTAGGAACAACCAAACATAATTGTTAATAATCATCACATTTTGCAAATAGGCATAACTCAAGACAAGGACCAAACTGATAAACACCCACCACCAGTCGAGAAGCTTGTTTCAGGCCAAGGCATCAGATCAGAGAGGGGAGCTATAGTGCATATTCATCCCGAGCATTCTCATGCATGGCATGTACTTAGAAAGAAGATATTCTTCCTGTATTGCCCATGGCAGCATTTCCCACATACCATACCCTTTTAAAGCTTGATGGTGGCATTTAAAATTTGACAGGAACTTCGTGTATGGTACCGGCTTATTCCATCCAGCTACAACCTGGAACCCTGTGATCACACCTATCCCTCATCAGTTTGCGTATTCTTGCCACGTCATACCAGTGACCTTCAGAAGCATAGATGCTAGACATAAGAGTATAATTTACAGGCTTGTTTGGCTCCAGTTCCAAAAGCTTTTCTGCAGCCCATTTAGCTAATTTTACATCCCCATGGATTTTACATGCCCCGATAAAGGCTCCCAGCATATCTGAACTACACTCGATTGGCATTGAATTCAAAATATTAAAAGCCTCGTCCAAGAGACCAGCTCGACCAAGAAGGTCAATGAGACAAGTATAGTGCTCTAAACCGGGCAAAATATGATAATCTTTCATTAAACTAAAGTAATGAAGCCCTTCATCTATCAGCCCTGCATGGCTACAGGCAGAAAGAACTTCAAGAAAGACAATTCGATCTGGCCATACACCATCAGATAACATCTTCTCAAAAACATCAATACTATGTTTTGGAAGACTATGGAATGCATATGCACCAATAAGTGAAGTCCACGTAACAAGATCAGGCTCCAGAACTGTGCTAAAACAATGAAGTGCCGTTGCAATGCTACCACTCTTAGAGTATGCGTTTATCAAAGCGTTTGCAATCAATAAAAAGGCATGAAAACCATTTTTAAGTACACAAGCATGGACTTGCATAATTTCCCAACAGGCCAGTGCACTGCTGCATGAGCTAATAATGCTAGCCAGAGTAATTTCGTCAGGTCCCAAATCTTCTTGAAACATTCCTTTGAGAATTTTCATAGCTTCTTCCCCATCTCCAAGGCGACCATAACCCACAACCATAGTATTCCATGAGACTACATTTCTAGCAGCCATCCCATCAAAAGCCTTGCGAGCATCATCTATATTTTCATTCTTTGCATACATATCAACCAGTCCACTAGCCACCAATACATCTAAATCAAAAGACAGTTTGATAGCAAGACCGTGCATCTGTCTTCCCAAGTCACAAGATCCCGAAGTCCCACATGAATTGAGCATACTAGAAAATGTAAAACCATCTGCCGTAAAATTCTCCTCTTGCATTAACTTAAAGAATCTGGGAGCCTCTTCACCCAGGCAATTCAGAGCATAGCAAGACAACATCACATTCCATAACACCAAATCTCTACAGTATACTTTATCAAAAACACGCCTCGCTTCCTTGACTAATCCACATTTCCCATACAAATCAACCAGAGCACTGTTGACAAAACAATTCAGTTCAAAGCCCAATTTCACTATAAAACAATGCAATTCTCTACCAATCTTAACATCATCTAACTCAATACATGTACGAAGCAACCCGTTAACAGTTATAGCATCAAAACCTACCTTATCAAGCAACATTTTCCTAAAATAATAAAAACCCATATGGACACCTGACTCATAAGCACTACCCCCACAATCAATAAGCCCGCAAATTACAGTATTCCAAGTGACGACGTTTCTCACATGCATTTCATCAAACAATCTATGTGCATAATTAAATTCCTTGCATTTCACGTAAACGTTCAAAATCTGATTTTGCAAAGACAAGACATTACAAAATCCCAACTTTATAACATGTGAATGTACTTGTTTTCCTTCGTAAAGAAAACCCATTTTGGCAGCGAAGTTTAGGGCTTTGGAGCAGAAAGAATGGGCTGAGTGAAGATCGGCCAAGCGGGTTGAGTCGGGAACGGTTGTTAATGATCTGAGGCGACTAGGAAGGAGAAGTGAGAGAGATGTGGTGAAATGGGTTGTTGTTCTTGGTGGCATAATTCTGTTTATTGAAGAAAGAAATGGCGGGAATGGTGACGACTTTGAAAAGAGAGTGGCATTTGCAGATCATCGGAAGATGTAATAGAAATTAAGCACTTAACGTAAGAAATTATTCTATCTTTTCCGTTCTTGTGTGATTTGACTTTGTTAACTCGTGGCGGTCAATTTCTTTTGCTATTTCATTTTTCTTTGAATAATTCTACAATGTGTAGAATATTGACATATTATCTCATCATAACCAGGCGGCTAGCAACCAGAAAAGAGTAATTATTAAAAAAAAAACTATGCGAATTATAGGTCTTTAAAATCCTTACAAAAAAAAAACTAATTTTAATTGAGCATAAAATTATTTTAAAAATATCATTTGTTTTTAAAATAAAAAATTTATTTAATATGATGAAATGCAATGTAACGAAGTAGGTAACTAAAATTGTAGTAAAATTTTTCAATGCTATCCTCTCTCTCTTTCTCCCCCTTACAATCTTTTTTTAGCATTTTCTTTCTTAATTAGAGTGTGTTTCAATAACTTATTTTAACTCTCTCTCTCTCTCTCTCTCTCTGGACAGTATTTGAGAAATAATCAAATGATCAATCAATCTACCGATTAAGATATAAAAATCTAGTATTGTGACCTATAAAAATAATGATTAACTAATCACGAAAAATGAATACAAATAAAAAGAGGTGTGGAAGGAAGAGTAAACAATGCTAACATGCTCCAAGTCAAGTAATAAATAGGTGCATGGTCAAAATTCAAACGAGATGAAACTTTAGATGTTTGATATGTAAATAAAAGAGTTTTGAGAGAGAGTGTGTGTGTTGTGATGTTTTTGTTAAGAATTTGTAAAGAATATGAAAGTTAAAATCCCTTTACAATGGCATAAGGTTGTCATTTATAGTAAATTAGACTGTTAAGATCATGTCATGTCATCCATGTTTGGATGATCAAGTTAAGTTGAATAAAACTGAATTTTCTTGGGTTAAAACTACTTCAAGTTGGTAGCAAAAGCTAAATAAATTAACGAGTTGGGTTTTTTATCCGATCTTATTTTGAGCCTACCAAATCAATCTTCTTAACGCACTCTAAAGAGAAGGCATAGACATTGGTCCTATTAGAATACTCATGTATATTCTTACGCGGTCCAAAATCTTGTGCTAAGTAAGGCTTATCTTTAGTCTAATTCATTCGTTGTGTAACTTGAACTCATACTGAAACTTTTAAAAAAATATAGATTAATACTTCATGGAAAATATATATATATATATTTGTTGAAGTAGCATTCCGTGGGGTTTAAGGATATGGAAATAACCAATAATTTTGCTTCATAAATCCATATATCAATAGATCTTATATGGATTTTATATATTTAAGCTTATACAAATTTATAGAATTTCAACCTCATCTCTTATACACCATGTTATAGAATTTCAACCAATAATTTTATATATTTTGCTATAAATGGATTTAGTTCTTATACACTATGTTAAAATTAGTTTTGTGAATCACTAATTTTTTTTCATGATATTTTTCTTATTATATTCTCTATTATTTTATAATATATTGTGTGATTGTAACACTTTGTACTTGTCTTGTCAAATTTTATTTGGATTTAGTTAACAACATGGAATTATCTTATGCTCAAAAAGTAAAATTCACAATGCGGTGCAAGTTTTTACCAATTTCATTTTAGCTCTTGTAACTTTTAAAAAATTTATTTTGATCCTGAATTTCATTGCTTACAAAGAAGCTGCGGTTTGGAGGGTTTTTAACCCTTTTTTTTTTACAAATAAAATTTCCTAGTATTATTTTTTTTTCCAATTAGATCCACTGTGTGATTGCTTTTAAATTTAGGAAAACTACTAATACATTAAGTTTTGATAAAGAAAAGACCCATAACTTATAATAATATATTTTTCATTGACCACTAAGTTCATCCTTTGAACTTCTTTCTCCAAATTAACTCAATTTTACGAAGAAGGTCGATAGATAGATCAAAATATAGCAAACTAGTGTTGTGATTTATAAATGTAATTATCGACCAACCAAGTAGAATCAAATGCAAAAGTAATAAGAGGTGTGAAAGGAGGAACAAACAATGTTAGCAACATGTAAGTTGAGTAATAGGCGAGTGGATGGTCAAAATCCAAAAAGATAGAGTTTTTAAATATTATATAGCGTATGAATGAGAGAGAGCGAGAGAGAGATTTTTATCGAGAGATCAAAAAGTTTGAATTATCCTTGTAATAATGTGATGTTGACATTTATAGTGAAATAAAGATGACCCGGCTTGATCGCTAAAATCGTATCACGTCATTTATTTTTGGATAGTCATATTTGAATTTAAGAAAGTTTGATTCTTTCAAACTAAATTGCTTCAATTTGCTAGCAAATATAAAAAGAAATGACAATTAATCATTTCTCTAGCATACTCAACATCTAACCCACTAGGTCAATCTTCCTAACTCATTTTAAAAATAAGACATCGACAATGAGTTTTTTAGAATACTTGTATCCATTTTTACGAGTCAAGGCCTTACTAAGCTAGACCCATTTCTAATCCAATCTTTTTATCATGTAGTTTGGACTCGTACCAAAACTAAAAAAAAAAAACAATAATATGGATTAGCACAAAATAATTAAATTACTTAAGTAATTTGAGAGAAAGCCAAACCTATACAAATTTTTAATACATTCCTTAAAACACCTTTTTGGATATGAAGTTATCAATTTAATATACCACTTTCAGTCATCATTTTTACTTTTAAGATCTTACGATTAATTTTTTTTAATATCTTTAGAGTTACTTGTTGCCTTGAAGTATGATATGCTTTTTATTTAAACATTATAATTTGCTTTCATTAAATTTTTTAGATCAACAAGGCATCGTATTGCCTTGTAACTTTCTTTTTTTTCGTGTATTAATTTTGTATGGTTGAACAAATACTTCATGGATTCACTTTGAAGAGAGAGATAAATACATAAAAAGGAGAGCGAAACATGAGAGAAAAAATTTAAAAAAATTGAGCAAATGTGAAAAACTTCTTATCACTTTTGATGGATCCGGATATAATTTTCTCTCATTTTCATGTGTCTATCTTTCTTATCAAAGTGGATCCATAAAGTAATTACTTGTACATGTTACTAGTTACTCCTTGAGTAATATAAAATTTCTCATTGAACAAGAATATTTTCACATTAGGATAACTTAAAGCATACTTAATATCTTTTTTTTTCAAATATATAACTTTCATTGATATGAAAAAAAAATCTTCTTTCATATGATCAATTGAAGCCAATATAAAATAATACCTTCTATAGATAAAGAATAAATAAGGATTGTAATGTCATCTAGGAACTTATAAAAGCATATAAAAAAATTAAAATAAATATCGGATTTGGAAAAAACAAATTTCTCGACATTAAAAAACTATACTACAAGAGGAAGAGATTACTTGGAACATGTATTTACTGTGATTATCGGCTAATGGTTGTGCCACTTTTAAATCTTTTAATTGCTATTTTTTTTCATCGTAGACCATGGACATCAATCATCAATATTCTTGAAAAAACTTTCGTGTAGCACCACAAATACCCATAAAGGATACGGATACTAACAAAAAAGAAATAAAGAAAAACCTTGCAAGGAGTAAAAAGTGTCAAACTGTAGAATCAAACATGTAATTTGTAGAATAAACTAAAAAAAAACATCGGATCTATACTATTAGATCCAAGATTATTGAAGAAAAAGATAAAAACTATAATATTGTCTCCAATGAAAATCATGGCATGCGAGTTGCTCATTAATATGAAGATAAAATATAAATTTTATGAGTGAATGAGAGAGAAAAATGAGTTAATTGTATTTTTGTTGTATCCATTTGTCAATTTTTTCTACTTAGTATGCGTTTTTTAATTTTTATTATTTAAATAGATGGTTGTAATTTTTTATTTGAATATTTTTGTTAACTCGCGACCATGTATACATTATCTACACACGCGGATCGTCGGGTGGAACCTATGTCAACATGCGACAATGACATGGCGGACAAGTGTTAAAAAAGTTAATAACGGGGACAATAAAAAAAAAGTAAAAGGAAAATGTTATGGGAACTATGAGAAACAAAATTCTCTCTCTCTCTCTCTATATATATATATATATGTAAAATATGGAAATCGGATTTTCTCTTAAACCTAACCCATTGTTTGGATATTTCCTCTTGGAAGGAAAGAAAGTGAGAGAAAAGAAAAGTGAGAGGAAAGAAAACTATTTCTACTTGTTGTTTAGATAAAAGTAGAAATGAAAGGAAAAAAAATATATTTTTCTTGTTTGGATTGTTGTAAAAAGAGGGAGGAAAGAAAATGTATTATTATATATTTACTATAATACCCCTATGATTATATTTCTCCTACAACACACGACAATCAAATAATGCATTATAAGGACAACCCATGTTTCCTCACAAATAGTACCCACGAAGACTAGAGACTTATCCAAGATCAATCACCATCTATACACATCACGTGTTACATATCGGATAATCATACTTAAGCTGTTAATAAAACGTAATCATCTTTTCCTAAATCGGCCATACATAAAGTGGCAATAACCAAACCATCTCATCTTAGAACAGGAAATAGGCATTAAAAGGAGGCTTAACTTACGATGCACTTAGGAAGGCCTATAGCCTAGCTCACCAAACGAGTACACCACTCCAACAAATAAATGAATCACCGAGCACCAAACTACCTAAGACCACCACCAACAAACATACCATCCAAATAGCGTCAAACTAACTAACTAACTAATTATATATAAAAAAAGAAAAATTAGTAGCTAAACAATCGTTAATACTTACTGTGGATAAGGGAAGTAATTGTAAATCTTCTTATTAAGTATGTTAAATATCACGTTCAAGGAAAGGAAAGAACATGGGACGGCCGGGGCAAGGGTAAAAACGGGAATGAAAAAAAAATTGTTAAGCATCACGGTTTTCTCTTAGTTTCCTCCCAATTTTGAGAGGAAAATGGGTACCACCAAAAAGATATTTGTTTAATATTTTTCTTTCCACTTGCTTTCCTCTCCAAACCAAACAGAGGAAAACTTTCCTTTTCTCCTTATTTTCGTTCCTCTCCTCCACTTTCCTCCCTATCCAAACAAGGGTAAGTTCTTTCTTAGAAACAACGAGTAATGACATTAATCTCATATGTCTTGTTTTTCAACGGAATAAGGTGATATTAAAAGCAAAGAACATATTACAAGAAGCCATTGTGCAATTGTACCGCAACCGTTCCCATAATGTATAACAACGACCAAACATGAAATAGGGTGCTCTTCAAAACTAAACATTTTCCCGGCAACATAGGAGTGTAAAAAATATGGCTTGATGTTATGGCCCATATTTTACGTAAGCCCATATTAAGTTTGGTTTAGAGTTTTCTTAATCTAATAGTATGTTAAATCCGAATCGTTAATTTAGTATTTGATGGACGTACAAGATTTAATGTTAACAAGTATATAAACTAATCCTCTCTCCACCCTAATCAAATATGCGGACAAAAAATAAAAAATATAGAACGTACGTATTTTGGCTATCCATCAAGCCATCTGCTACTGAGAAAAGAGGATTAAGGGAGAGAAACTAATTTATAAGGTTCATGATTGTTGAAAACTGTCTCTACATCATGAATTCCGCTTAAGGTAAGTGATTTATTCGCTTCATCTATATGATTATTGTTATATTCAAGATCCTAATGGGCATGAATGATTTATGTTTTGATCTTTAAGTATTCAAGATTACATATGGTATCGAGTCCGTATTTTGAATAGATAATAATCCTTAGATTATTGATTTGATGATTAAATAAATAAATTTATTTTTTTCTTTATATATATATATATATATATATGACAATATGATTAAAATTGATTTGTTAGTCACCAAAGTGGCCAAATTAATTTTGAATGTGTGGTCATATAATTTATGTATTTTATGAAATTCTATTAAAAATAGAAATTTATTAGTTGATAGAAATTAAGAAGTTTACCTAAAGGTAAATCAATGTTCTATAACTAATAAATATAAAGGAGAAAATTGATATACTCTTGTCACATATATATAGTTATCTAAATATGTTGTATGTATTTGGAAAATATTTATTTAATTTCTTATAAAGTTTAAATAACATTCTAATAATAGTGATGATATGTATTGTTATATTTACCCAAAGAAAACTCGCAATATATTTAATATATGTGCTTCTCATGCGAATACGTTAATTAGTGAGCGTTCATATGTTTGCGGCTATTAGCCTTCACTCTCAAGCATCTTCCGTTACCTTGTTTACTGGTGTGAATTTCTCTAAATGGAGCGAACAAGTCACTTTCTATTTAGGTGCTTTGGATCTTGACTTGGCGCTATTAGAGGATCGGCCTGTCGATCTTAATGATACTAGTACGGAGGTCGAAAAGGAATACCATAAGGCGTGAGCAAGTTCTAACGAGGTTATGTTTGTATTTTATACGAATGTCAACTATCAACAAGATTAAGTCTACTCTTCCTAGCACTAAAAATCAGAATGCTAAAGATTTCCTTAAGCTTGTAGAAGAAAAGTTACGTTATGCTCATAAGGCACTTGCGGGGACACTTATGGCTGAACTCACGACCATGAAGTTTGATAGGTTAAAGAGTATACGAGCACCATGTCCTTGATATGACTAATATTGCAACAAAGCTTAAGACACTGGGTATGATTGTGGAAGACTCCTTCTTAGTGTAGTTTATCATGAACTCACCTCCTACTGAATATGGATTGTTCCACATCAATTATAACACATTAAAGGATAAATAGAATATTAATAAACTATCTAGTAAGCTTATTCGAGGAGGAAACAAGATTAAAGAAACAAGGAGTTCATTCTATTAACCTAGAAGGTCAAGCAACTAGAAAGAAATTCAAACCAAAGTCCAAGAATTTTAAGAAGAAAGAACCTGCTAAAGTTCTATAGAGTCGCGATGATCGAAGATCGAAGGAAGGGATAAAAGTTAGAAAAAATACCATTTTTGCATGAAAGAAGGACATTATCGGAAAGATTTCTCAAAACTTAAGGCTTGGTTTGAAAAGAAAGGTATACATTATGTTTTTGTATGCTTTGAATCAAACTTATCTAAAGTTCCTTCTAATACTTAGTGGTTTGATTTTGGTGCCAATACTCATGTTTCTAATATTATGTAAAGATTTCTTACAATCCAAACTATAAGCCCAACTAACAATTTTCTGTTTATGGGGAACCAAATGAAAGCCCCAATTGAAGGTGTAGGGACTTATAGGTCGACATTAGATACTTGGGCATCACTTGGATCTAATGAAGACTCTTTATGTACCTTCAATTTCTAAAAATTTAGTTTATGTTTCTAAACTTGATGCTAGTGGTGATACTTTTGAGATTGGACATAGTTGTTTCAATTTGTATAAGAATAATGTATTTATTGGTTATGCAATGCTTATGGATGATTTATATAAATTGAAACTTGATGTTATTTTTTCGAATACCTATTTATTGTTAATCATAATGTTAGAATGAAACGTAGTTTGACGAATGAACATTTTGCTTATTTGTGACATAAATGTTTGGGTCATATATCCAAATAAAGGTTAGAAAGATTAGTAAAGAATGAGATTCTATCGAATCTAGATTTTATCGATCTTGGCTTATGTATGGAATGCATTAAGGGCAAACAAACCAAACATAGCAAGAAAAGAGCCACGAAGTAATTAGCTTATGGAAATAATACACACTAACGTTTGTGAACCTTTTGACACTCCATCCTTTAATGGAGAAAAATACTTCATCACCTTTATAGATGATTTTTCATGGTATAGATATATCTATTTACTACATAAAAAATCTCAAGCTATAAATGCCTTTGAGGTGTTTGTAAAAGAGGTTGAGAGAAAATTAGATAGAAAAGTGAAAATTATAAGATCCGATAGAGATGGTGAGTAGTATGGAAAGTATGATGAATGCGGACGGTGTCCTGGTCCATTTGCTAAGTTCCTCGAAAGTATATGTGCATAGTGTACTATGTCGGACACCACGCAACGGAATGGTGTGGCAAAAAGGCAAAATAGAAAATTAATAGATATGATTAGAAGTATGATGAGCAATTCCTCATTATCTAAAAGTTTGTGAATGTATGCACTTAGATCGTTATGTATCCGTTAAATAGGGTTCTTAGTAAGGCGAGTTCCTAAAACTCCTTTTGATTTATGGACTAGAAGAAAACCTAGTTTAAGACACCTGCATGTTTAAGGTTGTCCAATAAAAGCATGAATTTATAATCCACATGAAATAAAAGCTGGATTCTTGAACGGTTAATGGTTATTTTATTTGTTACTTAGAGAAATCCAAAAGTTATAGGTTTTATTGTTCGAACCACGGTTCTAGAATTATTGAAACAACCAATGCTAGATTTTTAGAAAATGATGAAGTTAGTGGGAGTGCTGAAAAACAAGTTGTGGATATTAATGAAATAAGGATTGATGTTTCATTACCCATAAATGCTCTTAAACGTAAATGTTGCTCCTATTTTGGAAGATCAAAATAATCAAGAACAATATTTGGATAATGAAGAAGCACCCATGAAGAACCTAACTTACCACCAGCTCATGTAAATGAACCAATTGGTATAGCTTTAAATAAACCTGTAAGGGTTAGAAGGTCGACTATTTCGATGATTATGTGGTTTATTTATAAGAGTCGATTTTGATTGTGGCATTGATAATGATCTTGTTTCATTTTCACAAGCCATGGATAATGATAAGTTTAAAAGATGGATTGATGCTATGAGACAAGAGTTGAAATCAATGGCTCAAAACAATGTTTGGGATTTTATAAACTTGCTAGAAGGTTCTAAACGAGTTGATCGCAAATGAGTTTTTAAGACCAAATGCGACTCGAATGGCAATGTTGAAAGATATAAAGCTAGACTTGTTGCCAAAGGTTACACTCGGAAAGGTGTCATTGATTACAAGGAGACCTTTTCACTTGTCTCAAAGAAAGATTCATTGAGAATAATTTTAGCATTAGTGGCTCAATTTGATTTAGAGTTACATCGGATGAATGTGAAAACAACCTTTCTAAATGGGGATCTTAAGGAGGAAGTTTATATGGATCAACCTGAAGGTTTTTCCATTGAAAGTAAAGAAAGTATGATGCGTAAATTGAAGAAGTCAATATATGGACTTAAACAAGCTTCCAAGCAATGGTATATTAAGTTCAATAATACCATTACCTCTTTTGGTTTTAAAGAAATCACTATTGATCGGTGTATTTATCAAAAGATTAGTGGGAGTAAGTTTATATTTCTAGTTTTGTATGTTGATGACATTTTGCTTACTCGCTAATGACTTGGGTTTGTTGCATAAGACTAAAGAATTTCTTTCTAAGAGTTTTGAAATGAAAGATATGGGAGAGGTATCCTATATGATTAGAATTTTAATATTTCGTAAGAGATTAGAAGGTTTATTAGGATTGTCTTAGAAACCTATATTGAGAAGATTTTTGAGAAATTTAACATGAGCAAGTGCTTAGCGAGATGTAGTCCCTATTCAAAAGGGAGATAAATTTAGTCTTATGCAATGTCCAAAGAATGATATGAAACGTAAGGAAATGGAAACAATTCCATATGCTTTTGTTGTAGGCGGTTTGATGTACCTATAAACCGATAGTAGACTCGACATTAGTTTTACGATAGGGTTGTTAGGTAGATATCAAAGTAATCCTAGTATTGATCATTGAAAAGTTGCAAAGAAAGTGTTGAGATACCTTCGAGGAACAAAGGATTATATGTTTATTTACAAGAGGTCCGATCATTTAGAAGTGATTGGATATTCGGATTCGATTTTGGTGGGTGTGTTAATAGTAGAAAGTCAACGTTTGGTTATTTATTCCTATTAGCGAAAGGAGCAATCTTATGAAAAAGTGCTAAACAATCTATCATTGCTTCATCCACTATGAAAACAGAATTTATAGCTTGTTATGAGGCTATAATTCATGCATTATGCTGAAAAACTTTATTTCGGGGCTTGGGATTGTCGACGCGATAAGCAAGCTGCCGAGAATTTATTGTGATAATTCTACGGCAGTTTTCTTCTCTAAAAATGACAAATACTCCGGAGGTGCAAAACATATAGAATTAAAGTATTTTATTGTTAAAGAGGAGATTTGGAAATAAAAAATGTATATAAAACATATTAGGATGGATCTCATGGTTACGGATCCTCTAACTAAGGGTTTACAACCAAAGACTTTCAAAGAACATGTGCTTAGGATGAGTTTTGGTTGTATCGATGATTGATAATGATGTTTGATGGTGATGTTTTAACACTCTTAAGCTCAATAATGATATGTTTTTTAATTTTAGATTTCTTATTCATTACGTTTATGTATATATGATTGTTTGAATAAGAAATTTGTATGTATTTTCATAATAAGTATGTGGACTATATGTTTTTTATATGCAACTTATGAACCTAACATAATAAGTTCTTAATGTAGTGGTATATGAAAGGGAGTATACGACTATACCGTGTATGACCGCCATAACCCACATTATGTGATTTGTTGTGTTGAGGTGCTTATGATGTTAACGGTTTATAAGATTTAATTTTTTGCTAGCCTTATGTTATACTATTAAATGTAATAATGAAACATCCGGCCATGTGGGAGAATGTAAGAAATATGGCTCGATGTTATGGCCCATATTTTACGTAGGCCCATATTAAGTTTAGTTTAGGGTTTTCTTAATTTAATAGTATGTTAAATCTAGATCGTTAATTTAGTACTTGATGGACGTATAAGATTTAATGTTAATAGGTATATAAACTAATCATCTCTCCTCCCTAATTAAGTATGCGGACAAAAAATATAGAATGCACGTATTTTGGCTATCCATTAAGTTATCTGCTATAGAAAAGAGGGTTAAGGGAGAGAAACTAATTTATAAGATTCGTGATTGTTGAAAGCTCTCTCTACATCATGAATTTCGCTCAAAGCAAGTGATTTATTTGCTTCATCTATATGATTATTGTTATATTCAAGATCCTAATGGGCATAAATGATTTATGTTTTGATCTTTAAGTATTCAAGATTACATGATATGATTTGTGTTTTGATCTTTAAGTATTCAAGATTACATGATATGATTTATGTTTTGATCTTTAAGTATTCAAGATTATAGGGAGATCATAAAGGCCATTGATGAAACATGCCGCAAGTTGGATTAGAAAGCCTTCGATTTTGCAAGTTTTCTTAAATGATCTTTCGGGGAATGATTTTAACTCTATCTTCAAGTCATTGCCAAGTTTTCATAAGAAGCTTAAGGAAGAGATAGGTGCAAGTTTGGGCCTTATTTCATAGTTGCAATGCCTGTAAATTTCTATGGGAAGCTCTTTCCACCTCGTTCCCTTCACTTTGTCCATTCTTCTTGTAGTCTCTACTTGGTCCTTCGGTCCTTTGAGATTCACCATTCGGCTATAGCTTACAAGTTGTTAGTAGAATAGAATTATGCAATTCTCTAACATTTAATTTATTAATTTTATGCTTACTGACATTTTATTTAATTTCACCACACTAAACATGAAAATTATTCAATTTGGATTCGAATTGTCAAATTGCAAAAAAAAAAATTGACTTTGATTCAAGAAGCTTGCTTCGAGCTATTTGAAAGGCGGACCACTTTTCTTTTATGTTTTAACATAAAAACTAAGTTGTTGTGGTTTATTTTCTATATGAAACCGCATCATATACCAAGTTTTGAGCTCACACGGCTCGAGATCATGCACAAACATTAAAAATATATATATGTTTTTGTGCTTCTAGATCTATTCATTCTATAAAATTTAAAAGGAGGGAGATAAATCGTTTTGCTCCTCACAGTTTCCAAAACATTTTTTTTTGTTTTATTTATTTAACTTTAACCCCTTGTTTGAATATTTCCTCTTGGGCGGAAAGAAAAGAGAGGAAAGAAAGTGAGAGGAAAGAAAATTATTTTTCACTTGTTGTTTGGATAAGAGTATAAATGAAAAGAAAGAAAGTATATTTTCTTTGTTTGGATAATTGTAAAAAGAGGGAGGAAAGAAAATGTATCATTATATATTTACTATAATATCCATATGATTATTTTTATACATTTAAATACTTATAATAAATTTGTATGAATTTTTTTTCATGAAAATTGCACAAATGATAATAAAATAAAAATATAGCATATAACATCTATCCGAAATGACAAGATGGATAATAAATCATCTCTATAGAATAATCGATAACTATTTACTATTTAACAATAAAAAAAAGAGAGTTTATTGTAGCATTGCGAACAATCATGGAAAGTCAATTAAATGACAAATAATGAGACAAATTGCATATTTGGACGGCTAGGCATAACCCATTACTCGGGTGAACACTCCAAATTTATTGTAAAAATTTGCAGAGTTCCCGAAAACCCAAGGTAGTTTTTGTTTCTTTTTTCTTATCACAAAGACTCAATCAAATGCAACCTACAACATCATGTTGTGGTCGCCAACAATCCAACATACAAAAATATGTTTAGCCTTTTTTGTTTTTTAATAATAATAAGAGATGATGAGCTTTTGACCATTATTTTTTTCTATTGTAACCAATGACTATCTTGGATGGTATTGTTATAGGGGAAATAAAGATTCTATGGTTAGTTCAAAACAAATTAAGCACTCGTAGCTCCAAGAAACGGACAAATACGTATAAACGAGTGAACCCGAACAACATGAGAAAGGCCCAAAAGATCTTTTTTCTTTGGATGGAGCCGAACTTCTCTGTGCTTATCCCCTTCTCTTTACTTGGCTTCTTTCATTTTTACTCTTCATTTTTTTCTCCTTTCTTATTATTCTCTTTATGCAATAAATGTCTTTTATGACTACCTTCAAGTTGATTCCTAGCAGCTCTCTCTCTAATTGAGAAGATGTCTATGTTGGGGGACCCAATCCATATGGTACTCTAATTTCCCGATCTTAGGAGAAAGGCCCACACGAGCGATTGCTGGAAATGGCTAGTTTCTACTTCGATATATATTTTTTTTCCTTCTTTAAGTGTTGATCTTGTTCGGATAGTAGATTGGTTGCGGATTTCTTGTCTTGATTTGCGGATCTGTTTTATTAGAGGTTAGCAAAGGAGGGGGATGGGCGAGGCGAGAGGGAATTTCAACTTGTTTGTTTTGTTAGAGGTTAGCAAAGGAGGGGGACGGCCGAGGCGAGAGGGCAAATATGTGAAGGAGGAAAAAAATTTGATTATCACGTTTTTCCTTCCAAATTTGGGAGGAAAATGGGTCCCACGTGTTTTGCGTTTTTTTTAATTATTTTTTTCTTTCCACCAATTTCCTCCCCAACCCAAACGAAGGAAACTTTTCTTTTCTCTCCCTTACTTTCAACCGAATCCAAACACGAGGTAAAATTTTTCACATAATTGAAACGTCTCACACATGTTTGCCATGTTGTTGTTAAGTGTTGACATAGACTTTATGTGACGGTCCAATTGCGCGAGATAATGGACCCATCATCATAGAATTAACAAAAATATTAAAAAAAAAAAAATTATAGTTTTACATACTCAAATAATAAAGATTAAATAACATATACTCAATTAGAAAAAAATTTGACATATACAATACATCAAAAAATATAATTAACTCTAAGAAAAATCTTAAATAGAGAAGAAAAAAATTAGATGTTCAACTTTGCAAATTTCATCTTGTTATAATTAATTGGGTTTGAATGTTTGATGACATTTTTCCCCTCTGAACTATAAGGGTAATAAAACATTGAGACTTATATTATCAATTTTATCATTTGACTATCACCTTTTGAGCAAATATTTTTCATTTGCTTGATTTAATCGTTAGTATTGATAAAAAATCCTTTTAAAAAAATCATCATATTTTAGTATTTTTTAACTATTTTTTCATATATGTTAGTGAAAATTCAAACCATATTCAAAAATAATTTTATTTTATTTTTTGAAGTTGAAGAGTTTTTTTTTCCTGGACAATAAGCATTCAATAAAGTATGAAAAGTAAAAATAATCTAGAATTAAACCTAATTGATTGTATAAAGCTCACGGTACCACCAACTCAATAGCTCAGGAGCGAAAATATATATCGTTAAACCCAATTGACTATAGAGACAGACAATTGCAAGTTGTTTACAAATATCGATGTTGGTAGGAATATTGGAATGTTTTTGCTCATGGATTGCAAAAATATATTATTTCTGAAAAAAAGATTTTGTGTGGCTATAAGATTTTCTTGAAATATGGAGCCTTGAAGGCCTCGCACAACCAAGACGTGCATTAGTGGCATCGGAGGTAATGTCTTAATGAGATTTTTTTTCTTTTTTTCTTTTAGATAATTAATGCTAGAGATACTTGAATAGTTTTTATTAAAATTATTTTATTAAACAATGGGGCAGCACATAGTGATTCCTTTGTTAATACATTATTTAATTATCATTATATCACAAGATTTGAAAAAAAAAAATTCTATAACAAATGCAACATCAATTAGTAAAAAAAAAATGTAAAAAATTTAAGTATCCCTAACGTTACTCTTATTTTTTTATTTTATTAAATTGAATAATCAGAAAGTAAAAAATAATG
This sequence comes from Dovyalis caffra, assembly GCA_963924115.1. Classification (NCBI taxonomy): domain Eukaryota; kingdom Viridiplantae; phylum Streptophyta; class Magnoliopsida; order Malpighiales; family Salicaceae; genus Dovyalis; species Dovyalis caffra. The sequence continues at coordinate 24,327,137 of CAWUPB010001173.1, forward strand.
ACATATCTAATGGGTTATTTTAGCAATAAAAATGAAATCGAACTATTTAAAAAAAAAATAATAATAATGAACTTGTTGGTCAACGAAATATATGCAAAATTGTTGATCTTTTACTTTTCAAAGCATTTTTTCCTTTTATTTTTTCTTTCACCATCTAATTTTTCAAGTTCATATACGTACTTTTAGTTTTTTTTTAACTACTTTTTTGGTTTTAAATAGTTAGGTAACTTTTTAAAATTTTAATTTAATCAATAATGTAGATTGAAATCCACCAATAGCCTGCATTGCCCTAATTGTTTTTTTTTTTTTTTTACTACTTTGCTTTTAAGTAAATAACTGAAGTTTCAAATAAATGTCTTATATTCCACTACTTAATTTTAGAGTATAAATTAAAATAACGTAAAATAATAATAATAATAATCAAACTTTAGGGAGTACAGAGACGATAGATTTCATAACTCACACGACAGAAACATCAATGTAGTATATGATTATAACTTCATTTTAGTATTTTTCTTCTCCTTTTTCTCTCTTAGAAAAACTTATTTTATTTTAAAGTAATTGTCTAACTACCGTAAGTGATTTTCACAGGCGACAACCTCTCATTTTTTTCCTCCTAATTTTAGATGTTTTTATTTTTATTTTGTTTAAATCTACATCTTATATTTAGTTTTATGTAGTTGCATGTGGATTATTTATTTTCCTCGTTTGTTGAAGGGTTTATTTTATTTTATTTTAAATAAAGATTTGATGGTTGTTTATGATTTGATGGAGAAGATTGACACTGATCACCGATTATGGATTGACATGCTCCAAGTGCTATCTATTTTCCATTGATTTATGATGATTCTAACTTATATGCGTACGAGATTCAATCAGATTGTAGATAGAGAATTCATATTTGAGAATTCCGAGGGTTTTCTTTAACTTCTAATTAAATCATTGAAAGAAACATTTATTACTTGAAAGACCGTCTTATTGGTATTGTTGATTATTTTTCCAAATAGCAACTCATTTCTATAGATATATAAAAACGATAATTTGTTTATACTTTGTTTAATTTTAATGAAATTGCTATTTAAAAAAATTAAATCAGCACGTGATTATTGATTCTCCATCTCTGGCATCTATGTTTCTGGCCTTTTTTGTTTTTTCTTTTGATCATCCAATAATTACCACAATAAAAATTAATGGAAGAAGGGTACAAGTCCACGTAAACCAATAACAACAACTGCAACACAATTATTCCGTGATATTTGAACGAATCCACCGTTTTGTTTAGAATCGGGTAATAAAAATATTTTAAAATTTTAAATTAAAATCTAGTATTTATTTAACTTTTTATTAAGTTTATAATAAATTTTATCCTTTAAAAAATGATTTATTTTTCTCTACACATTCATTCTTAATAAATAAATAAATAATTTAAACTGAAATATTAATCCAAAATTTAAAAAAAATAAAAATTTATTTTTCATAAAATTGTATCAAAAAAATAAAAATATAATTAATGTATAAACTTGTATAAAAATTAACACAAAAAAATAATTTTTATTCTTATCCAATGCCGGTGAGAAGATTATTTATTGAAAATATATGTATTTGATTTATATAAATTTATTTATAAAATAATCAATAAAGTTAGTATAAAAAATTATATTTTAATGATGTTTTAAAAAAATTATTGAAATTATTTTATTTCAAAGAGATTGATTTTATAATAATAAAAAATAATAATAAGTATTTGATGTTATATGTATAGATGCATAGTAAAGTTTCAACAAAATCGATGATTTAATATTTATTTATATATCATGACTATATTTAATGGGTCGAGAGTGTATAGCAACAAAAAGTGACAAACATCCAAAAAATCTCAAACAAATTTTAGAAACATATCATATATATTTTATTATCATCAAATTACATGAAAAACATAAAAAAAAAAAAATCAATTTTTTAAATATTTTGTCCTAAATCTATTTAAAAAATTGGTCAGAGATCAGGCCTGTACGTGCTGGAGCCTAGTTCTAGGCCCAAACTAGTCAGACCTACAAAAAAGAAAAATATTGGATGCTACAATTTTTGGGGAATTTTGATTCATCGAAAATGTTGCTGGAAAAATGGGTTCTTAATTTCTTGCTTCTTGAACCCAAATTCAGCTTCATTTTTATCTAAAAATACCTTAAAATCATTAAAATAATATCAATAAATTCGTTTAAAACCTTAAAATTTATTTTTAATATACATATAACATGCAAAAAATTCAAATCAAAATAAAAAAATTTAAAATATTTATGGCTTTCGATCCTTTTTTTTTTTTTTTTACCATTTTATGGCTTGTGATCACAAAAAACGAATTTACTTTTTAAAACAAACAAAATCTTGTTGAGTTTAACGATCAAGATGACCAAATTCATCGCTATCCTTCTCTCTCTCCTCCATGCTAACATAGATCAAAATGCAATACAAATAAAGTTCTGAGTTCGAAAAAAATTCAGAAAAAATGAGGGACTAAAGCATAAATTGTTGATAAACATTGTTGTAAATAGTCAAATAAGCAAGGTTTTTTTTTTTTTTAAAAAAATGATACTTTTAAATCTTATTTACAAAAACAAGATTGTTTTAATTTTATTTGCCAAACAAGGTAATTTTTGTCATGTTGATCAAACCATTTAGACGTGTCGGTTTTTAAATATTAAATTCACTAATAATTTTATAAAATTTTAGAAATAAATATCATTTACAATACATTTATTTCTTTAGTTATGATTATCGGATAAAATCAAATAATAATAAACTCAATCCCATCGATTCTTCAACAAGATCCATTTGCACTACCTGCTTGTGAGACATTGATAACTTTTTTGACATAGATGAAAGGTTCCATTAGGGCCTTACGCTTGCTTAATAGTGATGACTGTTGTGATCCAGAATTATGAAACATGGTTTCCATGCCTTCCGTATTTATCCTCATTAGATTAGCTTCCCAGGTTTGTATTCATCTCTCTCTCTCTTTCTAGCATTAAAACTTAAAAAGCCAAACCTTTTTTCTCTCTATTGGCGTCTCTCTATGAAACGTTGAGTTCGCGCAGTTTTCTTATCAGTTATTAAATAATTACTCTCATAAAATCAAAATAAATAAATCTTCAGGAGCTAGAAACAATTTTTACACAGAGAGATGCTAATAGAGTTACTGATTCTTGAAAGTTTATTTATTTTAATTTTACTAAAGCAATTGTTTTTTAATTGATGCGTTAGTAAAGTTGAGTTTGCTAGTATTTGTTTTGATTTGATAATCATAACTATCGCAACATATGTATTGCAAATGATATTTATTTTAAAAATTTTATAAAATTATTAGTGAATTTAGTATTAAAAGATTGACATATGTAGGTAATTTAATTTAGTTAGCAAAAAGCATCTTGTTTTGATAAATAAAATTTAAATAATCCTATTTTTGTAAATAAAATTTAAAAACATTATGTTTTGAAAAAAAAAAAAAACTCAAAATGAGCCGCGTAAATAAGTGTGAGTGAATCGGACAAATAAATGTATATGAACAGTGAAAGTAACGTTTTCTCAAATCCTCTTAGTTTTATTTGTAATAACGACTCTTGTCGTTATCTGGGCCTCGCATCCATAATTCCACATGCACGTGAGGAGAAACGGTACGGAAATGGTCCAAAATTCGACTCAATTTTTTCTAGATCTGCCTATAAATTTGATTTGAGATTCTCCAATTTTTTTATCTCATGGACGATTTTTCTTGTATTTAATTTTGTTTTAATAGCATTTTTTACCCTTGAATTATTAGGGTGTGGCACATTTAAGCATGTATTATCAATTTAATCGATTTTATTTTTAAACTATCATATTATGAATAAATATAGTCTCTTGATTGATTCTACTACCGTTAATATTGACCAAAATTTTTTTTAAAAAAATTCATATTTTTTTGTTTTCAACTCAAAATTTTTCATACATACTAATAAAAAAGTTCAATCCATTTTTTACGAATAATTTCAATTTTTTTTTTAAAGTTTGAAAGTTTTTTTCTAAATAATAAAAATTCAATATATTATGAAAAATAAAAATAACCTAAAATTATCTCAAATTTTTTTTAATGCCCAAAGAAAATCATATGAATTTACATAACTAATTTTAGTAATTTTCTCAAAATTTTACATATATTATGAGATTAAACTATTTTAAGTTTAATTACGTGTTACGCATTTGATCACACAATAATTTTAAAAATCATATTCAGACTAAAAAAATAAATTTATCTGATTTTTTAGGATCTCCTAACAGACCATTTCAAATTATTTTATATTTTTTGCAATTTATTCTCTATTTTTTCTGTTGCAAATTTGTTTTTATTTAATGTTTAAGAAAAAATAAAAAAGAACTTCTTAATCTAAGTTTTGTTTAAAGTTGGTTGAATTTACATTAGAACCTGTGAAAATTTTCAGTTAAAAATAAAATGAATTATTTTTACAAGAAGTTTTTTTAAGACAACGATTAAATTAAATGAATGGACAATATTTACCTTAAATATGATAATTTTAAAATAAAATTGGCCAAGTTGATAATATAGATTTTAATATATCACAATCTCAATAGTTCAGGAGTAAAAAATATCTTTAAACCATTTTAACTTTTTGATCAATGGGTTAGCCCCATCCCTATTATTAAATCAATTAGCAAATCCTCGTCAAATCCTTCCCATTCCAGGATTTAAGCTTAAATCTTCAGGATGTCCTCTTTCTGATGATTTTGCCTTTATCTACCAAGAGAGCAAGAAAAAGTATGGTTGGCTGAGTAGTTAATGAAAATATAGTTCGTACATAGTAATTATGAAGATATGGTAATTAATTAACAAAAATGTACATAAATTATTATTATTATTATCCTAAAGAAAAATGATTTTTTACTGTAGCAATGATCAGTATTGATTGCTACACTGTTTTTTTTTTTTTTTTTGCCAACGCGGGCCTTTTTTCCTTTTTATTCATGTTTACTGTTCATTTAAACAGTAAACGACTTGGTTTCTCTTTTTTTTTTCTAAACACTAAACATTTTTTTTAATTACCATTTGTTTACTGTTCATGTGAATAGTAACAGCTGGTCTTTTTTTTTCCCTAAAAATTGAATTTTTTAAAAAAAATTTCATTTCTTAATAACGTTGGGTGTTACAATTTTAAGAAAACCAATAATTTATTTTCTTTATTATTTCTAAAATTTAAAAACACAAATAAGAAATATATAAATATAAAATTTTTGATTAAAAAATTATAATTATTTTTTATCATAAAATAGATTATTAAATTGAAATAATTTTTTTAAATACTTTTATATATTTTATTTAACTCGCGAAGCATAGCGCGTGTCGAAAATCTAATTCTCTCTAATTTATCTAATTTAATTCATTAAATAATATTGATAATTGTTATTGCTTAGAGATCCCGTGACGGATACTACGGCAGAGGATATTAATTTTTGAAAAACAAACAGAAACGCATTTATTTATTTATTTTTGGATTATGAAATATGAGAGTATTAATGTTGAAATTCCTTTTTTGCTATCTAAATTGATTGAGAATTGTTGACCGCGGTAATAATATTGACCTTTTATAACCACGTTCGTGTTATATTATTCAAAATTAGATGTTTTTTGACGGTAGATTTAATGCTTTTTTTGTTCATTGAGCTAATGAGATATACAAATTAACATGTTCGTATGCTATTTTTGAATTGCATGCTGATGAGATACATAAGCATTTTTTTTAAATTTCTCCTCCTTAGCACGACATTGATTTCGAAAAGGATAAAAAGAATCTGATTTCTACAATACTTTAGTAAAATTACAGTGATAACTTTTTCTATGTTAAATTGGAAGTTGAAATCACAAATCAATGTAAATGTAATATAATTTATCCAAAATTCGATTGGAAAGTAACTTAAAAATAATAATAACGATAATAATTTGAGAGTATCGGTTTTGCCAAGACTAAAAAAGAAAAAATTGATTGGAAATAGAGCAAAGGTCAACTATATATTAATGCTAAACACTTGAATAATGATCAAGTTGCAGCAATCTTTGTAAGATTTCCATTAATTAATCAATTAATTAGTTTATAATACTCAACCCGACCCGACCCGACCCGATTCCGACTAAAAGGGATAACGAGTATATGAATGGAGCTCTCAGTAAGGAAAGCAGAAACAGAAGAAAGTATAAAGCAACAAAGACAAAATTACAAAACACTGTCATTCCTCAACTCAACTCCTCTCCTCTCCTTCCCTTTCTTCTCACCGAATCGAATTTTGCTTCAGCATCTCTCTTCAGGTAAGCTTGATCCTTCTCTTCTGTTTCTACTGATATATTTTTCTTCTTTTATTAGCTTTTTTAAAATTACCGTTTTCTTTCTTTCCCTTCTGATATAGGCATCTCTGTCACCTTTCAAATTAGGGTTTATCTTCTCTCTCTGCCCATTTGGGTTTTGTATTTGAAGCATGATAGTGTGTGCTAATAACTTATGCAGTACTAATTTTGTTATTTTTAAGGTTATGTACGTGACACGTATTAACTGCCGCGTTCTTTTGATGGGAAATAACAGGAAGCTATGCTACAACCACTGGTACCATTGATTGAATAACAGAAATAAAATTGCAGGGAATGGGAGGTTGCTGTTGTTCTTCAAGGAAACCTCATTTACACGGAACGCCTGTGTATTACTATGTTAGTAATATTTATATCTTCACTCTCTAAGTATATGCATTTCTGCCCGTCATGTCTGTTCTAGTATATGCTGGTTGATTTTAATGTTGTATGATTATTCTGTCTTGTTTTTATTGGAGTGGGTATGGGTTCATTGGGGGTGGGAGTTGCGCCGTTGGGCACTCTGGGAGTTGCATTTGACTTGATAATGACTCCTGAATTGTGTACAGAATTTGGAACTATCAAGAGCTTTAGGATGTGTCTATGAGGTACATGGGTAATCATACGAGATGGTGTTTGTGGTTTGCCCAATTTTCTGCTGCTTATTTTCGCATAAATGCACTGCTCTAGACATGGTTTCTTAATGAACTGGTGTTATTTAATGGCTGTTACACCTGTGAAATGTTATTCTTTGGTGTTGAATCAATATTACTTGGATTGGAAAAGAAAGCCCATTCTTAAGTATGTTTTATGCAATAATGGGAGAATTTTTGGGTTAGTGTTGCCACACATAGGGAACAAAACATGTTATAACTCAGTTGTTTTAGCCATGAATATAAGCTCATATCCATGTCTTTAATTGTAGCCTTCTAATTATTGTACTATTTCACAATCTATACCTTGTCTGACAGCTAGCTAAATAGAGAAGAGCCACGATGCTCTTCAAAGTGCCATTTGCTTGATCATTTTTTCGTGAATCCTAGATTGATTGAATTGTAATCTGTAAATTTCTTATGACCACCGATAAGCAGGGGGAAATGATTATAGAGGTTTGAGGAGTTTTATTGTCGATATTCTGTCAGTGAAATGATGTAAGATGCCATGATAAAATAATCTTAGAACAGATTGATATCCAAAGTTCGCATTCTGCATATTTTTCCACACCATTTTACAATGACATGGCCTAAAATATTCTGCCACTTCCAAGCAAAAATCTCTTGAAATGGACTCCGATACGACCTTCTGGCTAACAAAATATCATCTTGAAATTTAGAACACCCTTGTGCAGTGTCCACCAGCTCTGGAAGAGCATGAGTCCTTAACATCTCACAATGGCGCAGCCTCTGCATTCACTGCAGGTCTCCTGGTCGAATTGAATTTGAATACATCAACGCCTGATACTTTCCGGCCCCCTCCTGCACCTCTGCCATATGATGTGGTTTTGGGATGTCCAGAGTCACCGGATTCTGAATCTGTTAGAGAAACAATTAGTCGCAGCAGTTTTGGAACTTTGGCAACATGCGAAGATCTTGATGAATTGGACTGCAAAACCCGAGCCAGTTCATTGCTCATCTCCCCAAGGAAGTCAGAAGTGACAAAATTAGATGAACCTGTTGCATCAGCAACAGAAGAAGAAGATGCTTGTCCTATATGTCTTGAAGGTGTGGCTGTCTCATTTCTAAGGAGATAAATGCTGTTTGTAAATTTATGATTTTATAGTGTTTCTGGATAGTGAGAAGTAAATCAAGGTTATTTCTGAATTGATGCGTAGTTGTCCAAAAGTAATTAGTCAGCTTTGTCTGCTTGCGCTTGCAGAATATGACTTGGAGAATCCAAAACACATCACAAAATGCGAACATCATTTTCACCTTTCCTGCATTCTAGAGTGGACAGAAAGGAGTGACACCTGCCCCATATGTGACCAGGTTTGCGTCTTGTAAAATGAATTTATGTGCAGTCAGTGGATGATTTTAGTGCCCTTATTACCTATGAGATGATTGATATAATCTGGGTTTCCTTTACATAGCACTTTGCTAACCCCCTCAGTCAAAATCACGCACCAATTTGTTAATCATTTGGTTGTTTCACATAAAAGGTGGAAGCAAATACGAGGGGAAAATTTTTTATTTATTCATGCTTTTGGTGGAATGACTCTAGTACTCACTACTGACTCGTGCTTTTTTCAAATGCTTAATTGCACTCTGCTTTTGAATGATACAGGAAGTAATATTTGACCACACCTTCAATTAGTTGCTGTTTAATGCTCTTCGAGACAGAGATTTATTTGCTGTTCCTATTAAGAGCTTGCCAACTTTAGTGGGCTGCAGATGATGTCAGTTCTCTGTTTCCCACTGGTCAGCAGAGTGCCCACAGGTTCCTTTTTAAATTGGTCTTGCTTGGTTTGAAGGGTCAAATTATCATATTATGTGGTTCCTCTTGGGAAGTTCAGAGGCAAAGGAATGAAGTTTTGACACAATATGGAAACGAGTTTCTCTCTGTTCGTGCCCCTTTATCTTTATTAATACTTCGGTTGCTATTTATGAAATGGATCTGCAGATATTGACACGGTTGTCAGAGGGATTACGTGCAAACAATGCACCACCAAATTAAAAGCAAATGGTCAGTCCTGTCTTCCATGTTGTGTTAGCAAACTAATTTCTCTTCGTTATACATATTCTCCTCTATCTGCTTGTTGTATGCTGCATATAGTTGTTCTTTTGCACTGGGTGGTTTGTAAACTACATCTGTTAGTTTTTGAATGGATCAGCATTTAGCAGTCGATGAATGCATGGAAAATGTAATGAACAATGAAAAGGTATACTGTATTACATGAATTCAGATTTACATGGCATTAGATGTATGCCTGCCATTTAATTTTAGGAAAAATCTTGTATCATCCCCTAAGAAGCATGCATCTGCTGTTCTGCATATCAATTCCTTGTATGTACCTTTTGCATGCCTGATCACAGATTTATCAGCACCTCCCATTCCTTCTCTTTTTGTTTACTTCTTTGGTTATATGTGTGGATGGTCGATGAATCTGTTTCAGGCTGGTTAGTGCTACATCAAAAGCTTGAAGTTACTGGTATTGTATTACAATTGTAACACCTTTTCCATCTAAATGCTTCTTTTTCTTTGGGAAACTAAGTGAAGCATGTATCAGGCAATTTTTTCCTACATTTTTTGAACCAAACTTCAAAAATTGGCCTTGCTATGTGGTAGTCAAATAACTGCTTTTGGCTCACCACTCTGCAAAGCCAAAGAGACTATATATTGCTAACTGAAATTGCAATATCCTTCTCAAAAAAGGAAAAAGAGAAAAAGACAAAGAGGGTTGGGGAAGGATTTGCTAGATAGATCCTTTTTGTTAGTAGTTGGTAGATAAAAAGATCAAAGAGTAGTTTAATGTCAGTGTCGACGCCTAACTTCAGCACCATTTGGAGGTCAGGAACCAACTACCCCCACAATCCTTGGGATTAATTAGTGGAAGCCGGTCGTAGTCGTCTGTCAAATTATTCGTTTTGAAGGGCCAACCATCTGATGCCGTAATTTTCAACTTCTAACTAAGGTTTTTGATTCATTTTTGAAACTGTCTACAATTGTCTTTCTTTTTGGAATCAGAAAAAAGGAAGGGCATCGGTAACTTTCAACAATCAACAGCCGCTGTTTCTAGTTCTATTCTAATTCTAGAGATAGCCTTACAAGTCGTTACTATCCCTACTAAGCCATCATGCTCCACGCAAGCTAGTGGGCTTTTCTCGTCAGAAATGATCTAATTTTTTTTTTTCAATTTGTCGTTTGAGGGTTCAGTGGATTCGAATTGATTTGAGGGCAATTTTTATTTATTTATTTATTTTGGTGTCTAGGAATTTATTTTTGAGGAGTCAAACCTGCAATTTCCTTTTGAAAAGAAAAGAGTGTTGCCACTGTCCACAGGTGTGAGTAATTTTTAGATTCCAAATTTCCAACAGAAGGTGATATAACTTGAAAACATATTGTGGACAGCATTGCAATGTTGTGTGGTATAGAAAATTCTGATGTTAGTTATACGAATTAAAGAACACAAAAGAAGTATTTAAGAGAATTTTAAAATGAAATGGAACACAAAGGTCAAAGGAGGCAGTAGATTGTTGACTTGAGGCGCTTTTGAACCAATAAAAATCTTACACCATCTTTCAACTTTCTGGCGTTGATAACCACAGATCTCAGCGATCCAGAACGCCACCCACGCGCGCAATGTTATTATTATTTTTTTATTTTTTGGCCCCGGAATAACATTTTCTTTGAATTTTAATTTAAAAAACAATTTTTTTTTTTCTGTTGGTTGAAATGACATGACCTCGTGAGTGGATTTCAGAACATTTGTCTGCCACCAAATCACACTATCCCATTCGCATAGACTTTTTTCAGTTTTCACCTTCCACTTTGCCAAAATAACCCTTAAAAAAAAAAAAAAATCTTATTACTATCCAATCCTCCAAACTTAATCTTTCACATATTTTACTTTTTTCTTGAGCAAGCCCCTCACATGTTAACTACATGATATAATTAATCATAATGGTGATCTAATAAATTCGGTGTGGTTCACTTGGTCTGAATAAAAACGAAGTTCGTTTAACAAATTAATAAGATTCTGGCTGGCTTGTTATTAATACGTTTACGTTGCCAAATAAGGCAATTTATGATTCTTTTATAGGGGTGGCAATCTTTAGCTCCTTTATTTTAGGTGTATGAATGAGTGATTATATGGTGTTGAAGATATCAAATCAAAGGCATACGTGAGCAAATTAATTTGGTTGCTCAAATTAATGTAGTTGCTTTAAGCTGATTTAGCTATCTAATGAAAGCATGCTATTGATTAGTTGTCTAATACATTTCTTTGTCACAAGTTACGACTTCCCAAAAATAATGTAAAACAATAATATCTACAGGATCAAAGCATAGAATCTGGTTCATTAAACGCTGCTTAAACATTGATGGTTGAAGCCTTGCAGCGCAAAGTTGTGAAAGACATTCTTGTAATTTACTTAGGACTTCCCAGAACTTTTAACCTTTTTGTACGTGACTTTGTGTCCATAAAGAGGCAGCTTTTTCAGATATCCATAAAAATCTTCCCTCCCTTCCCTTCTCTCTCTCTCTCTCTCACTCACTCACTCTCTCTCTAAAAGGTTTGTAAACTTGAATCAGAGACGGACAGGCTGCTCCCGTTCGCTGAACCATTTACACAACACAAAGATTCTATGTCATCTTGCAAGTGCAAAGATCACTATCATCATCATCTTCCAAGTGAAAAAGACCTGCTTTTTTCCCTCTAAGACCAAAAAACCAAACAGCAATGCTGCTGACCATCAGTGAAATGTCACTACCCATCTTCTCTACTTTCATCCTCATCTTTCTCTTACTACCCTCAAATGCCTTGCTTGTTTCCAAATTTGAAACAAACAAGACGTTGACACCATCAGCACCCTACAACACAATACAAAGCATCAGCAGAAGCAAGAAATTGGAGACTACCAACGTTCTTATCACAGGAAACTCAACAATTTCAAGCGTAAACAAGACATTCAATCTGGGTTTCATTAGCCCTGGTGGGAAATCCAATTGGTACTTGGCTATTTCCTATGCTTCAATTCCAACACCACCAATAGTTTGGGTAGCAAATCGAGAGAAACCCATCACTGATCTCAGTTCTGCAAGGGTAGAAATCACTACAGAGGGCAAACTAGCCATCATTGCATCCCCGAATTCAACAATTTGGCAAAGCACAAACACGGAGAAAGCAAGAGACTTGCTCCTTCTAGAGAATGGGAATCTTGTTCTTTTATCTGCCAAAGAGTTAATTATTTGGCAAAGTTTTGATTTTCCAACAGATACGTGGCTGCCAGGCATGAATGTTACAAGTGAAAGATCACTAATTTCATGGAGGAGCATAAACGATCCGTCGCCCGGTTTATTCTCTTTAAGGATAAACCCACAAGGTTTTAATGAATTTGAGCTTGTTTATAACAACAGTGTCAAGTATTGGAGTACAGGTAATTGGACTGGTAATGCATTCAATGGTGTACCTGAAATGACTATACCGTACATTTATAAGTTCCATTTTTCGGATCCTTTTATGCCAAGTGCATCCTTTTGGTACACAGAGAGAGCATTAGATCGTGGCTTAAAGCCACCATTGAGTAGGTTTCAAGTCGATGCTGGTGGGCAGTTGAAGCAGTACACTTGGACTCAGCAGAATGAGTATTGGAACATGTTTTGGTCACAGCCAGATAATAAGTGTAGAGTTTATGGATTATGTGGGGATTTTGGTGTTTGTAATAGCACATTGTTGAAGCCTTGTGTTTGTGTTTCTGGGTTTAGGCCTGTTAACGATTATGATTGGGAGTCTGGGGATCATACTAGTGGTTGTGTCAGAGAGAGCGGGGGTTTGTGTGAAGAGAATGATGGGTTTATGGAGGTTGGTGTTGTGGGATTCGAGGGAGCGGCTATGGTTTCTTTTGTGGGGACTAGGAGTGTTTGTGAGAGGAAATGTTTGGGTAATTGCTCGTGTATCGGTTTGTTTCATGATGGTAAGACTAATTTGTGCAGGAATTTATATGGATCTTTGTTGAATTTGAGAAATTTGAGCTCTGATAGTACTTCGCAAGATGTGTTATACGTCAGGGTGCCAAAGGAGGGGACTGTGAAGAAGGATGTGTCGAAATCTGTGCTTTTGATAAGTAGCATTGGCGGGTCAGTTGTGCTTTTGGGGTTAGTGGCAGGGATGCTGCTGATTCTGAGAAAGAGAAGGAAGAACGGGAAGGGTGTGGAAGGAGATGGCGCGTTTCCAGGGTTGAATTTGAAAGTGTTTACTTATAAAGAGCTTTATGCTGTAACTCGAGGCTTCTCGGATAAACTTGGGCATGGTGGATTTGGGGCAGTGTTTCAAGGCGAGTTGTTGAATTCTACTACTCTTGTTGCTGTGAAACGCCTTGAAAGGCCAGGCAGTGGAGAGAAAGAGTTCAGGGCAGAGGTGTGTACCATTGGAAACATTCAGCATATCAATCTTGTCAGGCTTAGAGGATTTTGCTCTGAGAATTCTCATAGGCTTTTAGTTTATGATTACATGCCAAATGGCCCTTTGAGTGCCTATCTGCAACGAGATGGTCTGAATTTGAGCTGGGATGTTAGATTTCGTGTAGCTGTTGGCACTGCTAGAGGCATTGCATATTTACACGAGGAATGTAGAGATTGTATTATCCATTGTGATATCAAGCCGGAAAACATCCTTTTGGATAGTGATTACTCGGCTAAGGTATCTGATTTTGGCTTAGCAAAGCTTATAGGTCGTGACTTTAGCCGAGTATTAGCTACCATGAGAGGTACCTGGGGCTATGTTGCACCAGAATGGATATCCGGTGTGGCAATTACCACCAAAGCAGATGTTTATAGCTATGGAATGACTTTGTTAGAATTGCTTGGAGGCCGCAGAAATGTAGAGGCACCACCATCTGCTTGCGGTGCTGGTGGCAGAGAGGGTGAAAAGGGGGAGAGATGGTTTTTCCCTCCATATGCTGCACAGCGAATAATCGAAGGGAATGTGGCAGCAGTGGTGGATGATAGGCTAGGGAGTGCATATGACATCGAGGAAGCTCAGCGCGTTGCATTGGTTGCCGTTTGGTGTATACAGGATAACGAAGAAATGAGGCCTACAATGGGAATGGTAGTGAAAATGCTGGAAGGGGTAGTCGAAGTGGCCACTCCTCCACCACCAAAATTGTTACAAGCACTGGTCTCTGGGGAGTCTTATCATGGTGTTCAGATAGATTCTGGCAATGCGGTGTCTATTGGTGGTGATAATGCTGGAGTATCTAGTTATGGTTCACCTTCATCTCTCGGTAATGCCTCTTCACCAGCTAAATGAAAATGTGAAAGTTGACTGACAAGGCTACTGGAGGTTAATGGATGGCTGAGGAAAAACTAATTCCTTCTCCCTTTTTAACTTTTTTTGTCTTTCATTTTATGTGGATTGTAGCCTTGTACGATATCAGAAATGTAAAGCGAGTTCAAATTTTCTAGGATGTCGATCTCTGCAAGGTTCCATTGCCCAATTATTTTTGTACTGCGACTGTTTCATACTTGGTGATCGTTGTTATCCCAACCCAAGAGCCGAGATTCATTAGGTCATCATGCTTCTTAAAAATGAACGTTATTTGTATTATTGGGGACCAGCACATATCATTCCAATGATCACAAATTCAAAAGGTAGGAGAAAGGTGATCCTGGATGGCCATGTTAGCAGTTGATGTTCTCTTCTCCTAGCAAAAAAGTTAACCACGCAATGATGGCTTGCCAACTTGAGGTTGGCATCTGGCTTAACTAGTCCTGTTAGTTTCCAAATTCCATTTCTTCCTTTTTTTCATGGTTTGGCAGGAGAGGTCTTGCGGGTCATGATCACCATTTGACAATCCCCCAGGTAGACCAAGAGGCAGTTCAATGAGAAAAAAGAGGGCAGACAGAGAGGATCTACGGTATATGCCTAATACTATCCATTTTCATCTGCCTAGCCTTTGCCAATGTGCAGCCTTTTTGAGCCTATTGTTGTGTGCTGTGACTTGTGTTCATAAATGTCCTTTTCAACCCTCTCTAGCAGGAAAAAACACAACGTAATTGTTTTTTTGTCAAAGGACATCCCTATAATTGTGATGCTATGAAAAAATCTCAACATTATTTTTTGACAGATATCTTCTCTTTTGGGCCCTTCTAAATGTTGTGAGAGCATGAGAAATTGTGGTTTACATTGATTTTTTTTTCCTTTTAATTAATTGAGACTATAAAGCGTTAGGTATGAAGTTTAATTAATAACGGGTTGGCTCAATTGACAAGTGGATATACGCTGTACGTTACCAATCGCAATTCAACTTTAAAATCAGAAATTTCATGACTTTTTTTAGTCCTAGATAGCATGAATTGCCTATTAAATAAAAAGAAGGCTGCAAAATTTAAGTGCTGGCTAATGTTTGTGTCAATTTTGAAAGATCACAATAGGTGTTGTGACCTACAATAGTAAAATGCCTTCGGCTTAAATCTGAACAATTGTAACAGAAAAGGTAACTTTTTTTTTTCAGGCAGCAGATGGTAAGGCTGACAATTTAAGTTTTCTAGAGAAGTAACTGGTTCATAATTCTCTGAGCCTAGTAAGTAGGCATTATCAATTTTATCAACGACGTAGGATTCGTGTCACAATTTTATATGGTGACTCACATACCATATCTAGTGTCCTCAGAAAACCACTCTTCGTAAACAAATAACTGAAAACTAACTAGATGCATGGCTAAACTCGAAAACTCGGTCAAATTCTCTCCCTTTTCCTCTCATATTTCTTGCTGTTTCCATGGCTAGCCTCATTTATAGCAAGCATGCAAGAAACAATGGTACAACCTCCTTTATGCTTGCTTAAGAACATAAACAAAAAGACCAAGAGAACTTGGAGTTTTCTGATGCTAAAGCAACCTTACTCTTAAAAACAAGGAGAGCAGAAAGTATAGTAAAATAGGGAACGTCACTAAAGGAAATGACGAATCCAAACGCTGAGGATGGCAGTAACTCATCCTCTGCCGAATCATCCCCCAATATAAAGTTAAGGTCACTTAGTGCTTCTCCCTTCATTGATGGTGCCACACGTAGTGATTCATTTATTGGGGATAATCACCAAGTCTTTCAAACGGCTGATCTCCACTCTGCACCTTCGACATTGATTACTAATGAGGGAGGAGATTATCCTCCTGCAATAGGCTTTGAGGACGCAAAATACATATGTTTGTTGGAGTCTTCCAAGTTATGGGCAATTGCAGGTCCTATAGCATTTAATATCCTTTGCAATTATGGGGTTAACTCGTTCACAAACATCTTCGTTGGCCACATTGGAGACATTGAGCTATCTGCGGTCGCAGTCGCTCTGTCTGTCATTGCAAATTTCTCTTTTGGTTTCTTGGTTAGTTTTTCCCTCAGATCCTCATTGTGTTTTCTTCTAGCTAGCTATTGATTTATTGTTGAAGCAGTGAATTTGCATTACAGCCTTCAGAAGTTTAGTTTCGAAAATTAAAACAAAATATCCTAATCTTAAATCAATTGAAACTTTTCAGATATTTTTCTGCATGTGGTTCAAATCTTGGAGTTAAAACAAATTCTTGACGGAAACTCTGTTTAAAAATTTGTATATGAACTTCATAGATGCCAAGAGTCAATTTAAAAGTCCTTTTCTTGGTTCATAAGGTATTAATGGCAGAGCTTAAAGTGAATTTCTTATCCCCTCTCCAGCTTTACAAGGGAGAGTACAACACCATTTATGATTTGATTTAAAAGTTTAAGATTAAGGAAATTAAACCAGTCGGGTCAAGAATAGATTAACAGTTTTTTGAACATACTACAAAAAAAAAAAAAAAAGGGAGCCAATTCTTAATTAGCACCTTTTTGTTGTACCACACATTTGTCTCGTTGAAATCCAACTTTGAGCAATGAAATTTAGCTTCTGATTTGTGAGGCCATGTAAAGGGTGTAGCACGCTTGTTTTAATCCACTAATTGTTACATTTCTTGAAAATGCAGCTTGGTATGGGCAGTGCACTTGAGACGCTATGTGGACAAGCATATGGAGCTGGGCAATTAAATTTACTTGGAGTGTACATGCAAAGATCATGGATAATTCTGTTTGTTGCTTGCTTATTCTTGTTGCCGCTCTATATGTTTGCCACTCCAATCCTGAAACTCCTTGGACAACGAAAAGATATTGCAGAACTTGCTGGCAAATTTACTATTCAAGTTATCCCTCAAATGTTCTCATTAGCCATCAATTTCCCAACCCAAAAGTTCTTGCAGGCACAAAGCAAGGTTGGAGTTTTGGCATGGATTGGTTTTGCAGCTTTGATCGTACATATTGGGGTGCTTCATCTCTTCATTAATGTATTCAAGTGGGGTTTGGGTGGTGCTGCCATTGCTTATGACGTCTCAGGGTGGATCATTGCTTTGGCTCAGGTAGCTTATGTGGTTGGTTGGTGCAAGGACGGATGGAACGGATTGTCTTGGTTAGCCTTTAAGGACATCTGGGCCTTTGTTCGGCTCTCTATAGCTTCAGCTGTGATGCTTTGCCTGGAGATTTGGTATTTTATGACCATAATTGTTCTTACTGGACACCTTGAAGATCCTATCATCGCGGTTGGTTCCCTTTCTATCTGGTGAGAAATCCCCCTGCCGAATTTACACTTCCTATACACATTCAATATCTTACAGAATTAAAAAAAATAATAATAATAATAAAAAAAATAAAATAAAATAAAATAAAAATAAAAATTTGTAAGCATATTCCTAAGCAAATAAAAGCACCTCGAGGGAAGCAGAAACAGATTTCCTGTTTGATTACAAGAGACACGTTAAGGGACTATTCTTGGTTTATTGATCTTGGATGCAACTGGTCTTTTTCAGCATGAACATCAATGGTTGGGAAGGCATGTTGTTTATTGGAATCAACGCAGCTATAAGGTAAAGCTAACCTTACCTCACTTTCTATTCTCCTTTTGCACTTAGTATATAAATCTGATCCCTTTCATTGAATGTTAATTCCTCATGAAAACCAAATTGTCCTTTATTTTGCAGTGTTCGAGTTTCTAATGAGCTAGGATCAGGCCATCCAAGAGCTGCAAAATATTCTGTTATTATCACATGCATCGAGTCTCTCCTTATTGGGATCCTTTGTGCAGCCATTATTCTGGCAACTAGGAACCATTTTGCATTAATCTTTACTAGCAGCAAAGAGATGAGAAAAGCAGTTGCCAATTTAGCATACCTTCTTGGTATAACCATGATCCTAAATAGCATTCAGCCAGTGATATCAGGTACATATTAATACGCTAACAATACATATAAAAGACCCCCATGTTTTGCATTGTAGAATTTAATGGAATAATTCACCTTGCCATTACATACATCACATGCAGGTGTTGCGGTGGGAGGTGGTTGGCAAGCCTTGGTGGCTTATATAAACTTGTTTTGTTATTACGTAGTTGGCCTTCCTCTAGGGTTTCTTCTTGGTTACAAAACAAAATTACATGTCAAGGTATTCTTCTTTTTATCAGCTTCATCAAACCAACATATATAAACTGGAATATTGCTGAGATACAGAATTTAATTGCTTAATTGCCCCACTATGTATATATGGATCAGATCTGATTAATGAAACTGGTGTAGTTCACGTGTTGTCATTAAATACTACTCTTCATAAATATATGCTAAGCATGTTTTTCTTACGTACAGGGAATTTGGATAGGCATGATTATTGGGACTTTCCTGCAGACGTTGATCCTCATTTATATTGTTTATAAAACCAACTGGAACAAGGAGGTAGGTTCCATATTTACACTTCCTAACTGTAATTAATATCGTATGTTTATCCCTATAATCTTTTGTTACTCTGTGATAGATGCACCACCAGATAACCTTTAAAAAATAAATAATAAAATTGATAGTAGTTCATCATCGGTAAATATTTGTATATCAGTGTACTGTTTATTCTTTATTAATGATTTAGAGTTGAATTTTCAGGTTGAACAAGCATCTGAACGAATGCGAAAATGGGGCGGACAAGAAGAGCAACAATTGTCCACTGATACTAATCAAACCAACACAAGCGTCTAATCAAGTAGCTAAAAAGAAAAATTTTCTATAAAGAACCGATCGTGCATGATAGAACTAGCCTAAACACAGAAAACTAACGAAAAAAAGAAAAAAAACAACAACAACACGAGGGTGACTTAAATTTCTCCATCATGCCTTAAGAAATTTTTTGTATACTTGGAATATTGTATTTGTTTCCCACAGTCCAATTCATGAATTTAATTTCATCAAATGCTTCATGTAAATTTTTATCATAAGCAATGCGATTTTCATCTTCCGCCATGTATTTTTCTATTTGACTTAACTTTTTTTAGCAACTAAAAAGGACAATATTGATATTTAAGGATGAAAGTGGACCGGATCATTAATTTAATTTTTTTATTATGTCTATTATCCGTTAAAAAATCACTATATAAATCTTTACCTAACTCATATCTAATAATACTTGGTTAAAAATCATTTGTCAATAATACTCATTTTTAGTCTTTATAATTTTCAAGAAAAGTTTTTTCTATCCTTAATTTTTTTTTCATTTTGGTCATTTATTTAAAAGTTTCTTTGGTTCTTAAAGTTTTAGAAAAAAATATTTTGATTCTTAATTGTTAAATTTTATGCAATTAGATATATGTATGTTAATAAAAAAGTCAAAATAAATTAGTAGTCATTAATAGAGTAATGAGTGAGTAATCATATCCTTAAATCATATTAGTGGGTATATAATTTTTTATTTTTATCCATTTCAATATTAATTAGATATTTTTAATGGGTATTTATTAGATCAGATAAAAAAGATACTCCTTTTATATCTGATCTATTGTCATCTCTATTTGCATTCAAGAATTTTATTTAACCCTACTTGTCCGAAAGAATAATACTACTACTTCATTTCGGGGAAAGGGATGGAAATTATGGAACGAAAAATGAGATGAATAGAAAAAAGGTCGAAGAAAAAAACAATCCTCTCCTTGTGTTTGGATGGAAAGAAAATGGATGAATGAAAATCAAGAAAAAGTTTTTTTTCCTTGGTTTGGATACTAGAAGAAATAGGAAGGGAGATTTTGAATAGTAAAACTTGTTAGGAATTTAATCTTATTTTGTGTAAATTAGATTTTACAAGAAAATAATTAAACTAAATACACATAAAAATCAATAGCAAAACTAAATCAATTACAAGATTACAACTATAAAAACATTAAATTTACGTAAAAAAACCTCTATGAGAAAAAAATCATGAAACCAATTTTGAAATAATTCATTATAATAAAAATAAAAATAATACAAATAACTCAAGTTTCTTTGTAAACTTGAAAAATAAAAATATTAGCAATAATACTAGTTAATTCTCAAAGTAAATCCATCTAACTACGAAAACTTGAAATCTATAAAAACATCACTATTAAGAAAAAACTTCAATTCTCTTTGCGAAAATCTAGAATATGCAAAAACTCTAATCCTATCTGTGAAAATTTGAAATTTACGAAAACCCCAATATTAGATAACCCTAGCCTTTTTTTCCTCTGTAATTGCTCTCAATTGACAATTGTAGAAATGGAAAGACCAAAACTTTTTTTTTTATATATGTGTATGTCTTAGCTCTGGAAAAATAAATTAAGAAAAAAAAATCTTCTAGTTTCACAGTAGTTTTTTTTCTATTCAACTTCAATTATTTTTCTAATTAATTTATTTTTTATTTAATTTTTTTCAATGGATTATACTAAAACTGCTTAATTATAAGCTAAATTTATAGTATATACCCAACAAAACTATATTGATAACAAAATACTATAGTTATGAAGTGAAATCCAGTTTTTCAAACTAATGGTAAATTTGTAGAAGAAGAGATTCTATGGATTAGAGGGAAGATTTTCTCTTCATTTTTCATTTTTCCTCTAATCTTTCGAAAAGGAGAAACTGGCCACTTTCCGTCGTTCCAAACTCAGAGTTTCATCTTTTGTTTTCTATTTTCTTTGCCGGCATCAAGTTTGGGGTGATTTCTTGTATTTTACTGAAAACAAAACCCTCCGGTGCAAATCCTATAGTCTTCCCACTCTTTTCTTTGCCCCACGTTTTAAAGGTCTAATATTACCAATGCCACTCCAATTCCATTCACCTCCAGACTTCACTTATCTTTTAATAAATTACTATACGAGCCCGTTTCGAACTTTCACTAATTGCAATTTTGCCCATATATGCTTTGTCCCCTTTTTTACCACAACTTTTTCTTTAATTTCGAAATCACACTCACAAAATAAATTGAGTAAATTATAAATTAGTCCCTCTTGTTTAAAAAAATTTAATTAGTCTTTTTTTCTTTCAAAAACTGATCATTTAGTTTTTTGTCTTTTAATTTCGTCAATAATTTAGTGCTTTTATCGACTTTCTGTTAGATTAGAGATTTTTATTTTTAAATTACCTTTGTTTTGATTTTTGGTTGAGGAGAAAAAAAAATGGACAAAAAAATTAAAAAAAAAACATCAGAGGAAGGGCAATTTGAAAAAAAAACCACTAATTTAAATGAAAATCGATAAAACTAAGTTATTGACAAAATTAAAACATAAAAGACTAAATAATTAGTTTTTAAAATGAGAGAGATTAATTAATTTATTCCTCGAAAATAGAAGGACTAATTTATAATTGATCTAAATAAATGAGTAAGAATTTTTTTTTTACGAACAATTATAGTTTAGGGAAAAAGAATTAAGCTTTTTTGTTAGACGATGGAAGCAGAAATTGTACTAAATAATGGTCTTAAGGGGTTTAATGAATGGAAATTGAGAGAGAATGAGCTCACTTTAAAAATAAAAAGAAAATGAGAATGAGAATCATAAAAAGAGCTCACTTTGAAAAAAAAATAATAATAACAATGAGAATCATAAAAAAAATAGTGAGGTTAATGAGAACAATCTAATATTATTCTGTTCTAAAGAATATCTTATTTTTTCATCAAACTTTTTATATTATTTATTTATTTATTTTTATACCTTTTTTATTTTATAAATAAAAAATAAATTTATTAAAAGAGAAAAAATAATTAAGTTATAAATAGATTTAAGTATTTAGATTTTATTTATTTTTAAAACTAAAAAAAAAATCTATTTAATCCTTTTGCAAAACTAGAGTAATTAATTTATAATTTACCCAAACAAAACAAGTGGTTTTGGATTTCACCTTCTTCCCCTTTTTGAACAATTCCAAACCTTTCATTTTAACTGGAAAAAAAAGTAGATTATAAATTAATTTCTCAAGGTTCCAAAAATGAATTAATTAATCGTCTTTATTTAAAAAACTCATTATTTATTTCTTGTATTTTTAAATTTTATTATAAATTAATTTTCACTATTTTTAATTTTTTTGATTTTTTAATTTTTTAAATAAATAAGAAAGAATTGATGAGAAAATATGATATTTTTTTAAATAAAATAATAATAATAATAAATTAAATGCGATTAACTCTAATCAATAAATTAAATAATTGATTTTTGAAACAAAACCGACTAATTAATTTTTTTCTTAAAAACAAAAGAACTAATTTATAATTTACTCCGGGTTAATGCTTTGTCATGATCCCGGGAGTGGACCATGATCGGCACGAGGATCGAAGGAACTATGAGACCCCACATCGATCCAAGTAAGCCTTAGATACTTATACAAATCAAATCTCATCAAATATTATTTCATCTCACAATATTCTTAACTAATATCCATCACATTATATACTTCAACACAAATCATAATTTTAATGCAATCATTGACTTTCTTAATCCATATTCATAATTAATTCCTAATACAATATCCACAACTATAACCATAGAGCTTCTAAGATTACAATTTAAAACAAACATAGATTCTAGAAAATTACAATTAAAGTAAGTTGCAAAATCAAAGTGCCAACTTCAAATCAAGCAACCAAAAGAAAGCAATAAGTAATCTCTCAATATCTTGCAAAATTGAAATAATGAGGGGTGAGCAATCAACGACTCGGTGAGTAGGCATTATATAACATAAATAAGGGAGGAAAATAGACTAAGGATGATATTTTCAAATTCATCTCAAAATACAATGCTTATTTCTTCGAAACAAATACATATCATAAAACACATCGCATATCACAAATCAAATAGTTCAAAACCATTTCCTATCAAATCATCGAAACATTTATCATACATATATTGTATTCATATGAAATCACACACACACACACATATATATATATAGGTTTTTATACACTTATGGGATAATTACGTATCATTAGGTGCGAACACCAAACGGTCACCCCCTCCGGTGACTAAGATTTTGTATGTTGGCCGACACACGGGCTAACATTTTATCTCTTCTGCTATTTGAAGCCTCGTATCATTGAGCTTAAAGGCTACCCCTCCGGTAGCTAGGTTCCCTAGTGGTCTCGAAAAAATTTTCTATAATAACGGGAACTTGTTAAAATTGAAATTTAATAAAATTAAATACTAAAAACATGTGAGAAATGTTTTGAATGAATAAAATAATCCTTAAAGGCTTGAAAGAATGTTCATAATAGTTGAAATAGTCCTTTTATGCTTAATTAACATTTTATTAATTTTACGGTGCATAAATAGTAATTTTTACATGAAATAATTATTTTGAGCATATTGCATGTGCATGAAAAATATTTTATTTCCTTATAATATTTTTTAGAGGGGTTTTAAATTATTTTATGTGGTATTATGAATTTTATGATATGTTGTCAATATTTTATTTGAATTATTATGTGTAGGAATAGTGTTTTTGAAGTAGAATAATTAAATTAGGTACTTTAAAAATGTGAGAAAAGTTTTAAAATGATATAGAAAAATCCTTTAGGATGTGTAGGAGTATCTAATAAATTTAAATAATTTTTTTTTTTATATATAAGGAATATTTTTTATAGGAAATAGCGTACTTTTTACACTAAATAATTAATTTGGAGGCCTAAATGAAGGTATAAAAATTATGTAAATCATGATTAAATTATTTTAATAAATTTTTGAATTTATTCTGAAGAGAAATTGAATTTTGGGAAAACATATAATAAAATTTTAGAATTAAGGACCTAATTGCATAGAAATTAGAGACCTAATTGCATAAAATTAAAAGTTTAAAATTTTAAATTAAATTATCCATGAAGCTATGGAGTTTAAAATTTGTTAAAATATATTTAAGGGGAGGAATTAAAGTAGTCAATTGAAAAATTGAAGGATGATTAGAAGAGTAATTAGAGAAAAGATTAGCAAAATAAGGGACTAAAATTCAGGTAAAATTTTGGACATTTCTCCACCCTTTCAGAAGAAAATTATCTCCATGATTAGGGGTTAATTAATGATTTTTGACTTACTTAAAAAGGAGAGGTGAGAAGGATGCAAAATAGAGGGCCAAAAATTAAAGAAAGACTAATGGCTAAAAATTAGTCCATTTGAAGGGTTAGGATTAAAAGTTAATTTAAAGGCTAGGATCACTCTAAAACATAGAAATTCAAGGGTGGAGATGAGGTAAAAGTTCTACAAAAATTTAGCTATAAATATGGGTGCAAGAAATTTGAGAAAATGCATGGAAATTAGTTAAAATCAAAAGAAACTCTTACAAAATTTTCTTAGGAATTTCCACCCAAAATTTACCCAAATCACCTCCAAACACTTTAAATAAATATAATCAAGGAAAGAAATCAAGCTATAAGATAAAAATTTATCAAGAGGAAATTCTTGGGTTTAGGCTGAATTAGTGGAGGAAAAGAGAGGGAGGAAATTTTCAAATTATCCAACTTTTCAAAATTAATTTGGAGCTTAATCAAGTAAGTTAACTTCATTTACATCACAAGAAACTTTTAATTGATGTCAATTTGTGATTTCTATGCTTTAATTTATGAATTTTAGCTTAAATTTTGAAAATCGAGTTAGGGTTCTTGGTGAAATAAATTTAGGGGAGATGAAATTAAGCCTATAATTCATGTAATTAAGATTGAAATATGTTAATTGAACTTAAATTTGAGGTTTAAAACTCAAAAATTTCTAGGGTTATTCAAGGATACTCATTCAGCCAAAAAGATGAATTTAGGGCTTTTTGATCCTTTAATGCAATTGATGTTTTAGAGCTTGATTATGACTTAATTAGGTGTGAATTAGTGTTTAAAAATAAAAAAATCATTTAAATTGAAGAAAATCTAATGAATTTCTTAGGATTATATTCGGCCCAAACTTAGGATTTTAGGATTTTGAATTCTTTCATCCAATTTATGATTTTTTTAGTCAATTAGTAGTTGAATGAGTATGAATTGATGAGTAGAAAATAAAAGTTCCAAGAAAGTTGAAGAAAATTACCTAAATTAGTTATGCCCAAATTCGACCCATTAAGGCCCAATCGGGGTTTATGCATGAAATTGTCTCATAAATGTCAACTAAATTGATATCTATAATTAATGTGTAATAAATCTACTTGGTATTAGAAACTAATAATGAAATAAGAAGAAAATAATTAGGTTAGGAACAAGGAAAGTTTCGACCGAAGATGGAGAAAAATTAGGGTTATGTTTAAATGAATTCTAATACTTCAATTAATTGATTTGAACTTGGAATGATGTAATGAAATGAATTAAAGGGAAGAATGCTATCAAAACTAAAAATTTAGCCTAAAAGGCCCGGGTTATGGCTTAGGCCCAATAGTGGTCAAAATGGAATTAATATGAGTGATTAACCAAGTAATACGTAGTTAAGTTAGTTCATAAAGTTAGGATTAAATTGAAAATGATTAGGTGTGAAATGTATATTAAAAATTGAAGAAAATGATTAGGTTAAGTTAGGGCATAATTCGGCCTAGTTTAAGAAAATTTAGGAATTTTGATTTATTTTGTGTAATTTTATGTATAATTGTGTTTTTGGAATGATATGTAATGTGTTTTAATTATGGATGTTGTATGTGTTTGAAATGTGGATGATAATGGAATTATGTTATATGATTGGTATATTGGTGTTGGTATAAGTGATGATGGTTGAAATTATCTATGCGGGGTAATATTGTTAATGCATTTATATTATTGACTTTATGCATTATCATGACATAATTGTATGATTATTCATGGCATTCACTTTATGAATCATCACTATTTAGGCATTATCAATGAAATGCTTATGCATGTCTAATTTTATGAAAAATGTTTTAAAGTAATGAAAATGTGTTTTTACGTAATAGTTTTTCAATAGCAATTGAAAATGTTTTAAAGAATGTAGTTTTCATGACTATGAGGATTTCTATGAGAAAGGACTTCATGTGTTTTCCATACCTTGATGATAATGGTTCAGAACTCGGGCAAGTATAGATGTGCATTTTTAGAGACTCGACATGGGGCGTCCATAGAATGGTCCGGTTCGCCGGACACATTATAGAAACCCTAAAGTACCTATGACAGGACACGTTCAAAGACGAAAAAAGAATTTTATGAAAAGTATTTATGTCATGAAAAGTAAAGATTTAGTATATGCACACTAGTGTTTTCACACATGCATATTCATCTACATGCATGACATGCATAAGTTAACTTATTAAGCTATTGCTCATCCAAGTTTCTTATGATGTAGATAATTAAGGTACTATGGCTTACTTCTTCGTTCAGCTGATTTCTAAGGGATGCACCGGACGTATATACCTTGATTGGAGTTTCTACTTCCGAGGTTGATCTTCTACATGCTATTTTGTTTCTAGTGCTTGTCGTTGTTATATATGTACTAGGGTTAATCTGGTCCGTTTGATGCTATGTTAAAAGTAATGAACAAGTAGAGAGAAAACTTTTAAAATAATGTAAATAGTTAATAAGTCAATTTTGTAGTAGTTGGCATTAAACTAGTTTTTGTATGTAAATAGTAGTTTGTATATAATCAAAGTATTAATAGTAAAATAATAACGTCCTTATAGATAGTGTAGTTTACTTTAAGTTATTTATTTCCATGCTAGCATCACCGAAGCAATAAGATAATATAATAAAATAAATAATAATTAAATTAAATGGTGATGAACGAAAAGAAATAATAAATTAATTATCAAGTAATGGGTTAGAATTAAATAAATTTATATAATTTAATAGAAAAGGAATTTGAAGAAACCGAGAGGCATAGATACGATAATTTAGTCCAAAGAATATAAATAAAATAATAAAACGTGAAAAATTTATATTGCATTTTGAACTAAACATAGGACTAAATCATCTTTATTAGACTTCTACGATAAAATTTACACTTAAATATATTATAGATAAGTCATAGTGTCTTGTTAGCTTGCATTCATTACACCCGAAATGTAAGTTAATGGTGGTAATATTCTCAACCTTTTAGGTCCTAGGTTGAGGGTATTATATTTTCGAAAACCAAACATACTTATACATTTTTCAAACCAGAATTTCAAATACTATGTATGCATTTTTAAAAATTATGTGAATACTTAAAATAACAAATATAACACATTCATATTCAAAAACACATATCGAACCATTAACACATTTGTCTAACACATTGAAATCTCATTTTTCATTTATATCAAATCATTTTGATATGAAAATATTTCAAATATTATGAAGTTCGTTCCCATCTAAGTTCTACTGGAATGCTTCTAAATCGTTCTTAAATAATGATGCATGATGAGTACAATCAAGGAATTTTAAAACACAATACACTCGTATAATATCTATTCACGAGTACAAATGATAGATCGAATGAACTTGAACGGATCAAGACGGTTGAGATGGAGTCGCCCTTTTGATGAATCTAATCACATGATAGCGGACAACCATCAATATCATATACCAAGGAATAATCCAAAACAGCTTGAATTATTCTAGAAATAAGTATATAAAACTATCAAAATAAAAATAAAATTGATTGGAAAGACTCGAATCGATAATCTAACTAGACTTTACAATCTCTTTAATAATTCTAATTCATTGCCTAACTAAATCCCATCACCATCAATTCCTAATTAAATCATGAATTTTCAATTCAAACATTTAATCAATCAATCCTTACTTAGAGAATCAATTCTATCCCAATTCATCCAATACTCATTCCATTTTTCTTTAATTATATTTTTATGACTCAATTCCTTATTTTTCCTAATTTTTGGATTTATCATTATTCATTATCTTCAACCTCTCAATTTCTCAAATTCACTTCAAATTAGCTTCTTAATTCACTTAGTCAAGACAATTAAATATTATTCAAGTAACTATAATCACCTAGAATCATCTTTCCTTAAATGGGACATAAAGCCATAACCTTATTCTAATCAATTTCTTAAACATTCAACAAATCCAAAGTAATTGCATTTCGATATCATCATCAACCATACATAAACATCTCAATTAAAAGATTAATTGATCATAAATCTTACCTTCACATTTTTTTCTTTAAATTCCAAATCAAATTTAGCTCTCTAAGCTTTCCAAGCTCCAAGCTAGCTAAACTCCACTTAAATCTTCTAATTTATGGTTTTCCAAAGCTAATTGAATAATGGATTAGCTTAGGAATTGAAGAGAAAATTGGGAGAAGTTTTGAGAGGAAATGTCGCATGAGAGAGAAAGAGAAAAGAAGGGAAAATTCTATAAGGGAGGGGCGATTCATCGCCCCTTTTTATACTAGCTCAAAATTCTCATTTTTTTTAGGTTATTACATTCTCCCCTTTAACAAAATTCATCCTCAAATTTTTATCCTACCCGAACCTTAGTAAATGAACAAATGAGAATGCTTCCTCTTCATTTCCTCCTCAACCTTTCAAGTGGCTTCTTCGATCAAATGGTTCCTTCAAATGACCTTAACGAATACAAGCTCCTTATTTCATAATTTCGAACCCGATGATCTACTATTGTGATCGGTTGCTCCTTATAAGACAAATCGGGACTTCACTCCACTACTTGTAATTCCAAGACATGAGATAGGTCGAGTACATATTTTCTTAGCATGAAAATATAGAATATTAGATGTACACTTAAGAATTATGATGGCAATGCCAACTTATAAGCCACTCGCTCTAATTTAACCCATAATCTTAAATGGTCTAATATATCTCGGGCTCAATTTTCCTTTCTTACCAAATTGCATTACACTTTTTATCAAAGAAATATAAAGTTACCATTCCGAGACTCCACATGTCTCCTTTTAGGATCCGTATAACTCTTTTGTCTACTATGTACGGATCCTAAGGCGTTCTTGAATCAACTTCGCCTTATTAGTAGTGAGTCTGAATTAATTATAGCCTTAAAGGCTCTTTTTCTCTAGCTTTTGCCCAACATATTAGCAATCTACACTTCGACCATACAACGCTTCATACGAGTGCCATATCGATACTAGATTGATAATTATTATTATACAAGAACTCAATCAATGACAAGTGATGAACCTAACTACCTTTTAGATCCATCACACATGCCCTAAACATACCCTCTAAGGTCCGAATCATCTTTTTTGATGGACCATCTCTTTGAGGATGAAATGTTGCACTAAAGTCTAATCTCGGACCAAGTGGCTCTAGTAACTTCCTCGAGAATCAAGATGTAAACTAAGTACCTCAATCCGAAATAATGGAGACCGAAATATCGTGTAAGGACACAATTTGATCAATGTATAACTAGGCATATTGAGCATACCCATAGGTAGTCTTTATAGGTAGGCAATGAGTGGACCTTCTTAACCTATCCATAATAACCTAAATCGAATCATACTCTCTTTGGGTTTGAGATAAACCCGTTATAAAGTTCATTGTCATTCTTTCCCACTTCCACTCGGTAATGGCAACTCTTGTAACATTCCTATCGATCTTTGGTGCTCATACTTTACTTGCTGATATGTTAAGCACCATGAAACAAACTCCATAATATCCTTCTTCATTTCAATCCATCAATAATGCTCACGTAAATCCTTATACATCTTGACGTAACCCAAATGTACAAAATAGATCGTACTATAGGCTTTTATCAAAATTTGTTCTCTTAGCTTTGAATTCTTTGGCACATACTACTTTTGATAAAACCATAGAGTACCTTTATTATCAACTCTAAAACCCATACTCTTTCTTTCTTGTATCTTATTGTAAATTTCTTGGATCTCCTTCTAATTCACTTGAGCCTCTCGAATCTAATCACTAAAACTCGGCCCCACCATACGTCATAAAAGTGGCACATCGATAACCATGCTCGAATTATTGAATGTATTTAGCCACCATCATATCTCCTTACTCGAGTTTCAAAAACTTTTAGATCTTTTAAAAATTAACGAGTGTTTGAGAATTATTTTTTGTTAAACACTTCCTTGAATCGTGCTTATATGAGTTATGGCACATCTAAGGTGACTTTCATCGACTCCCACCATATGTTTGTATACCAACTAATATAAAAGTTGCACAAGCTACCCTATTTGCATCTTCTAGTGCCAAGTGTTTAAAGATCTTTCCATGGAATCTAACTATTCCTCAGCAGCCATTGGATCCGGCTTATCTTTGAACTCATTCGGATTAAACTTCGAAAATGCTCAACTATGTCGACTCGTTGTGGTTGTCTAGCCACTTTTGGATTTTATTATTACTATTGTTGTACCTCTATCATCCTTTGCATATTTTGCATCATGTCATGCCACTCGTCTAAGTAGTAGCACCATTAGTTATTCCTCTCTATCTGCAACATCCCTATTCGAACTCGCATCACCATGATCATTGTTATTTCTCCTTATAGGTAGCATTCTCACTCATTACATGTATATAATCGCACACATAGTTAGTCTTTTTTCCTTAATTACTTAAAACTAATTCACTAGATTATATTCACATTCTCATTTGCATTCACAGTCTCAACTATGTTCACATTTACATTTACATTCTCATTTATGCCTCATAATTCATAGCATTTCCATATTATTACATGACATTCAAACAATGACATGTATTATTCAATCACATTCCTCGCTCTTCACATCAATTTGGCTAACATTCATTACATTCCTTATGGGTTTAATATGATTAAACCAAGCCGACCAAAACGGCTAAAATTAAGGTCATTAAGGACTTAAGAGAAATACATGACTATTTGGAACTTTTCAAGAGGAAGCCACACGAGCGAGAATACTCTTACACGGTTTGGAGAATATTTTTACATGCCCGTGCTTGTTTATTCTAGAAATTTTATCCAAAAGAGGAAGTGTGGCACATGGACAACCCTCCGCACGGTTTGGTGTTCATTTTAGACACGATCGTGTGTCTTTCAATGAAGCAAAATCATTCAAATGAGGAAAGTTGGACACATGCAAAATTGATCTAAATGGTTTAAAGAACAATTCCACATGCCCCTATACTTGAATTAATGAGACACACTTTTCAAATGAAATTAGGACACATGACCGAAACATTTAGGCATAGTTTGAAGAACATTTTCACACGATCGTATGTGTGTGTCTTAAAAAGAAAAGCAAATCCAAAGGATTGAAGACGCACGAGCAATATTGAACTCACACGATTTGGTTAAGAAAATATCACACGACCGTGTGTGATTATTCAAGGAATTATCTTTAAAAGGAATTGAGGCACACGATCGAATCAATTCCACACGGCCTAAACAAAACTTCCAACATGACCGTGTGTGCTCCAAATAAAGGATAACATTCTAAAGGAGATAAAGTCACACGACCAATATAGTTTTACACGGTCGTGTATGTGCATCAATTGGCACATATACACACACACACACACACACATATCACAAAGCCATGCAAAAAGGAAGAACTCATGTTTACCTTTATATATATATACACACACACACACACACATATCATTCAAGAATGACAATTGGGATACGCGGCCATGCTTGCTCTTTATCCGATTTTATACATAACATTCAAAGGGAATGACATATGGCCAAACAATCTCATGTAAAGGAAAGGAAACATTCAGCCACGTAAGTGAATTAATTATAATGTATATGTTTTAAAATGAATGGTACACATTGCCATTCTTGTATCTTATTTGTAATATATCTATATCTTAAAACAAAATAGAGCAGACTACCATGCATTTCCTTAATTGATATATATATATATATATATATATATATATATATATATATATATATATATATATATATATATATATATATATATATATCATTCCATTTAGGGTAATCAATCCGCCTTGTTTCTATGCCATATTTCCTTTTCATTTACTTCCCATGTCATTTCACGCAATTCATCACATTTAATTTTCCATAACATTCAATGCAAACATATACTTATCACGCATCACATACCTTTGCGTCTTACTTGCTATCAAGATGTGATTTGTGTGTGCTTAATTGATCATCCTAACTTAACTAGCTAGGATAAAACTTTGGCTACGATATCACTTTGTGACTCCCTATCCTAGGACCTAGATAGGTCGAGGGTATTATCGATATTGATTTACATTTAACGTGCAATGAATACAAGATAAGAAGCCTCCTCCCTTATACCATCTAATGCATTAGTGAAAGTGGACATTTGATAATTTATAAGGTCCTTAATGAGTATGAGATAGTAGGTCCACTTATGCATAATTCGAGTATGAAAATTTTCATTTCCTTTAGATTAATTTAAGCCATACTAATTTCATATAAACCTCCTCTAATAATTTAGCCATTTTATTTTCTTTTAGTCTTGCCCTTAACATTCATACCTAATTCCTTACTTGTCATCTTAAATTGCAATCATTTCTTTGACTTTACAAATTTTCTCATCCTAGCCACATTAATCGATCAAGCATTTATAATCTACAACTAACCAAAACCGACATGCTAATGACTTAACCTTCAATTAATATTTTTATTTATACCAAAACAATATTTGTTAATTAACTTATATCCATATCAAAAACTACCTAACTTGCTATACATCAAAACAATCGAGGCTAAGCTATGCAAGATTCTCCATACTCACTAACCCAAACCAAAGCACACAAAATGGCAAATCTGTCATTTGTCTCAACGATGACCCTTCATTTGTCTTTATCATTTCTTACATCATAAGAAAACAATAATGAGCACAAGGATGCTCGGTAAGTATAATTCATGTAATGCATGTGATGTCTTTAATGCGTGAATGCACATGATGTATCTTTCATAAAAAAATCCTTTTTTTATGCTTTTGAAACATTTTCCTTTTCCTTTTCGAGTGCAACTTTTCCTTTATCATTTCTTCGGTTGGGGCCTTCGTCAAATCTCTCAACCATCGAGGCCTTTACCAACTCTCTTTATGAAGAAATACCGTTACCATATTTTTCAATCGGGGCCTTTACCAAATCTCTCAACTGTCGAAGGCCCCAATTATCAAGGCCTTTACCAAATCCCTCGAAGAAAAAATGGCATTTTCATGAAAACTATGAAAACCTTTTTCCTTTTTTCCTTTCATGAAAGCATTTTTTTCCTTTCATAAAAATCATTTCCTTTTCCTTTTATCCAAATTATGAATAAAATTTCTCTTTCATGATAATGATGTGCATACTCATTTTTACATGAAATGTAATGCCATATATGTTACCTTATCATTCATACCTTTTAAAATTTCTCAAGAATATGTACACACAAGATGTATCCAATACATGTTCTAGATACATAAGTATGCATATAACAATAATATACACATGAATAATCAAATGTCATGGAAAGCATCATAATCACACATTTCTCATACAAACATGGCCAAACATAATAAGCATCACAACCATCAATTTTTCATACAAACACATTCATTCTATTCCTTTTAGTCCTCCAAACCTCATATTTAAAAATTTCATCTTTGTCCTTATTATTCATACTTAGCCAAATCTAAGCTAACTCGAAGGATAATTCTTATTCTTTCATTCTAGCTTTGGGAATGTTTCTTAGACATTCCATCAAACATTTGATGGGCATTGGACATGGTAGCCATCAATCCGCACTTACTTAAGGATTGTTCATCCACCTTGTTCATGGAATAAGGACATCATTCAAATATTTCAATATCATTTTCTTACATTACAAACACATAAATTACAATACGATTGCAATTTGATCATTTCCACATAATCCTCAACACATATTAACTAACCTTTCATCAACAAATCCTAAATTATCACTAATTATCCTTCTAAACATAAATTCCTATGGTGCAGGTGAGGAATTATACTTACCTCACTTAGAATTTTAGTCTTCTCCTTCCTTTCCTCTTTAGTTTCTTCCTTCTTCTTCCTTTTAAATTTTGGCCAAATTGGAAAAATTGTTCCTTTCTTCTTGCTTGATCTTTTTAGATGGTTTTGAGGCTAATTTAAGTTATTTCTAAGTGGATTAAATTGATTAGAAGGGGTGGATTTCGATGGGTAAAGTTTTCCCTCTTTCAATTTAGGGTTTCTCTCTCTTTCCTTCCTTATTTCTTTCCTTTTTTCTCTCTCCTCGTTTTTCTCCTGTAAAAATCTTGATTTCTATATTTTTCTTCTCATTTTGTCCCATTAGTTTAACTAGAGGGTCCCTAACTTAATTGACACTTAACACCTTAGTCTTCCAACTTTCAATCCTTATAATTGACCTTGAAATTTTCGAGTTCATATTTTTATGTTTTCTAATAATTTGGCCTTCTTCTAGGCCAATCCTAAAGTTATCCAAGTCCTTAAGGTTTCTTAATTATTTCAATTAAGGACTTAAACCTTTAATCTTATCTAATCATTCAATAAACACACTTTTTATTAATTAAACAAAATATTCATACATCACAATTACATTTCTATGAGGGTTTTAGGTCACGGATATTACAACACCCCATAAAGAAATTTTCAATCTGGATATAAACCCTTTATCCAACAAGTCTTGAAGATGAACCTCTAACTCCTTTAATTCAGCTAATGTCATTCGACAATGAGGTATAAAGGTAGGCTCGGTACTCGAAAACAATTCAATACCGAACTCTATTTTTATTTGGGGATTAACCAAGTAATTCATCCGAAAATACATCAAAAAATCCCTAATGATTGGGACTTGGTTGAAACTAATCACATTATCATTGATCTCCTTCGCATATGTCAAATTGGTTACGCACCCCTTTCTCATCATCTTATTTACGATTGTTAGTATGTATGATAGGATTAATATGATTGATGATTGGTAATAGGATTAATATGATTGATGATTTGTATGCATGCTAGGATGAGACTTATCATATTAAATCTTTTAAATTAAATATCAAGTTAGTTGCCTTTCAACATTATGAGGAGAGAACTCCCTTGATCGTTGATGACTTGTTGAGATAACTCAAAGTCACTTCTTTCTCAAGGAATCAAATCATAAACCATGCACTTGTCCCGAACGTTTGGATTCAACTTGAAACAAATTATTGAGTTTATTAAGATAACTCAAAGTTCAATAAACTTATAGGCAAAGCTTGATATTCACATAAGACGTAAGATGATAATGAGTTATTATGCTAATGGGATTATGAATTACATCGGATGTAATTAGTAAGGAGTTACTTACCTATTTCTTCATGTATAATTTATTGAGATAACTCAAGGTTAATCCATGTTGAAGGATAAGATCCTAAACCCACTAAGGAAAACAAGAGTCCTATATTGAAGGTTGTAGAACTTGAAGAAAATGGTAAAAATGAACACATATTTTACTTTTTTAATATATGCAATTCAATTAACCCAATCATATATTTTTTTATCTTATTAGATTACATAGTATAGCTAGCAACACATCGATATAATCGATTATTGATGAAAGTAATGCCTTTAATGGCTTGAACTTCCTTGATCGAGAAATGAATCCGGTGATGGTCCTTCAATATGAGAAAATTCTCTATATGATAAAGAAACCTCTCCTAGTTGAGCCTCCTTAAGATCAAGTCGAAGCTTATATAACATGGCTCAAACATAAAGATGATGCGATCACTACTCGGAGCATCATGCTAGCTACTATGACATTGGAGCATAGGCACTAACATAAAGGCATGAATACCTTTGATATCATAGCAAAGCTTAAGAAAATAGTAAAAACGAATATAGATTTTACTTCTTTAATACATGCTTTATTTAGTGCAATTTAATTAACCAAACCATATATTTTATCTTATCATATTACATAATATGATTAGCAACACATTGATACGATTGATTATTGATGAAAGTAATGTCTTTAATGGCATGAACTTCCTTGACTAAATAATGAATCCGAGGATAGTCCTCAATATGAGAAAATTCTCTATATGATAGAGAAACCTCTCTCGATTGAGCCTCCTCGAGATCAAGTCGAAGCTTATACAACATGGCTCAAACATAGAGATGATACGATCATTACTTAGAGCATCATGCTGGCTACTATGACGTTGAAGCATAGACACCAACATAAAGGCATGAATGCCTTTGATATCATAGTAAAACTTAAGAGCTTGTTTGAGAAGAATACTAGGTATGATCACTATAAGATAGCAAGAAACTCTTTAAAGCCATAATGGATGAGGAATCTAAAGTCAAAAAGCATGTCAATGAGATGCTAAGCTATATCAATAGAATGGCCAAGCTTGAAGTTGGAATAGATGCTGAATTATCTATTGATCAAGTATTATAATTGTTACCCAATAGCTTTGGATAATTCATCATGAATTTTAACATGATGCATATGAAAAAAAACTCTTGAAGAGTTATTGTCCATGCTAAAGGAAGCTCGGTTTGAAATTAACAAGAAGAACAAGAGTTTTGTACTTCTCGTTAATAAGAAAAAAGACATGGTGAAGAGCAAAAAAAGCCCAAGCAAAAGAAGAAGAAGTCTTTAATCGTGCCTACTAAAGGGGTGAAAAAGCCCGAGGCTCGGAATAACTAAAAGGATGCGATTTGCTTTTATTGTAATAAAAAAGGGCATTGAAAGCTCAATTGCAAGGAGTACCTAGAAGAGATGAAGAAGAAAAGTTCTACAACCACCTTAGGTATTTATGTTTTTAAAGCTAATTTTTTTATTTCTAATCCCAACTCATGGATATGTGATGCTATATGTGGTGCTCATATTTTTTAAATTTGTAGAAGCTTAGAAAAGGAAGGAAGATAGTTTAAGGGAGCATGACCTACACGATCGCAATGGATTAAGAGTTAGACCATTAGTTATAGGTATTTATAAGCTACTACTACCATGTAGGCTTATGCTAAGAATCAATGATTATAATTATTATTATTCTTAGTATAAACTAAGGATATTATTTCTATCTTCTTATTTAGAACAAGTTTTTTTTTATTTTTTATTTAATAATAATTTTTATTCTTTTTAAAGATGAGGTTTTATATGGAAATGTTTTGATTGAGAGTATGTTTTAAACATAATGTGACTCCTATATATATATAACATAAATGCTAAAAGACTCAAATGATTTAAATAAAATACATTTGTGGCATCATCAACTTGTCCATATAAATGAGAATCTAATATCTAATCTACTTATAAATGGATATCTAGAATCATTTGGCGATGTTTGATGAATCTTGTTTACTTAGAAAAATGACATGAATCTTTTTTAGTAGAAAAGGAGAAAGAGCAACTAGTTAGCTTGACCTTGCACATGAAGATGTATTTAGGTCCATGTCTACCCATATGAAAGGAGAACATGATTATTTCATAACCTTTACCGATAGTAGATCCTGCTTTGATTATAAAACACAAGTCTAAAAGCATCCGAAAAGTTCAAAGAATTTAGACTTGAAGTTAAGTAACGAACTAGCAAAAGTATTAAAGCATTTCAATTAGATTGAGCTGATGAATACTTAAATGTTAAACTTTTAGATCACCTAGAAGAGAATGAGATTCTCTATCAATAGACATCACATGTTAGATATGGTCCGATCCATTTTATTTAAGGATAAAAACTCCTCAATGTAACTCTTACCTTGAATAGGGTTCTAATTAAGTCTATTTGATTAGACTTCATATGAGATATAGAAAGGAAAGAAAGTAAATTTTTCTTTCTTTAAGATTTAAGGCTATAAAGCATATGTCAAACAATTTGAAAAAGAAAAGTAAAAGCCCAAATCAATAAAGTGCAAATTTATGAATATCTAAAAAGAAACGAATGGATATCATTATCCTACCACTAGAACAAAGTGTTGTTCGTGACTAGACATGTTGTATTCCTTAGTAAGGAACTTATGAATGCTAAAATTAGTGGGAGGAAATTTTAAACTCAATGAGATTTGAGTAGCCTCGCAAATTGACACTCCACTAGTAGAACCCTAAGTAGATAGGTTACAAAGCATTTTAACTACCCCATAAATAGAGACATAAGAATTTTATAGGTTTAAAATGAGTTCATCAAAAGATAAAAGATATGATCTTTTTATCTCAACACATGGAGATGTGTACCCTAAAAGGATTGACCGAGCTAATGCTTATGAAATAACAATGTTAGACATTGATTTTTAGAAATGACAAATGAAAAGGATGTATAGATAACACACCTTGATAATTCTAAAGAACATGTAAATAAGATTTGCAAAATATAAAGGTCCATTTATGGACTCGAGCATGTCTCTAGGAATGAAAATCAATATTTTGGTGAAATAATCAAAGAGTTTGACATTTTCATAAAAAACAAAGATAAACCTTGTGTACATAAAAGGTTAGTGAGAGCCTACTAGTCATAGTTATTCTACATGAAAATTAAATAAATTATTTTTTAGCTATAACATTATCATATTACAATCTATAAAAGATTAAGTATTTAAGAATTTCTTATATGTTACATAGGAAGGTAGCCTATATTATAAGAGATGAGATCTATAGAGATAGATCACTTAAAATGTAAGGGGTCTCCCAATACAAATACACTAACATGATACTAAAAGGTTTAGTATGAAAGAATCAACAAAAGGATTTCTTTCAATGTCACATGGCTTAATGGCCAACTACATGGGTTCCTAGCATTGTTGATCTAATAGTATTATATTACGACAACAACAGAGCCATAACACAAGCTAAAAAACCAAAATCTTATCAAAGGTCTAAGCATGTACTCGTGATGCTACCATCTAATTAGAGAGATTATCGGTCGTGATGATATAAGGATAGAAAAGGTCCACACTAATAACAACATAGTTGACCCCTTAACTAAGCCTTTATCACAGTTGAAACATGAGACCCTTACTCGATCGTTGAAAATAAGAGACATAACTATTTGGCTTTAGTGCAAGTGAGAGATTGTTAGTGTAAATCCCCAAGATCTAACCTTGATTGGATAATTTGAGTTATTGTAACATTGTATTATTTATTTTATTTATAATAAAAGAAGTATTTCTATTAATTTTTATTATTTATGTTTAATTATTGAATAGAATTAGATAGAATTCTATATGATATGCATTTACATTAATGATTGATCGAAGGTTGTGAGATAAATATTAATGCACTTAAATGATATCATTAAATGTCTCAAGTCATAGCATTATCAAGAATGGACATTGACTATATACGGTTAGACTTGTGAGTGCTATACTCATGCTATAAGATAGCGATAGGAGATCTTACACATATTGACATGGTGATGCCAAAGCAAGCATTTAGATGATTTATGTTAAATAACATATCACCTGGACTTGACTCGCCATGAGAACCTATTTGATTTAGTGTATGAGAATCTCATACGAGATAGATACAACTAGTCCTTTAACTTAAAGTCATCATAGTTATCTCATTAGAGGATTTATGTACTTTGATACTCGTTTTAATATAACCAATAAAGGGTTGCATTTGGGTGATTCATTAGGTGTACTAAGAATCTAATGAAGATAGATGGATGACTAAGATAAAATATGTCATTTTTTGTATGCTAAAAGAGTTATCACAATGCACTTCGATAAATGTTTGCTCAAAAAATCGTAACTACGATAAAAGTACACCAATAGAGCATAGTTGGTTTACTTTAAGAGTTAAGACATTTGAGAATCAAAGAAAACTTGTGTAATCATAATCAAACGGACTAATAACAAAGTTTGAAATCACACTATAATAAATTAACATAAGGATTAAATTATATGGTAACTATACTCGTGAAAGGTAATTGCAGATTAATTAATCCTCATAGAGAATTACGTAATCTTGATGCCTTGCTAGAGGCTAATCTAGATTTATATATCAATATATACAAGAGGTGTCTTTTATTCTTGATACATTTTCAACATATCTGAAGCCTATTGAGTCACATGCATAAGTTTAAGTATTCATATAACAAAAGAAAAGCAAAGATGTTGGAAAAAATTTTCAATTGTGAAAGTTTCCTAATTTAGAAAAGGTTTCCTAAAATGAAAAGTTTTCTATTTTAAAAATCGGTTTTTGAATTTGGAAGTTAGTTCCAAATTTGAAAGTAAGTTACCTAAAAAGAAAATTAGTTTTCTACTTTAGGTTTAAGGATAATTTAGAAAATTGTTTCTTAATGTCGGCCTTCTAAAAAATTATTAAAAAAAAAAACTAAAAGAAGTGCAAGTGATACTATTCATTTACTGTAGCTCTAGACTCATTGTCCCTATTCATGTATTTTTTTTTTTGCATCTTGGTCCCTCTTTCTTTGAGATGAATTAATTAGTCCCTTTGCTTTTTTTTTTTTTTTCCTTTTTTAAAGGACCGGGCTGTCATTTTTGGGCTGGCCTCCTTTTTTCTCTTTGTTCTTTTTTTTGAAGGACTGGGCCAGCATACTCAACTCTTTTCATATGAGATCAAAAGTAGACAAACCATTTGGCATGACAAATCTTCCGGACACATATAAACCTTTGTGCTGGTATGTATTGAGTAAAAATTGGATGAAAGTTTGCGGCCATTGCCCAAACATGGAATTGTTTGCACCTAACACAGCTAGAAATCAAGCCCGAAACATGTACCTAAATCACATAACTCGAAGCAAAACCCTCACCACTGTGCAAAGGGGTTTTGAGTTTTTTTTTTAATTGAATTTTGAGCTACAAAATCAAAATTCTTCCTACGAAAAAATTGTAAATTTCAAGAACTAATAATAAATTTAAACCCAAAAATTTAAAATTTTCGAAAGTGTATCACAAGCCATTTGTTTGATTACAACAAAAATTAAGAATCAAACAAAGAAGTGTTAAAAAGGGCATACCTTTAAAGTCAAGAAGACCTTAACGATATGTGAGCTCAAGTCATTCTACACCAATTATAACCCAAACAAACAACAAATCATGAAAGATGATCATTTCTTTTGTTTACGGGATCAAATCAGTTTTAGAAATTGAGGGAAGAGGTGCTCTTACTCTACGTTCGGCGTTAAGGATTTGGATCTGGTTAGTTGAGGATGCAGCAACAAGTGTGAGAAATGTGAACATCAAGAGGGGCAGAGTGAGTCGCTCTGCTTCCATGGCTGTTGACCTTGTAATGTCTTGGAAACTGCTAAGTCCTCTGCTGTATGTATTATAATTATAAAAAAAAAAAACTAAAACCATTGGGGTGGCACTGTTTATTTACTATAGCAGTCCCACCCCCAATTCTTTTAGAGGCTGCAGCAATCCCATCCCCAGTCCCTCATTTTTTTTTTTTTTTTAAACGTCCGCCTTCTTTTTTTCCTTTTTGAGTTGGGTTGCTGAACTTTTCTGTAGCATTCCTCTTTTTTTCTCTTTTTTTCAGTTTTTATATTTATAAGACTATTATTATATGGTCAAATACATTGTTTAGGTCCTTATTTATTAGAAATATATTTTTTTAAATAATAAAATTATTTATAGTTAATAATTATAATATATTATCATTATATTTGACAAAAAATAGCACTGCTTTTTTTTTTTCTTTTAAACGTCCAAACTCCTTTTTTTCTTTTTTTTTTTTAGTTTCTATATTTATAGGAATATTATTATAGGGTCAAATATATTATTTAGGTACTTATTTATTACAAATATATATTTTTTAAACAATAAAATTATTTATAGTTATTAATTATAAAATATTATCATTATATTTTGCAAAAAAAATATCAAATAATTATTATAAAATAGTTATTTGTGCTTTGATTGTGAATATTGTATTTATTATACAATATAATATTTCATTATTATTTTAAATTATGATACAAATAATATATTAATATATTATTTTATGAATTTGAATATATATAAATATTGATAAGTATTTTAGTAATATAATAGATTTGATAATTATACCATATAATTAAATTAATATTACATTGTTATTAGTTAAATATTATTTTAAATATATTGGTATAATAATATAATATTTATTAATAAATGATTTATTTAAATATCATATGGCAATTGTTCCCCTTCTATATAAATAATTTATTTTTATATTTTTTTTATCATGAAATTAGGTGTGAAAATATAAAAAAAATGACCATTATTTTTTTATTTTACGTACGGTTTGATGGTAATAGAATATATATGATGTTTTTTAAAATTTTAGTTTGAACATATATATTTGATTATATTATTTTTATTATTTAAAATTTATTTCTTCAATTTTTTGTTTCTTATTAAAATTCTCATTGCATTAATTTTTTAATTTTATATAATTTTATTTGTTAATAAATTTTATTTTTTTATATATGGCTTTTGAAATAAAATTTTAGGACATGATTACTTTTATTTTTTAAAATGTATTATTATAATTTATACAATAGATTATTTTTATGATTTTAAATGAAAATGGCATTGTTGCATATATAAATTCCGGTAAGAAAGAGAGAGCTAAAAGTGTGTTTCAGATAATTTGACTTAATTTTTTTTAAAAATAATAATCAGTTAAAAAAATAGTTTGACTTGATTTTTTTAAAAAAATTAATAATTAGTAAAAAAATTCACAGGTTTTATTTGGTTATATATATATATATATATAATCAAAATTTATAAAAACCAATTTTATAGTTGTTTTTATTTAAATCTTTTCACTTCGATATATTCCATACAATTTAAGTTGGTATTTTTTATATATATTTTTAATTTATTTTATATATTCTGATTCTTATTTAAGTGGATCAAATTTTTTTTTTAAATAATTAGTTAAAATTTTCATAAGTTTTATTTGGTTATGTATATATAATTAGAATTCATCAAAACCAATTTTATAATAGTTTTTATTTAAATCTATTTACTTCGACATATTCCATGCGATTTAGATAGGTTTTTAAATATATTTTTTTATTTATTTTATATACTCTAAATCTGCTAAGTATGATGTAAAACTAAAAGAACTGATTTAAGTGGGTTTTTTTTATATATTTTTTAATTTATTTTATATATTCCGAGTCTTATTTAAGTGGATCAAATTTTTTTTTAAAAAAAAATTAGTTAAAATTTTCATAAGTTTTTATTTGGTTATGTATATATAATTAGAATTCATCAAAACCAAATTTATAGTAGTTTTTATTTAAATCTATTTACTTTGATATATTCCATGCGATTTAGGTAGGTTTTTTAATATATTTTTTATTTATTTTATATACTCTAAATCTGCTAAGTACAATGTAAAACTAAAAGACTTGGGGTATTTGAACAAGTAAATGAATAGAACCCCAATTCTTTTATTTTATTTTTTTGTCTTTTTTTTCTCATTGGGTTGACTCACGACCAAGGCCTAGCTCTTGGGCGTGGCTTTCTTTCCTTTTTTCTTAATGTATCTAGGCCTTGGCAACCCAACTCGGCCTTTTTTTTTTTTCCTCTTTATATATATACATAGGGCTTATGATTGACAAACATATCTTTAGGTTACAATGACCACTTTGAAACCTTTTTAATTTTTGATTTTATTACAAATTTGTAATAGTCGATAATTTTTTGATATAATTTTATTTTTTAATAAATTTTATTTTTTAATATATGAATCTTGAAATAAAATTTTAGAATGTCAATGTTTTATTTTAAAAAAATATATTATTATAATTTATATAATAAATTATTTTTATTTAAATGAGTGTTTTATTTTCGTGTGTGTGTGTGTGTGTGTGTGTGTGTGTGTGTGTGTGTTGTATATATATAGAGAGAGAGAGAGAGAGAGCTAAAAGTATATTTTAAATAGTTTGACTCAATTTTTTTTAAAAAAAATTATAACGAGTTAAAAAATTCACAAGTTTTATTTTA
This sequence comes from Dovyalis caffra, assembly GCA_963924115.1. Taxonomy (NCBI): domain Eukaryota; kingdom Viridiplantae; phylum Streptophyta; class Magnoliopsida; order Malpighiales; family Salicaceae; genus Dovyalis; species Dovyalis caffra. The sequence goes on from CAWUPB010001173.1 coordinate 24,371,333, forward strand.
TATATATATATATTTATTTATTTATTCAAAATTTATCAAAATCAACTTTATTGTGGTTTTTATTTTAACCTATTGACTTCAATATATTTCTACAATTTAGGTGAATTTTTTTTATATATTTTTCTCTTTATTTTATATACTTGTTAATTTGTTGTGTGTGTGTGTGTGTATAGTTTCGTTAAAAATTAACTATACATAGATTTAATTTATATTAATCATCAAAAACAAAACTTTTTATTAGCATTACACCATACGAATCGTTAACCCTATGTATGTAACGGTTGTTTTTCCATAGCGTAGCGCAGGTATCCAGTTAGTATCTAACCTAATTTATTTGGATAGTCTAAATTAATTAATAATTAATTAGGTCAAAGGAGTTTAGGCCAATAGCTTTAATTTAAAAGGCTACAAGATATTTTGGTGGAAAGATAAATATGAATCTTATTGGATAAGGATCAAGGTTTTAAAAGGATAAGATAAAAAGCCTACGTGCATAATAATTCTTAATCCTTGGAGAACTAGGAAGCAATAACCTAGAGTCCTCATTGGACTAATTACCACCATTTCTCCCCCTATAAATACAAAAGGAGGTGCGACAAAGAGGGATAAGAAAGTTAGGCATACACGACTAGGAGAAAAATAAGGAGAAAATAGTTTTCTCCTTTCCCTTGCATGCACCACCTCTCTCTCTCTCTCTCTTAAGATTGTCATAAAATATCTTTGAATAGATTTTTAAAGAGAAAACACTAAACAAGTTAGAAAAAATAGAGCTAACACTCTATTACTTTTGAGTGCTTCTTGTGTGGGTGCTTGGACTGCGTGGATTATCGATAGAGATCGGACACCTAGATAGCTCCTTCTCTGCAGAGGTTAAAATCTATGCTACAAAAGGTAATCCTTTACTTATGCTTTAATTCATGTATGTATGATTAATTGATTCAACAACTTGATCTTGGGAGCCTTAGATGGAGAAAAAATTTGTTTTATTCCGCACCTTCATAGGATGGATGATTCTTCAATATCAAGTAGGATGTTAGGCCATATATCCATGACCTTGTTTGTTGTACTTCACTTTGGGTCTTGTTTTCTTTTTTAATGCCTTTTGTTTAACTGTTGTGATAAGGTTTTTTCTTTATTATAGGTATATATATGTGTGTGTGTGTGTGCGTGCGTGTATATATTTCCCAATGTTCGATGAGTACTCTAAGAATGTCAAATAAATAAATAAATTCTTAACCATATGAAACCATATTTTCTCTTTAATTTTTTTAGCTAGAAAAATAGGTTAAACTATGCTAGGCGACATGTTTTTTTTAATAGAAGTTTGATTGCCACATGATAAATGGTGGTGCATGGCGGATATGTTTTAAAAAGAAATTGTTTATTGATTGTTTATTTGCATGATTTTGAAACGTGTAATTGGCGATGGTGGTAGAGCACTATTAAAGCTATAATTATTAAATAAATCACACACATAGATGGGTTAAAAATATAAAAATACATAGATAGACGGTGCAACTAAACGTATATACAAAACATTATTTTATTTGTGCCTATAAGACAACGATAAATTGGCGAAGTTGCTAGTTTTGTGGTGTTAATTGATTGTCTTGGTTTTGGTCGTTGATATTGTCATTGAAAACATGGGTTGATCGAAGTGTGTAGATACTCTTCATTGTGTCATTCGGGTAATGGCTTGAAGGTTGGCTAGAAAAAAAAAGATGTACGAGGAAGGCGGGTTTTTTCAATTTTTTTTTACTTCATTATGCAAGAACAAGCAAGTGCTTGACACTTGTATTATCAAGATACATGAAGGCATGCATTTAGCCTTGTGCAAACATCAAAGCTTTGTTGGAAAGGGGCATATGCTGTAAAATCTTTTTATTGAAATATTATTAAATAAAAGCATATGTAAGATTTGCCTAAAAAAGTGATCGGAGAGACCAAATACGGACACAAATTAAGAGTAGAGGGACATGATTATTGAAAAATTTAGTCAAGACACAATTAAGATATTTAAAATAATAGAGGGACATCTTAGACCTTTAACCCTTTTATTGTTTATATATATTGAGTTCTTAAGGGCATAATTTTTTTTTTTGGCTAACAAAAAAAAAACCCTCAAATATTTTTTTTTCTTTTATATAGGTGCAGCCATGTGGCCAATTCCCAATGTTTGCCTAGCGTGTGCATTGGCCGGTGTCCAACATTACCCTAGCACACACCCTCTTCCTTATTCTAAAAAATAGTTTTTTGTTTTTATAAAACACTAAAATTATAGATATATAATATAATTAATCATAGTTAATCATGATTAATAGCAATATAATAAAAAATTCAATGGGAGCTCCGATATCAATTGAAGGAATAACATCATATGGAGGAGTGGAATAAATAATAAAATTTTATTTTTCTCTATCTAAACACTCAAGATCATCGTTGAATCAACTAATTATATTAACATATATTTAGATCATTACCTCTTGAAGTGCAATATCAAGGTAGTGGATTGAACTGTAAATGTTCAATCTTTAGTGAAAATCCACACAACTTAGATACCAACACAAAGAAGCGACGGAAGATCAAGAGTGCTAGCTCCAAATTCATTTTGCTACGAAGATCTTGCACTAAATTCTTTTAAGTAGGGAAGATTTTGCATTTTTCTTTCTATAAAGAAGATTGTGTGCATCTCTCTCTTCTTTTAGGGAATTTTGGCTAAGCTTTTGTGTTATGAGTTATCTAGTTGTTTGTATTTTTTTATTTATAAACCTTGTTTAAGGTTTAATAAACTTTTGCCTAAAGTTCTCAAAAATGTCATTCCATTTAAAATATTCTTTACGAGTTTTCATTAAAGCATATTGACCCAAACACCTTTGGCCTAATGACTTAGCAATTAAATAGACCATACAAATAAGGTGAGTTAGGTATTTTATGAAGGCCCAAATTAGAAAACTATTAGCTAAATTACCCCTATCAGATTGTGAAACCCAATTTAAGAAACTATTTCTAAATATTTTAGGAAACTATTTTCAAAATTCTTTTAGTACTTAAGAAATTAAAATCAATTATTTCAATTCGTATTTTTTATCATAATTCTTTGCTTCTCTTTATCCGATCAATCTCAAGCTTATGTGTACGACTCAATAAGCTTCTAGATATATTAACAATGTATCAAGAAGTAAAAGATAATTCTTTTATATCTCGATATATAAATCGGGATTGGCTTTTAGCAATACTTCATGACTACCCAATTATCAAGAAAAATTATTTAATCCTCAACAATATTTCACGAGTATGATTTTTATACAATTCAATCTACATGTCAATTTATCAATGTGATTTTGAACTTGGTTTGGTGTTTGTTTGATTATGATCACAAAAGTTATCTTAACTTTCTAGTAAACCAATCATGTTCTATTGTTATACTTCCACTCGTGATCATAGATTCTTGAGCGAGACATTCATTGAAGGACAATGTGATAACTCATTTAGTATATAAGGAATGACATGTCTTATCTCGCTTATCCACCTATCTTCCTTAGATTCTTGACGTACCCAACGAATCACCCACATGCAACTCTTTACTAATCCTATCGTAATAAATGTTAAAGTACATAAATCCTCTAATAAAATAATCATGATAACTTCAAATCAAATGATCGCTTACACACATCTCATATGAAATTCTCATAGACTATACCAAATGAGTTCTCATGGCGAGTCACGTTTAATGGTATGTTCTCTAACATTATTCACCTTTGTGCTTACTTAGGCATCACCATGCTAGTAGATGTGAGATCTCTTACTACTATCCTATAGTAAGAGCTTGGTACACATAATTTTCACTGCATATTGTCAATGTTCAATTTTGACAATGATATAACTTGGAATATTTAATGATTTTATTTAAGTGCATTGATATTTGTCTCATATTTTTTGATCAATCATCAAAACAATGAATATCATATAGACTCTTATCTAATTCACTCGAGTTATAAATAACATGAATTAATAGAAAGCCTTCTTTATTAACAAATATGCAATAACATAATATTCAAACCATCCAAAAAGGTTGGATCTTGGGCACCTATACTAACATATTTCAACCAACCAACGAAATAAAAAGACTCATCCATTTAAGAAGAATTGAAGCAAGCAAAAAAAAAAAGAGAGAGAGAGAGAGAGAGAAAGTAACTAATTTACATCGTAAAGACGGGGAGAGAGAGTAACTAATTTATCCACCAAGTTTCACTAACATCTCCCTTTCTTTAAGATTAGAATCTAGTCTAACTTTCAATGCCATTCATCTTCCACCTAAAACTATACATTCTAATCAATGATTTGATAACTTTACATTCAATTTTTTTCCTTGGAACATATTTTAGTCATTTTTATTGTTAAAAAAAATATAAATTACAATTGATTAGTGATTGAAATAGTCATGTCATAAAATAAAATAAAATAGACACAAAATAGCAATATTGATGGTGGTAATGTGAAAAGATGATGGTAATAGTAATTACAATGGTTTGGCTAGGATAATTTACATCTAGATTATTGGAATTATGCAAAATAAAATCTATACCATCAATTTAGGTTATTAGATCTTTAAATATTAATTTTTAGACAAATTTTATCCTTTTATATTTTGTTTGGTTGTGAAAATGTTAATCGATAGCTAATTAAAAGGACATCATTTTAGTTTATTTTTTAAAATTAAAATCAATTTAGAAAAAAATATTTAATAATAGTTAGATTTGAATGAAACTTAGATGGTTTTGTTGTTTGTTGATTTAACTTTTATTGTTGGATAATTAATGATGTATGATGGATTTATTTAGTAAAAAATAAAAAAATAATAATACATCATTTTTCAAAATTAATTTTAATTCTAAAGAAAAAATGAAATGCTTAAAATGATGTCGTTTTAAGTATTTCATTTAACATTTAATACTTTAACATAAACATAACAAAATCAATCAAATTTACTTAAAATTAAAAAATTTAAATTGAAATAATTCAAATTTATAATATAAATCCTATTTTATCAAAACTTCAATAGTTCGAGAACAAATAATGATGTCAAATATAATTGCAATAGTGCCATGATTATCACAATAGCAATGATGATCAACAAAGTTCGAGTAGAAATGATTAAGGGTGTTCACTATTCGATGAAAATCAAATAACCGAACCGAATCGCATCGAAATATCAATTTTGGTGCGTTTTTTTTAGAAAAAAAAACAAACCGAAGTAATTTTGGTTTTCGAGTTCGGGTTCGGTTTTTTTTTTTTTAAATTCGATTAACCAAAAAATCAAAAATTTTAATACACACACACACACTCTTTAAGTCGGATCACTCACTACACACTTAAATTGAAAAACCCTTCTTCGCTAGATACACTTCCTCCCACAATTTTGTATGTGCTCTCTTTTTCTTTGCTACAAGTATAGATGTATACAAAATAATAAAGATGTTGGTAGATTTTCTATCGTATTTGATTCAAGTCTTCTTTAGTAGATAATTTATTATTTATTTATTTACAAATGCATTTTTTATTTTTTTGGACGCAACTTAGTTTCTTAACTAGTAGTCCACAAAGCAGAAAAACCCCTCTAAATAGAAAATTTCAAAAACTTTAATAGAATCATCCATTTATAGAAAAAATAAATCAAATAAAAACTGAATTATTGAATATCAAAACCAAAATATTTCGAAATCGAATAATATTTCAATTTAGTTTTGGTTATTATTTTTTTAAAATTACTTAAGAAAAAATCATTTAAAATATTTCGAAATTGAATTGAGTAACCGAACTAATTCCCCTAAAAATGATTGCAGTAGCAAAGCGGTGTTCTCATAACGACAAATGATGGTGATGGTAATACAATGGAGTGGTGCGCGACAATGGCAATGAAAACAATGACTGGATACGGTATGATGGCGGCTGTAAGGCAATAACAAAATAACCAAATAACTATTGGTATTATTTTTAACATGGTTAGTTTTCTTATTTAAGAAAAATACCTCAATTTATAAATTCTAATAAATTGCTTGATACAACCCAGCATCAGGTTTTTTCTTTTTATCATTTGTATTAAGTTTGTTCGACTTTTTTTTCCTTGCCAGGGTTGATAGGTGCTAGTGATTAGACACAGAGCAAGATGTTTATCAATTTAGTTCTTTTTCAAATAATAAAAGAAGCTTTCATTCTTGAAATGTCTGTAATCTTAACCCTTGATTGGAACAAAAAGATAGAATTAATTTTTATGAGAAAACTACTTTAAGAATACGAGGAAACAAGGTTGATAATCCGTTCATGCACTACAATTAATTAATTAATTATATTTTTATACTAAGTTAAATGTTAATTGAGTGACTATACTAATTAATTTAATTAATGCAAGCAGTGATTTTGCTGACAACATCAAGAAGTATTGCATATTCACTCTGCTAGTTATTATTTTCTTATCATTTTTATTAAATAAACCATTTATTTAAATTATAAAACTATGCAATTTCAATTTTTATATTTTTATTTGTGCATCTTTTTATTCTATTTTTAGAATTTTATATAGTAAAAAATAGAAAGAAAAAAATAACTAACAAGCTAAGACAAATCAAAGAATATGTGTTGTTTGATTATGCAATTTACTTAATATGGTCAATGAAATCATTTACAAATGGCTCGCATTAAACAAAAATTGATTCAATATAGTAATTCAATTAACATTTAAATTGATACTAATTAATTGTTTATGATATATGAATGATACGGATCGTCAATCTAAGAAAAACTCTAATATTTTAGAAACATTTACTTAAATCATATCAATTTTAATGATCGTTAATATACGGCTTAATTTAAATAAATATTGCATCGTGAATCATGTGAGTTTTTTTATATAAAAACTATACCTGTAAAACCAAGGAAAAAAAAATTCAATTACATGGAATGATTTAAGTTTATTTGAGTTTTTAATACAGTATAACTACATATTATATAAAATGATGTGGCTATTTGTAAGTCTTGGTTGTATTTTTTTTACTAATTTGAAAAATATTACTTTTAGAAAAAATTATATAAAAAATTTTCATTGGCTAAAAAGGCTATAAGGTGGGTCCACAACCATGTTTGACCCTTTAAACTTTTTTTAGTCCCTAAAATATCCTCATCCCTTTGATAAAACCACAATCACCTACAATCCTTAACTCAACCCAAGAGTTAATAATTAACCAAGGTGAAGTTAATAATGACCACTATAAATAGAGGACCCCTTGAGGTCATATTCCTCAAAACCCTACTCTATGATAAGCTTGTTTTCAATTAGAGCTTTTAAAACCCCAGCCAAATCCAAAGAGTACTATAAAAAATAGAAAACAAGGGAAAGACTAAAAGAGGGAGAGAGAGGGAAAGAAAAGGCCAAAAGGCCTAAAAACCAAAGGGGTCAAGGCAGTAATCACCTCACCAGTGTTGGTCATTGAAACCCCACAACCCCAACACAACTTCCACACAAACAAAACCTACAAAATCCTGGTATGTAAATCTTTCTTCCTATTTCTTGTTTTTTTTTTTTTTTTTCCTTAACCCCTAAAACATTACTCTTTGAGATTTTGAAAACTAGGGTCTCTGTCTGTTCAAAACTTATTTTCTAGCCCTCCATTTACACTAACTCTTTCTCTCTAAAACACAAAACCCATTTAAGCTATTTGAGAGAGAGAGAGAGAGCGGGACCTTACAAATTTTACAGGCGTTTCAAAACCCTAGATCAGCCCCCAATTTCCCGCCAAAAACCTATCTCCTAAACATGACCTATTTGCATTCTAAATCTAAATCTGTGCATTTAATAGCGTACCCTTTTCTCTTAATAACTACCACTAAATACTAATATTTTTTTTGTTTCTGTTTCTGATGATAACAAAGATGACAACTGACCCATTTTTAGGTTTTTGAAACAATGGCAGGTTGGTCAATGATAGCTAATGGTTCTGCAAAAAAATCACAACGAAAGATAGCTCCGGACGGGTTTTGGGTGGATCTTGAGCCGAATTCAAAAGTGTCCGTTTTAAAAAGCCAACTCGATTACGAGCTCAGGAGTTGTTTTGATGAGTTTTTGGAGTCATTTTTCAAAGAGATTTGTGGGTTAGATAGTTGTTTAGAGATTCTACCTCCAATGCTTGGAAATGGGCAGTTTTTAGATTTGCTTAAACTGTTTTTGGTTGTGAGAGATAAAGGTGGATATGATGGTGTTACTAAAAATGGGCTGTGGGATTTGGTTGCTCAAGAGTCTGGGTTTGGATTGAAACTTGGTCCGGCTGTGAAATTGGTTTATATTAAGTACTTAGACGCCTTGGAGAGGTGGTTAGAGAGGCTAATTGTTGACAGTATAGAATCGAACTCAGAGTTGAGTGATAGTGGGTTTAATGTGGGTGGGGTTTCGACGGAACTAGGGGCCAAGTTAAAAGGGTTGTTATCCGAAATGCCAGCAAAGGAGTTTTTGGAATTGAATTCTGAGTTGAATGTGAATGCTGAGGTGGAGTCTTATGGGAGTGAGAAGTTTGTTGAGGATGAAGAATCCTTGCTTATAGACTTGACTAAGAGTGGTGTTGATTTTGTGGAAGTTGGGGAATCAGGTGATAATGTGGTAAAGAGGGTCATGATGGATGATTCGCTTTCTAACAGGGATGTAAAATGCAAGGATATTGATGAAAATTTGATAGCTGATTCAAGGAAAAGTGAGAAAGTGGAAAATGAGGATGAGGTGAAGAGCGTGGTGGTGGTAGAAATTGATGGAGATGAGGAAGGAGATAAGGGCAATAATGGTGAGGTTGAGGAACTGGATTTAGAAACTTTTGAGGAATCTGTTTCCAGTCGTAAGAGGAAACGAGAGTCCCTTTATAGAATGCTGAACTGGGTTACAGGAATTGCAAGGGATCCATGTGATCCCATTGTTGGATCATTACCTGAGTGGTCGAAGTTGAAATCTTATGGGAATGGGGAATGCTGGAAGCAGGTTTTGGTGACTCGGGAAGCATTGTTTCTGAAAAGAAATGTTGATTCAACTTCAAGTCCTGAAGGCTCTGTTTGGCAGGTATCTATCACTGACTGATGTTTCCTGCTGTTATTGATAAAGGTGATTGAGAGCATACTGTCGTTCATAGATGGTGCAATGTATCTACTCTATTTAATTAGTGGTTAAAAAGCCTTTTCAGGTGACAATCTGTATGCGTAAATTTGGATTATGGATTATGATTTCTTGTATGTAGATATGATCGACACATGCATACATTATTTATTGAAATCTTCTTCTGTTACTTTTGCTCATTCCTTCACAACGCACAGAGAGTGTAACTTATCAATTTTATGACTTCTGATTGTAGTTATTGAATATTTTGGCCCTTGAGTTGCTGTTATATCCAACTGCCACTATGTGTGGAATGAATTTATAATTGCTTTCAACTAGGGCCAAACACTTTTACCGGTGATGAAATGCTCTCATCATATGCTATTTGTACCCATTTGACGAGGGAACTCCTAATTTACATAGTATTTGGGCCCTTCCAGCTTTTGAATTTGTCACCTGATAGGCTCTGCTAAAAAATAAGGTCACTGGTTGTTCATGATGTTTCTATGTTAAAATTGATTTTAGGTCACACATGTAGCCACTGATTGTGATGTCCGTATGAAGTTTAATGCCTTAATTTGCTATTTATCTCATGCTTATGTTTGTCTCTGTAAATGTTATTATTTAGGTCAGTTTATGTTAATACCATAGCAATCCAAATATCTCTAATTTATAACATATTGTAAGTCATGATATATTACCACTATGTAGAAAAATCAGAAGATGCATCCATGTATGTATGACGATCATGCTGGATCTAGTTACAATCTCAGAGAGAGGTTAAAATGTAGAAAGAAGCCGCTTCCCGGGGAAACATCTTCTCAAGCGCTTGTTTGTTCACAGTCATCTTCTGCAGCCACGCAAACTGATTCAGACCCTTGCATGGAAGGGGTTTATGATGGTGATTCTTCTACTGAACATTCAGTGCTTGACCTTCCAATTACCAAAAGAATTCCTGTGGGGCCATTTTTTCAGGCTGAAGTACCAGAATGGACTGGTGTGGTTTCTGAAAGTGACTCAAAGTGGCTTGGAACTCGGGTTTGGCCACTTGTAACTTCAACTAACAGATTTGTTATTGAAAGGGAACCTATCGGTAAGGGAAGGTCAGATTCATGTGGGTGCCAAGTGCCAAAATCTATAGAATGTGTTAGATTTCACATTACTGAGCGAAGGTTGAGACTGATGCGTGAATTGGGGAAGGCTTTTAATCAATGGAGTTTTGATAAGATGGGTGAAGAAGTTAAACGCTCCTGGACGGTAGAAGAACAAAAGAAGTTTGGAGCTACAGTGAGGTCAAATCCTCTATCTCTCAATAAGTATTTTTGGGATGAGATATTCAGATGTTTCCCGGGTAGGAGAAGGGAAGATCTGGTGAGCTACTACTACAATGTATTTCTTTTGCAGCGCAGAGCAAACCAAAACAGGTCTACTCCAGATAACATCAATAGTGATGATGATGAATCAGAATGTGAATTTGTAACCTATGGCTCTGGGTGCGAAGCAGTCAATTCACCAGGCTCCCTCTTATCAGCAAAGAAGCAGCATAAATATGTCAAATAGTGTCTGATCCGGTTGATGCCTAACTGAGATATAGTCTGGCAGTTTTCTCGTTTTTTTGCTATTTGGCAAATTTTGCATGGCTACTACAGAATTTTCAGTGCTTTTGAAAAGCAGAAGTTTAGCAATTCAAGTTTGTGCTTTAGTGGGTAACTAGAGGAGAGAATTGATGACAGCTATTGTTGTGGAAGCAGCAAACTGTAAGGGCTCAACCAGCCAAATTGATTTTGAAGTGCTTGTGGTTCATTTCTTATGGTTTTTGAGATATACTTCCTGTTCATCCATATATTGCAACATCAATTTCAGGTACCTTCACTTTGCAAACACTTTTTCCTTTTAAGCTGTTTGATGGCAAGGGTGGCTTCAATAGGAACATTAGGAATACTGTGAAATCTCAAATTGGTAGGTTAGATGGAGATGAATAGAAGAAAAGTGTATACTGTGATTCAATTTTAGTCTCTCGTCTATTTTTGGTACGTGCACTTGATATAATAGATTTTAAACATGTATGGAAACTAGTCTTGCTTCAGGCATTTGCATTTCAATATCTCTGTTTTGTGCATCTAGTGATTGCCTATTCTTGTAGACTTGCATGGTGACAACAAAAAGTTAGATGCATACAGAAAAGCACACTACTTTTTTGTAATAATGAAAATGAGAAAACAACTGTAAGAATGATTGATTCAAATGCACACTACTTTTTTTAGTAATGAAAATGAGAAAACTGTAAGAATGATTGATTCAAATGTGATGGTTGGATTTGCATGTTTTTAACCGATTATGAATTTGAAAGCTAACTTTCAAGACCAGTTGAGCTACATGAGTCTGGGAGGCTGGGTAAGGAACAGTTTCATTGGTTGATCAGTCCGGAAACAAAGACACAATCTCGTCTTAATGAGGACAAGATATAAGGAAAGCAATGGAGGAAATTAAGGATTTCTAGATAGACCAGTGGCACCTGAGTAAAGGTAAATAAAATGAACAAATTTTTGTACTTGAGTCACATGTTCCATTCTAGTCTTTCCAGGTGTGTAAGTGACCAATTTGGAGATACACTTTAAAGACGATGTTACACAGTTTTATTTTTCCTCTCAAATGGATTTGACAGTGTAATGGAACAAAATGTCTGGTTTGAATATTTAGGGTGGATTTCAAGTTTGCTTGAAACAAACCAACAAATTATTAGTTTATATGTTGTAAAAGCTTTACCAAAATGGAATGCATGGTGAGTGAAGATGATGTCTTAGATATTTGGAGAGTGAAAATGTTGTCTCAGATTATTTGGGGTTAAGCGTTTACTTGGTTCGCATGTGAAACAGTAGGGATCTTTAGTTCGGGAAAGGTGTGCTGCAAGTTGTTTCTGGTGTGGTGCGTGTTGTTTCTGTTGAATGTATTTCCGTCTTCCCTAAGTTCATATGGAGCTAAACGGCTTTGTGCTAGTGTTATACTTCTTTTGTTAGGATTGACAAAATCACGTGGAGGCAAACTTATAATTAAAGATCCAATAAACCTACTGCTGGAACACAACTTTTAGTTGGAAAAGTAAAAAAGATAAATAACGGAAGTGATTTAGGTGATTTGGTAAAACGCCTTAGTCTATGCCTATTAATAAAACAAAACTTCAATCAAAAGAGGTAGCGTAGCTAGTACAAGAAGCATGAAGTATGGCTTTGAAGGATTACCTAAAATTGAATACTTGGATCTTTTGGAATTTGGTAGGCTAAGCAATATTAGGTTCCTGTGGTTTCAAGTATGACCTTGAAGGATTGTTCCCGAGTTATTGGGTTGATGGGGGATGTGGGCAGCAGCCCTAATTGGGAATTTGGGTGATGGATTAGGTCATTATAATAATTTCAGATCTGCTGGAAAATCTGAAATTATAATATTTCTGTTTAAGTATTTTATTGATTCTAAAGTTAGTTTTCCTATTCTAAAATTGGAATAGTTATGGGTTTACCTAGTCTCAATAGAAATAGTTATGTTGGAGGTTTAAGAATCCTTATCTTTATTGGATTTGTACTTCTACAACTCTATAAATTCAGCATGTATTCTTTCAATATTCAATATGCAATAATATCAAACAATTTTCAGCAATTTGCTTCTGATTATGTGACTCCTAAGAACCCTAGGTGTGAAGCTTAGGATTTTTCTATCCTCTAGGTGTGACTACTAGAATCCTACCCACATATTTCCTCATATTCTAGCAAAAAACCCACTTCAATACAACCCTAAACACACCTAAACAACTCCCCAAATCAGGTACAGAACAGCCCCTAAGTTGCCCCGCATCATGGGTGACATTTGAATTGCATGCTTAGATTTAGCTTGTGGCAAATTCATTGTGGTTTTCATGTACATATCTCAATTAATATTATGCATATAGAGATAATAGGATTCATAGATTCTTAATGATGTCCTCATTGAATTTTTTTGAGTTGGATTTGCTTAGAGTTTGCTTTTTATAGCAGCCAGCTTTCATACTTTAATCATACTTCCAAGAGGGCTTGCTAAGGGACTTATTGTTTATAAGTAGTCATTCTTAAGTGGCAATGACTTAGCTTATTTAGGTAGCACCATCAGTTGTTATCAATGGAGAAGAAAAAAAAAATTAGTTTGCTATTTGTGTGTTACGTGTGCCTTGATATGGATATTGAAGTGGTAAGGAAAATGCAGAACTTACGAGCAACTTAATTCTGGCTCCTTGATGCAGCCACCGATTATGTCCTGTCGTATTATATCTATCGTCTTTCTATTGTGGTTTTTATCTTCTTTATAGAATTTGAAGAGAAAATACCTTATCAGTCTGCATGGATCTGTGCGAAAAAAAAATAAAAAAAAAACTCAGCCTCAGCCCTAATGTTTGTCTTATTCTCTGCTTATTGTAAGCTGATAAATGTTGCCTGCAGTTTATAAGTTGAGTGCCACTTTTCAAGGTTCTTCTGTGGCAACTGAGAAGCAGCCTTATGGTACTCGTTGTCACACATGTCATGCTATTAGGATGATACGTGCAAAATATAAAATCACGTAGATTTGAAAGTAATAAAAAAGGGAAAAATAAAAACTTATCAAGGAAGAAAAAATTATTTTAAAAACTTAGTTAATACTGCTGACACATGGTAGGATGATACAATGACAAGCATGGATAAGAAGAGAGGAAGGTTCCTGGAATCCCTGGACAAGGAAATTATTGTTTCTCTACAAGGATTACTGTCTTATGTCTACAAAATTAAAAGGTTCTTGCAAGGATGACATCACTTTACTGTACACTAATTACAGTAAGGACGCCATAAGTAAGAAATGAAGTATGGTAAAACGATTATGGGGATTGTTATATTTATGGTAAGATTACTTCTGTTGACAATTCAGTTGCAGAAAAAAAATTATTATTATTGTTATTAATAACATCCGTAGCTTTTTGTCATGTACCGTGAATATATGTATTTCGTAGGCTTCCTTCCCATCGGTATCGCCTGCTGTTTTCTCCCATAAAAAAAAATATATGAAACGTAATGATAATGCAATACATCATATGTGAGATGATTTTACTGGACACTTTTTTCAATATCAGCACCGTTTTGGGTCAAACAAATCTGCTGTATACTTTGCTTCAGTAGCTGGCTTCCTCTTTATATTTTCAAAAGCAGCCCCATTTATTTATAATGAATGAATGCATGCACCAATTTTTTTCATATACGGTTTCTTTGGCCCATCTGCCCCTAAATGTAGTATGAAATCAAAATTAGTACGAGCTTGGTAACAGCCCACCTCTCTCTCTCTCACATCTTGGGATTGACACATTTAACAATCACCGACTCAGATTTATTGGGGTGAGTTGTGCAGTTTTTAGTAGTATGTGGGTGACTTGTAACACCATTGAAAGGTGAATAGAGAGTTAGGTACAAGAATAAGAAGGGTTAGGACTTAGGATGTGCCATGACATATACCAGAACATACATATATGCCTCCCTTATTCCAAAGCCTGGTAAAGCAAACCTTTTTCTACTAGTGGTTGAAAATGCTTTCATCGTTTGGACGATAAGAAGAAAAAAGAGAGTTGGATCTGCATCACTCTGTGATCTACAAATTGAAAGATCCCGTTATCTTCATGTAGAAACAAAAGAAGAAAAAGGGCCTATGAACACAGCTGAAAAATGTGCTTCATCCACTCATCTAGCTGATAATTACCTTTTGTATACCCCACGCGTTTTGGAGGAGAACGTATTTATACTATTGATAAATGTAATATCGGCCGCCCATTAATTGAGAAAAGACCTCATTGATGATTGAATTTTTGCTAGTTGGCAAGTTAAAAAGGTTCGTTCTGGTAATATTTCAACATTGGACGGTATGAGAAAAGATTCGAAGGTCTAGCGAACTTTAGAGGGTTAGGGAAGTACATCTAGATACCGCAGCATTGTTTTTCTAATGGTATTCAAATGTCAATGGGTTTTATAAATGCCAAATAACCTATCTTACCTTAAATAAATAAATAAATAATACATGAACAATATATAAAATTAAAAGATAATCATTTATTATAAAGCTTAAAGTGTTTTAGATAAAATTTAAATTTAATTATTTAATTCAAAATATTATATTAAAATCTAATTATTCAGTAAAACACTCAAATTATAAGTGAGAAGAAATATTAGAAAAATTAGACTACAAATAAATAAAAATGAGCTTTTATTTATCTATGGAACTCATTCCTAAACTATTTAACTTAATAATGAGTTTTTAGAACAAGATGGGATCTTCTTTGATGGACTGCACCACGAATAAGAGTATTTGGATTGGACAGCAGTAGATATAGATACAGGAGTTTCTATATATAGAGCAGACTTTTACAACACAGATGCATTACTCTGTCTGGAAAGCATTGATATTTGATTGAAAATAATGTATCATTCCACACAACTCAAGCAGATAGTGACTGGACAAAAAATGTATACCATTTTCTTTTTATTTGACGATAAAAATATCTTCAAACAGTAGAGTATATGTATTTATAATTGGTCTCGTATTGTAATTTTATATCTAACTCTTGAAAAAGAAAAAAGAAAATAAAAAATTATTCGGTCAATCATTCTCTCTGACTGCATAGCCCGTTGGTGCTGTGGTATTATTTATAGCTCTCGGTAAAAAGAAAAAAGAAAAGATTGGAGAGTGGTATGTTAATCTTTCTTGAGACTTGAAATAAGTTATAGAGGAGGCAGCATTTAAGTTTTGTCTATTTATATAAAATTGAATGATTATTACACTTATAAATTATTAATTATAATAATCAATTACAATAATCGATACACAAATCTAATTAGATTTCTTTACTATCATTTAAAAGAGACTCGAGAAACTCACCAAAATATGAATAAAGTATACTAATTTTCTGACAAAAATATATTATATTCATGACATCCACATATTTAAAAAAAAAAAATATCACCATGCTTGTATTAATATCAAAATTCAGCTATCTTTGTAGATGATAAATAATAACTTGCCAAAAAAGAAATAGTAAAAGTAAAAAATGAGAAAAGTTCAAATCGAAACAAAAGTAAAAGAGCATAACCGCAAGCAGCTGTTTTTTTTTCAAAAAAAATTAAAAAATTAAAAAAAATTATTATCAATTACTGCTGGTGTATTTAAAGTACACATTCATGTCCAAACCATTGAAGTTGCTTCTTTCAGTTGTACAAGCAAAACCTTAACCATAATCTTCTTCTTTCCTTCCATTCATTCTCTCTCTCTTGGAAAATAAAAAACAAAAGACAAGGTCTCTTTGAAACAGTAAATAAGAAAGCAGAGACTAAAAAAGGATCATGTCTTCCCCTAGCAAACGCAGAGAGATGGACTTGATGAAATTGTTAATCCTCTAATTCAGTCATCTTTCAGTTATTTATTTTTTTCCCTCTTTTTTCTTTGTTTGGGTTTTGATCGTAAATATTTTTCCTTTTCTTTTTTGGGTTTTTGGTTTTGTTGGGTTTTGAATAGGATGATGAGTGATTACAAGGTAGAGTTGATCAATGATGGCATGCAAGAGTTCTATGTTCATTTCAATGGACCTAATGAAAGTAAATCTTCGCTACCCTTTTCTTTCCTCTCTCTCTCTCTCTCTCTCTCTCTCTTTTACATTTTTATTTTCATTTCTATTATCTCTTTTATAGGATAACTGAAGTGATTGCTTTTGTGGGTGTCTGTTATTTTTATCATGCGGTTTGTAGATTCTAAACACTTAGATGCCTTTTGGTTATAGAAATTAGTTCATTTTTAGGAGGTTCTTGTTTTTTCTATTGCCTAATCTGCATTTTCTCGGAAATTTTTGGCCCAATTTAGAACAAGTCTAATCCTCAAAGTGATATTCTTGTTAGAACTGGCTTTTTTTTTTTTTTTTTTTGGTTTACTTCTTGTCCAAATTTACCGTACCCGACTGCATATGGATATTTTCGGTTTCAGCAAAAAATAGCCATCTTTTACCCTTTTCTGTTATGTGATGAATTATTGCAGGTCCTTATCATGGAGGTGTGTGGAGGATAAGAGTTGAGCTACCAGATGCTTATCCTTATAAATCTCCCTCTATAGGCTTTGTTAATAAGATCTATCATCCAAATGTTGACGAAATGTGAGTAAATTAAATATGGAAAGTGAAACAAGAACTATAGTTACAACTTTCTATACTTGCTAAATCACTACATTTATCCACTTAAAAGGATTCTGATTTTTCAGGTCTGGCTCGGTTTGTTTAGACGTCATTAATCAGACTTGGAGCCCCATGTTTGGTAAATATTTTCATGAGGCCTTTTCAGATAAAAAATTGAAGCTACTGTCAAGCTATAATGTTTTGGATATATGTCTCACAAGTTGATACACATGTTCTCCAGATTTGGTAAATGTGTTTGAAGTATTTCTACCACAGCTTCTTTTATATCCTAACCCATCAGACCCATTGAATGGTGAGGCTGCAGCTCTGATGATGCGTGACAAGCCGGCTTATGAGCAAAGAGTTAAAGGTAGTGATTCCTTATCCTTTTCTTTTCAAATTTTTCTGATTAGGCACTCTACATTATCTAGCTCTGGACTAAAGATTTATATTGTTTTTATCCAACATATGCCTTCTGTTTTTGCCTTACCTTTACATGTTTTCTTAATTCAAACTTAGGTTATGATTATTTAGACTGGCAGTTGAACGTGATTAGTTTGTAGTGGCACATAACAGAATCCGTTACACTGCTGCGCCATAATTGTTTTTAGTTGAGAAGTGACTTGCACATTCTTAAGATTCCAATATTCAGTATCCAAATGTGGTATGTTATCTTTTCCTGTAATGAAACGTAAGGAAAGACCTTGATTTGCTTGTTCTGTATCAAGCTTCATTGAGGACTCTACCCACTCAGTCAAAACCTTTTGGAGTGCAGTGGTTGGTTATGTCATAAGCATCTTAAATTATATGATCTCAAAAGACTTGACTAATAACCGTTTAGCGGAATTTTTATTCGTTCTGTCAAGTTTCAGAGAATTTGAGCTTTCGACCATTTCTGAAAGCTCAATCACCATGCAAGTTGTAATCTTGAATATATCTTTCATGCTCTAAGAATTGCAGCTGAGCATTTGATGGTGACTGATTCTTTGAGATGACTGCAATTGATTTCTTTGTCGAGTCATAATTTGAAAACTGAACTAGCAAGAGATGGACGTACTTCCTAAGACTGATGGAGTTTTGTATCTGTGTATAATAAAAAGCCTCGTTTGTTTGTTTGGCTTGAAAGGATAGACTTTTAGCTGAGAGGAGCACTCTCTTTCTCTCTGTTTGGGTAGGAATCATGAAGGTGCTAAGATATAAAGTAGATCGATCAACTTAATATAAGTAGAACGAAGCTCGATGTTGTTGTTGATTATATAGGTTTACTACGAGTGTTGAACCCAGAGCCCTGCTGCATCTTGTTTTTCTGGTGCTTCGTATTGTTTAGAAGCTAAGTTGTGGACAAAATGAACATGTACTTGATCATTCTCCAGGAGATGCATTCAGTTGTCATCACATTGCGTACCTGTGGTTTATCTAACCGGAAGTTATTAGACATTGATATTTGATTGCTTCATCCAGACGTAGTTGTTGAACTATCCACTCTTTATGTCCTTTGCTTTGCACTTCAACTTAATTTGTGCCAATTTAACATCACCTCTACTCTTATCGGCTCATCAACCAGAATACCGTGAGAAATATGCCAAACCAGAGGACATTGGAGCTGCCCCAGACGAAAAATCAAGTGATGAGGAGTTGAGTGAAGATGAGTATGAGTCTCTTGATGACGAAATGGCTGGCCAAGCAGATCCATAGTGGGCTGTTGCATGTCCTCCCAAGCTTGTTGTATCTGTACATGTTTCTAGCTTCTGTTAAATCAATCCTAACAATTAACAAATGAACTTGTTTATTGGGCAGGAAAAAAGAATTCCATAGCATCTTTATTTATTTCCTTTGTAAAGAAATGTATGTTCGTCTTGTGTTCAATCTTATTCTAGTTTTTCTTGTGTGATCCCTTCTCTTGTGATTAAGTTTAAGTTTATTGAACCAAGGGGACGGTTAAAAATCTATTACAACAGCCTCTCTAATGCTCTCTAATTCCCTCTGGATTTTTTTCTGGGTTTTATTTGGTAGGTAGTAAACATGTTTCCTGAAGGAGGCCTAACCCTATTTCATGGGAAATATATCAGTTGAAATGCATTTAACTGAATAGCCTGCAAATCATTAATTTAGAGACACACACACGCAAATTAGCACATGAAATGTTGATAGGTGGGGAAAGGGGGAAAAATAAGCTCATAAAATGTTGATAGCTGGGAAGGAGGAGAATGGGTGGTAAAAACGGCATTTTCAGTCTTTACCGACCAGAATAGGTATATTTTTTGGCAATTAAGTACGATTCCATGTCTCACATCATCTTGGATCAACCAGCAATGGACGGCGGGGAATCTTTTTCGTCCTGGAGAATAGGGATTATTGGACTACTCAGCCGTCTGATGAACCAAAAGAATACCAATTTACAGATTTTCTCCATCATCCGTACCACTACCACAGGAGTTGAAATACAATACCACCACCTATGGTCATCAACATCATCATGGGAGCTATTGAAAGACAACTCCACAGGCAAATTCGTTAATTTATTTGTTATCCTTCAATTTCCAAAATCTTCACCAAAAACAGTCTTCGCAATTTTGACCATTTCGTTCTTATTCCAAAGTCCAAACTGTATCTACTATTTCAAACAGAGTTTGGACCTCAAACACCTATTACCATCCTACAAAGCATTCCAGACAAGCAAGTAGCCAACAAAAGGGTTTCTATTTTAGCCGATTATTTTGGCAAGGGACTGCAAGTTACATTTCTTGTGTGCGTGGATGCATTACACACGGGAATAGGAGATCAAAACGTCGACGGCAAATTGAAGATGAACTTAAATATGAGATATGCATAGCAATCTATAAGGCACATATGAGAAAACTATTGGATTTCTAAAATCATGCAAGGACCAGTACACAATGGACGAGCAATGACCTACAACTATATTAACAGCACTGGTACAGGCCGCAAAGGGCCACTTGTACACTCTGAGGCTGAACTCAACAACAATTCTTTCCATTAAATTATACACTATCCTTGAGAAAAATCATAAATGGCTTGGCCTCCTTTTACCAGCATCTGTCCTCAACCTCTTAACAGGATTTGCCCAACCAACACTCCCTGCACCGCCGTTTGTTGGTTGAGGTTGGTTCACCCACCCTTGCTGATGGGTATTCTGCTGGTTCAGTCTCGCATCTTTAGGGATTGAACTCAAAACAGGACTTGTGATATTACGGCCCATGCTAGGGGGAGACTGGACCACTTGATCCAGTCCTTGACCTCACTACAGACTTGTCCCGGTCTTTCCTCTTCTTCTTGCAGATAACCAACTCCCCTGGGTGTAGTGGAGAATCATCCAGCTGATATTGTTCCCGACTACTGCCACTTCCACTCCCAACCCTTGTTTCCTTCTGGGGCACATGGACCCTCCTTGCGTCTTCACTAGTAGGAATGGATCCTCGCTGAATTGGCTTATGAGTTGTGCTATTGTCAGGTTCTACATCATTTATTGACTTGTGTCTCTTGCTTAGGCCAAGAGCAGCAGCTTGTTTTGCAGTTGGAGCAGAAATGGAAGTCGATGATGGGCTAGAGAAAGAGAGAGCATTCCTGGCCTCTCGGAAATCTGTGTCTGGAAATGCAATCTTCAAGATATCAAAAAAGAGATCATGCACCTTTCTTGCTTCAGTTCTGACCTGCATGATGTGAACATACCTTGAGATTCTAACTCATTTTGAAGCTTGACCAAGTGAATTAGCTTTGGTGATTGGCACCATTGGGAATTAAGGCCGCTAATTGAAGTAACATATAGAAGAATTCACAGTATACTTTTGTTCTGACAACTCATTCTATCCAAAATGTTTTGATAGAAAAATTTAAAATCTTGTAAATGAAAGATATTACGAAACAGATAATAAGGAATCTTCCAAGTAGTAATAACACGGAACTTTTTAAAAAGAGAGATAAAAGAGCCCTCCAGAAATTGGTGCAATACATAGCAGGACAAATTCCACGTCAAATCATTGACAAATGCTATACCATAGAGAAGTTTCAAAGAGACCATATTCATACTTCCACAGGCTATCCAGAGACATCATCAGAAGCATTTCCAGAAGATGATGTTAAAAATAAGAAAAAAATTATGTTGGAGTGGAAGCTTTGGATGAGAAATCATACCTCATGAGAGAACCCATAAAATTGCATTGCACCCTTTAACATGAATTGCACGTCGAGCACAAGCTCCATCACTCCACTATACTCCAATCTATCAACACGCTGTTCAATCTTCCGTAAATCCAAAAGATTAGTTCCAGCACCACTTACATAACCAGAATTTTCAATCCGTTTCCACAAATCAGCTAGAAGAGGTACAATTTGTTGCCCTTCCTTGTCTATTCTCCTTTGGAACTTGCTAATAACATTCTTACACTGCACAATTGAAGCTTCCAGTTAATATACAGAAATATGATAAGAGTCTACACCAAAAGGTATAAAACATCATGTGCCAAGTCAATCATGATTTTCCACTGTGAAATCCTTTTTTAGAGGCATATGACTAATCAAATTACAGTATATTAACAAGAGAAAATAAATTAAAATAATAAATGAACAAGTACATACCCTTCTCTGGATGACATCAGACATCTTGGTGCCCAACATTGAAGCACCACTTGTGCTTGGAACTTTACCATCCCAACTCTCTCTGGATTGTTCAGCAGCATCATCTGCCGGAGCAGACTGCAAATTCAGTCTGCTAGATTTTGGTGAAGCACGCAACTTAGATGTTTTGGCTATTCTTCTTGAAGGTAAACTTCGTCTACTTCTTGAGGAATCACTCTGATCATGCTTGAATCCACTAGGCTCTACTGCTGCTTTCATTTCAGTATCATTCCTCAACTGTGCTTGATATTTATGATCCACTTGGAATGGCAACAGACAAATATCACCACGCTGCACATCATTGCTAGACTTCTCCTCTGGCCTTTCAACAGGCTGGCGGGGTCGAAGCCGAATACTACGTTTTCGTTTTATCTTAGGTTGCAGAACCTGTTCGTCTTCACCTTCATCACGATCATGTATCCAACTTCCAGATTGCTGGTGATCCATGTGAGAATCTCCAGACACCGCAATTTCCCCTCTTCTAATTCATCTGGCTGTGTAATATTAACAGGAACAGTAAATAGATAGCAATAATAACCAAGTAAGTTACGAAGCACAAGTATAGAGATAGAAGAAACTTAGTATAAAGAAAGAAGAAACATACCGGCTTTTTGGAAAGTGATCCTGGTCTTGCATCTAATGCAGAAAGAGACCCAAATTTCCTTGGAGAAACAGGAGAGATCATTCGTGTCACTTTTCGGCTGTCAGAGGATGATCCTGAGGAACCAGCTTCATCCAATACCTGATTATTTCTAGTGCTTTCCGCAGCTCGGTGATACTCATAGCCACCATCACATGCAGGAGCATCATCTTCTGATTGGTCCTTATTAATGGGTGGTGCCCCAACAACATCACTGGATTCATCATCTTCAAATTCTCGAATTTCTCCCTCTTCTTCATGTGCAGAATAACCATTTCTCTCATCGGAACTTGCCTCAGAATAGTCTCCATTTTCATCATCAATTTCCTTGTAATTAGGAGACTTTTTCCCCTTTGGCCGCCCCCTTTTTTTTTCAGTTTCCATTTCCCCAGATTCCATACCCATACCATCAGCAAAAAGGATCGCTTTTGATGGTTTCTTTGATAGAATAGCAATAGTAGCTTCCACTTCTTTTGTACTGGCTCGAAGCCACTTAGGTACCTGATCATACCTAGTCATCTCCTCAGTCCAATTGAACTCTTCATCCATTTGATCAAATAATTCAACCTCATCTTCACTCCTAGCTATCATGCGATTTACCTCTTGAAGTGATGGAACATCATGCAGAGTTTCTTGATACCGCTCTTCATCATGCAATAATGTCTCTAAAGTCATTCGCCTCTCCTCGTGTGTTGTTCTTTGGTCAAAACGCCCAGCATTGATAACCTCATCAGCCATGTCAATCTTATATTGCTGGATGTTATTCCTTATAAGGCTCTCAATAGAACCCATATATCGATCCTTACCAACAAGGTCATCTTCTAGATCAACTGTACCTCCACTTCTTAATTCATCCTCTTTTTGACAGCTAGAAATTTTGTCAACAACTGCTTCCATATAAATTACTTTCACTTCTCTTGTCTGTCCAATCCGGTGGGCTCTAGCAACTGCCTGTTCCTCATTCTTAGGGTTTGGATCAGGATCATATATGATAACTGTGTCAGCAGACTGAAGATTAAGACCCCTACCAGCCGCACGAATACTAAGCAAGAAAATAAAGCAGTCTGAACCAGGGCTATTAAAGTCAACAATAGCTGATTCACGATCTTCGAGGCTAGTTGTTCCATCAATCCTTCTGTATAGCAGATGGCGCCATTGCAAGTATTCCTCCAATATATCAAGGAGTTTTGTCATGGTACTAAAGAGTAGTACCCGATGGCCAGTTCTTTGAAGTTTTATGAGAATCCTATCCAGAATCCATAGTTTCCCACAAGATTGAACGAGGAAATCCTTGGATAAGTCGTTAAAATATGGGTAATTAAGCAAAGGATGATTGCAAGTTTTTCGGAGCTCCATGCATCTGTTATTTAAAGTTTTATACACCTTAGCCTGGTATGCTGGATTTTTTTGAACCCTGCGCATCTCATCATCAGGGTCAACTCGAATAGTGCCGGTAGATTTAATCCAATCATAAACTGTACTCTGGATAGCAGACATTCTACACCTCAAGACAATGGAAACCTGCACGGCAGCACTATGTTAGAATCCACTGCATGAAAACACAGCAGTATATTAGAATCTACAACATGATAGATGATGACAAATTAATGCCATACCTTGGGAGGAAGTGAACCTTCCACGTCTTCAACACGTCGTCTGAGCATAAAAGGCTCTAAAATTTGATGAAGTCGATGTATTATGATAACCTTCTTTTCAGTCTCAAGCCAGTCATCCTCTCCGTCATGCATAGAAACTTCCCTTTGGAAGGGTTTTGAGAACCAATCATGAAACGCTTTACGATTATCAAAAACTTCTGGTAGAAGTAGATTCAATAGCGACCAAAGCTCCTTCAAGTCATTCTGCAGAACCAAAAATCAAACCGTGTAAAGCCATTGATAAAATTCCTCGTCAAGGGAATTAAAATTTAATTTTTGAGCAATTATTTTTCTTAATATCACAGACTTGCTTCATATATGTCAAATTAAGACTATCTAATTTTCATTTGTAAACTTGAACGTTATCTCGAAAACTTTAGCAAGTCTTATCCAATAAGTAAGAAGACAACAAACCAAGAATCATAATATGTGCAAACAGAAACATATCAGCAGATGTAACAGGTCTACTGATAAGGAAATTTTTCCTCACTTTCCTATAGGATCATGAAGTGGAAAGAAGAGGACATGAATACACTAGTATACCACAAACATCCTATTCAAATAGAGCCATTTTGCAAATCTTGATGATACTCCATTTTTAAAACTTAGTATCAGGAATGGTAGGGATGTTTGGATGCTACAAGCCTGTAATGGTAGGGAAAACCTCTTCTTTTTTTTAGTTTAAACAGTATGCCATTTAGAAAGGCCATGCTTGTGTGTAGTATGTCAATTATAAACATGACCTACGCATCTGAAAAGAGCAAAGTTCAATCCAATAAGACTCACGTTGTTCTTTGATTAACATGAGGTTCAGTAGAACAATAGAACAACAGCCTTTTTGTGCACAATTGTCAATACACGGCAGCACACCCATGAATAACAAGAAAGATATCAAGGCCGAATTTGGGGTAAAAGACAAGGGAAAAAGTGGAGATGGTAGAAAATTATACTCTCGTTGTGTTTGGAAGGAAATGTGAAAAAATAAAAAATAAATAAATAACCAAGGAACAAAAGAACTAAGGTTAAATATGTAATAGTCCAGTAAAACAAACCTATAAAATCAAACTTGAAAAGGTATATCTATGTAAATTAATCCAGTAAAAACTGAAAGGATTGCCTTTCTTATTTTCTCTCCCAAGGAGAAATTTTGTCCCCATCATCTATCGCTCACTTTTTGACCTCTCTTCTAAACAGCAGTAATATCGCCCATTCTTTCTCTGATTTTCTTCCTGCTTTCACTCTTTCCTCCCATTTCTCCTCTCCCAAACATGATCTAAATTACAATCAGACCATGGAAGCACAAACCAGCCACGACTACAAGACTTTATTGCGAGCTAAGGTTTCCCCAGACACACAGATAAGCATTTTAATAACAATAGTGTGTAACTATAAAATAGACAGCTTTAACAAACCTGTAATGGTGTCCCTGTGAGAAGTAAGCGCCTCTGGCAGCGATATCTATCAAGATCACGGGCTAAAACAGATTCCCTGTCCTTCATTCTCTGTGCCTCATCAATTATGATATACTTCCAATCAACTTTAGAAAGTTTCGAGCGATCATACATGATAAACTCATACGTTGTCACGAGAACATTAAATTTCATTGCAGAAACCTCCTGCAGAGTGCCAGTAAAAGAAAGCTCAGTGATTCACATGAATCTGAAGAATGAAACAAATAAGCCAGTAAAAGTCTATTACTTGGGAAAATAATTTTGACCGCTGATCCTTTCCACCGACATAATAAATGCAGGACACAGATGGCAGCCAGTTGTGTAGCTCGCTCTGCCGCATGAACTCAGTAAGACATCAAAAAACACTAAAAAAATCCTATGAATAAATATGCAACCAGAAGTAACTAACCTTCCAATTCACCAAAACAGCATTAGGAACAATTATAAGATGTGGTCCATAGTTTCCTTTAAATTCCATTAGATAAGCAATCAATGCCATCACCTGCACAGGAACAAAATTATTTAAGAATAACACATGCACATAACAAAAAAAAAAAAAGAAAAGAAAAACATAATTATTATGTCATCTATAAATTATTCAAGCTGACTACCACACCACCAAAAATAGCCAAAGAAAAAGTGCCAATGCTTTCACTTTTCACGAGCAAAAGACCAATAAGTTCTTTATGCATCTTTTCATTCCACAAAATTTCAATTTTCATATACTTCATAAATTACCTTTAAGATTCTGAATCATCAATTTATCCTTCATTATTTTACAACTACCAGCTCAATTATAACAATTGTTCTCACCTACACATGCAAGTTTGCTAAAGGAGAAACAATATGATAGACCTCATCGGTCTGTTGCTTGTGAGAAGTGAATTCATTAATAATTCTTCCAAGAACAGAGGACCCATATATGAGGCATGGAGTCCGAAGGCAGTAAACCTCTGAGGTTCTCTAAACAAATAAATGGGACTTGTTTTCAAAATTTTCACTTTTACGAAGTGGATATGGTTTAGAGGCTTAAGCTTCCATAAAAAGGAGAGGCTTGAGCCATCAGAAACTTACCTGTACGGTCTTTCCAAGCCCCATCTCATCTGCCAAGATTCCATTCAATTTGTTATTATACAAAGAAAGCATCCACTGCAACCCAACCTGAGGGGGACAAACAAACACAGAGACATCAGTAGCTTAAGAAACTTCCAACATAATATGGCTTAAAAAACAGCAAAAAGAGAATGCAATAAATAAAATATACACTAAACATAAGTGACCTACAAGCTGATAGTCTCGTAAGGTTCCAGCTCGTAACATAGATGGTTGCCTTACGACCCTTTCATTCACAGCGTGGGCAAGATTGTAATATCTGCTGACAACAACAGGGAATGACAGAACTTTAAACTATTACAATCAAACATCAGTTTTGTACAGGAAGAAAATATTGAGGTAAATTGTATGTGTCTGAAGAACATTTGTAGCATGTGTTATACATTTTGGATATATTGTATAGCACAAAAGCCTCCATCTGTTGGAACCAATTCCCCATCAGTACTTAATAAATCGAATAACCAGTTCACTACCCTCCTCAATGTAGGACATATGACAAATTTAATCAAACAAATAACTTACTTGTTAACAGATGAACTGTCCCTGGGTGCATTCATTTCCATAAACTGGTTTCTTATCATTACTTCCTCACCTGCACAAGCTGCAGCTACTCGCACTTCTTCTTCTGATAGGCCCTTTAATCAACAATGAAACTAAATGAATTGGCATTTCAAAACCATATATCACATAAAGAATATGAAAAGAAAATTCATGCAACAGAATTTATGAAAGAAAAGGGGGGCATTTTTGGTTGATAGCTAAGAGGC
The DNA here is from genome assembly GCA_963924115.1 of Dovyalis caffra. NCBI lineage: Eukaryota > Viridiplantae > Streptophyta > Magnoliopsida > Malpighiales > Salicaceae > Dovyalis > Dovyalis caffra. Next base: position 24,398,915 of record CAWUPB010001173.1, read on the forward strand.
AGGTATCTTAATCGTGCAAGAAAAAAAAATGAACGTCTAATTGGTGGGTTGCTGAGGCTGGGAGGGGGGATAGAGAGATAAATCATGCCTGCAGTCGCGCAGCTGCTGCTGCAGCATTCGCTGCCTCCTCCACTTCCTGCTGATTCTTAGCAGCTGTTATTTTGCCTCCCAGCTTATGAAGATATTCTTCTGTCTGGGTCAAGAATGATGAAAGAACAACATATCTCTCAGAAGCATCACCTGCAATGCTAGTCTGTTGCTCCAACAACATTTCTCTATACCTTTCAACATCATTGTTCTTCAATGCCTCCATCCTTTTATTTCTGTCATCATCCTTTCTCTTTGAAAATTCCCTCAACATCCTCTCATGGTATTTGGCAACTCCTCTGTTACGGGCAGTACGTGCATCACGGATGGCCCAATGAGACTCAAGAAGTTTCTTGCGCCACTGCATGATGGATTTCAATTGCTTCTCTCTAATGGCTTTTTGAGAGGCCTGTACCTGCCTCGTCAGGTCCATCCGTTGACGCTCACATAGCCGAACAAACTTCCTATATAGTCTTTCAGGCATTGCCATGATTTCCTGTTGCTGTTGATCAACTTCATCCCTTAAACGTGTCTGTAGATCTAAAAGCCTAAGTTTTTTCTCTTCAATCTGTAACCGCAACACAAGATCTGGCCTAATCCTTTTCCTCTCTAAATTTACTGCAAGTAGACCATTGATTTTCTTCAAATTCTCTGACCTTTTCTTGTTAAGCATTTCCATGCCTTCCTCAAAAAGAAGATCTTTGACGTCATAGGCCAATGTAAGGTTATTATTCGTGTTAATCGTCCCAGTTGAGCCAACAGAGTCATGTTTCCTAGTGAAAAAGGGAAAATCAAATAATGGTCCATGATACTTTCTAGCAGAGCCAGCATCTTTCGGTTGGGACACAGTGCTTGCTTGTGCAGGTTTCTTAGCTTGCATAGCATCAGATGCAGGAAACTGTGATGCAACGCCCTTTCCCCTATCTGCTGCAAAATCACTTCTGACCGGAGTTTTCTGAAGTCCTTGCTCACTCTCCTGGTCTGACTTGACAGGACAAGTGGCAGTTTGCTGCTCTTCTTTACCAGAAGCCACCAAGGGTGTGGGTTCCTTCATCACAGCCGGCGCCTTTTGCATATGAATGGTTGAGAGAGTTGCTTTCTCATCGCCAGAAAAACTTCCTCTTTAGAAACATTCTGTCCACTCATAGATGGCATTGCTTGCAAATCCTTATCATTGGACTCCAGATGCCTTGCCTGGTCTTCACCAATCTTTGCACCCGACCTGTCCTGATGACTTCCTCCTGCAGGGGGTAGTTGTTGCTGCAGCTGCAACTCAAGGGGTGGTGGAGCAATAGCTCGAAGAAGCTCTTGTGGAAGAGTACCTTCTCCTTTCTGTCGGGCAATGAAAAAGAAAACCAGTATGATCCACTAAGTGCTTATTGAGTCAATTGAAGTTTTCATACAAACTTCAAAAAAAATATGCAAAATGGCAGGTAGAAAGAGATTTTCAGACCTTCAGTCGTCTAAATGCTAGAATTTGTGCTTTCAGAACATGCAACTGCTGTTTAGTGAACCCAGTGCGCTGTTGTGTCATCTGGACAGCTGGCCCACCTTGTGAAGAGAAGTGGTTGCCCAAGCCTCCTTCATTAGAAGGACCAGCAGATTGTGGAGAAGATCGATTAATTTGCCTGAATTGCTGTGTCTGTGAAATTTCTGGGCTGTTTAATGCATTTTTTGAAGGCAAAGTCTGGTCTGCACCTTGGCCTGTGTTTGCAGGCATTCCATTGCCAAGCACAGCTGCCTGTCGAAGAGGTGCTTGGTTCTCTCTGTTGTGAAAAGCCTGCTGCTGTATTGCAAGGTTGTTAGGGTTATTCAACATGCCTCCACTAGAAGTTGGGCCAAAGGGACCAGATGGAACAGTTTGCCTAACTTTCGCAGAGCCAGACTGCCCAGAGACATCACTTGAAGAATTTGCACGAGGAGAACTCTCACTTGCAATCGATGGAGAAGCAACCTGCGGCTTTGACACAGGGAGATGTGATGACTGTGCACCAATGTTACTTTCATTTGCCTTTAGCTGTGCAGCCATCCTTGCCTGCATGAATGGAATAAGCTGTGCCATCAAGTTGGCATTTGCAGGTTGTGACAGATCAATGTTGCGCTCAAGTGCCCACGCTTGCATTGCTTGCAACTGTGCAGTCATGGCGAGCTGGTTGTTCGCCATGTTTTGGATGTTTTGCTGAGCCTGTGGTGCCTGCATAGGTCTCGTAACATTTGCAGGCATTAGTTGTCCAATGGCAGTAGGCTGAATTGGAGACTTTTGATCATTCCTCTGGTCAGAGGCTAGCTGCTGACCTTGTTCCACCTGCTTTTCACCACGAGAAAAATGCTCAGATGAGTTCTTTGAAGATGATGCCTGAGCCTGATTGGCCGCCTGCATGGACATGAGTTCCTGCATTTTCAAATTTCCCATCCGCATGTCCTGATCCTTACCAGCAGAAGGGCCCATCATTCCTATTTTAGCTTGTTGTTGAGACTGCATTGGCAAAGCTGACTTTTGTTGGGCGGCCTGGTAAGCAAATTGAAGATATGCCTGTTGAATTGGGTTCAAAGCCTGTTGCTCAACACCTTGATTCCTATTCTGTCCATCCTGGGAGGAACCATGCTGTCGAGCCAAATCAAAGAATTGCCTGGACTGTTGAGGCATTTGCATTGAGCCTGGGGATGAAGCAAAATTGTTCCCTCCCATAACTCCTTGAGGAGCTCCAGCTTGATAAGCTAGAAGGGCTTCATTTCCTTCAGGTTTTCTAAGTAATTGTTGCTGTAATGCCTGCATGCACGGTTTGAAATATAATACAAATGCTAAAAAATTTCACCTGAAAATGAAGATGCAAACTCCCCTTGCTCATAAGAATATCTTAGAACTAAGCACAATTCACAAAGTATACAAAATCGGTTTCAGAAACAAGCACAAATGTGGTCAACTGAGCACTGGAATTGCCACTGTCCCTTCACATTGCCAAGAATATAAGGAGAGAGTAAGGTAATTGCATGCATAATGCATCTACGGATTCATTTTTATGTAAATTGCACCATATATTTTCAGTAACAGAAAAAGAAAAAAAAAGATTTATTCCTCCATCCAAGATTGCAACTCAAAAAAGAAAAGCAACTAAACACAACAGAAAGCTAGAACCATAAAATTAGACGGATTCCACCATTAACACCAATGACAATACTTATGAAGAATCACTTCCCAATCACAATAAAAAAAGACACTTCTTTATTTTATTTTAAAAAAAAATGGAGAAATAAATAAAATCATGATATCCACATAAACTTACAAGGAAAACAACAAACATGATCAGCTATAAATGAAGCATCACCCAGATAAAGAATGCCAAATGCTGAAACAAAATTCCCAATAGCCGGACCCCGCGCTTAGTCGTCATTGATCTTCAGTCTCGAAACAAACCCCCAAGCAAACTTAGATGCTTAATTACACCTCAATTAGTTTAACTGCCCTAATCTTCTCCTAAAATTAAATGCATGCCTAGTTTGCCTGCCTCCAAAATCGTGATTAATCAGAATTTCAAACTAATCAACCACATTAATTACAACTAGAATTCACTAACCACACATCAATTAATCAAATTTGATAAATCGAAAAAGAAAAACCCTTACCTGCCTAGACTGCTGTTGTTGCTGTTGCTGTTGCTGCTGATGTACTGAATCAAACCCCAACTGAAGGTTCCATACAGCAGCAGACGATGACGAAGAAGAAGGCGATGCTGCAGCTGATGATGTGGACCCCGCACGCCCAGCCGGCCCTACCCGACTGGGCCCACCTCCAGCACCACCAGATTGCATACAAATTTACTCGTTAAACCCCAAATTTATCACTAATTATAAACAAACAAAAAAAACAAAAACAAAAGCTAAAATGTTGTTATAAGAAAATCCCTCCAAAAATTTGAATAAAGCTTCAATTTTTACCCTCCGATCCCAACGTTACAAAAAAACAAAAAAAAAAAGCTTGCTCGCTGGCTGGCTTTTAGTTTATCTGTCCACTTTCTCTCTCTAGGTTTTCGAATTTCCTCTCACTACAAAAAAGGCGAGAATATCGGTGAAATGAAGAAGAATGGATCCTGCAATAAAGAGAGAGGAGACAGAGGAGGTGAATAGGTGATTGTTTTTCACTCTCACTGAAACTTCTTTTCTCTCGCGATTGGATTTCGAGAGAAAAAAATTATAAAAAAATAAAAAAAAGTTCTAATTTTTTCTCGGTTGTTGAGAGTCAAACAAACCCTAAGATTTGTTGGTTTTATTTGGGTTTTATGTATTTTTCTTTTTAGAGGGTATTTTTTTTTTTTAGAAGGGAAGGAGTGAATTGGGGTTGGTAATGAGTAAGGTTTTTCTGCTTTTTATTTTATTTATTTCTGCTGTTGGGGTGGGGTCCACGTGACTACTGCGGTTACAAGTTTACGAAAAAGTAGGGCAGGAGTTTTAACCTTGAGTTTGGTGATAATTGCTTTTTTAGCCCTATGGTTCATGGAATGTGAGATCCCGAAATATCTGGTTCCCGGCCTTCGGTGTGAGCGTGTGACTACCAAAAGTGGAGAGAAAATTCTCGGGTTATTTTATTTTATTTTTTTCTTTAAGTTTGTGAGTTTTTTTGTTTTCGCTCTTAAATTAAATTTTAGCTTCTCATGCAATAGTCTCAGCAGAGAATATTTTGAGTATATTAAAGTATGATATGGAGAGTTTAAAGATCAATGACATAGTAAAATATAATAAAATATCATATTGATTTTAAAAATATATTAATTAAAATTTAATAACTCTTAAATCTTTGATGGTTGACAATAGGAATTTCATATTCAAAGAGTTAATTCGAATATATAAAAAAAAAAAATTCATTCAACTTGATATTTGTAATTCAAATCGATATCTCCATATTCGATTATCCTCATTCGTTAAAATAATTTAAATTTTGACATGGATAGAGTTACGATGAAATTCTCTCGATATATATATTAATATAAAAAGTTCAATGTACTGTATTAAATATGTAGTTAACATATCTGTACATCTACTTTTTTACCAAAAAGGAAAAGTAAATTCTAAATTTTTATTAAAAGATGAATTAAATAAAAGATTATCTTATTGAACATTGTTATATTTCTTTAAAAACAAAATTTTGAACAATTATTTCTGTGTCGGTTTATGAATTTAATTTGTCGTATATGTAAATGAATTACATCATTATTAATAGATAAAAATTTATTTAAAATAAATATTGGAGGTCTAGTGGTAGGTAGGTTTATTCTTCACACTCTTATATTTTATCGAGGTTAGAAGAATTTTATTTATGTGTAGGTTTGTTCTTCACACTCTTATATTTTATAGAGGTTCTAGGAATTTCTTTTTCATAAATATATCAATCCAAATGTACATGATATTTCTAAACTCTCACCGGAAAGAAACTTCGTCTTCGTGCCAAAAAATCTAGCCCAAGAGCATATTGACAATTAAATCAAACAGAAAAGCTCAAATTGCTATCACTTTTTTTATTGTAGGGAAATACCATATGTTTTTGCATATGTTTCAAAAACATATGGAGAAAAAGATCTATCGAATCATAGAGTAAACTGTTTTTATTTTAAACTAGTTTCTTGACACGTGCTGCACACGTATATCATTTAACTAATTTATAGTCATTTTTCTAATTTTTAATAAATTGTTTTAAATTACTTATAAATTAATAAATTCAAAATTTTATTAAATAAATATTTTTCTATTTTCAAATAATATTATATAAATTTTGATGACTATAATTAAATTTTTTTTTTTAAGTTTTTGAATGGTGTAAAGTAATTTTCAAATGGGCATAAATAAAAATCTAGGACAAAAATTGAATTATCTTTTAAAAGTTAATAATTAGTAGTTAAGATAAATCTAGATATGACTTTTAAAAATAATAATTATTAAAAACTTTTTAGCCAAAATCATATCATTATTTTTAATTTAAGCAATTTTTTTTAATATACGTGATGTGAATATAAATTAGCAATGCAAGCATGAATAAAAAATTTATAAATTATTTTTTTCAATATCAATCGTGTTTGTCCAAAAATAACGAAATAAAAAAACAACCTACAAAAAATTAACAAAATATTCAATTTAATAACTTGGTGAATTTTAATGTGACTTAATTATCTTCGGATTTCTAATATTTTATGCTTTTTATTGGCTTGTTTTCAAAACCTTTTTTAGAATTTAATAGTCAACATAATATATATATATATATATATATAACTCTTAAAATAATGATTACTTAAATATTTTGAATGGAAGTTGTGTTGTTAACAAAAATTATTTTAAATATTTGTTTTCACTTATATATGTTGACGTGAATATAAATTAATAATACATGTAAAAGATTTATACATATTTCTTTTAATAAATCTTGCCTTTTTGATATTATCGGTGGTTGTGCAAGAGAGTAAAAAATAACAAAAGTCAATAACTAAAAATAGCATGTAAAAACTAACCAAGGATTCAATTTAATAATTTGATGAATTTTGATATAATTTAATTATTTTTGTATTTAAATATTTTATTTTTTTATTAGTTTGTTTTAAATTTCTTTTTAGAGTTTTAATAATCATACCGATATAGTACTATATAGTTTAGGAGTTATTTAAATAGAATACTTTATGTTATTTAGGATTTTACGTGGGGTATAAACTAGAAAAAAACAAGACTAACATGTATTTTAGAATTCTCTTTAAAAAAAGCCCATATTTTAGAAATCAATATTTTTCTTTCAAGAATCTTAACAATGTCAATCTTTTTACGTAGATAGAAGATAGTTGAATTTACTTATTGGTATTAGGAGTATATTACAATGCTAATTATTTTATCGAGGGTATAATAGTCAATTAATTTTTTTAAGGAATTGGTGTTTTTTATGTATAATTGTGGATTTACACACTTTTAAGTTGATGGATCTTATTGGCGGGCTTCATCTGGATTTGTTTTACATTGGCATTATACTAGATTGTAACTCGCGCTTTGCTGTAGACCGGATACAATTAAATACGTAAAGACACTTGATGTTTACGGATTAAGTTGCTTACAAATAACAATTTAAACAATTTATAGATCGATTAAGACTTTTGTTGTTATGGTTGTCCACTATTTGCTAGTTTAGTTTGTTTAAGATTTTACATCATTATTTACGAGGTTCATATATATAAACTGAACTTGCTACTTTGGTATGTGTACATTGAATTTGTTAATTGGGTTTTTTTCTCATTTCTAAATAATCTTGAAATCGATCCTTTATATAGTCTTTCGCTACTAACAAAAGGTTATAATGAATTCAATTCGTTCATTAACCAGTTTCTTAAGTTCAAATTCTAGTGATGAAAATAATTTTGCACTCAATAGCATGAATTTTTATAATTACATTATATATTCTATTGATAAATCATGCATCATACCAACAAAAAAATTTGTACAATTACATTGTAAAAAAAAACAAACAATTACAATGATTAAATATAGTGATTTGTATAAAATAGCAAACAATTGAAGGGAATACAAAGACAAATGACAATAGCCATAACTTCACTTTCATCAAATAACATTCAACTAAAAATACAAAAATAGAAAAAGAACAAATAACAATCAATTAACACCAACCATGTCAATGTTTTTTTCAAAGAAAAATGCAAACAAACTCTCTCTTACATCCATCCACATGAACAATTTTCATCACTTGAACTACAAAAAGCTACACGAGCAAATCGTGCGTCATTTGACAAAAATCAATATAATAATATTCCAAGCTAACTTATGATGAATGAAGGGCTAAGATTTCTAGATTAAAAATAAAGAGTTGAGATGAGAGGGAAATATAAATGCACTTGCCTAAAAAACCAAGCTAACATTATGAATTATAAAAACACATAAGGGGCAAAAAACTATAATGAAAATAAAAATGCATAGTAATATTGACATGTCCACAATGAAAAGTGTTTTGACATACACTTAAATAAATAGTAATAATACAAATGCATTTGCCCAAAAAACCAAACTAACACCATGAATTATAAAAACACACGAGGGACAAAAAAAATAGTTAAAGGAACAAAAAACTTGAGTGTATGTCCATAATGAAAGGTGTCTTGACATACACTTAAATAGGGGTGTTTGTTCGGTAATTCGGTTCGATTTCGAACTTTTTTGATCGATTTTCGATTAATCGAATTGCCTAAAAAAATAACCGAAATCGAACCGAATTATTATTCTGTTTTGAAATATATCGGCTTTTTTATTCGGTAATTCAGTTTTCACTCGTAATTATCTATACTTTTGATTTTTTAAAGGATCATGCACTTTCGAAAAAATAAATTTAGTATTTGCATTGCGATTTTTAGGCTATGTTCCTATATATATACGTTTTTCAATCTCATTGAACTCCGTCTATTTACTATTATTTTACTACTCCTCAATAGGCATTACTAATATAATATCAATTAATATATATATATAATATGAGATGTCATCATTACCATATAAAGTCTAACAATATATAATATATGTTATTGTTTTTCAGTATCAATAGATAATACCGTTAAATATGTGTTACAATTAAGACATTTTAACAATTCCTTCTAAAAAGAAACAGAACATGCTTTGAAGCTCAAATATAATCGACTTATTTGTCTTTATGAAAGACACTTTTAATTAACTTTACATAATTAGAACTAATAATTTTGGGTAACTTGTTAAACACTACAACCATAAGCTAACCTTTGCTAATTAAATGGCAATGTTGTTTTTGAACAATGAAGAACATTAAAACTTTAAATACTCAACTTTCTTTAGCACAATTTTAAATTATATGTGTTTACTAAAAAGAGACATACTAATTATTATCGTGGTCTATAAATTAACTAGTTTTCTTTTACATAGAAAAAAAAATTATCTCACATCTTTTTTTTAAAACTATAAATTAAATCAAGAAAGAAATTATGTACCTCATTGGGCAATTATAAACAAGAATTGGTTATGGTCATTTGGCATTGGGTCAGCTTGGCTCATGTAATCAATGCAACAAGAATTGGTTATGGGCTAATTGATTTAACTCCAATTAGCTTAGGTTTGCATGAGGGCGAGGTGAGGGTGTGAGGATTGAAATGAACGACGTCGTTCACCGATGAATTTAAAAAAAAATTAATAATTTCGGTTATTCAGCTTTTAACCGAATTTAAAAAAAAAACGAAATTGAAATCGAAACCGAAAATCAGCTATATTTCGGCTCGGTTTTTTTCGCTTCTAAACAAAAAATCGCATCGAAATTGATATTTCGGTGCGGTTTGGTTCAGCTTATTTGGTTTTCATCGAATAGTGAACTCCCTACACTTAAATGAAAAGTAATAATAATTTTTTTTTAGTCTATTAAACTCTCCAACATCTTTAAAAAAAAAGCCAAAAAGTTATAGGAACTTTAATAGGATGTGTTTTTGAAAAACCGAAGCTAAAAGTTATCTTTCACTTCAAGTATGTATAATTTAAAAATTAGTCAAAATTTTTTATACGAAATAAAAAGCAACAATATCTTCAATTCAATGTTCTTTTTATTTCGTTGCCAATAATAATCTTAGGTCAACGTTTTTGTTTTCCCTTTTTCCATCGCTAGCAGCTAAGCATAGACTTGAGCGTAACTATTAAGACAAAAGAGAAATATATAACAAAAATTAGAATAAGATTTAATCATTAGAAGTAATAGAGTAATTGTTAAAGAAATATTAGAATGAGATTGTCTTTTCTTATTGGATCAAGTTTTAAAAAATAATCAATCAAATGAATATTATAATTCCTCTTCAAAATATTCATGTTCTAATCAACAACTATATAAAATTAGCTAGAAATTTGATAAATTCAATTAAAAAAAAGCAACCATTTCCAAGATTTCAAAATTTCTCAATCAACCAAAAAATGAAATTCAAAATTTTTCTTTCATATATTTGAATCCTCAAATTCACAATATCTTAACAAAGAATTAAAACTTCCTTTTAGGGCATTAAAGAAAGACAAAATCCGAATAAATTTGCTTAGCATTTACCCGTATAACATTTTAAGGAAGCAAATAAGTCTAATGACATTGTCAATTTTCACGAACACAAATCTATACATTTTTTTTAAAAATAACATTGCTTCATAAAAGAGTAACTACCAAAAGTCATCGGATCAAAAAATCAAAACTTGCACAAAATAATATTCACCTCTTTTCGAAGTTATTCTCTTATCAACGGTGACTTAAAAAAACATGATCAACTCCAAGCAAATTTATAAATAAACAATTAATAAATTTGATTTTCAAATAAAAATACATTCTACTATCCGATTCTAGGTTCAAGATGTCTTCCCGCTCCTTCATCTTTAGCCGTTATGATTCCGCCAAAAAAAGTAAAAAATAAACTTTTAAAACATAATCAATCAAATAAAATGTGTACTTCAATTCTAAAATATCCATGCTTAGCTATATAAAATTAGTTAAAAAATGTAATGAAATGAACTAAATAACTAGCTACTATATCCAAGAATCCAAAATTTCTTAGTAATAACAACCGTAAATGAAATTTAAAATTTCTCATTCATGTACTCGAATCCTCAAAATTACAATATCTCAACCAAGAATTAAAACTTCCTTCAAAAGCATTGAAGAAAGACAAAATCCTAAAGAAATTTGTTGACATTTACACGTACAACATTTCAAGGGAGTAGAAAAGCACATAAACCTACAAAATATTAATAATGCCAATTTCTACAAACATAAATCTTTACATCTCAAAGAAAGCAATAATGCTTCGAAAAGAACAACCACTAAAAGGCATCAAATCACAAAATCAAAACTTGCACGAAAAAAATCATTCATCTTTTTTAGAGTAATTTTCTTATCAATTTGACATAAAAAAATGATCAACCTCAAGAAAATTCATCAAAAAATAGTTAATAAAATTGATTTTCAAATAAAAATATATTTTACTATATGATTCTATGTTCAAAGTGCCCCATCTTTTCTTCCTCATCTTCATCTACTATGATTCCACATAAAGAAAATCAAAATTAAACTTATAAAAAACAATCAATCAAATGAATAAGTGTATTTTTCTTTCAAAATATCCATGTTTTAATCATTAGCAATTTAAATTAGTTAAGAATTTATTGAATTAACTAAAAACCAGCAGACCATATCTAAGAATCTAAAATTTCTCAACAATAATAACCAATAATGAAATTTAAAATTTTCTATTCATATATTTGAATCCTCAAATCTTGTATTAAATCCATACTCGATTCAATATCTCCCTCCTCGTAAAAGGCATCAATGAAAATGCTATAACTATAAACATCGAGTGATATTCTCTCACTCTTTATTTCTTTCAAAAGTTTTAACGCTTCATCTTATCTCGCCTTTATGGCACAACCCATGAATGAGAGCATTATAACAATAAATGTTGAGAGGTTGGTTGCAACTACGCCAATCCCGAATCTTGTTCAAAGTATCCCCAATCAAACCAACTCTACATAGACCATAGATATATACACCATGGGTAACAAATGTTGGTTTTCCCCAATTTTCTCCATTTCTTCCGGAATCCGAGATGTTTGTTCCATATCCATATTCCACCCATGATGTTCTTTATAGTAAAAATTTATCATAATTATGTAGGTGTAAACATTTGGTTATGGCCCTATATTCTTCAAATCATCAAATAAACTTCTAACATTTTCCAACCGTTCCTTTCTCGCTAAACACTTTAGTAAGAAATTGTATGAAGAAATATTCAACTCAACTCCAATTTTCTAAGCCTTCATAAAAACATCTTTTGTATCCGCAAGCATCTTACTTAATGCAAAAACTATTATAAGTAAACTAAATACAGTAGTAGATCTTCCCACACACTCGAGTGAATCCAATAATGTGGAGTACAATCCCGAAACGTCAAGATTTTATTTCTTATAATTAAAACTTCATTCCGAGCATTAAAGTAAGACAAAATCCTAAATAAATTTGCTTGATATTTTCTAGTGTATGTACTCAAGATCCAACCATGTTTGAATAGGTTTGAGTTATTGTATCATTGCATTATTTATTTTATTAATAATAAAAGAAGTCTTTCTATAAATTTTTATCGTTTATATTTATTTATTAAATAGAATTAGTTAGAAGTCTATATGATATGCATTTGTATTAGTGATTGATCGAAAGATATGAGACAAATATTAATGTACATAAATGATATCATTAAATGTCCTAAGTCATAAGACCGTCAAGAATGGACATTGAGCATATGTGGTGAAACTTGTAAGTGTTATGCTCATGCTATATGATAGCAGTAAGAGATCTCACACATACCGGCATGATGATACCGCAGTAAGCACTTAGGTGATTAATGTTTGAGAATATATCACTAAACTTAACTCGCTATGAGAACCTATTTGGTTTAGTCTATAAGAATCTCATACGAGATGGTTACAACCGGTTCTTAGACTTAAACTCATCACGGTTATCTCATTAGAAGATTTATATACATTGACACTCATTTCAATGGATTTAGTAAATGATTGCATATGAGCGATTCGTTGGGTGCACTAAGAATCTAATGGAGGTAGGTGGAAGACTAATACGGGACATGTCATTTCTTGTATGCTAAAGTAGTCATCATATTATATTTTAATGAATATCTCGCTCAAGAAATCTATAATCATTATTAACATTGTTGTCGCCACTACCGCCATTTAATCATTATCCCACTATAACTTTTTACCACCACTACAACATCATATTAATAGTCACCTTATAACCATTATCGTCACCATTAACACTACTCGTCATCACCGTTTGATTACATGTGTAACTTCCACTTTATCGCTATTTTCACAAATACCATTGTTACTCTAACACTTTTGTTGCCACTATCTTGTTATTAAATTAACCATCATTACAATCACTATTTTATTATTGTTTCCACCTTCATCGTTACTATAACAACTATCATTCTATGATAACTAGCCATCACGACCACAAGAGTGGGCCATGATCGGTATAAAAATCGAGAGAATCGTGAGGCATACCTCGACCCAAACAAACCTCGAATACTATATTAAAGTCTTCAATCATCAATATCACTTAAGTAGCATTTCAATTAACATTATCATAACTTAATAAACATTTCTTACAACCTCAATATAATTCATAGTTCAAAATTATTCTCATTTCAATATCCAAAATCAATATTCATAATTAATCTATAACACAACACCCACAACTATAACCGTAGAGCTTCTAAAATATAATAAAATCAAACATAGGTTCTAGGAATTAAAATTAAAGTAAATTGCATAACCAAAGTGTCGATTTCACGAAAGGCAACCAAAATAAAGCAATAAATAATCCATCAATATCCTATAAAACCGAAATAAAGAGGGTGAGCAATCAATTGTTTTGTGAGTAAACATTATATAACACATTCAAAGGAAGGGAAACGGACTAGGGACAATACTTTCAAATCCATCTCAAAATACAATGCTAACTTCTTCAAACACATGCACATCGTAAAACACATCTTACGTCATAATTTAAATGGTTTCAAAATCATTTTACATCAAATCATCAAAATGATGATACATATATGTATCATATTCGTACAAATCTCATATATAGGTTTCGTGGGGTAATAACATATCATTGAGAGCGAACACCCAAAGGTCATGCCCTTCGTAATTAGGTTTTTACATGTTGATCGACACATAGGTTAGCACTCTACCTCTCCTATTAGTTAGAGCCTCGTACCATTGAGCTCAAAGGCTAGCCCCGTAGCTAAGTTCCCTAGGGTCTCAAAAATATTTTTCAAAAATCGAATATACTTATACTTATTCTAAAACATAATGTATACTCCAAATCAAGTTGATAATACAATCTTATATCAAATAGCGTATACAAAACTTATACGTATGGTCAAAATATCAATTTAAGAAAAATTCATATTCAAAGTCACGTATAAAAAAATTACAATATTTGTTCAAACACATATTCAAACCTCTTTTTAAATCATATCCATCACTTCAACCATTATTTATACGAAATCAATTTAAACACACATGGAGTCCGTTCCTATCTAAATTTTAATGAAATGCTTCTAAATCATTATTAAGTCAATGAAAGCATGATGGATACAATCAAAGGAATTTAAAACTTAATGTGCTATATAATATCCACTCACTCGTACAAATGATAGATCGAACGAATTTGAACGAGATAAAGTCAATCGAGACAGAGTCAATCGTTTCAAAGAATCTAATATCTCAAAATGATGGGACATTCATCAATACCATATATCAAAGAATAACTTAAAACAATGAATTATTCTTGAAACAAGAATACGAGATTATCTAATAAAAATAGAATTAATTGGGAAGACTCGAATTGAAAACCTAACTAAATTCTATAATCCCTCAATTGATTCTAAACAATCATCTAATTATATTCCATTACCAATCTTCAACTTATTCCTTAAATAATCAACATTCAATAAATCAATCCTCAATTCAACTAAATGATCAATTCTATTATAATTCATTAAATACTCATTCCATTCATCTTTAATTATACTTTTATAACTTAATTTCTCTTTTTCCTTAAATTCTTTGAATTGAGAACCTAAATTTTGGATTTTAACCTCTTAATTTCAGTTCACTCAATTTCACTTCAAATTAACTTTTTAATTCACTTACCTAAGATAATTAGATATTATTCGAGTAACTATAATCACTTAAAAGCATTTTTTCCCCAAATGGGTCTCAAGAACCTTAACCTTAATCTAATCAATTCCTCATTCAAACAACACCCAATGTAATTCAACTTCATTTTCATCACCAATTACATAGAAACATTTTAATTTAAAGATCAATTGATTAAAAATCTAACCTTCATTCTTTGTCTTTCAACTCCCAAGTTCTTCCTAGTTCTTCAAGCTTCCTAAGCTCCAATCTAGCCAATTTTCACTTGAATCCTCTTACTTATGATTTTTTTAAGCTAATTGAATAATGGATTAGCTTTGGAATTGAAGACAGATTTGGGAGAAGTTTTGAAAGAGAAAATGGCATGAGAAAAGGTAAGAAGAAGAGAAGAAATTTTTAGAAATGGTATAACTATTGCCTCTATTTATACTAGCCACCCCCCCACTTTTTTTATTTTTATATTAAACTAACATTATCATTAATGTTATTCAAATTACTATCATAATTACTACCACCATCGCTTATATTACCAACCATAACTTATCTCATCTTATTGTTATTGTTCAAAACCCATCAATAAAAAATTATTTAATTTATAGAAAAAGTATTTTCCTTATACCTTCAAACAATAAAAAATAACTTACTTTTTTATAAAAAAAAGTTTGCGAAACAAACATATCCTTGAATATAAGAGTGTCTTCAAAAGCATATAGAATATGTTTTTTTTTTTCACATTTATTTTTGTTGTGTAATACTTATCTAGAAAAGTAATAAAAAAAAAGGCGGGAATTAAGTAAGAAAGTCTGGCGAGCAATGTCGCGGGTCACAACACATATACTAAGAATACGTGAATTCTCAAAAATGATTTAGATAATTATTATTAATTATCAATTATATTTTTATCCTTTTTACTTTTCTAGAGTATATAAGGATAACACACATACACACAAGGAACTAGTATTAAGAACATCAACACCGAGCATTTTCATTTCTCTCTATGATTTGCATTTAATGACTTTAAAATTATCTAAAACAACTAGAGGTGGCATTGCAAGAAGCGAATAACTTTAATGCCATTAGAGCGAAGGAGGTGACATGTAGAATTAGCTTCTTCTACAGGAATATATATCTTACAAGACCGAAGAACAAAAAACAAAAGCATTCAAAAGTTCTCAAAGCATCTCGAACGTTTGGGTAAGACTCCCTCGATCTCCAATATAGAATCACTTCCCTTCACGACTAGGAGGGTAAGCTATAAAGACTAAAAGACTAGATGATAGAGCGAGCAGCAGGAGCTATCGTCGACCTCTCCTAGCAAGAGACGAAGCGATTCGAAAGGGGTTCCTTAAAATAACGTATTTACCATACCGCCTCGAAGTTAAATTTTAAGTAAGGTAACAAACGGCTCGATAAGAGTTCCAAACCGAGTATATTATGGTTTTTGATCGTGTATACCTATTACAACAATCATCTATCAACGGAATCATACTTCAATTCTATTATTTTCTCGCTAGCCAACTAAGGTTTAAGTAAGATGGTAACCGTCAAATTTTTATCCAAATACATTCTCGAGACAAACAAAATAAAAGAACGAATTGGCACTTGATAAAGTACTAGTTCGTTAAATATGATGAACCTAGAGTGAAAACAATGACTCCAAAAGTTGAAATCGTAAGCCTTGATAAAGAGAAGTTGTCGAACTGTTCAAATGAAAGGGCAAAATCCCGAATGGTAATTTTAAGCTCAATGGCCGAGGAGTGGGGATCCAATCGTTAAACATCCAACGATAGTTAAGCGGTAATTTTTTATTTCTTTGAAACTCGTAAGACCGTAACTACCAATGACACGGGCATGGTCTTGCTCGAATCGATCTAATGTCACCATCTCTGCAATCTTTAGTAGATCCGTCCTCAACTTGGCAACATCACTATCATATGTTATATCGGCACGCATGGTGGAGTCAATGCAATTTGCCCGAGGTTCAAGAAAATATGCCAATTTATGAACAAATCACAATGTTATAAGAAAAAAAATCCATCGGTTACTCTAGATCGCTTAGTAATGGAAGGAAGTGCGTAACGGGAAAATGATTATATGTTAGATTAAACCTTTATCGAAAAAACAAAATGACCTCCTGTTTTAAGGAAATAAGATGGTCGCATTCAAAGCTAAAATTCTTGCTTGCAAAAATAAAAAAATAAAAAAAATAAAAACCAAAAACACTAAAGAAAAATAAAGTGAAAATTTCATGATTCCACAACGACCCTACTTCTCTATAATGTCGAGATATTTCGAGAAACAACAACACTTCAATGTAAGAGAAAAGTTGCTTGATACTCCTAAGAAACTCTAAGAAGAAAACATAAAAGCATTCTACATGGATGAATGTGAAGCATTTCTAAGTTTACATTGAAACCAAACAAAGAACTATTAATATGACAATTTCGGAGATATGCACGAACGGAGAACATAATTTTAGATCCGTCGGAGTTCAAACTAATACGACGAATGCATGTGAAGGAAACCCGAGTGACTCAAAATGTCAAGAAGCACACAAAAATATATCTTGTGTCTTCATTAGCATCATATATTGTAACCTAATTGAACGAATGTGCACCGTATACACAAGTCGTATCCACAATATGCATGCCTTAGCATTTAAACTCATGCTATCCTTCAAATCATTGGAAAAATGAAATTGTAAATCAACAATATTTATGAGAAAGATTTACACGAGAATAAAAAGAACCCAACTTAAAAAATATGGGAAGTGAATCAAAAGTCGGAAAGTGTAAAGTCAATTAAACATTTTTTGATGAAAGATCTCGGTGATCTCATCGGAAAAGGCCAATTGTGACTTCGATGAACAAACAAAAAGAAAAGTTACATCGAAGCTAGTGGTGCCATTTGCATAACTAGTTGATCGTCATATGCATGATTTAAATTTAGGAGAATGCGAGAAGCGAGTTCGTATCCTTCCTACGAGCATCAAAAGAATAGCAAATACTAAACAATGAGAATAAGGAAAAATAGAACAAGACAACTTTGGAAATGGAAAGCCCGTTTTTAAGAAGAAATCTAATGGCATCGAAGCTCGATGTTGCATCGGCTAGATACCAAGCAAATCGTTATATGCACAAAATTAAAAACCGAGAAAAGCTATCAAAATAAAGTTTAAATTGTTAATATGGCTTGTGCTTATCTGTAGAGTAAGGTTTTTCTACCTACATTGCAGAATTTGATCATAGGGAATGATGCAAATTTTGTAGTTAAAAAATTTACGAAATTCGGTGAAATTAAAGAAATGAGGGGTTTTATAATCACTCTACAAGATCCAAAGAACCAAAAGAACCTAACTTCGAAATATACACAATTTAACAAGAAAGAAGAAAATATTTTCAAAATTTTAAGATAAACGAACATCTTTGTTATGAAAAAAGATTTTACTAAGAATTGCATCGAAACTCGGTGTTGGTTTTACATCACTGGGTACCTAGAACATCGTCATATGCTTGGTTTGAAAAAGCAAGAGAATTTGTCAACAATAAGACTTAAAAGGACGGATAATGGTACTCATTCTTAATAAGTTTCAAGTCTAAGATTTCTAACCACATTCCAAATTTCATCGGTACCAAAAGTGATAGAATCGGATGGTTGAGAAGTTCCAACAACTTGAGACAAATTAAAGAGAGGGAATAAAATTTGAGAATCAACTTCATATTTGCTCAAAAAGATTATATTCATAATTAAACCTAACTATCTACATGAAATATCATGCTCAAATCCGCTATCTTTATATTGACATTTGTTCTCGCATCGCCATGGAGGAGGAAAAAAAAACTAAAAAAGCTCGTAAATGCACAAGAAGATCAAACTTGATCGAGCCTCAACATCCGAAAATATGACATCTACCATGCCAACTAACATTGGATACTTTGATGGATGTTTAGCATCCTCAATGATGGGGATGATATTAGTTCTCTTTTTGCCATGTTCACTAAGTCCCTCCCACTTCTTTGAGAAAATTCCATCGCATAAACCACTCTCGTCTATCATAGATGACGGGAGAAGATAAAAATAAAAGAAAATGGCCTATATATACTACCGAGGAAAGAAGGGAGAAAGCATGTATATTTAACCAACTTACGGGTCCAACAAAGTCGGATAGATGAGAGACGAGAGGTTCGGAGAACTCGAGCATCGTGTTATGCTCCGCCTAAAAGAGAGATTTTTCTAGAGATTCTAAAGAACACTAAATAAGTCTAGAAGCTTCTAGAAGAGTATAGAACAATGAAGAAGCCTCTAGATAAGTCCGGAAGCTTCTGAAGGGTATGTAGCCAGGAGAAGCCTCTAGATAAGGCTGGAAGCTTCAGAAGAGTATGGAGCATTGGAGAAGTCTCTAGGATGATCTAGAGAAATCTAGAGAGTCCCTCACTAATCTAACATGTACATATCTAGATAGTTCCTTGTAAATATCTAGATAAGATATTTCTAGAGAAACAATTATATCCATTAGATTAAATAGATCCTAGCCATCCATCGAGGAGGTGGAAGGCTATAAATAGGTGAGGCCTTCACTTGGCCAAAACACCTAGACATTCATAAACTTAAGAGAGTGTGTCTTTAGAGTTGTAAGCTTTTAGAAAGCAATACAAAGAGTATTTATATCTCTTGTGTGTGTCTTTCTTGCTTAGCAACTTTGTATGAGAAAGGCCGACTTGGTTTGTCTTAGAGAAGAAGAAAGCTAAGTGCCGCACGTGAGCTCGGGAAAGGCCAAGTCCGTGACAATCGGATGCCTAAATAATACAATGAGAAAATATATAATAGTATGATAGAAACTAAATTTTCATCTAAGATGAAAAGAGATCCCATAAACAATCACTTACCATCCATATATTGTCAACACCGTCCCGAATCGTGCACCCCAACCCGGATCGAAACAAATTCAACACCCGTATTCCACTTTGGTCCCACCTTCCTTATGAAAGAAACCCACGAATAAATCAATAAATAAATACATCGAGCAATTCAAGATCACAAAAATATTGGTATACAGATGATAAAAAAGTAAATTCTAGTTTATACTCCACTCGAACGGAGAAGTGCTTCACGCTGTAGCAGAATCCCTAGGGACCATGCTTTTAGTAACACGAGCATCATGTTTATTCTTAGCAATAAAGACTCGTTCAAGTTTATGTGGAATTATCAATGTCTTATTTCCACCTCTAATCCTTCCACAACCATTGGCCCTACCTTGGCCACCAACACCACGACCACCTCTACCTCTTCCCGCATTATTTTGTGCTCTAAAAGAGCTACCACCGCGACCGATATCACGTCCTAATGTTTCAATAAATAAATTAATTAATTAAATAAAAATCACGTTTGCGGGTTTTAATTTATTAAATTTTTGTGATCGATAAAAATTTGATATACACATGACGAAATTTGGTTTTTAATGTATGTACACACGGTTAACATAATCATATATAATTATTATAATAAGAATTTGTATCGTTTTGATGATTTTAAAATTGTAGCAAGGAACTAATGTATGCATTTGTTAAAGCTAAAAAGACATTAAAAAGCGAGACGAACTCGCATGGACGACTGCGTACACTATTCTAATCATAATTTCATAGAAAGGTCTTTGTGTGTTTGGTTTTTTACCTCGTCATTGGAGGTCTCACTCGTTGATTGCTAATAGCATCTTTAATGATTTTATTTATTTTTAGTTAGTATTTTTAATATAAATACGTAACACTATTAATTATATAAATTGAAGATCAATATCCTCTTCAAGGTTATTCTCTACTTTAACTCTTTATTTTGACAAAATCCATAAAACTCAAACGAATCTATTTGTGAAGAGGTTGAGTGTTATAGGAAATAGTAATTTTTATTAATAAAATATAAGATAAAGACTTTCTAATATTAGAGAGCTAAAGACACTCTATATCTTAATTTTAGAGATAGAGATTGTCATAAAAAGAATATTGAAGATGAAATTTGAATCAAATTTTTTTATTATAAAGAAAAATTTTAATATAAAAAAAGCATCGGAGATGCTCTAAACGTCGAAAAACTTAAGTATGTGAGAGAGAAAAGTAAAGAAGAAAAATGGCGAGCCACCAAGACTCCAAAATAGTTAGAAGGCTATTTATGGAGGGGTAGTAAAAGTTCGGTTTTTTAAGGTTTATTACTATAATTCCTAATTAAAGGATTTTCCTAAATAAATGACTCCTAAGAATTGCGAGTTGGTGAATCACAAAAATCGAGCGAAAATAAAATGCTAAAATCCGACCTGCCGGATTCGAACCAGCGACCTAAGGATAACAGCTTGTACCGACTACAGTCCTCCGCTCTGCCAACTGAGCTAAGGTCGGTTTTTACATGTCGTTTCTAGTGATAAACATATATAATTAATAATATTTAACTAGAGAAAACATATGACGCAGATATACGATGCGAGAATTTGCGTATAGCGTGGAAAATTCAATTTATAAATTCCTCTCTAATTTCTGCTTCACCGTATTTGGCAGTTTGGAGGCAGTGATGCTTCCTCCGAGCCTTGAAAGTGCGAAGAACGATAGAAGAAAATTATGTCCTTTCACTGGAAAAATCATTGATTTCCAAATACTAATTCAACTGAGCAGGTTTAAATGAACTGTACGAATCTCTTTTTTTTTTTTTTGGGTAGCACGAGTTGCAGTTATTTTTCGCACAAACACGTAATAAAAGATGTGAACAATAAAGGGCAATTGCGAAGTACACTTTCCAAAAGAGCAGAATTCTGTGCTGGTGTCAGGATGAAGTTTTGTGTTCGAGTGTTATCCAAAATTTGGCTAGGAATTGTATCAGTATATTCCTTTTTTTGCTTTTTTAATGAATGAATAAACTATATCAGTATATCCAACTCTCAAAGAGCCACCATGATGTTTGGTTATGAATTGCTGAAGCTATACAGAATTAAAGATCTTTTTGGCAACTTTAACACTGAAAATCCTTCTGTTCAAGCAGAAGCAGAGATCAAGAAAAATAATTTCCATTGCACAGCTAAAATTGAAATATCTTGTAATACAGAGGATATTATTCAAGTGAAATTTGAACTTAATGCCAAAATTTAAGAGAAGCAAGTTTTATCGCCACAAATGTTGTATCAACACAGGAGCCATATTTTGCTGCACGTGGTCCAACAACTACATTGAGACCGATGGTTGTACGAGAGGCCATTGACATTCATCAAGCAAGATGTTTGAAAGAATTAGTCCACAGGAACAGGCTTCATGTTCTCGGCTTCACTCCTCAGCTCTTGAAACAGGACAGATGACAAGTATCGCTCCCCAAAACTTGCGTGAACAGTCTGAAACTCAACCAGTAACAACTCTTAAGGAGCATTCATACTTCACTTAATTTACTTGCATAAAAAAGAATTTCCGGTTCACTGATGAGGGAATTTGCTTAAATTGATGAAACCTGAAGCCTTCTTAACAATCAAATATGTAGGCTAAGGACTTCAGTAGTAGAAATTTTATTATTAACGGCACACCTCCATCCCAATAACTGTAAATTATTAGTAGAATAGTTAAGTTCTGTGTTTTTTAGAATTGGAATAAGTTGCTCTTACCACAATAAGTTTGCCTCTGTTCTCTGGCATTCTAGCAAGTCTGAGTGCAGCAACAGTGTTAGCTCCGGATGATATTCCCACCTACAACCAAAAATATTAAAATAAAATTTAAACAAGAACCAGCACTTCCATTGCTCATTTCTTGACAGCAGATCAAGTCTTGAAAACTAGAAATCCAAGAACTCAAAAATTGCAGCCAGAGCTCAAGGAATTTCGATTCATTTCCTAAAAGTTTACACATTGTGCATGCCATATAAAGAGGCTGATAAAGACAGAAAACCAACGTAAGTGTCAACAATAACAGACTTTGTTAAGAGTTATTACCATAAGACCTTCCTCCAATGCCAACCTCCTAGCCATATTTACAGCATCTTCGCTACTAACCTGCCATTTAAGGGCTTCACTGTCAGTTTGGCATTTGAGCATATCAGAATATCAGACATTGAAAATACCTTATCTTTTAGTTACATTTACCCTCCTTCCCTTTCCTTCATTTTAGATGTACGTACCTCCAGGACTTTCTCCATTACATCCATGTCCAATATATCTGGTTTGAAACCAACCCCATTGCCGGTAATGTGATGAGGGCCTATTTCAATGGACATGATATAAGAGACTCAAATCTTTGGCTGTAGCAAGAAATTTAGTATAGGCTTGACCTATGTTTTCAAAATTACAAAGAACGCCACCATCATGTTATATTCCTTCATTCGACCTCTAAAGGTTATTACAACTTCGCTTAAAAATATGGGAAACGACATTCCACTTTTAAGAAGCAGAGAAAATTCTAGCTTCTTCATTTTTTTTTCTTTTGAAAATTCTAGCTTTGCTCTTTATGATTCCTTTCTTTCTGTTAATGAGGGAAGAAAAGAAAAAGAAAAAAAAAACAAGAGCTAGAGCAAAACCAGACTCTTACCTGGTTTACCACCATTCAGTATATTACTCTCAGCAGGCTCCACTCCATAAATCTACAATCATATAAAAAAGAAGATAAACTATTATGGGAGAAATAAAGTAAACATAACACATGGCAGTGATGCTGTGAAATCACCAATAAGAATTTAAAAATTAAATACCTTAACATTCGGATTTTGGGATTTGAGATACTGCCCAACGCCTGAGACAGTCCCTCCGCTGCCTATTCCCATTACAAAGATGTCAACTTTTCCAAGTGTATCCTCCCATATTTCAGGGCCCGTAGTTTCAAAATGGATCTGATTTGGCATTTAAATTCAGAGAATAATTATAAGTAAGAGAGTAGGAGTAGAAATCCCCCAAACCTCAATATATTAATACTCAAGCAAATTGCTCTGGATAAAACATTTAAGCTATGCACCATCTTTGCTATTGTAAGATTAACTACCTGAGTATTGGCAGGATTTGAAAACTGTTGAAGCATGAAAGCATCTGGTGTGGATTCCAAAAGTTCATAAGCCTTCTTAACTGTTCCTCCCATTCCCTTAGTGGGGTCAGTCAAAATTAACTCAGCTCCAAATGCTCTCATAGTCACCCTTCTCTCCAAACTAGTATAAGAAGGCATGGTTAGAATCATCTTGTATCCTTTGATGGCTGCCATAAATGCCATACTGATTCCCATATTACCAGATGTCGGCTCTATCAAAGTCGTCTAGTATAAAGTTAATACACAAGTTAAGTTAGAGAAATTCAAGAAGTTCAAACATCTGATTGAACAATTAATATCTAAAAACTCTAGCGCTATCTATGACTACAAGCTAACCTTCCCAGGAGCAATAAAGTTCTTCTTTTCTGCATCTTCCATCATTGCCAATGCCGGTCTGTAACATAAACATGATGGTTCTTATTTGATCTTAAAGTTTATGATAACATATGAAGATTGTTTGAATTCTATGACACCTGTCTTTGATACTAGAAGTGGGCTGAAACATCTCTTGCTTCACAGCTATATAAGCTCCACAACCTTCAGTCACTTTGTTCAGATACACAAGGGGAGTTTTTCCAATGAGCTGAATATTTTAAATTAGAAAGAAAAGCAAACAAAAACAGTATTAGTTTGGACACACAAAAATTTGGTCCAAGATTAGAATCTATGACACTGAAAGTCCACTCTCCTTTTCCTATGAACAACTAGGTTGAACTAACTGAAACCATGTCGACGCTAGTCTTCTCCAAACATGAAGACGAGTGTCGTTTCAGAAGCTGAATAGGTAACGGCACAGTTATCACGTGGCTCGACATAACTGTCGGAAAGAAGAAAAAAGGGACAGCGCAGCAACCAATCCGGTGAACAACAGAAAGATGTTTCTCTTTTTCCTTTATTTTCTTTTTTTAAAAAAAATTGAGAATGCTTATTGGATTAAATTTTAAATCAAAAATCAAAGCAGGATTAAAGTGAAAACATTGAAATCATAAATAAATAAACCCAGGAAAAGAGTACCAGTATAAAGCAAAGCAGAAAACTATCATGATTAATGCAACAAGGAGTTCGACATACTTGGGAAACTTCTGTCTTGATTTTAGTGCCAGGAAGATCTTTAGGCAGATCTCTAAGTCGTTGAGCAAATGAAGAAGCAACAGCAGTAGCTTCTGAAGAGAACAATCTTCTAATCACCATCCGCTCGTTCCATGTTGGGATTGATGATGAACTTTTCTTCAATAAGCTCCTTAAAGCAGCCATTAATGAAGGTGAAGGTGTTAATCCCGGTAATAAGAGAGCAGACGCTGGCTAATAAGAGAGAGAGAGAGTAGACACTGGCTGACAAGACAGGAGATACTTATCGTGGAGTAACTATTATTCGTGGCGTACCTATTTATACATTCCACTGGTTTATGGTTGAGTATTATAAAATTTTTCTCTGATCGTGTTTATGTAATAAAAGATGATAAATTTTATAATACAGTGGGTTTTTTTTATGAATACATTTTAAAAAAATAAACATATAAAATTATATTCAGATAAAATAATAATAAAAAAAATTCTACATATATAGTATTATAAAATTTCTCATCTTTAACGTACCATCAGCAATGTTGTCGAACAGTACACGTTGGCAAAGGAAAGAATTGTATATACATGCCGCGTTCTTTAATTTTTCATGCACTTTAAGAAAATTGTACCTTTTATTTTCTTTTGAAATGAGGGGGAAAAGGAGGGGATTATTATAATATTTGAGGACAGAAAAGGTTGGGATTGGGTGATGGTATTGGCCTCAGATCTTGATCCGAAGAAATAAGGATGTGTTTATTTTATATTGAAATGAGAAAAAAAAAAAAAAGGTTGGGATCGTTTGGTGGTATTGCGCTCAGATCTTAATGGGGAGTAGAAGGGGAAGTGTTTATTTTATTTTCAAATGAAGAAGAAAAAGAAGAAGAAAAATTATAATAATATTTGAGTATAGAAAAGGTTGAGATTTGCTGGTGCCTCGGTGGTATTGGGCTCAGAGCTTGATGTGAAGAACGAGGGAAGTGTGGTATTATATTATGTGTTACGCCTTCACTAGCTGTGTAGCTCAAGCTAGTCAAATAAATAAAAAATAGAGTAAACTTATATATATTTCAAAAATCAAAAATTAATACATCCAAACATAATTCATGATCAAAACTAAACTTAGTAATGCAATTCAATATCAAATATCATAATTAAATTATAAGCTTGAATACAAGTAATATCAAAATTATAAATCAAATACTTACTTAAATTATACGAATAAAATCATTATCAAGTATTTAAATTAAAGTAATTAAATCCTTAGAAATAAATCAAACCTTAATAGAAATCATTATTTAAACTTCATAATCATAAATAAACGGATAATCAATATTTCTCATAATCATGTCAAATTATTTTAGATATCAAATCGTTTGAATACTTAACAAGAAGTTTGTTTCCATCTAAGTTCGATATATGTGATTATGCTCGTAACTAAAACAATAATGATGGAGATCTCAAGAAACTTAAAAGCAAGATATGTTACATATTATCCACTTGTAGTGCAAATAAAAAAAATCAAGCAAAGTCAAGATTACTAAGATGGAGTCGCTCGCTCCAAAGAATATCATTAATATTACATATCAAAGAATACTTCAAAAGCAAATGAATTATTCTAGAAATCAAAATACAAGATTTTAAAAAATAGAATTTATTGAAAAGACTCAAATTGAGGACTTTTAACTAAACTTTTACTCTCTCAACTAATTCTAGACAATTACCTAATAACTATATCCTAAGTCCATTCTATAATCTTTTTCTAATATTTCAATTTATACTTTACTACAATCAATTATTCATCATAAATTTTCAACTCAATTTTTCACATAATTTGTCTCTACAATTCATGTTTAATTTCTAATTCAATTTTCGCACAATTTATCTCTCGCAATCCATCACCTCAATCAATTTACGGATTTCTCAAATTCTTATACCAATAATCAATTTCACACCACCATTGACTTATTTCAAGCATCAACCAAGCACAATTAAGTATTTAATCATCAAATCCTCAAATTCAATTCAAACCCTAACCCCAACCTAATTCAATTTTTCATTCCAACAACAAAAACAATATAAATTAATTTTGAAATCACCAATAAACACATATAAACATCTCAATTTAAAGTCAAGTGAAAAAAATTCTCACCTTTGACAAATGGATCTTCAACCTTAACTTCAATCTTCAATTCCTCAAAACTTCTCAAACTTTAATCTAGCTTAATATCATTTTAATCACCTTGTTTTCATGTTTTCTAAGCTATTTAGAAAAGGATTTTAACATGAAAATGGAGGAGAGAATTGAAGGCAAGAAAGAGAAATATATAGGTGAAAAAGGAAGGAAAAGAGATGAAGATGTGAGAGACAAATAGAGTTGTCCCATTTTTATGAAAGGCTGCTTGGATTTTTTTTTTTTTTTTTTACCTCTCATCTTATTCTTATTATCTCTTATATATAAGAGCTACATGTGAACCATTAGTCTCTTTAATTATTTTTATTATAACTAATGTAGTTAGTTATAATAAAAATATGTAGTTAGTTAGTTAGACATTAGTTATAAGTTAGTTTTTCTTCATTTTCCAGTTAACCACTTCCTTTCTTCTTCATTTGTTTCTATAAATTCACAATAAGCTTAGAAGGGAAGATTAGTTTTTGGCTTGTATAACAAAAAAATGAATTGAGTTTTTGCTTCTCATTTTGTATTTCTCTCAAGTTTCTCTCGTATTCAAACATGACATTAAAGCTCAAGAATTAGGATTCATATCCATATTTTTCAAGAGATTGTTGATGGCGGATTCTTTTTTGAATTTGTTAATTGAAGATCTAAGGTCTCCTTTCTATCTTTACCATTTACATAACTATAGTTTAGTTATCGTTTTACCTTAGCTAACCTCCAACGAATTATGCTTCTAGAGTCGATCTTTCTTATTAGCTCTCTCAATTCGTAACAAATTAGGTTTTATTGATGACACAATTGTTACACCAATTAATCATAATTCATTATATCCATGGCTATGATGTAACAATCTTATCATCTCTTGGTCGCTTCGTTCAATTTCTCCTCTAATTGTAGTACTTGTGTTCTACACGGATACAATTGCTAGGATTTGGATAGTGTTAAAGAAGAGGTTCTCTAAAGTTGATGATTCCGAGATATGTAATCTCTAATATGCATTAAGTACCATAAATCAAGGTAACCAAAGTGTTGATGAATACTTCACCGAATTGAATTCAATTTGGGAGGAGTTAAGAGATTTTAAACTTTTGCCTCATTGTGAGTATGGAAAATACAATTCTAATTGCTTCAAGAAGTTTATTTAATTCAACGAAAAGACTACATGTTTCGATTCTTGAATGGGTTAAATGAGTCATATACTAGATCGAAGTCACATGTGTTCATGATAAAGTAATTTCCCTAATTGGATGAAGTCTATAATCTAGTAACAAGGAAAGAGTCTCGAAAAGCTATGCAATGTAAATTTTAGTTCTTCTCAAATACTTTAGCTATGGTAGCCGTAATAGATTTTTGATACGGACCTAAAAGTCTTTTTATTTGTACTCATTATGGGAATAATAGACATATTAGAGAGATATGATATCATTTGAATGGCTTTCCTACTGGTTCTAGATTTGCCGGAAATAGGAGAAATTATCAAATTAGAACTTCGGAAATCGATAGCCAGTTGGAGGATCCTTTACTTACGTTAATTCTGCAACAATGAGTGATAATGCAAATATTAACAAATCAACTGTAGATTTATTATCTCAAGCTTGTTTAACTCAACATTAAGTTCAATAGTTATTAGCTTTTCTCAATGTTCGGAATGAGCAAACATCTATTTCTACTACACCGGGACCTAGAGTCTTGGTCAATTAACTCTGTGTTTTCTAATTTGATGGGTATACACTATCCTAAAACAAATTTTAACCCGATAAATCATTTTTGTTGTACTCA
Source organism: Dovyalis caffra (assembly GCA_963924115.1). NCBI lineage: Eukaryota > Viridiplantae > Streptophyta > Magnoliopsida > Malpighiales > Salicaceae > Dovyalis > Dovyalis caffra. The sequence goes on from CAWUPB010001173.1 coordinate 24,427,811, forward strand.
AATTTTAAAATCTTCTTCATGCTTCATGAATCATAAATCCTAGATAATTGATAAAGGAGTTTCAAATCACATAATTAGTTCTTTAGAGTTTTATTATTCATTTTATATCATTAACCATGCATTTGTTTTAATACCTCATGATTCTAAAGCATTTGTTACACATTCTGCAACTTGTTTCTTTGTCTTTTGAGTTGATTCTTCATAATGTCCTCTATTTTCCTTCATTTCACTTCAATCTCATTTTAGTTAGTAAACTTATCAAAATTAGAGAATATGTTATTGTCTTTTGTGATGATTGTTATTTTATTTAGACAATTCCTTCATAAATAGTGACTAGTCTTGCTAAAGTCAATAGTGGTCTTTAATTTATGAAAAACCATTTGCCAACTTCAAAGTTTATTGTTTCAAATAATTCCAAGTCCAGATCCTTCTTATTTGTCTCTTGTCAACACTAGCCCTATAATTGGCGTTGACGGTGGCTTTGATCTTTGGCACTTTAGATTAGTTCATATTTTCTCTAAAAAGATGAAATTCATACACCAACTTTTTTTTATTGTAATTAGTAATTCAAATTCAAATAAAACTCCTTATGCTCTGTTTGTCCAATGGCAAAGCATAAAAGACTTTCTTTTCTAGTTCACACTCACACTTCTACAAGCCTTTTTAAATTAATACATATTGATATATGGGGACCTTACTCATAACTAACTCATAAAAAATATCAATATTTCCTCATTATAGTTAATGATTACATCGGAATGACTTAGGTCTTTTTGATGAAATCTAAATCCAATGTTGTTTCTTTACTTCCTCGCTTTTTCTACCCTCATTCACAATCAGTTTAATCTCTTTGTTCGGAAAGTCGAGTCGGAAAATGACCTAAATTTTAGGTTAACATATTTTTATTCTATAAAAGGCATTGTTCATTAACTCTCGTATGTTGAAACACCATATTAAAATGGCATTGATTAAACAAAACATCAACACTTACTAATTGGTGCCAAGGTTTTACTCGTTCGGTCTTCTTTTCCAGTCATTTTTTGAAGAGAGGTTGTATCGATTGCAACATTACATCATAAATAGATTGTCTACTCCGAGTTCTTCATAACTAGGGGTGGGAAAAATTCAGTTAAAACCAAAAAACCTAACCGAATCGAATCGAATTATCAAATTCGACTTGGTTTTTAATTAAAAATTTTAAAGAAAAAAGCAAACCAAAAAATTAAAACAATTTCGATTCAGTTCGAGTTTTGAAAATTTTAATTCAGTTTAAATAAAAAATTGGCTTATTTATTTATATTTTTTATTATTTTAATAAAAACAAAATAACCGTACAACACTTCATTTAGTCATTTTACCCTAACCCAATAATCCTATCTCTTTAAGTCATACTACATTACTATTCCAAGTACTTCTAGTAGTCGTAACTTTGTCTTCATAAAGTTGAAGCCCGTAAACAAAAAAACCGAAAGAGAGTCTTTTTCTCTCTTTATCTCTCTTCACTCATACTATTCTAGCGTCGGCAGCCACAACTTCGTCTTCGAAAAGTTCAAGCTTGCAACAAAGAACAAATTGTCAAACACTCTCTGTCTCTCGCCGTTGCCTTAGCCATCCGGTTAGTATTTTGGTTTGCATCCAAGTATAGCTATATATTGTCATCACGTTTGCTTGCTTTTTAATCAATTAAACCATTAAAGCTTTCGTCTTGGGTATGACTATGTATGGTAGTGCTCACTAAGTTATGGGTAGATAGGTTTTGCACTATTTTGCTGGTCATCGTGATGACCACAAAATTAGATTGGAGAAAAATAGTGTTGTCTTAATGTAACCAAGATTATATAATATTTGTGATTGTCCAATTAGAAAAGTGTTGTTGTTGTAGTTACACTAGTCCGGTCGTGTATGGTAAAATTCTTCGTCCGGCTTATTCTTCCGGTTAGGAAAATAAAGGATTGTCATACAAAAATTGGCCATGAATTATATGCACAAATTGATTTGATAGTTTGTATGCATAAATTATATGCAAAGATTAAAGTAAACTATGTATATGTACTATATATTTAAAAAAAAAAGTTTCTTTATACGACGCACATAATATGTATATGTTGTGCTCGCCTTTGAATCCATGTTTTTAGTTCGAGTGGAATGTAAACTATGTATATTCTATTAACAAAAAATTCAAATTTTATGTATTGCTTACTTTGAAAATTTTGAATTATAATAAGGATGAAGAAGGAAAGACATCTCATCAATTGTAATTTTTTTTATGTCTTCTTAAGATGTAAGCTAGATATCTTAATTTTCATTATAAAATTAATTCAAACCAATAACTCATATATAATTAGTGTTGTTGCAGCCGGGATGTGAAGCGAGTAAGGTGGACAAGGGCCCATCCCACAAGCTAAAAATTAAAATAACTTATGCCTAAAGGCCCAAAGCCCAAAATTAGTAAATCGGGTTAAAATAAAAAAAAAACCAAAAATCGAAATCAATTTTTCAATTTTCTAATCGAAAAATAAAAAATAAATTTGGTTCGATTTTTGTTTATGGTAATTCGGTTAACCAAAAATCGAATCGAAATTCATAAAAATCGAACTAAAAAATCATTTGCTCACTCCTATTCATAACGTAACCTCCTATGAAATGTTGTTTCACAAGAACCCTATTTACACTCATTTAAGAGACTTTAGTTATTTATGCTTTGCTTTTATTCTCTCAAATCGACAAAAGTTTGATTCTAGAGCTAAATAATATATCTTTCTTGGCTATCCAATTGACATGAAAGCATACAAAGTATATGATTTGAATTCCAAAATTGTATTCATATCCAAAGATGTTATGTTTCATAAGTATATTTTTCCATTTTCTCAACATAAATCTGCTACTATTCTTTATGACCTTGTTCTTCTTGATGTTTCCCATACAATACGCATTATTTTTTATGATTCTAGTTTTGTACTTATTAATCCTCCTTTTGTTCATGATCCTATTTCGAACCTTGTTCAACTAATATGTCTCATTCTCTAAATGATAATTTTTTTACAATTCAATTGTGATTATGTTGTTCCTTTAGTTCTTGTTAGAAAAAGTAGTAGAACTAGTAGAGCACTAAACTATCTCGTCACATTATCATACCACTTTTCCTTCCAAGATTTCTCTTGTCGGTTCTACAAATTATCCCATTCAAAAATTTATTTTTATAGCACATTTTTCCTTTTCTCATGCTTTATTTACCACTTTTCTTTCCATATATGTTGAGCCTCGATCCTATTAACAAGTTATGTATTCTATACATTGACAAATAGCCATAGAGGCTGAACTTAATGCCTTTGAGGATAATCATACTAGAATTTTTATTCCTCTTCCTTCCAATCAACTTACCGTGGGTTGTAAATGAATATATAAGATAAAACTTCATGCTGATGGGAGTATTAATCAATATAAGTCTCGATTGGTTGCTAAGGGCTATAGTTAAAAGGAAGGTTTGATTTTTAGGAAACCTTTAGTCGTATGGTTAAATAGACAATAGTAAGGATGTTATTAGCTCTTGCATATCTTAACACTAGTTTCTATCTCAAATGGACGTCAACAATACAATTTCTCAATGAAAATTTGCATGAGATAGTTTACATGGACCTTTTATGGGGTTATCGAGTCCAGGGGAGTAGTTTGCCCACACAAGACCAGGTATGCAAACTTCAAAAATCCTTGTATAGGTTAAAGCAAGCATTTAAACAATGGAATGCAAAACTAACCACTTCCTTGCTATCCTTTGGGTTTTTATAGTCAAAGGTAGATTACTCATTGTTTACTAAGAAGATTCCATCGAAAATTTTCTTGCTTTACTTATGTATATTGATGATATTGTTATTACAAGCAATTCGACAAACAACACCGAGGAATTCAAACAATATCTTCATTTTCAATTTAAGATGAAAGATCTAGGGAAGTTAAAGTTTTTCCTTTGGATTGAGGTGGCTAGATCTCCAAAAGTTATATCCTTATGCTAAAGAAAATATGTTCTTGATCTATTGACAAAACATGATTTACTAGGGGTTAAGCTAACTTCAACTCTAATAGATCTTAATGTCAAACTAGTTAAGGTTTATTCGATTTCTTGGAAGATCTTACTAGTTACGGGCGGTTGGTAAGGAAAGTTGTTGTATTTAACTTTCACGAGGCTTGGTATTTACTTTACAACTCGAGTCCTTTCTCATTTCATGGATAGGCCTAGTGTCATACATTTGCAAACGACTTTTAGAGTATCGAGATACCAAAAGCATGCTCCTAGACAAGGCATTCTATTTTCAACGAATTCTAGTATGCAGCTTTAAGCCTATACGGACAATGATCAGGCGAGTTATTTGAACTCTCGTGGATCGATCCACAGGTTTATGTGTTCTTCTTGGTGGCTTTCTTGCTAGTTGGAAATCAAAGAAACAATCCTTAGTAGCTAGAAGCTTAACCGATGCGAGAATATAGAGTCATGCCTTATTGTTACTTGTGAATTGGTTTGGTTATTGTCTCTATTGAAATATTTGGATTTTGATCATAAAGAAGTAGTGGTTCTCAATCGTGATAACTAGTCAACAATTCATATTAGTAAGAATCATGTCTTTTATGAAAAAACAAAACACATTAAAATTGATTGTCATTTTATTACGTAAAAGGTTCTTACCGGCATCATTAAGCCGAATTTGTTCTAATTGGTCCGCAAATTGCGGACATGTTCACCAAAGCTCTACTGACCTTCTCAATTCCATCTTCTTTTGGGCGATATGAGCATTGAAGATATTCATACTCCTCTCGAGGAGGAGTATTAAAAGAGCTACACATGGACCATTAGTCTCTTTAATTATTTTCGTTATAACTAATGCAATTATTTAGTTAGACATTAGCTAGAAGTTAGTTTTTCTTCCTTTTCTAGTTAACCATTTCCTTTCTTCTTCCTCTGCTTGTATAAATTCACAGTAAGCTTAGAAGGGAAGATTAGATTTTTGGCTTGTATAACAAAGAGGTGAATTGAGTTTTTGCTTTTCTTTCTATCTTTCTCTCAAGTTTCTCTATTTGCAGACAATGCAAACAATATATAAAGAATTATTTTTTTTTTATAATAAAAATTCAGATTTTTAATTTATACTAAAATCTAAAAATATATAAATTACTAATTTTAGCTTATTTTTAGGATGAATTATCACATTACCGAAGCAAAATTTGCGAAATAATTATTTTTGTGTCATGACTCATTCAGACATTCAGTGCATATGGTCAGGTGGCGTGACTAATTATGACATTCAGTGCATATAGTCAGGCGGCTTGAGTCGTCACAGAAACGTGGGAGAATTACCTTGGAGATTGTTTGCCAACTCTGCTTTGGCGCTCTGCTATGTTGCGCTTTCAATACATCAAATTGGTGGATGATGAATTATTGTACTTTAACTGTTCAGTAATCTATCCTTGTGTTATTTGAATTGAAATTATCATGAGAATATAATATAATTTAAATTGAATTGTTTAAAAATAAATTTTTCTTTGAAAAAAAAAACAGATATCACAGACAACATTAGTTAAAAAAAGAAGAAAGAATAACAAAATTACATAGTTTTTTCAAATAATAAAATTATTAAATAGTTTATTTAAGAGTGTGATAGTTGTGTGTGTATATATATATGAAAAAATAAGAATCAAAATATTAAATAGTTTTTCAAAAATAAATATAAGTATTATGTTTTTTTCTATAATGTCAATAATTACTCAACTGCAAAATATAATCGGGGTCACGAATGACTAAGGTTAATCAAGTAATTTTCTTTTTAGACAAGACAAGAAATAAAATTCTCTAATGTCCATGTTTATTGCATGATTGTGAGGAATCACTTTCTCATCTACTGGACGAATATGAGGCGAACAGTTCGCTAAATGTTACGACAATCCGCGTAGTGTCCCACCATTTTTATCCGTGATCCAAAAGTGTGAAAAGAATTATTATAATGTAGTCCCTATGGTTTCTATAATCTTGTAAGGTGGTTCCTCTATTTTTGAAATACATAAATTAGTCTTCTTGATTATCAAAGTTATTTTTTTTTTTAATTTCTAAATTACTTTTTCAGATGCACTTTCAAATAATTTCTTTAAGAATTTGATGCTTCTTCTAGAATCCTTGAAAAGTTGAAGAAACTAATTAAAAAAAAATTGAAATTACTTATACCAATGGAACAATTTGCAATTTTAAATTGAGAGGGTTAGCCTAATGGTAGAAATGACGTACTCTTTTACTCACCAAAATTCAAATATCAAGATAGATATAAGAAATAAAATTCTCATAAATTATCTGATCTCGAATTACTTTCTCATTTAATGGACAAATATGGAACGTATTCATGAATTGTTATGACAATTAGATGAGTGTCCTACTATTTATTAGTTAACCAAAAGTGGTGAAATGGATTATTAATAATTTAGTTCTTTCGTTTTTGAAATGTATAAATTAGTCTCTTAACCAAAATTGACTATTAATTTTTTCTTTTTGAATTTCTAAATTATCCTATACAAATGCATTTTTAATTTTGTCCGTAGTAGGTAAAGTTGAAATTTTTGATTATAATAAAGGATATTTTAGGCAAAAGAACAATTTAATTGTGATGAAAAAAATCAACATAAAGGGCATGTTACAATCAAATACGAAAATAAAAAGACTTAATGTATGTTTTTAAGAACAAATGGATTAACTAACTATTTCATTAAAAATACAAGGATCAAATAGTAATTTACTCAAAACATAACCTCTAAAAGAAGCTAAAAACCTTGATTGGCTACCAATACGTGACGTCATGATACCCGCATGCTTTGATATTACCCAAATTTATTTGTAAATTATTTTCTTCTGAATAATAATTTTTTGTTGCTAAAGGCACTGGGAGTTCCTCCTCCCCAGCACATGGCAAACACATGGCAATCCATTAAATCATCCACATCCACATGCTTGAAAACTATAATTACAATATTAATATAATCAATCACAATAATTTTTTTTAGAATTTATTTTTATCACTTAAAAAAATTAATATATAAAATAGCACTTATTTAATTTTTTCAATAAATATCATTGAATTTATTTAAAGATTTGTTTTGTATTCATTTTTAACACAAGCTAACAATAAAAAGACTTTAATAAGTACACTCAAATATTGGTTAATAAATATCCGAAAAGCAGTCTTCCGTTTTTTCTTTATAAATATATTAAAAATCTCAATCACTCATCTATAATAAAAAAAAATGTAAGTTTTATTTATAGACAAAATACTATTTAATAAAATAAAATTTTCATTTAACTAAACATAAAATGCAATTAATACGATCTATCCATGATAGCTTTAAAGACTCTTTATCCATATGCTGGGTACATGATCAGGAAAGCCCTTTGCAGGCTCATTTAATATAGATCAAATTAGTTTTTTTTTTGCCTAGCTATATTACAGGTTAAATAAAATATATAAAATTATTTAAAAAAATTATTTTAGTTTGATAGTCTATTTTATTATGTGAATTTATAAAAATATATGAAATCAAAGGTTAAAAAAATATTTATAATTTTTTAATAAAAATTTTTGTATTTAACTATTTCTTATTTGTGTTTTTTCATAATTTTTCCTTTAGAAAAAAGGATTTATCCTTGTCAATTCATGGATTATTGACTAAAAAGAAAATTAAATAATTTTTTTAAAAAAAGCTTTAGTATTTCATAAGATTGTGTCAAAAAATAAAAATAAAAATAATTAAAAGCTTACATAGAATTGAACAAATATTTTTTTTATTTTTATTTAATGTTGATGAGAATATCGATTTTTGAAAAAATATGAATTTAATTTTTATATATGTATTTACAAAAGAATGAATAATAGTAAAATAAAAAATTATATTAATTTAAATCAACGAGTGGTTAGGCCAAAACATAATTATTATTTAATTTAAAATAAGTTAATTTTAAAATATTTAAAATTAAATAAATAAATAGCAAATGCTTAGTGTAGTAGTATTTGCATAGTTAATTTATAAAAAAAACGATTCAAAATTTTTTTTACACATCATAACTATACTAAGTGAGTTCAAAGTTTTCGATCTAAAACAAAAAATACTATATATAAAAAAAAGAGTTAACTTGCAAGGAATCTATTTACTAAATTTGAAGTTAATAGACTAAAACAAAAATCATTACAAATTTGATTTCGATTAATTTTAATTATATAAAGAAGAAACAAATTAATAAAACATGTGAATTCTCTGTTTTTTTTCTTCCTTCTCAAATAATTATTTATTTCTATGCTATGCATGGCTAGTCCTTGAACACGGGGATTATGCATAGAGCAACCATCTTCTTTTTATTTTTCACATTTAACTTGCAAGAAATTAACTAATTTGAGTTTTTTTTCTAAAAAAAATCAAGAAAAAATTATTTGAAATACACTTTTAATCTAACAATGTATTTTAGACAAATTATATGTATTAATCATGCCACTATAATTTAAAAATTATCCAAATCTATTTTTCAAAAGAAAAAATAATCATGTTCTAAAAATTTATTTCAAAATCGATACATATAAAAAAATAAATCAAAATCATCAGAAAATATAATTTTAAATTAATTGAATAAAATTTTTTAAAAAATAACAAATTAAACTAGTAAATTTTAAATAACAAAAATATTAACAAAAAATACTAAAAAAAATATGACCAAATCACAATACAATTAAAGTCTGAAATTAAAAAAATGTATAGAAAAATTAAGGACCATATAATTTTAAATTAATTGGATGAGAATTTAAAAAAATGACAAATTAAAGTAGTAAATTTTAAATAATTAAAATAATTAACAAAAAAAATAAAAAAAATAAGGACCAAATCATAATACAATTAAATTTTAAAATTGAAAAAAAATTATGAAAAAATTAGGGACTAAAAATGTATTTCAAACAAATTATATATATTAATCATGCTACAATAATTTAAAAATTATCTAAATCTATTTTTCGAAAGAAAAAATGATCATGTTCTAAAAATTTATTTCGAAATCCATACATATAGAAAAATAAATTAAAACTGTTAAATGTTGAAACACAAAATCACGTGAGAATACGCTTAACTAGATTTGGATAATTAGGAGTTAAAATTCAAAAGTCTATATATATATATATATATATATATATATATAGAGAGAGAGAGAGAGAGAGAGAGAGAGAGAGAGAGAGAGAGAGAGAGTATTTACAATTTAGGTGATACTTGTAATATCTTGAACCCATGAATAAATGAATTAATATGTTAAACGTGTATGAAAATTATCTTGTGTGTCTAGAATAATTTATATGATCAAAATTGTACTAATTTTTTTATGTAAATTTATTTGTTAATAAATATTTTTCTCTCGTGTAGATCTTCGAATGATTTTTTTTAAATAATTAATTCAATAATAAAATCCACGTGTTTTATTTGCTTATTCTTGATATAATCAAATTTTATCAAAATACATTTTTTATTTTTTTTATTGCAATTTATTAACTTCAATATATTATTTACAACTAATGTTTTTTTTAAAATATTTTCAACACATATCGCACACTTTGACACATTGTGTATGATCATAATATGTAAAGAAAATATCTATACGACCGATTTCATTGGAAATTAACTATACATTTACACACCTAACACCAACCATTTGCTATTTATTTTTTTTAATATTATAAAATGATTTTTTTTCAAATAAAATAATTAAAATGATATTTTAGAAGAACAACCTCATGAGAAATTTTATAATACTCGGGGAGTAACTAATGTAAGTTACTCCATAATGAGAGATAGACACAAACAGGAGAGAGAAATTTTTTTAAAAAAAATTTGAGTCAACGTGAAAATTTTCTTATCACTTTTGGTGGATTCGATATAATTTTCTTTTTTTCTTAACTTGTCTATCTCTTTTTTGAAAAGTGGATCTATGAAGTAACTAATATACATGTCTACTAATCGGTCATTGAGTATTATAAAATTTCTCCTACCTAATAATTCAAACACACATTTTTATACTAGTATTGTTGATTATATATATATAAATCAAAGGTACAAATGTTCAAACGAGTTAAAAAAATTAATTAGTTAATTTTTATAAAAAATTTTATATTAGTTATTGCTTTATTTATTCGATGCAATCTTATAAAAAAATCATATTTTTTAAAATTTTATATTCAATTTTTTATTTACATTATTATTGGTTTTTATTTAGGAATAAATGTATAACAAAAAACAAATCGTGTTTTTTAATAATAGAGTTTATATATATATAAAAAAGAATAAATAAAGTATAAATTTTGATTAAAAATTAAATAAAAATTTATCTTTTACTTTTAATTTAATATATTTTATTTGACTGATAACATAGTATAGGCTATTATACTTACATAAAGATATTTAGTCATCTAATTTCATTAAGAATGAATGCATAACGAAAAAAGAATTGTGTTTTTTTACCAATAAAATTTATAAAAAAATAAAATATAAAATTTTGATTAAAAATTAAGAAATTAAATGAAATTTTATTTTTATTTTTAATTTAATATATTTTAATTAATCAATAGGATAATATAGCCTATCAAACTCAAACTAATATGTTTAGTTTGGCTTAGTGCGGAAGGATTGCTAGTTTTTTTTTTTTAAAAAAGCTAAAGGATCTGGATGTATCACTATTCAGTCATTGTGGCTACACACTCAATTTCCCAATTCTTGCACACAAGTGCACTGTTTGGCTTTTCTTTTTGAATCTCGCATTTGTTTCTCCGTTTCGTGTTGGGTGCGTGTTGCTTTGCTCCCGGCGCCAACCTTTTCGTTAATTTCTATCTTGCCACTGACTTTATTTGTTCATTTACTTATTTAGCCTTAACACATCTTTTATTTTTTGTTTGTTGCTTCTGTTGCATTTTTTCTTTCTTTCAATAGGTGGGACTGTTCATTCATCGTAGCGCTTTTTTTTTTTTTTTTTTAATATACTAAAGCAAAACGCTTTTCACTGTAGCAATTACTGTTCATTGCAACATGTTTTGTTTTTTTTTTGCTACACCCGTTGCCCCCATCTGTTCACTGTTCATTTAAACAGTAAACGACTTCCCTCCTTTTTTTTTGTAAACATTGAATTTTTTAAAAAAATTTCCATCCATTTACTGTTCACATGAACAGTAACGCTTGCACCCTTTTTTTCTTTTTTCTGTTTCTTAATAGTATTTAGTGTTAAAATTTTAAAAGAACCAACAATTAATTAGGTGTTAAAAATTTAAAGAAATCAATAATTTATTTCCTTTATTATTTATTTTAAAATTTTAAAAAATAAATAAGAAATAGTTAAATATAAATTTTTTTATAAAAAATTTCCTTTATTATTATTATTATTATTATTATTATTATAGGATTGGGCTGTTGGCAATTAAAAAAAAAAGGAGGATTAGTTTTCGGTTTCTATATGTTCTCGGATGGCAATTGTTCCCCTTCTATATAAATAATTTATTTTTATATTTTTTATTATGAAATTAGGTGTAAAAATATAAAAAAAAATTGTTATTTTTTTTAGTTTTACGTATAGTTTGACAATAATAGAATATTTATTATATTTTTTAAGATTTTAGTTTGAACATATATATCTCGCTTATATTATTTCTATTATTTAAAATGTATTTCTTCAATTTTTTTTTCTTATTAAAATTCTCATATAAGTAATTTTAAAATTTTATATAATTTTATTTTTTAATAAATTTTTTTTATATGGCTTTTGAAATAAAATTTTAGAACATGATTGTTTTATTTTTTAAAATATATTATTGTAATTTATACGATTGATTATTTTTATAATTTTTAAATGAAAATGGCATTGTTGCATATATGAATTCCGATGCGAGAGAGAGAAAGAGCTAAAAGTGTGTTTTAGATAATTTAACTTAATTTTTTTAAAAAATAATAATTAGTTAAAAAATAATTTGAATTTTTTTTAATAATTACTTATATATATATGTATATAATCGAATTTATCGAAACCAATTTTATAATAGTTTTTATTTAAATCTATCTACTGCGATCTATTCTATGCGATTTAGGTGGGTTTTTTTATATTTTTTATTTATTTTATATACTCTAAATTTACTAAATACGATATAAATAGTTTTGTTAGAAATTAATTATATCCGCACACATAACATAAATTATTTGTTATTTATTTTTTTATATTCTAAAATCTATATTTTTAAATAAAATAATTTAATAAATATATATAAATTTTTATACTAACGTTATAAATTATTTTGTTAATAAATATATATAAATCAAGCAAGTTCGTTCAATATATAGATTTGATTTATATTAATCTTTTAAAATAAAATTTTTACTGGCATTATAAAGTGCGAATCATTAACCTTTTATATATATATATATATATATATATATATATATATATATATATATATATATATATATTGTCTGAGCATATATAGCGTGAGAATATAAGTAGTTAAAGGCTAAAACAAGTTGATTCTCCATTCTCGAGACTAAAGCACAGGAATCAATTTAGAAAAGGTCAAATGCCTTCGTTTGCAGTAGGTCCTTCCTGAAAGAAACGTTGCCAATCTGTCCACTCAAAGGTAGTGGCCCAATTGAAAGCAGCATTCTTTTTTCTCGTGGCTTTGGGGAAGTACTCGAATCCGTTTTTGTTGCCAATTGGGAAGGGAAGCAAAACCAGATAAATTTCTCAAAATTCTTTGTCAAGTCCTTGTTCAAAGAACGAGTCGAACAAGGCAGGGGCATATAAAAAAAAAAAAAAAAAAAAAAAAATATATATATATATATATATATATATATATATATATATAATCAATGGAAAACGAAGGACTTAATTAAACTTTCAACGTTTAACTAATAATATGTATCAACTTTTTACTATGATTTCACAATAACATAAAAAAATTAAGGTCAAGCTAAGATTCGCTTCGATAGAAGCAATTACCCTGATCTGGATTGCACAAAGAAAAGTTACATATTGTAAATGTATCTATCATTCTCAGGCCCTTTTTTTCCTAATATATCCATGGCGCAGTAGATTTATCTTCTTTTTTTCTAGACGAATTAACTCTTTAAGATACATCTTGCATAGTTTATGTTATCATGGATTCCAATCAAAATTACAACCCGATGCTTTGCATACAAGGACAAATAAATCAAATGTATAGATTCGCCCATTAGAAAATTGAATTCAATCTTATTAGTTTTTTGTATTTCATGGAGGAATCGATCAAAACACTACCGGGGCGTTGGATAAGACATGGATTTCCACAGTATTGCTCAAATGATGTGACATGAAGATACATTTTTATACATAGTTGTTATACTTATTTATGAGACTGTGGTTGATAATAACAAAAAGAGAGGGTTTAGCCAAGAGAGCGAGAGACAAAAGAAAAAAACAGTACTATTTATTTTCTTTGCTTTGATTGGATGATGATTTCAAACTTGGTTAAGAAAAAAAATTTGATATGTTGTTTTCAATTTTAACGGTGTTGATCGTCAAAAAACTTCTATCTTTAATTATGTATTTTCTAAAAATTATTTGGTGAAAACTCTTTTTTTTTTTTTTGTTGGAATCTATAACTTGGTATATAATTTGAAGTTTTGATTTGTATCCTTTAATTGAGTTAAAAAAAAAAACTTTATGTCTTGTTATTTGATATGATAGAAGAATTTGAGTAGATTACGGTTTTCTAATTTTTTTTCACATTAGGATTTTTTACGTAAAAAATTATATATTAATTGTGGTTATGTGTTTATTAATTCTGCATACATATTGGTTGATTCTAATTTTAGTTACAAAAAGAGAAAAGAATTTTAAACTTGTGATTTATGATTTTAGACGCTACATGTATCTTTCTCCAATTATTATAATCACTGAAGAAATTTTAGAACATTCAAATAATAACTAATAATGTTCACTCAATAAAAAGAGAGAAAAAAACATTCCAATTCAGTAAAAGTAAAAAGAATATTTTCATTAAGGCTCAATTTTTTATAAATAAATTCTATCTCTCTCTCTCTATATCTATCTTTTTATGAAATAAATATTGTTAGTCATTCATGAAATTCATAGTTATCACCATGTTGTAAACCTACGGTCGGCACTCTTACTATCCAATACCGGGTCTTGCCTCGGAATCTGGCTAGCGTACTTGCAAGAACAAAATGTTGAGCATAAACTGCTAGTACACTGTGATAAGTCAAACAGATCAGGCCGTGAATGAATGTACTCGGATGGCTTTTAATGGGATTCTCCAAGATTAAATGAATTCAAACATCAGGTGCCGTTTTGACCCATTTTCAATTGTAATTTACTGGTTGTCAAAATGGTTGTAGATAAACCAATCAATCCTACGTAGAATATTGTCAGTGTCGCAGGGAGTAAAATAAACAGGGGCCCATATGATATTTGAATAAGGATACAGATAAAAAGCACAAGGGGATGAATAAAATAAGCAAACTTTTAGAGAGGCCTGATTGAAGTAACCTTAAATTATATAAGGTCTAAAATGAACTTTTCAAAAAATTTGGAGAGCGACGGGTTCTCTCATAGGTCGTAGCGTCGTCCCTGAACGTTGTGTCTTTTACACACCCGCATGCTAAAGCATTAACAAATTAACGGGTTTCCGTCCATATCTCCTTAACCTTTGCTTAGCTTAACAGAACAAAATCATCTGAAAATAGAATGGGAGATGAACGTGCCTGGTTAATGATCTTCAGTACTACTAAAGATCCCACAAGTTTATACTTCTCTTTGTTTCTTTTTTTGTTGCTTTTTACACCATATTCCTTTCTCACTCTATTGGCACTTTCCAAGTTTGATCCACTGGTGATAGATAGACTAACTATGCTAGTCAAGATCCAAGTCATATCATTCCCTTTCTTTTTCCTTCTCTTATTTCAGCAAACTGCACTTATCTGATTATACTACAGCAATTTGTCACTGTCATGTAATTCTAGCCATGAGTTGCAGGGACCATGTTTAAACTGCTAAAATTTGCTACTCGTTACATGCGAATATCGGATAATAAGCGACCTAACAGAATTATCTGACAATAACCAAAGCAAATGAAATTAAGCTTTGGAAATTTAATTCTCGAGGAAGATCCTTTGCTTGTCGCTATGCCTTCCTTGACTGGGAAAAATTAAGCTCAAGATTGGACTTTATCATATCCAACATATGAGCTGATGCCAGGACACGTCAAGTTTTAACTTTTCTTTAGTCATGCAGTACTGTTACCAGCTGTGTATACAAATCAAGTAGATTTGAATCTTACTTTTAACAGCAGAAATGCTCCATAAGGAGTTTGCTTTTGGAGAAAACCAACATGGTATCTTAAAACTGATTATAAGATGAACATTTTAGGTATTATCAGCTAAAAACGGTTTAACTAATAAATATTGCAGGCCCAAAACAAACCCTTTGTAGGTTTGTTAATGCAGCTGCTCATCGTGTGGCTCAATTGGAATCTTTATTTGCGCCCATCACAATATTTCCCCTCTCATTTTCACTCGTAACGATTTGTCCCTACTCCCTTCGGCTTGGCACTTGCGATGGGCTAGTTGCAGGGTCTTTCTCGTTGTTGTTTTTAACGAAAAAGCAAGAGGAACAAAACACATACGTAACGTGGTAGTCCTTGGAGTAGGAAATTGACAGGTGCAGGTTTTGCAATTGTAATCCATTAGCTCCAAACACTTTCTCCAGGCATTCAAAGCAAATGAACCAACCGAAGGGGAAGGAGATTGACAGAGATTGATCAGTGAAAGGATAAGAGGTCTTGAAACATTAATGCAGGAGTTCAGAAATAGGCTGCTGGAATTGCTTTGAGACTGAAACTAAGGAAAATTTCAGCTTCAATTTCAAAAATGATTTTGACACTATAGATGTAGTTCCCTATCTACAACTCTAGTTATATTAAAGAGATAGATAATTCAGGTTTTGTTTGACATGAATATTGTTGCAAACTGATTTAAACCATCCGTTTAATTTCAAAAAGTTATTTCTAATTTGGAGAAAATTTTTAATCCATGCCATCCCATAAAAAAATCTCTTTGACTTACTTTTACCAAACAAATTTTTAAATTAGAATTATTTTCATCATCAATATTTGTTCATGACCAATAATTTTTGAATTATCCAAGTAAAATTAAAGGTTATTATTCCTAAATTATGCCAAACAAACTTGAATAAATTAGACACCAAAGAGTAAAAAAAAGAAAAGAAAAAGAATTGAGATGGATGAGTGAGCAGAATATGACGGCAACTTGTAGTTTTGAAAGATACTATTAATTTTACCGTGTCTTGCATTATTAATAAGGATTTTAAAATTGGACAATTAATTTAATTTATTTCGAGTAAAATTAAAAGAACAATACGGTTAGCAAGTAGAACTTCCAGTTTCCACAGGTACTACAACCCCCGTTTTATTATCCGATCTAATCTAATCATAAACAAAAGCCCACACAAAAGGCACAAATTCATTGATAAGCAAACTGATTAGCACCGAAATCCATAATTATGCACACTAATCGCCTCCAAATCCAACGAAACCTCCCTAGTGCGCACGCAACAGTTTTTTATCGCCCATTTCCAAAACAGATAAATAACCCAAACCCCCTCGTTTTCCTTAATTTTCCGAGCTAAAAAAAAAAAAAAATGGCAAACCCTAACATCCGGCTCCTCCTAATTCTATTTCTACCCCTAATCTTCTCCCCAGATTACGATTTCATCAGCGTGGCCAATGCAGGGAGGCGGAGCATCCACATAACGGACGATCTTGATGACGTTATCGACGATGAGGAAGACGAAGCATGGAAAAATTGGGGAAAGAACCCAAACCCCTCTAAAGACGAGTTCGATCCACCACCGTCCGATTTGAACAAAATGAATATGCAGGAGATCCAGGAGATGATGATGAAGCGAAATTTCGGACCAGTTTTCGGGTTCGTTAAGCTCCGATTAGGCGTACGCCGGACTCCGGTAATTTGGTTGAAATTTTCTTTTCTTTTTTTTTTTGGTGAATTGGAGTTTTTGAATTGTTAGTCAGGGATTGATTTCTTATGGTTATGCATTTTTAGGATGTTGTTGGTGAGATTGCTATGAAATGGACAAAGATTTTGAAAACTGGAGGAATTCGAGTGCAGTTTACAGGGGTTGATTCGAGTACAATTATGTTTAGCATGGAACAAGGCAGAGACACGATGGAGGTAAGTGGTTGAGTTCATCGACTCTTGAATTATTTTGGATCATTCCCAATTGAAGTGATTGCATATTGGTACTTTGAGTCTTGATGAACCAAGTCAGCATGCGAAACTTGCCGGTGGGATATGCATTTTGCTTAACGAGTCTTTTAAATTATGTTCGGATTAGATAATAACAGATTTTATTGAAGATTACTGGTTTAGTGTTTTTAGTTTTAAGCGAATGTATTGTCAATTTTGAATATCTCTGATTTCATGTTCTCCTTTTACCTCGATTTCGCGTTCTTTTGTTACCCAGTTGAAGGAGTTCATATTGAATGAACCGGAGGCTTATGAAATCAAAATTGGGGATCAAGTTTTCCGTAGACCTGGAGATCCTCCTTTAGAAGCAGTCATCGAGAAGCTTCAGCGCGAGCGGGACAAAGCTGATGATACTACTGCAGCTCCTGTAAAGGACGGTGGGCATCCGAAAGAAGAATTGTAGCTAATTAGTTACCGAATTACTCAAATTATCAGTTCAGTGCAAGTTTAACTTCTAGGTCTCTAATTGCACCCCTTACCAATCATCCCCACCCTCCTGCCTTTTTTTTTCCCCTTTTTATGTCGCTACCATCTGGAATTTGTATCTGTTGCTACATATCAATCACAGATAGAAAGTTTTCTTTTGTCAGCTACTTTAGCCTATAAACAATGAGTAGATGTATGGCCCAGAATCATGGGTGATAATGCGATTTCGTGTAATAGTTGGTATGTGAGATGTATGATTGAGGTCGAATTTTGCACAAGTTACTGATTCATTTGGGTTATATTCATTTTTAATGTCTTTTATTTGATTTATTTAATATACAAGTTCAACCAATGCAAGATTTGACTTTGTTCTCTGGAGTTATCATGCATTGCCTTTCCCGTCAGCTGTGGCTCCCTTCCCAAGTCCTAGACAATATTGTGGCTGGTGTGCAAAGCAATGCATTGTTTACTTTACCTTTTCGCTTTTTGCTGCATTTCTGAGCAGGGAATATTATGTTCCTTTCCACTTTTTGCTGGTCTGCTTACCCTGTGTTCTCCATTCAGTGTTGTTTGAAAGTGGTAGAATCTGGGAAGTACAGTGGTCTTTTGTTAGGCCAACCTAAATAAGTTACGCACGTAACGGAAGCGATTATTTCCTATTTCTATCATTTTGACAAGTGGCAACTTGACCATTGAAAACAACTCAGTTATGACCAGAATAATTGAATCATGGCGTACAAATCACAACACGAGTGACACGTGCTTTATTCATGAAGATTCAAACTGACATGATCAGAAATGAGAGAATTCCTGGTTTACTTCTTGTGAGTTGTAACCAAGCTCGAGCATGAGAAAAAAAACCATGGTATGTATGGAATGGGCTAATAATCTGTGAACTAATTTGGTGAAGCTCCTGATTACTTGAGCTTTTTACTGAAGTCAGCGAGCTGGAGAATGTTAATCCTGGGAATGCTAGCTGCTTCCTCTCTCTCTTTCTGAGTGTTGTATCCCCAATCCCCTGTTCCAGTTAATCAGCATCATTGCGAAATAAATATTATATACTGTAAGAAGGTATGGCATAAAAAACAAAATAAGGCAACAAACCGGTACAGCCTACAGGAAAAGCTGAGGGAGATGATACCTAAGTACAAGTTCCACCCATCTAATTCAGGCTCTTTAATAACATTCTTTAGGGTTGCAAGTCGATCTTCCACAAAGCTGTCCAAGATTTAGAAAAATCAAATCCAATTGCAAATTAAGTTTGCTGGAGAAGAAAGTTGGAAGCCATAAGGTCTGAGAGATTTAGAGATGTAGTGCCCGAATGAAAAATCAGTAAGCAAAAATGGATCTTACTGTAGTTTCAGCCCCTGGTGTTCTGGTCTCCTTTGAAGTTGCTTCAGCACTTCCACCTTGGGACTGAAAGCAGAAATTTAAGTTAATGGTGGGGAGGGACGAAACCATCAATGGTTTTGCATTCCCTACAACACTCAATTAATATGTACTAACCCGGTTCCAAGACCATATATTCTCTCTGGTGGGATTTTCACTCCCGCAAGCTCTTGTAGTAAAGCATCTGCAAACCGGCTCTGAATTGAAATGGAAGAAAAAACAGGAACACAAGGCCTTAATAACAAAGACAGTAAAAGAAATATAAAACACTCGAGCCCTCTCCCAATTTCATTTCTTTTACTCTTCCCTAAAAAACCTGATGAGGGTTGAACTATAATGCCCTTATTCCAATGTCACAACCATTGGTGGGCAAAAGATAAAAAGATAATAGGCCACACCTGTTTTGTGGTGACTATATATATCCTTGAGCTTGCAAATTTAAAAGCATCAGGAACACCGGGATAGAATCTGCAGGCGAGGGCCAATTATCAGGTCCATAGATTTGTTCAGCAAAATCATATTTTATGCAGCACTACTGCTTTTACAAAAAAAAAAGGCCAATATTTGGTTGGCCTGCTAGAGGAGCTCATTGAGATTCAAAGATACCAGCAATTAATCAGTTTTCAGAGCAAAAAGTAGCCCCAGAATTATGTAGAATTAGTCAACCCAATCGTTATAGGCAGTGTGCGAAGAAGGATGCATATAACTGAACAAATACCTAACCTAAACTTCTAAGCATAATAAGTTTGCTTATTATCTGGAGAGATTCTCACTCGAGTAATATCCCCTGAATATAATTTTCAGATTCAAAATTTTCAGCAAATTTGGCTTCAAGCTCTTATGATTTAAGATGCAAGATGCGTGATAACCCTGAATGACTATAATTTGCTGATGAATCTGATGGGGTTATGTTTTGACAAGAAATAATCAAGTTTGGACCATAACTTCCAGTTTGCTTTCCGCTCATTATGCATACTGAAGTGTTAGATATTCAGGCACATCTCTAAAAAGTTGATTGAAATACCTGTTCGCTCCAATCCATGTTGCCAAGTCATTATCCATCCATTCATCCCTGACCTTTCCAAAGAGATCTATTAGAGCATCTCTATTCTCAACCCATTCTTCCATAATGACAGGCTTTAGCTTTGACCAGTTCTCCAATATCCTATCAACTGTCAGTCCCTCTGCAACCTTGCAAATTGAATCACAGATATCAGATCCAGACCAATTGTTTGAAAGTGAACAGAAGAATTCCTAATTCTTGAGGATAATGAACACACTGATAAAATATTCTTATTTCTTTCGTATTCTAGACATAACTTTAAGTCAGGGTTGTGAAAATATGTGCCCACCGAGGTCTTCCGAATGGAAGGGATTCTCAACTCCAGCAGCAACCTCACAAGCAACAGATTTTCATATCCAGTTTCCACCACAGGTCGCAACTGCCACAATGCAAGTCCGTAATTAGCCTCAAACATATACCATTCTACTCATTTTTCTATTCACAGAAAAAGAAAACCATAATAATTACCAAAACAAAGAGAAGAAGAAATATTTTGGCTTTTATACAAAGCATCAGTCTAGGACTTTCCACATAATGAAATCAGAAATTTAGTTTTACAGCTTAATGCAACTGATTTCTCCAAATTGGCCCATAGCACGTCATCAATATTTATGAGTACGCATACAGTTATTAATTATAAGACTCGGACAGCAATTTCACAATGTCGACATTATGGATACACATGAACTTTGAATTATGATCAGGTTGTAAGAAATATGGCCTGATGTTATGACCCATATTTTTAAGTTGGTTTAGGGTTTTCTTAATTTAATAGTATGTTAAATCTGGACCGTTAATTTAATATTTGATGGACGTACAAGATTTAATATTAATAGGTATATAAACTAATCCTCTCTCTACCGTAAAGGAGTATGCAGACAAAAACATAAAAAATACAGAACGTACGTATTTTGGCTATCCATCAAGCCACCTGCTACAGAAAAGAGGGTCAAGGGAGAGAAACTAATTTATAAGGTTCGTGATTGTTGAAAGCTCTCTCTACATCATGATGAATTCCACTCAAGGTAAGTAATTTATTCGCTTTATTTATGTGATTATTATTTTATTCAAGATCCTGAATGGGCATGAATGATTTATGTCTTGATCATTACATGGAATGATTTATGTTTTGATCTTTAAGCATGAAAGTTTGACATGTGACCTAACAAACCGAAGAGATGTGAAATCAACATTGCAGAACAGACAATATGAAATAGATATGAACTAACTATAACAAGCATAAACCTTTCGAAAGCTGCAAGAAGTATAACAATACCCACCATCAACAATCACTTCACGATATAATACAAACAACAAACGGTAAATATTTCTTATCTAACTAAAATAAAGAGTGTTAGGCAAGGGCTTACAAAGTGCATCTGATCAACAATCCAGTCCTCCAAAGTTGAATCCACCGTTTCGAATAAACCTGGCCATCTCACTTTAGCAGCCTATTCTTCATCAAAACAACCAGTAAGGAAGCAACATCATTCTCACATGATCCTCTTTTAATTCCTGATAAATAATTTTTATTTAAATGAAGGAAAATAAATTCACGAGATTCCAAAAATCGCTAGTTGAACAAATCTGACTTGAATTAGTACTTCAAAAAAAAAAAAAAAAAAAACACTGCTTATTTATTAATTAATTGATTTTTCTATAGTTGTATTCCATTTCATGGCAGCTAGAAAGAAGAGGAGAGAGAAGAGAGGAAAGAACCTTGATAGCAGAAAGAGAGCTTTCACCGCAGCTATCACAGAGAACTCCGTCGAAATCTAAGGCATATAGATCTCCCATTTCGTCAAAAGATAATGTCCTCTTGCTCGAATCTTTGGTACCCGCCACTCAACCTCTTATATACTACAACTGCTATCTAGACCTTGTTTGAGTTTTGACTCATGCAAGGCAGCGTTTGATAAGTGGGACGACCCGTCTCTTATTCGATACTGACTTTATTTTTCTTTTTTATTATCATCATTTTACTGAAAGGAGAGTTTAAAACTCTAAACTATTAGGGAAAAAAAAAAACAATAAAAGATATGGTGTATTTACTGTTTCTAAACTCTTCGTAAACAATCAAATTACTGTGGACTATAACTCTATCCAGCTGTTTCATTCTTTGCATACATTTCGACTGTCACTTTTTTTATGCATCTATTGTGACTTTCTTGATTCCGTGCGATTTTTCAATTATTGTTTCTCTTCTTTTTTTTTTTTTTAATTCCTTTTGATGGTCGTGTCCTATTACTCTTGTGCCCCTTTTCTATCGTTTTTTCTTTATGATTCAAATATTTTTTCTGTCAATTCACACTTCCTCCATTTTAACTCCTTTTTTATGCACTTTTCTTTTTAGCTTATTTTCAGTTGTGTCGTGAAAAAATTTTATAATACTCAAAAAATAATTAGTATAAATTAATCTATAGAAAAAGATACATACAAATAAAAGAGAGAAATATGAGAGAGAAAATTAAAAGAAAAAATTAAGTCATGGTGAAAAAATTTCTTATCACTTGATGGGTTTGTATGCGATTTTTTTATATGTTTATCTGTTTTTTAAAAAATAGATCAATAAATTAATTATTATACATACATATATATATATATATATATATATATAAATTATTTTTAAAATATTATAAAATTTCTCTCGTTGCGTGTTATTTTGATCTTACCATAACGCTCTCATTTTCATTCGTTTAGTAGTCACTTTTTGTAAGGGTAATTATTTTTTTGTCAGTGTATTTAATGCACCACGATAATGGTGCTGCACCCCTTTATTTAAAATATATTATTTCCTTAATTTTTCTTCGTTCCCACTGGTTTATGCACAACCCTCAACCATTGTAGACAAATCATGGAGCTTGTAATTTTCACCTGTTATATATATATATATATGTATTATGCTTGCCATTGTATAATTTTTTTCCTTTTATTTTCTCTCTTTACGTGTTCGATATAAAATTTTGAGTGCACACTAAGTTGTGTTTTGTAATGATTACATCAGTATCTTCTTTGTCTACTAAAATTAATTTTTGATGAAAAAATAATTTAATTGTTTTAACTAAATAAATCCTTTGTAAATCATTAATTATCTAATAACAAAAGTAAAATTCATAAACCAAAAAAATCATCTAAGCTACTTTTAAACTAAATCTGATTTAATACTTTTTAAAATTAATTTTATTTTTTAAATAATAATTCAGTTTTTTTACTAGATAGATCTATTACACATCATTAATTATCCAATAATAAAAATCAGATTTATAAACGATAAAATCATATAAACTTTCTTAAAATCAACTATTACTAAAAAATATAAATAATTTTAATTCTCAAATTTTTTTAACCAAAAGGATCCATTGCACATCATTAATGATCTAACAATAAAAGTAAGGTTCATAGAAAAAAAAAACATCAAAGCTACCTTAAAGCTAATTATTGTTAAATATTTTTTTCAAAATTAATTTTAATTCTTAAAAAATTTAATAATTAAGTTTTTTTTTTTTTTTTTTTTTTTTTTTTACTAGAGGGATCTATTAGACATCGTTAATTATCCAACAAAAAAAGTCAAATTCATAAACAAAAAAATCATCTAAACTTTTTTAAAATTAACTATGATTAAAGGAAAAATCTAATTTTTTAAACTAGATGAATTCACTCGCACATCGTTAATTATCTAACAACAAAAATAAGATTTATAAACAAAAAATTCATCTAAGCTATCTTAAAGCCAATTATTATTAAATACTTTTTTAAAATTAATTTGAATTCTTAAAAAAAAAAAAGGATTTGTCCCTTTTCATCAATGAATTCTTAGTTAAAAATCTGTAATAATTTTTAAAAATTAATACGAAATATATTAAAAATCATAGTTTTAATTTTATAAAACTTTGTTGTTAAAACAAAGTAACCATTGATGTAAAAACTTGAAAAAGTAAACAAATGAAAAAAAATATTTTTGATTCTTATTTAATGTTGATAAAAAGATTAGTTTTTGAAAGTCTATATATTTGATTTTGATATATTTATTCATAAAATTATCAACCATATTAGAATAAAAATCTATATTTGAATAATTGATTGGTTTTGTAAAACATAATTTTAATTATTTAATTTGAAAAAAAATGAATCAATAATATAAATGAATAAATAATTAAATATTTTATTCTACATATTTTTAATTGATAGGAAATTTTATAAAAATAATAATTTTTTAAGTTATTCATGTTATATATATTTTTTTAAAAGTAACAACTAAACTTTATACTATCAAGAATAAAATAATATATTGTTTTTAACACTTTTATAGCCTAATTTTTTTTATATCACACTCTACCTCCTCAATCAATGGGTTAGAGATTCTGATAATGAGATTACAAAAAGATCAAAATGCCTTATATAAAATACAATGTTAAACACTTATCATTTACCGACCATCATGTTCCCTTTTGTCTATCCTCTCCCCACCCTTTTCTCTATTCTCTAAACTCATTGACAATATTGAATTGGCACAAAAAAAAAAAAAAAAAAAAATATCGAAGCCATAATAACAAATCGCTGCACCCATCTCCATCTTTTGTCCTTAAAAAGTCCTTCACGTCCACCTAATTTACTCCACCACTGTTGTTAGCACCCATTTTTAACTCTCAATTTTTTCATGATTTTTTAAAAAACAATTCCATTTTAAATATTTTTCTTTAATCAATTTGATTTTATTTTTATTAGTTTTTATGAATTTTTATAATTTTTGTGAGTTATTTATGAGCATATAGAAAAACAGAAAGAAAGGAAAGAAAAAAAAAGAGAGAAATTAAAGAAGAAGGAATAAATTTTAAAAAGAGACATACGAGTGTTAATTTAACCAACTGAGAGGACAAGAACCAAAGAGATATAATTGGGAGCACAATTGAAAAAAATTAAAAATCCAATAGCCTTTAATCAAAGACAAATTCGGCCAAAATGAAAAGAATTAAAAGAAATAGTAAAAAATAAACTCAATTAGGCATGAAATTGAAAACAAATAAAAGAGTATCGGATAAAAAAGAAAACATCCCTTAACAAGAGGGACTAGAAACAAATTTGACTACCCAACCCTAAACCTTACGTATAAAAACCTATATTTCCCCGTTCTTTTTTTCCTTCCTCTCCAGTCGACCTTAACAAAAGAAAACCCCCTAGAAAAATCCTCTCTCTTCTTCTAGCCACCACTGTCATCATCATACCCACTGTCCCCACAATTGTTCACCACCCACAAATAACAATCTCTGCCAACCTCAAGTCTCCAATAGCATCCATCTCCAACAGTCCTAAGCTTCAACAATAGTCATTCTATCGGTCACCAAAAGCCATAACCCGTTGCCTTCTCCTCCAGGCTCGAGCAGTTGTACCACGGATCCAAAACCCATTGCCCAGCCATGTCATCCTCTTTCTAAACCCACCTGTCGTAGGTCTCCTCACCAATCTTCACATCATAGACCCATCTGAACCCACCATTCTTGTCACTCAAACAACTCATTAACAACCATTGAAACTTTAGCCATCACTCACCGTGACTAGAATAACAACCACCATGGTGTTATGAATATTTTGTATGGGTGACTCTCTTGATGAATTGTGAGTTTTCGATTTCAAATATCAAAATTTATTTATTTATGAATTTATAAAATTAAATATTTGTTGTTATGATTGATTGTGTGTTTTTTTTAATTGTTGTTTAGAGATAGTGGTGTTTTCTTGAATAATTTGGAATTGTAATTTGTGATGCAGTTTCGCAAATTCTTACATAGTTTAACACTAATGAATTGCAATTTTTTTTGGCAAAACAGATGAAGTGATAGAAAAAAAGTAATGGCATAAAAGAAAATAGTCAAAGAATAGAGGGGTAGGAGATCATCAACTTATAGAGAGAGAAAAAATATTAAAAGCACAGTGAATCAGCAAATCAAACTACAAACAATGAAAGTAACGAAGATGAATGACAGAGGTGCAACAAAAGAAGCATTGCAGTACAAATAGGTGTTGGTCCATAGTAAAGACGAGTCTAAGTGAACAGTAAAGGAACAATAAATATCTCATATCTTTTAGTTTTTTTTTAAAATGCATAAAAAAATTTAATCATCAATTTTATTGACAAATTAATTGTGCTTCTACACGTATAATATTAATCATTTTAATCATTTGCTATTTTTTTTACTATTACAAACTAATTTTTTAAAATAAAATAAAATTTTTTTTTAAAAGAATCTTCAAATCATTCAAATACAGTTTTTTTTATACCAATATTATTGATTATTTTATAAATAAATATATATAAATAATATATATATTTTTTCAAAAAATAATCTTCTTATCGATATTGAATAATAATATAAATGTATTTTTTTCATTTATTAATTTTCATACAAGTCTATATATTAATTATAATTTTATTTTTTATATGTAATCTTATGATGAATACATTTTTAAAGCTTTTTTTTTAATTTTGAAATAATATTTCAGTTTAAATTATTATAAATTTTTATGTAAGAATGAAGACTATATCATGATTTTTTAAGTAGTTAATTTACGATAAATATAAAAAATTAATTAATATTTTTAAAATTTTAAAATAATTTTTTTTATTTAAATGTAGTCTTAAATATTTTTGGATGGATACCACCCTTTCATCCAATAATCAGCCGGAAACTAATCCAATTGAAAGGAGTAAAGATAATTAAAAGATGAAAAACGTGGAGATTGCATAATGACGGGGCTATATCAGTTTTAACGGACGTGTAAAAAAGAGCCTTCCCTCCCATGCATGAAAAGCCACAAAAAGAGCTAGTTAATTCCCGGTTCGAAAGAAGTTTTAGGCTCCATTTATTTGATGAAAAACAATTTTTAATAGAAAAAATAATTAAGAAGAATCTATTTTTGAGAAGTTGTTTTTCAAAAAAATATTTTATGATGTTTGACAATTATATAAAAAAATAATTGAAAAATATATTTCAGCATTTGTTTGATACAAAAAGTTGAAATACAAAAACAGATCGCGATTGTTATATCAATGAGTTTTGTAGAAAATGTAATAAGATATATATACAATCTCACGATATAAGATTCATTTAAAAAAATTTAATAATTTTTTTTTATAAATATTGACTCTATGATTTAAATTTAAAAAATTAAAAAATAGAATGTACATTTTTAGCTATCAAACCAATTCATCAAAACTACTTGGAACAAAGCCAAGTCAATATTCATATTTAGTAAAAGAAGTTTTCTAAGTAATTATAGCATTGCTATTTTGGTAACTCAATTAAGAATTATTATTATTATTTTTTTTTTTGTGAAAATTGAACTGATAATTTAGTCTAAAAAATAATCTTATAAATTATTAGTTATTATTTGTAGATAATTATTCATTTGGTTTCAAAAGATCAATGTTGAAATAATTTGTAACTAATTATTGATTACAATTACCAATAAAAATTTACAACTAATTAAAATTAGTCAGAAATTATTGGTTTAGTTGCAAATAAATAATATTGAAAAAATGATATATTTATTAATGAATTAATTAGTTTCAATTTTTTCACAAATAATTATAGTCTTATAATAATCATTTTCAATTATTTAAATATAATTTAGGTGGTGTTTGGGATAATGATAAAAAAAGAAATAAATTATTAAAATATTTATCGTAAGAATAATTTTAAGGTGTAAAAATGAATTTTAAGAATATTTAATATATTTATAAATCGAAAAATCAAATGTTAGTAGAAATAGAGAAAAATGATTAAATAATTAATAATAATTGATAAGAAATAATTAAAAATTAATTTGATATATTTGAAATAAAAAAAAGAGATGAAGAAAAAAAATCTCCAAAGAGGTGAGTAACGCGAGAACGAGACGGCTAGCGAAAGAGAGAAAAACATTTTCTTTATTTTTAGCTCAAAAGTCACTTTTTGAAAAATAATATATCAAATTTCGTTAATTAAAAATCAAATTCTGTTGATTGTTTTTCTAAACGCGAAATAAATATCAAAAAATGAGGAAAAATAAAAAAAATGTCTAAAATTTATTTTTCTTAAAACAAACACAGCCTTAGACACAAGTGGAGTAACTATACGGAACCGAGCAGATCAGTATTAACTATTTTCGGACGAGTACGATGCTTTCAGCGAATGATAAGCGGAAACAGTCCAATCGAAAGCGTGTAACGATAATTAATAAGTGAAAAACGTGGAGATCGCATAGCGGCGTGGTAAAATCAGTTTTAACGGACGTGTCAAAAACATGCCTTCCCTCCCACACACGCAAAGCCACAGAAAGAGCTGGTTAATTACTGGTTAGAAAGAAGTTTTAGACAGAAGTAATTGTACGGGAGCGAGCAGATAAGTATTAGAAATACATTAATCACACAACCCAACACGCTTCACCTACTCAGCCGGTCAAAACCATTTGCTCAACCTGCAAAAACAACCGGCCACTGCAGGTGTACTCCTCCTCATCCCGAGAGTAAGAGTCTAGAACCATACCATTACATCCCAATTTTTTTCCCCTCAATCTTCACTTCTGTAGGCAGTTTCCACTCTCGTCAACAAAAACGTCATAGTTTTCGTCTCCTTCTCGCTCTAGATCTCATCCGATTATATCTCTGTGAGTTCTCTATATCTACTTTCGTTGTTTGTATCTCGAAAGATCTCGGCTGTTGCTTTTCTCTGATGGATGGTGATGATGTTTTGATTGATTTGATTATGCTGTGAACTTATGTTTTGGATCTGTAATTGTTTATTTTGACATGATCGATTGTTTCCTAAACGCACATATATCCGTTTTCCGTTTGGTTGAATTAGCTTTTCGTTTGAAGTTTTTTTTTTTAAAAAAAATTATTAAATTGATTTATTTTTAAGTTTAGAAATCATCTTTATTAAGTTGATATTAATTGAAATGAATGATTTTATTAGGTTTATTGAAAGTGATTGATTCATTTTTAGCAGACTTTCTGGTTAGTCAACTGTATTGAATTTATGTTGTTGTGAAACCGGGCAGAAAATGATGGACCTGAAATAGTTTTATTTGGACTGTTATGTGCTTTTGGTGGAAATTTTGATCGCCTAGCTGCTTTACGGTGGAATGGGATTATTGTTAAATTAATTTTGTCCATAATTTGATTGAAGGATGCTTTATTTCTCAATATTTTCATGCGTGTGTGAATTTAGGAAGATAGTGTACCTGGAATATGGAAGGTAAAAATGAAGGAGAGGAGAATCCTTCTCGTGGGAATGATTGGGAGGTTGTATCTCTGACGGCATCAACATATGCAGCTGCTCCTGGTCCAGAAGAAGTTGATCAGAGGGATTACGATAACAAGAAGGCTTTTGGAGAGGATGAGGCTGAAACTTCTCATGCTTTATTCATGTCTCGTCACTTTGTTTTTCCACCGAGTCAACATGAGAATTTGCCACTGGAGTCTGTTAACAGTGAGATTCTTGGTATACATGAAGGGAAGAACATGGCCCCTGAACTTGGTGCAGAAGAAGGAGGTAGATCCAGTAGTAAGAATGAAGAGATTTGGCCACTCAAGGGGTTGGATGAATCTGAAGAGTTCCCTGGGATACAGTTGTTCGATGGGAAGGGAAAAAATGGTAAAGAATTTGAAGAGAGCACAACTCTGCAAGATTTCAGTGACAAGGAACAAAATATATACGGTACAGCTACACTTAGTTCTTTCCACAACGAAACAGCACTTGGTGGATCAACCACCTATGGTGAGGACCTGGGTTTTCCTGAAGTAAATGAACCTTCTGAAAGGGGCTTGGACTTTCCTACTGACGTTCCTCTCTCACCGAAAGCTGCCAAAGATGATGATGACCTTCCTTGTGATACTTGGTGGAAGAGAAGGGCAGCTTCCTTGTATGCTCATGCAAAAGAGGCGAATGCATTTTGGTCCATTTTTGTTGCAGCAGCTGTGATGGGAATTGTAATCCTTGGGCAGCGCTGGCAGCAAGAAAGGTGGCAGGCGTTGCAACTTAAGTGGCAGGCTAGCATCAACAATGAGGTACTTTTTTTTTCTAAAAAAAATTTTATCATGGATCAAAATGTTTGATTGCATATAAATTTTCTTTAAAATTTTACAACTAGCCCTATATGTTATCGTTATGATGGTATAAGTCTGCATGGGTTTTGGGAGCTTATTTTTATGTATTACTTATTGGAGTGAAGCTTAGAGCTGGTTGATTTATAATCACTAAGATGTTTTGGAGACTATGAAAAAGGTGTTATTTGAAGGAAAAGAGAGAGCAGGCGGATTGTGCAGGTGAAGAAGTGGGGAGAGATGCAATGCAATGGTCAACTCGTACCGACAACCACAAAAATTTATTAATTGATAAGAGTCTCCTGTTCTCCATTTTCAATATATATGTGAAATTCCTTTATTTTGTCCTTCTTAACTTTGGCTGCCTGAGCTATGATATGAAAGAGTACAATTGGATTGATTAAAGCTCACTTTACGCATTAGTGGCATTTCAACCTAAGATCACCTGAGCTTCTGGTAACTTCTAGTCATACTGGTAGCTTCTGAAATTTGTACACTAAATCATGATTGTCGCCTTTGTGTAGTGTTGTAAATGCGTAACTGTCACAAAATCTGCCGTAGTACTTCTGCCTATTGTCTTTGAGCAGATTTGAGCTTTTAGCATAAATTAATTCTCTCATTTTTGTGAAAGAATTGCACATCAAGTCATGTTTGTTGCGTTTATGGTTGTTTTTTTCCCTTTCTTTTCCGCCGTATTCTACTTCTTGGATAATTTGCATGACAGCATTTTCCCCGTGTTTAATTCTTTTTGAACTCATCTTTTCCAACAAGTCTGACTTCTATTGTTCTGTTTGCAGAAAAGTGGGAGGATATTGGGGCCTATAACTCGACTTAAAGATGTGATTGTGGGCGGCAATCGACGTGGTTCCTTTATCAGGGGAAGTGCCTCAAGTGACAACTAAGATATTGACGAAAATGTGAGGGTGATTATTACTGTATTTTGCTGTGTGGTTGACCTAATTTTCATAAGACAGAGCTCCATGGCTACATGTTAAAAATTTTATATTGTTGTGCTTCTGTAATTGTGGTGGTTTATCGGTATCTGGCTCGATGTGGGAATACATTTTTCATTGAAGATTGATAGGTAGTAGTGAATTGTGCATCTAAACACCCATGGATTATGATTCTGTGCCAGAGGAAGTTTCAAGTGGCACGAATGTTCCATTTAGAGAAGTACCACATTACTTCTTAGCCTAGTCTTAAAACCATTGAACTGTAATATCCCCATTAAAGTCTCTGGGTTATGCATGCGAACATGATCATTGCGGGGACGATGAATGTGAGTTTTAATGAGATTTGTACATATTTGATCTGGTTGGAAAAGAAAATATGGGGATGTGTATGAAAAAGTTTTTATCTTTCTTGTACCGAGAAAATCGTAGCTCAAAAAAAAAAAACGTAATGATTATATGCTCTTGAAAGAGTTGAAAAAATTGATGATTTTGCTGGTCATCATAAAGCTGGCTGTCCTCAAGTTCTTGTCCTGGAGCATGCTGAGTTCTATTTCTGAGATGGAGATTCGACAGGAGCATGAAAATAAAATTAAGCATTCTGAGTTCTATTACTGAGATGGAGATTCGTGGGGATCATAAAAATAAAACTAAATAGTTCGTTTCCTTTGAAAGCAGAAGAGGCCCAGCAGGCCCAAACACCATCAATTTGATGAAATGAACCATTTTCTTTTTCTTTCTTTTTTGTAACATATCTTATTCGGTCATAATTAGTACTCAACCTCGCAACCCTTAGGAGGTATGGGTAATGAAGGGAATTTCTTAAATATAATAATTTCATTAAAATTATATGTTAAAAGTGATTTTATTTGCTTGCATTGGAATCTGGAATCCCATTACAAGTAAATCTATATCTCAAACTACTCCAACATAAAAAAAGTTTTCAGTCTGAATCATGTAGTTCATTTTACTCGTAACGAAAAAGAAAAAAAAACTTTTTTGCTATAAGAAAAATAAAAATCATAGCTGGAAAATAGAAATCTAAAAGAATTAATGAAGCCATTATGAAAAAAAAAACCAACGTTTTTTTTTTTGCGGGAGAGAGAGGTTTTGCAGCTTTTTATTTTTTTAATTAAGTCTGTTAATAATAATTTAAAAGGAAACAGATGACAGAGTGTACCACCCACACGTCAAAAAGTGCCTTGTTTCAAGAATTAGGTTTAAAAATACCCTATTTCAGTAAAAATATTTAAAAGTAACCCGATGCGGCTGTGCAGAAAAAAACTCATTTTTCTTGCTTTTGTCTTTTACTGCATCGAAGACTTTGACTTGAAATACTTTCTAAACAATTACCGTGCACTTCACCTCACGGGATACAAGCTTTTTGGCGGGAACGCTTCTCATTTTGCATCTCTTAATTTTCTCTCTCCCCCATCTCTCCACCACATTAGGGTTTTGATTCCTAACGAAACGCGCCGTTTCTCCACTCTCCGTCCAATTCTCTCGTCAAATCTCTCAATCAGGTAACCTTCAACTTTCTATCTTCCATTTTTTGTTTTGTTCCAAGTTTCTCTGTTTGGTTTCCGAAAAATGGAGGAAAACAGAAGAGAGTTAAAAATTGGAGTTAGACAAATTGAGCTATCTTAGCTCTACTTTTTCTGCAAGCCTTTCTCTATCTGGTTCTAATTAAAAGTTCCTATATTAATTGATCTATCCCATCTTTTTATTTTAAATTTGATTTTTTTTCATCATCCACGATTTTATCTTACAAGAGAAAAGAAGTGCAATTACTTTTTTATTTTTGGAAATTAGCTATGTTTTTTATTATTAGATTTCATTTTCTTTAATGTTGTTTTGCTGCGTATTCGATGAGTTTTCAGAATTTTTGCTAAATTTGAGAATAATTTGTTGCCACAGACAAATATGATTCTTGCAAACTTGTAAGAAATGGGTAAAGTGGAAAGTCCAGAAATTACAAGAAGAGCAACACGATCGTCTTCTTCGACTGCTGTTACAAGCAATGAGGTTGAAACGGCAAAAATAACTGAACCTTATAAGCCCACACTCAATGACTTTGTGTTTGGAGGGGAACGACTTAGCTTCGATGATTTGCTTTCTAGTTTTCCTAGTAGAGGCAATCAAATTCGTGAACTTTTGCGTCTTTTGGGTCCAGTGAATTCCCCCATGCTTCCGTTGTTTATTTATGGAGGTCCTTCAACTGGGAAAACTAGTACCATTCTTCAAATTTTTAGGTACCTCAGTCGTCCTTTTGTTTATGCTAGCTGTCTTACTTGTTATAGTCCGCGGATCTTGTTTGAATCGGTTTTAAATCAGTTGTTGCTTCATAAGAAGAATGCCGCTAATCGTTATTCGAGTGCAAAACACTGTGATAAGCCAGCTGATTTTGTTAATTTTCTTCGTGAAGATTTGGTGGGTGTAATTGAAAATCTCAAGAGGAGTTCAAAGAAATTGGGTTCAAATAAGCCAGCTGGAAGGCCTAATGGGAATATGCTCTACCTGATATTTGATAATTTGGAGCTTATTCGTGAGTGGGATAAAAGTTCGAGCATATTACCCTTTATGTTTAATCTATATGATTTTTTGAAGTTGCAAGAGGTGGGACTCATATTTATTAGTAATACTTCGCCTGATACATACTACTCAAACATGGGATATACAGAGCATGTTCCAGTTTATTTTCCTGAATATACAGAAGAAGATCTTCGTCAAATTTTGACGAGAAACCAAGAAAATCGGAAGTTGTATTCCTCTTTTCTTGAGTAAGAACGTAACACTCTTTCTTTTTGTCTTTTATCTCAACCTTTTGCTTTGTGTTATCCAATCACTAAATGTGCCTTTATGCTTCTTGTCAACAGTGTTGTCCTGAGACCTTTCTGCAGAACTACTAGAAGAGTGGATGAATTATCAACTGCTTTTTCAGCATTATTTAGAAAGTATTGCGAATCATTGAGTGATTTGGCATCTGTACCCAATGAAGAGATGAAGAGAAGGTTGTTTAGTCATTTTCAGCCACATATTGCCCCTTCCTTAAATGAAGTATTCTGGGTTCCATCTAAATCTTCGACTGAAGTTGAAATCAACAAGGATACGAGGCGGAAAGGCAGCGTTAGAAAGTCACAAGGTTGTGAACATTTTGCTCAGATAGATTTCCATTTGTCTACTTCTGCAAAATATCTTCTCATTTCAGCATTCCTTGCTTCAAGAAACCCAGCTACTCTTGATGCATCCTTGTTTGATTCAACTGGAGGATCTGATAGTCGCAAAAGAAAGAGGAAGTAAGTGGTTAAATTCTGATAGATTACTGGTTCTAACTTTTTTTATCTGAAGCAATTCCTCGTGAGGATTCTATTGTAATATTTACATCTGTTTACGGGGAAAACTGCTCCACTGTTTTGGCCAGCGTTTATTCTTACTAATTTCTAATATATGGATGGAAATTTCCGTGAACAGTAAACTCAACCTGACCTTCTTCAATGTCATTACTGAGAAAAGAAATTACATCCTCCTAAGGATTACTCGTTTGCTCTCTTTTGATCACAATGAAGAAGGAAAGTGTTTCGACTGTCGTATACCTTGTGGTAAATGGAAAAGAAAGGAGCACAGTTCTTTTTATTGCATACCTTATTGCTAGTTCTCTCAACAATATTTTTTGAACATGTAGTACAGGATTATGAATTAGCCGAGTCTGACAAGTCAATTAATCGCTAGAGGTAGGTGGTGATATGAACTGTTTCTCAGTTCTTAATAAATATTTGATGTTCATTGAGTTGCTAATAAAGAAGTATTTGTTGACTACTAATCAAAATACCAAATTGACTCGTTCACCCTGAATGGAGCATTTATTGTTTAATTTAGCTTCAAAACTTTGTCTTGTTTCGTTTGTTGTTACATTTCTTGGTAGTCATAAAAGTTGCATTCTATCATTGAACATCTTCTCAGGGCCTCTGAAAAATCAATGGAACAGAAGGAAGCTGCTGAACAAGAATTACTTATGAAAGGGCCTGGAACTTTCCCACTGGAGAGGTTATTAGCTATATTTCAGTGCATAATATCTGTAGCAGATTCCTTTGATGAAGAGGAACATGAAAATGATGTATTAAGAGTTGAAGGGGATGGTGGACTCATGTCTGATGTTCTATTGCAACTATCTAGCCTTTGTAATGCTAATTTTATTATTAAAGGAAAAAGCTGCCCTTTAGAGGGTTCGACTCGGTATAGATCTACCATTTCTGAAGATTTGGCCTTGAAGGTGTGCTTTTAATCTTTTGCCAAATTTCTTATAATTTTTTTTAGTTGTAATATTTTGAAAGATTTTCTCTCATTTTAAACAATTGCACTAAATATTATACACATTTTGTTTGAAATGGGTTGCAGGTAGCAAGGAGCCTGAAGTTCCCTTTACCAAATTACTTGTACAGAAGATAATCTGTGATGTCTCACCAAATAGGAGTTCGAGGGGAGAAGTGGTCCCATTGAGTGTTTTTGCCTTTTTTATCAGCCTCAGGCTCAGCTGTGCTAGACTGTAAGTTGTTTATATTCAGTTCAGCAACATAACATCAGTATTGTTATATGCGTTGGCTGATCATTCTAAGCTGTGGGATTGATTCAGTTAACCATTGATAGGGACATTTGGAAAATTATTTTTCTTGTCAAGTAGGATCTCAGTTTCTGGGAAATCAATATCTTGCTCTAAGTTTTGCTCTTCTGTGATCTATGCGTTGTTAACTCAGTGCTTCTTCCATCCTCGTTTAAATGTACCTATCTATATACTCACGAGTATATGTATCTACACATGCATTTTGGTGGTTCCTCTTTCCAAAATCTTGGCTTATAAATTTCATGGCATAAAACTTGCCAGACATACTAAAATTGTCTGAAACATGACGAAATGTTCAAGATAGAATTTGACATTGTTTGGTGATGTGCCTACAACATCTTTTAAAGTGTGCTAGTAATATTGAACTTATCATCAAATACGATAGGTTTAAACCCTGCTCAAAGCCTGGGCGAACTGACCAAAATACGTGCCTGGTCTGGCTTCACCTCTTCTTGCTTTTCTATTTTGGTGCAATATACAAACATAAATAGGAGAAGGAACCGCCTTTTTTGAAGATTGTGGCACGTGTTAGCAGTAAGAGAATGCTGACAAGTTTGACTGCGTACTTTCAAGCAGGTGGGTTATTTTCTCCGCCGCCAGCAGCCTAGCAGACCAGACTTTCTATGTGGTACTTTTTCTAGTGTATCTTTTAACAGATTTACGGATAATATTGATGGCAGTGTCTCTGGTGTTAGAAAACGATTAAGTTAAAAAATAAAGTAAAAAAATAAAAAATAATCACACGATATAAAGATTTTAATTTTAAATAATTTAATAATGATATATATTTTATAATTAGATTAAAATTTTTTATTAAATTTTATCAAAATACAAATCATATTATTATTTATAGGGTAAATAATCGAGGTTATAAAAAAAATTCTAACGTCCCCAAGCCCTTGTAATGGATGTTGTCTTCTTAACTCTCGTTTGCTAACCGACTAGGAAGATAATCGTGTCGAACCTATACGGTGTCTTATACTACTGATTTTTATCCACGTCAGTATCCATAACATTTAGTAAAAGTTTAAGCATAAAGTTAGGTGCAAGATTAGTTAGAAAACA
This sequence comes from Dovyalis caffra, assembly GCA_963924115.1. NCBI lineage: Eukaryota > Viridiplantae > Streptophyta > Magnoliopsida > Malpighiales > Salicaceae > Dovyalis > Dovyalis caffra. The sequence continues at coordinate 24,464,776 of CAWUPB010001173.1, forward strand.
GTGGGTTTAACTCTTATGAAATTTGGAACTTCACTGGCTGTGAATTATATCATTTTACGTGCAACTTGGTTACACTACTGATAGACAAACATACATCATCAAGTGCCATTATATCAAAGTCTCACAATATTTATTGCAGATGCTTACAAAACTTAAGATGGTGAAAGAACAGGCTCAAATTAATATCAACCTTGTCAAAGATTTTGGTTAATTGGAGTTGAGGGACAGCTCTCTTCAACCATTTAGTAATGCGTGAACTAGCATTTACATGCATCTAATCTACTCTCAAGCTTCTTTATTATTTTTCCAACGGGTGTTTGACGAGGACAGCAGAGGATAGGTCAACGATTGGAAGATAAAGAATGTAATGGGTATTAGATCCAACACTCAAGTCTTTCAGTAAATACAAACTCCGGCCTTTTTGAACAGCTAAATGCCGATATAGATCACCGAATTTTCCAGCACATGCGACGTCAAAGATGACAGTATAAAAGCCAGGTAAAAAATAAGGTCAGACCCTCTTCTAGCATTTTGTCAGTCAGTAAATCACACCGAGAAATGTTGCTACATAATAAGGACTATAGGTTATTGCAGGCCATATTAGAACAAGACTTGTGGAAACAGGAAACCAAAATTTGAGAAGAAACTAATATCTAAAGAGCATCAACATCATCAGCACATATAGCAGCTGAGATAAAATTACATAGCAATATATTTTTATTCACCAACCACATATTACAAAGCAATACAAGTTCTATACCTAAACCCAATTTGTTACCACATGTAAATAATGTAGATAACAGCACAAAATTACCAAACTTAAAAACTGAAGTGTTCAAAAACAGAGAAAATTTTCCTTTTCACCAACAAGTTTTTGAATCCATGAGTTTCTAATACATATGGATGATCTGCACAAAAGTTCAGTGATATTAACGTGGACATATACTGAAAAAAAAAAGAACTCCCATCTGACACTAAACTTTTAGCCAATCCCATCTTCTGTAAAGTAATTATTGATAAGCTTTTAATTGAATATACAAATTGCAATTCTAGAATCCTGCAACAGATGTTGACAAAAAAACACATCCACTACGAAAGGCAAATTAAAGGAAAAAGGGATAAGAACTTTTCTGTTTCTAATGACTGCAATTCAATGGCTTCATTTTCTCTGCATACTCCAACATCAGCAACCAAGGTGTTTTTCTTCTTCGTGGGTAAGATCCTACAACAATTTCTTCTAGGAGCCTGCTCAAAACACAAATGAAAACCTCATTTACTCGGTGAAAATAAGATCATTTTAATTGTGGAAAATTAAAATATAAGTTTGTCTTGAGCAGAAACAACACAAGAGTTATAGAAGTACTCTTGCTCTATCCCATAAGGAAGGATCAGTTGTCTTATAAACCTCCACTCTATCAATTTTAGGAGGATCCGCTTTGTTCCATTTGCATTGTGTGCGTTGAACCCGTCGATTCTTAACATAAATAAAGACCATCGTCGACTGATTTGTATTTTTGTATGATGCATTAAAAAAGAAGTACACAAATGGCTTTTGACATCCATTCTTAATGTCAAAGTGTTTGTTAAAAGTTAAATCAATAGGATCCAATGTTCTATGCAAACTCATAAATGTTCTCTCTACCATCTCTACCTCTCTTGGAAAAAGTATGTCTCGAAATACTTGGACGGCATAGCCTCAGAATACGGATACAGTCCTTGTTCGTGTTTTGTCATAACATACGGATTGTTGGATGAGTGCAGCAGAGTCTAGTTTTGCTGGGACATTAAGCCTTTCTTAGGCTTGAAACCTGTCCATCTAGGGAAATATTGGTTCAAACACATCAAAGTAGTGAAGAGAGAAAAAGGGTGTGACTGTATTAGCCGCAAGAAGGCCAAAATAGGTTGAGACGGAGATCAATCTGATAAGACAAATATGCACAACAAAGTTTATATTATTAAAGATTAAAAATCAATCTCAGTATTGTAGGAAACAGAGTGCATAAATAAAAACTTGACTAACCTGATGAAATCCTGGTTCTTTAGTAAGAGGAACACTAAGCTCGGACAAACAAGCATGGATCCGATCATCAGAGCCATATGACTCTGGATATCTATGAATACATCTATCTTGCATCTTTGCTAGAGCCTTTGCTAACGGGCAACTTATAGCAATCCTACCACCACCATAAGCGATACCATAGTTAAAAATCATATTCTCCTTATGAGTCTCTGATGTGCTTCCTATATAATAATATTGATCATGGTCATACTTAGATAAGACCAACCAAATTATCTGGAACAAATAGTGTATCATCATCTCCCATCACAAACCACCTCACATCCTCCATGCCTTGCCTCAATGCCTTTGATACTATCCTTGTTAGCGGTAATGCGGTCCTGTCTCCTTAGCAATTTTCGTACTTGAACTTTGATGTGTTACTAGAGATCTTTATTGATGGCAGAAGATGATCATCTGTGGTCTTATTTATCATCTTGTCTAACCAAACTGCACCCCTTATTTCACCAGGTCTCCATCATAATTTTATGTAGTTTTTCCTGTGATTCGATCCATAATTTAGAAGATCCTGCAATGCCAAAAACTATGTGATAAAGACTTGTAGTTTCTGGGTTTTTATGTTCTTCAACATTGTGGAGAATAGTGTCATCAAATTGTTGAATGCTATTGGCAAATATTGAACAATGTTGGAATCTTAGCGAGTAAAGATTGCAGAGAAGAGAACTTGAGAGGAGAAGCCATGGAATTACTTTCAGAAGAGAAGAAGTCATCAAGGAGGTGGATGAGAGTTTCATGTGAACATGTTGATATTTTGTTTTGAATTTCATGATTTACAGGTTTTTACTGAGATGAAAAGTAAGTTTTAATGGAGGCAAAACCCTGAAAGCTAGCTGTCAGAAAATTCAGTGTTTTTTAGGCTATCTTAATCCGTTTGTAGGTAATAACCTGGCGTAAACCTTTTTTTTTGTTTGTTTATACATATATGTATATATATTGGACTCAAAAGGATTGATAAATCAAATAAATAATAGATGTGGATAATTATTAACAACAACCCTCTCTAATTATCTGATTTTGGAACGCTAACACAGTAAAATATTATTTTCAAGACATTTTTATAACGCCTAGGTAGTCCAAGAAAACTGAGAATGGTACTGGCAAATATATGAACAATGGATATTATCTGTTCAAATCACTATGAATTGGTGCATTCCCTTCATCTAGACAACAAACTGGGGCTTCTTTAGTTTTTATCATACTGTCTACAATGACTTGCTGATTAATTAAATGATACGAATATGAGAACTTCCGATTGTGTGGAAAGCTGAAAAACTTTTTACTGTTCTAATGTGTGCACTTCTGTCAAGTATCTTTTTATTTCAGGAACCAGACTTCAGGATTCCAATATGGTTAATTCATAATCAATTTCTCTTTTGATGATAACGAAGAAGGAGACGCTAAGGCTGTTGCCTCTAAAGTAGCAAATAGAAAAGGCTTGATATTCTAGAAAATCACAAACTATACTCGTTTTAATGATTTTAGCTTATTCTTTAAAAATTATATAGAAAGGTCACTAACTAAGCATCCAACAACAATACTAGCACCGATCTTATTTTTTAACTAAATTTCTATCAATGCTGACAAAACGAGTCAACGTAAGTCATGCTAAAGTACACATGCCAAGCTTACGTGGATCCACGTAAGCAGTGATGAGAAAAATCAACTACATGGATCCTATGTGGCACATTAAAGTCCACATGTCATGCTTACGTGGATACTACGTGGCTTGCTAAAGTCTACGTGTCACCCTTCGTCACTTACTATGTCGGCATTGGTCGGAATTTCAGTTGCAAAACATATCGGTACTAGCATTGTTATCAAATACTTAGTTTGTGATCTTTTTATACAATTTTTAAAAAAGAGCTAAAATCATTAAAAAATATATAGTTTTTGATTTTCTATAACATTTAGCCAATGGAAAATAAAGGAAACATATTTCTGCCATGTGCTTTCTTGTTAGTTAACTGACACTGCTACGTTTTGGAATATATTATCTCATATGATTTTGAATTAAGAAAGTCTGACAAACCAATTAACCGATGCTGTATTTTTGGAACATTAAAAATGATGTATTAAGAGTTGGAGGAGGGGATGGTGTACTTATGTCTGATCTTCTACTGCAAATGTATGTCCAGCATTAATCTGTAATGCTAATTTATCATTAAAGGAGGAAGCTGCCCTTTGGAGTATAGAGGGTTCAACTCGGTGTCGGTCTAGTTGTTAGAATCCGAGAATTTTCTAGATACTTTAAGTATCTTTTTGTAATCTTTTATTAGTTTAAAAGGTGTGAAGCTCCTTATTTTGTGGGATTTTGTTTTGAAATACTTTTGTAAGCTGAGTTGGTATTGCTACAGTAATATATGTGCTACAGTATCATGTATATATTTGTATCAGAATATCAAAATGTGATATATTTTGTTTTTAGCTTCTCATGCTCTGTTTTACGTTTCCTTCTCTGTAACTTCTTTTTTCTTCTTATCTTTACCATGAACTGATATTGTTTACACTAGTTCTGAATATTTGGCTCTGGCCCCGAAGTTACACTTTTTATGCCAAATTTACAAAATTTTGTTCTAGGTAGCCTTTGAATGACTTTCTTTTATGTTAAGCAATTTACTCTGTTTGTTCATATTTTGTTTGAAATGTGTTGCATGTAGCAAGCTGGATCCTGAGCCCTGAAGCTCCCTCTACCAAACTATACTTGTACCATGGATAGCCTATGATGTTGTTGTCAAATTAAAAGAAAAAATCTACCAAACAGAAATTTGAGTAGGAAAATGGTCCAAGAGTTGCCTCAGTTTCGATGACACCGAGCTTTTCATATTCAGTTAAACATATATAATTTAAGAAGCTTGGCTGATCAATTTCTTAAGGTGTGGGATGAATATTGTAGTTAACAATTGAAAGGAACATCTAGAAAATCTACTTTTGTCTGAAATATGGCATGATATTTGGATAGTTACTACTAATTACACAGTAGGATGATCATGAGCATACAACGTCGTTTGAGATGTGCTTCCTTCTTCTATATATTGATCTATGGATGTTTTGTTAATTTATTGATCACCATTGCTTCATGTGTAACTCATCTTCAGAAATTTTAAAACGAATTAAGTAGGGAAGCAGCTTCCTGGAGTTCATTTACTAGCTAGGGTTATGGTCTAGCCAGCCCAGCAGCCAGGTGTAACGGTAAGAGAATAGTGGTTAGACAAAAGCGTGATTGCTTACTTTGAAGAAGCTGACTTATTTTCTGCGCAGCTATCAAACAAAGAGACTTTCTAGTTAGGTTGTAGTCTTAATTTGTAGGTCAGCTACTTAATTATATATGATCATTTTATCATCAATCAACTATTTATGTCCTTTTCTTACAATACGATATGGTATATGCGTGGTTTTTATTAATTTGCATGTCCCACAAATCATTAATTATGAATAATCAGATAACATTAAACCCCAAATCTCTATCAGAAGTAAACTAAAGTTTAATAATACATAAAGTCATCTGCAAGAATATTAGTTAGAAACTATGGGTTGAAGTTTAGGAAAAAAAAAAACAATTAACTTCACTTGCAGGTAATAATAATCACGTCATTTCACATGCATGCAATTTGGTAGCACTATATTGCCACATATACCAATTAACGGCTAGCGATTTATTTTAAATGCGGTCAGTTTTTTAATTAATAAATTTCGTTCAACTAATATTAATATCTTCTCTACTTTCAAAAGGTCTCGACTTCTAACCTAACCTCTCTCTTATAACTAAAACCAGAGGCAGCTAGCTTCTTAGCACAAGTCATTCATTCAAATAGACCTTATATTAGCTTGGTTGAAGAAAAGGGAAAAAAATACTAATTTAATTATTCTTTTAGCCCCAAGTTTTCAATGCTATTATAAATTAGTCTTTCATGTTTGAAAACCTAGAAGATACATAGTCTCTTGATTGTTGTTGACCATTCTCTTAATTAGAGAAAAACCAACATATTAATGAGAGTTTAGAGAAAAAAAAATAAAAAATAAAAAACAACGGTCAAAAACAGTCAGGAGACTGAAAAAAATGAAGGACCAAGTTATAACTCCATTCAAAACCGAGGGACTGAAAAATAATTCAATAAAAAAATTAAAGAATATTGTACTAATTTGGTACAAGAATGGACAATGACCCAAAGAATCAATTCAACCCTCCTCCTAAGTTAGCCACCTATATATATGTCCCATGCAGTCTCTCTCAAGTGTCAATCTTATTAATTAATCATTACGTATAATTAAGTGCTTTTATGTTATTGGTAAGCTACTACTACTGCATTACCACAATGGACAAAACAGTTTGACGTTATTCTGAAACAAGCGTATTAAAAATGGGCAAGAAGCTACTTGCTTATATTTTGGTTCATTGGAGAATATATAGGGAATGGCTGAAAACGGTTAGACCATTTTATTACACGCCTAACTCTCATATTAATTTTATGGTTCAGCAGATGCATTTTTTTTATTATTATTATTATTCATATTGAATTTATTGGGCTACACAGCAGATGCATTGTTTGCAGTGCAAAAATAAAAGGTCAACCAGGCCGGATGATCTAATTCCAATACCAAGTCTTATTTATTGATCCAAAAGTCAACTTCCATCAGAATTCTGATCATATTATCTGTGGGCTACGTGGGTTGTGTTATTTCATAAAGGCATATAATGAGGCCATCTTGATTTGATTTTTAATTTCAACTATCAAATTATGAGAAATTAATGAACTACAAAATCTAATTAAGAAGAGTAGTGATACTAATAAGAAATTTGATAATGAACTACAAAATCTAATTAAGAAGAGTGGTAATGCTAATGAGAAATTTTATAATACTCGAGGGGTATTATAAAATTTCTCCTAATGCTAATTATAAATGCCAATTTGGCGTACGTACGTGTTTCACTTGATTTAATTAGTGCTTGAAAACACATAAAATTATATCAATCTAAACATGCATGGTCTAGTTTAAATATCTGGCTAGCTAGCTATCTATATATGGATTTCTTTTTCGAAATTACCTTTTGGTGCTGAATCACAAAAGGCATTAAATTTATCCCTTCTTTTCATTAATATTCACAAGGGCGGATGACTCCCAGCAATCTAAATTCAGTAATGCGCGTGAACCAACCTTTGGTCCCCTTCCCACGTTTATATATATATGTATCTATCTATTCTCAAGCTTCCGTAGTTTTTTGTAACAGGTGAATTATCAGCACAGCAGAGGATATAGTTCAACTGTTTTTTTTTTTTTTTAATAATATATTAATGATCTTGAAGACTTCAGCCACTTCTTCATCATGATGTAGAATTTAGCAAAATTGGAATAATATCTTCTTTTTTAAAATATTCATTTAATTTTGGAAATTTATTTCATTGATAACTATACTGGAAAAAAATAAAAAATCCCCCAATTTTTCTCTAGCTATATACGACATTGGATATATAATAAAGAATGTAATAACTATTAGGAAGGGGTCCAAAATCACCTTTACGTGTAAATTAGCAAATGTATCTTGTTGGATTATTGTAGATGGTTGGGTGACGTGGAACCTAGCTACCCTACCATCATGATGCTGATGCATATGATAGAAACAAGCTGTACTTGTTCAAGATTTGGAATAGCAAGGAATTTAGTTGCATTGGATTAGAGTATAGAGATATATAGCTAGTTAATTCGTACGTATGAAAATTGCAATGCAACCCACGAAAAATCGAAGCACGCATGCTTAATTATGGTAAATTTACTTGTCTCGCAGCTTTAGAGACATGGTTCAAGATGCATGGATGATGATTTTCAAGAGATTTTGGAAGTTGTTGTGGTTGACTTTGAGGTGCTAAGAGTTTCAATTAATTAGTCATAATTATTAATAAATAAATAAATAAATAATAGAAAGATAAAAATAATCACATAACACAGAAATTTACGAGATTTAACAATTGTTTTTATCACACGAAATGTATTATGATTTCTTATTAAGATTTTATAAAATAACGATTTATAAATATAAATGATATTATTTTTATTTATAGCATTAACAATTAAGGTTATAAGAAAAAAATCTAACGGTGTTATACTTCGATCCAATATTTGTAGATCTTTTGAGAGCTCTATCTCCAAGCTCTCACAAGGAGCGTTGCCTCCTTGATCCTCGCTCACTAACTGTGTGTGTAATATTTTATATTACAGGCCTTTATTTACATTAGTATCGACAAATTAACAATATTAAAAACACATCTACGCCTAAAATGTTTTTTTATTTTTTTTATGGAAAAGCTTATGGATCTTAGACTATAAAATGAGAATATTTTTTATATTATATAAATTAAAATTATTAAACTTTGAATTTATTTCATTAAAATTATTAGACTGTATCTGCTTGCTTGTGTCATTTAAAATATTTAGGTTAAAGAAAATTCTTTAATATTTTCTTCTAATTAATTAACTTCCAGGTTTCAAAATTTCAACTCCTAATAACTACCTAGCTAAATGCTGATGTAGATCACCTAGATCTCCTGCTTTATGGTTCGTGACCTCGTTATTCAATCTTCATGAAATTAAGACGTTTTTTTAAGACTTCCTCTATAGATTAGTTTTCTTCCTTTAACAGTTAGAGTATTTTTCAATCTATTTTTTCAAAACAAATCTATCTAGAATTTAAACCATCTCAATGGTATTCTTGGAATAACCAGTTCTTCAATGGTCAGCACCATCCTTGGACAAAAATCTCCAAAATAGAAAGAGAAAAGCTTAAAGAGTGATTTAAGTTGAAGATCGGTTTGTGCAGGCTCTAGCTATAATCTTAGAATAATAAGTTTTGAAGACAAAGAAATTAACAGAATAGTTAAAGTTGATTCAGAGATATGAATCTGATTTTTTTAAAAAAAATAAATAAATAAAAAACATGTTTATTTGTCTGAAAGAACATCTATAAGATTCAATCAAGTCTCAAAACTTTATTGAGGAAACAACCTCACAAACAATTTTTTTTCTTAACTAAACAGTTTGAAGCCACGCACATACATGGAACTCAGTTTAAATCTTAAAGAAACCAATAAAAATAAAAGCATATGTATTTAAAGCCCACATATCAAATTCTTAAAAAAAAAAAAAATCCCACATATCATAAAAAAATAAAAAATACTTTATTCGCAGTTAGTCAAAAAATTTAATCCCTTTCTAAACGAAATGTACAATTGCTAAATGATGGACACAACACAACTCTTCTACAAATTAAATAAGAGTTTTCAAGTTGATTCTTATATATATATATATATATATATATATATATATATATATATATATAGTTTTTGAGTTGGGATTTTCTCTTCCAAAGAGCGTTTGCATTGAACGTAGAGAAAAACAAAACACACTGGTAAGGCCGCCAGCCTAATTCAGGTGATCAGTGACGACGTAGATTTGACTTTTATCAATGCCGCAAGTTGCAAGCATATCCACCACCAAAGGCAGGCACTACAGGGCACACCTTTTTTATCATAAGAATCATTAATATACCAGTAGGGTCAAAACTGTGTGATGAATCACAGAATTGTCGTTACAGCTGATTCATATATACACTGAAAGAAATAATAATGATATATAAAAGAAAAAAAGGATAAAAAGAGAGAGGAAGGGGATTAAGAAAAGAACATTCATCAAAAAGGAAAAAAAGAAAAAGAAAATGAAAAGAATGAATCTAGCTATAATGAATATCACGTTATAAATTGTTGGCTGGGGTTGCTCACCGAACCCTAACCAAAAGCCCACATGACAAACCCATTGTCATTTAAGACTCCTTATAAAGATAGAAATTATAATTGTAAAACCACCAAATTAAGTTTCCAAATGATCACCATACACCAAGCCATCCATGCTTCTTTAAGGACCAAGACTAGTTTTTGTTACGCATTGTGATTGTGTGACCCCTTTTTATTTCTTTACGACGACTCCACTGTTTTTGTGTCTCTTCTTAGTCTCAAAGTTGCTGTCTTAGTTCCTCAACCAATCTCATTAACTTCTCTTCATTCAATGCTTGAATTAATGGCCCTCCCTCCCTTGCCTGCAAAATTAGGTGGCATATAGAGAGTTAATAAGAGATCGAGAAGTCATTTTGAGGAATTGCTAGGTAAAGTAGCAGTTAATTTCCCGTGGGAATTAAAGGAAAACATATCAGTGATCGATCATAGCTTACTTTCTTTTTACCTTTCAAAGCCTCAACGACGTCTCAGGGCATTTATAGTACTGCATATGCATTAGATTGTTCAAGAGAGAGAGAGAAAGAAAGACAGAGAGAAAGAGATGATGCATTGTCAAGAAACCAGTCTGGCCTTAATAATTGCTTTCAATGCATTTCACCTATAAATCCCCTCTCTGTCTCTCTCTCTATTTTGTACTACACTCTCACTTTTCTTCACTTTCTTCTCTTGCTTATAATAATTCTCCCCCTTCTTTTGTTCTTTTAATCACTCATAACCTCCATTTCTTTCACCCGTAAGTTTTCTTTCACCATCTTCATTGCTGCTCAGGTTCTGAAAATATCCCACAAACCCATTCTTTTGTCTTTTTTCTTTTTTCTTTTTTATAGTAAATAAAGCATAAATCTTGTTTTTTCTTTGTATCAAGAGTCTCACATTTTAGCTCCAGTCTTGTTATTTTTAGGGCAAGTTCTGAACAATAACAACCTTGTCATTGCCGAAGCTTGTTCTTCTATCTTTCAGTATACAATCATGGACATATCTACAGCTGTACTTCTTTTTGCTGCTGTAACTACTTATCTACTGTGGTTCACATTCATCTCACGGTCACTAAAGGGTCCACGTGTATATCCCTTACTTGGCAGTCTTCCAGGCTTGGTTGAGAATTGTGACCGCTTGCATGACTGGATCTGTGACAACCTCCGCGCGTGTGGTGGCACGTACCAGACTTGCATCTGTGCAATACCCTTTTTAGCCAAGAAGCAAGGCCTCGTGACTGTCACGTGTGACCCGAGAAACATAGAGCATCTCTTGAAGACCCGGTTCGACAATTACCCAAAGGGACCTACATGGCAAGCCGTGTTCCATGATTTTCTTGGTGAAGGGATCTTCAACTCTGATGGCGACACGTGGCTGTTCCAGCGTAGGACTGCCGCACTGGAATTCACCACCAGGACTCTACGCCAAGCCATGGCTAGATGGGTGAGCCGAGCCATCAAGCTGAGATTCTGCCCTTTTCTTGAAACAGCTCAGAAGAAAGGTGAGCCGGTTGATCTACAAGACTTGTTGCTTCGGCTCACGTTTGACAACATCTGTGGCTTGGCTTTTGGCAAGGACCCACAAACATGTGCACCAGGGCTCCCTGATAACAGCTTTGCTTCAGCTTTCGACCGAGCAACTGAAGCCTCACTTCAGAGATTCATTTTGCCAGAAGTTTTGTGGAAGCTCAAAAAATGGCTTCACCTTGGCTTGGAAGTCAGCTTGAACAGAAGCTTAATCCAGCTGGACGATTACCTCACGGACGTTATAGACACACGTAAGCAAGAATTATTGAATCAACAAAAAGATGGTGATCCACATGATGATTTGCTATCAAGATTCATGAAGAAGAAGGAATCCTACTCAGACACTTTCCTTCAACACGTGGCACTCAATTTCATCCTTGCTGGACGTGACACGTCGTCAGTTGCGTTGTGCTGGTTCTTTTGGCTCCTCACGCAAAACCCATCAGTGGAGGAGAAAATCTTGCATGAAATTTGCACGGTTCTGATTGAGACACGTGGTGATGATGTGGCAAAATGGGTTGACGAGCCGTTAGGGTTCGAAGAACTTGACAGATTGATATATCTAAAAGCAGCGTTATCAGAAACCCTAAGGCTTTACCCTTCGGTGCCTCAGGACTCAAAGCATGTAGTTTCCGATGACGTGTTGCCAGATGGTACATTTGTGCCGGCGGGATCTTCGGTGACTTATTCGATATATGCGACCGGAAGGATGAAGTCTACATGGGGCGAAGATTGCTTGGACTTCAAGCCAGAGAGGTGGTTGTCTTCGGATGGAAAACAAATTATAATGGTCGATTCATACAAGTTCGTTGCATTCAATGCAGGCCCTAGAATATGTTTAGGGAAACATTTGGCGTATCTTCAAATGAAATCGGTTGCGGCAGCAGTGCTGTTGCGCCACCGTCTCTCAGTTGTTCAGGGTCACAAGGTGGAGCAAAAGATGTCATTAACATTGTTCATGAAATATGGGCTTAAAGTTAATGTGCATAAGAGAGATTTGGAGGGTACCGTGGCAAGAATAATAAAGAAGGGTAAAGAAGGAGAGTCACGTCAGTTGTTGCATGGTAATAATGAGGTAATTGCCGTTAGGTGTAACGGAGTTAGTGAGAGTAGTACTGGGAAGGGAGTGGTGGTTGGGGTTGTTTAAAGGTTTTTGTTTGGGTGTTTGGTGGATTTAGAGATGCGTATTTAAGAAGGTGAAGGTACTCCAGGCCATGCATGTGAACAAGGAGTATTACTCTCGTTTTCATGTGGGCCAATTCTGATTTATGTTTCTCACAGAACACAAGAGGGTAGAGCTTCTCCTAGCTATCTATACACATTATGAATAGCATGATCACCATCAACTTTACTATAGCTTCTAAATTAATTTTTAGCTTTCGTTATTCATGAGAGATCAGAAAGAGAAAAGAATAGGGAGTGAGTATTTTTAACTCACTCTTACTTTAATTTTTATAAGCAAACCTTTTATTTGTGAATTTTTATAATTAAGATTCTTTTTGTTTTTGTTTGTAATTCATATGTATTCCAACTTCATTTTATTTATTATTATTTTTTTTTTTGTCAATAATCTTTTTGTAAGTGCTAATTAAGTTTATGAAATTGATTAATTATGCTCATATTGATGGAAATGCTTCATTATTAGTTCAATTAATGAGCTGCTTGTGCATTCTCTTTCTGAATTTTAAGTAATATACATACACCAGCTGGTGATAATTGATGTTAAATTTCTTTGCATTGATTCTGCAAATTTTAAGCTCCCACAAACTTGTAAGTGATGGTTGTGCTTTACATGATTGCATCCCTTCATTATTCTGATGATGCCTTTTCAATTCAGGACTTAATATATACATTAAGAGAGGCCTTTTGGCTGTGGTGGCTGTATATACATATACAGGTTACAGCCTCGGGTTACGGCTACTTAAGCTAAGCGGGTCTTATATATATGTGATTAACTGCTCCATAATCAGCATCTGAAACACTAATTAATTATTTTTTCCACAAAGAAATTAAGAATATATCGGTACGTATCAATCAAACCAGTCCGTGTAAGATGCTCAAAGTTATCAATTGGGAAGATCCCGCAAAGCACTGAAGAGAATGCATGGTAGTATGATTCTCTTAGCTAATTCTATGGATCATTCCATAAGGAGGAAATTTTCATTCTACCTTCTTTTTTCTTCTTTCAGAAAGTAATCTTATGCCCTACTTCAGTAGTTAGTATTGCATCATTCTGAAATGGTCCAAGCTGAGCCAATTCCCAAGGAATTGAAAGATCCGTTCAACTGGGATTCAGTGTAGAAAGAAGCACCTAACGCTACCAAATACACATAATATATATGCACTTTACTCTGCCAGTAGGAACAAGCAGCGCAGACAAGGAAATTAGGAGCATTGGAAGCAAGTAGCACGGAATGCAGACTACAGCTAAACCATGTGCTCCATATTATTAGTTCGGCTTGGGTTCCATAAGTCTTTCTATTTCGAGAAATTGTTGGCAGACCAAGTCTTACATGTTAGTCATGTATAGGCCCAGCAAGAATGAATAACAATGCAAAACATTAGCATGTTCGTTTGGCATTAATTACATGAAATTATTTCAGTTTGCCGACCCTTTATTGCCTACCAGCCATAAGAAATTTTATCATACACAAAAAATAATTAATAGTATATATAGTACTTATTTCTTAGATTCATTTTGAGAAGAAAAATAGACACATAAATATATAGTACTTATTTCTTAGATTCATTTTGAGAAGAAAAATAGACACATAAAAAGAGCGAGAGAGAAAAACAAGAGAGAGAATTAAAAAACTTGAGCGGACGTGAAAATCTTCTTATCACTTTTAATGAGTATGAACGTAATTTTTTTTTTTATTTGTCCATCTCTTTCTTTCAAGTTAACCTAAAAAGTAACTACTATACATATCACTAATTACTCCTTGTGTATTAATGTCAACGGATACTTTTTGACGTCTTAAGTAAGGATGACAATCCAACCCGCCGCCCTGTCCTGTTTAGGACAGGGATAGGACGTAAAATTTTACCCCTAATGAAACATAGGATGAAGATGGAGATGATGATCCCCACCCAACCCCGTCCTGTTTAAGGCAGGGATGAAGAACGAAATTTCACTCCGAACAAAGCACGAGATGGAGATGTTTTTTTAAGGGACAGAGCAAGGATGGGGATAGCAATCCCTATCCCGCCCCGCCTCATTTCCATCCCTAGTCTTAAAGGACTACATGCAAGGCCAGACCACATACCTGATATACACCCATTAAAATGCAAGAGCAGCATCTAATCGAGAACATGGTATGAGTGCATATCCACTAAACTAAATTGCGTGGAAGATAAATGTTGCACTGTCAATTTTATGGAGTCCTGTAGCCTTTTGGTTCTCTTATAAAGTCGGGGTTTAAGTCGAGTTTTCTTAAGCGGATGGGATGCGATTAGAGCATGGTACATATTGCCCATCCTTTACACCAGAACCTTGTAAATATATAGTGATGCAAAGGAAAGGAGAAGAAATGGATTTTTTTTTGGACAAAGAAAGAAAAAGAAAGTAACCCATAAAAAGGTTTTTAAACCAAAACCAAAACATGGCAGCAGCAAATTAAGGGCCTCAAAGATGGTAGGAAAACTTTGATGCATTGGGGCATCCTGGCTTTTAATTATTCATCAGGACTGTTATCCTTCATACGTGCTACATATGTCCCTTTTCTGTGCTCCTATGTCTTTATACTCTGACATCCTTCGTAATGCAGACTGCGCGTTTCTCATGCAGATGGCATCTTCCCCCGTTCTTCTATTATTCTAGTCAAGAACTTTCTCTCCAGTTGAAAACAAGTTCCAGACTAATGTGCCTATGATATAAAGTGCAACGGCCACCTTAAACACATCATCCCAAGAACCTGCAGAAACAGAGATTGCAAAGTAAACAACAAATTTGAAACAAAACTAAGAAAATAAACATGGCCGCAACAGAAGAAAAGTTAGGAGTTAATTTGCTTATAGTATTTTACCCCTTTGGAGTATGTATCCAGTTGCAGCAGTACCAAAGACACCTGCAAGTACTCCTGCAGTATTTGATAGTCCTAACAGAACTCCCTGTAATTGAAATTTATTAGCTTACTTTTGACTAATTTCTTCAAGTTCGTAGATAACTTCTACAAAGATGAAGACGCTACTTTTTTTGTTACTGAAGTGTGAAAAAAGAACAAGAAAAACAGAATAGGTCATCAGAAAACAAGAACAATCCTTTCGTCAATAAACAAGTACCATTTGGATCAAAACATTTTGAAAATCACAATTAAAGGTGATCCACATCTAGTCATGCAGAAGAATGTAATGACTCACAGCATAACGGGGGCCAATATCTTGGTGATTGGAATAGAGACCAGACTGGGAGAATGCATCAGATCCCTGTCATCAACAAAAGTATACCAAGGTCAATTTATCCAAGATTTCTACAAAATAAAAGGTCATCCTAATTTTATAAATTCCACCTGCTTGCAGGCACATATAGAAGGTATTAATGTTACTTCACCAGAAGCCATAATAGCAGTCACATGCATGTAATCGCAATATCTTGGACATCTCAAAACATTTTGAATTTTATGACTTCACCAAACGCCATAATAGCAGTCTCACATGCATGTAATTGCCATATCTTGGGCACCTTAATCGGAACAATTTTTATTTTTATTAGAGAGTTCTATTCTATCTTTTCTGCCCTTAAATCAGATACTTTTCGAGAAAGGAAAATGCAAGCATGCTTGTCCTCCCTCATGATGATATTTGAAGGCCTTTGAAGTTCATTTGTGCTCATGTGTACAGCATAATTTTTCTCTCTCTTTTGGTTTCCCATTTAATTGGGTGTCTGTGGAGATGCTTATGAGTTTCCTTTCAAAAATGAAAAGGGTAAAGAACAAATAGAAGAGGAAGAAGAACGGAAAGCAAGAAGAGAGGAGTGAAGATATCTCTCAGGCAAGACACCCAAATCCAGCTCTGAAACACAGGACAAAAGGAGGTGACGTAGTCTTTCCTTTAGGTGTTCAGACTGCTTGTAACACATCCTCATTCTAAATTAAGCTTTCATCCTCAATTAGAACCTATATGCTTCCATTAAATCAGAGGAAAGGCCATAAGAAAAGCCAGTTCAGGACAGTATGAAGTCATGCAAGCAGGGTCAATCTTCATACTCAATTAGTTGGAATTGGGTACAAATTAGCTTACCGCTTCTACCATCCTACTGAAATTACTTAGATAGCTCATGATAGTATTTGCAGATGATTCATTGATAACGCTTTACAGACAGTAGCTAGAAATCACCTATTTTTATCCAATATTGAATTGGAACGTATCCATGTTATAGTCAGAAACAACAAATATTAGACAATGAATTAAACTGGCGAAGGTAGCATCAACGTAGAACGTATCCATGTTATAGTCAGAAACAACAAATATTAGACGATGAATTAAACTGGCGAAGGTAGCATCAACGTAGAACGTACCTGACTGCATGCCATGCAGAGTACAGCCATAGCAGGAGTCCTGACGTGGCTGAGCTGTGTAAGGAAGAAGGCTGGGCCTAAAAACCCAATTGATTGCATGATCTGCAATATTAACAAATTTTGGAGCAACCATAACTTTACTTGAAGAAAACCAGGTAGCAGAAATCATTGGAAAAAGTGGAATGCATGTTTTATTACCCATATTGGTTTTGCATTGAGCTTCTTAAATCTAATCAAACCGACAGGTCTCAAACTATTTACTTCATCTGACAAGATGCTCTCAAATTATTTACTTCATTTGATAAGATATACTTAAAAGAATCCCATATACATATTTTTAGTTCAGTTATGTGCGTAAAGGTTCGATTCTACATGCATTCCCTAATATTTAATCCATATAGTATTTTTTATTTGGCAAAGAAAACCATCTATATGGTTAAGGCCGTGACATCAGTGTGGCCTTTCCATACTAGCATCAAGGCAAATAGGCAAAAGCCACTTGGACAACACCAATGCAGTTTGGATGATGTGGCATATCAGGATATAGACTGACTGCTCCTTTTCTCCTTGGAAAACACACACAACACCATTGTTCTTAGAAACTTAGAATCCTCCTTGCTATCATAGGATGATCAGTCAATGCCAAAAGCATGTATTTGACTTATTAAAACCTGATAGTACCTAAACACAATTAAGAGTAAGAGCAGTGTTTAATCCTTGCCTTCCGAACTGCTGTTATAGACAGACCTCTGCTCACAAGTGTGTCGGCAATCCAGCCTCCTATATTTGCAAAAACAGCCATGGTCAACCATGGCAACACACATAAAAGTCCTGATTCGGTGAGATTAAACTTCAAAACCTGACAAAACAATCACAAATGGAAAGAAAATATTAAAAAAAAATTATTAACAAGTATAAATAATACATACTAACAGAAAGAAAAGGGTACTGATTACTGATATCTAACTGTAGGAAAGCAAATTTTTTATCTGTTGAGATGCGTGTAACTTAGTTATTTTAAAATTATAATGTTCAGATCCTTAGAGTGGATTAGCTGATATCACACGTAAAAGCAAGTTCAGCAATCTTACAGTGGATCAATTACCTGATTGTAATATGTAGGCATCCACGTTAAAAGAATAAAGGTCCCCCAATTATGACAGAAGTGAGAAATGATGAGAGCCCAAACAGGGGCTTTTGATAATATTAACTTCCAAGGAATGACTGTTACAGGTTCCTTTGATACACTGTTGCCCAAGATAAGCTTCTTTTCCCGCAGACTAAGTTCTGGATCATCCTCTGGGGAACTATAT
Organism: Dovyalis caffra; assembly: GCA_963924115.1. Lineage (NCBI taxonomy): Eukaryota > Viridiplantae > Streptophyta > Magnoliopsida > Malpighiales > Salicaceae > Dovyalis > Dovyalis caffra. The sequence goes on from CAWUPB010001173.1 coordinate 24,482,965, forward strand.
GCCTGGAGAAAAAACAATAAAAGCGACAGAAAATTTTCAAAGTTCAGTTCCATGGAGTGCCACTGCTATAAGAAGTTACACAATATACAATCATTGTTTTCATATTTCAGTATGTGCTATCATCAGTCAAAGCCCCTCGGAAAGTTTCACGTTGTATATGAAGCACATGCAATCACCAGCGATATGATTATAATTATGGGGTAGCAAAAACAGATGGTTTCTTATTCCATTTCGTAGAATCAACATCACATCATAACGTAGTTACAGTTTATTTTGGCCTAATGTGAAAGACCATCAATCAAGTCAGAAAAAAATCATTCTACGGATATTGCCAAATAAAGGGTAAGCATGTAACTCTAAGTTAGTGTTGTTATTTTTTCAAATTTTGTTTCTTCTACGAACCATACATAGAATTAGAATTCAGTGGAAAAAAACAGCTGAAAGAAGCATAGACTTGCCCTTTTGAGCCATAATGCAAACCAGATACTTCCAAGGGAGCCAAATGAGTAGAAGACAGATGGCCATCCAAATTTATGGATTAGCATGGGGGACACAGCCAATCCTGTGACAGAGCCAAGATACATTCCACTATAAACTAGGGCTAGTGATCTGCTTCTCTCGGACACCGGAATCCACTTGGAAATAATGTTATTCATGGCAGGCATAGCGACACCCTGTACAGAAAAGTAGATCACCATTAACATGAAAATCCTCTATCTGCTTGCCAAAAAGCAAACATCACCCTTTTCAATTCAGATGAGTTGATTCAAGGAAATCAAATTAAGAGATAAAAAATCTTCCTTCTTTTTCTTTTTAAAGACCCAAAAACAAAATTAAGAGAAAAAGTAAGATGATTAAACAAATCACAGAGAAGGTGACAGTGAAAAGAAGATTGAAATTTCATAACTGAGACAGAAATTAAAATCATTCATCTAATTGAGATTTTCTTCATTTTGCAGTATCAAAATGCTTATAAAGATTACAATTATATAGAAAAAAGATGCAAATAAACCAACCTCTCCAATCCCCATGAAAGCACGCATCATAAGCAAAAAAGGAAGCCCAATTTTTGCAGCAATGGGGGTCAATACTGTAGCTATTGACCACCAAACCACTCCAAAACCCAATACTAGCTTTCCACCAATTTTATCTGCCCATATGCCTCCAACAATCTATGAGCCCCAAAAATGAAGAGTTAAGGTTATGTAATGAACTAGGATAATTTTTTCCAATTACTGGTTCTTGAGATAGGGAAACATAAGTGTACTTTCAAACAAGTGCAGAATAACCATAAGTGCATGCTGATGCATTAAAAACTTGGTCAATTTTCATGCATCTCTTCGATAGTCTGGTTCTCTAGAGCATACCTGCGTCAGTAGATAGCCCCAGAAAAATGAGGACTGAATTAAACCAACCGTGGCACTGTTCCAGTTGAACTCTTGTGACATGGGAAGTATCGCAATGCTCATGTTAACCTACAATTAGCATTTGAATAAGGTAGCACATTCAGATAACAGGTTCAAAGTACAATAAATAACTGGTACAGCTCAACTAAGTGTCAATCTAAAAGTAGTTCCATGGTATTTTGAATTGCTCCCTGCAACTAAAATGAATGTAAAATTACTTCAGAATTAGAAGCGTAACTTCTGGGATTTTTATCCCTGACACGAAGAATATGGAAGCATGTTTACTTGATCAAGAAACTTTAGATTGTTGTGACATGAAAAAAGAAAGGAAAAACTAAAAGAACTCACACGGTCCATGTTGCATAAGAGAAATGCTGTAAAACAGAGTAGTACAATCAGCCATCGCTTTGGAAACTGTTCCCACCAAGGAGATACTAAAACAGCCTCACTTGACCCCTCTGCTGACTTCAGGGAGTCCACAGATGCGGATTCTGTTATCTCATACTCCTCGGATTTATAATAAGGACGGGTTCTATCCACCTTGACATCATTGAAATGCTGGCATTGCCCTTTGTTAGGTCGAAGCCAACTGCCAAGTGAGGGATCTGCAGAGAGATAACATTTGCATCTTCGTATTCTTTGTTGGGGATAAGTTGCTAATGGTTTGAAAACATTTTCATCAAAATGACCAGCAACTTGAAGAAATGAGGGATATGAAGATCCAGAAGTGAAACCATTAGCCATTTGACAATGCAACTTTTCATAGAAGATGCTCCCCTGTGCATACCGTGCAGAAGCAATGCCTGATCGCTCTCCCCTATGATGTGAAATGGTTCTTTCAGTCGGACAGACTTTGCCTGATAATATGAGAAACTCAATGAAACAAGTTACCCTTGAAAACTATCTCGATGCAGATATAATTTGCACGAACTTTGATTAAGCAGCATTTAACATAAAGTTTCAGCTATATGCACAATTTAACTTTGAAGAAAACAAAGCAGCAGATGGTGCTATAAGGTGAAGGAAAAAAAAAGTACAATTAACTAACTCAGCAACCACTAAACAGTTTGAATCAATTAAATTGGCATGCCATCATCTCAAACCCTTACTGGACTCAGGTTCAAGTATCTTAGAAAAGAATATGGAAAAAAAATAATCTAAAATTGTTCTTCAAGAAACTATGGGTCCGCACAACAAACCAATTGCACAGTGCATATCATATTGAACCCACCATTCCAGATGATGTGTCACAATCTGATCGGTTCAGTCAGAATAATGGAGCTAATCTGACATGATGAATTTTCCAGAGCTGCTATTGAATAAATAAGCAAAATCATTTTAAACTTGACTGATAAATGCTGCATTAAAATCTAAAAATAATTTGGCAAATACGTTCCAAAAGCGGCTAGATAGAAGTTACATAAAGCCAAGACAAACTTTTATTTCTAATTTTCATTATTTTAAATAAATTAAACAAGCTTGTAACCAAAAATAAATTGATTAAACAAGCTGAGGTAGAGTTGCATGACCAAAAAAAATTCTGCAAAAGAAAAATCAATTCGGAAAAAAAAAGTAAATTTTGCATTCATAAGTATACTAAAAACTTCACAGAATTCAGTAGTAAATCCAATAATATAGACAAAATTCATCACTAAAAAAATATAGCAAAATCATTTTAAATTTGACTTATAAATGCTGCATTAATTCTAAAAATACTTTGGCAAATACGTTCCAAACGCGGTTAGATAGAAGTTACATGAAGCCAAGACAAACTTTTATTTCTAATTTTCATTATTTTCAATAAATTGATTAAACAAGCTGAGGTAGAGTTGCATGCACAAAAAGAATTTTGAAAACAAAAAATCAATTCTGAAAAAAGTAAATGTTGCATTGCTAAGTATACTAAAAACTTCACAGAATTTAGTTGTAAATCCAAGAATATAGACAAAATTCATCACAAAAAAAAAAAAATGTAAAAGGAAGAAAAAAATCAATAATTAATTGCACGCACTGAATTTCAAGCTGATAACACATGGACATATAAATATTTATCGATTTCTTTCAATAATCTTACACAGCCTTCTCCACTTCAAATTAGAATTCAGATTTGACAAATAAAATAAAATAAAATATCAATTCCAAAAACTCTAAATGAGTTAAATAAAACTATCTCATTCCATAGCAGAAAATTACAGCGTGAAAAAATAAACTAACAAAAATGCAGTTACAAACTCCTCATGCCACAACCACCAAAAAAAAAAAAAAAACAGATAAAGTGAAGATAAAGTCAAAAAATGGTAAATAAAGTAAACAGAAGTTAAGTGAGCTCACCTGAGACTATAAAAGAACCGAAATTCCGGTTCGAAATCAAACCACCGATAGCCATTGCTCAAATACCTTTAACTAGCTGATCGGAGCTAGCAGAGAACTATAGCATTTGAGAGCACAAAGATGGAAGGTTGAATTTTGAAATACAACACCGTACTTTACTCTCTCTGCTTATCAAGCTCTGGTCTTTCAGTCCAGAGAGGATAAACAGAAAGAAATTTTTTGTCGACGATTTTATTTTATTTTTTCCCAAAAGCGGGAAAAATCTCAGTGGTGCTTAAATGCACGGAAACGAGGGTAGAGAGTTTGACACGTCACATATCATCCTCGTGAAGGAGAGGTTCCCAATAGAAACTGCCAGAATTATTTAGATGCCCCTCCATGCAGTTGGAAATGGTGGTGGACTTTGCGGATAAAGTTTGTAAATAAAGGATGGTGGTTGGGTGTTTTTGGAAATTGAAATGGGGAAATGTGTATTGGCCGTTATTATCGAGGAGTTAGCTATTTCTCCATCTCAATAGTTCCTCTCGGATCACCGGAAAAGGTCGCGAGAAATGATTGAAAATGGAAATCAACTTGAAGAATTGATTGAAAATGACGTGGAATTCGCTATTTCGACACGTGGAAATAAATTATATTTAAATTATGATGACGTAACACAGGAATCTCTGCTAAGACAAATGGTTTAACAAATTCTCAACCACATTATATTGTTAAGAACCATTTCTTCGAAACCATATTCATACTTTATTGGCTGATTTTTTTTAACCTCTTTATCCTGCATTACAAAATAAATTGCTAAGTGTCAACCATCCTCCGTCGCAGATTCGCAATCGTTTTTTGGAACGGTGCTTGACTGGTTGTAGTGGACCGAGCTTCAGTGGACTCTGTATGAATTGTGGCCCATGAATCTCTCAGGGTTCGTTTTCATTTGGGCTCCTTTAAGGCTCTTACCAAACATTATTCAAGTAAGATAGCTACTCCAAGTTCAACGCAAAATGGAAAAGATGCAAATAAGATACCTGAGATAACAACGGCAACTGACCTCTGTTTTTTTTTTTTGGTTAGAAGGCAGGTATACTTGTAGATCTTTAGTGGAGTGGTACTTCTCGCTTCGTCGAGGGACGCGGAGTAATGTCTCAAGTTCTTTTTTTTCATCAAAACAGTTAAAAAATATTTGAACTACATAATTAAAACATAACTTTTTTTATTATATTATATAATAAGTAAATAAATTAAATCCACTCAAATTTATAATCATGAGAGATGTAGTCTTTCTTTTAACATCTAAATAATCATTAAAGACGAAAAAACCAGCATTGTGCGAGGTCAACTTCAATAGAAGACAGTGTTAACGCTAATGACATATCCAAAGACAGGGAGATCGCGAGTAGTTTCTGCATCAAATGCTCATTTTAATACAGCAAATTTCACTTGCTGGTAATTCATAAACATTAATTTTTTATCAATAGTCAATCACATTATAAATCGTACTTCAAAATTCTTAAAGCTTTAACAATTCTAAACTTCAAAATAGGTATCCTTCCAAAACAATTTTATAATAACACCACACAACCTAAGTTTTTTCCTCAAACAATGACTTAATGACGCCAAATTACTAAAAGATTAAACAGATCTCCCTCCAATCAACTCCATTAACCACAATTCCCTTATCATATCGCAAGCCCTTCTTTTATTTTTTGGTACTGTACATTGACTCCACCTTACCATCATTCCCTCCAAGCAACAGATACTTGTCCTTTCTAGTCAATCCAGTGCTCTCAAACCCTAGCACGTCACCCAACACTTTCTGCACATAATTCGCCACCTCAATCGAAGATTTGCCACCAGCTTTAACCGTCATTTCCTCCGGCAAGCGATCAAGGAATGTCGCTTCATAAGTTGGCCTTGGGTTCATGAAGAAAAAATAAGGATCCCAAAATTTGACGCCACGCACGGTAGTGCCATAAAACATGTTTTGCTTACAATTGACTGCCACGGGCACAATCCTATCACTCAACTCTGCAAACAATGCACTGAATCGCAGCAAGAACTCCTCACGACATGTGGTTCCCTCTGGACACACCACTAGGTCACCCTTTTGAAGTATGGCTGATATTCTTGCAGCATCAGCCGCACGATCACGAGTCAAAGCAATGGCTGGGATTGGCGAAAGAAACCTCGAGAGACGGCTTACGCTGTATGTGACACACGAGACTTTGCGTCCGAGTGCTATAGCAATGATAATTGGATCAAGGGCTGTACGGTGATTGCAAACATAGAGATTTCCTGGGGTCCCAGGAGATGGGGCAGGAGGTGGGGTCCCACGAATGACTAAGCGAATGCCAAGCATCTCGTATGTGTACCGTACGATGCGTTCTGGGAGTGGGAGATTGAAGTAGACACGAATTATGGAGAGGATGAATCCAAATGGCAACCAAATGTATGTGATCAAGGCATTCAGTGGATCCGGACGTTGAACTAGACGGCCATCATGGAAGATAATACGATTTTTAAGACGATTCCGCGGTAGTGGAGTCGCTGATTTGCTGCGATGTACCATGTAACCCTCCTGTTTATCACAAGTTAGCAAGCAATAGATTGAAACACTCATATATATATATATATATATATATGAGTGAATATACGTTTGGAACCAAATAGCAGCAATAATAATAACAACTTACAGAAATATTATTACTGCTAAAAACCTATTTTTGTTATAGTTCGATGTAAATTTCATGTAGCTATATTTACACGAACTAATTCATGAAGTTCAGGTATTCCCGATTAGTTTGTACACATTCATTGCTACTGATCCCCCAGTTATCAATTATGCACTCTCTCATAAGACAAGAAAGAGTGAGGTTTCGAATTTCAATCCCACTCTTAACTGAGAAAAAATAAAAATGGTTAATCAATAAATCGAACTTTAAGATTGGGCCAACAGCAAAGAGCAAAAACATATTGCCCAGACAAGAGAACCAATTGTAGGGTCTAAAGGTGATGAAAGGTAGGCCCACAGGGCCACAATTCATTAAGCCCAAATACTCATACCTGAATCAGCGGCTGTCGGCCCCGTTTTTAATAAGCGGCCAGAACAAGCTGGCATCATTGACAAGAAAGCTAAAAGCTTGAAGGGGACCACGTAATCGTTGACCTGACAGCCTTACACTGGCAGGTAGTTGGGATTGTTAAGATTGTGGGTCCCGTGAATTTTAAACTTCAGCCCACCATTAGCAAATCTTGTCACCTACGTTCTCAAGTCTACTTCAACATTTTTACTTCAGCCATTTAGCTCAAGCAGACAAGGACTAGTAATTTACCAATTTACATCTTCATCAAAGCAACAAGATTCTAGAATTGGAACTAGTTACAAAAAAACGTATGAATGAATGGTTTTTCTACAACAAATAATAAGTTATGCTTTAACAAAAATGAAAGAAAATAGCAATTTCTCATTAGAAACGCCTACATGTACACCTATCTCCGCTCTCGTGCTTCGCGCCAGTGCACGACCATTATGGGAGAAACGCTCATTGGTTATTAGACTTTACTTGCGATAGCAATACTTGAATGACTATGACAATTGACCGTACTTTATTTCATGTGATTAATTTATTAGCAAACAGGTCCACGTTGTTTATAATGAATGCAACGTTGTTTGAGTGATTTCATAAAAACAATGAAGTGGATAAAGGTATTTAATTTGGAGAGGTAAGATAATTGAAGCACAAACCTTGCAAATGGACATGAAATCATGATCAGTCTTACGGTCACCAATACCAAGATCCGTTGTTTCCTCTCCAAACTCCTTTAAAATAGCTAATTTTTTCCATTTGCCCACCAAAACACCAGGCTTCTTCACATATCCTGTAGCCCTCTTGGTCTTTGGATTCACTTCAATTTCCGTGCCCAAAACCTTATCTCCACCAAGAAAATCCTTCACAAATGGTTCGACCATTATAGTTGGATTTGCTGTCACCACCACCTTTCTCTTGCACCTATCGAATACCTCATAACTGTCCGATCTAACATCTGCCGCATAAAACCTACCACAACCATCATCATAATTATTTAATTAATTACTAGCATTAATGATAAAACTACTCCCAAAACTCAATTTTTGTTGATCTGAAACAATTTCAATAAAAGCTGACTGGGACCCACTTAGTCCATTCAGATGAACAGCTAGGGATTGTTGTTAAGCCAGAATCAAAAGGAGTCGTTTATGGGAGCACCACAGACCACATAATTTATATAGCTGTTGACTAGTTGTGGACCTTTGTACTTTCTCATCAAAAAACTTTAAAATCTATATAAAAAACACTTGAAATTGTTTTAATTTTTATGAATTTAAGTATAACTGAAGATGGTTTAGCTGATAAAATTATTCGTTAAAATGGATAGCAGACGTCAATTTTCAATCATGCTTAGAAATGTAAAACAAAGTGATGTTATGGTATTCCTATATGACGAAAGAGGTTTCTAATTGGAGACTTTAGTCTGTGACACTTAAAAAAAAATTGTAAAATATGTAGTGAGCATTTAATTGAACAAAATCATTGTCAAAAAAAAAAAAATTGATTCAGGATAATTTTCACCATTGTTTTTCTTTCCTGCTTCTCTTTAAAGAAAAAAAAACATTAAACCGCAATTAATTAATTCAAGAAAGTCAAATATCAAGCACTTTAAAATTATAATTACCTAGGCAAAACAGCGCGTGAAACAAGTTCAATATCGCGGATCTTGAGCCCAGACATAGAAATGAAGATTAATATTTGTATCCCCAAGGCTTCAGATATGAAGAGGTAAGACACGATGACGATAGGCAGTGAAAGAAGTAAGACGAGACCACGCAAGAGGCTGCCAGCTTCAATAGCAACAAGCATGAAGTATGGGAACGAGCTGCTTGACACAAGGAGCGTGCCATCAAGATCAGCTGCTATTGACTGGTACGTCGTTCCTTTACAGGCCGCTATCGGAGGAAATTTTCTAGCCGGTTTAGTTGGCGACATGATAACTGTTCTCTCTAAAATCAACTGTTTTAAGCTTCTCTCTCTGCTTAACTTCTCCTCTTCTCTTCTTTCTTTTTGCAGAGCCTTGAAGTAGGAGAGGGAACGACCTGTTTTAAATGTGAGCGCTGGCGAATGAAATTACAAAACTAGGCCTGGAGGAACTTTTCTTCTGCGAATTAAACTGGCTTTTAGCTGTTAGTAGTCGTGGTTGTAGAAAATGTTTGATAATAGCTTTTATATAGCTTTTGGAATTACAACCAAATACCAATTTTTCATTGATTTTTTATACACAAACCCCAAATGCTCGTAAAAACCTGAAAACACCAATTCGTCAAAGACGGTCTACGGTCTGCCATGCCCCTTTTTTCAGCAGGGCAGGTGCAACTACTTGTGGCAGCGGAAAAGGCCTGCTTAAATTAAGAGGTTGAAAATTACATTTCACTTTGAAGCAGGTCTAATTTACTTTTCCATTTGTGAAAATGGACCATCTCATAAAAAAAAATAAATAAATAAAATAAAAATAATAATTGTTAGATTAAGTTTTTTCATATAATTTTTATTATGGGAGTGATAGGATTCGAACTCACAATTGTTTGATCATTAAAACTTTGATACTATATAAAAAAATATTTTATCTAATAACTTAAGTTGTTAAATGAGATCTAAAAATATGATTTATATTATTCTCTAACAACTTATTTCAAAAATAAATTAATTGTCTTTATCTTTAGTATTTGAACTGTAAACTCATTTAGCAAGTAAATTTACTCTCCATTCCTTTGAATTCAAGTTTAAGAAAAGTGAGAAAAAAAATTTTTAATCTATACACCACAACAAATATGGATGTTCTCTCTAAAATACAAATAAAAAGAAATCAGTTCCACAACTGACGAAAAGTAACTTGATCATTGAAACAAGGAAAAAAAGGTAATTGACATTTTTTTATTATTATGAAGTTTATTGGATCAGTAATATACGTAATTATATGATAAATAATAAGTGTTATGATATATTTTTATCTTTTAAAGTTTTCGGGGACATTATTCCAAATTTCAAACATCATTAGTTAGCACTTAGTTAATGCTAATTCAGTGCTTCAGTGCTTCCTAAGGAAAAAAGGAGAAACATAAATTTGGCAAATTTTTGTTCCTAGGATTGAATTTGAACCGTTCCTTTACAGCCATCGTGTTCACATTTCTGGTAATTCTACGCTCGTATCACCTGTTTCCAAAATCAAATGCTATCTTTAGATTTGGTAACTGGCAATAATTAATGGTTAACAGCAAAAGTAAGCACTATTAGTTCGTTCTTCAATAATGGGTCGACGCTATGCAACCAAAACTTGCACGCAATATCTTTTTTTGGTTAATCAGCAGAAGAAAAAAGACCTTACTTCTGTTGCGAAAATTGACTCAGGTCCAAACGCGATTTTATACACGTTAAAAAATAATAATAATAAAAGGAGGTAAAATGGGGTAGCTTCAAATTACCCCATTAATTAATTCACGGCTAGAAGTGCGAAAATGTGCTCGATTTGAGGGTCCCAACTCCCAAGTGCATGGGTCCATTGTCGGATATACACTAGGAAACTTGTGATATTTGGATCGCGTGTTGATTGCGTTTTTTTAAAAAAAATTGTTAACTCTTTTTATTTGAAGGTGTGAATTTTAATTTTTACTATTTGAATATATAAAATTATAATTTTTTTATTTAAATGATTTTGTTAACTCTTAATAACTTTATGTAGATGTGATCGTTAGCCTTACGCGTAACATTCTTTCATTGGCCTCGTTGTCTAACGCATAGTTATAAAAATAAAAAATAAAAAGAGTTTATTGTATATTTAGTGTACGAATTTGTCAATTTTTTAATTTTATTACTATATGAATTTTAATTTTACTATTTAAGTGCAGCGACTTATAATTTTTTTCTATTTGAGTGGCTTTATCAACTATAAGCCGATATGTTCGTTAACTCGTACATCCGATGTTATCACATAGGCCTAATACGTAACAATTAAAAACTTTACACCATCGAATTCAAATTCAAAGTTAAAAAAAATGTATATTTAAATGTTCGTATAAAAACAATGCTACTATAAAACTAAACAAAAAAATCTCTAACTAGTCTATTTTATTCAATCCAGATTTAAGCAATCCTTCACTTCAAATTAAAATCCAATTTTATCTTTGTCAATTTCCAAACAACCATCATTTACTTTAAGACCATGATCAATATTTCCAATTTACCTCCTCATTTCTCAAAAAAAAAAAAAAAAAAAAACAATAAACCAACCTACCACATCTCATATTTAGCAAGTGAATTCAATAGTTATGCACCACTAACAACAATTACGCCCACCGCTATAAAAAAAAGAGTCATTGTTGTCACTAACATCAAAATCTACTACCACATATTATAATCGACAACTATTACCAAAACATAGATGAATCTGAGAACTACAATTGCTAATGTTGGAGGGCAAAATAAAGAAAAAAAAATGACAATCGATCTATCAATTTCCAACAAACAACTATTGCTTCAACAATCGTAGACTTCCAACTATTGCCAAAAATGAGTTTTACTTGTCTCGAAACTCCCCTCATCAACCCATTTGATTTCGAAACATAAATTGGCCTGATCGATATCATGGAAAGAATCTAGTATTTAATTTTTTTAGTTGTCTTGTATCTGACAATAGAACCACATGACGATACTATGTATACACTTAACAGACATGTCATTCTAGATTTAAGAGAACTGCTCACAAAGGAAAAAAAATAAAAAATTACAAGTTGGTATTCTCAAATTATAAAAATTAAAATTTATATACTCAAATAAAAAAATTAACAATCTTGCACACCATATATATATATATATATATATATATATATAGTCATGTGCTAAACAGTGAAATTCACATAACAATATTATATATGTAGTTAATGACTATATCAGCATAACTTTAATATAAATTAATGAAATGATTCGAATAAATAAAATTACAACTTAATATATTTAAATAATAAATATTAAAATTAATATATTCGGTTAAAAAAATTGACAATTTTGTCCTTAAAAAATTGTATTCTAACTCTTTGGGTTCGCATAGATCTGCACTGTTAACAATTAATATTGTTTGCATTTTTTCGAGAAGATGGAAGCTGTGCGCTGCTGAATCGGTGCCTAAGCATATGTATTTATATTTTCTACTCAACTAAAAAGTCCGAGTCGTATACCTAAACAGTGACTTCCACTACCATGCATATGGTTGGAATCTGGATAGAAAGTTTGATGGTTCTCGCTAACCACCTCTATCAATTCCGCAGCATAAATAATAATAATTAAATAAAAAATTGGAAGAGAAGAGGGGTGGGGTGGGGCCGGGGGGGTTCATCAGAATTTGGATATTGCAGAACGAGTGATAGCTTTTCGATCCAGTAGCATAAAATTGCCTTGCCAGTCAAGCAATGTTCTCTCCTAGAAATAAATTAAAGGGAACGGGATAGGAAAATGTTAGACTCCTGCTCCTACTAGTTTTTACTTATTTTTTTATATATAAAGGTATTTCAAATTTAATCTCTCGTTAATCCTTTATTGTTATGTCAGTTATAAAAAAAAATACAGCTATTTAAATTTTTTTAAAAATATATAATGATTTAAATTTAAAATTATTTATTTAAACTATTAGAGTTTTTTCTTTTCAATTCAATATTTTTATTATTTTTAAATAAGAAAAAAAAATCAAATCGTCCAGCTAGCCAAAGAAATCAACTGTTGCAAGTCTTTTCTTTTTTTCTTTTTTTTGTTCTTGCAAGAATCGAATCTCGTGGACCTCCTCAGCTAGAAAAGCACTTCTCAAACTGGACTTTTCTTTCAAAACATGATATTTCTAAATCTTATTTGCAAAAATAAGATTATTTTAATTTTATTTATTAAAATAAGATATTTTTTGTCATATGGATTAAATAACTTACACGTGTTAATTTTTTTAATGCTAGATTCACCAATAATTTTATAAAATTTACAATACATCCATTTTATTGGTTATAATTATTAGATAAAATCAAATACTTGGTAGACTCAATCTCATTAACTCATCAATCAAATTTAGAAATAATTGCTCTAATAAAACTAAAATAATAAACTTTCAAGAAATAATAACTCTATCAACAATCTCTTTATGTAAAAACTGAAATGGCTCGATACCAAAACCATCAAACAAATGGATGTATTGTGGCGTTATACATGGAATTAGTGTTGGAAGTGTGGGAGGGAAGGGCAGCGAGAACGAAAGCGTCGTGGGAATAACTATGAAGAATTGCACCTTCAAAGGCACAAGTGATGGTACAAGAATCAAAACATGGGCTTGTTCGACTACTGGAATTTATTTTTTCATTGGTTTAATATTGTTGCAATAGATTAAAGGAAGAAAATAATAGAAAACTACTTTATTTTTGCTTTTAATTAGAGACTCCTTATGAAGCTCTTGTTATTAAATTTTATCTGTAACACGTGATTAATTGATGCAATATATATAGAGTAAAGATGAGATATAGACTGTTTTCTAACTATTTGGCCTCCTATTGATGGTTTCAATAAATAAAAGAAATCTAAAACATTTTAGAATTTTTGAACTTTAGTAACGATGGTCGTCAATGAGGAGTTAAGCTTTTGTTTTTAATGTATTAAAAAAATTAACACGTGTAAGTTATTTAATCCATATAATAAAAATTATCTTATTTTCATAAATAAAATTAAAATAATCTTATTTTTATGAATAAGGTGTAGAAATACTCTATTTTAAATAAAAACTCCTTAAAGTGGGGCTCAACTATTAATGTAGTAAACGTCGCATTTATTTCAATCCTCTCAACTGTATGTCGGATTTTAAAGCCACGTGGGAGAAGTTAATTCGTGACATTGACCTATTAATTCAGGACATGTCGGTGAATATCGAAAAGTATATTACTTTATCGCCCTTGCATTTCTTTCAGATAACCGCTATTCCGGTGCTCATCTATTTTTTTCAATTTTTTAGTGGCATGGCATTCTATTTCCTTCCTTCCTCTTTCTGCAAGGCAGAAATAAAATTTCCAATCATTATAAAAAAATGAAAATGAAAATTCCAAATCCACAAGTAAAAAAAAAAAAAAAAAAAATGTTTTTAGGCTAAAAATCACCATTTGTATCTCTACTATATAATTTTGGTCAAATCAACTTTTTATTTCAAGTTTTGGTATATATAAACCCCTCCATCCATCATTTCAGTTATGTTGATTAAAGTCCATCTGTTGACAAATTCGACGACTACGATCAGGACTTGTGTCCATCATCAATGGGAGGTGGGATTGATTTTTCATAACCAATAAGTAAGAATAATTATTTTCTTAAGACATTGTAATGTGAATATTAAAACTTTTGGAGGACTAAAATAATACAATAACCCAAAATCATTTAATTTACTATTTAAAACTTTCTCTTCCCCGTCTCTTTTGCGATTAACATAATCTTTCCCTATAATTATAAACCACGACTTCTCATTCTCTAAGAACCCGAAACCAAATCCTGATTAAATTTCATTTATATTCTAAAATTAGGACATATCTTTTTCCGCTTGACTATAAACATAGACAAAGCTGATGGAATTTTGAAAGTTGAACATATATCTTCTTGTTTCTCTTGTTTGTTAATAGCAGAAGCGAAAGAGAAGAGAAAGAGGATAAAGTTTTAAACGGCAAGTTAATGATTTTGGGTTATTGTGATATTTTATTCCTCTAATTTTTTAATATTGACATTACAATGCCCCAAGGGAAAAACTTTTCTTGTCTTTGGTGCAGAAAAAATCAATCTCACCTTTAGTTGGTTGTCGATGATTGCCACGTGGTATGATCGGGATAGTCGAATTGGTCAACTGACGGACTGTAGCTAACAAAGATTATGGACGAAGAGGTTTATGTATACCGAAACTAGAAGCAGAGGGGTTGATGTGGCCAAATTTATTGTAGAGGGGTTGAGCTGACCAAGATTATATAATATAGGGGCATTTAGTGATTTTGCGCCATTGATTTTGGATAAAGTTCGCTTTTGGCCCGTAAATTCATGAATGTTCCTCCACCTCTATTCTTTTAAAATTTCTAGCCCTTAAATTTAGTTTCTAAAATGTTTCACCATTACCCTAACCATTAAATAGCCTGCTTTTTTTATTTGTTTATTGAACTTTATTATGTTTTGAAGTACTCTCCGAGAGAAAATAATTATCATGCAGACTTGGAAGGAAAAGGAAGTTAGAGAAAGTAAGAAAAAAGTGAAAAAAAATATTGCTTAGTTATTTAATAGTCAGGGGTCAGATCAAAACTTTTTAAAAACCACAGGGATAAATTGGAAAATTTCATACTAAAGCTGCAGAAGTGGCAAAATGAAGTTTATCCACCCCTTTTTACAGCGCATCAATCCCTTCCATTCATTGTTAGTTTGTTACTGCTGGCCTAATTTCACCAAATTATCGTGGTAGCCTTTAAAACTAAATATAATGAATGACGATTCGATATCGTTCTAGGCTATACAACTCCACTTCGAACTGAAAAATACAATCAATTAAATGATCATACGCAATACCAAAACAATTATATTATTAAATTGATTTTAAGTTTTTTTTTTTTAAGTTAAACTGTTTTTTTTTCTTTTTCTACTAAGATAAATGAATTCGCGTTGTTCTATAAATATTTTTTTTCTTGTTATCACATTATTGGTGTGTTTTCCAACTCCATCATATTTAATTGCAAACAAAAACTAGTTTAAAAAAAAATGTCTAATAATATTTGCCAGACTTCGTACCTCACAATTTTTATTTTTTTTATTTTTGGTGCTTTTAATAGTTAGATACCCTTAGCAAGTTTAATAAATGACCGGAGTTTCCTGCATTGAGATTAATAAATTCATGTACTACTTCTTTCTAATGGCCTCTCTCGCAATCAAAATGCATGATGACAGGAAGAGCAAACTCAGTACATGGGCTAAGCCTCCAAGAATCTTCGTTACTGACAGTTTTAATTGTAGCTAGCGTTGCTTCTCATGTGACTGGTGCTCGATCGAGATTGAAATAAAGATCCGTTTTGGTCAAACAAACGGAGACGTTCAGAATTGAAACAGTATTAAAGGGAGTCCAGCTACCGTTATCATCTAAGTTAGTTGGAGTGGTTGAAGTCTTGAAGGTTAAACAATTTCATGTGCTTTTATCAGCGTCCACACTTAATTGGTTTAGACAAATGCCCCGTATTTTTGGCTTTCTACTGACTCTTCCTTTAGCGTAGGATTTTTTCCTTTCATTCTTACTTTGTTGGGCTTGTTTGCTTCCAAGCTATAAATCCTTGATGTTACTATTTAAATTGTATTAATAAAATTTCTTGCACTCGGAAAAGGATTAAGGCTTGGCATGAAGTGTTTGCTTCTCTACAATTCTAGGAAAATAAAACACTAATCTGCTGAACACAAAGGTGTTATACAAAATACTATGAACATACTTAGAAGACGCCTGAGGTGGAAGTTACATTTTGAATTTTGGTGGTTTACGTTGCAATATTTCTGATTAATTCAACAGAGACTTAATCCCAAAGTCTTCTTTTCTACTGGAACATCTCCTTGAACTATATATGAACATGTTAAAAATAAGCTTTGGCTAGTAATTAATCATTAGGCTTTTAACCCTTGCTTCCAAGTTAAAAAAAGACACAGGTTAATAAATATCATGCATTTTTTATAATGATATATTTTTTTAACTCATATATCCAAAACTCCTAATAAAATTAATTATTTAGAATTTGAATATGTAATTTCTTGTTGTATGAAACTAATATCACTAGACTACAAACTCTATGATATTTCTAATAATCGTAGAGATTAATTAACTTACTACTTACTAACAAAGTGTTTGAAAAAATTCATCATCTCGTTGTTTAATTAGTTATTAAATTCAACATTTACATGTTAAGATATCAATTAGGATTTGAATCCGTAATCTCTTGTTGTATGAAACTAATATCACTAGACTACAAACTCTATGATATTTCTAACAATCGTAGAGGTTAATTAATTTACTGCTTGCGAACAAGGTGTTTGAAAAAATTCATCATCTCGCTATTTAATTAGATGTTGAATTCAATCTTTACCTGTTAAGATATATCTCCTCAGCGCCAAAAACCAAGAAATTAAACTAATCATTTTTAACAAGAATTTGAGGATACTAAGTATAATTCAATTATAGAGAAATTTTAACAGCATTAATTGTTTCCCGGTTGTCATACTGCGCGTTAGTTTCTGAATTCCACAGCTAATATGGTTTGATTTTTACAGCGATCACCATACTAGTAACTATCATCAGCATTTCTCTTAATTAATAGTTGCCTTTTTGGGTCGGAATTTATTAAGGCAGGCGAAATTACAGGACCAGAAGACTTGTAGAAGTAGGCGTCGAATTATATCAAACCATCATTTTCATGGAGCAAAATACAGAACATTGATGCCAGGTCCTCTCTCTCGTCGGTCCACCTCTTATCCATATTTATTGCAACCGCTACAATTCCAGGCCCAAAAATGTAACCAATTAATCCCAGATTGTTTCTTGTTTGATGCTATACTTGTATTGTATTCATTGGGTGCTTTAGTTGACAATCACCCGATGGTCGATCATCATTTGCTAAGAATTTGATCAAACATTGCCTAATTAATTTAATTTAAAAAAAATAGTCATAAAATATCAAACTGAAAAGCGAAAGCTACATACTTTTTCAATGTTGGTTCAAAAGACTGAATGAGTTTGTTATTTATGTTATCATTTTAGAAATTAATTCAATTATAAGAAAAAGGTTTTTTTTCATGAACATGAATATACGTAGACATGGATGGTTTAAATTATTTTTTTCCTCTCAATTTACCGAGTTAATCCAAAAATATCACGACACATAGTTTTTAAAAAATATCAGTCAAAAGTATCTGACGAAGAGTCCAACAAGTTTTAGGAGAATGAATTTCCGTGTAGTTGGGCTGGACAACAAGTTTTCTGACACGTGGTTCTATAGATATTAAATGGAGAAATTAAGAGCTGCAAATGCAATTGAAAGCAGACTAGTTTGGTGGATGCAACGCCCACCAACCTCACCCGTAATGCTCACATATTCATGTTTGCTTGGGTTGTTGTTCCTCAAGCAACTACCAGCAGCATGAGGATTTGACTAAATTGATTTCACTATTTTAATCAATTCTCTATTTGGAGATTGGAGCCGGTAGACTGATTGGAGAATCGATTTTGAGACTCAAATGTATTTGAATATTTCAGTACAGTTTGGAATCCCACGTCGAAAATTCTATTATCTCCAAAATGCCCACCAATAATCCCTTCTCTGTGAAACGATTTTTCCTCGAAAACACAAAGAAGGAGACGCAAGAAGGCAAAGGGAATTAAAGAAAATGGATGAGGAAAGCTTGATGGACAAGGATAAATTTTGTCCTTGTTCTTTCGTTTGTTTAAAAGAATGGATCATGATACACTGATACTGTAGAAATCACATCGTTTCCTAACACACACAATCTTAATCGTTGGATTCTTACCTTATTTTTGTCCTTTAGATTGTTTTGTCTTGTTCAAAATTTCACTTCAGTCCTGAGCATTGATACTAGAATACAAAAGAATCCTAAGCTAATAATTTGGACAAACTAGTCCATAAAATGGATGAGCTGCTTTTTTTTTTTCCTTCTAAAAGTATTTATTATAATTACAATAAAACTAAAAGAGAATGAAATTGCTTACACACAAGACTACCCCTCTTACCAAAAGCTTCACGGCGACTACTTTACGACGACGGACGACTGCTCGTAGGGGGTTTACTGCACAAGGCCCCGCAAAGGAAAAGCTTTATCCCAGCGAATAGAAGATGCTCAACTCCGCACAACGTAGGGATGAGTACGCTTTCGGGAAGAACATAGAATAGTAAAAGATATCACGATTACAATAAAACTAAAAAAGAATGAAAAACCACTATAGCATTTAACTATTTGTTCACTGTTTATCTTTTTTTCTTTTGTTTTTCCCGGTTGCAGGCTTCCAAGCTTTTACACTTTTTTTCTCCCCTTTGGTAGCTGCTTTCAAGCTTTCGAGGAAATTGATTTTTATTTTGGTACTTTTTTTCTAATTTTTTTTATTTTAGTTATTAAAATTTTATTATATTTGATTTTATCCCTATAACAAATCAGAAACACAACTATAGCATTCTACTATTCACTTTTTTTTTTCAGTTGCAAAGGAAATTGGTTTTTATTTTGCTCCCCTTTTTTAATTTTTTTTGTTTTGATCATTAAAATTTTATTATATTTAATTTTCGTCCCTTCTTTTTTTTTTTCCCTGGTTGCTAGCTTCCAAGCTTTTACACCTTTTTTTCTTTGGTTGTTACTTCCAAGCTTTTTGAGAAAATTGATTTTTATTTTGGTCCCTTTTCTTCTAATTTTTTTATTTTAGTTATTAAAATTTTATTATATTTGATTTTATTTCTATAAGAAAACGAGAAAACAACTGTAGCATTCAATTGTTCGCTCTTTTTTTTTGTTCAGTAGCTTTTAAGGAAATTTCTTTTTATTTTGTCCCCTTTTTCTAATTTTTTTTTATTTTGATCATTAAAATTTTATCATATTTAATTTTCATCCCTTTATCTTTTTTTTTTTTTTTGGTTGCTCGGCTTCCAAGCTTTTAAGGAAATTGCTTTCTATTTTGGTCCATTTTTCTAATCTTTTTTTTATTTTAGTTATTAAAATTTTATTATATTTGATTTTATCCCTATAACAAAACATAAAACAACCGTAGCATTCTACTCGTTTACTCTTTTTTTTCTTTTCTTTGTTGCCGGCTTCGAAGCTTTTAAGGAAATTGCTTTTTATTTTGGTCCCCTTTTTGCTGATATTTTTTTTATTTTGATCATTAAAATTTTATTATATTTAATTTACGTCCTTTCATCTTTCTTTTTTCTCGGTTGTCGGCTTCCAAGCTTTTACACATTTTTTTCTTATTTTTTCATGTACTAGCTTCCAAGCTTTTTAAGGAAATTGCTTTTTATTTTGGTCACTTTTTCAAATCTTTTTTTGTTTTAGTTA
Source organism: Dovyalis caffra (assembly GCA_963924115.1). NCBI lineage: Eukaryota > Viridiplantae > Streptophyta > Magnoliopsida > Malpighiales > Salicaceae > Dovyalis > Dovyalis caffra. The sequence goes on from CAWUPB010001173.1 coordinate 24,502,856, forward strand.
TTAAAATTTTATTATATTTGATTTTATCCCTATACCAAAATAGAAAACAACTATAGCATTCTACTATTCACTCTTTTTTTCTTTTTTCTTTTTTGTTTCGATTGTCGGCTTCCAAGCTTTTAAGGAAATTGCCTTTTATTTTGGTCCCCTTTTTTCAAATATTTTTTTATTTTGATTATTAAAATTTTATTGTATTTTTTTCTTGGCTTTCAATAAAAATTTATATTCTTTTTTGGTTCATATTTTGTGATATGTGTTTATTTTGGTCATTAAATTTTATCATGTTTGATTTTTATCCTTACTATACTAAAACTAAATAAAGTTTACTACCCTAAGTTTTTTTTTTTAGTTTTTTTTTTGGCTTTTAGTGAAACTTTTTTTTATATTATAATTCATGTTTTGTGATTTTTTTTCTTTGCTTTTGGCATTAAATTTAGTAAAACAATTTTAGTTTTAGTCCCTGTTTTGTAATTGTTTTTTATTTTGATAATTAAATTTTTATTGTATTTGATTTTGTTCCCCGCAAAAAACTATTTTTTACTTTTATTAAAACTTTTTGTTATATTTGGGTTTTTGTTTTGTGATCTTTCATTTATTCTGATCATTCATTTTTAATTATATTTGATTATTATTCATTATACACTAAAATTAAATACAGCTTTCACTATTCTAAGTTTTTTCTTTTTTAGTAAAAAATATTTTCTGTTTTGATCCTTATTTTATTAATTTTTTTATTTTGATCATTAAAATTCTATAATGTTTTACTTTTGTTCATACCTTGTGCATAATAAATTTTTTTTAGTTTTAGTGTTTGTAAGTTTTTTTTTTCTTTTAGTGAAAGTTTTTTTTTAAACTTTTTTTATGATCTTTATTTTGTTTTGATCATTTAATTTTTATTGTGTGTAATTTTATCTTTATTTTCTTTGCCAAGTTCTCAATTTGACAAAGGTTTTTTTTGTCTTTTTGTTTTAGGTGGTTTTTCTATCTCATTAACAAATTACAAATGAATAATATATAGTAAAAATTAATCATCTAAAATTTAAAAAACTACCACATTATTATTTTAATTATACCAAATAATATCTAATTAGCAACATTATATTACTCAACTTTAAAGATTTTACGTTTAGCTAACCTTGTTACAAATTATGAAATACATGTTTTAATTTTTTTTTTAATTTTTTTCGTGTGATGCTTTTAAATAATTATTTTTATATTTTATATGAATGGATATAAGAATGTTATGTAGCTTTCCCATGACAACGCTCGGGATGTATACTAGTTTTGTCTAAAATACAATGTCTCGTTTTCAAGCTTTTTGTCAAGAGGATTGTTATAAGGATATTGTGATCAAATCATATAGTTTTATTTATTTGTTATTAATTATTAGTTGTCGTTTAGCATCAATGTGGGATTTTGTTTTTTACAAAACGATTTGGTTGCACTCGTTGTGTTTTTTTTTCTTTAACAAATTTAAAAATTAAAATAGATTTTTACAAATAATAAAAAATGATTTTCTATTTTAGTTTATTTATTTATTTATAATATAATATGTTAACATTATCACTACATTCCATCGTAACCATCACTAGTTTGCCACATCAATATTAATCATGCTATCATCAACACAACCATCATAACCATCATCGTTGTTATAATACCACCACCACCACCACTATATTCACCATAACCATCATTTTTATTTTGCTTATTCACTACCACCACCTCGTTTAATATTACCATCATCATCACAAACTCCACCAAAACTATCATTATTATCTCCATAACCTTCATAAATATGTTATGATTATTTTTACAGCTACCTTATTGTAACAATGTATATCATGTTATTATAATCCACTGTGACTATCATTATTTACTAATAGAATCATGATCATAAAAAATATAACATTATTAAAATTCTTATCATTAATTCTCGCATTATATCGGTCATCACCATGTTATTGCTATCATTATCATTGTCATATATATCATTACCACGATCCGATCATATAATCATAATAATTAAATTATAAAATATTATTATTATTTATATATTTTTAACTAGTGATTAAATTATCTATAAGAAATTTTGTCTTCGTACAACTTTATTAAAAAAAAATAATAGTTTTCAGAAACAATAAACAATAAATATGAAAATTTTTTATTTTCTAAAATTAGAAAATCAAAAACTTGTCATGGTACTATACAAGCTCTAAACAAAAAGTTGAATTGAGTCCAATTGTATTAGATTTTTTTTTTTTCCAAATGGAGAAATTGAATTCAAAATCAATTGATTTCGAGTTTCTCCGGAGAAACGAATTCAATTTTAGTAAATACTTGACTCCATACCTGCAAGAAATTAAAGAGTAACGTGGAGCCGAACAATTTGTGCTCATGGATGCTTTATTGGGCCTTAACGAGCATTAGAATATACATTATACATTATACATAAAACTAAAGTAAAACCATTGATTTTACTATTCATTCACCGTTTGAAACATTATTCACACACTCACAAAAATCACTATTCCTTTAAATATTCATAATATTTTTGTAACACTTTGGTCCTCAAAGTTTTTATACTTTTTTTTTTAATTTCAAACTTTAATTGTATTGTGATTTTGTCCCATTTTTTATTTTTATTATTTAAGATTTAATACTTTAATTTGTCATTTTTTTAATATAATCATATGTTATTAATATTATGATCATATTATAATAATATTATTTTTCTACGCTAAGCATTTACTATTTGTTTATTTATTTTTGAATTCAATAATTACAATAATGTTTTTGGTTGACCACTCAATGATTCAAATTAATATAGTTTTTTATTTTAATATTATTCATTCTTTTGCAAATAAATATATAAAAATTAAATTTATATTTTCTCAAAAACCGATATTCTCATCGACATTAAAAAAAATAAAATTATTTGTTCGATTCAAAGTAAGCTTTTAATAATTGTTATTTATGTTTTTTAACATAATCCTATGAAATACTAAAGCTTTTTAAAAAAAAATTATTTAATTTTCTTTTTAGTTAATAATCAATGGATTAACAAGGATAAATCGGTTTTCTAAAAGAAAAGTTATGAAAAACACAAATAAGAAATAGTTAATACAAAATTTTTAATTAAAAAATTATAAATAATTTTTTTCATCTTTAATTTCATATATTTTTATATATTCACATCATAAAACAAACTATCAAACTGAAATAATTTTTTTAAACGATTTTATATATTTTATTCAATCGACAGCGTAGCGTGAGCAAAAAAACTTGAATGAAAAATAATTAAATACAAAATTTTTGATTAAAAAATTATAAATAATTTTTTTATTTTTTTATTTCATATATTTTTATAGATTCACATCATAAAACGGACTATCAAACTGAAATAATTTCTCTAAACGATTTTATGTATTTTATCCAATTCGTAGCGTAACATGGAGAAAAAAACTAGTTATATTCTATTACAAAATCAGTCGCAAGCCCGGGGCCTTGTCAACTTAACACTTTATGAAATCTAATTTCTTTGAAATAGGTCATAGACCAAGGTGAATGCTAATCGGCTAGCGCAACTCGATTGGCATGCTTTTGCTATCTTATCTCTATTATTTACGAGTTTGAATTTATTTTTCCCCGTCGGAAAAGAAAAAAAACGCAATTGATAGCTAAATAGCAAGTTAACTATAACTTAGTTCTTCTAGTCTCTTGATTAGTTCATATAATATCATAAATGATTAAATAGGTTTTTTTTACTGGTGTTGAGTATCCTAAATTTATTAGTTTTTTTTTTTCAAAAATAATCTAGTCAAGTTTCTCTCGATTTACCTAATTCTTTATTTTTCTTTTTCATTTTACCTATATATATAGATAGATAAAACTAGTTAATTATCCACATTACCTTGTGGGTCAAGTAAAATATGTGAAATTATTAAAAAAAATTAATTTGATAGTATATACTATATTGCGGGTTTGTTAAAATATATTATACTAAAGGTAAAAAAAATAATTTTATAATTTATTTTTTCTTACGTTTTTTGTAAATTTTGTAGTTAAATAACGCAATTTTTTATTTTTTTATGTCATGATTTTTAAATAAGAATTTTCAATAATCTAAATAGAATATTTAAAAAAATATTTTTCAAAATGCCTTAATATTTTTTTTTCATAAAATTGCTTCAAAAAAATAAGCAACGATTAATATGAAAACTCGTATAAAAAATAACTAATGAATATTTTTTTATTCTAATTTAATTTTGATAAAAAGATTATTTTTTAAAAAATATGTATATTTGATTTATATATATTTATTCACAAAATAATCAATAATATTAGTATAAAAATTGTATTTGAATCGTTGGATGGTTATTCTAAAATATTATTTCAATTATTTTATTTTAAAGAAGTTTATTTTAGAATACTAAAAAAATTAATAACAAATAGTTGGTATTATTTACGTAGATGCATGGTTAATTTCTAATAAAACCAATTTCTTTCTATTTTTTTTAATGTATATACATCATTGACCATACTCAATGGGTTCAAAATGTGTAACATAAATTAAAAAATATTTAAAAACAAATAAATTATAAGGAATATATCCAAGTTAATAAAGTGAAATTAAAAAAAAATACAAAATTAATTTTGATAAATTTTAATTGTATAAAGAAGAAGCAAATAAAACAAGTGAATTCAATTTTTTTTAATTTTTTAAAAAGTTTTGAGACAAATTATCTAAAATATGCTTTTAGCTTTTTAACACTCCATTTGAAAATTATAAGAATGCATCACAATAATTATATTAATATAAAAAAAGATTAAATAATGATATTCTAAAATTTTATTCAAAAATCCTCTCATAGAGAAAAGTAAATCATATTTATTAAAAATAAAATTATATAAAATTAATTTCACAATAATTCATATAAGAAATGACAAATAAAAAAATCAATTTTAAATAATAGAGTAATATAATTCGATATATATGTTCATTAAAAAAAGATAAAATAAATATATTCTAAAATTTTATTCAAAAATCCATACAAAGAAAAAAATAAATCATATTTATTAATAAATGAAGTTATATAAAAAATAAAAAATAATTTTATGAGAATTTTGATAAAAAAAATAAAAAATCAATTTTAAACAATTAGAGTAATGTAATTCGATAAATATTTTTATTCTAAATTCTGAAAGCATATCACATATTTTTTATCACCATCAACCTGTGTAGAAAAAAAACAATGATTTACTTTTTATGATTTTTGCACCCAATTTAACAGTAAAAAATTTTAAAAAAATAGTAAAAAAAAGAGAAAAAATTAAAAAGCATTTCAATGTGCGCGCACACGCCCCCACACCCCCCCCCCATATCAAATCATAAAATTCAATTCTTTTTAGGTTTTGATCTATTTCTTAAACAATATAAATGCAAGATTGACCATAAATGAGGCCAAAATTAGAGTTGATCGTGGATTTTTCTCTCCTCTCTTCGCATTTAGAGACTAAATTATAAAATAAAAAACTTAAAGATTTAAATTTTTTTGAAAATATTAAGAATCAAAGTGCAATATCGGGAAAAAAAACCCGAATATATAAATGTCTCAATACAACCTAAAAACCATGAAAATGCCAAGTATGCAGTGCATATAAGTCTAAGTAAATATTACATAAATGGTTTTTGTGAGTGTCCCAACGCGTAGTAAATAGTCCAAATCTTTTAGTGTTTTTTTTTTTTGATATGTAGTTTCTAAAACTACAAGGATCAATTTGCCAGTTTTTTTCAAACTAGAAGGACCAAGTTATAATTACTAGGGTAAAATTCTGTCATATCACTACCTGTTAGCGTTTTCGGCCTGTTTGCTCCTACAATTTTATTTGAAAGTTCTTTTTTTTTCCCTACATGACTAGCACTTCCGGTCATTGAGTAATTAGCAGAAAAACTAAAAGATTTTGTTTTGGGCCTGCAGAAGCCCAACAAGCAGGCTTACCCTTTTTTTTTTTTTTAACCAATTTATGTTTACTTATTATTATTATTATTATTATTAAATTGGGTCCGAAAATTATGAAAAATTAATAATTATTATTTTTTTATAAGTTAATGATTATGAAATATATATAATATATTTTTTAGATTTTAAAATGAACATGTATATCGGATTATACTACTCTTATTGTATAAAATTAATATGTTCAATTTGTTATTTTTTATAAAAAATTCTCATAAAATTAATTTTTATTTTTTGATAAAATATGATTTATTTTTCTATATATGGATTTTTGAATAATTTTTTTAAGTTTTTTTTATTTACTCATTCTTTATATAATAAAATTTTAAAAATAGAATTCATATGTTTTATTTGCTTATTATTTATGCAACTAAATTATATCATAATGATTTTTTTAGTTTTTTTTTATTACAATCTATTAACTTCAATATATTTTTTGCAACTTAATTTTTTAAAATATTTTTTGATTTATGCTATACATTCCGACTCACTCGAATATGATCACGGTGTTTAAAAAAAAGGATTATTGATTTTATTGAAAGTGAATATAGACATAACACCCACTATTTGTTAATATTTTTTTTAATATTTTAAAATTAAACTCTTTTAAATAAAATAATTAAAATGTATTTTAGAAGAACTACCTAATAATTCAAATATAATTTTTTATACTAATTTTATTTATTATTTTTAATTATTTATATATAAATCAAATGTACATATTTTTTAAAAATTAATCTTTTCGTTAGTATTAAACAAGAATAAAGAAGATTTATTTATTTATTTTTATCTTTTATACAAGTTTTTATATTAATTATTGCTTTATTTCCTCGATGCAATGATATGAAAAAATATATTAAAATGTTTTTAAAAATTTTATATTCGGGTTATTGTGGGTTTTTATTTAAGAAAACTGCATAAGAAATAACAATTCATGTTTTTTAAATATAAAATTTATAAAAAACATAAAAAAAATACAAATTTTGATTAAAAAATATACAATTATTTAAAATTTTATATTTAATTTAATATCTTTTAGATGATCGACATAATGCGTATTATAAAATTTAAATAAATATATTTAATTCGATTCGTAGTATAATACGGAAAGCCGATTAATGTATTTTAAATTGGTTTGATGAATTTCTAAGTAGGCATTTTTTTTCCCTCTCTGTTTGGTGGAACTTTTTTCTTCTTTCTGTTATTGTGAAATTATTCGTTAAATTAACTATAACACGACGATGCTCCCGTGAGGTTAGATGGTACGTTTCTTTTTCTTTTTTTGGTTATGTATGAAAAGAAGTATACAAAAAAATTATTACTTATTCTAGGAGTTGTATTCTTTCTTTCAGATAAATATGGTATCCGTCATAAAAATTATTTATAAATATCTATTTTTATATTTACAAGAAAAAGAAAACTCTTGATAAATTGAATAATTCCTCAATGCCCACACATCTATTGTATTGAAAAATCCGTCTACAATCTCACGCAGTGGGATTGGGAGCACCCGAGCATGAGTAGAGAATTCGTGTTCGCATTCCATATTTGCGTCTAGAAGTGTGACGCGTTTATTATTATTATTTTGTGTGATAAAATACTTTAGTGGCATTGTCAAGCATTACGCTGTGCAATGAAAAAAATGGGGACGTAAAAGCATGTTCAACCCTCACATAATTTGGAAAATTTTTGCCACTTTAACGACTGCTGCAAATCAGCAACTCACAAGCCTGCCATTAGAAGCATTTTTCAACTAAAGAATCAAATACTTTAATAGAGCAGCCTGGTGTATAATAACTCATTCATACAATTTGTTATTTGAGTCCCTTTTTTTTTTTTTTTTTTAAATGTGATTACATATAATGTTAGATGTATCTGATAGTAAGTAGATTTAATATATCACGTCTTTATTTAATTTGATGGATAATATTCAATCATATAATATACAGGTTAGGGTTTTATGTTACTTCCTATGTTTATTTATTTTTTTTTTAAAAAAACTAAAACATTTGGAAGGTTTATTGTTAGGTTCACCATAGTTGTAGATTTAGTGGCACTTAGACTCAACATCTGATTTTATTGTATATTGTTCACCATAGTTGCAGATGAAGTGGCACTGTAGAATCAACATATGATTTTATTGTATATTTCACGTTATTTCAGATAATTATATATAAAATTTTATACTTTGGTTCTTAATATTTCAATAACTTTATTTTAATCAACAACTACATTCGATACACACTTTGTTCTTTAAGTCTAGAAATGAGAGAGAGCGTCGACTAAATTTATTCCGATTATTTTGTTCGACGTTATTATATTCAATTTGTTTATTCTCGAGAATTGAATTTATTATTGTGGTTTTAAAACATAAAATGATTGAAGGATATAGATCAAAACCTCAAAATATTATGAATTTTTGAAATTAATTTTTTTTATATTCATTATAATTAATTTTAAGACTTCAAACATGTTTCTTGACTTTGTTTTGGTGTTTTTAAAGTATTTTAGAGCAAAAACCATGCACAAATTGAGTTTTAATGCTGAAAAACTCAAAAACTCGTTTTTTCAACAACCTAAAATTTGTCGAAAGTTGCAGCAAGGCATGTTGTCTGCTGCTATCTTTCTCTCTTTTTTCTTTGAAATATTGTCAGCCCAGGTCAACTAAGCCTACCTCTGCATGCTTGTCTTGATTTTTTTTTCTTTTTCTTTTTTAGATTTCTTTTTATTGATTTTATGCTAAATTTATGAAAAAAAATTATGTTTTTTTTTTCCCAAGTAGCATATTGATTAAAAAATATCTTTCCTTTAATACGTTATTTTTTACTTTTTTGCTTTCAAAATTTAAGATAATTTCTTCGATTTGTCTTTTTTTTGGAGACATCTAATTAATTTCTTAATTTATTTTTGAATAAAATTTTAAAATGTAATTATTTTTTATTTTTATTTAAATACATTAATTTAGTTTATATAATAAATTCTTATGATTTTTAAATGAGAGCAATTTAAATACACTTAATCTTTTTTAAATAAACTGATGATGTGCTTAATAAAAAAACAGTACATGTTTTACACTTACACATGCATATTTGGAGATATCCTAAACCACACCCATGCCATTAGAGTTAGTTGGGTAACTTGAATTCATGCATTGTTGACTCAATTTTCTTTCAATAATTTTGAAATGCGTTCGAATGGCGTTAATCTTACAACTCGCCTGTTGCCCATCCCAGCCTGACACTGACACTAGTGGGCCTATGAAAGAACAAGGAACGGTTTTACCTTGGCCCAGATTCTAAAAAACTTTAACAAAAAAGGACCTTGAAATAGAAATGGACCCAATTATCAAACTGCCTATTTCTGAAAAAAGAAAGAAAGAAATTACGTAAGGAAAAGAAAAATTGTTTCAAGCTTTAAGGATGCGAGTTCTGTGACCAAATTTCAGCCCATGCATATGATCTCGGACCCCCTCTAGTGGTTAACAAATTCAAACAAACAAATAAGAACTTCCTATCAATTTTTATTTTAAAATAAATCATGTTTATGACTTCAGTTTTCAACAATTGAAACTTTTTAATTTCAAGCAAATCATCGTACATACTCATCGAAGTGTCATAACAACCTCCTAAGTCCTAACCATCTTTTGAGTTCAACTGCATTAATTATATGAGTTTTTTTTTTTTTTTTTTATATAATTTTTAAGAAAACCAAGTGTGGGCCCGACCAAACCAAATCCAAAAAACGGGTTCACGTGTGTGCGGCGACGTTTTATCGGACGCGAACGCTTTGGACGGGGACACGGCGCGCACATTTCACTCAGATAAATTGCACAGTTTCGCAGTCACATTTTTAATTTTTCTTAGTTAATCTTTCTCTGTCAAAACCTAAAATTCACTCACTCTCTTTCTATCTCTCTCCCCTCCCACGCACACACAATTATCAATTCCGATTTCGCCGTAAACCGCCAAATCTCTCTCTGCAATTCAAATCTTCTCCCTCTTCCTCTCCCTCGCCCTCCTCTCTCTCAGGTATATGCATTTACATGCACATGCACATAAATTAATTAATTACTTATTAGCGTGTTATTGATCTTCCTTTTCATGAAGTTAGGGTTTAGTTCGAGAACTGATAGATTAATTTTTTTCTTTGTTTTTGAAGCTTTAATTTGATGGAGAACTTGGAGTCTCGGAGGTATTTGTAGATATTTAGAAACCTTTAAACGCAGCGTTTTATACAAGGAGATACATCTTTTGGATATTGTTTGTCAAATGTCAGAAGTTGATATGGCTGTTATTAAACCTGAGGTTTGTTTATTCTTATATTGTTTTTAACATTCTCATTTTATTTATACTCGATTATTATTATTATTTTTTTATGTGCAATTATTTCTTGGATGCGAGTTCATTGTTTTTCAGCTGTGGAGACCTGGAAGTGTAAATTGCAGGAACGTATTATTGGAATGAAGATAATAGAAATTGCATGGTTAATGCTGAATTGGTGAACGCCAACTTATTTCATTACTTTTTAGGCATTTGTGACTAATAATATACAAGTAAGAAGCATTTGTAACTAATTACAAACAAGTAAGAAACAAGAGAGTTAAAACACTGCGTATTTTCAATCCTCTTTCTACAACAGAAGATTTGATATTGTTGCTTTGCAACTTGATATATCTTGGTTATTTGAGCTTCTTCTTGAAACAAGAAGTTCTCAAAGTCACCGATTAATTTTGTGGCTTCTCTCAGTGTTTTAATGAGGATTTATCTGAAAGACTCAAATCATGTTGCTACCTATTCTCAGATGATGAAATCGTATATCTGGATACAGACCACGGATGGTGCAATTCAGCAAGTGGAACAAGAAGTTGCCATGTTTTGCCCCATGATATGTCAGGAAGTAATACAAAAGGGAATGGGATCTTCTAAGAACTATGCTATATCTCTACCACAAAGAGTCAGTCCTGCCATGTTTAGTCTAATTCTTGATTACTGTAGATTTCACCAAGTACCTGGTCGCTCTAACAAGGTTTATTCACTTTCCTGACATTTCATATGTTGTTTGTTGCCTTTTACATTTGTTTCTTCTCTCACTACTTGACGTCAGAAGTACTTACTAAATGGGAAAACTTGAACCAATCATTTGCATGTTCAGGGAACTGTTAGCCCATAAAAGTTTTAGAACATGAAATGGCATAGATATAGTTCTACTTACTTTAGGCTGTTCTTCTGCATAGGAACGGAAGTCTTTTGATGAGAAGTTTGTTCGAATGGACACAAAGAGGCTTTGTGAGTTGACTTCAGCTGCTGACAGCCTCCAGCTAAAGCCTTTGGTTGATCTTACTAGTCGTGCACTTGCACGGATTATTGAAGGGAAAACGCCTGAGGAGATACGTGAGATATTTCATTTGCCTGATGATCTAACAGAGGTGTCTGGTGCTTGTGAGAACTGTGTGTAGCATGTCTTTTTCATACGTCTTGTGATTTTAACTTTGGTTCCACTGATTTAGGAAGAGAAGCTAGAGCCTTTGAAGAACACAACTGATGATCCACGAATCCGACTTTTAAATCGTTTGTATGCAAAGAAGAGGAAAGAACTAAAAGAGCGAGAGAAACTAAAGGTTTATTTTCTGTACAAACTTTGTCACCGAGTATTGATACTTTCATCAGTCTAAATCCTAATCAAGCTGTGTCTGCGAATTGTGATTGTGTTGGGCCTTCCATTTGTTGCAGAATGTCGAGGCTGAAGAGGATCTTGTGGATGACCGCTCAGTTGATGACCTTTTATCATTTATTAATGGAGGAGATGGAGGTATGCTTGAGTGTTGGTCAACTGCACCTTTTCTTACGTCTAATTCCTAAACTATTTTCTACCTTCATGATGCATTTGCTGACGTTTGATATTATAATACCAAACCTGCTGGTGAATTTACATGCCACTAACAAAAGTGACAATGCCATATCATAAAGTATGAAAACTAGGAAATGTCTGTTTGTAGTTTGTACAACATTACTAGAAAAAAAAATGCAGAGAATGGATGCTTCAATCTAGAAATTTCTAGATCTTTGTTTGTTCTTTCAATTCCTATTGTAACAGAATTAGTGGACTTCTAGGTTCAAGAAAAGCGGGGCAAAATTTTATGTTCTCCAATGATTCTTTCATTCTTGGAAGTGGTGTTTGATTGTGATGATTACAGTTGCAAAGAGGAGTGAGAGAGCTTGGCAGGACATAACTAACAAAAGATATATTTAGTGTTACACATTGACAGAAATGCTTGTAACTCCTTATCAAACATTTGAGTTTTGCGGGATTGGCATTGCTGTAATTTGGTTAATCATATAATTAAAGGGACCTGGACTTGATACTTCATTTGTATTATTCATGTAATTTCTAGTTATTCCTGGATTTTTTTTTGTACAGTGTTGGCTTATGGAATTGTATTTTTGTTAAAGATTCAATTTAATCTACCTGATAGTGAAAAGAGTTAAGTGACTTCAAAGCATAGCCTCTGCTATTTATAAATGCATGTAGAGTTTCAATGAAATGCTCTTGTAAATTTCTTGGTGTGTATAAAGGATCAAAACAACATCTTTGATGCATTGTTTTATGTCTGTATTTAGCGGCTTTTTAGTCTATTTTATTTTATTTTTTATTGTCTACTTCAAATCCTCTTGAAGGCCTTGTTGAAGGCAATGAATTTTTCTTTTCAGATTCCAAAGGGATCAGAACTTCCAAGAATAAAAAGAAGCACCGAAAAAGGAAAGATCAGCAAAAGTGTGCCACTTCAAATGAAGCCATTGAGATGCATAAGAAGGTTCTGGGCCCACCATGTTCCCATACCTTATTTTTTTTAAGCAATGAGGTTCAGCAATAGTTAAGCTTCTGTTTTGTCACATTTTTTCAGGAGTCAAACGCTGTTAGTTCTCTATGCCATAATGCTGAGGTTGATCATGAATTACAGTCCAGTCTCAGTGAGACATTGAGGTTACAAGATGCGGCAGAAATTTTTGCACCTACGGTGGAGTTTGATGAGGTTGATAATGACGATGAGATAGATCCAGCTTTAAAAGAAGAAATTGATAGGTGAGCATGCGCATGGATTATTCATGTATTTTTATAAGTGTAAGTACATATATGATTGGTTTTTTTTTTTTCTTAAACAGAATACCTTTTTCTATTTTGGTAGATGATGTTTGCTAGTTTTTCCTTTTTTTCCAATTTTCTACATTGATCAATTGTGATGTGAAGTTAAAAGATGACATGCTCGATTGTGTGGTCCAAGGACTAAATTTTTTTCATCAGTATTTCTTTGTGGCTTCAATAGAATGTTTTTGAAGTAAGAAGGTGTGCTTAATAGTTGGTCAATGAGAATTTACCATGGCTATTATTTGGGCATTTGAATGATCTATCATGATCGACACTTTTTATTATGATATTTGGAAGCTTCTGAATTACATATTGCAGTCTTTTGCCGTTGATAATTCGGAAAATATTACATCCTTTCTTGAACTCTCCTTCACATGGTCTTGACCTTATCTTGTTGTATTCGATAATGATTGTATTTTTAACCATGCAAGGACATGAATGTTAATACTTTCAGGTTTGGTATTTCATAATATATTTTTCCCCAGGGAGGTTGAAGATTTTGCTCGGATACTAAATTCAGATTGGCCTGAAAGGATGCAGGAGCTTCTATCTTTGGGTCAAGAGAGGAGACGGACACATTTATCTGTTAATGGCAATGGCACCTTGAAAAGATATGGAAGTATGCCCTCTTTTCCCTTGTGGTCTTAAAGTCGCTTTTGCAAGTGATCATTTTGTTCTCTGCAATATCCTGATCCCTTGTGTATCAGTAGTTGCCTACTTTAATGCTGCATTGGGTTTCTTCCTTTTCATATAATTTGATTTGTGGGTTTGGAGATTCAAATTTTTAATCAATGGTATTTACCTAAATTGCATTCCATGTAAATTTCCACTCCTACCTATGACATGCATGGTATGGACCATTTTGTGTATGCTATATTCCTTGAGAATCTTGTCATTTGAGTCTGGATGACTGGAAATTCTTGTCCTGACTTAGTTGTTTTATCCAGTGACATTTGTTAGTGTTGTAACAAAGGGATACATGAAGTCTTAATTCACTTGACTCTGTACTTTGTAGAGGGCATCATGAGTTTTTTACGTAAAAGCAGATGTCTGGATTCTAACTTTGCGGTTGAATAATGAGCTCTCATAGGTTGTGAATGGATAGATGGGATAAAGCATATTATGAAATAATGCCAGCAGTATCCCTTGAACCTTAATTTATTATAGCCACCATGACTGTCATGTTTCTCTGTGTCTAATTAAATGATTTGTTTGTATGGAGAGGAACAGATCCTGGGAAGAAATGAATTTTCTAGTATGGATTCTCCCTCAGATTCTCCCTCAGATGGCCAACGACTAGAACAATTTTGACCAGATGCTAATGCAGGTAGCATCGACGGCAACAAAAAGGATTGTATTGTCATTGATGTGAATTCACATGTAAGTTTTTTCCATTTATTTTTTAATTCTTTTTCTCATAAAAAGAAAAATAGAAAGAATTGCTTGTGCTTTTTAGGAAGCAATTTGATTGTAGGGGCAACCTTTGTACTTCGAGGGAAGGAATAAAAATGCAAATGCCATTCTATGAGCCAGTTCTGCTCAATTGTTATTAGCTTGTGTGAAGTGGTGGTGCTGTTTGTTAATATCAGTTAAAGAAGTGTGGAGTGCGTAGACCATAGTACGGGTTGAGGTACAGTGATTGGGCCTTTCACATTTTTTGTATAATGATGGATTAGCAACCACAACATGCAGTGGGGGAAAGGAGTTGAAGATATAAATGATAACTTTGCCTGGTTATGATTTGCGTCTTTTAGTTTCAGAGCACCTATATGGATTGATGAGTACTGAATTGCGAGCCTTCTTGGAAAACATGCTGAAAAAAAGCGATTCTATATGTTGTTCAAATTTCAAGACTTGTATCTTTAACGTCGTACTGAGCGAGTTTAGCTTCACCAAGTTGCACAACTAAAAGGGGGATAGAATTATATGCTGGAATAACGACTCCTGGTGTGGTCTGTTATGTTTAGAATATAAGCATAAAATAACAAAGCAAAAGGTTTACTAAAGTTGTTTGATTATCCACTGTTGGCATTAGATCATCTGATAGAATCCCTTACAAGGATTTCCTCAGGCAGTGCATAATTAGTTTCTTGTCATATCACAAGTAAAAGATTCTGGTAAATCTGAGCGTAGATGAAGATCATTTGCAAAGTAATTTGGGTGAATCAGAGCAGAGATTAGGGATAACAATGATTTGAGTATTAAATAAATATTTGCTAATTGAGTATAAAATTAATATAAATATATTCGGTGAAGTTGATTTAATAAATATCTATTAAGAATCTCTAATGGGTATTGAAGTAGATACAAAAAAAAAAAAAAAAAAAATTATATATATATATTAACATGGTTGAAGAATATGAATAACTACTCTTTGTCCCATTAATATTTATTAATTTATTTAAAAAATTTTTTTATCAACATGTAAAGATCCAATTGTATAAAATTTAAAAGTTAAATATGAACATTTTTGTAAAAACATTACAAACCAAAAGAACTTACAAATAAATGATCAAAATAAATAAATAAATAAATTTTAAGGATCACAAAAACCTTTTTGAAAAATGTATTATTAAAATAAATTTTTTCACAAATAAAATTTTGGAGGTATTAAATAGGCATCACATGACCCTGAATAAAGATTTATATAATAATTTTTTAATGAACAAAGGATAAAGGATTTTTTTATTGATAGGATAAAAAATTAAATTAATAGATGTTTATTGCCATCCCTAGCAGAGACGAAAATCATTTGCAATTTGTCAAACTAATTTTACTTTCACCTCAGTCCTCAGTACGTTAATGGCTACAAATATTACAAGCTCTCCTACAACTTGTACAGGTTACATTTATGAGTTCCTTGTGTATATACTAAACTAACCCCAGAACACCTAGAGTGAAGCACATTTATAGGCTTGTATGTGAAGAACAATTATAGGCTTCTATTGTTGAGATCCAGAGGGTTGAAATTGGATGTGCGGGCAGGGTCTTTCAGGTTCTCCCATTGTCCATAATGTTTTGAGATCGCCTCGTTGCTTTCCCAACGTCAAAAAAGTACCTGCATCATGACCACAGAATTAATGTGCACAAGCAAGACGGGCAGTTGAAATGACCATTTATCAAGCCATTTGTAGTTCCTACACATAAAGAACAGGTCAATGCCTTCTTTTCTTCTTTTTTCCTTGAAGGATAACAAGGCACTTAAAGATAAATTAAGCATTTTGCTCCAAGTTATGCCTTCCTTGATTAACTGCAAATATTCATTCTTCATTGATAGAGGTCGATGTTTGATGTTAATCAAAGGGAAGGAATGACTTTTGAGCAAATGCTTAGCTGTTCCATGCAGCTGGTATTTGGGTTGCCAAGGGTCCAGTTTCAGCTGGCCAAATATATGATTCCTCAAACCAGGCTGTGCTCAGCATGAAAGGAGATACATGCAGTACAGGTGAAAGCACCTTGGCAAGCAATTATCATTATTGTTCGCAAAGCATGTATAGTCGGTTGTGACTAGTTAAGAGGAAGGGGTAATTTCAGGACCTCCTCTTAAAGTGGGGAATTTTAGAACTTTGTTTCGAACTTTAAACCTCTCCACCAAGGGAAGTTGCCCATTGGGCTCCACCCAGTGGTTAAGATGTTGCTACTTACCAAGGGTAAATGGAACAATGTAAAGCAAAGCTGGCTGCCCATGTCCATCCATCATGTTCAAAGCCACGTATGTGATTAGGAGGCCTGCATATTAACAAATCGTGGATAGTGAAAATGGTGGCCATTAATTACAGAAACATAAAATACCCACAAGCTCACAATCAACTTTCGTTTTGATAAACTTCTCCAGAGAAACTTATATCCTACAAGCTATGCTTAGTTTTCAAACTATATATGACCTGTCCTAATAGAATTTATACCAACAAGTTCTTAACTGGATATTGACCTTGAGACAGTAGCCCCTTAATCTCTGACAGTAGATATGCAAAAAATATATCATACTTCTTGACACACCTCTGAAACATGAGAACTTGTTGCAGCTGCCTCTATATGCTTCAACAAATGCAGGATGTAGCTTTTATTAAGCAGCAGTGGTGATCTAAGTTTAATGTGATTGATACATGCAAGCGTGCGTATCAGCCATGGAATTCAATGCCATCTTCCCATTTTTTTCCTCTAAAAGATTTAGGTAAAGTTCTACAATTTCCCTTTTTTTTTTTTTTTGGGCACTGGTAGCCAAATATCTTGTATGTGGCTCATATATGCATCCCAATGAAGATTTCTCAGTTACTTTTAACTACCAGCATTTTAATAGTTCTCTTATGAACAAAAATGGTGTGTCCAGGACTCCAGGTCCATCCACTTAAGTTTTTGGCATACCTAAACCATAAGCAGTCATTGCCCACAAGAAGTATCCTGCTCGAAGATTCTTCTTTGCTAGCCAATCATACCTGCAAAATGACCCACACTGTTGGACTTATAAACAGTTAAAACATCATATCAAATCCCAGTCTGTATGGAACATATCAAAGTAAGTAAAAATATGATGACGAGAAAAGGCCAGTTATATTATTCATGGGCCAAGCATCCTAGCCTATTCCGCTTCTCATTTGGACAAAATATGATTTATGATTTATTTGACACTAATAGTTTCATGGTCAAAATGACAGAAAAAGGACAGTTTCCAATTAAGAAATGATTGTTTCTGCATAATCATGGTCAAATCCTTTTAAACTATTATCAATTTTAGACCCATTATAGGTAACCAAAGAGGCACAACATGAAGTAGGCTGACAATATGAGAGTTAGTAATAGAAGACTTGCATTTTGAAGGGAATTAAGGGACAATGTCATCAACCAAGTAAGTTATATGGCTTAAAATTCAAACCTCAATGAAAAAGCTACAAGTAATCCTGGTAAGATGATGTCACCAAAGCCAATTATGCTATAGCCACCCCAAGGATCAAACATCCGTGGGATTTTCAGTAGCATCGGTATACCATCCTCTCCACTCTTATCACCACGAGCTACCTGTAGGACGAGGAGAGAAGTGATGATTTGCATTTTCTATTAATAGATGCAATTCATCAACAGGACCAATTACAGGCCTCACCACAACTTACCACTATCATCACACTCTCCTTGAACCACCATTTGGAAACAAAGACCCAGAAGATGTCATACAAGAAGGCACAACTTAGAAGAACTGTTCCAACCTGACCATTATTATTTTTTTTTTTGTAACCAAAAGAAAAGAGAAGGTGTCAAAATCATCTTGAATAATGTAATCATAGTAGTTAAAATGCATTTGCTTATCATTAAGTGCAACAAGATCTTCTTGCATAACGTACTTGCATTGGAAATAATTTATATGCCATCAAATTCTTTGCATCATGAATTCTTAATCTGGCCAAGATTTTATATCCCATTCCTATGGAATATGACCTCTTGCAATTTATAGCTTTAAAATGGAGTCAGATGTAACAAAGAATAACAGCAAGTTTCTCAAGAAAGTGACGACAAATAAAAAGGCTACCGATGAAAACAAACAAGAGTAACACACAAACACTAGAACTGTGCAATGGCAAAACAAATAACTAATAGAATGACTTTGCATGATCACCTTGAGATTTGGAACACGAACAATCTGAAGAACTGTAATGATCAGAGCAATACCCTGATTGATGTTGGAAAAAACGAGAAATATTAGAAGGCCTCTTCCAATTATTTGCAATGACATGGAGAAGGTCAGAAAGAAAAGATGATCAAATTAAGCACCTCAAGCACTTGAAGTACAAAGACAAAAAAACTAATTCCGTTGGAAATATTTCCATAATGATTGAAGCATTACATCTTTAACTACCTCGAGTTAATGTTTCACCGGTAAAATCTGATAATTAGTTACAAATTCCATACGTGATTCTGAATGTTACCATTAATCTATGCTATTGCAAGTACCGCACTCAAGTATGTCCAATTTAGATATGACATTATGGATATTTCCCATTCGCCTTTCCTACTTAAACTTTGTGATTAATATTAGTAGAGATATTGTTTGGCTTGGTGAAGGTGGAGTGCTGGAGTCTATTTAAGGAAGGGGAAACAAACATTATATTGGCCATATAAGAGAGCAATGATAAAACTGTAAGCAGTCAAGTTGGTCTGCATATGCACATATGAAGAGAACTGGAGCAAGTTGAAAAGCGAGGAAAACAAAAATTGTCTCACAAGGATATCTTGACCTATCCAAGCAAAGGAGACACGCCGGAAAACTGCCCAAACAACAGCAAATGCTATGCAGAAAGGAGAGACTGCCAGTGTCAGATATGAGACAGCTCCAAAAAAGGGAACTTTAACAAATGATTCTCCAGCAGGTTGAAACCATCCGAAACTACAATTGTTAGCTGTCAGTTTCATATTCTACATGAACTATGAAAAAAAAAAGGTAAAAAATGTAGTAATAGACAAGTATGGAAGAGTAAATAACAAAAGAAAACAGGTAAAGTTGCTGAAAGAGGGTAGCATAGTTCTCATACTGTGGTCACTTAAACGAAAAGAAAAATTAAAATGTCGTTGTTCCGGCCACATTTAATGTTGCTCAAGGCAGTTGCCACTTTTTCTCTTTCCCTTCTATCGAAATAAATGCATGATTATAGATGTTAATAACATGGCCCTCTTACTAATTTTATAAGAAAAAATAAAAAAAGTGGCAAGTTAAAACCGAAGGGGCATCACAGGGATAATCATTTTTTTTTTTTAAGAATCAACATGGATAATCATTTGAGGTACAGGAAAACGAGCTCTTAATAAAAATATTCAAGACCTGGAAAGATCAAGGCTGTTGAGGTCCTAATTTTTCTTTTAATATAACAGTTCCAAGACTAAATAAATAAGAGACAAACCCATAGCAAGGAGTGACAAGAAAGCTCAAAACAAAGTGTACTCAGCAAACAAGGCAAAATCCCAGGAGAATTTCAACTTAATCAGGCATTATGGGAAAATAAAAAAAATGTTTGAAGAAGCCATGCTTCCTGTCCCTTTTACTATCATCACAGAAAAAATTCACAACACAAAAGTACAATTATGTTGGGAATTAAAATGCATAAAAGGGGAAAGAATACACATACCATGATAACAAAGCAACCAAGCAAGTTTGCAAGCCCTAAAAGCATGAAGAGATTTCAAGGTTCAAAATTCACCATAAAAGAATCTTTGGAATGATGCAATCTGAACCCAACAAACTCAAGCAATGTTTGAAAGATGTATGGAAACTTAGGCACTTAGACTTGCCCCACGTTTCACCAATACACTAACTATTTGATGATTGAAAAAGAAATAAGACAAACATGGAGGAAAAATAATTTCAGTCACATTTGAGGTGTCAGTTCCACTTTGCTAAAATTTGAATTGATTTCATGAACACAGCATGACATTTTCAACTAATTAATTCCTACAATTTGATGCCTCACAAATTGGAACTCCTAGAGGCCTTATGTCAAATTTGTTTCTCGAAGTGCACAATACATGGAGTCTAGCACTTAACGTTGATGAAAAGGTGTTATGACAAAGCAACTTTCAGAGAACTAATGCCCTCAACAAATGTATAATGTAGAATATAGTGCATTACAGGCTTTAAGTAGAAAAGAAGAAAGAAAGAAGACAGTTACAGCCAATTTAGACCTAATGTTCAGTGACAAGCATAAACTGAAATGTGAAACCAGTCAAAACATGACCATGATAGCAAGCTAGTGTGATGAAAAAATTGATTAGACCTTTGATAAGATCTTGGATGAAAATGCAGGTTTAAGAAGAAGAGTAGAATGGTTATAGAAAAGAGCAATTAGACTTTCAAGGAAAAGCCCAAAACTTTCAAGCAGGCTAGAAATATAGGGGATAACACCAAGTAAATTAGAGAATCCTCGCATTCAATTTTACATAGCATCTATGTGTCTGTGTATATGTATGTATAAAAAGATGGCAGGTACATGTGTCAAAGTAATTAAGCATCACAATAAAGATGACCCACCTCTACTCCCCCAATGCAGAACAATACCACCAGAACCTCGATAAACCAGTAAGACATAAGTTTGTAAAGCATAACCAAGAAACATGAAGCAATCACAACAAAGAGTATTGCAGACGCCGTGTTGATGTTAACGATACCACTAGAACGAACAGCATCTGTCTGAATAAATTCATCAGAACCATCCTGCAAGAACGATGTCAACCACACATCACTTGAAAAATCAGGGATCTAATTCACCGAGAATTACACTTGATAGGAATTGCAAAAAATTAGCTGTCTATATGCCCAAAATAACCTTTAATAGCTTATCCTGCTCTATAGCAGCTTCTCTAGCACTCCATGCAGACCAGTAAGAAGCACATAAAATGGTACCGGCAGCCATAAGCCATAAGAACACTTCTGCAACATCAACCACTGGACGTTGTGGAGAGTATAGTTGCACTTTAACTGAGGAAGAGAACACATGGAAGTGCAAACAAATGAATAATCCATTTAAACAAAAGCAAGATTGCATATTGAGTTTTAATAACAATATAACCACTTTATGTACAATTGCATCCAAAGAAACGAAAATGCATATCCGACTGTGTGACCAGGTACCAGGGAATTCATGAATATTGAGAAATGCATACCTGATGAGCTGCTCGTCAAATATTTTTCCAAGCTGGCACCAGCATCTTGTGGGAGCATGACAGCAGCAATGCCAATCTTCACATCAGTTTCATTGACTTCACAAACCATCTTGAAGAGTTCTACAGAAAAAAAGTTCCAAGAGTAAATCATGAAACCAAAAATGCAAATATGATCAGCATCAACTTTTGTTCATAAAGAAGCCACAACAATGATGAGTTCATCAATTTACTTTGGTGACACTCCTCACATGTCCTAAAAATATATATATTACTTTTTTGGAAAAAAAAAAAAACTGGCTTTTGATACATTTAATATGACTGCAGCTGTACAGTCACAATAACTTCCTGTATATGAAGGGAGTTGATGAAACCATTCTGAGGAAATACGAATAAAAGTAGAGTTTGTACTAAGAGTCTTAGTTTTACAGAACCAAAAGCAGCAGAAAATGAACGGATTTTGGCAGTAGTATGAACAAGAATAACAACAATTACGAGGATATAGATGCCTGTTGAGAGAGAGAGAGCAGTGGCATTTATATACATAAACAAAAACAGAACATGAAGAGCTAGACAGATCAGTTATTTCAGTCTTAAGCTCCAAGAGATCTTTTGCATAGCAGCATATTGGCATGCAAGTCTACTGAGAGGGTTTTGAAATAATAGACACACAAAGATGGCAAAATGTTACATGCAAACACCTGTCCGGTTGTTTATTATAAGAATTGCTGAAGCACCAGCATCTTCAGCAACATTTGCCTTGGTTGTGAAGCTACAGTTACCTCGGTGAGCCAAGATCACCTCCCCTGAAAGCTACCAGGCAACGAGAAAGTCCAAATTATAAGAAAATGGATAGATGAACATTATTTTATGTAATTAATTAAAATATGAGAAAGACGAACTCTACAAATAGATCAGAAGTTGAAATAGAAAACCTTATTTTTGGGTTTTCTGCAGCAATCAGGAGGGTCAGCCAGAGAAAGTATAGATAAATTAGCATGTTTTTCCTTTGATTCCAAAGTGAGGCCAAAACGAGCACCAACACCAACATACTCAATGTCTTCTACACCATTAATATAAGTTGGTACTTTGACCTATAGAATAAAATTCAATAAGAAATAACATCCAACAACATTTTACAGATGCAAGTAATCATTTTTAATTTCTCATTCACTATGAAATGAACCAAAAAAAAAAAATAATAATAATCTAAGATCATAAACAATCCTCCAAGCAAAGAAACAGAGCAGAACAAAATGATGATAAATTTAAAATTTAATTTTGGTACATAAATTAAAATTTTTGTTTCAACTTATTCTTGGAACAAATATTTCTTAATATTCAAAAAGAAAAGGAGGGAAGCATATAAAGCGAATATCCTCTCCAAGTCTGCTACTATTATTCCTTTAAAAAAAAAATAAAATAAAAATCAATATAGTACTTACCTGCATACAATTTTCCATCATTTTCTAGGCAACCAAACAGAATTCAACATTAAAGCAAATTAAATTAAAACAAAACACTTCATTCAATTCAAGCGAAACTGCTACAATTGCTACCACTTCGCATCAAAATTGAAATAACCAACTCATCACAAAAATCAACAACCAAAAAGTTAACAATTTGCTTCACTTTCCTTTCCTTTCTTCATTTTTCTCACCATTCAAACAGAATCAACAAAAAAAATTTGAACAAACTTTAAAGTGAAGTGACGGGGATTTTTCCTCAAAGCTTTTACCAGAACGAAGTTATTTTCGCAGCCGGGCCGCTTGGGAGCGACGTCATCGTGGTGCACTATATCACCAGTAGATCCAAAGCCAAAGCTTGAAGCCAACACAACTATAAATACATATATGGTTTTATAAATATCCATTTAAACTAAATAATTTGAAGCTTTTTTTTTAGGGTTTCAGCAGAGAGAGAGAGATTGGTTGGCAGAAAGCAGGACAGGAGGAAATGTGAAAATGGAGAGAGAACGTTTTGTCCTTGTCGTTTTCGGAGGGAGACATGATAAAAACGCCGTGAGCTAACCGTTATTGAACTGGTTTGCTTCTTAACTTTTCTTTTTTTGTTGGTCGGTTTGATGAAACGTGTTGCTTGGAGCGTGTCAATCACGGCCCGAAATTTCAGAACAATAGCAGGTATGTTTTTTTTTTTTTCATCTAACTTTTCTTGTGCAGTAAAAACACATTTAATAGTATAAGAGGTCAGGGAAAAACAAAATATAATTATGGAATTTGGATTGAGATCTTCAAACCAGTCATGTTTATTAAATTTAAATAATATTTCAAGTTAAATATTTAATATATAATTAAAATATAAATTCTTATTATTTTTTTCATCCAATTCAAATCATTAAATTAAAAAATAAAAAATAATATTTGGAGCATGACCCATTATCTAAATTCATGAACTTTAGTTTTTAAGACACAATTATGGGAAGTTTAATCTTCAAAAGTTAAAAAGAAAAGAAAAGAATAGTTTAGATTTTTGAATAGTGAATCACCATAACTAGATATCATTAACAAGTTTCAAACGTAAATTACATAGTAATATCAGTTAGGCTAAAAATAATTAATTATTTACCAATGTTTATGAAATATGAATTTATCCACCAAACCATAAAAATTTCTACAAATTAATTATATCATTAGATGATAACTTAAAATTAATGTCACATCCAAATGCAGTATATATATATATTTAAATGAATATTCTTTTAACTTCACGTAATTCTATTTATTCTCACTAATAAATACACCTCGTAGCGACTGTGGTATAAAATAATGATTATATATTTTAATTAGATCAAAAGAAGAGAGAAACCATAGCATAATTATCCACTACAATTAATTAGATTCATACTCCTGATTAGATGAAAGAATTCACATTTAAGATTTATTCCCAGAAATAAGTTTACAAGAGCTTAATGTGAACTCACAAGTTAAAACGACGTCACGACAAGATATGTAAGACTTTTTGTAAAAGCTGTCACAACAAGACACTGAGCTGCCGCACTGGTGGTTTCACCAACTCACAGAAAGTCGTTGATAAAAGCAAAGCGCGTGGGACAGTATATAACCTTCGATCAAAGGTTACTGGCAACTGTCTGAAGAGGTTAAAAAGTACCGTATACGCCGTACAGATAAGACGGCGGGAGTAAATTATTGCCTTCCTTCTTGTCTTCTGCGTTCGAATTCACCTAAGCCTGTACACGTGGCAAATAAGTGTTGCATCATAAATATTTCTGTGTTTTTGTTTGAGGTGTCCCAATGTCCTCTGGACACGTATTACCGTCGCCGTATCTGAAAGTACCGGTCAGAACATAGACCTTTCGTTAGGCGTACGGCAGTAGAGCTGAGAAAAGGGGTCCCCCACAGGGATGAAACATCTGGTCAGCTATTCACACATGCACCATCGGTGTTGGTGGAATCACAAGTGGGCTTGATTGATTTGTGTGGACCCTATAGGGCCTGTATTTGGAGATTTAGCTAGGTGATGATCGAATGGGCTTTAAACCCACTGAGAAACGTTTAAACAAACATTCTAATTCAAATAAATAAATCATACAAAATTTTGATAACAATTGAAACGATAATTGTAATCCTCATCCTTAAACAGTCACTTGATAATATTACAAGATCTATGATTTATCATTTATCACTAGTCATATTTATTTGTATCAAGGTTTAGTATAATCTGTTTATATTATACGTATAATATATATTCAATTGATTTCCTTACCAAAAAAAAAAAAAAAAAAAAGCAAGATGCTCTTATTCTGTAGCTATTTATTAGTTGACTTCTCACGCTACGTTGTTGGACCAAAAAATAAATTTAATTTAGTTTGATAGTCTGTATTATATTGTTGATCTACTAAAATATATAAAAATATAGATAATTTTTTATCTAATTTATATTTTTTAATCAAAATTTTGTATTTGATTTATTCTTCTTTGTATTTTTCATAAAATTTTTAGTTAAAAAACACGATCTATTCTTCTTTATGTGTTTATTCTTAAATAAAAACCTATAATAATTTAAATAAAAAATAATATGAAATTTTAAAAGCAATTTAATACTTTTTTTTGTTAGATTTAATCAAAGAAACAAAACAACGAGTTAATATAAAAATTTATATAAATATTTTTATGGTTCTTTAATGTTGACGAGAAGACTAATTTTTTGAAAATATGTATATTCAATTTATATTTATTTATTTATAAAATAATCAATAATATTATTATAAAAATTGTATTTGAATTATTAGGTGGTTCTTTTAAAAGATTATTTAACTTATTTTTTTTGAAATAAATTAATAATAAATGATTGATGTTATCTATGTAGATCCTACATAGTTAATTTACAATAAAATCAATGATCTTAATTTTTATTTTTTTATAAATCATGACTATATTTAATGGGTCGAGTATGCAACATAAATCAAAACATATTTTTTAAAAAAGCTTAAACTCGTGAGGAATATATTGAAATTAATAGGTTGCAATAAAAACAACCATAAAATTGATTCGATAAATTTTGATTATATAAAAAATAAGCAAATAAAGCACATGAATTCTATTTTTAATTAATTATTTATTTTTAAAATGATTCAAAAATCTATTTACGAGGGAAAATAAATTATATTTATTAACAAATAAAATTACATAAAAAAGAAGAATGAAAAAAATTGAAAAGAATTTTCATAAGAAATAACAAATTGAAAAGATCAATTTTAAACAATAAAAATAATATAATCCGATACATTTACTTATGAAAAACTATAAAAAAATAACAATGGTATCAATTCAATAAATAACAAATTGCTTGAAAAAACAAAAGCCAAGACAAAAAAAATAGAGGCAAGCCTAGTTCATCTAGAGACCAAAAACGTCTTTTAAAAACATCAAATATCAAAATAAAATATAATATAAATTTTGTTTATAAATGTTAAAAAAATCACCAAAATACTATGGTTTAAAAAAAAAAAACATAAAGTAAATAGTGATTTGTGGCGGAATGAATAGTCACAATCTCTATTCCTGTACTTGTTTTTATTGACAAACTCAAGTTTTCTAGAGTCGCTAGCATTATAATATGTGTTCGTGGGAAATTAAAATCACTGATTTTAAAAATTAGTGGCGGTTCTTTTAGAGACTGGGAAAACAGCAGCTCTCTTGGGACTTTCATTTTTCAATAATATATGAATTTAAGTCCTTTTACTTTTCCAATTATTCAATTTGGTCCTTAGATAACAAACAGTAAGCTTCCAGTAACAACATATATATTTTTCAAAATAGTTTTTCCTTCTTTTTTTTCCTGTCAAGTGAAGTTTAAAACTAACATTGGCACTCACTGCATTGAAAAATTAAAATCACAATAAAAATTTGGTAATTTAACTTCTTTTTGTGTTTCTTTCAGAAGTTTGTGATTTTATTATTGGTTTCTTTTCCTTACCAACTATTAATTCATACGCATACATATCAAGCAGCCTTTTCAACCTTTGTTATTGGATTTGGAAACAATGAATAGGGCCTTAAAAGTGCGTCAACACAAAATGGCATTGTAGTAATTTAGCCGGTGGCTTACAATTTATAACCTTATATAGATAGATTTACAAACCCAAAAGAGTAGAGCATATGTTCAGAAATATTTCTATATTGTGCCAATTGGTGGAGCCATTTGCCGACAGTGCTTTAGGCCTCTCTCCACAAAGGTGTCATAGTCAGTCCTTGGAACTTTTGCTTTCCACTGCCATCCAATGGGTCATTTGGCACTTTCAATTGGCTCTAATCAATTGCTTGTCTATATCGCAAGTTGTTCGCTGTCTTCTCAGCCATCTAAGAGACCCCCTCCACATCTATTAAGCTTTTCCTCTCTGGCATTGCACAAGATGAATGGCAGGGGAAAGGTGGGCAGTAACATGTAAAAACAAGTAGCACAAATCAGTCCACCCAACAATCAAACTGAAGCTCCAGATCTCATAGCAATAGCTGCTAAGCCAGGGGAGAGAGATTTAAAATTCTTATTCAAAGGACTAGAGGATTGCTGAAGGAAGTAAAAAATGTAAAGGGACTATCATTTATCTTGCAATTCTGTGTGAATTTATCTATTGAGATGCAGATCTTGTTTCTTCTTTCAGCATCAATAGGCATACTTTGTCATGACTGTTGAAACTGCATGATGATTTTTTTAAAAAAATAAAAATAAAAATAAAAGCGGAAAGCACAAAGGAAAGTCAGAAAACAAGCCAATTGGAATCCAAGGGCCACTTCCCTTTTACTATTTTTACTCTTGCAACGCACAAGCTGCCTCGAACAGTATTCCAGGAACAAAATGCAAAACTTAATATAGCAGATTAGAAGTCTAAACTAACAAATCAAAAACCAGTGCCCTTACAAATGATCAATCAACTCAAAAAAAGAATGCAGCGCATGCAATGCCGATTAAAATTTCAAAAACCGAATTACATAAGAGAATAGCAACTTTAATGCAACTAGCAGAAACACAGTTTCAGGTAGAATTGCATCAGAGCCAAGTACTAGTATCAGCACTACAGTGTACGGTAGAATGCATCAATGTCAGTATTAGCAGCAGCAACAATGAAACAAAAGAGCGATCAAAGGAACGACACTTCAGAGATGCGAGCACCCCAACTCAAAACAGAAGGGCAGTGGAAACCTCAGAGATAGACAAAATTGTAAATTTGTAACAATAGGAACATAAGAAATTACACTGATTAATGAATTCCCACTGTCAACCTATATCACAGGTGCATCAGCAACGAACACTTTGCCATTATACAGCTACCCTGATAATTCAGGTTAGAAGAAACACATCAACTTAAAACTACATATGATGATTTTTCTAAACTATTAGTAGTGTAAGATTAGTTGGTATTGTGAATGCCAATGATATGAATAGCTAATTATCAAATAAGGAGGAATTCGAGCAAAGTTATATATTTATCTTTCTGAGAGAGGAAGATAAGAACATTTTGTTCTGTAATTACAAAGTCCATAATACTCCAGTTCAAACACCTAATTTTAACAGAACGCAATAAAACCACCCGCTGCTCTTTTTCTGCCCTATACTCTGCAGGTCCACACTGCATTGCGAGATGATAATTCAAGAAGTTCCACTTTGAAACTCAGACAAATTTTCGCAGACTACGGCGATGAAAAACTGCCTGAATGGCACACCACATATCAGGGGACAACAAGCTAATATAAAGTTATGAACAGTTGATTCTATTGCAAATTTAAGCAACAGAGCACAAAATTGAACACTTGAAACGTAGTCTAATAAGAGTAAAATCCATTTTCAATTCATTAAAATAGATACTAAACACAACTAAATATCACTTTTAATATGCTAAGAATTAATTACAATAAAATAATCCATTCCTCTGAACATTGAAAAAGTCAATTAATCAACTATAGTCCTAATAATAATATCAACATATATCATACCCAGCTTGCTAACCATATCACTAATTTCAGTTCATATATTACCTTAATTATCAGAAATTTGGAAAATTAATAGATAGGTCCCTCGTCACCAAGATCATCATCAGTAGGGGGTTGAAATCATCCTCATCATCATCGAAACCCTCCCCACGACCATAGTCACCATCGGATGACAACGGCGATTTATCCCCGTCACTATCGTATTCGTCATCTTCTTCTTCACTTCCTTCCTCTCCCTTCTCCTCCTCCTCCTCCTCCTCCTCCTCGTCTTCGCTATCATTCTCTTCAAAATCTCCTCTGTTCGCTTCGCTTTTCTCCCAATCCTTAAACATTCTATCCTCCCTCTTAAAATCCCACTTAACCTTTTTTTGACCTCTCCTTTTCATCCCTACAAGCAAATCTCGAGGAAAATTACCTTTCTTGAGCTCCAGGTAATCTGATAGCGGACGTTTATTAGATGATTTTAATCGAAACCTATCAGAAAACCTTTCGTTTTGGAATGCCTTTTCGATGGCAATATCTCCTGAGTTTTCTTGTAGATAATATGGAGAATTTTTCCAAAATTCTGTCAATTTGACATCTTTGCTAACCAGAAATTTTTGTTGCACTAATTCTTGTTTCTTGATATCTTTTTCAAAAAGAATGTCTGGCAGCTCTGGTAAGACGATATTATCATCAGGATAAAGAATGAAGGGCTTTTGGTTCTGGGGTACCCTGCCTGGATGAAAGCGCCCACCGTAACCACGGCCACGGCCACGGCCGCGCCAAGACATTGGGCGTTCGAGTTCTGGGAAACTCTGAGTAAGGGAATGGAAAGCGTGGATGCTAAGGAATGTTTTAGGGGTTTCTTTTATGGGTATTTCAGAAAATTGCCCTTTAATTTTCTTTTTCAAGGTGTAGGAAAGGTTAAAAAGGCTGTAAATATCAGCTAGGCCCAATACGCCTGAAGAGAGGCCTGCCGGACAAAAATCAAATTCAAAACCTTAAATTATAATTTTTTTTCATTCTCGACACCCAACTTCTAACATAATTAGTCTTTTATAATTTAAATTCGTAAGATCATTTCCACTTAGCTACAAGCTATTTGCTATTAAATTATGATTTAGTTGTTGTGTTTTTTATGAATTTATAAGTTAGTATTTATTGGCTTAAAAATTATATGCTATTCCCTTACTACCGAGAGTTGACAATCTAATATAGAAATGACCGAGACAAGAGAGAAACTATATCCAAAGCTGCCATGTTCTTTCTTGAATTAAATAATGAAGAACATGGTCAGGAACATGACTGCAAGGTTTGTCTTGTTGGAAGAAGGAACTTCAATGCTGTTTCAGCCACTCCTGAATTGCAGAACGAAGAGAACGATTAGCAACCTGAGGATCTTGAATGACTTCGCAGGTAAATCCAGCTGCTTCGTAGGTAAATACATCTGCTGCAACCCGAGGATCTTGCATGACTTCCTGCAAACATTAGCAAATAATATTGTTACTGCACCCATTAAGGAATTGGTTCAGGAAAACAACGAAGTATATGTGAACTGCACACACTTCAGAAAAAGGAACTGATGATGACAATTGAAAAGAGATGAAAGTAACATTTAATTTAAGAAAGCAATGGAATTACCTGCAAATGGGACAAATGAAATGTGGCGCGCGGAGGCTGTTAGGGTTCTCTGGAATCAAACTGGAACGATAATGAGGCTCCACAAGAAGCTCAAATTGGTTCAAGTACCCTCCACACTTCTGATGCAAGGTCGGGCCGGTTGCTTTGACTTTGATTCATTTTGCAGCATCTCAAAGCTAGGCTAGCCAATTGCTTGGCTTTCACAAATGGCCAGTTCCCAGCGAGGGATCCAACAAGGAGCTTAGATTTCTCTTATTTATGGCATCTCCAATTTCCTTTGCTAGGCCAAAGGCTGGCCTCCCTGTCAATAACTGTAACAATATAATTCCAAATGAGAAAGTGTCAGACTTGGGAGACAATTCTCCTGGTGTAAGAAGATGAGGATCCAGATAGTGAAAAGTGCCCTTTGGGTCGGTTCTGTAACACAGTGTTGGGTTATTTGCATTTTCATGAATGGAAAGAGCTCGACAGATTCCGAAATCACCGAGTCGGCAATATCTACAGTTTTTAAATCACCATGTACAATGCCGTGAGGACTGATGAGGATTGCTAGCTAACTCAGTAGCTATGCGTATTCGAGCTTCCCACGATAATGGAGGAGTGTTATTCTTGCATCTGAGACGATCTTCAAGACTTCAATTTGGTATATATCCATAGATTAGAGCACAAACTTCTGAACAGGCTCTAACGAGAGTGACCACGTCTGGATGTCTCAGCTTACTCAATACATCAACCTGAATAAAAGCAGCAGATGTGGCAGTGTAAATCATAATATAAACACTTTGCTTCATAATTTTCTTAAGTACATAGTTTTTACCATCCTGATAGTTTTTATCCAGTTTTTACCATCCTGATAGTTTTTATCCACATAATGAAGTACCAACAAACACGCATCTCTTCTAATAGACTGCAGAAAGGATAAATTATCAGGATCAAATATTGGACCTCTGGAGCTTAGAAACATCATGTTCAGCTTTTTATTTGTTGCAATACTGGAAAGTCCGATTAAACCATGTATCAGACTTTACATAAAAACTTTATAGAGAGAAAAGGTCCCATAAAATTTCTGTACATATTAAGCATCGAGGTTTATGATTGCCCAATAACAAGTTTACAACCAAAGGATCCATATATTAAAAAGCCTAGTGAACCTCACATTTTGCGCAAATATTGCAAGTAAAAAGCCTATATAGATAATATATATAAAGACGAAATCTTTAGATCTTCAATTCATGCTTGCTTGATAAAGTAACACCAGCATTACAGTAGATACATTACACTAGTGTACATGCAAATAAGAACTCTCACCTCCTGTTTAAACTCCGCAGGCCCTTGTATGCTATCTGGATTCAGCATCTTTATGGAAACTGGAGGTGACGAAGGAAAACCTTTATAAATGCTCTCATACCCACCTTCCCTGTCTTCAATGATGGGTCAAAATTGCAAGTTGCTTCCCGAATTTCTAACAGCGAGAAGGCAGAGAAACTGATGCATGCGCATGTTTGAGACAACTTCTGCTTGCTTTTTCGAAAGCTCCTTACCTAACTCATCTGTTTCTTCCTTGTACTTTTTGCAGTCTTCCACAGCAGAAAATATTTTATCACCCAACTATTTTATCTTATCATCAAAGTATGCAGCTTGCTTCTCTCGTATTTCTCTGATTCATGGCAATCGAATGGGCTCTATTCCATTCGTCTTCCATCCTCTGATGGTTTTCCTTTTCTTTTGTAAGTGCCTCTGATAGTCCTTCTGTCAGATTGGTCTACAAGAGGAAAGGGAAGAGAGGGTCAAGGCTAAAAGAAGAAGATGGACTTGAAAACCAGGAAGGTGGGTTGCATTTGAAGGACAAAGAAGAGGGCAGTAGCTTTGGGCTACACTGAGCCGTTACCTATCTGTGCCCATTTATATTTCTTGGCTTGTTCTTGTTATTACTAGGTTGGTTACAGGATGGGGGTTAGTTTTGGAATTGAGAGAATTACTAACAAACCTGTCAGGCTCTAGAAAGAGGTGATACTTGGTGTGGGGTTTTTGGTAGCAAAATGGAGGGGGAAATATATATATAAGGGGGACTGACGTAGGGAGAGGGGAGAGATATTTTGGTATAAAGTGGGTTGACATTCTTGTCAGAGAGAGATTCAGCCTTTCGAATTGCTGTTAACATTCATAATTCAATAAAAGTGCTCTTACGTATTCTTCCTCTTTCGTGTTGTGTGTTGCATTCTGTTATTTGCGCCTTGTTTCTTATCATTTTGGTATCAGAGTGTTGATCCCTTGTGGGTAATGCCCAGCACTCGAATGAAATCACGGTTAGAATAGGTGGAGAATGAAGTGAAGTAGATGCTAACACTCAAGGAAGAAGTCACAGAGCTGACAGTGACAACTGCAACCATGGCCTAGTGAATATAAAAGACCTTTCAGGTTATTTTAAAAGGGCAAGCCATGGAAGCCCATACCCATGCTGAGACTAATTATGCTCACCAGCAATCCACACCAGAGCAAAAGAACTCACCTGAGGTTTCAGCTTTAGTAGAGAGAATTGTGGAGAAGGATATGCAGCCAAGGAAGCTTGATCTTCCTACCTTTACTGGAGAAGACCTAGACGCATGGGTCTTTCGTGCTGAGAGATACTTTGCGGTTACCAAAGTTGTCTGAGTTGGAGAAGCTGGAGGCAGTGGGAGTGTGCCTTGAGGGAGAAGCTCAGGCATGGTTGAGATTTGAAGAGAGGGAAGAGCCATTCTCTTCATGGGAAGAGTTGAAGTTGTAAATGCTTCAGAGGTTTCTTGAACCAGAGGAGGGAACGATTGTTCAACGTTTCTTTGTCGTCCGACAAACTAGTACGGTGGCTGAGTACCGTGCTCAGTTTAAGATGATTGTCGCCGTAGTAGGGAAGATGGAGGAGAACTTTATGACTGTTGTCTTCTTAAATGGGCTGGAAGAGAAAATAAGGGTTGCACTTACCATGCTTAATCCTATTGGACTTAAGGACACAAGGTTGGCTGCAGCCCGTGTGGAAAGGAAAAATCAATTACTCAGCCCCAAATCCATAACTCGAAGTCAAAGGGAGCTTCCTTTTAATCCAATTAAGGGTGAGGCCCGAACAAGTCCATAGACCCCTTCAAAAATAACCCACTCAAACCCAGCCCCATTCACCCCGTTTGGTAACAGTTCCACAACCACAAAAACCCACCCCTAACCTCTCACCACCATTTCAGCAGACTTGAATCGAAGCCAACACATGCCTTTCCACACTCTCCACAGTCTTCACATTTGTCCACTACTTCTTCATCCTCCACTGCTAGAATAAGGCGTCTGACATCGACAGAAGCTCAAGCCTATAGGGAGAAGGGGTTTTGTTATAGGTGTGATGAAAAATGACATATGGGTCACAGATACAGGAACCAAGAGCTTTATGTCCTAATGGTCAGTGAAGAAGAGGGAGAGGAGGCAGGAACCGAGGAGGAGCAGAGGGATTTGGAGGAATTATTAATTATGGAAATGGTGGAACTCTCCTTGAGCTCAGTAGTAGGGCTGAGTACCCTTAGGACTATGAAGCTAAAGGGAATGGTGGGAGATACGACAGTGGTGGTGCTAGTGGATTATGGGGCAACCCATAACTTTATTTCTAAGGATGTGGTGGACAAGCTGGCACTACCCATTTCAAATACCATTGGATATTCCATTACTATTGGTAATGGAGAGAAACTCCATGGGATGGGCATCTGCAAAGGGGTGGAAGTGAGGCTGCTAGAATTGAATATTATTGAGGATTTCCTTCCTCTCACCATGGGTAGTGACGATGTAATTTTTGGGTTAAAATGGCTATCTACCTTGGGTGAAACTAGAGATGATTGGCGCAAACTAACCATGGCCTTAGAGGTAGATGGAAGGCAGATTATGCTCAAAGGTGGCCCGAGCTTGACCAGAGTAGTGGTTTCTTTCAAATCCATTAGTAAGAGTGTTAAGGAACAGGGAGAGGGGTTACTTCTGGAATTGTATCAACTATCTGCCTTTGAGAGGGAAGGATCAGGGGAGGTAGCACTAGGACTGAGGGAGGTCTTCAAAGAATTTAAAGAAGTATTCAGGACACCTACAAGGTTGCCTCCTGAGTGTGCTCAGGACCATGCCATCGTGTTAAGGGAAGGGACAGAACTAATAAGGGTGAGGCTTTATCGTTACCTTCATATTCAGAAGAACAAAATTGAAAGACTAGTAGCTGAGATGCTAATTGCATGGGTGGTTCAACCCAGCACCAGCCCATTTTCCAGTCTGGTATTATTGGTAGAAAAAAAGGATGGGAGCTGGAGATTTTGTGTAGACTACAGGGCTTTAAACAAGGCGACCATTCCAAATCTTTTTTCCATCCCTAACATAAACGAGCTTTTGGATGAATTACACGGTGCTAGGGTCTTTTCTAAGTTGGATTTGAAGTCGGGTTATCACCAAATCCGGGTTCAACCCTAAGATATTCCCAAGATAGCTTTTCGTACACATGAAGGGCATTACGAGTTCTTAGTAATGCCTTTCGGTCTCACCAATGCTCCGACAACCTTTCAAGCTCTCATGAATACTGTCTTCAGGGAACAAATGAGGAAAATTATGTTGGTGTTCTTCGACGATATCCTGGTCTATAGCCCATCCATGGAGGAACACAAAAGGAACTTGTATGAGATTTTGATCATACTCCGTGTTCAGCAGCTGGTTGTCAACTACAAGAAGTGCTATTTTGGACAGCTAAGATTAGAGTATTTAGGTCACATAATCTCAACTGAAGGGGTGATAGCAGACCCGGATAAGGTGAGAGCTATGGAGGAATGGCCAAGACCTAACACCCTGAAGGAGTTCAGGGGTTTTTTAGGGCTGACCAAGTATTATCGACGTTTTGTTAGGAACTATGGCAAGATAGCAGCACTTTTGACTTAGCTGCTCAAAAAGGAAAATTTTGAGTAGACAGAGGAAGCTACTCGAGCTATGGAACATATTAAACAGGCCATGAAATGAAAGATGTTCTTGTTTTGGCACTTTCAAATTTTGAGGAGCCATTTGTAGTCGAGATGGATACCTCGGGTGTGGGTTTGGGAGCTGTGATATCTCAAAAGGGGTAGTCTATTGCTTTTTTTAGTCAAGCTTTAACTGGTAGGACTAGACTGAGATCAGTTTACGAAAGGAAGTTGATGGCAATTGTATTTGTCGTTCAAAAATGGAGGCACTACTTGTTAGGATGGCACTTTGTGGTCTGGACAAATCAGAAAAGCCTTAAGTTTCTACTCGAGCAGCGGGTGATTGTCCCAAAATATAAAAAATGGTTAGTAAAACTAATGGGATTTCAGTTTTAGATACAATACCGCCTTGGTATTGATAACCAAGCAGCAGATGCACTATCAAGACTTCTTATGTCGCTAAAATTATGACCCTCTCCATCGTTGTGTTATTGGATTGGGATAAAATTACGAAAGGAGTGAGGCAAGACCCTAATTGTCCTTGATTGTTCAAGCCTGGAAGCTGACCCAATGGCTAAGCCAGGCTGGAGTTTGGTACAAGGGCAGTTACGTTACCAAGATCGAGTGGTTCTTGCTCAAAATTCTCCTATTCGAACCAAGCTATTAGAGGAGTTCCATGCCAGCCTCATGGAGGGACATGGTGGGTTTTTGAAAACATATAAGAAGCTGGCAAGGGAATTGTTTTGGGACGGGATGCAATCAGACGTTAAGGACTTCGTGAGCACTTGTTCAGTATGTCAATAAAACAAATATGACACCATGTCCCCCGCAGGGTTACTGCAGCCCTTACCACTGTCATAGGCAATTTGGGACGATAATTGAATTAATTACAAAAAATAGTTAATAAAACTTCTAATAGATAAATATCACACGAACTGAGGTGAGGGATACCCCCTTCAATGTGCAAAAAACCCATGGTCCCCATCCTTGCAGGGCCACTAGTCAGGCCCACAAGTCTTGTTTAACATGGTAATCGTGTCGACTTAGCAATGCACCTCCCTAATATTACCTGCCTTGCACCCGAAGGGGTTTGGATCAGAGTTACTAATCATTTAAAAAAAAACAAATGAAATAGATTTGAAGAAGTCAAGCTTTACAAGAAAGCTATCAAAAATTTTTAGAAACTAAAAAGAAATGTTCATGAATCATGGCGTAGTAATTATTACTCCTGTAACGAAATTCCAGAGCTCCTATACAAGCTAGAGCAATTGGCTACTTTGCAGATTGCATTCAGAACTCTATTAATCATCATGAACAATCATTTCTTATATCCCTTAAAGTGAAAAAAACTCTGAGATGACCCTCTAGTCCATAATTTTAAATAGCAATCACGGATAAAAAAATGATCACAATTACTTATCACGGTAGTAAAATAACGATCACAACAATTGATGTCATGAATACATTAGAAAGTGTTAATAAGTTTATTTTAATTTTTATATTTTTAACAGTTTTACTAATTAAGTATACTAATAAGTAATAATATATCTAATAGTTTAATATCATACAACGATAGTTGAATTTATTACAAAAAATAGTTAATAACACTTCTAATAGATAAATATCACAAAAAAATACATTACAATTTCAATAAACACATTATAAAATATTCATCTTTAAAATAATCATCGTGGAGAATCATAATAATATTTATTATTTTGTTGTTGATATTGTGATTCTTGTCTATCAAAATTATGTACAACAATAACTAGTTTTGAAAAGCAAATTAGAAAATAACATAAAATTAAAAAAATAATAATAAGTTTTTTAAAAAATTAAGACCATCTAATTAATTTTCTTAAACTAAAATGAATAATTTATAATTTATTCAATTAAAGCAACATTCGCTTTGCAGCCTTTGAATTTGTACATGCAAGATAGCCAAAGTATAATAATAAAAGACTAAGGGTGTGTTTGATAACTTATTTAAGTAGCTTAAAAAATTAAGTTGTAGCACTTACTATAGAAATTTTGTTTGATAATCTAAATAATCTCATATTTAAAATTTAAATTCATTCAAAATCTACTTGATTAGATAAGTTTTTAACTTATTACTTTTTGATTAACATGCTCAACTGAAAAACTTTTAAAACTTTTTAAATATGACTATATAGCCCTCATATATTCTTATCACCCTAGCTATACAAACCAATTGAGAAATGATCTCTACTATTCCCATCGTCAAAATAGAGGAGACCTTCTCCATTATCGGTTCTTCCATCTCATCATTGTCAACAATCTACTAGTTAGAAGAAAATCAAATAAAAATCTCAATTATAAAGGTAGATTTTATTATATTCTAAAGTTATGTCAAAAACATCTTATTGAATTTTATACTAGCTTT
This sequence comes from Dovyalis caffra, assembly GCA_963924115.1. Taxonomy (NCBI): domain Eukaryota; kingdom Viridiplantae; phylum Streptophyta; class Magnoliopsida; order Malpighiales; family Salicaceae; genus Dovyalis; species Dovyalis caffra. The sequence continues at coordinate 24,541,092 of CAWUPB010001173.1, forward strand.
TAGTGATCTTCTCAATGTAGTGTTTTCCTTGTTAACTTTGGGTCATCAATGTCATTTTTTCCTAGTTTTATCTTACAGGAAACAAGTGCAAGGGTTCATAAGGTTCTTTTCATTAAGCTTTCTTTGGGCTTTCTTTCAATAGTTCTATTCTAGTGGAGCACTATGAGGATTTTCTCGGTTTCCTACATTTGGCTTGAAAGCTTAAAAGAATTCGTGCGTGCTCAACATATTTTCTTCACATCTTGTAGGCTCGTTTTTGATTGATTTGTCTTGCATCATAATTAGTTAGAGAATTGAATTTGGTAGATTTTACTTCAATTTTAGCATGACTTATATTGACGCGAGAATGATCTGTTCCCATCTTGTGAATTTGTCTTAGCTTCTTGGAGCGATGCTTTCTTGGGGAGTAATGTGGTCGCCGATAGGTGGGCTTAAAAGAGAGTAGTTCCCTTTAACTTTACTAGAAAGTAGTATAAGGAGTCTAAATGGTTACAAGGTTTGCAATTTAGCAACGTTAGTTAAATTTCTTCTACAAATGAATTGATTAGTACTTAAAAATTTATTTATTTTGTGCATGATACAACAATTAATCCTATCTTAAACCGTATTTAATTTTTTTATTAATAATTATTTTTATTAAATTTTATTTATTTATTTATACACACAAACACATCTATGTATATATTTTTATTTGTGTTAAAAAAATATCATGTTACAATTGCAAGATTAAAATTATCATATATATAGTTTTATTATGTATATATTTTTATTTGTGTTAAAAAAATATCATGTTACAATTGCAAGATTAAAATTATCATATATATAGTTTTATTATGTTTAACAATAGTACTTATCAAACAACCTTATTATATTCAACAAATAATTTTTAGTAAATACCAAACAGTTTGTTAGCAACATATTCAATATTTAATTATTCGAGCACTTAAAATTCAATACTTAACGATTCAAGCACTTAATTTTCAGTTTTATCAAACACCACCTTAACCATACATTAGTCCTTCTAGTTTTGATAAATGAATTAATTAACTTTTAATGTTTTTAAAACTAATTATTTAATCTTTTAATCAATATTGATCATGTTTAATATATTATATTTTATTCTATAAAATATTTTTTTCATCAATCTTTTTCATGATGTAAATTTATTTTTTCATTTTTCTATCTTTTAAAAACAAAAAGAAAATTAACTTAAAAATATAAAATGAACAAAATAAATAAATTATTGGTTTTTGAAATAAAAAGACTAAGTAAATTATTGTTTCAAAATAAGAGGACTAATTTATAATTTACCCAATCAAAACCTGCTAGTGCAGGTATTTGATATTGAAGCTGACGTGGGTCTCTTACTTTTCAAAATAAAAGGGCTTTTTTTCCCAAGTTCCTCTCTCTTCTATACCTTTGTTATCAGTTATCACCCAAAACAGCTCTCCCTATCTATCTCTTTGCCTCTCATCTTTGCTGCCTCTCTTCCTCTCTACCACTCATCCTTTCTACTTCTCATCTCTGCCTCTCTATCTCTTTGCTTCTCTACCTCTCGTCTCTGCCTCTCACTGCCTGAATTTTAGCAGCTGAAATGGTTGAAATTCTGATTTTTTTTTTGTGATGTCATAATATAACAACAAATAATGACGTTACATAACGATAATGTTATTATTTATTACTATCTATATGAGACGGCATTGGGGCATCCATAATCTCATTACCGTTATACAATGGCCGCTATGTTACGTAACAATCATTTTTTAAAACTATGCTAGCAATGCACTTTTTTGGACTAGTAATTGGTGCGGTGAGTTTCTCAATGGCCCCGACCAGTAGATGTCAATCTGATGGTTAAGGATGCTTCGGTTTCAAGAGAGGAATTTATGTGTCATATATCGGCTTATCTTTATGATCATGCAAGGGATACTCAAATTGTTCTAGAGATGTCGAATTCTCTAATATGCACTTTCACTGCGACAGTTTACATTTAAAGAATATTGTGACATATGCAAGACACAACATCCTAATGTGTATTGGCATGAACAAGTTTGGTCTCCTGACATACCGACTAAGGTGAGTGGTTTTATATGGAAATAGATGTATCGTGCTCTTCCTCCTGATGACAATATACAGATGCTGCGTATTCTGCTTGTGTCTATTTGTCATTGCTGTCGGTTTCCTCAAATGGAAACATATGATTATTTGTTTTTCAATTCAAATGTGGCTATTCTAGCGTGGTATCACTTTGGGAATATTTATGGTCTTAAATACAGGTATACCACAACTAATGATATTCTTTAAACATGAATGTACTAAACTAGAACTCAACTAGGAATGTGTCAGATAGCTACATCTCTCTCTTTTTTTTTTTGTATTTTAGGAAATATGGAAACATAGGTGTCAAGCTAGATATGATGATATTCCTATGAATACAAATGTGATCATTTCATGTATTAGAAGTTTATTGTCTGACATGTGTCTAATACATCGATCTAAACGAGAATCTAACTGCCAAAGTTTGGAGAAAATCGAGACTCTTAGATTACCAATTATATCCATTGCATTAGTGAGAGGGTTGTATCTATTGCAATAATGAGAGGGAGATGGCTTAGATGGCATCCTCTTCTGATGGATTGTTTTAAGCTGAATACCTATGGGTCTACAAGAGATGGAAGCTGTACTGAGGATGGGATTATCAAGTCATGCACCGAAGCTATAATCGCCTGTTTTTGGAAATTTTATGAATTGGGTACGAGTATGCAAGGAGAGATTTTTGCTTTAAGAGATGGCCTTCTTCCATGTCATGATTTAGGGATTCGGCAGGTTTATCTTACTCTTTGGCGGCGGTAGATGCTTTATTAAACAATTCTCAGCGGTCATTGAAATATGTCCAGCAACTTCTTCAGTGTCAGGATCTTTTGGGCAACAATTAGATTATTCATGTCCTTTGGGAGCAAAATATAATTATTGCGGATAGATTAGTTAATTTAGATTATAAGCATGAAGAATCTAAGGTGTTTTATAATTATCCATTAGTCATCCTTCAGGCACGTAGATATGACAGTATGGGTCTATATAATTATTGAAGGTAATTGTGTTTGTCTTGTTTAGAGATTAGGCTTCCTAGTCCCCCCGCATTGGGGTAAGGCTGGTCTGTCCCTCCCTGTTGTACTATTTTTCACATCAATAAAATTTTGTCAACATATCGTCTCTGTTTTTTAACTTTTTTTTCAAGTCTGCTAGCTGGAAAATTTCCACCAACTGCATAGCAGAAACAAAAATAAAAAAAATGACAAAGGGTTGATTTTATCCAAGTCTGCAAGCGAGAGCCATGTTTTAAAATCCAACAAAATTTAAGTGTCAATCAAAAACCTTAAACCGAAATCAGAATCATCAAAATCTGATAAAAAGCATAAAAACTATCACTCTTCACCAGAAAAATGATCTGAACATATTAAATATGTTGGGTGTATGTGCTAACTTACGTACAAAACAACACTAATATATGCACTTACTCAAGGATATCCCTTTAGCAGGCCGGTGAACATGAAGAAGGTAAATTCTATTGCAAGAAAAATTCTTTAATGCCCATATCAAAGTCAGCTTGCTTTCTCCAAACATCCTTTGCCACTGCAACATATTCTGTATCATCAATCACGAGTCACATCGATTGCTCTGTAGTCTCAGCATCTCTTCTTGCCATTAAAACTCGCCCAAATGATCACTTTAGTCTGAAATTGCAGGAACAGAGTTGTTCTATCTGATATTGCTCCAAGTAATGTTAGCCAATTTCAAGCAATTTACTAGTCAATCTGAAGTCAACTGCAACCCCTTACAGAAAAGAAATTGCTTGCCTTCAACCATACAATTACCAAGTAATGATACAGAAATAAATCATCATCTTTATGCGTCATTAGGCTGTGCTTCTGAGAATTTCAGCCCCTTGTGCGTCGTGTCAAACAATGCACTTTTAACTTTTCAAGATGATGCAATACCATTTTTCTAATATTGAGTATGATTTGCACGGTTAGATGAATCATTTGAATGTTCTTTTTTAGTTTGCGTTAATATGACAGATACATTACACAAATGAAAGAATAATTAACAAGAAACAACTTATATATAATTGGCCATCACTAGAACTTAACCAAGCAACCGATAGCCAAATTGCAGGGACTGGTAACAGGCTAGAGGAATTGGCTGCTGAATTGAGTACTAGTCTTCCATATGTTACAGTTTCGCAGTGAACAAAATTTATGCGCGACCTCAAAGAGTTGCATGCAAGACATTGACTGTCCATGCCATGGAAAATCAAGGCAATTTTTTTATTATTGGGCTTGGAGGATTAAAGTTCAGTAATCGATCTGGCTAGTGATAAGCGTCTGGAGACTGTCTCATATTAAGAAAAAGTCGAGGGCTCTGATAGAGATCCCGGCAGGTATCCCTTGTCATTTAATTAAATATAAAAAGGTAAAACCTGAGATTATTTCCCAATGAATCGTGAATAAGTTCAATTTAGCAATTTATCCACGCTGATATAACCACCACCTACCACGCCGCCCCCCCCCCCCCCCCCTCTCTCTCTCTCTCTCTCTCTCTCTCTCCAAAAAAAAAAAAAAAAAAAAAAAGAAATAGAGAGGAGAGAATAAAATGACAAATGAAAACATAATGTGAAAAGATAAAGACAGAAAGCTAATATTAATTCATTTCGTGTAACAAATATATAACCTGCCAAGTAGACTAGGAACGACTTGGCATGTAAAGTAAGCATTCAATTGTCTTCTATACAACAGGATAACTATAGTATGCCCCAGTCAGACAAAAACAAGAAAGAAAGCTAAACAAAATGGTAATGAAATTTCTCTTACGTCTCGAGAAACAACTATACACAATGTACTGAACTAGAACTTGTTTACTGCTGTTGCAGCCACTCCTGAATTGCTGAGCGAAGTGCACGGTTAGGGATGAGATGACAGTGTGCCAGCTTAAGGTTGGTCATGGGTGAAGTATCATGTCCGCTGTCTAGCCATCCTCTCAAGGCCTCTGCTTCATAAGTAAAACCATCAGCTGCTACATGTGGATCTCGCATTACTTCCTGCATGTTTAAGTATGTAATCAGTTCTACTACATCGGCAATGACAAGCCAGTGAAATAGGTTTGCAGCACACAGAGGTCTACAGATGAATCTAGATTTCACAGTTGGCCTAAAACATACATGCATGCACATGTGCATACACACAGAAATGAGCGCTATCAAAACCATAAAAGTTACTCTTTGATGGAGTTGCAAATATTCACAAACTTAAATATTCAATTTCTTTTCCTTTTGCAAGCTCTTGCAGTGAAGGGAAACTGAGAAGCAAATCATGAAAGAATATAAGGATAGACTAATATGTATTAGGAGGTCATGTCTATTTATTGTATTATAGGAGATGAAAAGTGGACTGGTATGCTTAAGAAGTCCTAATATAAACCACAAAATAATATAATTCTAGTTACTATAGATAAATTACTCTTTAAGACATGAGAAAGTATCGGGAAAAGATGACCTTACTTGGAAAATGGGGCATATAAAATATGAAGGAGGTTGGAAATGCTCTCCTGAACCAAGCTGGAAAACCGATGAGCCTCCACACGAAGCCTTCATTGGCTCGAGTACCCTCCATACCTCTGATGCAAGATCTGGCCGGTTCTTTCGGTTCATCTCACAACACCTCAGTGCCAAGTGAGCCAACTGTTCAGCTTGCACAAACGGCCAATCTCCCGCCAAAGGATCCAAGAGGGTTTTCAAGTTTCCTTTATCTAATGCGTACTGCACCTCCTTTGTTATACCCAGGGCTTGTCTCGCAGTCAACAGTCTTAACAATATAATTCCAAATGAATAAACATCCGACTTTGGAGTAAGTTCTCCAGTGGAAAGAAATTCAGGATCCATATACATAAAAGTGCCTTTGGGGTCAGTTCTGCATATAGTTGTGTTGTTGCTAGAACCTTCCTTGTGCTGCAGTAGACGACAGATCCCAAAGTCACTTAGTTTAGTGACAAAATTTTCATCAAAGAGGATGTTAGCAGGCTTAAGGTCACCGTGGACTATGCTGTGTGGTTTACTAGAGTGAAGAAAGATGAGGACAGAGCATAACTCAGTGGCGATGCATATTCGAGTTTGCCAAGATAAAGGAGAAGAATTGTCCCGGCAGCTCAGTCGGTCTTCAAGGCTTCCATTGGGAAGATACTCATAGACAAGAGTCCAAGCTTCTGGACATGCTCCAACGAGAGTGATAAGATTTGGATGTCTCATCTTACTCAAAACATTAACCTGATATAAAACCAACAGATGTCAAGCAGTGCAGAAAGTTATATAAAAAGTGCAGCTGCAGAAACTTTGCAGGTAATTATATAAGAACGTGTGAACCGTAACAAAAATCCTTGAAATCATTTTATTTATATAGTAATTCCAAATCTTATAGAAGTTGAACTATGTATAACTGCACACCAGCGGATGCTCCAACTAATATTGACTGAAGTTAGCTATATGGCAAAATGAACCAAAGCAACTGACCAATTATACAAATACAGGTGGTATATCAGCAACACTAGCATGCTTGCTACCAAGATACTAACTAGTTTAGAAATTGCTAGCACAGCAGAAGAAAAATTGCCAACACACATGACATGCATTGTGGTCATGCATGATCACAATGCCAGATGCACTCTAAATCCATTACCAAACCCAACAAAGCATAGTGGCTGAGTTTTTTTTTTTTTGTGTGTGTGTGCGTGTGCGTGTTGGGGGGGGGGCGCACAGGGAGTGAGAAGAGACGTCTAAAATTCCACTACATGTCCCCAGCACCAGAAAACATACTGCATAACACTAATATTGTTGATAAATAAGTATAAAATCAATACCACAACAAGCCCTGTGGCTATAAAACATATAGAGATCAACAATTTGAAAAAAAATAAAACATGAATCTTACCTCCTGTTGAAATTCAGCTGGACCTTGCAAGCTATTAGAGTGCAGCATCTTTACTGCCACCTGTGTTTGCCTCAAGACAGCTTTATAAATGCTACCATATCCCCCTTCCCCAATCTTAAGGGATGGATCAAAGCGGTTAGTTGCCTCCTCGATTTCTGAGAAAGAGAAGTCAGAGAAGAACTGAGGGATGTGTGTGCCTGAGGCCTCTTTTCGACTTCTCCTTAGCTCCTCGGCTTCTTTCAGTGCATTGTCACGATCTTTCTGCAAATCATCCCGTTCTTTCTTGTAATTTTGCAAAAGTTCCACAGCAGAGATGATTTTCTGCTCCAACTCCTTTACCGTCAGATCAGATTCTTCAATTTGCTTCTCCAAAAATGATTTCTGATCCTGGGCAATGCGAAGTTCTTCCATGACTTCATCCCGTTCTTTATTTATCTTTTCAAGTGCTTCATTTTCTTTTGCTAGTTCTTCCTCCACTTCTTTCCTTCGTTTTGACTCCTCTGTATACAAGCTTTCTGATGCTTTGGCCTGTGAATAAGAATCATGATTCGCAAGGCGCATGTATTAGTAGGATATTTTAAAGTTGATAAAGTCACATTATGTCTTCATACAAAAACATGCTTAAAACTTTGATTTTCTAGCAGCCTGATGACCAATTACAGAGAAACTAAAATGGGGCGATGAAACGATGCAGTTTATCCTGTCCGCTTATCATCAAAATATCAGTTAACATTTTGGACTATTCATCACAAACCATGAATTGTATTAACCTTTCTACTACAATTTTATCAACTCAGAGGAATTAACATCCATGTCTTTTCTTGATAATTCACATATAAAATGCAGTCATCTTCCTTTAAAAGAATGGAGGGAAAGGTGGTTCACGAATGAAAGTACACCTTTCGTATGGCCTCAACTGCATCCTTTTCTGCTTTTGCAAGCCTGACTGCCTCTTCAAATGCTTCACGCCTTGAATTTTCAGCCTCGGCCATTGCTTGTTCAAGTTGATCATACAGAGGATCCTCCATACTTCCATCCTGCAAGAATCCATCAATTACTGAGGACTAAAAGAAAATTACCAAAAAAAAAAAACCATAGGAATTCTTTGAGACATTGCATCAACTTAGGTGATTAGTGCTACACTTGGAACTTGGACATGTTGCAAGATTTTAAATGTGCATTTTCATAAAATGACTGCAAGTACCAGTACACTGGGAGGAGATGGCTGGAAAAGATCCTCCTTCTGCTGGGGCAAGATGCTTAACTCTGAACCAATGTCACTCCCTTTTCCTACAAGTGGAATCAAAGCAACATTGGCCATTCCACTGGAAGAGCATGATGAGAGAACTGAATTTTGGGAGGTACTTGTTCTTGATAATGCATCATAGTCATCCAAACTCCCATCTGCATCTGACCTGCTTGATGGGGTTGAAGGCCCTCCATCTGGTGAAGCAGGAGGTGTTGATCTTCCCCCATGTCCATTATTAACATTCAGAGATCTTACCCTTCGGAATAAATCTTGCGCTGGATTGCTGAGTTTTTCAAAATGATTCTGCCCCAGGGCAATAGACTGTGATCTCATATGATTTGATTGTCCAGATTCAGTACTTGGACTTGTTTGCTGTGATGAAGACCCAACATTTGTATCAGTTCCATCCAGAGAACCCTCCCTGTTTTTGACAAGAACATGCATTATGGCCAAGGTCATCACAACCAAGAAACTTTTCAACACTATAGTATTTTTTACAAGGATGCTTCAGCTGATAGAAAAGTTCAAAAAAAAAAAAAATTCCAGTACGCATTTGTAACCATAAATAAGTGCTCAGTGGTCTGAAAAGCCAGGAAGAAATTTAAGAAGGTTCTCCGTTATTTTACACTAAATAGAAGCCTCTCCAGTGAAAATTTTTAATTCCATTTTCACATCCGAATTACTAGATACAATACAAATTACTGAAGAACCAAGATTGCAAGCATTTCAACAATACCGTGTCTGGATAACGTGCCCCTTGCAAATAAAGAATATGTGACAAGAAGTATGTGCTTGCAGCCGAACAGAGATAGCCTTCTTAGACTTGATTTCCATCATATTCCTGCAACATTGAAACGTCAAGTTAAGCAATCCCACTAGTTCTATGCATACAATCAAAACAGATAATTACTCTCTTCCGGGGGTTCCATGTTTAGTCCCCACATATGCTGAGTGATTTGTAAAATTGTAATGATTCTTAGGGCTTTACTTTGAATAGCGTTTGTCCGCTGCTGCTCCCATAACAAGCTTCCTGATCCCATGCTGAGAAATGAGTTCTAAAATTCCCTTCTCAATAGACTCCATTTCAACATATAGCTTCTCAGCCCGCACCTAAAAAATGCATGTAAAAATAAAAAAATATGAGAGCAAAAATTTTTTAAAAAAGAAGCCGTGACAACTCAATATTCCAAATAGATGTGCCAGAAATTCCTTAGTTTTTTACCGAAGGAGGACATGAGCTAAAATATTTCAAGTTTATGCTTATTATACTCTTCATAACTCTTCTTCTTCTTTAGAATACAAGATTTCCACAGTTCAGACACACCCGCTCAAAACAGTCCAATAACATAACATACGTAGAAGAAGAAACTTAAAAAGAAGTTTTACCCCCATTTTTCGACAGAGAAGAAGGTATTCATCTAGCATCTTATGCATATCTTGCCTTTCAATTTCCCGGTAAGCCCTCACTTCCTGTTCTTTCAGCTTGCTGGCCTGAAATTTGGTACCCACTGCAATTCAAAAAACACAAATATTAACCAATAACGCGTGAAGAACAAAAGCCAAATCCATTCCAATCATCTCTAGCACAAATTCCTAAAATTGGAAATTCTATCTATAATTTCCGTAAAAAAGCTCCATTATATATTCATAATAACACAAAATTCTTTTTCTTCACATTTTTCTGAACTTACTCAATGGAATCATTTGCGCCGGTTGGTGAACATGAATGATGCAAATTCTTTTGCCTCCTGAATTCTGTAAAGCCCAAACAAGCATCGATTTACATTCTTTCACGGATTTTCCTACAGCAACAAAGATCTTATCTTCAATTACCCTTGCTACCGGTTCTTCCACAATCTCTCTACTACTTGCCATGTTTCCTGGTACTCTAAATTTAGCAAACCTCAAAGGACTCGCTTGTTGCGTTATCGCAGCAGGCATAGGACTCACCATAGCCATGTTTACACTTATCAAGCAAATCAATCATCCAAAAAAAGAGTAAAAAATCAATCAATCCAATCAAATCAATTCATTTTCTCTCTCTCTCTCTCTCTGAAACTTACTCCAACCCTTTCTCTCTCTTTAGAAACTAAAACAAACAGAATTCAGTGACGATGATCTTATGTTTAGAAAAAGAAAAACAAATAGAGACTCCAAATCTAAGTTTTTTAATTGAAACCTAACTTTGAGCAAGTAATTAGAGAGAGGAAACACTAGTGTGGTGGTTTGGAGGAGTCCTTGTTAGCTCTGATTAGGCTTGAAAAGGAATTGCTTGTCTTCAGTGACGATGATCTTATGTTTAGAAAAAGAAAAACAAATAGAGACTCCAATTTTTCACTCCAAATATATATTATATATTAAGCCAAGTTCATATAGTACAGTAACTATTACACAATTTCGCGGCGGGTTCTAACTGTTGCGTAAATAGCGTGACATCTCTCTCTCTCTCTCTCTCTACAAAGTCTAAGCTCTTATTTTTCAAATTTTCTAAAATCAAGCCTGATTTTAGAGACATTTAAAATTCTTAGAACGATCAAGATTGATGAGTTCTAAGCTATAGGACTGAAATATAATATTGGTTAACATCTAAAAGGGATTGAAAATAGTTTACCGTTTGGGTTTCTCATGCTGTGATTAATTGCTTACTTCGAAATGAAGGTTCTCCGAATTAGCTAGTGGGGTCCATTGCAATTTGAAAATTGGTCGAGTAGGAACATGAGAGACGATGCAGTGAGGGGTCTCTCACGTGGTTACCGTGGGTTCTGTCCCTTAATAGCGTATTTACAGCAGTACCATCGTTTTTAGTTGACTACTCAGTTGAATTTTTTAAGCATTTCAATTTTTGATAATTCGACTGTTGAAACTCCTCAGACCTCTCCTCAACGATCTGTTCTCATGTATCTTTGTCAGTTGTCATCTTAAACTTATGGATGATCTTGATTGGATATCTCGTGTTTTATTTGTATCTCGAAACGAAGTTCTTGATACTGGATTCAAATCCTTTTTTCTAGTTCATGATTATTTTGTATTCAATTATCTTAGAGAAAAAATGAATACCTAATCTGTGCAAAAGTTATACTAATTGGTTCTGAATTTAATAATTTATATCATTTAACAATTAGAACAAAAATTAAAGAAATATGAAAGTATTTGAATCCAATCATGATAATAATGATGATCTAATTAAATGTTTTTTTTTCAATCCGAATAAAGAACCTTCGTTCGGGCTAATCCAATCATGATCAGGTTATCCAGAATTAGCTCCAAGACATGTCTGGTGAAAATCTAAATATAGGTTTTAATAGTTGAGACATGATATTTTTATTTTAAACAATAAATTAATAATTATTGACCGAGCCAAGTTACAAAATATGCATACTTCTTTTATGCCAAAAAAAATAGAACAGAGGATGTGTTGGAATTCAAAAAAAATACATTTATTTTTCCATAAAATTATCTATATGGGAAATGAAAAACGCTTTTTTTTTTACCATTTGAAGAACTAGAAAAGCATGTTTTCCGATCCTCCAATCTAACCTAGGCTATCAATAGATATTTGGTTCATTAATAATAGTTTTTGTTTATCTATCAAGAGATTAAGGGTTTAATTCATAGTTTATATTAGAAATCAAATTAATTTGTTTAACTCCAGTGTAAGAAGTAGTTAGATTAGCTCTTCATTTTCAATATTTTTCCTCATTAAAATTCTCACGTGTTTTCTATTGTTTTCATTTTTTAAAAATTTCAAAGATAAACATGATTTTTTTTTAATAATTAGATAAATAAATAAATAGCTTATCCCTCACAATCTATATTTAACACTCTAGCCTTACTATACAAACTACTACGTGCCATCAATTGTAAATAAATATACGCTTAAAGCCAATATACGTGTAGTAAATCATATATATATATAGTTTCAAATTAACTGCCAAAGTACCACTTTTTTTTTATAGTAAAAATAAAATAAAAACAGAAAAGGATATTGTAAATTTTGATTGTACAATATGATGTGTTTTTCAATTGATATTAGTGGCGTATATTGAATTGATCCATAAAAAAAAAAAAAAACGTTATGAATGCTATTAATTGTTTATCCTTTGCAATAAATTATGCGAAAAAATTTTATATTGGTTGTTGTGATTAAAATTTTTCTTTGAAATTCTAAAAAAAAAAATCAAATAAAAATTAAATAAATTGCTATATTTGTGTGTCCGTGTATGAACTCATGGAACACGTTTTTAATTTCTAAAAGTTGAAAAAGTTGAGAAAAATCATAAAATGAACACATTCTCTCTTTTATTTAACAAGAAGGAAAACTGAAAATAAATAAATAAAATGAACATAGAAAATTTGAAAATTTATTTTATACAACCAAAGGTGTATGTCCGTAATTTTGACGGTATCTTTAGCATTTAGTTATAAATTTGATAGATTTTACATTATGATTATCATCTCAGAGTATTGGATGTGTAAAGAGAACATTGAACTCTGTATAGATTTGATTTTATATATGTATATACACTCCATCACTTTATTCTAAATTCTGACTTCTAACATATATAGTTCCGGCAGTTAAGGAAAAAAAAGGAGTTAAATGGAAGCAAAACACAGTTATCACATTCAAAAAAAAAATAATAATAATAATAAAAAATACATTTTCACATGGTATTTCACACCCTTTTTTCTTTTCTTTTACAAGGATCTAAATTTATCACTCCAAGTCAGGAATTACTATATCAGAGCATATTTGCTTGTAGTTTTTTTTTTTTTCCAAAGTAAATATTTTGAAGGAAAGATTTAAATTTGGACCTTCTTTTATATAATATCTACTGCACAATCAATAAAGAGTTTGAGGAATTATTCAGTATATTTGAAAATATATTTTTGTCTTAAAAAATATAGAATTTATAAATTATTTTTATAATAGATCCTATATTTTTGTAAGAGAATAAAGTATAATTATTAGCATACTTAATAATTATTTTAGAGAATCGTCTATGATGCATGGTGACTATAACGAGAGTCCACGATAAGCATGCGAGGGCGTCCTCGTTGTAACATTTCGATTGTCTTTTTCTTAAAAAAGTACGGATAGTTGGTGGGCCACTTGTCTCTGAGGAATATTCTACAGCCGGCTTTAGATCCTTCCCTAGATAACCGCGGCAGATGCCAATGTCAGAAGCAGCATTGTACCGCGACTTTCATCCAGGTGGCTTAGTATTAACCGTCAGTTTTACCGTCCCGTCTTTTCCGGTGGGACTGTTATAACTATCGAAGCCAGCATGTTTTTCTCTCTTTTTTTAATTAAAAAAAAAAGCTGTGCATGGATTGCGGTTTGATAGGATATTTCAAGAGTAAATTATAAATTAGTCCTTTTAGCTTTAAAAAACAAATTAATTAAACTCCTTTATTTTAAAAAATATTATTTAATATTTTTATCAATGTTGAAGACACTTGTTTTAATATTATTTTTATACAATAAAATATTTCTTTTTATCAATCTTTTTATATTTTTTAATTTTTTAATATAACAAATCAAAATATATTGAAAAAGAGTAAAAAGACCTAAACTATAAATAAATTTAGAAATATAAACATTAAATGATTAGTTTTTTAAAAAAAAAGACTAATTAATTCATTTCTCGAAATAAAAGACACTAATTTATGATTTACTTGTTATTTCAAGACATTAAAATTATAATGTTTTTTAAATTTACAAAATAAAAAGATAGTGTTTGACATATAATAAATATAGATATTTATTATTTTGTAATTACTTGTGATTTATTTTACAACTTAAATAGTATATACTAGCTAGTTGCTCGAGACGAGTCCAAGTAAAATAAAACTATTTTAAATTTTTAAATTTTTTAATTATAATATTTTTTTAATTAATTTTTTCTAATGTTTTTATAAATTAACAAAGTCTTAAGTCATATAAGAATAGATACGAGATATTTCGATAGAGCTAGTATCCATGTCTTGTTTTTTGAATACATCAAAAAATTGGTTTGATGGGTTAGAAGTATGATTTGGTAATAGAAAGCCAAAATAGTACTTTATGTAGTTTCTTTTTTAAAACAAGTTAAAACAATTTAGCTAAAAAAATCAACTTTTTTCAACTTAAATTTGACCATCCAAACATGGATGACGTGGTAAGATCGTAGCAGTCGAGAATTATTTTTAATTTATTACAATACCAATCTTACATTATTACAAAGGGATTCTAATTTTTTAATCATTAAAAAAAAAAACTTCTAAATATTCTCTTTTGAAGTTCTTTAATTCATATACCGAGACAATATCTAAAACTCTATTTATATAGATTGACTTTGACTATTCGTTTGTCTATTACTCGACTTGTGTCTTATTAGTGTTATTTATGTCTTCTCTCGCACCTCTCACTACTTGAATTCTTCTGCTTTATTGATTAATTGTTGTTTTTACAAATCACAATACTAAATTTTTGTATCTTTTTGTATCTTGACTAATTTACTTACTAGTCATTTTCTCAAGAACTCTCTCCCCATACAAATTATAATGTATGAAGAATGATATTGATATGAGATATGGTTATGCTATGATATGAATGTTATGCGTAACTTCTTTGAATTTGTTATTTGAATGGAAAGGGGCAATATACGTGTGTGTGTTATTTGCCCAAAAAAGAAAAAACTTGCAAATTTTTTTCCATTAATTCAAGCACAAGATATATCTCATGCCCGTGGATATATTACTAAAAAAAGTAAACAACTCAATCTATTATTATATAATAGTGTGAGTAAATTCAATTTGTTTTTAGATTTTTAATTGAAATTATTATATTTCTAAATAATATTGAAGTTTTTCAATTTTTTTATTTCGATCAATTTTTTTCAACTATGAGTGAATTTTTTTATTTAAATACCTCTAATTGAAATACAAAAATATAAAATAAAATTAATGACCTCAAAAATAGAATGTCAAGTTATGTGACTTAAGTAGTTTTTCTCTCTCTCTCTTTTTCTCTTTTTTTTTTTTTTTTGACATTTTAGCCAAGAATATTTTGATCAAAACATTTGTCTATAGTTAGAAAAATTAATCGAAATGATTAACCGAAAGCTTCATAATAAATATAATTAAAAATAAAGGATAAATTAGAGACTTAGATTGTTATATAAAAACAATTGAGTTAATTAGCCTACTAAAAGTTTATATTTTATGAATTTTTATTTTTTTTTGTATGCTATTGAATTTATTTAAAAGTTGGTTAAAAAAAGCATAAAGATTACCATTACAGTGAAAGATAGTTTTAAGTGTATGTTATCTACTTAAAACTTCCACCAAGAAAACAAGTATTTTGTGAGATTTCATTTCAATGATCCACATAAGTCTAGCTATGTATCTCCTTATTTTCATCCTATTTGCTAACATAGTTTTGTCTTTTTCAAGCATTTTTCGAAAAATCCTCAATTGGCCTTTATATGCATATTTAATATCGATGCATGAATAGTAGAACATCCTAAACAGTAGCAACGTAAACAGCTTGATTAATTATTAATCTCGCTTTTAATAATAGTAATAGGTTGATACGCAATCTGGTAGTATTTAACACTCTCCAAACGGAAGTTTAAAAACTAGGAAAAACACCTTTAACTTTCAAGAGATATTTTTTTGTTACGAAACCATCTCTGTCATCGAATATGGACTTTATCATTAATTAATTCTTGACTTTTCTTTTTTAACATTTAGTTTTCATACATATACATATCAAAATCAAACAATTATTTTTAAGCAGTTTTCATCAATATAGCTAAACAATGAAAAATAAAATATTTATGAGAAAAAAATTGTTTTTTTTTTTAATATGAAACAAATGGAGCCTTAATTTGAAAGAAAAAGATAACCGTTTCCATCATACAATTGGTGTCTGCATTAAATACAAAGACGTGGCCTGGCCCTTGTCAAATTAAACACGAAATTTCCCAGAATCGAAGGTTACAACATTCACACGTGGCCGCATCCTTTCTTGCTACCTAAGCTACAGGCACAATCAAAATCCATCAATCTTCAAGATTTTCAAATTGTGATGGACGTAATTATTATTAGTTTTAAAAAGGTGGTTTGTGTATAATATGATTCTGTAAAACATTTGAAAGAAACTAAACACGTGTAATCAAATAGAAATTAGTGGTATTTTCATATTATTTCGGAGAAATTATTTAGGAGTCTTGGAATTCCACATCGGATAAGGGCCCTTTTCATTTATTATGTACCGTGTGTATATTTTTTTCATGTAGGATAAAACAAACTATTTCATTAAATAAAAGAAATTAACTCTTCATCTTCTCTCCTTCCTCTCGTTGTCTCTCTCTCTCTCTATGGGTGCTAAGAAAGCCTTCGTCTTCCTCCACCGTCTCTCTCTCCTTAAATAAAAGAATCTCTCTCTCTATGGGTGCCTCTTCCTCCATCGTCTCTCTCTCCTTTCTGCGTTGTCTGCTTTACACCAAAGGAGCAATAAAGCTCCATTTCAACCATGAAGCAGACAATTCCCTAGTATGTCCCTGTCATCATGAACAGACAACCATAGCTTTGCATATGCATTCCTTAGTGTTTCTTGATAGGAACAGGGGATGGAGCTAATGAGAGAAGGGAGAGAAAACGTAGAAGAAAAAGATCCTATGACACAAGTTAGATTTGTTTTCAAAATTATTCACACAATTTTAGGATGGTAACCCGTCTCCTCTCTCTCTCCTTTAGAAGAAAATTACGTGGAGTGACCCTTCCATTTGAATGTCTATTAGCGAGCAGTAACAAGGTTATGACTTATCTCAACTTCCATTGCTTACTTGGAGAGTTTGAGGATCTTCGAGGACATGACGGATAATAGTAGCAATAATATTATCAAATCTAGAAACGAGGCTACTTATTGGCAAGGAAGGAAAGAAGGAGAGAGAGACGGTGGAGGAAGATAAAAGTCTTTCCCGGCACCCATAAAGAGAGAGAGAGAGACGACGGAGGAAGGAGAGAAGATGAAGAGTTAATTTCTTTTATTTAGTAGAAGGGTTTGTTTTATCCTACATGTAAAAAAATATACACATGGCGAGATAATAAATAAAAGGGGTCCTTATCCGATGTGGAGTTCCGGGACCCTTGAATAATTTCTCATTATTCCAATAACTTTTTCCGAAAAGTAGCCTTCGTGGCCTCCTCGTGTAATAAGCAAACATGAGTGGCCTTCGAGTTCCTTTATGCGAGTTGCAATCGTAATATAATTGGTCTTTAAGATAAGATGAGATCTATCCCGGTTATGAAAACGAATAAAAAAGTAATGTTGAACTAATTTTTTTTAGAATCCTATGTGGATTAATATTGTCAAATCCGGGGTGATAGTTATCCAATACAGATTTTTATAAGAAATGTGTTGTCCGGACGCATGAATAATTTTATATTATTTTTTAATACATTTTTTAAGAGAGAGTTTTATAGACTTCAAATTTGTCTATTATCTTAAATCTCTCAAATAAAAATCTTTTAAACATAAAACTAATATAGATTTATCAACTGTCTTAAATTGGTAAGCAAAGCCTCAAGAATCATTATATTACTTGTCATAACCCAAAATTTTCCTCTTTTTTGTGTTATTTGTTTCTTATTTTATTTTATCTCATTTTACTTTATTTTGAAATTTACTACAAAAAAATGAAAAAAGAATAAAAATATATAAAATATAAAACACAAAAAAAAAAAAAATGATTGAGGAGATGATTCATCCCCTAATCCTAAAAAGCCCTCGTATAAATAACATTTTCCCTTCATTTTGCGGAGCTCCACAATTTTCTCTCGTAAATATATATATATATATATAAAAAAAACCTAGAGATGTAGTCTCTACCAAAAAGACCCGGTCGTAAGACTTCACTTGACCTACCCAAAAAAATTTAAAATAATCTAACCCCTTTCATCTTCAACCCAAGTCGCCTCCACTTTCACAAGAGCCCATCACAAACCAAGCCACCATCCTCCATGTCTCTAACTTCTCCCTCTCAAACATAGCCAAAACAATCACTAAGATACTAGTGCATCTCCTAAAAAATCCGATTGAAAACCCTTTCTTGACAATTCTCACCCAAGTGTCGGATTCTCTCTTTATTTTTCTCCCTCATCGAAGACTCACTAAAACCTCATGTCATCCTCACCAACTAATAGCCATCTTCACTCGTAGTAGCTAGCTCTAATAAATCTCGAACCCAATGGCCATTTAACACCATATATAGACCCACCGGTTTTACATTTCCTCATTCATCACAACAACTTTTCGGAGTTCCTCAACTTCTTTAGATACCAGTAGCAATCCACCCAAGTCAACTAAACCCATACCGAGCACAACTACCCTCACATCGAAAGACCCATGCTACCGATCCCCTCATATCACCAAGTTAGCCTCCTTATAGGCTTGAAACTTCAAACCCACCATCATTTTCACCCATATAAACCTCTCCCTCCTACTACCTTTGAAACCACACAAAGCCACCCGATAAAAACATTATCTTATATCTTTAATCTCTTTATATTTAGTTTATTTGCTATATTTTATGTCTTATTATGATAATCTATGCTCATGTTCATGTGGAAGACATAAACTAGGATTCTAGAATAATTGTGCTTAAAAGTTAGAGAATTCTAGCATGATTAACTTAGACCATCTAGAATTCCTACAAGTTTTCCAAAGCCTTGGAGTTGGATTTTGAAAGAAGTAACATTCGAAGACTTTATAGAAGACATTTTAAGCTCTCCAGAATGATATAATGGGTCAAAATCCAAGTTTGTTTGGCTCTTCAAATGATATTTAATATTTTGATCTAGAAAGTTAATCCAAATCCTATTCGGAGTCCGCATTAATTGTGGAGTTTAATTTATATCGAAGTTTTAGAACTTAAACCGATGTAAGTTTAAGCCTATGGAATACTTAAGAAGCATACCTATAATTTTTATGAAGGTTCTAAGTCCAAAATAGGTTGGTCTTATGAAAGAATTCAGCTGCAAAGTGGAATCCTAAGGCTGGACGGATAGGTTGAGTCGGTTACGATATTTAGTTCATAACTAAAGCTCGTGGATCTCCAATTGATGTAAGACTTAAAGCTTTATAAATATAAGAAATAGGGCTACAACTTTAATGAAGAAAGAAAACTCTAATTCGACATACATCAAGTCCATTTAAGCTAATTATTAAAGACCCACAAGCTTAATTTGCTTCGATCGCGTGTGTGATGAAGTAACCAAGACACACGGGCAGCACTAGAGACACAAGATGAAGCAATAATATACATGAGTAAGAGCTAGGGACATGAGATAAAGTAAAAAAATACACGGGCAGGAGCTACGGACACGAGATGAAGAGCAAATGTGACACGTATGGTCGTGTGCCTTAGTCAAACAAGTCATATGTCACCAGCTCTACAAGGCCCCAAACCATGTGTCTTCAAAGAGCAAACCATATGCCTAAATCAAGCAAGCCATGTGTCATGTTAGGTGTCCATGTGAGACAGTTATATGTGTTAAAACCCTACCTTTAGCTATAAATAGAGAAGTTAGAGTTTTACTTGATCCATTCATTTCAAGCAAACATAAATAGAAAAAAACTTTTATAAGCAAAACCATACAACACAAATACTCTTTCTTGGTTGAAGGAAAAATTGAAGCTTTGGTTAAATCGTCATGAGATATAAATGAGTTCTATTTCTAATCTAATTTTTTTTGATATTTTATATTTTTCTATAATATCCGAACATGATTATATTGATTGATCGATTAGAATGCATATTATTTGATTAATTTATGTAATCTATTGCTAGTTAAGAATTCCGAGTATGTGATTGCTTGTCTAGTCTTACATATGATAGTAACTAAGGATTAATGATTATAAATGAGTTTTTATTTAATTCTTTGAAAAAAATATACCTAGATTTAATTCTTCTAATGTGTAAGAGAGTTGTTTAGCTTCAACTATCTTTCTATTACTTAATGCTACCATTAGATTAAACCTAGATAGCTTGTACTAGATTGTTCAATAGTTAGAGATTAATTAAATAGTTTGTTTTGATTAACAAATCACTAAGGAAAGATTGAGAATAACATGTCTTGTTGTTGTTCTATAGTGAATATTCATAAAAAGAAAGGATTAGATTTGAATCAATGATCAATGATTGAACCAAAAGTAGAAACTTTCATTTAACTAAGGCTTTTATTACTCTTGTCTATCTCTTTATTTAATTTTGATTACCTTTACTACTCTCTACAAACAAAACCCCCCATTTTGTTTTTCTTGTACTTTAGGAATAATCGGACAATAGAGAAAAATTGAATGAATCGATTTTCTATGAGATCGACCCATGCTTAACCTAGCTACAATTCCGTAATTAGGTCTAGTGAGGAAAATAAATATATAGTTTTATGGTGGTATGAAATGCCATCACCACCCATCTTTTAACAACCATAAAGCTAACCACCTCTTGCAAACTAAAAAACAAACACCTAGTGTGCATACCTCTTAAAAACACCACTCATTGCCATATCTTACCTTCACAACCTCTCATTGAACATGCCACTACGAGTAGCTTCCTTTACACCACTATAGCTTGAAACTCTCTTTCTTAACCCACAAACAACCTCGGTTCTACCCTTCTCTCTCATACAATAACGAAAAAAAGCTCAATTCTCACCCCTCGTTGCAGTTGGCACTATTTGTAAGAAAAAGAAATAGAAAAGAACATGCCGGGGAAGGGGAAATCGATGGTGGTGTTAGATCCACTCGTCAATTTATTTTCGGAATGTCGATTTCCCCTTTTGCTACCCTATTTTTCCATATTCGGGGTAAAGATAAGAGGTAATAATAATGGCTTCAAAGCATATTTCGAAGGAACTCAAAGATTTACGAAGAATCCATCTATTTACTTGCAGTGTAAGTCCCGTAGTTGAAGACATGTTTCATTGGCAAGCTACGATAATAAGATCTACTTATAGTCTATATGTAGGAGAGGTATGTCTAGTTAGTATCCATTTTCCTCTTGGTTATCCTTTCAAGCCCCCTAAGGCTACATTTAGGACCAAGGCCTCTCATCCCAACATTACTAGTAATAGAAGCATTGTCTTGATATCCTTAAAGAGCAATGGAGTCTTGCTCTAACCATTTCTAGGCTACTTGTTCCTAGCCGAATGTAGAAACATGTCATGGGTTGTGGTTATCGAGACAATATGTCACCAAGGGAAAAGAAGGTCAAATGTGTATTCGTTGTGAAGGGATTGATACGGTTTGTTATTAATGAAGGGAAGCTACCATCTACTTACAATCGAATTAATTCGGATCCGATGCTAAATTGATGAGACTTTCAAATCTCGTAACCCGACGTTAATTTATTATGATGCCATAAACAAAAAAGATTTATAAAAAAAATGAGTTCGATGATTTTTTTTCTCACGTGTCTCGAAATAAAACAATTTTAGTTTAATTAAGAAAAAGAATAAAAAAGGAAAGAGTTTTAAGTAAATTCAACGAGTCTCTTATTCAATAGAGACAAACATTATTTATCAATTCAAATCAATAACTTTAGTAAATAAAGTGTTCTTCGACATATCAATTACATCAAGATTTAAAGTGGTACCAATGTTTGAACTTATGTATCTCCCAACGAAAAGGTCCGATGATTGGTTCAATACGATGCCACAAACAAAAATAAAAAACTTAGTTTGACATAGAAAAAAAACTTGAAAATTGATCGAGAAATATTTTGGTAAAAATAAAAATTTTTAGGAGATAAATTTTAAAACTAAACTAGACATAGTACATTTGTTAAGAAATAACGCTTTTGAGTTATTGATATCTTTCAAAAAGCACAACCAACTCCTTATCCTTGAATCTCTACACCAATATCCATTTTAGATTTCAAGTTTCATTAATACTAGGAGACGACTACAAAATCAATAATAAATCATATCTTCGAATAAATTGTAAATAATCGAATAAAACAAAATCTTAAATAATTTTTTTCGGAGTCCCGTCCAATGTTGGGTAGCGACATTACTCATTAATACACTTCTTCAAGTAAAAATCACCATTTAGTTATTAAAATTTTGATATTATGTCAAAAAAATCAATTAAGTTGTTAAGCAAGCCTCTAATGATAATTTTATATTAATTTTTAACACTCATAAAAAAATATTATCAAAAGATTTATGGAGCTTTAACTAAAAATCATTTTTCCATGCTCATCGATAATTGGAGTTAGGAGTGAGCACTATTTAGTTTAAACCAAATTGAATCAAAATATCAATTTTTGTTCAGATTTTAACTCAAAAATTGTTTATTATTATTATTATTATTATTTGGTTCGGTTCAATTTTTCAAATTTTTAGATAGGTTTAAACCAAAAATTGATTTTTTTAAAAAAATTTTAAATTTTTAAATAATACAAATCAATCAACATGTCAATGCCTTAACATTATTAGAAAATTTTGATATTATGTCAAAAAATCATTTCAATCTAAAAAATCAATTAAGTTATTGAGCAAGCCTCCAATAATAATTTTAAATTACTTTTTAACACTCTTAAAAAAATATGATCGAAAGATTTATGGAGCTTTAACTAAAAATCATTTTTCCTTGGTTATCGATAATTGGAGCCGGGGTGAGCACTATTTAGTTTAAACCAAATTGAATCAAAATATCAATTTTTGTTAGATTTTTAACTCAAATATCGGTAATTATTATTATTATTTGGTTCGGTTCAATTTTTCAAATTTTTAGATAGGTTTAAACCAAATATTGCTTTTTTTTTTTTAATTTTTAAATAATACAAATTAATCAACATATCAATACCATAAAATTATTATAAAATTTTGATATTATGTCAAAAAATCATTTCAATCTAAAAAATCAATTAAGTTGTTGAGAAAGCCTTTGATAATAATTTTATATTACTTTTTAACACTCTAAAAACATATTATTGAAAGTTTTATGGAGCTTTAACTAAAAATCATTTCTCCTTACTTATCAATAATTGGAGTTAGGACTAAGCGCTATTCGAGTTTAAACCAAATTGAATCAAAATATCAATTTTTGTTTGATTTTTAAATTAAAAAAACAATTATTATTATTATTACGTTCGGTTCAATTTTTTTAATTTTTAGATAGATTTAAACCAAAAGTTGATTTTTTCCATTTTTTTTATTTTTAAATAATACAAATTAATCAGCATATCAATACCTTAACATTATTATAAACATATGATGGATTTATGGTGTTTTTTTTTATCTATTTATATTATTTTAAAAAAATCAAAATTAAAAAAATAGTTTAAATTGAAAACCAAAATTTTGATTTTTAAATAAAAAAAACAGAATAATAATTTGATTGGTTTTTGTTTTTATAAGTTCTATTAACGAAAAACCGAATTAAAATTATTAAAAATCAAATAACTTACTTAAAACTTTATAAGCAAAGCCGATTGATATTCATAACTAAGTTGAACACATTCACATTTAAAATCTTGAAATATATAATTTGTAAGTATTGTTTTTTGTGCATTTTAATGCTAGCCAATTGCTAAATAACGGGAAGCCTTAATTCATTTCTCTATCATATGTTGCTTAAAAAGTATTTGAAATTCCACAAAATTATTAAAAAGGTCGCCATCGTGTATACTCTTCGATTGGGATACACTCGGATACATATTACCCGAAATGAATGTTGTTTCCCACTTGCATACAACAGATCATGACGATAAGCATTTTTATTTTTTAGTTTTTACCTCATCAGGTAGCATCAGTTTGGTAAACCATATACTTAAAAAACGGCCCCAGGCTCTGTGGTCACCGCCATTTCGCTACCATACTGTTTAAAAGGAATCTTGTAAAAAGGCGACCTCACACGCATCTGCATTTTTTTTCCGGCTCCCTAAGAGGCGATATTTCTGCTTTCTCTATTTACTTTGCAGGCAAATTTATTAGGATTAATATTACCTGTGGCTATGATATAAATCAGATCATCACATTTGGTTTGCGGTGATAAAACAAATGATCTGTATGTACAAAATATTAAAAAAAATTAAAATACTTAAAAAATAATTATACTATGATCTAATTTGAGAAGAGACAAATGTAACAAATAAAAATCACATTCATACTCATTAAAAATAATAAAAATATTTCCAACTAATATCATTTTTTTTCCATTTCTTTATAAAATAAGTATCATTATTTACTTTTTGTATGAATAATGATAAAGATTAAAAATAATAAAGATTTTAGAATACCACTACTTCCAACATATAACACATTCAATGAATGCTGAATTCTCCATTAATTACAGCTACGAAATCGCAATTAATAATAAGGATGACTTATAAGTATAATTCCAAAATCAGTCCAACAACTATATGTACGTTGCACCCCTTTTCCCTCTCGCCGTTTTCCACAAAAACGACAAAACCTGGGGATATTTTTCAAGATGTTGTACGGCTCTCCATCTGATCACAAAAAAAAAACGACAAAAAACTTGCACCAGATATGAGATATGGAAGCTGAACTGTAAGAAATTCAGCTACCAGACCAATCAAATTATAGGGAGGCCAACCACTCTGGCCACATCCATTTAATTTCGTACCAATCATCCAAAAATATTATCAATCATCTGTCCTTGATTCACTGTGTTAAAGAAAAATATCTCAATTAAAAACAGTGAATCTGTAATAAATTGTATTCACAAATTATTAATGTAGATTCCACGAAAATAAATGATGATTATTAGCTAATATTTCATTGTTAATGAATATGTTTTTTCAGGTCTTTCTACATCTTTTACTCGTGTTTGAGCAAACCATGCGTTAAACTATTTTTCATTTAATCAAAAGAAATATTTTTTAATTAGTTTTTATATTAATTGAGATTGATTTTTTTTTCCTGATAATCTTAAGTATGCATCCCTTATATCCATATAGTGATTTAAGACAAATTTAATAAATTCATTTAGTTACTGACTTCAAAATCCGAGCTCAAAAAATTAAAAAATAGAATAATTTTTCTTAACCATCGAGTCAATTCCTAAAATTATTAAGTTAGATTATTGCATAAGTAAAATCAATTACCTTATGTTATTAGAAACGTAAAAGTTGAATTAAGTGAAACTAAAAAAATCTATAATTAACGAAGACTAAAGATCTATATTCGTAAGGATCTGAATCAAATGTATTGACAGAAGGGAAAACAAAGGAAATGGGCAGGAGAAAGAAACAAAATTAGATGGGGGTTTGCGTTTTTTTAATAGTATAAGCCCATGGCATATACATTATTAGACACCAACTGCATGGGAAGACTAGAGACCTGGGAAAAAAAAAAACAGAGCTCAAGCAGAAGGAAACAGGAAGGAAGCAGCGAATACTTTCGCGGACGTAGCCACTCCCTGCCCCTACATATATTGTGTATATGTATTTAAGTACCTCCTCAACTGCCTTTTGTCTAGGTGTGCTCATTCCATTATTCCATTTGATTTCAAAATATTTTAAAATTTCGATTAATTGAATTATATATAAAAAAAAAACTAAAACTGAACGGAAATGTTATATTACTTCTATTCTTTTTCTTCTTTTTTTTCCCCCACTTGTCTCTCCTTCCTTTACTCCAATTCTTTTTTTATATTACTATTAGCATAGTATCTATGCATTGCCGCGAATAAATCTATATAATATATTTATTATTTTAAATAATTAAAAAATCTAGGTGTAAAATAAAACTTAATTAACACTAATTGTGATAATTTAATATGTATTATGCAGTTTTTAATAAAATATATATTTCATAATTGAGTTTAAATATTTTATATTTTGATCAATAAAAAAAGAAAAATTTTAGTCACTGGAGAAGGCATGCCTGGGTGCCTGGCTTATGCAGGCCCAATGTAGTGCATGAGTTAATAAATTAAATTTTTTATTTTAAAATTTTAGTAACCAAAATGAAACATGATGATGTAAACTAAAATATAAATGTTCAAAAACATTTTGAAAGTTTAAAAAAAGGAAAATATATATAAAAAAAAAATTCTAAGCTACAGTATGTGAATAGTAATCTGTGAGGGATCAACGGTGAAAATCGTTATTAAAAACACCCCACGTTTTTTCAGTTTATTTGAATAACTATTATCAATCGACTTTATAGTGTCTCGGGTGATGCCATGCATGGTATCCGTAAGGTGATGATCTCAGAGAACTGCATCACAAGGCCTGAAAATGCGTGCTTCGTCTTGAAGATATATGAAGACTTTTATAATGCTGTAATTGTTAGATTGTCTCTTCTGGGACGGGATGCATTGATCCAACATTTTATTCACATACCAATAAAATAAGTGATAGGTTATGAACACAGCCATAAGTGTTGGATTAGGAATATCTTACTGTCATTAATTATGCGATCCCTTTTGTGTTAGGTTAGAAAAACCTTCAAGTCAAGTTGGAAATAAACTCTTAAAATTATATATATAATTGTTTTAGTATAACTAACATAATTAATTATGTGGCCGTGAAGGATAAAACACAGGTCCACCAAGCAGAATTCCGGTTAGGTTATGGAGTGTTATTTTTTAATTATGCACCGCTAGAATTTTTTTTTTTTTTTTAATACAGATGGAGAGTTAAAGTCCTCAAGGAAAATATTAGCTGGAACAAAATTTAAGAGTGACAATTCTATAAATATCCTCAAACAAAAAGCCAATATATCAACGAAAGAGCTTGTATATTAATAATAATAGTTTCTTACAATAAGAATTTACGGATTCAAATCAAATCTTAAGTGTATGAGTTAAAAATAAAAAATCAATACATCTTTAAAAAAAACATCAACATGATAAGTGATATTTAATAATAAAAAAAATAGCCATAAAAAACAAATCAATCTATTGTGTGATTAGCTTTTTCAAAATTATGAGATATCTGAAGATGCAACAACCTCTAACGAAATTTTAACATATATAAAAGCAACCAATGCAAGGATTATGCGTTTAGGAATAATCAGTGAAGTTGCCATCACAGTCATTAATCAACTAGAGTACTAAGCCAATTATACATTCTAGAGTTGAACATATACCCTAAACATTCAAGTTCCAATAATTAATTTTGAAATAGAATTATGTTCATCAAAAGTATCTTTTCCTTCCTTTTCTCAAAATATATATATATCTTAGATTTTGTTTTGTAACAAGTAATGGGAATAAAAATTTTATTTTCATTGTGTAAATGTTTGGTTGGAAAAAATGAGGTGGGAATAAAAATTAAAATTAAACATAGTTTCATTTTTATTGAAAGAGTTGAGAATAAAAAAATGAGATCGAATTTTTTTCTTTAACATAATAAAACATTATATTTATTTATTATATATCAATTATTTTTACCATCACCACTCGGTTCTATCATTAGAGGTGGTTACAATTTTTTTTTGAAAAAAAATTATTATTATCATTTTGTTGTCAATCTTCCTCTACTCGTAATTATAATTTTTATTATATCACTATAATCATCACCATCATCACTATTGAAAAGAGTGATAAAGATTATTATTATTACTTTTTATTATCACCACTACTTCTATTTTTCTTCCATAACCACCTTCTATCGTGATAGTATTAATTTTGTTTTTAAAAACATATCATTGACGTTATTATACTTGCTATTACTATCACCCATTTTTCTTTACCACCATCAACATCGTAATTACCTTTATTATTTTTATTATTATTATAGTTGATAAAATAATTTTTTTATTTGTTTTATAAACAAAAAAATTATAACCTTTTTAAATTTCTATTATTATTTCAAATACGGTATAAGAATATATACAATCATCATTTTCGATTCTTTAATTTTTATTATGAATATTTCAGTCCTAACAGACAAATGATACCTAAAGTGTTTACCTTATTTTGTTCCATGGTCTTGTTCGTATAGCTTGGAATATCAGCTTTGTAAAATCTAGATAAATCCTCAAAATTTAGGTCAAATTTCCAAAAACGACAACGTCCCCTAGAAAAATATCCACACTCCAACTTTCATCAAATCTTTCAATTTGAACTGAATTGAAAGCTTTTTAAATTTCTCTCTTATTATTATTTTTTTTAATCTATCTTTCTTTATGAAATGAGAATAATTATTATAAATATACAATAATTATTTTTTAAATATTATAAAATTTCTTCCGTATAATATTCAAGAAGTTAATGTTGTCCCACCCTAACAGCACCACTGAAAAAGTCAGCGATTTTTGGTTCTAAATAAACATCTCCAGTGACTAAAAAAAGCCACCAATGGAAAAATAAAAAAATCGAGAATCCTTCTTCATTCGGAAGGATGTGAATCAATATCAATAAAACTACTAAAAAGTTTCGCCTTGCATTTAGATACAAACTGTGATAATTGAATAAAAAAATTCATTTTTTTATTAAAAAAAAAATCAATGAGTTGTCGTTTGGTCTTCACTAGGATTTTGAGTAATTTTAGAGGCTCCTTTGGAGACTTTATCCATTTTGAAAGAAAAGAAATCTATAAAGTAGCGAACACAATTCTTGTTACAGAGTAATTTGATACGGCGACAAATAAACAAAAAAGTTATTTGACTTAGAGGCATTTTAGTTGTTTCATATAAAAACAACATGCTTAATATACAACTAAGCTCTTAAACTCTTAAAAAAAAAAATTTAAAAAAAATACATAAGAAAA
Organism: Dovyalis caffra; assembly: GCA_963924115.1. Lineage (NCBI taxonomy): Eukaryota > Viridiplantae > Streptophyta > Magnoliopsida > Malpighiales > Salicaceae > Dovyalis > Dovyalis caffra. The sequence continues at coordinate 24,570,059 of CAWUPB010001173.1, forward strand.
AATATATGGGTTCGATGTGTGTATTTTTTGTGTCATAAAATGTTTTTATTTATAGACTTAAAACAATATAATGAAACTATACTATTGTTAATAAAACATTTAAATTCATAAATTAAGCTGAATAATTGTTATTCAGTTTAATTCAAACAATAAAAATTTAAAAATAATTAATCTCATTGCCAATTTTAGTTTTCAAGTATCAAAATGCCAATCTTTTGATATAATTTATACACGATCTATCAAAAAGCCTATCAAGTAGTCCACAGGAGGATTAATTCAGCATAGCATTTATTTATTTATTTCACCACTAAAAACTCATCGTTATAAACAGTTTGGAAAAGAGTATTTCTTTCCAATATTTCTTTTTCTTTCTTTCAATTCCATAGGTGGCGTTAGATTAATTTGTTGTTTACTATATACTTTTGGAATCCAATCTAAAGAAAAATTGTGAGGAATTTCGCTTAAATACACCAATTTGGATATAAATATCCATTTAATATCCAACAGATAAAACTGCCTGTAGAGATGATTTTGGATGGTTCAGTCTTCTTGCGGCTCTCCCCAGCAACTGGTCCTATCCATTTTGCTTCTCTTGGGTCGTCCTTGGCAAGTCCTCCCTTTGATCCAAAAGGAAAAAAACTGGGTCAACCCTTGAGCATAAACGAGAGGCAAAACTCATATCTATCATTTGGGCCTCGCATCAACAGTGGCCCATTATCGAAGAAATACAACCAGATGCCACTCGTAACTCAGGGCCGCCTCCCTACTTGCAAGATTGCAAGCCTCTTTCCCGCCATGCTGTGTATGAACCTTGTCAATTCACATTTCACTATTCTCTCTATTCATAACCGATCTCTTCCTCTCTCTCTCTCTCTCCATATATCCTTCATTTGAATTCAAAAACCAATTTATGGCTTAACAGCCTAATGCAGGGTTTCAATAAGTTAAATAAGTGTTTCATTTCTCCTCTTTCAGACCTCAAAATCACTGACACGATCAAATGAAGTTGAAGATCAACAAAGCTTGCGATCTCAGCTCCATTTCGGTACTTCCTCCTCAATCAAGGTTCGATATTATCATCGCGACTCGCTTCTGTTTGGATTCTGAGAAAATTCACTAAAACTAAAGAAATTGAGTTTCTGTTTTGGTTTAGTTTAGCTTAGCTTTTGAGATTTCAAAATTTGAGCAACAGAAACACCGATGTGACTTTGTTTTATTTTCTTAGATTTTCCTCTGTTTGGCTCCTGAGAAAACAGAAGGAATCGAGCGTTTAATTTCTTTTTCCAGTTCATTTTTCTGCTCGTATTTAAAATGATCTGATAGCTGATTTTGATTTCTCTGTGAGATCTGTTTGGATGCCGAGAAAATGTAAAAAACAGAAAGAAATAAAACACAGCTGCTTAATTCAGCTTAGTTCGTTCTTTTCTAAAATTTTCACTATTTTGCTTCTTCGCTTGTGTGTTTAGCCTTTTATGCTGATATCAAAGACTTACGTGATCTGTTTCTAAGAAAAACTGTAGAAGATGAGAATTTATGCTTATGTAATTTGAAGATTTTCCATTATGTCAGTTGATTAGGTTGTTTTTGAATAAGATATGAGATAAGTTATTTAAAGATGTTTTCACTGTTTTGATAATTTTTGTCCTAATTAATTGTACTGTTTGTTCTTTTTATGATATGAAGGAGATCAAGTTCTATACCAGTTGGACCACAACAAGCATCACAGCGTCGATCACAACAATCACAGCAGTCATTTTCACAGGGGTTTTCATCTCAGCATGGCATGTTTTCTCAGATCTCTCAGACTTCTCTTGATGAAGCTCTGATCAATGATCAGGTTGATTCTCATTTCAATTCTATTTTATTTGCGTTTATGATAAAATGGAGCATCAGAAGAGATTACTGATTGGAATTCTGCGAATTTTGTTAAATTTTTCTCTAGAAATTCAAATATTTGTCTCACTACATTTAAAGTTTTTTCAAGTGTTAAGCTCAATTGAGTTGAGGTTCTTGGTTATGGAAATGGATAAGGTGTGATTTCATATCATTTTATTTTCTTATCAGCTTTGAGAGGAGGTCAACCTGAATTATGGAAGCTTTTGGAGTTCTAAATTGTGAATCTTAAGTGAAAGTGATTGGGTCAATCAAGCAGATTTCCTCCTGTTTGTCTGTGATAGCATGTAAACAATCATATATTTACCATTGTACAGTAAAAGCTTATTATCATAGGAAGGGATTAGCTGTCAAACTGCCCTTCATTTTATCTCTGATTGATAAGGCAATTATAAGCTCTGAAGAACTAGTTCCTTAGCCGTTTTGTTGTTCCATGCTCAATGACTATTCTTACACCTAGACTCGGTCTTGTCCTAAGGGTTCTTCCTTCTGTTATCCACCTTTTTGGCAACATATCTGAGCACGTGTTATGTTTACATTTGAGGGGCGAGAACCTCCTTCAAAGTGTGTGTTTCTCCTCTTTCAAAACTTTTTTTTTATTCCCTTTCTGGGAATAGTTGCCTTGTCCAAACCCCTCTGTAGCCTTTCTTTTCCAAACCTTCAATAGAATGGTGTCTCATGTAATGGGTTTGGACTGTGATGGCATTAATTGAGTAAAACTATAAGAAACAATTTTCTATGAGCTTTTTGTTTACTGTAAAACACAATTGAATATGCAGTCATCGTTCCACTTTTTTCCTTTGCTTTTTGTTCATTTGCTATACAGAGATTCAGTTCTCAGGAGCGAGAGAACTCTGTGAAGAAGCCGTCTTGCTTACCAGTAATTAGCTATAAACGCGAAGAGAGTCAATTGCCAGTCTCTAGATCTTCTTCCAATCTAGTGCGCAAATGGAGTGCTGCTCCTGTTCCAGATCATAAATGTAAGATTCGTATGGAGTGAAATAAAATATCTGAAAAGTCTATCAGTTTAGCTCTCCTATTCAAGATGTATATTCGGATCAATTAAGTTTATATCCTTGTATGCGTGAATTCTTCTTTCTGCGGAGTACTGAATTGTTTGTTTAACTAAGCAGGTCAAATAAACGAAGAACTTCAGCACCAGATCGGAATGATGGAAACTTCTTTAAACAAGTTTGGAATGATCTTGGATTCTGTTCAGAGCGATATCATGCAAGTAAAGAAAGGGATAAAAGAAGTATCACTGGAGAGTGAGTGATATAAACTTTTAACACATTGAAAATTAGGAGCCTGTGAGAAAAAATGTTAGTGAAATCATGATTTAGAATTGCGGCAAAAACTAACCATGATACCTAAATCGTTATGTGTCCTTCCCTTTAAGTTGAATGGAGCTTGGTCATTTATTGACTAGTTAATTAAATTACTGATACTGATAAATGTCCCGTAGGCTATGTACTTGAATTTCAACTGATTTAATCATCCTCATTTTGTTCTGTATGCTCCCGGCCTTGTCTTGTCAGGAAGGATTTGGATTAGAACTAAGATATTTAGTGACTGTTTAAGGGAAAAATTAACTGCAAATTTAATCTCATTGCTAGCAATGTCAAAGTTTTTTAACAAAATTTGTTAAAGTTGTTTTGTCTTCTCAATTTCATTCAGTGGAAGGCATGCATCAGAAGTTGATTGTCCTCGACACCTCGCTGCAGCTAATGGTAACACTGTAACAGTACACTTATTGATGACTCTTTTTGACTTCGAGCATTAACAGCCTAGTTTTTTGAGTGTCAATGACTCAGCACTTTTAAACATTACTGAGATATTTTAAACTAGAATAAAGGACATGAAGATGTCAAATTCAGCGTTGAGGGGAGCCTGAAATCTGTATCGGAACAACTTAGCAAGGATAGATATCAAGACAAGTTGCAGCAGATTTTCTTGGGGCTTTCTACCGTACCAAAGCAGATGGAAACATTTCTGTACAAACTACAAAACGAGCTATGCACAACCTTCACCAAAGAAATCCAGGCATGTATAATGATGCAGCGGCAAAGATATATAGAACACCTGAGATTTGGAGTGTAACATTAAGTTGTATTCTATTTCCTTGCTTAATATTGAAGTGTCCAGTCTTCTTATAAGTTTTTGATTAATTAATTAATTCCTGTTTTAAGTGCTCAATTATGCCCCTAAGTCTTTGCTTGTTAATTCCTTTTCGCTCCGTCATTTATATACTTGTAGGCAATGGCTTGGAGCCTGAAGACCCCCTCAACCAAAAAAGTCCATCAATCACTGTACTTCCACCAAAGGTGCTTTACTCTTCTAAGAAAATTCAGGGTATCTTCTCTGATAAATTACCTTTGTGAGCATAATTTATCATAAAACCTTGCATCTATTCAAATTTGCAGGTTACTAGCCATCATGTTACTCCACAGAGAAAGCCAGAGCCAGAAAAGAAGTATGCAAATCTAGTTTTCATTTATCCAACTTGTTTTCGTGCTCGCACTGATTGTGTATTGTTCTATGCTTGTTAATTCTAATTACCGCCTATAAACAATTTAAATCCATGAGTGCATCCATGTGTGCGAAAGAGTGAGAGAAAAGAAAAGTGCATCTGCGCATGGCAGTTACATACTATGTTATTGGCAGCCTTTGCTTGGATTGATCAACTAGTTGTTCTTTTGTTTTCTTGTATCTTCTAGTTGATATATATTGGTCGTTTAGTTCTTAAACTTAATTGTAATAATCATCATATCAAACAAAGAACACTGAATGCTTTCTCTTGATTCCAGTCCAGCTTTGCCTCCAAAGGTTTCTGGGCAAGCAAAAATAGTTCCGAAGGTAGAAGTGGGAGGTTGGAAGTCTGTAAAGATGGAACAACGAACATTTACGCAAGCGGCATCCCTCAGGGAGCAGAAACGCACCAGAGTTTCTTCAGAACAACAGGTGGTTCTTAATGTGCACATGTTTTTGGTCTTCCCAGTGTTGCTAAGTCAAACAAGGGTTTTTAGTTGGGATTTTGTGTATGGTGCTCGTCCTGGTTGATTGGCATGATAAAAGTAGTTGCAGAAATTTAAATTCCTTAAAAAATGAACCAACACACGATTGATGACCTCTGCTGTAAGGGTTTCATGGAAAATTTCTTCTTACTGATCAAAGAATAGTTGTCATCTAATATTCATGGTCAAAAAAACATGTTGTTCCGTATTGCAGGAAAAACAAAGTAGAGTTATTATCGATTCAGATGAGGATATTGATGGAGGTTTTTGTTGCTTGATTGATGTGAAGGAAACAGGTACGTCATAAAAGAAAATTATGAGGATTTATTATTACTGTTGATTACTGTTAGTGTCCCATCCTTCAAAAAAATCGCATGATAGGTTCTCACCATAGCTGCATATGATATATTTAAAACATACCTATATAAGAAGTCTTGAAATTAGATGGTACTACCCACAAGTAGAGAGAAATATAAAGGGTGAGAGTTTTGAATTGTGGATTTCTTGGCGACCAGAGTACATGGTTATAACTATCCTTGAAGGGCTATTTTAAGAGAGCTTTTGGCTGAACTGTGGAGAATGTAGCATCTAAAAAATGCAAATATTATTGTTCTTACCTGGGCCCCTTGTAGGCTTGCACTACTCAATTTAGAGCCGTTATTCGATCTGCTAACATTGCTCTAACCCGTTTCCCTGTTTTTTTAGGCATCAGAAACCCCATAATTGATGAATCAAAGGAAGAGACTGCAAGAATTTTGAGAAAAGCTAGGAGGCAAAAGAGAAAATACTGTAATCCTATTATTATTAATTAAAGGTATACTTGCGCATTTGTATTTGCTTTATTCTATGTACACTCTTCCATTTGTTGCTCATCTTAAATTCATTGTTAATTAAAACCCTTACTGTTCTTTAAGATCTCTGCAAAATTGAAGTATTGAAACAAGAATACAAAATGCCCTAGCATAATACGAATTGATGTTCGTAGATTTCTTAGATGAATGCTACATTTATGTGGTTTTTATATCGGGAATGCATCAGAAATTTTAGCAACAAGTCCTTTCCATGAAGTAAGCAATACACACAAGTCTCCAGTGTTGACAGTGTCAGATAAATATTTTTGGTTATCGAGTCCTATAGTTTTGATTCTATGATTTCTCACGTCCCGAAGCGTCAGAAGGTTCCAAGGAATTCTTGCCGAAGACCCACCACCGTACAGCTGTTCCCGATTAGTCGTATTTATGATCTTCTTTTTGGTTCGGTACATACTTTTGTAATGTCTCATTTGCTTCTGTCTGCCGTCTCCCAACAACTTTATTGCATGTGCAGCATTAATCAGGAAAGAGAAAAAATTCAACTTCTTGACTTTTCAGGAGGACCAACCCATATGATTCCAATACCTTGGCCGAGAAGGAAAGGAAAATGATGCACTGTTGTGTTATGGATCAAATATGTTGGGTTATTCCAAGTTAGTTGTGAAAAAAACTGTTTATTTAGTTATAAGTAGGGGAGAAAATTTCACTTTTTGAATTAGTTTTCGCATAAAATGATGAAAAATTATCAATTTATAATTCGACGTACAAAAAGAGAGATTATTGTGTTATCTCACTTGGATTGTGCAAGAGATATCTTCGCTTCTTGAGTTAAATTTTGAAGTTGAGAAAGTTCAACGGCATTTAGCAAAAATTTGTGAGCAAAGACTAAAATCTGAGTTAATCAAACTTGAAATTGAATCAATAACCAAATTGGAAGCGGAAGAAAACGAACAGATAAAGAAAAGTAGAGGTTAAGATGCCTTATTGACCTTGGGTCTGTAGAGAATGGGCTTGTATGTTGTTTCGTGGATTGGCAATGGAATATTCACGGACTACAGCACACGCGCCTCTGCAAGGCCTATGACATTTAAGCCTATGTTTATCAATTGCCAAAGATTTTTCTGTCTAAATATCTTGTATATAATACGAATTCCTAAAGAAAAATAGATGTGAAAAGGTGATTGCCTAAATGGGTTTATTATGTTGCTTGGATTTTTCTCTCCTTTTTTATGCGAACAAGTATTTCCACTTGCCATAGAACCACCGTTTTCGTGACTGGTTCTGAGGTTCATTTACTTGGAAGTTTTATATATTTATTTATTTATTTTTACTAGTAAGGAATCGGATGGGGTGGTCAACAATGTGAGCAAATGGAGATTATCAAACCATAAGCATAATATACCATGGAAACATACATACACGCATGTCTAATTTTCTGTCATCAGTCTCTTTTTTGACTCGAAAACTTTTTTTTTTTTTTTTTAATTTTCTCTTCGTAAGGACTTGAAGACACAGATTGAAAGAAGAGAATGAGCTGAAAGATATCATTCTATTTTAATTGCTTCTATTTTGCTTATTCAGCTCTTCTATAACCTTAGAAGGGAGGATTGATGTATGAATTGTTGAATTGCTAGGGGATTTTGACAATTCTTGACCACTTCAAAACTAGCACGTGGCCAGACCACAATTTTCGGTCTCCTTTTTTTGGTTTTTCAAATCATTATTGTTATCGAAGAAATAAAGAGGACAAATAATAAAAAGACTTGGCCCCCCTACGCACTAAGCTGCTAAAACAGCAATTCCATTAACGGTCCTTTTTTCGCAGCAAAGGCAGCATCACTGAAAGGTCATCAGATATGACTCTTCAATGGGCCGCTTACAAGGGCGGCTTCTGTGGAATAAAATAACAGACGATGATGCTTTATACATTTCTAATCTCTCAAGGAATGATTAGATTTGCAAAATGTTGCTTATTGAGCAATTCCTTGTCTTCTCTCAAAGACTGTAGCTAGCTTGTCTTATTAGAGAATCAAGACATTAGATAAGCCTATAGTTTAGCAAGCCTCATTTTTCAACGATATCGATGTACTCGTCGTGGGTAAGCATCTAGTAAAGCACCAAACTGGTGATTAATATTGCAACAATGCATATGATAAGGCAAGAAAGTTGTCTTGAATTTGTAAATTCATTTGATATTAGGCTCCGTTTGTTTGAGAGAAAACAAGTTTCATAGGAAAACCAATTCTTAAGGAAGTTATTTTCTTGAAAAACAAACTTCCTTGAAAATATTTTCTGTTGTTTGGTAATTATATGAAAAAGCTACCGAAAATATATTTCAACGTTTGTTTGATATAGAAAATTAAAATACAAAAACTTATGTGATTGTTATATCAACAAGTTTTGAAAAAATTTTAAAAAGACATTCATAATTTTATAATATAAGATACATTTAAAAAAATTTAATAAATTTTCATCAATACTAACTCTAAAATTTTAATTCAAAAAATAAAATGTACTTTTTTAACAATCAAATCAAATTATCAAAATTACTTGGGACAAAATTAAGTCAATATTCATATTTGGTAAAAAAGATTCTAAGTAATCTTAGCATTATTATTTTAGTAACTCAATTAAGAATTTTTTTTTTAAGAAATTAAACTGATAATTTAGTCTAAAAAATAATTTTATAAATTATTTGTTATCATCTATAGATAATTATTTATTTGATATCAAAAGATTAATGTTGGAATAATTTGTAACTAATTATTCATTACAATTACCAATAAAATTTTACAATTGATTAAAATTATAAATTATTGATTTAATTGCAAATGAATAGTGTTAAAAAAATAATGTATTTATTGATGAATTAATTAATTTTAATTTCTTTTTACAAAAAATTATAGTCTTGTAATAATCATTTTCAATCATTTAACTATAGCTTAGGTAGTGATTGAGACAATAGTAAAAAAAAGGGATAAGTTATTAAAATATTTATTATAAAAATAATTTTAAGGTGTAAAAATGGTTTTTAAGAATATTTAATGTATCTATAAATAAAAAAATCAAATATTAGTAAAGATAGAGAAAAAATAATTAAATAATTGATAATAATTGATAAGAAATAATTAAAAATTAATATGATATATTTTAAATAAAAAGAAGATAGAGAAAAAATTGTTAAAATATATCAAGAGAGAGTTATGTAACGAGAGAGCGAGACAGCTCGTGAGAAGGAAAATGTTTTCCTCTTTTGAAACTCGGTAAAACATTTTTCCAAAATTACTCTATCATTTTTCGTTGACTAGAAATCATTTTCTATTGACTTTTTTCCCGAATGTGAAACAAACACTGAAAAATGAAAAAAACAAGTTCCAAGAACTTGTTTTACTCCAAACAAACGCAGCCTTAATGCAAAAGGGGTCTGATCTATATTGTATTTTTTCTTACTTCTCCTTTTCTTTTTCTCAATAAAACACGTACGAGATAGTTTTCGTTGTAGTGGGACAAATAAATTGTGATTTTCATATATATATATGAACACATGTGTTTCATCAATTAGATCATTATTTAAAAATTAGGATAATGTACATGAATACTGAAGAAAAAAAAAAAGAATTTTCAACTCAATCATCAATTGAAACATAGAAATATATAGGATAAATTACAAGAAACGCCATGTAGTTAGGTAGATGTTTTTTTTTTTACGATAAATTTTCATTCCGGTAAATCATAAAATGACAACAATACTCTCATATATAATTAGACCTCGGGCCATCTAAAATAAAATACATCTCATTTTAAATTGTTTGCTCTCTTTTCTATTCTTTTCTCTATTTGAAGAGAGAGAAACATAATCAAATATTAAAATTTACAATTAAATCTGTCGAAATCAAACACTTTTTTTGAGTGTTCTTGTTGATTAAACGTTTCTTTCATTGATTGTGGTCGAAATGAAGATGAATTGAGGACGATTTGAAGTTGAAACGAGATATATGAAACGTAACCTATTTTTAAAATTTTTTAAAACATAAATGTATTTAATCCATAAAATTTTAGGACTAACATTACATTCATCTAATCTCAAGCGAAACCTATAAAATTTTGGATGCTTTGAAGATTTTTTTTATTTGTGATAGAAAATCCCATAAGAACCCTAATTTTGTAAATGTTTAATTTTTCCTTTGGAACATCTTATTTATCCTTTAATTGGTCGTTTTGAGCAAAACATATTAAAAATTGAGGGTTTTAAGGTTTTTAAAATGGTTAATTGGAACTATGAGAAATAGTCAAATTTTTAAGATTGATTTTTTTTTTAGGAGAATTTGATTACATGCTATAATTAATTTTGATTAATTTGTGAGTACAACTTAAAATATGATTTTTAGTGTTGATTTTTTCAGGGGAATTTGATTTTTTTTTCTAATACCAAAATTTTGGTCACAGTTCCTGCTTGCATTATTGAGATTATTTGTTGTCAAGAATGGCAATATAGATTTGTTTGTGTCATGGAGTACAACTCATAAGTGATATCCAAAAATGGTTATCAACCTCTCTAGTCACCATGTTGATATGTAATCTAAGGATTTCCTGGTTTTGATTAGTCTTATTTATTAAAGAATTCAATTTCATAAAAAAATTATTCTCATTCAGAGTCCATATGTTTTGTTGGAGATTCACGATGGTTGGACTTTTCTTCAGATGATGATGGGCGAGAAATTGTTGCTGGAAGTAGTGATGACTCTATATATGTATATGACCTTGAACAAAATAAGCTCTGCCCAGAATTTTGGCACACACGGTAGGTAAAATATTGTGATAACTTCAGTTGAACCACAATTGGACAATGGCTACATTTTTCTTTTCTTGGGTCTTTAGGGTTTTTACGTTGAGCTTACATTAATGCTTGCAAATTGTTTGGATGTCCAACCTATCCTATCTATAAGCTGAACAGAGTATTAATGTATAATCTCTGCCCAATAAAATCAGCCTTAGTTTCTACCCCAAATGATAAATGGGTTGGTGTATTACCACACAAATTATTCATACATGGCCTCGGCCAACCAATTATCAATCCTTGGTCTCTATCCTATCCCAATGCATGGTAAATGGGTAGGGCATTAAGGTAGACAACAAAGTCTTTTATTATAGAAATAGCCTGTAACAACTACATGGTTGTCAAAGTCGGGTTTATGTACTCACAAGTTGAAGATGTTGATGAATACAGTGATGACAAAGACATGATCACTGCAATTAATTTAAGTTGAAACTCTGCTTTCTCTTTCTCTCTGTTTTCCCAGAGAGTGCCGTAATAAAAAGCGGCCAGTGAAAAAAATAATAAAGGCAAACTTATAAAAATTTAAATGTTTTTTTAAATTCAAAATTTTGACATCGTAAATGAAATTATAATATATGGAGTTTTTTATATAAATATTAAAACGCGACGTGTAATCAAGATTTAGAGGAGGAGATTTTTTATTTAATTTTTTTTTCAATCGTTTCCATTTTAAGTATCCATGCAAATTAATTCAAATTAATTATTTTAAATAGCAACAAATAACTTTTTTAAATTGAGTAACATCATCATTTTTCCTCAAGACGAGCACACAACTCTCTGTTCCCTCATTCTCACTCTATATGTATAGATATGTATGTATGTTTTTATGTATAATAAGGAGCTCAATTGTTTTGTTCTTTTCTTATATAACATAAAGGAATTCAATTATTGAATCATTCAAACTGTCATGATTCCACTAATCCTAACTTGGCCAAGGAATAATCATATCACGTATACCTGCATAGTAAAGCAGGTTCCACCCCATAAATTTGATTACTTTCTCGAGTGTAATACAACTCAGTAGGCTTTTTTACTTTCTTTTTCCAATATTGAGGCATTGGTTGGGATTCCTTTTGAGACTTTGGGTGTTCAAAAGAGAGAGGAGCATCCAATGCTTAAAGAGCGTGGTTGGAGTGGGAAAAGCCAAAATTCCAGTGTGGGACAAAATCAACCCACCACTTTGATTAGTTAAAGTCCTAAAGAAGTTAACTTGCCATAGTCTGATAAGTGGCACTAGTGAGGTTTAATCTCTGAGTTAGCTGAATGATTATTGCAGTTGGCCTAATAAAGAAACAAACGAAACAACTAACTTCAAGTGGGAAAGACAATGCAATAGCTACCAATCATCTCCTAGATGAACATCACTTACCCAACCTTAAAATAAACTCCAAATCATTAGTGTATCTGTCTCTTCGTTTAATTTTATAGTATAATTAGCATCAGCCTTGGCCGTCCTGACAAAATGAGTTAGATAGATAAGATCATTTGTTGAGACCTTACATGGCAACCACCGATCCATCGACTATGTCTACATAAAGCCTAGCTTAATGTTTATTGTTTAAAATAGTGTATTTAATAACCTAAAACATCCTAATCTGACACTTAGGTCTCAACTAACCAGTGCCAAAAATTGGGCTTGGTTTGTCTGATAGATAAAGTTAGCTTAATTAACATATCTTATTATATATGAAGTTTGGTCTCCACAAAAAACCATGGTCATTTTCCATGGTAGTTAAAATATTTGCCACTAGTGCTTTTCATCTTGATCTAAAGGTATGGTAATAGTTATTGGCACCCATTCTCTTCATTTTCACGAAAATGATTGAATTTAGAATTGTGCTGTGGGATTCTTCAGTGCCTGTGTACATGCATCCCATCCCATGACCCTTCTCCCTTGAATAAATATATCTTTAAGGACAAGCAAGAAAAAAGCTGCCTTAGTACCAGCATGCAAAAACTAGCAACTCTCACCCTCTCAATTGGCACACTCTATCAAATTAGTTAAAATGGAACGACACAGGTGAGATCGCGAGGACAAAAACAACAACAAAAAACAGGCTCTCCTTCCCTCTTTCTACGTTAGTTAAATGGTAACATAAGGTTACATTAGCCAATAGCAAATGTCTACATGACACCATCCTAACAAAGTACCAATTAATTGCCCATATAATTAATAACCACAAATAGTAGTTTTATGATAAGCAAATATCGACTTGTTAGTTAAGTTTAGATTTCATTTTTGTGACCTGTACTTCTAACTATTTATTCTTAAAATATCTAAAATTGTGTGTTGAGTAGTACCGCTTAATAATGTTCATGAAGAAATTAATTTTAAAGCGTACAAAACTAGTGCAAAAACATCATTATTATTCCATGTAAAAAAAAAAAAAAGGGTTATACTGAATTATTTTTGTATGCCTGTGGTCCACCCATTTGGTGCCACGACAACTTTAATTTTGTTCCCTTCTAAACGAAAAACATTATCAATCACTCCACTGGATTCCATATCTCGTTTCGAACACAATTGGCAACTTATTAGCAAATGCAATAGTTATAGATTCCCTCTCGATTGTCCTATTATTATTCCCTAATTACAGTACTTATCTATGGATGAGGGAGTTGGGCTCAATCATAAAGCGCATTTTTGGAATCGAATTATCTCCTTCTTTGCTATTGTCAATCCCCACCATTAAAGTATAATCGAAGCATCAATGCAGAAGTGCATGTAGCGTCTAAATATCAATGGACCTAGTGCAGCGGCGAGGGTGGCCGTTGTCTCTTATGGGCCTTCAATGTGTCACTATTAGAGTTGGTAAATTGTGGACCCAACTGATTTAATTAGTAGGACCCAAACTGAGCTGTATTTTTAGGCCCAACTGCTCCCTTCACATTTACCGTGGACAAAAACATCGGTATCCTCCGTGTCACTCTGGCATTCTTCCTCCTTGCATGTTTTCTTTTCCGTTTGTTTTTTTTTCTTTTTCTTTTTTTCCCCTAACGATCCGGTTATTTAATTCTCGGGTCAGCAATTCTGCATCGAAATCAATTTTTTGCCTTAAACGAGTTTTAGACACACCTTTATATTTCAAACTAAAATATTAAGAAAATTTTCTTTATTTCACAATCTTTCTTTAGAGTTAGACTTAAAATAATAGTATAGAAAATGAACTTATTCACCATCACCGTCGACAACTCAAAAATAGATGATAAAATGTATAAAGGATGGTTTGAGGTAGGGTTTTACAAATATATATATATATATATATATATATATATATATATTTGACAACGGCAGGGATAGAGCAGGTCTGCTGTGCCAAACTACCAAATCACAGGACTTATATAGGACGGCGGAAAAGAGTAGAATCGTTTTGGATTTGTGCAGGTCTACTGTTTTTTTTTCTTTCTAACCAGCATTTTCATTGGAGCACGGCAAATACATGACTTTGTTCGAAAGTTTATGTTGTGTATCATTTTTAATTAATTAAATAAATCCATTCATAAATAGTTGACAAAAAGTTATTTGAGTAAAAAACAAGCATCAAATTTAATCCTAACCTTGTTACTTTTACCGCACTATATTACTGCCACTGTACAAATCACATAATTCCTGCTTCATAAAGCAGTGAAATAATGTAACAAATACGACCCTACCAATGGCTCCTTCTCGCAAAAGAAAAGGAAGGGAACTTTTTTATATAAAGTCATTTCCAAAATCAGCCCTGAAGATAAAAAGGAGGAATGCGGCAGTAAAATTTGACATTGTTGGTTTCATCAACGATTTTACCAAAAACCAATATTGAGTTCTATTTGTACACAAATGAAGACCGACCATGTTCTGAATTTTACTATTAATTTTAAATTTAACAATTTAAAATAAATAAATAAATAAATAAAATTATAAATAGTTAAATTATTTATGTTTTTATCATTCATTAAACAATGATTATTTAGTTTGAATTTAATAATTTAGATAAGGTAAAAAATAAAATTATAAATAGTTAAATTATTTCTGTTTTTATCATAAACGATTGTTTAGTTTGAATTCAATAATTTAGATAAGATAAACGAAGTAAAATTATGAACATTTAAATTATTTTTATTTTTATCATAAACGACTATTTATTTTGAATTCAATAATTTAGATAAGATAAACGAACTAAAATTATGAATATTTAAATTATTTTCATTTTTATCATAAATGACTATTTAGTTTGATTTCAATAATTTAGATTCAATTAATATTTATATTTAACGAATATGATGGTTATTTCCTTATAAAAATAAGAGATCCAATTTTATTTATTTATTTATCGGCAAGAATAGGTGAAAAAAAGCTATTTCAATGTAATGGATTGTTCTAGAAAGTGAAAATGCCAAGTATGAAGAAAACAATTATTGTTAGTTATTCTGTTTTCAATACTAAATTTTTGGAAATTAACGAATACATAATGGGTTAATTGGCAAAGAGATTTCTTAAATTTTATTACTATGTAATTGCAATTTTTTTATTTTTATTTTTTTGAGATTGGCTAATATACCTCACCGTTTGCACAGCGCTTAATATATATATATATCCTTCCTTTAGATTTAATTTTCCCTTTACTTTTATGATAAAACAATTTCCTTATAAAGATTTAATTTCTTATGTCCTTTTATTTAAAAAACCATTAAAAAAATCCATTCCGTCGAAAGTTACAAACCTCTCCCTTCATTTATCACATATTTACAACTTTACTCCCTCCTTTTTTTTTTTTAATTCACTGTATATGCCCCCCTCCACGCTCTTTCGCCCAACACCCATACAATACCATACTGTCCCTCTCTCTCTTCTCTCTCTCTCTAGAACGGAAAAGTAAAGACAAGACAACCTCTTTCTCTCTCTCTCCAACATTTTCTCTGCTACCTTTGAAAGTGCCAAGAGAGAGAAGGACACAAAAAGTGTATTCCAGAGAGAGATAGAAAGGGGAAGATTGTGACTTTGATGATTGTTGAGCGTGGAGGAAGTAGCAGTGCAGAAGAGAAAAATGGGGAGGGAGACAATAGCAAAAGCATTTCTTGAATACAAAGCTCTATCCTTCTCTCTGGGCCCATCAATATCAATCCCAAAACAAACTGTCACGTATTCTCCTTCTTCTACCAAAACCATTGTAAAGCTTTCAACTTTCTCTTTCACACCTCCGCATCCACTTTTTCTCAGTCTTTATTGCCTGCCCATATGACACAAAAATTTTGTTTCCCACTCAAATTATAATCGGTCGATGGGTGCTTGATAAGAATTTTATACTCCTTTCTTTTTAGTTGTCAAAAGATAGATACCCACTTGGGAGAGAAAAAAAAAGTCCTTTTTTGTTTCACCGTTGCATGTATTAGAAATTTAGAAGAATACATTTTTCTGGGGTTCTTTTTGTTTTTCTTGATCTGGGTTTTCTTTCTTTGTTGCTGAATTGGACAGAATTGACTGGCTGCTTTGAGGTTTGAGTAGAATCTGAGGAATTTTTAATTGGGTGTTGATGAAAAGATTGGCTTTGTGGTTTGGACTTTGGATTTGAGAGAGTCAAGGTTCTAATTTGGTGTTTCAAGGATTGGAGATATGACATTGAAAGAGATAAATCATGGAGCTTTTTGAATAGTTAATGCATAATTGGCTGTTGTGGAGCTGAGTCTTTTTATTTACTTCAAGGCAAGCTTGCTTGGATGTTGATCAATTTTGTTGAGTGAAATTTTGAAGCTGTGATTCACTTTGTGAGCTTTTTATGTAATTGCTCGTTTCATTTAAGGAAAAATCAAAGTTTGAGACTTCAGGCGCTGGGTTAGGAATTAAGGCTTGCGAAGCAAAAAAAGAAGGCTTTGATACCTTGCCATGCAAAGAAAGTTTTTGGCAAGCTTAAACTTGACTCTTCTAGGAAGCTCTTTTGAGATGCTGAAATTGGAAGTTTTGTTTATTCTCCTTTGACTGCTTGGACGGTACCTGGCTGCATTGTTGCTCTTCTTGGCGTCATCGAATCTGAGGTGATTGCTCTATGTATTCCATTTCTTTATTTTGTCAAAATTTACCGACACTTCATACCAGATATGTAATTTGCTATATGTTTTTATATAATTTTTTATGGTCATAAAGACTAAGATAAAGAAAGAAATGTAATACTCTGGACTAAAGTCTTACTTCTCCATTAGTGACAATCATGCTTTTTAAGATTACTGCTGGGATCCTATGGCCAATGATATCTGATGATCTTGTTTTGAGAGGTAGCTGAATTCTGTTTCAGAATGCTTGTGAGGATGTATAGTCTTATGTTTGCTGGTAAAATGTGTCTTCAACTCTAGCTCATTTTATTTGTTCCCTAGTTAATTGTTTATTTTTTAGCCATGTATTTGTTTGAAAATGAGAGTGTAGTTTAATGTTGAAGAGGCTAGAATGAGAAGCTATTTCATAGTCTCCTCGATATTTTATCGAAACTTTTGTTACTAGGTGTTTCAGGCTTGTTGAAAACTCTTCTTTCCGGGCATGGTTTCTTGCTTTCACAAGGTTCAAGGAATAGTGTTTCAAAACTTGCCACCTGCTTGTCTACTGGTTCACCTGTCAAATTTGGTTTTTGCCTTCTTCTATTTTCTGATGATGCCATCCTAAAAATCAGCATTGCTGCTTTCTACAACTAAGCGGTAGTTTTAGAGAGCATTCATCATTATCATATGTGCAGTATTATAAATGCATAATTTCATACCATATTAACCGGCACGTCAATCTCTTATGCTGCTTTGCATTCTTTTTTCTGCTTCTCATTGTCATGTGACTTGCATCCCCGTTCAATTTTTTTCCTGCAATATATTTGGTAATTAGAATATCTCTTTGTATCTTTTAGCTTATTTATGAGTTTTCGAATTGAAAACAATTTTGGTTAATACTCTTCAGCTGATGTCTTTTTTACTCATCCCCTTCCTCAAATATATCAGATATCAAGTAGCAGTACCTTTGAGAAAATTTGGATCAACAGAGCATAATACAGTCAAAGAACTAGCCACTCACTATGGCAAAAAAATCACTGAGACGCCCTGTGCGATATGAAAGAGGGCAATCGGGCTGCATGTGGGGTTTAATGAGTATGTTTGATTTCCGCCATGGTCGATCAACGCAGAAGCTGATTTCAGATAGGAGGCGTGGGACCAGGCATGCTGTTGGTAAGAACTTTCTTTGAGATGCAGATGAATCTGAATAGCTAGTGCACATGTGGCTGCATATAGGGCACAAACACACATCTACAGAATCTTTTTGTGTGGAAGGGATGGGTCAGTGCATGCAACATGCGCACAGTTTTCTTCAGAGTTCCATTGTTAACAAATTTCCTTAAATTGATGCGAATTTGGGAAGTGTCAAAGGACAGTGGTTGTGTGTGTAAGAAATTTTAATGATTGTGTTCTTGTCAAATATGTTAATCTGATTGTACTAATGCTGGACACTGGTCATTGGTTAAAGATACATTTCTAGTGCCCTGCTTTAAGCTTATGAAGCATATCGGGTGAATTTCTCTTTTCTTTTGCAGGTACTGGAACTCCTAAGAATAAGCTTAACAATCGTAATGAAAATCATCAAGGCACGATTGTAAGTGTTGACCACATATGCATCCAAACTCAATATGTCTTTCAAAATTTGCTTGATATTTGCTAGGAAGGAACTTACAGCTTAACCTGTTGTGATTGGTAAGCTATCTGTACATTACTTGACTTTTCCTATTTTAAATATACCAGGATGGTGAAGAGAGCAGAAAAGCAACAGATGATATCAATAAGCCGAGTGTGAAAAAGCTCATAGAAGAAGAGATGTTCAGTGAACAAGACATAAATAAGGAAATAAACAATCCTCAAGTAGAACCAAAACAGTCCAATTCAGAAACTGGAGACCACAAAACGAAGAACCACAAAAGAAGAAAAAGTCAAACAAAAAGTTGTGATATACACATAGAGGATCTTGATGTTGCTGAAAGCTTGGAATCTGAACAGCCTTGCCTTCATAATTTAGAGAAGCAATCTACAAACAGTCTTGATATAGGTGAAATATTGGAAGATTTCTGCTGCCAGATCCATCAGAAAAGCATAGGTTATGTGGAGCATGACCAGCATGATGAAGTTCATCATCAGCAGAACCATAAGAATCCCGACTTCAAAGAGAAATTGAGTGAGGCAATAAAACTCATAAATGAGAAACTTATTAACAGGAAAAATGTCACTGAAGATGGGGACCTCAGCCCATCCAAAGAACTGAGGGATGCACTTCAGATTCTTACTTCTGATGAGGAATTGTTTCTAAAACTCGTACAAGGTCCAAAGTCCATAATGGTGAAGCATGTTCAAAGCTTGTGGAATGCTCAGGTAGAGAAAGATGAAGACTCCAAGTCACTTGGTGAATCTAAGTTGCCGGAACAGGGGCTTCTTGACTTCAGACATTCTGATGAGGCTATCCATGGTAAGCAGCACAAATTTTTCAGAAGAAAAACCAAATCTCTGGAAAAGAACCCATCAAAGGAAAATAAGGCATCTCAAGCTTCAAATAGAATTGTTATATTAAAGCCTGGCCCGACAAGCTTGCTACTTCCTGAAAATGAAAGCAGTATTGGTTCATCGCCAGAATCTCAATTCATCAACAGAAACAAGGGACTAAATGCGAGATCTGGTTCCCACTTTTCTCTGACTGAAATTAAAAGAAAGTTGAAAAATGCAATGGGAAGAGAAAAGCAGGAAACCTCTTCTGATGGGACCTCAAAGAGATTTGCTGACAAACAAAAGGCTGTGGGAAATAGTGAGAAAGGATTCAAGGAGAACCTTGGAAGGAATTCTCCAAGTAAAGACCATTTCTTTATTGAAAAAATTGCTAGACCTCCCTTAAGTGGCAAAATGAGAGAGAAAACTGGCAAGTTGAAAGAATCTGAAATAAGCACGGAACATGAAGTTGCTATATATCCCAAGCAACGGGCATCTAACATCTACATTGAGGCCAAGAAACATCTCTCTGAGCTGCTGAGCACTGGCCAGGGGGATGTGGATTTTTCAAGTGGACAGGTTCCGAAAACCCTTGGCAGGATTCTCTCCCTTCCTGAGTACAATTTTTCGCCACTTGGTAGTCCAGGAAGAGATTGGGAGCAAGGCTTTCTGACAGCACAGATGAGATTTTCTGCCAATGACAAATTTCAGAAACATGAAACCAATGTCAGCCATTTAGGTCGAACAGCATTAAACTCAGAGCCTCAGTCATCTGTTTTCATTGACAGCGTCAGGGATGAAAAACAAGCTTCTTCAAACCCAAATGCAAATGCCTCAAATGAACTTCATGATAAAGAAGAGAAAACCTTGTGCTCTATTGGAGATGAGATGCCTTCTGAAGGTAGTGTTTCTTTATCATATGACATAGATAGATAAATCATCTTGCTGATAATTTTTCCCAATATTGGCCTTCTCAAAATTTTCTGCAGGTGATGTGGAGGTTGTAAAAGATACTGAAATTGCAATTGAAGAAGAGAGCAATTTCTTAGATACTCTCTCTGAACCAAGTCGCTCTCCTCTCTCTGAAGATCACCAAAATGGTGATATGTTTGAAGTTTGTGATACGAAAGAAAATTCGGAATGCTTGGAACAAGTAATTTTACTGGTTGCCTGTCGTTGTTCTTCATCACATATTTTTAACATTTTATCCTAATGGTTCTGCTGCTCCTTTTCAGGACTCATTTGAGGAAAATGAACCTCTATCTTCTTCACTAACATCTCCATCAACCTCTTCAAACACCAAAAAACTTAACTGTCTAGAGAGTACTTCTGAGATACCAGAGCGGCCTAGTCCTATATCTGTTCTTGAGCCACTTTTCACAGAGGAGGACATCAGCCCAGCAAGCAGCAGACTTGAACCTGGTAGGTCTTCATAAAGAAAGTTCAATGACTTCCAGTAGCTGTTTGGGACTTCACATCACATGGTTTTCAAGCTAATTTTAGTTCATTCTCTTATGTATCAGTTGAACTACCAGTGCAACCCTTGAGAATTCAATTTGAAGAATATGAATCTTCAGCTGCAGATCAAAACATCCCTCTGAAAGCTTCTATAGACGACAAGGAATCAGTATTTGAGTACGTAAAAGCAGTGCTTCAGGCCTCTGGCATGAAGTGGGATGAATTTTATATGAGGTCACATTCTTCAGAACAGCTTCTTGACCCATCAATATTTTTTGAGATAGAATTCTTTTCCAACCAGCTTTGTTGTGACAAGAAGCTTCTCTTTGATTCTATTAACGAAGTTCTCCTGGAGGTATATGGGCGGTATTTTGGTTGCTTCCCTGGGTTATCATGTGTAAAATCTACCATCCGGCCTGTCCCAGACATGAAAAATGGCATTTATGAGGTTTGGGAAGTTGTCTCTTGGCATCTTCTCCCATTGCCAATGCCTCGTACCTTGGATCAGCTCGTCAAGAAAGATATGGCTAAAACTGGAACGTGGATGGACCTTCGATATGATGTTGAAACTATCCTTGTTGAAATTGGTGAAGCCATTTTTGAAGATTTGATGGAAGAAGCCATCTTCGGAGATCTAATGGAAGTTAATTTATTCATCTGTGTAAATGAAAGTTCAGAAGGTGGAAATCGCTCTATTCCATCTGAGTTGAAGGAAAATGAGAGCAATCCGGACTCCTAGAAGACATTTTCTTCTATTCGTTTATTGACCAACCTTGTGTCTTGGTGGGAATGCAAGCAAGTCAATGCTTGTGCATCAGGAGGATGGACGATAACGCAAACATGGAGTAGCCTCATTTGGCCCTCTTGTATGACTTGACATGGTACTTCTTTAACTTTGCTGTTGAAATCATGTACATATAACACCACAGCTGGGAAGCTCTACTAAACACAAGGCATCAAACAAATGAATAAGGACCCACGCTACTTCATGGGCAAAAATACAAACCCAATGCGCAAGTGCTTCTTGCTGCAGTGTGAACTGCTTGATTTCCATGGCAGTTTTCGCGATCAGGACCAGATCAGTGCCCTGCACTCGGTGAGAATAGTAGCTTCCAACTCTGTAGAATTTGTAGAAATTGGTGTCTTGTGTCTTATTAAATTAGGTTGTGTGCATTTTTTCTTCTTTTGGGGCGTATTTAATTCATTCTTCTGTTGAGGTTGTGTTGATGTTTTTCCTTCTGTATTTACAAAGCTGGGATTGAGTTGTGACTATTTTAGTCGCTGGGGGGTATGACACTGAGTGGTGTGTGCAAATAACAAGCTGGGACTGTTGTGCTTTGAATCACTAATACTCAATACAGATTACATATACTTGATCTACATGATAACTGTGCTCTAGTTCAGTATTATACTATCCTTGATGTCCTAATATAATATTCCCGGACACACATGCTTAAGAGATATGACATTATCTTCATTAATCGTTAAAAAGAAGCAACCAAGCACTTCACCAAAATTCCCAAATTTTATGGAGCGTGTATTTAATCATCCATACCTGAATCCCATGTTTGATGTTTGTTCTTCTTCCTTCTTTTTCTCTGGGCCTCTTTATCTGTAACGTGATTGGCAAATTGCACTCTACCTCACTGAATAGGATTCATATATTTTAAGCTCGCAGTCATGGCCTGGACAGGAATTTCTTCTGCTAAAGAGCCTCCAGATAAAGCAAAAGGAGAGGTTCAAATGCTTCTCGAGCTAGGTTTGCATACCATAATTAAGCCTGTTCCTTTTCGAATTTGAGAGAGGAGGTAATCCATATTTAGATTGTTGTATTCTTAAGAAATCTCTTTCTCCTTACCTCCTTCTAATTTCAGACCTAAGATGATAAACCTGAGGCAAGACGCCAATGCTACTTATTGCTTATGTTGAAGCGTTAGATTTAATTAACAGAAATGCATCATCGTGTGCGCAAGAGCCCATGACTATAAACCATTCAAAAGGCATTATGCAACTTCAGGGCCTAATCAAGAGGCCTGTTAGGACTTCTCAACAACTGTTTGTGGTGGCCCTGCTAAGATACTCCAATTAGATGAGCTTCGTAGTTTACTAGGATATATGCATGTTTTTTTTTTTTTTTTTTTTTTTCAATATTGCCTCAAACAACGTTACCGTTTTGGGCTTTTGGCAATTTAAGAGGCCAACACCAACTCATTTACAAAAGGGCAAAACCCACAACATCTTGTGTCAGTTGAAAAATGATAAAATGGATTTGATTCAAGTCCTAAACCAACAGGAATTTACTGTAGCAACTCTAAGAATTTATTATAGCAACTGCATATTACATCAATTAATCAAACTATTGTTATCCATATAAAGCTAATTAGTAAATAATTTTTCAGGACACTCAACCATGGAGTTCGAATTTTATTGTATTGGATGATACAAACACTTTCCGGTTCCTATGCGCATGTCTCGTGGCGCGTAACGTGCATTTATGAAATCATATGCATCTAAGATTTTGAAAAATAAATAAAGATAAATAACAAAGAAAATCATATGCTGCACAACGAAGTACAAGATTAATTTAATCTTTGATGTGACAAGGAGCATTTCCTTAACATTATAAATATGCATTTACCCCACCTTACCCCCAAGTCCCGATGGTTCGGATTATAGATACCTTCATTGTTTTGCATTGTCATAAACAATTGTCAAATCGTCAATCCACAAAAGGAAGCTAGTAACCGAGCCCAATTTTCAAATGCCCTTGGAACAATCCACCCATCCAAATGGCCATCACTCTTGGTTTTATATTAGATTGTAACCCACACTTGGCTCCGGACGAATTTTTTGAAAAAAAAGCTAGGTGCATTTTCTTATTGTATTATTTGTTGATGTAAGTGTTGTGTAACTATATGATAAAGGTTTTTTATGTTATAAATTTTTATCACATTGAAATGCAAAGTCATTTAATAAGGACAAATTGAAATATTTCAAGGCAAGAAATGCATTTGTAGAGCTTCTCTATCACATGACGTGGGAAGTCAATGTATAGAAAAAGAAAAATTATAAACCAATAACATTGATTTGATAACATTTGTTATGTCCTTTGAGCAAAGCAAAATTTATAGTGGTCTAGGCTTTTATAGTCTCAATATGGTGATATTATTTTAACAATATGCATTTGAATGGATATGAGCAAAGCTATTTTGTTCCAAATAGCTTGTAGTAAAATGCACATAACTTAATTGCGATGTTTTAGCGTAAAAAATAGTGTTATATGTAGATGATAAGAAGGTTCTTTCAACTAACATAAATTGGCTTGCTCTATAGATAATTGGCCAAATAACTTCATGCTTAACTCAACATCAAACGCAATCCAAACAACCTCGATTTATCATCAAATTTGAATTTTAATAAGCTCTAACAACGTTAAGCATTTCCAATATCATAAGTCAAATCCATCACAAGACACATATATACAATCCTCCATTAAACCTATCTAAACTAAACCATCCTTCATCAACACTACTCTCCAATTATTCAACCAATCAAGCCAAGCAACCATAGATAAATCAAACCCATTAACAAGTCAAATCTATCACACAATAACACAATCCAATATCTTTCATTAAACTAAACAACCATTCACATGCATGCAAAACCATGCATCCTAATCTTAGTTGAATATATTGAACAAGTCAAGTCATCCAAAATCAAGTAACTACAAATAAACCTCAATTAATCATTCACAAAGCCATTATAGAATTATATCAAGCAACATTATCGTTATCAAATCAATAAGCCAAAGCCAAATTCATCCTAAGTTACCCAACACACATAAACCAATCTCAATTCACTCGTATGAATCACCAAAGTCATGAATATTCATCAATTAAGTTCAATCCAACAATTAGTCACATAACCCTAAACTAAGAATTTCCAAATTTACATAAACACCACATTATCCATCTAAATCTATAATTAAACATGTATCCATCATTATTACAATGGTCATTCACCAATTAATTATTTATTCAATCACATTATAGCATAAAGTCTCCATTTGATAACTAACCAAACCCTAGAATTTCTAAGTTTACACGAGCACCACATTTAAGACAAGCAATTTATAATTAAATACATGCCATGACCTCATATTAATTAATCATTGGTCAATTTCATAATCCAAATATCAATTTCACACAAATAATTCAAAGGCATAATTTGAAATCCTTGATTTCTCAAGAATATAATTCACCAAATAATTGCTCTAAGTCTCGTAGTGAGTTAAAAAGTTATACTTACCTTAGGTTTGATTGAAGATGAAATTACTTTAAAACCCTAAAAATCACACCTCTCTTCCTTCCCCAAATTTTTGACCAAAACAACCCCCTCTTCCTCTTCCTTCTTTTCGGCAATTTACTCCTCCTTTCGGCCAAGCTTACTTCTTCTTAGTAATTTCAGCTCCTCCCTTGGTAAATTTTGGTCTCTCTTGCTTTCTCTCTTATGATTTAGTCTCTTTTGCTCTCTTTCTCTCTTAGTGTTCGTGCTCTTTAAAAATAAAAGGATGGAGGCAAATGTAATGTTAAATAAAATCAAGCACAACTTTTCCCTTTTTATTTTCCTCTTTTAGCCAAAACTTTTATCCCAAAAAACCCTTAACGAGCCGCATGTCTTAGCGTGATATTTTACACTTAGATAATTTAATTTAGGTGGAACATCTAATTAGGCTATTATTTCCTAAATTAATATATGTTTAGGTCACTAGTTAAATTTGAAATCCTAACTTATACATGGACAATAATTATTTAATTGAATTATTTTTACTAAGCTTTTCACTTGTTAATTAATGTACTATTCACATATAACACTTAACAAAAGTTAATTTTGCAAATCAAATACTTATCACCAATAACACAAGCATGACATGGGTATATTTAGCAAAATAAATATTCACACAAAGTATAGAAATTAAATCTAGATGTTACACATATGGCTCTTGGGCATACATATCTAACACAGGGGAATTAAGAAGTCCATTTTTTTAGATACTAATTTCTATATAAAGGATGGATCGAGGACCAGTTCTATAAGGGTTTATGGTAACTAAATTTGGAAAGTTGGCTTGAGAGTACCTAAGGGTTAAAAACATAAAAAGAAAGAAAAAAAACTTCTATTTTTTTCCCTTTAATTATTCCTATCCTACCCTAAATTAGGTAAGTTTCTATTTCAACATGTGAGATTTATC
The DNA here is from genome assembly GCA_963924115.1 of Dovyalis caffra. NCBI lineage: Eukaryota > Viridiplantae > Streptophyta > Magnoliopsida > Malpighiales > Salicaceae > Dovyalis > Dovyalis caffra. The sequence goes on from CAWUPB010001173.1 coordinate 24,595,799, forward strand.
TTTTCTAAGATAGATCTTCTCTCGTTCAATCTAATTCTTAATCTTATTTTCTCACCTATTTCTATGGCTCTATAGTGTGCACAAACAATGGTGTTGGTATTTAATATTATCAAATTTTAAAGGATAAAAAGCATATTTATCCCTCAACTATTACCCAACTCTTAATTGAGTTGCTCATCTATTGAACATTACCCAATTAACAAGACCTTTGTCTCTAAAATCATTAAAAAAAAAACTATTTGTCTTAATACAATGTTGTTTATGCCATAAATTTTAATGATGGAATTTATTTGCCGATGTTTAATAGATGGGGAATCCAATTGAAAATCATTTTCGTTTGAGAAATTATTTGAGAATTGTGTGATAATTGAAGGACATTCCTTTATCAATTTAAAATGATTAAATTTTCAAAATAAATCTAAAATCAATATATTGAAAGAGATTTTTTTTTCTCTTTGTGAATTAATTATTGAAGGAGTATGTTTACATTGCCAAAAATTGATCATATGTAAGAGGCAATTATTTTTTCCTTTGGTCTTTTATGTTTGAGACTTTATTGCATCGTCGTCTAAAATCTAAATTGGTTTTAAAACATCATTCAGTTTATGCTACTTGTATTCAAAATATATAGTTTTTTTTTTTGTTATTTATATTTTTAAGTTCTATTATATTGTTTATTTGAATATGTCCTATATATATTTACTAAATTCTAATCCATGTAATCTAATCAAGTGTCAAGTAAAAAATCATACATTAAGCTATTATGTTATAAATCATTAACAAAAAAGACTCCTCCATCCAAATTTAAAATCATACTTGGCACGCATTTCAAAAGTTTTGTGTAATTACTTTTAAAGTGTTTTTTTCGGAATAATGAATTTGGAAGAAATGAAGTAGAGGTGCTTACAAGTAATTGGACTATAATGTGGTGTAATATGAGTGTTTAGGTGGGTTGTTTTTATTTTTTTTCTATTTGTGTTAATTGAACCGTTAAAAAATGATGAGATGTTATTGAGACAAGAATTATCTCAATGGCATCTCATTTTGTTGATTAAAGATGAATAACCGGAAATAGATTAAATCTTATATATTTTTTTATATATAAGAAACACAAAATAAATAGGTTTTTTTTTTTTTTTTTTTTGCTTCTTCTTGTAAATAAGAGTGAGGAAGCAACAATTAGCTAAAAGCCCTGCGTCAAACAAATCTCTTTAAAAAGCTTTTACTTTAGGAGGAAAACGTCCACATTTGATAAAAATCTTAACGATCTTATCCCAATCAAGTTAAATAATCAAGATTTGTTTAGGCAACATGTGCATGGATTTTTGAACTAACTAATATTACAAACTAGAGATCAAATATCGTGAATCGATCTAAACCGAAGATGATGAGCATTAGAGTCAAAATAGGAAGTTCTAAAGCTGAAACAATAAAAGCAAATCATAGAATAGTAATAAAAAATTAATTTTCTTAACTAAGATCAAGTATATTGCTTCATTTTTTAAATTTATAAAACACGAAACTGGAAACATCATCGTAATCATAAACTACATATTATTAAAGAATCAAAATTATCATGCCTCTTAGATTTAGTTTTTACGTGGAAAAAATTGTTATTAATATATTTCCATTTCTAGGCATGAAAGAATTATCACCTTACACATATATTGTAATATAGTTATAAACAAGATCTCTTATAAGATAGATTTTAGAGAAGATTTCGATGCAATGTTGTAAACATGAGGCTTTATGTAATATTTTTTTTTTTTTTTACGGATAAGATTCTCATACAACTACAAGTTTATAAACATGAGGTTTTACTCAATGCTATTTTTTTCTTTCGACCATAGGTTTTATTTCTCTCTTGGTGAAAAAAAAAGTTGTCTTTTATAGCTTGAAGTTGCTTTTTTTTTCTTTAATTACTTTGTTATTTGATTGTTTTGGATTACTTCTATAGCTACCATCATTCTTCTCTTACTCACTTGACTTGTTGTAAATTCATCTCTTTATTTGATTTGTTAGATATATTTATATGTCTTTCAAGATCCATGTCTATAGTGATCATATTTTAGTATCTTTGGTACAAGTCAAAACTCTTAACATTTTAAAAGGCTTTTTCTCTCGTAAGATGAGAATAGCATATGATTTATAAATAAGTTTTGTTAGGATACAAGAAAAATAAAAAAGAAGGAAGAGTGTAAAATTAATCAAATGGGCAAGACTTCTCCCATATTTTTGGAAAAATTACTATAATTCTAAATCATGTTCAATCAAAACACATAAATATAACTACTAATGAACTTTTCTACACAAATGCAAGAGAAATGAATACCATGTATAATATGAAAGTAATCTAACACCAAAAACTCAATAAATCACAAAAATAGTAAACAACTCAATGTTGTTTTTTTAAAATAAAAACAATTAATATCAATGCTTATATGCTTTATGATTTATCATTTTACATGACAAACATCAAAATAAATACAAAAAAAAAAAGCAAGTACTCACATACTTCGTAATTTATCATAACACCACAAACATCAAAATAAACTCCAAAAACAAGGTATTGTTATCATAAAAATAACATAAATCCCATATTGTCCCATAAACAAATATGCGCAACATTTTTTTGTAATAAAAACATGCATAGTATTTTACTATATTTCTATTTGGTTGGACAATGAAATTGTAATACCATTATAGTTAAAAATGGATCATCCTCGATCCTCATCGTCTTTAACCAAAGCAAAAAATCAACAAATAAAATAATTCCCATGTCCCTCAAAAGACAATGATAATATCCATCACATTTTCACCCCGTGAAAAAGCCCCGATATGCATTACCAAAAATTGATCATATGTAATAGGCAATTATTTTTTCTTTTGGTCTTTTATGTTTGAGACTTTATTGCATTGTCATTTAAAATCTAGACTCGGTTTAAAAACATCACTCATTTTATGCTACCTTTATTCAAAAAAAAAAAAAAAAAATATATATATATATATATATATATATATTGTTATTTATATTTACAAGTTCTATTGCATTATTTATTCAAATATGTCCGAAATATATTTACTAATTTTTGATCAATGTAATCTAATTAAATGTCAAGTAAAAAACCATACATTGAGTCGTTAGGTTATAAATCATTAACAAAAAAGACTTCTCCATCCAAATTTAAAATCAAACTTGGCACGCATTTTGAAAGTTTTGTGTAATTACTTTTAAAGTGTTTTTTTTTTTAAATATTGATCATCTTGGTAGCTTAAAACTTCAAATTAAATATCTTTATTTTCTTTAGAAAAAAATAGTTTAATATTCAATTGAAAATATGTAAATTCTAAAGTCCGAAGTGATGGTCTTCTCCAAACCAATTCATAGATCTTAATTGTCTCTCTCTCTCACACACACACACACATAGAATGTAAAATTAATCAAATAGGCAAGACTTCTCCCATATTTGTGGAAAAATTACTACAATTCTAAATCATGTTCAATCAAAACACATAAATATAACTACTAATGAACTTTTCTACAAAAATGCAAGAGAAATGAATACCATGCATAATATGAACGTATTCTAACGCCAAAAACTCAATAAATCACAAAAATAGTAAATTGCTCAATGTTGTTTTTTCAAAATAAAAATAATTAATATCAACACTTATATGTTTTATGATTTATCATTTTACATGATAAACATCAAAATAAATACAAAAAAAACAACACTCACGTGCTTCGTAATTTATCATTTTACACCATAAACATCAAAATAAACACCAAAAACAAGGTATTATTATCATACAAATAACTTAAATCCCATATTGTCCCATAAATGGATATGTGCAAAAAACTTTTATAATAAAAACATGTATAGTATTTTACTATATTTCTATTTGGTTGGAAAGTGAAACTTTAATACCATTATAGTTAAAAATGGATCATCCTCAATCCTTTTCGTCTTTAACCAAAACAAACAACCAATAAACAAAATAATTCCCATGTCCCTCACAATACAACAATAATATCCATCACATTTTCTCCACATGAAAAAGCCCTAATATGCATTACCGAAAATTGATCATATGTAATAGCCAATTATTTTTTCCATTGGTTTTTTATGTTTGAGACTTTATTACATTGTCCTCTAAAATCTAGACTAGATTTTAAACATCATTCAATTTATGCTACTTGTATTCAAAATATATGGTTTTTTTTTTTGTTATTTATATTGACAAGTTCTATTACATTATTTATTTGAATATGTCCGAGATATATTTACTAATTTCCGATCCATGTAATCTAATTAAATGTCAAGTAAAAAACCATATATTGAGTTGTTGGGTAATAAATCATTAACAAAAAAGACTCCTCTATCCAAATTTAAAATCATACTTGGCATGCATTTCGAAAGTTTTGTATAATTACTTTTAAAGTATTTTTTTTTTTTAAGATATTGACCATCTCGGTTGCTTAAAACTTAAAATTAAATATCTTTATTTGCTTTAGAAAAAAATAGTTTAATATTCAACCGAAAATATGTAAATTCTAAAGTTTGAAGTAAAGGTCTTCTCCAAACTAATTCATAGATTTTAATTGTCACATATATATATATATATATATATATATAGAAGATTTAATCCATTTTTGGTTATTTATCTTTAATCAACAAAATAAGATGCCATTGAGATAATTCTTGTCTTAATAACATCTCACCATTTTTTACCAATGCAATTAACACACATAGAAAAAAATAAAAAATAACCCACCTAAATGCCCCCATTACACCACGTTATAGTCCAGCTTACTTGCAAGCATCTCTCGCTTCACCTTTCCCAAATTCGTTCCTCGTAAACACAAAATAAAAAGGTCTTTTTTTTTCCTTCTTCTTGTAAATAAGACCGAGAAAGCAACAACTAGCTAAAAGCCATGCATAAACAAATCTTTTTAAAAAGCTTTTACTTTAGGAGGAGAATGTCCATACTTGATATAAATCTAGAATGTCCACACTTGATATAAATCTTAATGTTCTTATCCCAATTGAGCTAAACAATCAAGATTTGTCCAGGCAACGTGTGCATGCGTTTTTGAACTAGCCAATATCATAAACTAGAAATTGAATATCATGAATCGATCTAAACCGAAGATGATGAGCATCATAGTCAAAATAGAAAGTTCTAAAACCGAAACAATAAAAGCAAATCATAAAATAATAATAAAAAAATCAATTTTCTTAACAAAGATCTAGTATATTGCTTCATTTTTTTAACTTTATAAAACACGAAACAGAAACATCATCATAATTGTAAACTCGCGTATCCTTAAAGAATCAAAATTAACATGTATCTTAGATTTAGTTTTTAAGTGGAAAAAATTGTTGTTGATATATTTCCATTTCTAGGCATGAAATAATTATCACCTTTTAAATATATTTTAATATAATTATAAACAAGATCTCTTATAAGATAGATTTTAGAGAAGATTTAGATGCAACATTGTAAACGTAAGGCTTTATGTAATATTTTTTTCACATATAAGATTCTCATACAACTACAACGTTATAAACACAAGGTTTTACGCAATGTTTTTTTTTTCGTTTGACCATGGGGTTTTATTTTTCTCGTGGCGAAAAAAAAGTTTAATCTTTTATAGCTTGGAGTTGCTTTTTTTTTTTTTTCTTTAATTACTTTATTATTTGATTGTTTTGGATTGCTTCTATAGCCGCCATCGTTCTTCTCTTATTTAGCTAACTTGTTGTAAATTCATCTTTATATTTGATTTGTTAGATATATTTATATGTTTGTCAAGATCCATGTCTCTAGTGATCATATTTTAGAATCTTTAGTACAAGTCAAAACTCTTAACATTTTGAAAAGCTTTTTATCTTGTAAGATGAGAATAACATATGATTTATAAATAAGTTTGTTTAGATTACAAGAAAAAAAAAAGAAGGAAGAGTGTAAAATTAATCAAATGGGCAAGACTTCTCCCATGTTCGTGGAAAAATTACTACAATTCTAAATCATGTTCAATCAAAACATATAAATATAACTAATAATGAATTTTTCTACGCAAAAGCAAGAGAGATGAATACCATGCATAATATGAACGTAATCTAACACCGAAAACTCAATAAATCACAAAAATAGTAAATTGCTCAATGTTGTTTTTTCAAGATAAAAATAATTAATATCAACACTTATAAGCTTTATGATTTATCATTTTACATGACAAACATCAAAATAAACACAAAAAAACAACATTTACATACTTCATGATTTATAGTTTTACACGATAAATATCAAAATAAACACTAAAAACAAGTTATTATTATCATGCAGATAACTCAAATCCCATATTGTCCTATAAACGGACATGCGCATAATCTTCTTATAATAAAAACATGTATAGTATTTTACTGTATTTTTATTTGGTTGGAAAGTGAAGCTTAAATACCATTACAGTAAAAATTGGATCATCCTCTATCCTTATCATCTGTAGCCAAAGCAAACAACCAGCAAACAAAATAATTTCCATTTCCCTCAAAATACAATAATAATATCCATCGCATTTTTCACCCCGTGAAAAAGCCCTAAACTCGCACTGCACAGTTCCAAATTAATTGCAGGCATTCCCTCCCAACTCCCCATTTCACCCCTCCAAAATTCCTCCACAGAAACACAAAACGCTAAAGTCCCAAGGCTAAACAAGTAAAACCAAACCAAAAAAATAAAAAAAATCAAATTTTAACATTATTATTATTATTTTCTTTGAACGAGTAGATCGCTTCGGTTTCTCTTCTTCCTTCCAAGTTCCAACACAGGAAACAAGCAACAACATCGTCATCGTCATCATCATCATCATCGTCGTCGTCGTCGTCGTCATCAAAATAAACAAGAAATAGCCAAAGAGTCAAACCCTCTCTTCTCTTCTTTCACTGTCTCTCTCTACGCTAAAAAAAATAAAAAAGCAGACTACTCTTCTCTCTCTCTCTCTCTCTCTCTCTCTCTCTCTTCGAATCTTAAATTTCTTTCGAGGTAAGATTTTTATTCATTTTATTTATTTTGTCACTTCTCTCTATGTTCTCTCTGTTAATAGCAATCTTTTTCCTTTTTGCTTCAATTACGAATTTGCCATCAAAACCCTAGCTTCCTTTATAGCTTGCTTATCGTGTTCGAGCTTAAGGAATCAGAGTTTGGTGTAAACCCTAGTTTTGATTTGTGTTCTAAATCAGGGTTTTCTTGCTCGTGGATTTGACACTTTTGCGTGTGAATTGTTGATTTAGATTGATTAAAGGTATTGTTTTTATGGTAATTTGGAGTAGATTTGTGGATATTGTGGTTATTATATTGGGTTTGGATTCATATCGCGTGTTTGGGGTTTTAGTCGCTTGAGGTTGCTGGGTTTAGATGGGCAGATTGAATTTTGAGTTATTAGTGATAGTTTTTAAGCTTACGTTTTGTAGATCAAAGTAAATTTGATTAGTTTGTGGTGTTGTTTTAGAACTAACATTGCAAGTTTGGTTACTTGATTAGGATTTTGAATCAGAGCAAGTAACACATACTTGGGTCTCATGTAATTTCAGTTGAAAAGTTTATTGCTTTGAAGTTTATGATCGACTTTTGTTCGTAATATTTGATATTAGAAATCCTAAATATGCTTGTTCTGGGACCACTGGATGGGGCAGGGAAAGAGGGGGCCTTTGAGTGGTCCAAATTAGCTACACGGATATAAGAGATGCTTGCAACTCCAAAATGCTGACTAGGTTTTGAAATTTTTACCTCGTGGCTTGTTTGTTTATTTGGTTATTGGCGAATGAAAAAGATTATTTTGGTTTGTTTACCTGATATTTTATTATCAGCAGTTTAGAGTTCCAACTTCCAAGTCTTTATTTTCCCTTCAAAACACCATTTGCAGTTCTGTCTGAAATTTGTGTTGATCTCATGATAAATTAAACTAGCAAGTGAAGAAAGCAAACCTTTTTTTGATTTTAACTTGTGTGTCTAGGATATGCTGTTGTGGCTCTTCATGGCATCATTATTCGGTACATTTTCATGTCACTGGATTCATTTAAACCCTTTGCTATAGTTTTATCTTTCCTTTTATTTTTTTATTTTTTTTATCTTTGCCGTTTCCATTGTGTTCAACAGGTCAGTTGTGTTTGCTATGAAAAAATAATTGGACTAATAGCCACAGGAAGTCGTGCTCGTCATCTAAGAGTTTGGTGCTTGGGAAAAACAGCCTTTTCAATTCTAATTATATGGCTGTCGATGGAATTTATCAATTAACTTGTATATTTCATGCTTGAGGTCATACAGGTGAGTTTGTTTTTGCATTTCTTTGAATCCGTAGCTTCTGTGTTGTCTTGGATTTCTACATGATTTGAATACTTTTTTCTCAATGCAGTTTAGCTATAGAGCTTGTAATTGTTCGATGTTGGGAGAAGTATGCGGATGGTAGTCTGGAGAAATGCAAAGGTATCATGCTGCCAGCTGCACTAGTGCAGTTAACAATAGCTCTATTGGAGGGGCATCTGCTAGAGATAACACCCGGACTGATTCATCGTCATTGGCATCCAACTTCTCTTTAAACCCTAGGTAAATTGGTTTTCAATATATTTTTGTCGTCCATGACTGTTGATAATTATTCAGTGGCATCTGACTCTGAACACAGTCACATTTCTAGTTTCATGTACAATACAATGCCAACATGCCTCTGGTCTTGTGATAAGTTTTTATGTGTTACATCAGTCAGTGCCTAGTTCTCTTGTTTTATTCAGCTGCACATTAACTTTTAGATATTGAGATTTTTCCTGTGTTCCTAGTTCCTGCTGTCAGTAGGATGATCTTTCTTTTTCTTTACAAATAGATACAATCCACTGCAGTTTTCTTCGAAGAGTTGCATCATTTTTAACATTGTTAGGGGCAAATTTGCTGTTCATGATTGTATAACTCAAACTGTTGTTCTGTACTGTGTAGGCGGCCGCCTCCACCGATACCGTACAAGTTGAAGTGTGATAAAGAACCTTTGAATTCCCGGTAACTTCATTAATAGCACCACTTACAGCACAAAAAAAAAAAAAAGAAAAAGGAAAATAATATTTGCTGTGGTACCCATTTTTGTTCAGTTAGTTGTTTCTTCCTTTTTTTGGAATTATGTCAGTTAAGAATTTAATACTTTCATTATGATATTGGATGCTTGCTGTTTAAAATTTCTTCCTCGTTGATCTTTATTTGTCGGTTATGGTTCTTACACATTGTATAATCATCTCTTTCTAAATCTTAGACTTGGCCCCCCTGACTTTCATCCCCAAACTCCAAATTGCCCTGAGGAGACTCTCCCTAAAGAATATGTTGCGTCTGGATATAAGGAAGCAGTTGAAGGACTTGAGGTATTTTTTCATTCATTAATGCTTTGCCACAGACAGCATGTATCAATGTGGACGACATGCTACATTTTAGTAGCTGTTTGGTCTTCGTTTACTTTTTTTCCTTCCCATTTGACTTTTTATCGAATGGCACACACATATTCAGATTCTTGTGCTTAATTCAATTAGCATATAAATATTGATGTCTTTCTCAAAAAAAAAAAAAAAAAAAAAAAAGGTAGTTTTGATGTTTTTAGCTTGTTTTAATAAAAACTGATATTTTAAACACTGCCCCAGGGAAAAAATCTTTATTCCCTTTTTAAGCTTATGATGCTATCCCTGCTCACGCTTTCTTAACCCCAAACTTGCCAGAGGAAATTGCATTTGAGGGATCCCTTTATATTTCATTGCTTAAGTGCTTTGAATTCTAAGAATTGGGTAGTTAATAATATGTACTCTTTAAAATTAGATCTTTATATTTGCATGCAAATATTTACAAGCCTTGATTTCGATAATTTATTTATTGTTTATTTTCTGGGTTCTCAGGAAAGCAGAGAAATCTCACACACTCAGGCTCAAAATTTTACCAGTCCTGCTGTCAAAAAATGCAAAGAGGTTAATCACGTATATTTGGAAGCTATGATGTCTTTTATTTTTTGTAATTTATAGGAAGATATGATGTTTGTTTCATTTTTGTTCACACATGGAAAAACTACTCAATGAAGATGATTAGCAGTTACTGATAGTGGAATTTTGCTCTTTCAGGCTATCAGAAAATGTCTGAGGGCTATTAATGAGTCTCGTGCACAAAAGCGCAAGGTATGCCTTTTCCATTTCTAATTATGTGTTGTACTTATGGAAGCTTTTTCTGCTGTGAATGCTCTATCTTGCTCCTTATATGTTGATCCCACGTGTATCTGAAAATATGTCTTTTATGATCTCATCATTGAGTCTGAACATCCTATGCTTGTCATGACAGGCTGGTCAAGTGTATGGTGTGCCTCTTTCTGTTCCATTATTAACTAAGCCGGGTGTATTTCCTGAACAAAGACCTTGTGGTGAAGACTTCAAGAAGAAATGGATTGAGGTATATGGTTTCCATGCTTCTCTATAAGAAAATGTGCCTGCTATGATGAATCGATAGTATCTCACCTCTATTTCTCTATAACTGTTTGCTAGAGTTATATGTTAATACCTGGTTGGAAAAGGCAATCTTGCAAATCTGCCTGGTCAATGGACCTATTTTGGCTGACTTACCTTCCTAAAAGCCCGTGTGGATGCCTAGAGGAAATGTGATGCAATGCCATTTCTAAACCTACTTAAGTTCAAATTTTGAATGAGAAAACTTGCTATGCTTTATCTTGGCAAGTACAAAAAACTACATACTTGTAGCATGCTTGGCTTTTCTGTCTAGTTATGCTTAAAGTTTTGACAATTAAGTTGTTTTTTTTAACATGGAAGATACCGCATCATGGGTCAAGCGAGGGCCCAGGTTGAAATGTTGTTTTAAATTTTCCATGTAGCATCAATCTCTTAACATACTTTATTCTGTATAGTAGCATTTTGTGGTTGCGACATTATTTTTTATTACTTATAATGGGAACAAGCTACAGTAATTGGATGTTGCATGTTAAGTCAACTATTAGCATAGTATAGGCTAGATGTGCAATTGCTTAGCCATCTAAAAGAATTTGTAAATGTTGCTGAGGGTGATTTTATATGTGCACTAGTAATAATGTCACATGAACATGAAGCGCGTTCTCTATTTTTGTCCATGTCTTTTCTATTGATACAAATATAAATTTTTAGTAGCACTCAATTGTCTCTAACTGGTATGTACCGTTCAGTTCTATTCATGAAAATGCACTTCATATATCAATTAAAATTTTGGAGCCCTGTAGGTAGGGATTGCTGAAAAAATTTGGGAAGATCATTGTATTAGCAAATGTTTCTGCATGAGACCTTGGAAACTGCCTGCATATTACCGCATGTTTGAAATTTCAGCTGATAAACAGTCCTGTTCTCTTATTTTCTTCCTTGTAACTTTTTTTTCTTTTTTGTTTATACCAGGGTTTATCACAACCCCATAAACGATTGCGTTCTTTGGCCGACCATGTGCCACATGGATATAGGAAGAAATCACTTTTGGAAGTTCTTATCAGGAACAATGTGCCATTATTACGAGCCACTTGGTTTATTAAAGTAACCTATCTTAATCAGGTAGAGCTGCTTGAATACTAGCACCAGCATATGGATGCACTTGCTTATTTCACTATTTTCAATAGCAGATTATGGTTATCTTTTGTAGGTACGACCAAGCTCTACTGGCATTTCTTCTGGGACATCTGACAAAAGTCAGTTGTCACGCACAGAGCTCTGGACAAAAGATGTTGTTGATTACTTGCAGTCCCTCCTGGATGAATATTTGTCTAGAAACAATCTTCATCCTGCTCCACACAGCAGAGATAGATCACAACAAATGCTTTATACTGGCTCAGTGCAGCACAGAAGTGATCCTGCATCAGCTCTCCTTGATGGCGAGGAGCCTTCCCTACACTTTAAGTGGTGGTATGTGGCACGGCTCTTGCACTGGCACCATGCAGAAGGGCTGCTTCTTCCTTCAGTAATCATTGATTGGGTTCTTAGTCAACTACAGGTATATTTTTTGCTTAACTACTTTCTTATTGTACTTCTTCCAAGGTACAAGATAGATTTTATGCTGCTCATGTTAAGATTACAAGTGCTTAATCATGGTTTCATGGCTTTTGGTGGGTTTTATGTGCTCGTGCAGGATAAAGACTTGCTTGAGATTTTGCAGTTCTTGCTGCCGATCATATATGGTGTTTTAGAAACTGCTATTTTTTCTCAATCATATGTGCGCACTCTTGTGGGGGTTGCGGTTCGTTTCATTCATGAACCTTCTCCAGGAGGTTTGGATCTGGTAGATAATTCTCGGAGGGCCTATACAACCTCTGCTTTAATTGAGATGCTTCGGTATTTGATATTAGCTGTACCGGATACATTTGTTGCTCTGGATTGTTTTCCTTTACCACCGAGTGTAGTGTCTTATGCTGTAAACGATGGGACATTTGTGTCAAAGGCATCTGAGGATGCAAGGAAGACAAAAGATAATTCAGCTGAAGTTGCTTGTGTTTTCAGAAGTAAAGGGCTTGATGCTCAATATCAATCTTTGTCCTTTGATCGGGTTGTTTCATCCATTCAGAAGCGTGCAGATAACCTTGCAAAGGCTTCGAGCTCTGGCTATCCAGTTCATAGTGTGGCTAAAGCTGTACAAGCTTTGGATAAAGCTCTTTCACTGGGGGACATTAGAGAGGCTTATAGTTATCTTTTTGAAAATTTTTGTGAGGGAGCTGTTGGTGTAGGCTGGATAGAAGAAGTCAGTCCATGCCTAAGATCGTCTTTGAAGTGGCTGAGGGGTGTGAGCTTGTCACTCATATGCTCTGTATTTTTGCTTTGCGAGTGGGCGACATGTGATTTTAGGGATTTTCGGAGTGCACCACCTCGGGAACTGAAATTTACTGGCAGAAAAGATTTTTCTCAGGTTTATATTGCAAGTCGGCTTTTGAAGTTAAAGATACAAGATCTGCAAAATCCATTTCGACGAAAGAATGAGAAATCCCCTGGAGTCAATGGCCTCGCAAAAGGTCTCAATCAGCCTAATTATTTTGGCAGGATCCCTGTGGGAAATGGACATGGAATTAAAAGCAACTCAAAAACTGTGAACGGAAAAGGCACTAACACGTCAGATATATTTGAAAGCCCAGGTCCTTTACATGATATCTCAGTGTGCTGGATTGATCAACATGAAGTGTGCAACGGAGAGGGTTTGAAGCGTCTTCAGCTGTTCATTGTGGAACTTGTACGTTCTGGGATTTTTTCCCCCCAGGCATATGTGAGGCAGTTGATAATTAGTGGAATAATGGATACTAATGGTCCTGCAGCTGATCTTGACAGACGAAAGAGACACTACCGGGTCTTGAAACAGCTACCTGGGCCGTTTGTCCATGATGTTTTGGAAGAGGCAAGGATTGCTGAAGGGTCAGAACTTTTGGAGGCAATGCGTATTTATTCAAATGAACGCCGCCTTCTTCTTCGTGGGCTTCTTTGTGAAAGATATCAAAATTCAGTTAAATCAAATATGTCAGTGAAGAAGCTCAAGCATCTTCCACCTGTTGCTGGAAAGGACGGTGCTTCCCCATCTTCCTTTGAGCAGTGGAAAAATACCCATTCTCAGCATTCTGCACAAGTAAAGACCGAAATATGTGTTGAAGATCTGAAGGCTTCCATATCAGCTTTGTTGCAACTCCCAAGATGCTCTGCATCTTTGGAGACAGGACTGGATGAATCTCAAGGGAGTGTTAAGAGGCCTGCTGAGTCAATAAGCAGCAAAATGGATATAGTAGGAACTCCTGGTTGCGAAGACTGTAGAAAGGCAAAGAGACAAAAGTTAAGTGAGGAAAGGAACTCATGTCTTCAGGGGCAATCTCCTATATCAGATGATGAAGATACCTGGTGGGTACGGAAGGGAGCTAAATCCTCAGATTCCTCTAAGGTTGATCCACCACCAAAGTCATCCAAGCAGGTTCCTAAGGGTAGGCAAAAGGTTGTGCGTAAAACTCAAAGCCTTGCTCAGTTAGCTGCAGCTAGGATTGAGGGTAGCCAGGGAGCTTCTACAAGTCATGTTTGTGATAATAAGGTAAGCTGTCCTCATCACAGAACGGGAATAGAAGGGGATAATCTCAAGTCGATGGATGGGATTGGAACGATGCATGGTGGAGATATTGTTTCAATTGGTAAATCCTTAAAGCAGCTGCGTCCTGTAGAGAAGAGGACAGTTACAGTTTGGTTAATAACTGTTGTTAGGCAACTTGTTGAGGAGACTGAAAAGAATGCTGCCAAGGTCAGCCAATTTAGTAGATCTTTTGTTAATGCAGATGATAAAAGCTCCATAAGATGGAGGCTTGGTGAGGATGAGCTGTCTGCTATATTGTATTTGATGGATGTTTGCAGTGATTTAGTTTCAGCAGCAAAGTTTCTGCTGTGGTTATTGCCAAAGGTCCTTAGCAACCCTAATTCTACAATCCAGAGTGGGAGAAATATTATGATGCTGCCAAGGAATGTGGAAAACCATGCATGTGAAGTAGGAGAGGCATTTTTGTTATCTTCTTTCCGAAGGTGAGATTTGCTAAATTTGCATAGTTACTTGTTTTATGCTGCTTCTTACTATCCATCAAGTACTTATTGCTTAATAATTTTTGATAAAATACATTGCAGCTATATCTGTTTAATTGTGTTTTGATGACATATTAATCCTTACTCTTGGGATTTAGTTTTTGTTAGAGAGTAAAGTTTTTCTTAGTTTAAATTCTATTAGTGGTTTAAGTGACATATTAATCTTTAGTCGTGGGATTCAATTCTTTTAGAGTGATTTTTTTTTTTCAGTTAGTTTTAGGGGTACAAGAAATAAGGTTCAACCCCATAACCTCCGGGGCTCAGAAATAAATTACCCATTTTATTTCAGTTTAGCTATCTGTTGCTTGCTTAGAGGATATTGTACGTGCTACTTTGTATATGTTGTCTATTGATTTTCCTTGAATGCAAGTAAGATCTTTTGCACTCTTCTATATCTGTGTACCTGCCAATCTACATTTATTTGCTATTTGTCACTAGAATTTTTTTTTTTTTTTTAGGATCCTTGCATTTTGTTTCCATGTCATGGTACACCAATCTCATCTCTGCAGTTGAAATTCGAGCTTCTAGCTTATTCATGTTAGTGTTGTACTACTTAAAAGTAAGCTTTGGCCAAACTCTTTAACTGGATTAAAGACTTTCTGAGTTCTTCAATTATTTATTCCATCACTTCTGCTGGGGAAGTCTCTCTGGAATCAATACCGAAGTTATATTTGTATATTTCTTCTTCGCTCTACTTTAAGGTAGTATGGTATCTGCATCCCACACATGTTTGTTGAACCATCTGTATATTTTTGTATAGCGTACTGTTTGCATATGCATGTTTTCCCTCCTTTTATTAGTTGTTTTCCATGGCCTGGTTTGTAAATGATGGTTCTCTTAGACTTTCGTGAAGCAATTTTCATTCTGTTGTTTCTTTTTTGCTATTTGGTTGGATGTCTTTTTTTTTTAATCCATTTGTCTATTATTCTGTTCCATCTCTGTAATAAAATTCTCCCTTTAAATAATAATAATAATAATAATAATAATAATTTGTAGTTATGTTCATCACAATGAATGTTTCCAGGTATGAGAACATAATTATTGTGACGGATCTTATTCCTGAAGTCTTGTCAGCCACAATGCGCCGTGTTGCAGCACTACTGGCATCTAATGGAAGAATTTCAGGTTCAGCAGCCTTAATTTATTCCCGGCATCTGTTGAAGAAATACGGCAATGTGCCAAGTGTTTTAGAATGGGAGAAGAGTTTCAAGGCAACTTGTGATAAGAGGCTTGTTTCTGAACTTGAATCTGGACGATCACTGGATGCAGATTTTGGATTTCCACTTGGAGTTCCAGCGGGAGTTGAAGATCTTGATGATTTTTTTCGTCAGAAGATAAGTGGCAGTCGATTATCCAGAGTGGGTACTAGCATGAGAGAAGTAGTCCTAACAAATATTGATGATGTTTTTCGCTACTTCCTTGGCAAGGAGAGAAAACTCCTTGGTCCTGGTACAGCAAAAGGTCCTGGCCTGGAAAAGTCTGATGATGCATATCAGATTGCTCAACAAATAATTATGGGACTAATGGACTGCATGAGGCAGACTGGTGGTGCTGCTCAGGAAGGAGACCCATCCTTGGTGTCTTCTGCTGTTTCTGCCATAGTCAATAATGTTGGACCAACCATAGCAAAAATGCCTGATTTTTCTCTAGGCAGTAATTATTCAAACGCTTCAGCTGCGACGGGTTCACTAAACTTTGCTAGGCGCATTTTGCGCATCCACATAAATTGCCTGTGTCTACTCAAAGAAGCTCTTGGGGAGCGTCAGAGCCGGGTTTTCGAGGTAGCTCTTGCAACAGAAGCCTCCTCTGCTCTTGCTACATCTTTTGCTCCTGGAAAGGCTTCTCGAAGTCCGTTTCAATTGTCCCCTGAATCTCATGATTCCAGTGGGAATATCTCTAGTGAGATCTTGAACAACTCTGCAAAAGCAGCTGGAAGAGGAACAAAAAGCGCTGCTGCTATTTCTGCACTTGTTGTTGGAGCTATTATCCATGGTGTTACTACCCTGGAGAGAATGGTGACCGTCTTCCGATTAAAGGAAGGGTTGGATGTAATTCAGTTTATAAGAAGCACAAAATCCAATTCAAATGGTAATGCTCGTCCATTTGCGGGTTTTAAGATGGATAACTCAATCGAATTGTATGTTCATTGGTTTAGGCTACTTGTTGGGAACTGCCGCACTGTGTCTGATGGTCTGATTGTGGAGCTCTTGGGTGAACCATCTATCGTTGCTCTTTCAAGGATGCAGCGATTGCTCCCTCTTAGCTTGGTTTTTCCACCTGCCTATTCTATATTTGCCTTTGTTATTTGGAGGCCATTCATTGCAACTCGCGAAGACTTTCATCAATTGTATCACTCTTTGACAATGGCCATCGGTGATGCCATAAAGCACCTGCCTTTTCGGGATGTGTGTTTAAGAGACAGTCAAGGCTTTTATGATCTTATAGCTGCAGATACCAGTGATGCTGAGTTTGCTGCCATTCTAGAGTTAACTGGTTTGGACATGCGTTTCAAGTCCAAGGCCTTTGTTCCACTCCGAGGAAGGCTTTTTTTAAATACTATTATTGATTGTAAGTTGCCACACTCTGTAATAACACAGGATGACGGCAATCGGGTTTCTGGACATAGTGGATCTAAGGTTCAACACGCAGAAAATGAAACAAAGCTTCTAGATAAGCTTGTGAATGTATTGGATGCACTGCAGCCTGCAAAATTCCATTGGCAGTGGGTTGAACTCAGGTTGCTTTTGAATGAACAAGCCCTCATTGAAAAACTTGAGGCTCATGACATGTCCCTAGCAGATGCAATCCGCTCTTCCTCTCCTGGCCTTGAAAAAGCATTTGCTTCTGAAAATGAAAACAATTTCATTGAAATCATTCTTACAAGGTTATTGGTCAGACCTGATGCTGCACCACTTTTTTCAGAGCTGGTTCATCTTTTCGGGACGTCTCTAGAGGATTCAATGCTATTGCAGGCTAAATGGTTCTTGGGAGGCCATGATGTTCTTTTTGGACGGAAAACCATTAGACAACGGCTTATTAATATTGCTGAGAGTAAAGGTCTTTCAACTAAAGCTCACTTGTGGAAACCTTGGGGCTGGTCCAGTTCTGGTTTTGATCCTGTGACGAACAGAGGAGATAAGAAGAAGTTTGAAGTTCCTTCTCTTGAAGAAGGGGAGGTTGTTGAAGAGGGCATGGAGACAAAAAGATCTGGAAAAGGGTACTTTCCAATTTTCGAGTCTGAAGGCTCTAGTCTCTTCCGGCAGAATGTAACTGAAAGGGCTCTCGTTGAACTAGTTCTTCCCTGCATCGATCAAGGTTCCGATGACTCGCGCAACACATTTGCAACAGATTTGATCAAGCAGTTGAATCATATTGAGCAGCAAATAAATTCAGTCACTCGTGGTATAAGCAAACAAACAGGAACAGCATCTTCTGGACTGGAAGGTCCTGCAAATAAAAGTAACAATCGCAAAGGTATAAGAGGCGGCAGTCCTGGATTGGCGAGACGAATCTCAGCAGCTGTAGATTCTACCCTCCCCTCCCCTGCTGCCCTTCGAGCTTCTATGTTATTACGGTTGCAGTTGTTGCTAAGGTTGCTTCCAACCATATGCACAGACGGGTAAACATACAAATATTTCCGATTCATTTAAACTTATGTAGCTTGCTTGTTACTTTATCATTAGGACAAATAATTATGTGTGCATGCTCACTTTATTTTTCCTGTCAATTGTTCTTTCACTCCGTTCTTGCATCAGTGGTTCTAGATATCCTGTATATTTGTTGTTCGATAAAAGAATTGTTTGAGCATATTCTTAGTACTGCATGTAGCTAAAGGTCTTAAAAGCCATACTTCCCTGTAAAGTTGATATCCAAAGCTGCCCTGTTTGCCCAGCTGGCTTGTGCATCCTATTTTATTGGTTGCTTTCACATTTATGTAAGAATGCTGGAAATAATATCCAATCCAAATGTAATGGAGGGAGGGTTAGAGGCCTGTGTCATTTTACAGCCATAACAAATTTTACTGTCGATCAAGTTGGGATTGCTTAACATATAGGATAATGCTACATGAAATGAAAAAAGTTGTTGGGTCATTTATTTCATTTGTCTGTTCGTGTAAAATTTGCTGAAATTCATCTTTATATTAGTATGTCTGCATATATTTGTTTCTTTGTTTATGGGGCATCGAGACACATGCTATCCTATATCGGTACCCATGAGAATGATTTTACAATGCATCGTGTCAATCCTTTTATCTCGTTGCCACATGCTAAATCTCAGACACATGTTCAATGAAATAATTCCTTAGATGAAGATAAATTGACTTTGGTAATGATTATCCATAGCTTTCTATGCTAGTGTACAAAACTGCTACAGCAGACACTCAATTATCGTGTTTCCATTTTCTGAACTTGTCAGGGAGCCATCTGGGCGGAACATGAGGCACATGCTTGCGCCTGTCATACTTCGTCTTCTTGGTAGTCGGGTTGTGCATGAAGATGCAGAGCTATCTTTCTATCCCTTGCAAAGCTTCCAATCCAAGAGGGATCTGGAGTTGCCGTTGGAAGCTGCTTCTGCGGATTTATCTGGTGAAAGTCTCTTTGATCGGTTACTGTTGGTCCTGCATGGTTTGTTAAGCAGCTCTCGGCCAAGCTGGCTGAAGTCAAGGTCTGCCTCCAGCTCCAAGTCAATCAATGAATCCTCCAAGGACTTTGCTGGATTTGATCGTGAGGTGGTGGAGAGTTTGCAGGTTTGTTTTTCTGACCTCTTGTGTTTCAATTGACTGCTTTGGTGGTGTCAATTATGGCTTTTAATGGAAGCAACTAATCTTAAATGTGGGTACTTTATTTGTGGGACTAAACCCCCATGTGATATCAGATGAACTATTGGATTTGTTTGGATAACTAGGTGACATTTATTTCCTCATATCCCTAGCCATAAAAAGATGGCCTGGAAAATCTGACTTATAGAGGGAATCTAAATCATTATCTTGATACTGGTGAATTGTATTCGGGCAGAAGGGTGGTCTATCTCCCAAGTAGACCGCCCAGTTTTGCTTTAGTCCATCTTAGTTTAAAAATCCTGTTTCTCCACCACTTGAACTCATGATTTATCTTTTTACATTAGGTGGAGAACTTCTAGAGTCCAAGGTCCAGTTTCCAGTTAACCTGTGAAGTGTTACACATTTGTCAAGTTTTACGTAGAGTTTAAAGGAACAATCTAATTGATCAACATGAATTCATTTTATATACCTGCAATAACCAAATGAGGAAAAGCAAAACTTGCTATGCCACTAATAATATCCTATGATGTACTTTTTCTTAGTTATTTCAAGGGCTTACAAATGCACAATCAAATTGTATGACAGTAGAGGTAGTTGATTCAGCATTTATTGGAGGTTGAGATGCCTTTCAATTGAGTGTCCAACAAAGTTATTGATGTAATATTTTGAATTTGTTAATGAAATCTTTATTAACTTGTTAAGGATTTTCATCATTTGTTGGGGGGCTGGGTTTCTAAAATGTTAGAATGGGTGAAAATTCTTTTCATTCTTCTCTAATCTTGAGCCAATTTTCCCTTTCATTCTGCTCTCTCTATTTTCAAACCACTAAACTGAACTGAGTCTCCCAAATTGGTTGGGGTAGTTTGCGTGGATCCACAATCTCCATTATTTGTTTTTGTCCAAACTAAGATGTTCTTAATTCTGGATTATTTCCCTTTACTTCAGCAAAATACTAAAATTTGACCCCTGTTTCTAGTTACCACTTGTAGGGGAAAAAAAGAAAAACAAATAAGGGATCACTGTTTCTCACCAGTATAATATCCATGTTTTGATGTTGGATATGGTCCAAACTTTCTCGAAATAAAGTAAAAGAATAGAAAATGACTAAATGCTTGTTTTTGTTGTGCATGGGTTATATGAAGATATCGAGTAGAAGGGTATAACCCAACATCCCCCTCCTCTGTTTGTGGGCATTATACATGTCTAAATATATTTTCTGTGAATGCAGAATGATTTAGATCGTATGCAGCTGCCTGGCACGATTCGACTGCGTATACAGGCTGCAATGCCAATTCTTCTACCTTCTGTCCGATGTTTTGTCTCTTGCCAGCCACCACCTGTCCCCATGGCTGCTGTTGCTTCACTTCAACCTAGCATTGCAATTTCAGGGTTTTACAATGGAAATAATGCTCAGAAAAATCCAGCTCCTTTGGCACGCTCTGCCAATAGCATATCAACAAAGTCCAAGCCACTGCCACTTCCGCTGCCATTGCAACAGGATTATGATATGGAGATTGATCCTTGGACATTGTTGGAAGATGGCACTGGGTCGGGCCCATCTTCAGGTAACATTTCTGTTATTGGCAGCAGTGACCATGCTAATCTTCGAGCTTCCAGCTGGCTTAAAGGAGCTGTTAGGGTGAGGCGGACAGACCTCACCTACATTGGTGCTGTGGATGATGACAGCTGATGTTAACTTCATTCTTGATTTTGGTCTTGGAGTGCACAATCCCCCTCAACAGGTAATTTAATGTTTTCACTAATCACACAGAATCAGCATCAAGATTTCGCCTCTTTACTGCCTTTGATGGCAAAGGGAGCTGTTTGGAGGGGCATTTTTTAAGAGGGGGTGGGGAATATATGGGGCCCTTGTGGAAATAGAGAAAGTGATGATGCTCCCACACAGCCTGCCCTGCGAGGTCTCCGGCCCGCTCAACTACTAACCTATTGATCACCCACAATCTGGACTGTTCTCCAGGTGCAGTTCAGGGGATTGTTGTATATATAGAGATAATTGTTTTTACTTTGCCAATTGATCAGGGTAAAATATCCTCAAGAATGACCTGTAGCTTTCTCATATGCATCAATCTATTGTTGCGTCTCTCTTTCTCTCCCCTCTCTCATTAATGCATGTGCGTGATTACTACAATTTATATTTGCAGGCTCTTACTTGTATAGTAATTATTATAGTTATTTACTTGGTTTTAAAAAGATTGTACCATCATTTTTTTAAAAACAAAGGACTTTTAAAAGTTTTTATCTGCTGTTGATGTTAATCCTTCATTCATGTTGGGTTAGGAGGTTTCTGGATTCGCCTTTGGATTCTTATGCATAATTCACCTTTTCTCGATTGAGATCTGGACACGATAGTCCCTGGAATTTAAAATAAAATCTAAAACAGGATGGTGTTCATTTTGATTCATATGATGTATTTGCCTTTTACCTCAATAAGATGGATAAACTGATGATTACACCAATGTCTTTAATTTGCTAGATCATCAGTTCTCCCGTTTGAGATGTTTTTTGCTTTCATTTGTCTGATGAATTATTGACAAATCAGCAACCAGTTGGTGTGATGTTGTGCTCTTCCAAGTATATGTGCAACTTCTTCCCTCCCCCTTCACCCCCCCCCCCCCCCCCCCCCCCCCCCCGAATCTATCGACAAATAGACTAAAAATATCCAAACATCAAAATTGGAGATATGCCGAGGGCTTTATGATGTGCCATTGACGAGTGGTAGTGGGACTTATGGAGTTTCAAGTGTTTTGTAAGTGTTTAGCAGGAAAATTTACTGCCCTTTGTCTATTCCTACTTGAGCAGCACAGAAACCTTAGATCTATTGTTTCTAACGATATGTTGGAGCTTGTTGCATGTGAAGCGATGCTATATAAAATGTTGATCTCCCAGGGAAGTGCTTAAACAATTTCTTCATAAAAAAGGGTTATTGGTTCTTAGTTATTAAAAACTGAAGAACGAAATTGCACCGCTTCGGAGATTAATTGATCGGTAGGAGTTTAATTGGTACCTCAATGTCATTTTTTTTCTCCTGTACATCTCGCTGTATTGGCGAAACCTAAAATTGGTGTGGATGATTTATGTGGGCTTTATCTCTTTGTTTGAAGTGCGATTTTCTGTCATCTTTTTCCAGACTGAAATTTCACTAAGGTCACTTAAATAAAGCGGTATGGTATGGCCAATCATTCAGATTGTTCTCGTACGGTTTTTTGGGTATCCAGGTCAGCTATCCTCTTTTGTGTGTCCCAGCATCTAATGGTTGAAATTCTTACGAAATCGAAATTGATTTTGGAATAGATTTTTAAATAATATTAGCATCGTTCTTGGCGTATTGCTATTTAATAGGAAATAAAAAATAGATTAATAGTTGCAAAGATCTTTCTATTTCTTCTTTTGTCTTTATTTTAGAGGAAATTTTTTTCGTCATAAATACGTACTTTTGTTGTTTTATGTTTGGTTTTTGTTTTAATCTCATCATTTTGTACTAATGGTGTTAATTTTTCTGTTTTAATCTTTTTTCTCTACCTTATTCTTTTTTTATTTTAAGCCTTTTTTACCCAATTTAAATAAATGATTTTTAAAATAATAAACAATGGAAAAAAAATAAAAATATATCCTGTCATTTTTTCTAAAAAAAATTTTAAAATAAAGGTGGCGAATTAAAAATATTTTTTATCCAAAAGTTTTTAAAGGGGTTTATTTATTTATTTCTTTTAGATACCTAGGGCATTTTTAGGTCTAAAAATCTAGACTTATTCCTCGATATTTGGATGGACACATAAGGCGGATATAACTACTCAAAGAGTTGTTTTTGTACGCAAAGACTCGAAATCGAAACTATGTGCTTAAATGATTAGAATTCCTTTTGTTCAAGTTATCTTTCTTAGGTAATGAGTTCAAATTTATGTATATGATAGTAAGTAAATTTTAGGTATAAAATAAAACACTTATAATATCGTTTTAAAAAAATGAAAAGACTTTGTTTACTATCATAAAGTGTTTACTATCATAAAGAGTATTTTAATTTAAAATTTTAAACTTTTGAGAGATATTTATAATTTTATAACACGTCAAAAGAGTATTATAATTTATTTATTCCGATTTTATAAATTTTTTATTTTAAAAAATTTAACTAAAGCTCTCTTCAAACTAAAAAAAAATGTTATAAATATTTTATTTTATATTACAACTTTGTTTATTATCATAAAGATACATTTTTGAAAAATACTATCGGTATTTAATTTTATATTCATTTTTTGTTAGTATTATAGAGATGAATTTAAGCTTATAAAGAATATTTTTGATAAAAAACGCTTTTTTATCATCAATTTTTTTAAATTCTTTTTTAGAGAAAATGACAGGATATATCTTAATTTTTTAATCTTTTTTAATTTATTTATCTAAATTCGATAAAAAAAAGAATATTAGATGGAAAAATAGAATAGAGAGACGAGATTAAAATTGAATAAAAAAATTAATACTATTAATCAAAAAGTTAATAAGAAATGAGATTAAAATAAAAACCAAGTAGAAAGAGATGAATTTAAAATAAAAAGACAATAAAAAAAACCTTCTATAACCAATTTAACCCTTAATCCCGAAAAAAAAGAATTTCGTAGCTTTTCGTGAGGATACGTACCATGATTAGCAACACAAGACCTCAATCCACCTTAATTGAAGAAGAAGAAGAAGAAGGAGAAGGAAAACAAAAAAAATCTTTGTGCCAGGCTATCTATTTATTTGTATTATTGGCAGTTTTAAAGGAAGAAGAAGAAAAGGTCCGGCTTTTGAACTTGGACGTGAACGCAGCTTTAGCAACTTGAGCTGAAGCCTACCGTACGCTTACTGTGCACTTGAAGGGTCCACATGATCCCACACGCTTTCTGTCCTTCGAGGCCCGCGAGTTGATATTCTCCGTTAACACTCGTAATGCTCAATAATGATAATGGGATGCACCGTTAATAGAATGGTTGTTTTTAAAAACTATGAATATTACACTTGGGTTTGGCAATTTTCTTAAGAGTAAATTGATAAATTCTCTATACTTTGGAGAGAGATGGTGCAGAAGAAAATCACGAGAGAATTGATAGAAAACAAAATGGAAATTAGTAATTACCCTTTGGTTAATGAGACTACAGACCATAAGGAGGAGCCCAGCAACAAGGAAGACGTACTAGGCTTTGGGCTTTGTTGGGCTTTGTTGTATGATAACCAGACTAAGAAGCTGGCAAGGCAGTTAGTAGTTAGTCACGCAATGGCAAGAGCGAGTTGTAAGCTTATTATTAGAATGCGACGGCCGAGTTGAGTAGGAGAGAGAAGAATCATGGAGTAGTTAGCTGCGCCAACACGTTTGGCGTGCGACTGCGTTGACAGTCCCTTTCTCTGTGCTTGTTTTCTCTGTTACTTATTCTACTCTGTCTTCCCCATTACTTCACTGTAGTTACAGCTACTGATTCACCATAAATTACTCCACTACTGTTCCATACTTCAAAATCCCTAAAATCCCAATTCGCTCAAGTCAAGTAAGTCAACTAACTTCATAGTTTTGTGTTCATCAATTTCTTTGAATCTTGGTAGGTTCTTGATCTTTAATCTCTGCTCTGCATGTATTAAGAAAGAAATCAAGAACTCACCAGAATTCTATATTTCTTTCTTGATAATATATATATATATATATCTTATTGATGAAGTTTTTTGTGGAATGTCTACGATCATAATTCGTACAGGTAAAATGGATAAAGAGAAGGGGGAGAGTAGTGAGGGTGATAATGTTGGAACTAATGTTGGCACAAAGAAGAAAATGTCTCAAGATAGAGCTGAAGCATTAAAGAAGTGTTTGGAGGAAAGCAAAGGGGACCATAACAAATGCAAGTCCAAGATTGATGCTTTCCAATCTTCTTCTGCTTCAAGAAAACGACCCTTGCTACCTTTAAAACTCAAGAGTGGTTCATTGACTGATGTGTGAAACAGGGTAGTACTTAGTAGTGGTAACCCCACTATCATTAGCATGGTTTTTTGGGGGATTTTTAATTTGTTGATAGCACTAATGAAATCTGGCCATTGAAGGAATGAGAGTTGCCTGAATTGCTGACTAGTGACTGCTATTGTATAGATGATGTTGCTATAATTTGGGCTTGATTGCTCCTGTTTCCTTTATCCTCTGGTGTTCTGTTTATCTGCAAAGATTGAATATTAATTGATGCGTGAAAAAGTTGACCTTTTCTTTTCTTTTCTATTTCAATTTTTGTATGTGGGGAAAAGAACTGTGAATCGTAACTGAATCGCGTGAAAACAAAAATTCTTGAGGAAATTGGCTAAAGTCTTAACTGATGCAGAATGTACTCAAAAGATCTCTTAATCAATGTAGAAACGTTTCCTATGTAAGAACTACTACCTTTAACTTGTTACCCACAAAGGTAGACGAAATGTCCTAGATTCATTACTCTATTCCTTCAAGCTTATGCATTACAGAAAGTTGTTGGACAGTGATCCGAGAGAGAGCACCTTCATGAAGATATATTATCTATCACTGACGTTTGAAACTCATGAGGTTCCTAACTTTCTATTGGTCTTGGCTTCTCACAGATTTATCTACGAAAAGAACATCTTCAATCCAAGCAACAATGTTGAACGCTAAGCCTTCTAAAACTCTCGAGTAGCTCTCTAGGATAGCTTGGCCCACATCCTGCAATATTTATCTTTCCATTTAGTTCTTTTGAAAAATTAAGTTACGGATTTGAGAGATTAATGATTGCACATCTTACCTGATTGTACTGGATTTTGCAAGTGTCCAAGGATGTCTGTGAAAGTTCAGGGTACCTCTGCTTCAAGCAAAAGAGCAAGGTCTCGGCCCTTTCTGCTAGATCATGATTTTTATCTGTTCGATCAGTGTCAGACATGAGATCTTTTACCATGTCCCAAGAGGATTTTGAATGGCTTAGGCATGCTTTGCGTCTCCATGTGTACATTGAAGCTTCGACTCGGTCTGCTAGCTCAAGAGCTTCATGTTCTGATGCTAAGTTGAGACAGTTGAGAAGATGGTCCGGGGAGAATTTGTCTGCTGTATACAGGTAA
Organism: Dovyalis caffra; assembly: GCA_963924115.1. Taxonomy (NCBI): domain Eukaryota; kingdom Viridiplantae; phylum Streptophyta; class Magnoliopsida; order Malpighiales; family Salicaceae; genus Dovyalis; species Dovyalis caffra. The sequence goes on from CAWUPB010001173.1 coordinate 24,622,295, forward strand.
CGGTAAATTGTGTCCCCCAGACTTGCTCTTCCACTCTGAAATGAAAAAAAAAACACATTTTAATTAGCGTAGTGTCAATATCAAGAACCTCATGGTTATAGTAATAGAACATGTCTTTGCTATTTTATAAAGCCTAAATGGAGGAGGTAGTTTCATAGTGCTTTTCAGAAAATGGAACCTAGCCACCGTTACTCTGGGACTTCGGAATTTAGAGTCACTAGATTTTTTGTATATGTAATTTGAATAGCAAGGAGGCTAACCTTTGGAAGAGATGCCATGTACGTGTCTGGAATTTCCATCTCAGCAAGAATGCTACCATTAATGGCCATGGCAGCTTTGTGGATTTGATTTGCACAGTCACGTTTGTGTCGCAAGAGCTTCCTCGACTTCTCAGAGAGGCCACCTGGAGGAACAAATGGAACCGGCACCCACCATTTCTCTTCTTTACGCTGAATAATAACTCTGCGAAACGAGCCTGAAAGAGTTGAATTTGATGACATGCTTCCTTGCTCTGCATACCAAAATTCTGTATCTTTGAAACTATCCAGTACTTCCTGTCAAATTAAATCCAAGTTATAAGGATCTATATGTATGACACTGGAATGAAAACAGAGTTGTTCTAATTTTGCAAAAGAAAGCTTTTCATACTATGAGCATCGCGTTAAGCTTTCTTAATGCAGGAAGGTTGATGTAAATATCTGATCTTGGTATGCTTTCCATCACCTGAAAGACCAATCAATCATGTTAGAAACAGGAGAATACAAATGTCGCTTTGAAATTTGGGTTATAGTTAACAAAACTTCACCTCAAGAGCTGTTCCATCTCGTAAATTCTGAGACTTGGGGATAAATTCTACTATGTAATCACATACAGAAAGCAGGCAGTCCATTTCTCTCTTCCACATCGATTTCTTCTCAGGTTTCAGTGGCTCTAATCTCAAATTTTGCCCAAACACAGTTGCTGCAGAAAATATCAAAGATAAGCAATGATAGAGAACTGGATAACAGAGAGAGAAAGAATCTTATATTTTAACAAGCCAAGGTGACGTGTTTGTATTATGCTTACCGTAGAGATTTGTTATGGCATTTGATATAGTGACAGCTGTGCAGACACCTTGACCACCTCCTGACATGTCTTCACCGAGCAAAAGCTTTGAAAATCTTTCTTTCATCATCTCAAGTTCTACTCAAAATTAAGCAAAAAATGTGTTGATCATTACTATTACATGAACAAATTTCAGCAAAACAAACCAAACTATCATAAGTAAACCCACCTAAGTCAACAGATTCTTGATCATCCGCATCTTGCTTCTGTTGCTTCATTGCTTGTCTTCCAGGCATAGCCTGATTTTGTGCTACAGATTTGGTTACTGGCCAATGAGAAGGAGAAGGTTCACTTGAATAGCTGTTTTCATCTATGGGATCAGAAAAGGCTGAGGTCTCTGAATAAGTCCTGCCGAACATGAAAGAATCACCACTCATTGTTGAGTACCCTGGAGTTTCCACTGTTGATTGATCATTTTGATCCAAAGAAGAAGGTGAAGGTTGATAACCAGGATCAGAAATTTCGTCAAAGTTCGATGAATTATCCATTTAAAGATTAGTACTTGCGGTCTACTTGCTCAACAATCTGCAAGATAATCATGAAAGTGTAACAATTTGGTTAGTGAGCTCTAGATCTTAGGATACTTATTTTGATCACTAACAAAACAAATTTCATAGGTGGGAAACTAGGAATACTCGAATCCGATACTTTCACCCGGGATTTGGCTTAAAATGCAGAATATATGTTTGAGAGAAGAAGAAAAAGGGATTACAAAGAAAGGGAAAGAAAAAGAACTGTTCTCTTTTCTTGCTACAAAAAGCAAAAGGGGTTAACCTTAAGTCGTTATTGTTACCAGGAAATGTAATGATGCTCTGAGTTTTCTGCAAGACTTGTAACTAAAGGCAGTCTTTGATAAATTCCTTCTTTTAGAAATGAACCAACAGAAATTTGAAAATTCAAAGACAACGGCAGGTGTATTATAAAAGCAACGGTCTAATAACATTCCTTTCCTTCAAACTTACCTTTAATAGGGCAGATTTGAATTTTGCAACTTGCTAGCTATAGTAAGCTGAATATTGTTGAGTACCGTTTGAAACAGTTTCCTTCCTATGCTTCTTCTTCTTTTCTGTATTTCTTTTAGCCTTTTCTTTCCCAAAGAAACACTTTCTTTAGACAAGCACTCATAACCCTATAATCATGTATAAAAGATGAAAAAAAATATATATATATACATCAACCGTTTGATTGTTGTTGTTTTTTTATTTATTTTTTTAATACGAGATGAAGAAGGACAGAAAGACCCCAGGTTGCAGAAATGGCAGTGTTTTGCACAGAGAAAGAATCAAGAATGGATGGAAAAAAGTAGATGTTGTTGGTCTTTTTGTTGAATGAGTATGATTGAACATGCAAAGTGCATCTTAGTTGGACATAAATATTTATGGGTTTGTGGTATGTTATTATATGGTGCTGAATACATGATGAATAATAATATTGTCGAAGAGAAAACTTCAACGAATCATTTTAAGTTATTTTATTGGGAAGTCTACCATCTTGAAATATAGGAAATTCCAGGATCGATTATGATTTGATTCACATTAATTAGGTGTTATTTAATGCATGTTTTTTCCCCCACCATTTTTGGCTACATGAAAACGTTGAAAGTCTAATTATTATACAAACTGTAAATTCTGTTCTTCTTTTGGTTAACGAACGTGCTTTTTTGCCGGCTTAAACCTACAACATCCTTCATCCTCACATTGGAGACTCTCTCTTTATTTCTCAAAGTTGGTAGGGCCAGAAAGTAAAATCTGAAAAGAAACTTGACGACACTTTCATCACCAATTCAATTGCCATTCTGTAACCAAAATAATAACAATAATAATTCAATCGCCATTTGGCCCATTTATAACTTGGGAATTATCAATTCTTAAAATGGCTATAAGACCCTAATTTAGTAGTACAAAAATAACTGAACTTAATAGTTTAAAAGAAAAAAGAAAAGGAAAGAACATGCAACCTGTTGGTTGAATACGTTAGAATTTAGTAAGAGATGGTTGTTAGCTTTGTCGGGGGTTAGCTTAGAAGACATGTCGAATACATTAGCCTTCGTAAATAATTGATGAACTCTCCCAATCAGTCAAAAGAAAAACTAATACCAATTTGAAAAAAAAACATTTCCTTATTGCATTATTTAGATGAAACACAGAATTTCTCAAACAGGTCGGGACTCTCTTGAAACAGACGTGCATCCCATTTTGCAAATGTGTTCCATGTTCTTTTAATTTGGCCCATGAATGTGTCATAGGGATGGAAAAGAAATATAATCACAAGATTATCAGGTCGAATATTTCTTTATTAAGCAAATGCACGAACATACTTTTAAGGGGCAAAACAACAAGTCTACCTGTCCATACAAAATTAACAGGAAAAATAAGTATTCCTAAGCAATTTGACCGATAAAAGACTTGATGAAGGCCTTGTTGTCCATTCAGCTATTGAACAGATGCAGGCTCCAGTTTTGAGTTCTGTTGCCCATTGTCACCAATAGAAAAACTAACAGAAAGTGACCATTCAGAGGGGCTTCTAAGCTGGCCAGATATGAAACACGGGGAGAGAGAATCCTGAAACCTGATGTTGCTCAACTTATAATTATCAATATATGGAAGCTACGATGAGGAACAAGTTCTGATAGTTTTCAAAATGAATTTCAAGGAGGGGAACATTTCCCCAATTCATAATCAAAAAATGATCCAAATTCCATAGGCTTAAATCATCTCACTGATTTCGCAACAAAGTGTTTCCTTAGACTACAATTCAAGATTATGATCCTTCTTATTCCTCCTCTTTCTTATTTTCAGCATTCCTCTGATTACGATAAAGCCAAAACCTCCACCATGAAAATTTCCAGAGATTTATAATGGATCTGCATATCGATTGTCTTGGTTCAATCACTCGAGCAAGGAATGTCCTCTCCGGGAGCACTTCCTTCTGCAAAAAGATAGTGAATTTATGTAAGTTCAGTGACCTAATCCACTGGTGCATAATTAAACAAATTGGGGGATGTCACATAAAAGTGTTTGCTTACGTTGGCAATGAATTTGAGTCCAATCTTTATCTCTCCTTTGTAGGTGTCATCTTCAAGCACCACATTATATGGAGCTGGCTTCATTTCTAGAATTCCTCTATTGGCCCCCTCCTCTATTATTCCTCCAAGGTAAATTCTAAATCAAAAATAAAACGTAAATTAAAAACATTTTCAAAATAAAATTATAAGACAAACTGGTTAGTAGATTGAGGACAAGTCTCTACAATATCACTACACCTATGAGAAAATATTATTTGATGAAACTCCCCACTGCAATTACTTTTGGATTAGAAAAACCACCCTGGCATTGTTTCTGCTACAAATCTTATCTTTTATTCCTCAGAACGAGAGTGTCATTCACTACTTACAAAGGTAGTCACTGCCAAGTTTCAAAGGAGGAAAAAGATTATACTTGACAGTTGATTTAGCATTTAGGAATGATACTGTTCCATGTGAAGTTGGTAGTAAAACCAGATATACAAATATCTTGTTAGGTTCATTATGTGTTTCTTTGTGTCACACGATCCCCTATAGGGCAAGTAGCGTGAAAATTTTGAGATAAGACAAAAAAAGTCAAGCAATATTAAGCTTATAAAAAAAAAAAAATAGTGGCAAGAGTGAATTTTAGACGTTACGTGGTTTCACCAACAAATCCACCATCTGTGAAGAATTCCTGATCCATGATTCTGAATTTTAGATGGGACAAGTGTTTCCAATCAGTTAGTGAGAAGTCAAACCTGAATTTCTCATTCCACCATGTTTTTCCATCTTTGCCTGAGTCATGAAACTGAATTACTAAGATACTAGAACAAACTAGCCGTAGGAGCTCAAGATATAGACCTAGTAAATTGAAGGGCAGGGTGTGAACCTGATGATGCTTTGCTCTTATGCACGTGAGATCCGCATTGTATGATGACATAGTAGACTGGTGGACCTATAACCAAAGTCAAACTGAAATGTTAATGAGCTCAAATCAGGTCAAAATGAAAGAAGGCGTGTGCAAAAAAACTTTAACGGGTGCTGGGGCATACGGAACTAGAAGCAAATATTACAGTTCATGTGATCTATAGCTCGGAGAGAGAGTTACCAATGAGATTTGTGTGCGTCATGCCTTTAGCATGAACAAGAAGTACTTCAAGGATTCCTCTTTTCATCTGTGTACAGGCACCCCCTTTGTGTGTGTTGGTGTGAGATTGCATCTTCGCGTGCTTGTCCAATAGAGAGAAACTACAAAGTAGAACCGTGTGCTTTCATAAGAAAATGCTTCTGATGCTAAATTTGGTGCAAGAATTAGTAACAGTGGCAGTTTCCTACTTCTTTCAATGCAACACTTAGCATTAAAGCAATTACGTTACGTAGTTCACTAAATAGGCACTTTGAGTTGTCAAAGGAGTTTAATGTAAATAAGTAACTATAACTGTTTTAAACGAATCCCAAAATTAATGGGCCACGAAATTGTTATACGATGACTGTTTTGATGAACAACGTTATGCAGTTTGTGAGCAGAGTGAAACTATAACCTAATATGGTTCAAGTTTTACATTTTAAATCATGCCTTGTGTGATCTAAAATTGAACTTTTAGAGGTCTTCTTACACAATCTAACATTTAATTCACTCCATAGTTTAAAGTATACAGTTCAACCAAATTTATGTATCATGTGATAAGTAATATGTAGATTTCTTCTTCTAAATTTTGTTCTACATGAAGACTAATGCCATATAATTAGAACCTTCTTCGATTGTTACGTACTCAAATGGATCAACAAACCGATTACTGAAAATCCAGTCTCTACCTTACATTTACAGTACACCTCCTTTCAAGACAGATACTGAAAATTCACCAAATAAAAATACATGATCGTTTCAAATTCTCATGCTTAACACAAATGAAGAAACAGTCCAAGATTGCAATTCCAAAATTCATGACCATCATTTTAATATCAGCATCCGAGAAGCATAAATTAAACAATCAGGTGTACGAAAACAGCCATTTAAATACCATCCCTTAGCAAGTATGAACCATGTAATGAATAGAGTAAGAAACATGAAATCAACTGACCGATTACCTGTTGAGATTAATGAATTGGAAATAATGCGTGGAGAATCATTTACGGCTACAAGCTGCATTCTGCTCTCTTCGTCTACCAACATCTTGAGCCCCACAACATATTCCCATCTACCTCCTCCGCATACAAGTCTAACAAAATCTCATGATAGATGGCATTTTCTGGGTCTAAGGCAATAAGCCCTTTTACCACAAACCCTGCCACCTAAATTGACCCATGCCTTCTTGATCTACAACCCGCCAGAGGAGCTCCCCAGATTCTTTTAAAGGCTCCAATGGCATTTTGTTTGAAAAGTCAATGGCTTCCTCAACATGTCCTCGCCAACTTGGCAGATCCAACATGCAATAAGCATAATGTGCAAGTTTTGGAGTAAGACCACACTTCTCTTTCATGGAATAAAGAAGTTGTGGCCCTTGTATTCTAGCCCGCATGGACTACAAGCAGATTAAACAGAGAGAAACAAGATCATTGAGCTTTACCTGCATTCCACCACGCACCGCGCTTCAAGAGCCTCAGGTCCTCATCTATTTAATCCATATCCCTCAAAACCATTCTCATCACAGCCAAGAATCACAGTCCTCCAAGAAATCAAATCCTTCTTCGAACTTCCACGAAAAAACCCAAACCCAGCCCTCCAATTCCCCCACATTTTGCATACATATTGACAAGCGCATCTCGTACGTTCAAGAAAGAATTGAAAACGTTCTTTATCAACAACCTATGATGAGTCTCTTTCCCTAAACACAACTCACCAAGATCAGCTCAAGCAGGCAAAACACTAATACACTAACATCAATAGCCTCCACACTGTAACTCAGCATTTCTGATAAGCAATCAATCCCTTCCCTAAACTTCCCATTCTTAACAAAACTCGAAGCCATCGCACTCCACAACACAGCATCATCTTTATATTAATCTACTCGATCAAATAATTTAAAAGTAACCCGGTATAGAAAACTAAATAAAACACAAGTAAAACAGTCAAGACCTGAACTTCAAGACCGGAACCACATGTTTATCACAAAAACATGAGATACTCCTGTTTTGTTTTGACAATTAAATAAACTAAAGCATCAATTACAGTAACTATAGTCCCTCGAAAGCATTGTTTTGAATAATGGTATTGCTTTTCAGGCTTTTTTTTTTTTTACCGAATTGGAATTTTTACATGTTCATTATAATAAACGACGTAATAATCAATTCAGTATTCATAATAAGAGTATTTTTTTAGTGTGGGAGTGCAATATTGAGAAATTATAGTTTTCCTGAAGATGGTTTTGCTGCGTGATTTCATCGAACAATTTATGTGCACGAATGGTGCGTAAGAATTATAATAAATTAATATGGCTTCAAACTTTATGGAGATTGTGGACTAGAAAAAGTTTTTTTTTTTTTTTTTACAGGATCAGTAAGCTACTATTAAAGTAAAATATTCAATCTTCTTGTCTATCCTTTTCATTCAGTTTTTGATTGACTGATTTGTTCGGTTTTTTTTTTTTCTTGTTCCATGTAAATTTTTTGAGCTATTCCTAATTAATTTCCTCTTTTAATATTTCAATTCTTCACATTAAAGCATCCCCTTAAATAGAGAGGTGGAGATGATATTTGTGATATTAATTTGTATTTTGTGATGTAACTTGGAGGACATGAATTGCATGTATAGTTTCTTTGCCTTATTTTTATTATATATTCCAGAATTTCTGGTCTATTGTCCATGAATTGCTTATAGCAGATAAGTGACAGATTTGTATATTCAAGCCGCATTTCATAATCATCCCATATATACATTTGTATCCTTTCTTGCAAAACCTCATGACTTGGCTGGAAACCCTGATACATTCAATAGTGTGAAATCAGATTTCAGATTGGAAAGAGATTAGGGTTGGTAGTAGCACCAAAATCACGTTTTTTTTTTTTTTTTTTGGCTACGAAATTGGGAGGATTGTAGACCAATATTCAGTTTTATAAGCTCTAAACTCCACATGCTTAACGAGCAAGCAAATGGGCTGGTAGCCTTTCTGACCAAGAATTCTAAGCTCTAGAACCCATGCAAAACACGATATATATATATATAAGAAAATCCCATTTGCCCAGGGAACCTTTTTAACAGCCTGTCGTTGCTTTTAAGCCTCCATTCATTCCTTCACTTCACAAAAATAATACTCAGTAACCATTATCATCTCTTTGTTTATACATGGTCAAACCTTTGTAGTAGCCTTTAATTCAAACATCATTTGGTTCATCAAAGCTTTCTTAAACTCGTAAATTAGCAATAATCAGCTGCTTGTCATTTTTCTATCTTTCTGCAGCAAAAATTCAACTACATTGCATCAATAAGGAGTGCAGTTTTGCTAGTTGCATCAGTTTTTATATATATTTATTTGGGGTCGCCCTTCTCTTATCTTTTTTTTTTTTTTGTTAAAAAAAAGAATCCATTTAATTAACAAGGTTGAAAAATGCTTTCCCTCTTTCTTCTAGCCAACCATTTATTGATATATAGCTCAATCAAAGTAGACAAACTAAACCTTTTCTCTCTATATGCTAGGAAAAATGCCTGATCAATGCCATTCCGTAGAACTTCCCATTCTAGATATCTCTCGGCCACTAGAGCCATCTGCTCGGGCATCCCTGGCTGAAGCTTGCAAAAAATGGGGATTTTTTCACATCACCGGCCATGGAATCTCCAAAGGGCTTTACAACAAACTCTATTCACTTTCACAACAACTCTTTAACCTTCCTTCTGAGACAAAACTTGAACTTGGTCCCTCTTCTTCTATAAAGACTTACACTCCTCATTTCATTGCTTCTCCTTTCTTTGAGTGCCTCCGAGTTTTTGGACCAAACTTCTTTGCATCTGCTCAGAGTTCTGCAAATACCCTTTTTGGTCAACAGAGTTTTGAATTCAGGTGATGATAATTATAAACTGCAACTTGTTTTTTCTTCTGCTTTTCTATTTTCTGTTCTTTCCTGATTCTTTTCCTTTTTCTTCTTTTTTTCCCCCTAATGTCTTTGTTCTTCTAAAAGTGAGGCACTACAAGAATATGGGAGCAAGATGACAGAATTATCGAAGAGAATCGTGGAGATTTTATTGATGAGCTTGGGAGAGGATTTTGATAAGAAGTACTACGAATCAGAATTCGAGAATTGCCATGGTTATCTGAGGATTGTAAACTACACGCCTCCGAAAAGTTTGGTAGATGAGGTTGAGGGACTTGGAATGCATACAGACATGAGCTGCGTGACCATTGTATACCAGGATGAAGTTGGAGGACTGCAGGTGAAATCTAAGGAAGGGAAATGGATGGATATAAGTCCATGTGAGGAAACTTTGGTGGTAAACATAGGTGATATGTTGCAAGCTTGGAGCAATGATAAATTAAGATCATCAGAACACCGAATCGTTTTGAAGAAACCAGTTAAACGTCTTTCTCTTGCCTTTTTTTGGTGCTTCGAGGATGAGAAGGTAATCTTGGCACCGAATGAAGTGGTAGGAGAAGGAATTTTGAGAATCTATGAGCCATTTGTTTGTTCAGATTATTTGAAGTTCAGAGAGAGCAGTGAGAGAGGGAAGTTTGAAAAGGTTGGCTTCACTGTTAAGGATTTTGCTGGTGTTAGTCTCTGAAAGTCAAGGCCGGAAAATCCAAGTTCGAGTCCAAGTCCTTCCCCGTGTATATGGATCATATTGTTGGTACGTAACCTTCTATTATTTTTTTCAAAACAAAAACTCTTAAAGTTGGTGGTTTAATTATGTCAGAAACCTCCAGCAATTGCATTTCCTAACTCTTGAGCTCTAAGTTAGTGAATATTTTGTCTCGAGGGATTTCAATTGTCAAAGGTGAAGAAGACAACAAAATAAGGGTTAGTTGAGTTCGAGAGCATGGACCTGTTGGTAGTTAGTATGGAAAAGATTGTACAGTTGGAGTTTCAACTTCCAACTTATGTGTCCATGTATTACATAATTCTTGTATTTAAGTGCCTATGAATAAATGGAGATATAATAATAGCTAACTTCAAGATCAATTAGGTCAGAAATAATTGGCAGGATCCCCTTGATTCCATAGAAATTTGGGCGTCCAAAACCAGTGTTCCTTTATGACATCAACAGATTAACGTCGGAAGAGACAATGCAAATAGCAGAAACAGAAAATAATGCCTGGTCATTCTAAACTCAAACCTCTGATCTTTCTCTGAATGAGTGACTGAGTATGTCTTTCTTCGCACTTGAAATCATGACCTTCCTCTCCAAGCAAGAGCGTATATATTGCATCATATTTTCGTACTAGCAAATGTATTATTATGGGAACGTGGTGTTTCTTTTTGTCTACATTTTTGTTGCTTTCTTGAAGAATAAATAAGAAGGTGCCAATTATGAATCCATGAAGTTGGCACCCAGCAACCTGTCCCTGGTTGGCGAAAGCAAATAGTATAATATACTCTCCTTCATCAAATTTTAAATTCTGCACCTGATCCGGAGCACATTAGATTACAGGCTAGTTACATCCTGCTTTATAGTAATATCTGAGATATAATCAATTTTAGTTCAGAATTCTAATTAAAGTATTAGTCAAGGTTCCATGTGGCTCTCCCTCCTGTACAGTAATGTATTTCAAATGGCTACCGAGATGCCGAAGGGTTGAAGATTTTTGGTGCAATGGGATTCCTCTGAGTGTGATTTGGGGGTAAGAATCACTCAAATTTGGAAGCCTTTCCAAATTCTTTAGGATTTGGACGGGACCCTAACTCTTATGATGGGCCTGAAGAAACAATCAGCAGCACACAAAAAGAACGGTATCATTCAAAACAACACTTCATTGAAATGAGATTCACATTGGTAGTTAAATTACATCGAAGGATTTGATTCTCCACAACTCCTAACAAGTCACTAGTTGAGCTAATTAGCTAGCACTACAGTTGAACGTTTGATAATGGAAAGAAGGTTAAGGAAAATGAAGTGATGCATTTGCGAAGTCATGCAGTTACTGCTACATGTTACATGAGAATCTAGAAACTAATTCTACTGATCGGAGAAATCCTTCAAGTACCAGTTGATAAGTTGATATATGATGATTCAAGTCTTGCCGGCTATTTCCCAAAGTGCTTGTTTGATCATCCCTGCTGGTGCAACTGCTGCCCCTCTAAACTGAAACCAAGTTCATAAGATTTGAGCATTTTTCCGAAAAAAAGGGCATTGTTGTAAGTATTTGGAAACAGCTTCCATAACAATTACTTCTTCTAAAACCCATATAATTCCAATAACTGTGATAATCTAGTTTCAGCTTTCAATTTCGTAACATATCAGACATCAAATTTCATCTCATAAGAAGTCATTGCACCTCTAATACTTAGCTTAGGATTTCTAATGCATATGACAGCCAAAGAGATATGTAAAAAGGGCAGCAATTGGATAGATCTTCAGCACAAACCTTAGATTTCATGGTTAATGTGAGAATGCCATCTAGAGTTGATGACTGAACTGAGTGCACATCCAACTGCAGTTTGTTGGCTTCATCCATGATATCGAGCAACATGTATTCCCTGTAAGGACATCTCATCTCAATGAGAATCTCCTTCTCTTTCGTGCATACTTTCAAATCTAAGGGCACGCCATCCTTGGGAGAAACCCCATCGAGCTCTAGTTCAGCTTCATCAACATCACGGGCCTTCCTTTTGTTTATCCAAGGCTTCTTGATGTGGTAGTTATCTGACGTCCTGTCTACCATGTCCATGTAACTCCTGGGTCTTGCCTCGTAATCTATCGAGCCTGTGCCAGATTCCAGTTCTGCTACTCTTGACTCAAGCTGTTTCAAGTAATTAATAGTGTCGCTGAGGATTGATGCTTTGTCAATCTGTACAAGTATGATCAAGTTTATTAATGTGTAGCATCATTAGAAATGCAACGATCAGAATAATGAACTTCTCCAAAATAACATTATCTCAGAGCCAGTTTACTGAATTTAGCAGAAAAATTGTTGAGCAGAAAAGATACATGTAAATGCTTTGGAGACTAATTAGAACAACTAGTACAGAATCATTAAAGCATACATAGTTAGAAGTTGACAATTGTTTTACACTTCTCCAAAAATGTACTGCAGTTTTTTACAGTAAAATATGTCTATAAAGAATTATGAAATCTCCAGTTACTATCAAAGTTTCAGTAATAACATGATTTCCAGCAAAGGTATTTAATTACCTCATGAATAGAAGGAACCATTGACTTGAGTAATAGAAATTTTTCCTTCTCCTTTTGTTTATCTGATTTAAAATGCCACTTGCATGTTTCGCAGCCTTCCAATTTCTTGAGGCAATCTTTCCCTAGATTTTCCTTGTCAGGCCGAAGAGAGTGACCACCATACATCAAAGGCACAGCAAAACAAATCTTCTTCAACATATTCTGTTGTACTCGTGGCTTATGGCCATCAACTGCCCCTTTCTTCCAACTAACAAAACTGGATTTACTATCGCCACTATGGAAACATGGATTGTCAATCAACTGACTTGAACTTTTCAGAATAACACATACAGTTTTTCTGTACTGCAAGTCATCGTCAGCTCCAAGATCCAAGGAGCTCAACTTTGTGTGATTTCCCTCTTGAAGTACTTTCAACTGAAGGTGGGTTACGTTTTTTCCCTTGGAAGAGGGTAGAACCTTTCCTTGCTTCACAAAGGCCTCTGATATGCAATCACTTGAATTCATAGAATCTCGAACATCGTTGCTGAATTCATCATCCATGAAATGCCAACTTTGAACTTGAGAAGCCCCTTCATTTAAACCTTCAAGCATGAAGGATTCTTCAGTCTGGTGATTGTTCTCATAGCCATCAGAACTATCATCAGGAGAGTTCCTATTGAATTCTTCATGCACATTTCCATCTAAATTGTTAATTCCCTCCTGCTCAAATTCTATATCTGCTGTTGGGGTGTCAAAGTTCTCCAAAGCCAATGAATCAACTATCTCATGGCTGATCTTGGTCAACATTGGATCTTTATCATCATTTTCATTGTGGGCAACAGAGGAAGATTTTTCAGAGCAAACAGGCTTTGAGAAGTCTAATAAGGAAGCTTTGATATGTTGAATGAGACTGGGGTCTTCTGTGACCTTGATATAAGCAAAAAGAAGAAGCAAGATCACAGTTAAGGCTTTTATAAATGGTTACATACATATATATTAGATTCATTGATCTATTTTCCAGATAGTAAATTACCAGCTCGGTTACACCTAGCTCTATTACACCCTCGAGATAGGGAAAACACACCACAGTCTGCAAAATTGTATCCACAAACCATGTGATGTCAGAGCAGAAAGATAACACATCTGGATTTGAAAATGTGTGAATTGGGCTGTGGCTATTGGAACTTTACAACAGGTAAAATGACATTTGAAAAAAATCTCCATTAAGGTAAATAGCTTTCTCCTTAATTTAGCATGCAAAATTTTATATGCATAGTAATGTTGAAAGCACTAAGGAAGAGGGAAAATTTATTATATGCCAGCATGGTGCAACATTGCTTCTTAGGGTTCATGCTTCACAAAACATACAGCAGGCTTGAGATTGGCATAACTTATGACCTCAGAACTTATTTCAGTAACACGTAAAAAGAATGGATAGCAATTTAAAGTGGCCACAGGAAAAAGGTAGATGCAGGAACATATATGTGTGAGTGTCTGCATAGCATCAGAATCAAGTATTTTTGTATACAAAGATCTTCCCAGCAAAGGCCAATGCAGGGGCATGTGTGTGTAGGCGTGTCCATAGCAATCACATCATGGATTCATATACAAATAGAACTTCTTACCTGAATAGATGCACTCTATCAGCAGTGATGGTCCAGTCACAGAGAGAGCAAATGACAAAAAAAAAAAGAAAAGGTCAGTTTTCCTTCACGACATGTAAGATAGTACAGTTATTATACTAGTTGAAATTTGCATTAAATGTGAAACATAGGTTGCCAAGGAAACCAACCTTTGCGAGCAAAGAACGAGAGAATACTTTGCTATCTGCATATTGAGCATTGCACAACCAGATAGTCTGTTTATTTGCTAATGCTCTTCCTGGCAACCTGTGCAACAATTTGAAAGAAGAATGACCATCTAAAATCATAATTATATGACACCATTATAAAAAGAGAGAATAAGGAGATCTTTGGATCAGTAGAAGACAGATTAATACCCTTCACCAGAATTGAATGCAAAGGACATGCAAACCAAGTAATACCACTCTTCATCTGACAGATCCTCTGGAGACAATGCAGGAGAAGACCTCTTAGCTTGTTGGCCAGTATCACCTCCAAGTAGTGACTTGTAAAGTTCTTTCAATTGCTCACTTCTCTGTAAGCCTATTTTATCAGCTTTAAGTTCTACAGCTTGAACTTTCCTAGTCTTGATGTCGCCATTGTAGTACCCATCACCCCATTCCAGTACACTAAAAAAACATGATTCCACTATATTTTCTCAGCATAAGCATGGAAAGACATAAATGAAAAGCCATCTCAATTACCTTTTCAAGGCTGCATTGTGTTACCCAAGTGAAATGAAGTATCTTAAACTATCCTAGCATTATCAATTTAAAAGAAGAAAACTGTCACAACCCTAATTTTCATAAATTTTGTGGATCATTACTTTTACCAAATTTCAGTAAAATGAGGGGGAAAGGAAAAGAAAACCAATCTAACTGTTAGTTCTATCAACTTGTAGTGGTCAACGGTATCATTACGGCATCTACATCAGCAAATCCATAATCTTCTACAATAGATGATGTGGGTTTCACTAGAAAGTAAAGTTTTTATCTTGGATATGGTATTTTTATCATTAACCACGCAGCATATTAGCACATCAGTGAAAACCCAGATATGGAAACTGAGAAATAAGAACAGAATTGTAACAAAAATCACCGTAAGAAGAAAAGAAGCAATTTAAAGAGAAGTTCAACTAATGTACCCTTGCTGTCTAGTTGACAGTGACCAGAAAATTGCATAACTCCACTGCACACTTCTTACAGCAACTGCAAGCTGTTTCCTCAGGTTCTCTGGCACCAACTGCTGGCCTTGGACAACATGAGCCATTGCCAAACGCATACAACTACACTCAGCTTACAGAAGTGAAACACTTCTCTAACACATTAGTCAAACAAGGAAGCGGTGACGGCTAGCCTTTTAAACGGACCCCAGATGGTTTTTTTTCTTTTCAACAGTGCAAAAATAATGGAAATTTGTCAAGCAATCATGGCCTTATAACCAATCAAGCTTTGATCTTTATTTTTATTTATTTATTCATTTGGAGAAATATGGCTTCCACACCAGTACCACTATCTTGATACCCCTGAATTGGTGGCAGCGGCACAATTGTTTTTTTCTCAGCCAAAAAAATCCAAGAAATAAAATGAAACGGACTTTGCATTGTTTTTTTCTCAATTAAGTCGTGTCATCTTTTGTGGTTGAAAGGGTCAGGACAGTGCTGAAATTAATGAGCAATTAATGAGAAGAATCTATTGGACAAGGTAATTAATTTTTGTTTAATCTAGAAAGGAATCTCCCTGGCTTTGCTGTACATGGATGGGTTATATGGTACGTAAAAGCCATTAAAATAATGCCCCATGAAATATAATAGTCTGTCTTACGATTAGGAAAGGATTTCTCTTAGCTGTTCAATAATTTCTGAAGTCCCACGTTAGCTTTCTAGCTCAAGACCATGTTTATTTAATTTAAAATTTCTTTCCGAGATCTTTTTTTTTTTTTTTTTCCATCAAACGGACGAATCCCATTGATGAATTCTATAAATCTACGCTGAGATTCTTTAAGAAGTGATTTTGTGAAAAAATATTGATAAAATCAACATCATGATAAATTCTAAAACCATTCGATATGAAATCGAAATGGTATTTTCATTAGATATTGTATTTAAAAAAAATTAAAAAATCAGAATAAATTTAAAATTTTTAATATTTGATTTTCAAAAAGAATAAAAATAATAATTATAAAAATAAGTTTCTCAACTATAATGATAATAAAAATAATTAACGTGACGTTAGTGATAATGGAAGAGAAGGAAGTAATGATAGTTGTAATAATAACATAGTAATAGTAATAATATACTAAAAAAATTGATTTAGTAGCAGTGACAAAAAAAAGTTGTGATGTTATAATATATAAAAAATGGTGACAATGATAGAAACAAATGATGACAAAATAATTATCATAATAATATTTTTTCAAAATTTACTTTTAATTGCAGTAAATGTGACGATAAAGATAAAAATATTTGATAAATAATAAATAAAAATAATATATTAATATTTTGAAGAATTTTTTTTCACTTTCTTTATTTTCATTCTCATCACATTTCATAAAAATAAAATTATGTATAATGCTAAAATTTTATTTTTATTATTTTCAACTGAATCCTTATAAAATAAAAATAAAATTTTTATTTTCATTTCTATCATTCTAGTTTTTATGATCAAACAATACTTTATTGTTTTGGAGCTTATTGTTAAAAATCTATTTTTTTTCAATCACGATATTTTCGCATAGCATTCATAACTAAATTAATATATTTAAAAGAAAATTCTTTCTATGATCTCTTCTTAGATTGGAACATAAGTAATAGGGTGAGAAACCACTATACGATCAAGTCTCAGGAGTTTTCTTCCTTTATTTTTCAAATCATGAGCAAATCCTTCCTTCATCCTTGGTGCCGGTAGCCATGACTCGGCAAGTAGTAGGTGAGTTCAGGAGAGGTTGCATCAGTCGTGAAAAGCAATGTTTCTGTCAAATATTATTTTAATTAACACGTGTTGAGAGGTCTGCAAATGGGTCCAGACTATCCAGTGATGAAGGGTCTAAAGAGCAGAAAAACATTAAATAAAAGGGTATGAGGCAAACATTAACAAAGGATGAATGATACTTTATAAGAAAATGATCGTGACTTATGCATTCCGTGACATTAATATAAGAAAATGGAACCAAAAATACGTAATTATATATGATAGCTATTTCATACAATTCTATATAAAGTGAATTTTCTCATGATTTTTTTCTCCCGAAAATCCCTACAAGGGTGGTGTTAAAATGTTAGCATACAGGGAATTAGAATGTATCAAATGCATGTTACCCAATATCAAAATTTGAAGTTCGTGTAAAAAAATAAAAATAAAAATTGCAATAGAGATGTAATAAAAAAAAATTTAAATCTTAAGGTAAGAACATTTCGAACTAACTTTTACATATGGAGATTACGACGTTCTTCACCATTCAAGTTTAAACCAGTCATATAAATTTAAACTGGTACAATAACAAAAAAAAAAATTTTATTACGTTCTTACTAATATTAGAGAATACTTGATTATCTAAAAAAAATGATATTTGTGGTAGAAAAATAGTTTACTGAAAAAATCTTAAGTGCTATTTCAGGTGCTTAATCAACTGTATATACATCCTTGAAAAAGCAATAAAAACATGTAATTCATATTGAAATACTAACATTGCCAGGCTTAATGGATTCTAAGAAAACGGAAAATAGCTTCATAAATTAGCGTTTGATTGAATTATGTCGTTAAATATCGACGGATTAACGAACGAACTATGACCGTTATCAAGACGTGGGTTTCAGCCACAAAATACCAATGAACTAGTGACAAATTCTCGACGACTGACTTTATTCCATCATTGTTTATGGCAGCAAAATATTCACGGGTATATTAGCGAGGGAATTACGAGGAAAATCAAGAACATAATTTTTATTTTGTCGTTGTTATTAGGGTTTGGAGGGAATTACCGAGAGATTCTATAAAGATCTCGACAATTAGAGGATTTAGTAAATGCCCTAATTAAAGAAAGTGGTAAAAACATTTCTTCGTTGATGGATTTGGAAAAGACTTTGACAGTTGGGGAATTTAGTGAATACCCAAACTAAAGAAATGATAAAGGAAAAGCTACATCCCAAAAAATAAAAAAAGGAAAATGGTTTTCAAAGACATGAAAAAGATTTTATGAAAGTTGCATCGTGTGCATTCACACATAAAGGGCATCACATGCATTGCATGAGTTATACTTACTGAGCATTACGTTATTCATCATTGTTTTCTTATGATGTATGAGAAGATAAGGGTAAAGAACATCACATGCATTGTATAAGTTATACTTACTGAACATTACATTGTTCACCATTGTATTTTTTATGGTGTAGGAGAAGATAAGGATAAATGATATGTCACCAAGATAAGTGATGAACTTGCCCATTTTGTGTGCTTTGGGATGGTGATTATGAGAATCCTATATAGCTTAACTTAGTTTTTGGTGTATGTATAGCAAATTAAGCATTTTTGACATGTACATAAATTAATTAAGTAAATATTGTAATGATATAAATAAAAAGGTTAGTTGAATGTTGAGTTATGGTTGTGTCATTCTTGTTAGCCATAGAACTTGGATGCTTAAAATGACTAATACGACTAAGATGATATAATTCATAGAATTATGAAAATGATTACATGTCAAGATAAAAAGTAAGGAACTAGGTAGGGATATGAAAGTCAAGACTAAAAGAGAACTTAATGGTTAAATTATTAAGACGTTTAAATGAAATTAGCAATAGGTTTAATTGAACCTAAAGATAAAGAGGCAAATTTTATGCTCAAATTATGTATAAGTGGACCTAGTATCCTATACTCATCAGAGACCTAATGTATGATATATTCTCACTTCCACTAATGCACTAGAAAAGATAAGGGAGGAGGCTTCTTAGCTTGCATTTATTGCACTTCGAATATAGGTCAATGTCAATAATATTGATGACTTATTTAGGTCCTAGATCGGGGTGTTACAATTGTCTATTTTGATTTAGCAACGAAAATACTTTACATGAGCATCGAATAGAAATTTTCGTCGATAAAAAAATAGTGATAATGTTTTTAGCTACTAAAAAATATCATCATAAATCTGTCACTAAAAATAAATAACGATGAAAAATGATGATTTAGCAATGAAAAATTTTACTGATATTTTACTATTTTGCAGTGATAGATTGAGTCAAATCTCATTCTCAAGTGCACTATTCGATACAAAATACGTGATCTAAACAAATTTTTAAAAGATAACCAAAGAAAAAGACTACAATTTTGGTGTTCAATTTTTTTTTCTCCAAATTTAGTGTCTAATCTTTTATTTTACCTATTTAAGTTATCAACATTATTTTTTTTAAAAAATAAAATTTCAGTGCATTCCATCCACAAATATTATGCATTTTTCACAATGCCATTCTACATCTGCTATTTGCCTGGTTATTGATAAATTATATGGAATTTATTTGCACGTGAAATATATTTACATGCTTTACTAGGTAATTATTTATAGTGTGCGAACTTTTCATATATTTAAAATCTCTTATGCATTCTTTTTTATCCTAAAGTTTTATTTTTACTTATTTAAATGATTGACATACTAATAATGTTTCTATTTGAATGCATTCCATCAATTAAGGATGTTAAATAACACGTGCTATTTTTGTATTGACATGCAGCAAAAAATAAATCATGCTTGAAATTATTGTGAAATAAAAATATACTAGAGGAGTATAAAAATTGGTTTTGTACTCGCTACACATGCCTTCATAAATAATTTGAAGTCGAGTACATAATAATTGATCGAAAGGTTTGTAGATTACATGTTAAGTCTGGAAACTTCGCAAAATTTTGTATGAAGGAACTGATATTATATTTGAACTGTCTGTCTCTTAACTAATGAAAATTCAGAGCATAGAACTTTTGAGAACCTATATATTCGGATGCTGAGCTGATGCAATTTTTTCTTTCTCCGTAATTTTGAGCGAGATTTTTTGCTACTTTTTAGTATAAAATAGCCACGTGTTATTTTATATCGACTACGTTAATATTTAATTATATTTGACGATGAAATATACTCGAGTAGAAAAAAATCAAAAATTAATAACTTAAATAGATAAATAAAAAGTTATGCAATCAAACATAACAAAAATAAAATGCTAGATGCTAAAGTTGTATTTTTTTCTAATTTTGAGTAGAACTTACTTTTTTACATATGTTAGTACGAAACAGCCATGTGCCGATTGATACTATTCACGTCAGTATTTAATAATGCCAAGTGAATCAATGCACTCAAATAAAAATAAAATTAAAAATAAAAAATTGGCCACTCAAATAAGTAAAATAAAAAGTTAGGCTACCCAATAGAATAAAAATCAAAGATTGAATACTGATATTACAGTTTTTTCAAGACAAAATCTATGCAATACGAGGATGTTAATTAGCTAACGAACAAATTGGAATTTTGTTTTTTTAGTTATAAACCCTACGCAATGTTCTAACTCTTTTTCTTTTTCTTGAGAATTAACCAACGGATGAAGACTTAACAATTTTTTTTTATCAAAAAAAGGACAGCTAAAAAACACAGATAAAAATTGTAGCTAGGTAAAGATATTAATTTTTCAATTTTGATGACAAGGATATTCCTCAATCATCGGCTTTCTCGTGCATCGACTCTAAACCCCTTTTTTAATTGGATTTTAAACACTTAATCCATATCTAGACTAATAGATTTATAATAAATTCTTTTCTTTCGATCTCTCCTATAAATCAAACCATAATGATACGAGGACGGACATGACACGATCAAGATTTAACCGAGAATTGCTTATCAAAGAAAGAGAGAGAGAGATAGAGATTCAATGAGAATCGCTTGTTCCATAAAAGAAAAAAAAAAGATTTATTGAGGATTTTGGACCTTTGGTTGTATGTACGTATTTAATTGCAAGGAGGCAGGAGCTATGCATGGAAACATTATTGCAGGAAGAACGTGATCATATTTTGTTTGTAGTATGGTTACATCCCAAAAAATACGAAATTGATTATTTTTTTCCTGTCTTTTTCCTTGTTTGTACCTCAACAGCATTCTGGATCCTCTGTCTCAATCACCAAGGAAGAATTCCTGCCATTTACGGTTTGTGGGCACATGCAATATTGGCTTACAGCATTGAGTGGGGAAGAGATTTGCTGTTTTACTCTAACCTGCACATAGAATCGTGCATGAAAAAAGCTAGTCATGTCAGGCTGAAAGCTCTCTTTCCTCTAGCTAGCTGCTGCATTTATTTAATGCAGCAGAATACATTTTTATTATAGAGTTGTTTAGAAAATTACCATATGTCAAAAGTTCGTGCAAATTTGCTTACTTTTTGGGTTTTTTTTTTCCCAATATTTTAACTGTTGGATTCTAGCCTTTCGTGGCCATCCATCGACCTTGGATGCCGCCAGTAAATTTGTAGTTAAATCGGTATCTGTGCCTTCTCTTTCAAAATGTTCTAGGTTTGAAACCCTCATTTGTAATT
This sequence comes from Dovyalis caffra, assembly GCA_963924115.1. Taxonomy (NCBI): domain Eukaryota; kingdom Viridiplantae; phylum Streptophyta; class Magnoliopsida; order Malpighiales; family Salicaceae; genus Dovyalis; species Dovyalis caffra. The sequence continues at coordinate 24,643,843 of CAWUPB010001173.1, forward strand.
GGGAAAAAAAAAAAAAACGTGCATGCCATATCCTTGGACCTTGGCTGTCCTGCTTTTATGTTGGGCACTATCTTTTAGCCTTTATAGGTAGCCAATATTGCCCTTCAGCTCTTATAATTTTTAAAATTTCCCGAGGTCAATTTTGATATATCAAAAAAATTCCTATGTGATGCATGACTATTAAATACATATGACGATGCTTAACAATGACATCTGACAAAAGATCCACTTTCGCCTTCTTTTCTTCACCTTCTCATGTTTATTGTTTTACTTTTCTTCTCAAATCTTTGCATTTCATACTTATACTATCTAATAAAAGTACAAAAACTTAAAAAAAAAAAATTCCGTTTGTTTTTGTTATCATAGTCAGTCAAGATGCCAAATAGAAAATTGCTGGAAACATCAAACATAAACATAAGAACTGATAGAGGGATTATAAACTATATATAAGAGTGGAAATATACAATTTAACCTTCACGTGTTTTTCTTTTCTTTTTATTAAAATTATATCCCACCACTGATAAGTTGTAACTGACAAAAGTATCTGTCCTCCCATAAAAAAAAAAAGTTTTGAATTTGAGTCTCTCTTTTGTTAAAAAAAAAAAAACATTGTATCTCACATGCATCCTTTTCTCGTACCAATGGTGGAGATTGATTAGTGTTCTTTCCTCTTTTTCTTTGGATAGGTTGTTTTGTTTTATTTATTGTAATTTCTTTCCCAGGAAATTGAAAAAAAACAAAACAAAACAAAAATAACATGCGATATAAAAAAAAACAAGGCAAATAGCCATAACAATTAGCAACAGAGCTTATCCGTCGCTAAATAACAAATATACAACGATAAAATATCATCAGTTGAAACCAACGTTGGAATAACAACGATTTATTAATGACGAACACTAATTCATCATTAAATTTGATGGTAAATTTTTTTTTGAAGTTTTAAAGACGGTTTAGTGATGGATTTGTTAAAAAAATAGCGACATAATAGATAATCCGTTTTGCTATTTTCAATGTCTCGATTAAACGATGGAATATCCGTCGCTAAAGGACACATCCCTCACAATTTAGTGATAGAAAAAGCCATCGCTGAAGGTGAAAATTGGGCAAGATTGGATGAACTTTTTGAAAGTCAAAACGCCAAATTTACAATGGATTAGCAATAAAAACTTACTTTCGTTGATATATGCGAAAAAAATGAACAACCACCTATTCGAAATTGGTTGCCCATTTTGAGACGGATTAGTGATGAACACTTATATTCGTCGCTAATTAGCGATGGATCAACAATGGATCGCATTCGACACTATTTTTAAATCCCTAATTTAAACCCTCTTCTTCTTTCTCCTTCCCCATTTTCTTCTCCCTCTCCTTCTCTAGCCAGCCTACCGCCGGTCTCCCTCTTTTCAAAATACCACCAAACTCCACTCTTCATTCTTAATCAATCCACACTCACTCCAAGGTCTTTTCTCTAAAAAACCTCTCATTTTTCATTCTCTTCTCTTGATGTAATTCCGCCCGAATTAGGTAAGTTGTTTATCTTTTTTATTTTCTTAATTAAAGTTAGTAACTTATTGTAATTGTTAGATTAGTTTTAAATTTAATTGCTTGATTTATAATTGTGTATATATTCAATTGTTATTTGGTTAATCTATTTGTTAATTTGTTGATTAAGTTATTAAATTTTGTTAATTATTAGGTTAATATGTTAATTAATTATAATTTAAATTTAATCGAATTGATTTTTAATTAGTTAATTTTATTTTATTTATGTTTGGTTAATTAGTTAGGTTAATTATGTTTAATTGGTTGAATTAGAATAAATTTGTTAATTAATTGTAATTTTGTTAATTAATTAATTAATTTTTCTTAATTAAGTTAATTTAATTTTTATTTTAAAATTAATTTGGTTATAATTAGAATACATTAAGTTAATTTGATTTATAATTAATTAATTAATTAGATTAATTTTATTTAATTAGTTGAATTATAATTTTATTTATATTAGAGATTGTTAATTAATTGTTATTTTAAATTTAATTTAGTTAAAATTAGAATTAATTAAGTTAATTTGATTTATATTTAATTAATAAATCAGGTTAATTTTATTTAATTGGTTGAATTAAAATTTTATTTATATTAAAACTTGTAATTTATTGTTATTTTAAATTTATTTTGGTTAGAATTAGAATTGATTAAGTTAATATGTTTTGTATTTAATTAAATGATTAGGTCAATTTTATTTAATCGGTAGAATTAAAAATTTATTTATATTAAAACTTTTTAATTTATTGTTATTTTTTTTATTTAATTTGGTTAGAATTAGAATTAATTAAGTTAATTTGATTTATATTTAATTAATTAATTTAGTTAATTGTGTTTAATTGGTTGAATTAAAATTTTATTTATATTAAAAATTGTTAATTTATTATTATTTTACATTTAATTTGGTAAAAATTAGAATTAATTAAGTTAATTTGATTTATAATTAATTAGGTTAATTTTGTTTAATTTGTTGAATTAAAACTTTATTTATATTAAAAATTGTTATTTTAAATTTAATTTGGTTAGAATTATAATTAATTAAGTTAGTTTGATTTATATTCATTAAGTTATATCGTTTTGTCTATTGTGTATTTTTTCAATATTTGTTCCGCATTTTGAACATGTTGAATTTTGTGCCGATAGCATTTTTAGCAACAAGAAAATATCAAATTTACATATTTTTATTTTTTTAATTTATAGTATATTTTCAATCAAATTGTTATTCATTTTTAAACTATTTTAGGATTATTCTTCGGTTATGCCTCTTGAATTGGTCATATCTAGTTGTAGTGTCAATGATCGTGACTTTGATATTGATTGTGCAATTGATAATGACGATGTATGTAGATGTGGCACTATTAGTGCAACCGTCCGTGGTCGGGGACTTGATAAAAGTGTCGGCATATCCGCATCCCCTCTAGTAGTGCCCTTGTCGATTATGACCTCTCCGGTCGTGCCTCCTACCGTGGATGATCCCATTACGGTTTCCTCAGCTCAAAAAAGTTCTACTCGGATCTAATGATGGACGAATTATTTTGGTCATGAATAATTGGTAAGTGATATATTTTACATACAATAATTAGTTTTATATTTTTATATATTGTATTTGAATTATTAATTCACTTATTTATTATTTATTTGTTTTGTTCGACGAGTTTAGTTCCATCAAACAAATACTCGACAAAAAGCATTGCAATTTTCAAAGAGCGATTAGATGTCATTGGCTTCACATAGAAGTCCGTTTCTATGAACACAAAAGACTTCTATTTTAATGAGTTTAAGATAACATATTAATTATTTGATTATATTTCATTTAAAGTGTTAATTTAATATGAAAAGTACTAATTGATATATTTTTTTTTATGTAGAAGTAGTTTTTATAAGATGCACCCATCGACGCATTGATTACAAATGCGTGGGAGTCCGACATAGAGGCAAGCATGCGACATGCTTAACAAGTTGAAGTATAAGAGTAATTGACTTGTGTTTATTAAACATGAGGTGTGAGAAGTATGACATCGGGATTAAGCCACTCTTAAGTATCGGACCAATCTCGGCAGGCATGTCAAAATTGCATGTTAGAGACGAGTGATGTCGATGTCGGCTCATTTAAGCATACTAGAGGGTCTATCTCTTTGATCAAGTACATTAAGCATTTTATAAATCTAATATTGTCCATTGTATTATAAATTAATTTTTATATTTATCTCATCTCATATTATTTTGTTTATTTTTTTTAGCATAATAAATTTGGTAATAACCCAAATCCTTACGAGCTATTCGTGACAACTCACAACCGAAGGATGAGAAATTCATTGACAAGCGGTTGCGGATAGTAATTATAAGATTTTATATTTTTAAAAATATATATACATCTATCAATATAATTTAAAAAATACATGTATGATTCAATATTATAATTATTTCAATGACATAAGAGCATGTGCGATCAATGCAATAAGCAACTACTAAGGAGCGATAGGAGGGTGATTCATCGTCTCCGGATATCAATATATCCAAGATATATTTGGATGTCTGTTGGAGAGGAGAAGAGGCATAGAGTGTACATCATCGAACTTATGCTTCCTATTGTTACTCATATCCCGACACCGAGTCCCCTTTGCCACTTCGTGGTATTCTGATGATAATATCCGAAGGTTTTCGCTCAATACGAAGATAGGGTCAAGGGATGGAGGCTACTATCCAGAGACGAGAGTTAGTCAAGTTAACAGCATACGGACTCAATTACGTACAATGATGGGATTGTTACGTAACCTTCGCAGGCTAACGTCTCTCGCCGCCGACTCTTTCATAATTCAAGAGACAACCGTTCCTCTCAACATCTAGCAAGTCGAAAGATGATGCAGGAAATGATGCTAATGAGGAATAATTTTTTTATTTTTTTAATATTTTTTACACCTTAACGTATTTATATATATATTTTTTATTTTAATTTATACTATTTTAATTTTATTAAATAATATATCGTGTTTCAATAAGTTATTATTTATAATTGTTTGTTTTTATAATGAACAATATACGTCTATTGATTAAACAAAAATTAAAAATTCATTCGTTTAGCGACGGATTTAACGATGGAATTATAAATATTTAGTGATCATTATTTAGCGACACACCATTCCATTGCTACATAACGACAAATATAAGCAAAAATAGCGACAACGTAACGATATATATAAGATTGTTTTAAATCGATTTAAAGACGAAAATTAACAAAATAGCGACAGAAAAAAATTCTATTACTAAGAAAATAGCAATTACCATATTAACAATGGAATTAAAATTGTCTCTGATCCATCAGTAATTATGTATAGCTACAGATTTTTGAGATATAGCGACCTAAAAATCCGTCGCCATATATCAGTTTTTTTGTAATTATACAAGGCACGTCCAGATTTGTTGGTCTATTCAGAGGGATCTCCTGCGTTGGTCCATGGAAACGCTACTTAATGAAAGCAACAAAATTACTCAATGCACTGTCCCCCGAGTAAATGATAGGAACTAATAATCGGCTACTGCATGCTTTGTCATTGAGAGTGAAACATGGCAAAGGTTTGGTTCATCTCCATCAAGAAGGCGGAACAAAACAATTCCACGCGTCATCTGTGAATTCCGTCCGTGAACCAACAAGTACCCAACTTGTTAATGGACCGAATAATCCATTAAATCCTCCAGAATGAAGTTGGGTCCCTTGTCTTTTTTCTTTGGACTGAGAGGAGAAGAGTTCCAATTCATATAAAACTCCAACCAATAAAAAACTCTTCCAAACTAAATTAATTAAATAGCCAAACAACAGCATCGAACTGGTTTGGGTTACAGAAAGTTTTCTTCACCAAAGTAAGAACATAACAGAAGAATAAATCACACTATTCATTGATCTAAGACTAAAGCTACCAATCAATATCAATTTTTTCTATCAAATTAGAAACAACTATAGTTTGACTCATCATAAATCAATAAAAAACGGACTGTATTATAAAAAAACTTGATTTTTGTTTGAAAAGAAAAAAATCTCTACGACAAAGAGAAGAAATAGTCGATAAACAATCTAGATCTAGACAAAGTAAAAACAAAATAATCTAAGATATAGAAAAATAAAAGGAAGAGGTAACCTAATCTTTGTTCAAAAAGAGAAACTCTCGATGATTTAGAGAATGAATAGTGGATAAGATAAATGACTCCATAGATGAAGATACAAATGCAAAATGTAAATCTAGAAAAAAAAAATAGTCTAAAGATATTGAAAAAAATAAAAAGAGAGGCTGCTGTTGATGAGAACCACCACCAACAATTTAATTGACACTTTAGAAAAAAACTAGATTTTCATAGGTTTTTTTTATTGTAATATTAATATGGTATGAAGAGGATAATAGTAAATTCTGTAAGCTGAATGCTAGTGGACGTACCATTGCCAGAAAGACTACGAAGTCCGACCCATGCTGATGATGGAGCAAAGCACCTAAGGTTGACTCGTTGGCATTTTGGAAAGCCCATTTTACGATATGTTGTCAAAAAATAAATTAAAAAAAGGATGATATCCATCATTTCATGCTGATGATGGAGTAAGCTGTTGTGAGTTCTTCTACCATTGTTCATTGTTTTCTGTTATTTAAAAGTAATTTTATAATTTTAAAAAATAAAAACCAAAAATAAAAAAATTGGCTATGGGTGGGTATAGATGGGTTATACCTCCTTGTTCCATTTCATATTTATTAGATTTAACTAATTGAATATCCGTATTACGTTACGAGTGAACTAATTATATTTATTTTAGTTTGATAACATGTACTATGTTATCCGTCAATAAAAATATATTAAATTAAGAATAAAATGTCATCTAATTTTATAATTTTTAATCAAAATTTTGCATCTATTTTTTAATAAATTTTATAGTTAAAAAACACAAATTGTTCTTTTTTATGCATTTATTCTTAAATAAAAATTCTTAATAATCTAAATATAAAATTAAAAAAAAACATTTTAATATTTTTTATAACATTAGATTGAATAAATAAAACAAAAATTAATATAAAACCTACATAAAAATTAACAAATAAATCTTTTTTATTCTTGTTTAATATTATGAGAAGAATTTTTTTTGAGAATATATATATATATGAATAATATTAATATAAAAATTTATATTTAAATTATTAGGCGGTTTTTCTAAAGATTGTTTCAATTATTTTATTTGAAAAAATAATTTTAAAATATAAAAAATAATAGCAAATGGTTGGTGTTATGGGTGTAGATGCATTATACATAGTTAATTTGTCATAAAATCAATAATTCTAATACATATTTTTTTTATACGAGTATGATCATATTCATTAGGTTAGAACGTGCAACATAAATCAATTTTTTTTTAAAATTAAGTTGTAAAAAATATATTGAATGCAGCAGAGTGCAATAAAAAACTTATAAAATTGATTTCTATAAAATTTGATTATATAAAGAATAAGTAAATAAAACGAGTGAATTCTATTTTTAAAATCCGATTATATATAAAAAAAAGCAACTAAAATCAACTACAGGAAAAAAACTTCAAAAATCTATACATAAAATAAAATAAATTATATTTATTAACAAATAAAGTTATATAAAAAAGAAGAAAAAAAATTAATTTGATTAGAATTTTTATAAGAAACTGAAAAATGAAGAGATCAATTTTAAATAGTAAGAGTAATATACTTTGATATATATGTTTATTTTAAAATCTAAAAATGTATCATATATATATGTTTTATAATTTTCAATTTGTGTGAAAAAATAATGATTAGTTTTTCAAAATTTTCACACCCAGTTCAACAATAAAAAAAAAAAACATAAATTGGTGGAAAAAACCAAAGAAAAAAAAAGAAGAGAAAAAATAATGATTAATTTTTTATAATTTCCACTCCCAGTTCAATAATAATAAAAACATAAATTGATGAAAAAAATTAAAAAAAAAAATCAAACAAAGAAAAAAAGAGGCAGGCACCAGGCTTGCTAGGGATGAAACAAATCGGTATCAAATTTTTATATATTTTAAAACTGTTGAGATCAAAATAAAATATGAGTTAAATTTCGAATATAGATGTCCAAAAACAGTTAAAAAATCATAAAAATATCATTCTCATCTATAGTTTATGAATAATAAATTGCGAGGGGATGAATTCAAAAAACCCAAGTCTTTTATTTTTTTTTTAATATAAGAAAGATAATATTTTTCCATCTAACTCAGTCAAATTTCTCTAATAATTAAAAAATATGGTTTTTTTCTTTTTTGTAATTACAGTAAAATAATCAATAATTAGCTCACAATGCAAAAGCAAATATGAAGCTCATATAAATATTGAATTTTATCATACTTATAATACATAGTAAATCATGCATTTTTTATATAACAATAGATTTGTTTCAAAGAGTAATCGTTCGAGAAATATACTTGACTAAAAACGAAAACATATAATTAATTAATTATGATTCTTCAGGACACAAGATGCATGTTTCCCATTCCGATTAACGTATGAAGAGGAAAATGCCCCAAAGATGATCTCTATCGAGCTAGGACGGGTGATTTTGTCTTCGCCATAGCTCTGGGATTTTAAGCCAGTACACATTGGCAAAATAGATGGGCCATCATCATTTCTAGATCCACGCACTTGAACTATGGCGGGCTTTGAGCCTTCTATAGAAAAAAGGGAAGAGTTATATGTAGGCCCATAACGATATTTTCTCATTTTTCGGTCCAGAATAGGTAAGGCTAAATCTAGAAGCAGAACCCAAGAATAATATCATCACGCAATAATTAGTTAATTACTCGACACGATTCGGCTATCAAATTGCTGATTCCACTCCGCCTGTACTCGCCTGGGAAAGCCCCAAAAAGGAGTCTTGATTTTTTAAAGTTCAAAGAGAATAATATCTTCGGATCCGTTAACCCCCGGTCACGGGGGTCTTTTCCCCGCCACTTCCTCTGTTTGGTTCCATAGGAAACTGTTGCTAGAAAATAAACAAATCAAAGCTCAAATCTCACGAACTTTAGTTAGAGAGACGTAAAGAGAAACTATCGCTATTGAATATCTCAGTGAAAATCACTCATTTCTACACTCTTAGCGAAGTCATCAGCTTCTATAAGAAGTTTAAATTCACACAACTCGAGTTCTAATTCAGTTACTTAAATAGCTTTTGGCCTTTCAAGATGGTCTCTAATGCGAGAGCGGCTTTGTCATTGACAAGTAATCAATTGTTTTTAGGTTCTTCTATGAGAGTGTGTAGTGGATTTCGGAGCTCAGGGGCATGCAATTTGTTGTGTCGTCGTTTGAAAGGTGATGCAGTGTCTTTTGGTTGTCGGTTTAGAAATTTCGCGCTGGTGAGAGATAAAGGACAGAAAATTGAAGATCATCCTCTTCTTGATGGTTCAACGGATAATACCGATGATGAGCAGGTAATAAACTTATAATCACTCTTTTTTATTTTTTTCATTAAATGCATAGCAGAATGAGGTTGTGTTCGTTGTTTCTTTTGGGTGATTGGATTTTTGAAGCAGTTTTAATTAAATTTGGATCAAATGAATGTGCAATTAGTTTAGGAATGGCATCAGTTTCTTCAATGCACTTTCGAATCAGTTTGCATTAAGCTCTAGTTGTTGGCTTTTTTTGCATTTTTTGCTTAGGTTGAAGATGTGCGACCGAAGGTGCCAGAGCGTGATTTTACTGGCACTGCTTATGTTCCTGTTTATGTGATGCTACCGGTAAGCGTGACTGTTTTGACACAGTGATTTCATGTTTGTTTATGCTTTAGATTTCTTGATTTAGTACTTAAGTTTGAGGTATTTAGTTTCTTCGAGTTTATATGTTGTGTTTAATGATGCGGGAAATGGCAGCTAGGTGCCATCGACATGAATTGTGAGTTGGTTGATCCTGATAGTCTACTAAACCAGCTCAGGACCTTGAAATCAGCAAATGTTGACGGTGTTATGATTGATTGTTGGTGGGGGATAGTTGAAGCTCATGCTCCGCAGGTGTATAACTGGAATGGTTACAGGAGGCTCTTTCAGATAGTGCGTGATCTTAAGCTTAAGTTGCAGGTGAGTAGCTTATATATACTATGTTGCATGCTTGGTCTATCATGAGATCACAGATTCAGATAGTGAGGTATGAATTTGAGATCACAGATTCTGATGGAAAAGATAAATTATTTGCATAAGAAAGAAGGGAAAACTGTCACCTAAAGCCTATATGACGACTCTTTCTTGAACTCTAATCTGTTGTGTTTCACCTCTCTCTACTTTCCAACCCAAAATCTGCTCATTATTGGTCCAAGTACAAGGATAATTGCATCTATAATACGTGCTATGACACCCTTCAAATCAATTTCTTCAAGTTCTTCTTCGTAGAAATAAACTTTAACCTTCAACATGCTTATTCATAGAATAGTATGTTTGTTGGTCTTATGTCATTTTTGGAGAAAGGTTTTTTAAGTTTGATATCGACCTTCAAACTTACAATTTTCCATATGGAGTGTTTGGTGTTATAGTACTTCAAAAAATATTTGCTGACCACACTACTATTTTTTTACTCTAATATAAGTGCAGGCTGTTATGTCATTTCATGAATGTGGAGGCAATGTTGGTGATAGTGTACATATTCCGCTTCCTCATTGGGTGACAGAAATTGGTGAAACCAATCCTGACATATATTTCACAGACAGAGAAGGAAGGCACAATACTGAATGCCTCACATGGGGAATTGATAAGGAGCGAGTCTTAAAAGGTCGGACTGCTGTTGAGGTATTGAGTTAAGGCATGTTTGTAACATGATATCAAAAGTTTTTGATTTCGTCTAGGCCACATCTAAGTTGAAAATACAGCATAGTACCTTTTTTGTTCTTTCCTGTTTAATCTGTTGTTCTTTGACGATGTATTGAATCCTGAATTACTTTAAAGTTTATAGCTAAAGTTATTGTGTTAAATATATCTTTGTGTTTAGAATCAGAATGCTTGTTTGGAAACAACCTCTTTTTATTCAGCAGTATCAATGTTATGTAAACGTTCTACCTAGTATCACATTTTCAAAGATGCAGTTTAAACCTCTGTAACTAATTAGTGTTTTTGTTCATATGCGCTTAGCTAGAAATTTAATTTTATAATCTTAAATTTGAAGGTCTACTGTTGATAAAAATAATGCAGGTTTACTTTGACTACATGAGGAGCTTTAGGGTAGAGTTTGATGAGTTCTTTCAGGATGGAATCATCTCTGAGATTGAAATTGGACTAGGCCCATGTGGGGAGCTACGGTATCCATCATATCCTGCAAAGCATGGTTGGAAATATCCTGGCATTGGTGAATTCCAGGTATGTTTCGATAATGGGTAAATAAATTGACCTTCACCTTGAAGATGGCATATCCATTAGGGGTACTCTATCTTCCATATTTTTGCACAGAAGAGTTAAAAATATCCTGATATTGGTGAGATCCAGGTGTATTTGAATTACAGGTGAAGTTCTATTATTGCCGAGAGGCTTGATAATCATTATGGAATAAAAATCACCTACTCTTACGTATTCCATAGTTTGATCTCGTCTGTCTATCACCTTTTCATAGTCAACCTTATGAAATTATGTATTGCTCCTCAAAATGATCCAAGATGTTTCAGTTCAGTGCTATGATAAGTACCTGATGAAGAGTCTGACCAAAGCAGCAGCAGTGAGGGGGCACTTGTTTTGGGGCAGAGGTCCAGAGAATGCAGGTTCTTACAATTCTGCACCACATGAGACTGGGTTTTTCCGTGATGGAGGAGACTATGATAGTTACTATGGAAGATTCTTCCTCAATTGGTATTCTCAGGTTTTAATTGATCATGGAGATCGTGTTCTTGCTCTGGCTAATTTAGCTTTTGAAGGTACTGGCATTTCTGCAAAGGTGAGTCACAACTGCATGGAATCTTGTTCTTCTTTGGAAGAACAAGTTTTGATTTCTTGGAATGATTGATTACAATTACGATTAAAATGTTCTATCATTTTTATACTAAGATTTTTTTGCTATATTGATGGTTGACAAGCAGCTATCAGGAATTCATTGGTGGTACAAAACAGCTAGTCATGCTGCTGAATTGACTGCTGGATTCTACAACCCTTCAAATCGTGATGGCTATGCTCCAATTGCAGAAATGTTGAGGAAACATGGGGTTGCTCTCAATTTCACATGTTTTGAAATGCGCACATTGGACCAGCACGAGGGCTTTCCAGAGGCACTTGCAGATCCTGAGGGATTAGTTTGGCAGGTAAGCAAAGGCATATGCGCGGTTTTATCCCCTAGCATATGATGTTTCAAATAGGGTAACAAAATATCTGTTGTGAGGGTAGAGGGATGTTTATGTTCCGTTGAACGTGGAGTAGATGGTGCTAAATTTTGACATGCATCGGAGTCTTTTTCACTGAAATTCCATGAGATTTGATTTCACATTTTGTGGATTGGTAGCATCCTGGAAATAGGGTGTTATTCAATCAAGTTAGTTTAAATCTCAAGTAATATTTTAGACCATATTATCCTGTCATATTTTAGTTTGCTATCATCTTTTCAATTTCCAGGTGCTGAATGCTGCATGGGATGCTTGCATCCCACTTGCCAGTGAGAATGCTCTTCCTTGCTATGACAGAGAAGGTTATAACAAGATATTAGAGAACGCCAAGCCTCTGAATAATCCGGATGGGAGGCATTTATCTGTTTTTACATATCTCAGGCTTAGCCCTGCACTCATGGAGAGACACAACTTTGAAGAGTTTGAACAATTTGTCAAGAGAATGCATGGTATGGTAGTGCTTCACTTTTCTCCTGCTGGTTCCACTACAGTTTCTTTTGGTTCAAATTCCTTTCAGCTGCCCGGGATTTCTAGCATAGTGATGATAAGAACAATTTGTCAGCATGCATGATATATGATATCTAATTTTGAAGCCTATATATGTGAAGTCATCTACGATTTTATGCTTGGCTAGTTAATTAGACTTTCATCTCATACTTGTTCATAAAATGTTTAACTTGCACATTCATGTTTGTGTGTATGTGGTTGATATTCACTATAAACTTCCTCAACTGCTCTACATCAGCCCTCAGCTGATGCTTATGGCAACTTTTCTTTATTTCCTTTTCCTTTATATGAGCCAAACCAATAAGTTCATACTCATATTAACAAAGAATTGGCTAATGCAATGCTGATATTTTGTTCTATTTAACTATAGATTTGGTTGAAGTTAAAAATTATAGGAAGGACTTGAGGGTACAGTGATTCCATTGTTATACATGCATATAACGTGTACACATGCACTTTTTATCCGATAGTGATTTTTGCAATTCGTGTTACACCCAATTTCAGGAGAAGCAGTTTCAGCTTTCAATGCAATTTGAACAGAAATTCCACTAGAGATGTTTGGGTTGGGTTGCCGCCTAGAATTGCTGTCACACATCAAGAAATTGTACTTTTGACATGTTGGTCCATAACATACAATGTAATATGTATAACAGAGCAGTTCAATATAGATTATCAATTGTTCTAGTTAAACATCAAAAGTTTTTACCTTGAACTGTCCCAAGCATCTATTGTTGCGACTTGGGAACAAGCTCATCCTTTTATCAATTATTTTTTAATATAGTCACCGTCCAGGCTTCCACGTATCTGGAGGGTCTTTGCTATGTTTCTACATTTGGCTCTCTCTCTCTCTCTCTCACACACACTCACACACACACACACACAAACTGATTTTATACGCAGATGAAGCAATTGACTCCTTTCCGTAGCAGGCAAGCAGATGCATACGTTGGTTATTGTTATTTCTTTCTTGATCCAAAGTAAACAGCGATTGCTTCTCGTTATTTGTTTATGACATAATTTCCTCATGAAATTAAAGTTCCTTTGAAACATGCTAACCGGTAACTATTTTGCTTGATGTGATGGTATGAATAATGGCAGTTCATTTCTTTTAGGTAGCTCAACTGCATAACGAGGATTGTGTAATGAGATTACAGTTAGATCATAGAGGGGAATGCTGTCCTATTGCAAATCATTCCTAGTTGATCAAACTAGGAATATTGCTATCAATTCCCAGTTAGTTTTCTGAATAATTTTAACCAGTTGATGGTCAGTTCTATAAACTCATAATTTCTAGACAAGCGCAAAAACGGTTTGTAACCGTTTACCACCAATGTAGGTCACGTGATTGGGCCCTTAAGGACGCCCTAGCATCTCGTGTCCAGTCTAACTCAGCCAACTTTCGGCACGTGCTACACGTGTCTACCACACTCCTCTCTTGCTTAATTACACACGCCCCATTCGTGTCAAACCAAAACACACACACACACACAAAACACGCTCGAGCCTCTCCACACGCGCGAAACCCTAACCCTCGCACGCAAACACACATTTCCACACGCGCCTCCTTACTCGCTCACGCAAGCTCGCCGTTCCCTATCTCTCCTCGCCGGGAAAACCTCGAATTTCTCGCCTTCTCGAGGAATTCTGTGCTTAATTACGCTTAAGAGAGTGGCCATGAAACGACACCGGAGGTTCTCCGGTGGTCGGCGAAGTTAGGGTTTCGAGAGAGGTAGATGTATCTGTTGTTATGAAGGAGATATATGCTGAGAAAGTTTGTGAATTTGTTTACGTAAAAGCTGGAAAGTGAAATTTGAGTTGGAAATGGAGAAGTAGAGGGAAATTTGAAGTGTTAGTATGCTAAAGGTGAAGCTTTTGCGTGAATTTTACGCGTGAAATGTGCGGAAAGCTGTTATAAGAAGGTGATTATTGTGTTTATTTTTGTTTTTACTTGTAGTTAAAAAGTGCTAATTTTTATTGAAGTTCTGTAGTTAATTTATAATGAGACAATTGGCCTTTACTTATTATTTGGTTGCCGAGAACATAAGGTGGGAAAAGAGAAGAAATTAATGGTTTGATTATTTGGTTTTTTTAATTTATCCACTTTAAGAAAAAAAGCGAAGAACTAGAAATGAGAAACTGTCATGTTGATGCCAAATGTAGGGGTAAGGATAATTAGCGGAGGCATTCGTCTTCTTGACTTCTAAGCAGTTAAAAACACTATAAAAGCTTCAATAAGAGGCTTAAAATGAAAAGGAGAGCATTCTTTTTCTGTTTATTCTTCCCTCTTATTTACTTTTTCTTGGTATAATTGATTATGTTTGGGAAATAACTCTGAAGTTTTTCATTGTTGCCAGGGAAGTCGAGAATGAGGCTGGCACATGATTTTTTCAGTTTACAGCACATTATTTGAAAAACAGTAGCTTTTCAGGTATATGGATACTTGAGTGGAAATGATGGCCTTTGCCATCTTAGAAGTATTGGACGACTAAGTATTAGTAGATTTGAGAAATTTGGTTGTGTAAGAGAGAGATTATGGCATCGGATATTCAGAAGTTAATAGGAACAAGTGAAGAAGATGATGACGAAGAAATGGACATGGATGTTAAAGAGGAAGATGATGAAGATGATGAAGATGGAGGGAAGCCTATTGCTGGACAAATGATGATAGGAATGGATGGAGGGATGGCATCAAACAGTAGTAATAATCAGTTTCAACATCACCAGCAATTTCAAGAACAGGTTAGTACTCCTGGAGGAGGAGCTCGGAGGTCTAGACCGCTTGAAGAAAAGGAGAGGACGAAGCTAAGAGAGCGGCATCGGAGGGCAATCACAGCAAGGATTTTGGCAGGATTAAGGAGGCATGGAAATTACAATCTTAGGGTTAGAGCTGATATAAATGATGTAATTGCTGCTTTGGCGAGGGAAGCTGGCTGGGTTGTTCTTCCAGATGGAACCACCTTTCCTTCAAGATCTCAGGTACTTATCTCTCAAGTTCAAAGCCTTTTGTTTGCTGAATTTGTTTTATTTATTATTTTAGTGTTAGTGATAACTCATAAGAATGCATATTAAATTGTTATGACTCATGGGTTTGAATAGTTATGGTTGATCAGAGTACCTCTTCTGCATTCCTTGATTCTTGCTTCAAATGGATGTTAGTAAAATTTAGAGGGAATTGTTATCTTCTTAACTTCTTGCAGGGCTCAAGGCCTGTGGGTGGCACCTCTTCTGCAGTAACGCCAACGTCTTCACATCTGGTGTCACAACAGACTCCACCTGCTTCCCTCAGAGGAGTCTCTTCTGGTCATCGGACCTTGGTTGAGTACACTTCATGCCATATGAAAGGTGTTTATAGACCCAACCCCTCACCTTATGATCTATCTGCAAGCACTCAGCCGCAAACCCCAGCAATGGTGAGAGAGGGAGGAGAACAAACAGAGAGCAATCCCCATATTGGTGGCTCCATGGACACAATAAATGACAAACAGGTACTACAGAATTCTTTTGTACGATATATGTGCTGCAATATTCATCACTGGATGTTCCAAAAGTTTTTCTCAAGTTGAATGTTTGTAACCTCCCTATGACACTTCAAACACCCAAAAAAAAAAAAAAAAAAAAAAAAAAATTGCATGGCTTGCTTGTTCTTTACCCTTTGTTTGTCTTGCACATTACACGGTAGGCATAAAGAAATTAACTGTCCCTTTGATTAGCAGTGTGGAGCACAATATTGCAGAAATGTAGAACTTTTTTTTTTTAGTCAAAGAATCTAGAGTGCCAGTTAATTTTCTAACAAAGCTTGTTTCTTCTAGATTCAGTGTTTAATGTCACAAGTTTTCAAATATCTTCTCTCTATCTCTCTCTCTCTCTCTCTCTCTTCTATAGGTTGTTGACATACCTCCAATTCCAAAGTTCCCAGAGCGGGATTTTGCTGGCACTCCATTCATACCAGTTTATGTGATGCTACCAGTGAGTTAATTTAATCCTACCATTTGAGCTATTAATTTTAGATATGGTGTGTGCTATCCTATTTTTTATTTCCATCAGAGTTCAGCCTTTTTGTGAAAAATTCTATATTTTTCATTAATATGTTGTTTCTTCATCTAACCTAAGTGCCAAATGTGAGATCTATGTAAGTTCTAATCGTGTTCTTTTGGTGCCATAATTTGTTGGTGACAGTTGGGTGTCATAAATATGAAGTGCGAGCTGGTTGATCCAGATGGCCTACTGAAGCAGCTCAAGGTGTTGAAATCTGCCAATATTGATGGTGTTATGGTTGACTGCTGGTGGGGCATAGTAGAGGCTCACTCTCCTCAGGAGTATAACTGGAATGGTTACAGGAGGCTCTTCCAGATGGTGCGTGAACTTAAGCTTAAGTTACAGGTGAGTGCTGTTTGAAACTTGTTATCCTGTATGGTAGCTCATGCTCTCCCTCATTCTGGGCGCAGAGTTAATGCTAATTGTTGGCTTTTCTTAGCAATCTCCCTTTCTCTGGTATGCCACTTCATTGATTGTTTACGAATGCATCCGTGCATGTGGATGTTGGTGGTGTGGATACAATGCCCTGATTTCCGCAATGTTATAAGATCCAAATTTTTTTAAGTGTGTTGGAAACTGAGCAAGTTGTTGCTGTTGATCATACTGTCAATGACTTGAGCATGTGTGACTAAGCATGTTGATGGAGCATAACTGTGAGATTGTTCTCAGATCAAATTTAAGGACCTTCTATGATGATCTTGATAGGAGTTTTCATTAAATGGCAGAGCAATAACATTTGGCTAATGAATGGGTGACGGTTGGGGAACTTACATGCAGGACTGAATTTGTTGAAACTATCATGAAGCAATGCACTAATGAAGGTGTTGTCAAGTAGACGTCCTTGCATTACATTGGCTTCTTGTCTATGAAGGGAGAGGGTTGATTGATTTAGGTTTGTGATTGCAAATCCCCAGAGCTTGGGTGCTGATATTGGCTGTGGAGTATTTTTTTTATTTTTCTGAAGGTTACAATAAAAACAATAATTCTGAGCACAGCCAAATCTATGAACATAATTAATTATGTTCATGTTAAGAAGGGATTGTGTTTTCACATGGTGGATTTAATTTTTAAGATTCTAAAACTATTGAAATGCTTTTTATGAATGTATCTTCATCTAAACATGCCACAGCAACTTCTTGTTGGTTGTGCTGTAGTTGCCTCTGGCTGAGAGTAAATTGTCTTACTGATTTCTGACCTCAGGTTGTGATGTCATTTCATGAATGTGGAGGCAATGTTGGTGATGATGTTTGTATTCCCCTTCCACATTGGGTGGCAGAAATTGGACGCAGTAATCCTGACATTTTCTTCACTGATAGAGAAGGAAGACGCAACCCAGAATGTCTTTCATGGGGAATCGACAAAGAACGGGTGTTAAGAGGTCGTACTGCTGTTGAGGTACATCCTGCTGTGGCTGTCAGGCTTTACGTAATTATAAGCTAGTGTATGGTTGATACGTAAAATATTTTCTGTCACTCTTTGCAAATATCCACACGACTATCTGCTTCTATAATAATCATTAAATTTTCTTAGACACCAACATAAGCTAAATACATGGATAAATTGTTCCATTTAATTGTATTTTTGAAGTTGCTGTTTTGGTTATGGCTAACTTTGGGAATATACATGATGCTGAATTCAAAACTGGATTTTATGTGTGTTCCTACAGCAATTATCATAACATAGGTCGTTTCATTTGCTGCTTTCTTGTGATCTGAGAATTTGAGATGGACAATTTTTGAGGCTAGTAAATTTGGTGTTTTTATCTTTATGATTGACTAATGTAGGTGTACTTTGACCACATGAGAAGCTTCCGAGCAGAATTTGATGAATTCTTCGAGGATGGTATCATCTCCATGGTTGAAATTGGACTTGGTCCTTGTGGGGAGCTACGGTACCCATCTTGTCCTGTGAAGCATGGCTGGAGATATCCTGGCATTGGTGAATTTCAGGTAATATTTTAGCTTCACTATTTTAGTGATATTTTTTCTTAGTGATGTAAGGTTTCATTATCCAAATTTGAGTGCTACGACTTTACAAGTTGCATTGTTTGATCTATGGAACAACACCAACAATCCATACACACAAACTTGTCAATAGCTTCCAACATTTGCTGTCACAATGCTTCTACTGGCCTTGAGAGTTACCGCTGTGGCAGTATGCTCCAGTTACCTGTTTTTCAACACCATGCAGCCTCTCTTCTTTTCTCTTCTTCAAAATGCAAAAGCTATAAATAGGAGTCAATTTGTAATGAATTTCCAGATTTCCTGGGACACAATTTGATCTTTCTGATTCCTATGACCATCTTATCAAATACTATATAGAAGTGGACTTAGACATGAATGTTTGGCAGGTTTTATTTGATTTTAATAAACCAGTTAGCTTGAAAATTTGCTTTGCACCATGGCTCATTTCTCAATTTTTTTATTTATTTCATAACTTGGTAATAAGAAAACAGTTATTACATTAGGTGAATTGGTTGCTCTGGTTACTTGATTCTTTCATTTATTTTCTCAACCTGTGATTGTCAATTTATGGTTTATTATCTGAGCATCGTTAAAAAAAGCCCTTTATTTGCAGTGTTATGATCAGTATTTTCTGAAAGGCTTAAAGAAGACAGCAGAAGCAAGGGGACATCCATTCTGGGCTAGGGGACCAGATAATGCTGGCTCCTATAATTCCCAGCCACATGAAACTGGTTTCTTCTGTGATGGAGGGGACTATGATGGGTATTATGGCAGGTTCTTCCTTGATTGGTATGCTAGGATTTTAGTTGATCATGGTGATCGGATTCTTTCTTTAGCAAAGTTAGTTTTCGAAGGAACTCGAATTGCTGCGAAGGTGAGTCAACTTTTCAGATATTTCTTCTAATTTATAGGCTTGTTTATTTAAGTTTGCTGCTGAGGTGCGTTTCTTTCTTTTCTCTTTAACTCCGTTGGTCCCAATTTTAAGTTGATTTAATGACGCTGGAGCTTTCTCTAGGATTTATTTTATTATATTTCTAAATTGTTAAATTAATTTAGGGTCATGTGATTATCATGTGACTTTTAAAGTGTTTCTAGTTAACTTGGGGACTAAGACTAGGAATCCTTTTCCTACAAGTATAGGGCTCAAAACTAATATGAATAACCTGTTAGAGTTACCTTTGTAGTAGTTTTTTGTTCTTTTATCAATCTATTCAGATTCTAAAGGTTTTTTATGAACCCTAAATTCTATTATCTTGTTCCAATTTCTATTTTATCTTAATTTTAGCCATTATTATGTTGTGATTCTTGTTTCTAGTGTTTTTCCTTTCCCCCACTACGTCAGTTGATGTAGTGGGAATAAAAGGCAAAAGATAGCTAAAGAAAGCTAACACAGCCAAAAAAAGAGAATAAGCTCTTTTTAAAGTTATCAATATATCAAAGTTATTTCTTATTACATAACTTTAGCTGTCTAAGCTACCACAGTAAATAATTGTAAATAAACTATTAAAAGAAAAACCCTAATTATATGAAAGCTACTGTAGTACTAGATCTTGCATTCCAAAAACTCATCCTCAAGTTCAAATCATTCTTTCCTTGATTTTGTAGATGCCCAATCAAAAGTTGTCAAACGTTTTTTCCTTCTTCGCTTCAAATACATATCAAAACTGAATAGTAGTTTCATTTCATGTTTAGCACGACGAACTTGTACTCACAATTATTCTCCTCCAATTGTTGTCTCGGACAATAAACTGTATAGTACAACTTTGTCTAATAAAAAAATGCAGCCAACATACAATCTCTATAGAACCTTATTTTTGAGGTTGTATCATGCACATACTCAAAAGGATCATCGTAGTTTAAGCCAACGAATTCCTTTTCTGAAGCAACTACAATGACGCAATCTTTGCATTCAGTTTCTGGTTTTTCATGGCTGTTGTCACTGCTGTCATCGTGTTCATCATCAAGATCATCATCATAATAAACATCATAGATTAGTTGAGAATCCCAATCCACATCTATCGCATCATAGATTCACAAAGAACTCCAATCCATAACTTCTTCTTTCTCAACAAATAGAGCTTGCATCTCTTCAACTCTCTTCAACTCTCTTCCTCCATTGAAGTGCAGTGTTTTTTCCCTCTTCCAACCCGCCTTGCTGGTATGTTTTATGGCTCCAGCATCATGAAAAAGGTCTTGATCCTTATGACTACCTTCCGATATGTCTAAGGGGCTGTGGTCACCTTCCAAAGTCTCCTTTAGGGCTTCCACTTTAATTTTAAGCAAGGTTAATATCTTTTGCTTGAGTTGGTTTAGCATCCTTTGCAGCTCCAACATCTCTTGGTTTTGGTTGAACCTAGGGATTCTCGCTCACTTGGCTGCCGTCACCAAAATCAATAAATCGGAACCATCACCAAAATTGATAAATCGAAATCGAGTTTGGGCTCTGATGAAGAAAAGACAAAAGATAGCTAACGATAGCTGACACAGCCAAAGGTTGGTTGTCAGGGCTGAACAGCCAGAAAAAGAGAACAAACTCTATAAAATTACCCAAATTTCAAAGTTATTTCTTATTACCGTAGTAGCAGCCCTTAAATACTAGCAAACCCCTCAGTAAAATAAATCCTAGTCCTTAAAATAGCTAAATCTTAGCCATCGAAACTACAACAACAAATAATGCGTGAATAAACTATCAAAAGAAAAAAACTAAATATATGAAAGCTACTGCAGTTCTAGCTCCTGCATCATTTAAGATATTTGTTTTTTTTCCATTCAAAATGCATTTAGAATTTTTGAAAACTACATCTAAAAGCTATTTAAATAGTTATGGCTTTGATCCATTCTGTTTGCTACATTTTAATTGCCGAGCAGCTATCAGGTAGTCATTGGTGGTACAAGACAGCCAGTCATGCTGCCGAATTAACTGCTGGTTTCTACAACCCATGCAATCGTGATGGCTATGCTGCAATTGCAGCAATGCTAAAGAAGCATGGGGCTGCTTTAAATTTCTCGTGTTCTGAATTGCGGACAGTAGACCAGCAAGTAGACTTTGCAGAGGCACTTGCAGATCCTGCTGGATTAGTATGGCAAGTAAGAAACCTCCTGTTCAGCTTCAATATTTCCTAAACTAAGCCTGTCAATAGGCCTTGCTTATAGAAGCCTACTTTTTCACGTATGTGAAAATTTGGGATAAACATTATGCTATATCTTTGCTTCAGATTCACGGGGTGCATGTTTATTTATGAGCATTATAACTGTCTGTTTCAGGTGCTGAATGCTGCATGGGATGTTGGCATACCAATTGCTAGCGAGAATGCTCTTCCATGCCATGATAGGGTCACATATAACAAGATTCTGGATAACGCCAAGCCCTTGAGTGATCCAGATGGAAGGCATTTTTCTTCTTTTACTTACCTTAGGCTCAGCCCACTTCTAATGGAGAGACAAACCTTCATGGAATTTGAACGCTTTGTCAAGAGAATGCATGGTAAAGTATTAGAGCAACCTGCAATTATTTTTAAAATTTGAGTATTTGCAATGCTATAAATTTTCATCCAATCACCCATGCTGTTTTTGCAATGCTATTAATTTTAATTTAGTTACCCACGTTGATAAAAAGAAAAATCCAGTGACCTAGTGTAGCATCTGTTGGGTGGGGAGGGAACTAATAACCGAAGGAAAAGGGTGAAAGTAGAGGGTGCCTAATTTCTTTATCCAAAAGTTTTAGATGCTGCAATACTTGCCAGAATCAGAGGGACAACGAATTTGGTGCTACCAACATAAATTTCCCTGATTTAGGTAATCTGCACCTGTCTTCTGTTTCATAAACAGTGAGATTACTCCGAAAGTTTCCTCCAACAGTGCCCTGTGAAGGACAGACAAGTCATTGCCCGGCCCCTTTTACTTGCTATCAGAACAAAAAAACTTGCTTCATCTTCATGAACAGCTTTGTAGCTGAATCTGTTTAGATGTTGATAAATAACTTGTTCTTCGATGGCACAAATTTAAATTAAGGCTTATTCAGTTGCATAAATTTCAAAATAAAAGTGGTATTGAGCCATTTGGTTAGTTGGCTATTGATGATATTTAGTACTAATGGAAGCATCATTGTAATTCTATCCGAATGTGTTTGATTTCTATTGCAGGGGAAGCCGTTCTTGATATCCAGGTATAGCTGGAGGAAGAGCATCCAGATGGAGGAGCATTTGTTTTTCCCCCGCATAAGCGATGGGGTTACCATAATGTAGATTAGTGTAGTATTTTTTATACAATAACTAGGACAAATAGTATTGAAGTAGTTTTTAACGCCTCTGTAAATGAAATTCACGAACTCAAACCAGTCAGGTTCGCTAGATTCTAGCTTTCTTTAATGCTTGTTTTTAGCATAGTTGAAAACCTGTTGGATGGACAAAAAAGAAACTGCTCCTGTGCAATTCAGAAATTTGAAATTATTAACGAAATATCCATTCCCTTCCCTTTTGATCTATTTCTCCTTCGCACCGGGCCTTCAATTTCTTCTTAGAGTTCCGGAAAACCCTTCTAGCCAACTAGATCCAGACCCTGGCATTTGCAGAAGGTAATGTAGAAAAAACTGCTTTATGAATGTCAACAAGGGGACTTCGAAATTTCAAGATACGTTTAATTCAATTGCCCACCAAGAAGTTCCTGTTTCTTATGCTCTCGCTTCGTTTGAAGGCGAGTAACCTATTCTTAGAATTCTTCTCTCTTTCTTTCTCATATTGTTTCATCCTATTTTAATGTGATTTATCAATGGCTAAAGCTGACAATTCCACAGACCATCAAAATACAATCAAAAGACAAATAACCGGTTTGGTTGACAAATGAAAGAATGATATTTGCAGCCGAAATAACAAAATGGAGAATAAAAAAAAAAAATAGTGGTCTATGCGGATGACTTGAACACCATTCGGCCAGATTCATCCACGTCAAAAAGACGCTCTATAAAGTCATCCCAGCGTTTCCTCATTTTCTTAAATGACAACAACGAACCTGTCCCACTAGAGCTGCCGGAACCGTCCCCTTCTTCCGCTTCAGCAAACGTTCCATATGATGATGAGCAGGTTGCCTGTGGGATGTCCAAAGCAACAGCTCTCCGAAGTGCTGCCTCATACTCTTCACTGTGCTCTCGTGCAAGAGACTGCTGCCGCTGCATCCGCTGTTGTGCTGGAATTTCCATGATCCTATCTTTTTCCAGCAACAACTGACAAGGAAAATAGTGTTAACATTTACGTTGCAAATATAAAAGTTGATTCTCAATCTTCGATCGTCTAATACACAAAATCCACTTGACTGACACTGCCTTTATCATTTATAGTGGAGCCATATAAATGACATGTCTCGGAATTTTATAAGAAACTTGCCACAAATTGACCTCAACAAACATTCCGGGTGCTACTATTTTGAGCTGCACAGAACTTGTGAAAAAGCTGACTACCCTCCCTAGACTGGACAAACCAAGGGTTTATCTTTTTTTTTTTTTTCCTCCTTGAGAAGCTGGACAAGCAGGCTGTAAAAGTTTAATTGATGACTCAAACTAGAACGGTTATTTAAAAGCTGTCCCGGCCTTAGCCCAAACCCAGAACTACCAGGTTGTACAGCTTGTCAAGGAAGAAGCTAGAGTGCTAGACTTACATCAAAAGCCCTTTGAGATTCCCTCTCTAACCAGATAATGGCATGATCAGAAGTTGCATTGCATGAGAGAACTATGTGCTCGAAGCGCCCATCCACAGGGACTGCTGTTCTGACAACTGGAGGAAATCTTCCTATCCTGAAACCAAATGTAAAGGTGATCTGAATACGATAAGATGGAAATCAATAATTTAAAAAAACGTAAATTTCGTAAATAAACCTCTAGCAAATCAAAATCGAAAGGCAACCAGCACATTGTGGTGGCAACTGACAGCTCTTTTGGGTCTTACAATATTCATTGATAATAATCCGTTGCTCATTGAGCTGCTGCACCTAGCACATGAATGAGATGCTCCCCTGCCTAAGGGAAAACACAGATATCTAAAAAGGAAGAATGCATGTGCAGCCCTTAATAAATATTGGTTTCAAGATGCCAGCAGCATTATCTGCTTTGGCTTTGAGGCAGAGCCTCAAAAGTCTTTGATTGCCTATCTGTATTATAGGACAAATTGGTAAATCCTTCTTTATATCCCCGTATCATCAAGAAGTTCTTTCAGCAAAGGGAATAAGAACACCTGGGCAGCTGCTTTGTTAGGTACATGCAAAATACAGCTGAATTTACCTGAAGGGCTTTCTCTCAACGATATGGTATAGGCGTCCAGGTGCATATAGCCGCCTTGGATCCTTAAGCATCTTCTCCTCAAGAGTGCAAGTATCTTTCAAGCACATTAGGCATAGCAGACAAGGCAAACTGTCCAAATGACAGAAACTCAGCTTACTTAACATCTTGTCTAATGAACTTCATTAGATACATAATCATTATAACACAGATCAAATGTGCAAGCATAAGAGTCCATCAATGACCATCAGAGGTTTCCTCAACTAGCCCAATGGAAAAACTCCATTTAAGTTTCTTAGCACAATTGCACTTTTTCTTTATGAGTACCATATTGACTCATTTGACTTTTTTTAAGAAAGGTCTCAAATCTCAACACCTTTCCATTAGAATATATGCCAGATTACCAGATGCCATAAAAGAAAAAATAGACAGCTAGTAATGAAAAAGTGAATAAGACATACTATCTTTTACCAGAAAATTGATTTGTAAACATCTTCCAGAGCAGTGGTTGTCCGAGGTAAGAAATCATCCTGGTTCATTCAGTAACTCATATTAGAATAGAGCACATACTAATATTCCTAGGAGCAATGAAAGAGAAACTGACATGCTAGAAGTCTAAAGTATTAAGCTCTTTGCTTGTTCCATCAAATTGGGAGTCCGGCAGCAGGTTACAATTGTAAGAAAAAAGGCAAATTAAAAGGTTAATCACTGGATCACATAATATTTCTAACCACCAGGGTTTCTAATTCTCGAACCATATTTTATTCATTTTGGCAGAACCAAAAAATGCTGCTACTACCATTCTTATTAAGACCACTCATCATCATCTTATTTCTTGGTGTTTCCAATTGACGGATGCACCGACAAATTCAAAATTTAACCTTGACTGCAATCAATTTTGACCAAATTTTAAGCACTTTTGTTTTTGTAATTTCAAACACATAGCTGGCAGCAAAGGCAAGTCCTACCTGAAGCACGATAGAATTGATAACATCAGCATATCTCACAGCCAAATTCAGTGACACACATCTAGCAGGAGCCATGGCAAAGCATCTGATCCTCTTCCTCTCAATGTTCCCCAATCTATCCCGATTTTGAACAGCGTACATTACTATCAATGATACTATACCTGCACCTAAGGAGTGTCCAGCAAAAGTCAACCTATAATCTGGATTCATCTCAACCAAATCTTTCAAAAGCTCACACTCTGAATCAAAAACCCACTTTGCTGCCTTCAGTAGCCCATTATGCACATAACCACCATCGAACTTGGTCTGCCCCAATTTATTATCAAGTAGAACAGCGTAATCACTTTCCTTTGCCAAATTAAGTCCCCTAATAGCCAACACTATATCAGCATTATCATGATCGAGGTAAATCATATAAGGAGCAGCACACCCCCCTGTATCTTCATAAGTTCTCTTTACAACTACCCAATCAGGGTTAATACCATAGCCTCCTGGCGGCGCCCAAAGTGGGTTCCGAAGATCATCTTCATAGACAGATAGAATTAGGCGACAAATGTGAGGCACGGGCTCAAATTCTTCAGCTGTGGCTAAGCCCCAGTTCTCACTTTCATGACCAGCAGTGTATAGGCATTTTTTCCATAGCCAACGAGCACAGCCAAGGCAGTACACACATTCAAGGACTGGAAGGCCACAGAGGATTGACATAGAGGCCTATGATTCACGCATGATAATATATTCATCAAGAAACATGATTCAAATGAGACGAACGTATTAATGAATTTGGGGAGCTTAAATTTTGAGGAAAATCCAACTGGGGTTTAGAAGACAATCAGCTTATATGGTAAAGAATCAAACTTTCTTGTCAAAGAATCAGCGATCAAAACAACAATGTGAAGAAAATATACAAAAAACACAGTTCAAAAGCTTACGGTAATCTTTAACCCATTTGGACATTACATGGCATGAAGAATTTCAGCTAAAAAGTATGAGTGACAATCATATATATAATAAACAACAAACCAACTTCAAAAAAATATATATATACACAGACCCTTTTAAGAGAAACACTAAAGAAGTGTTCAATACAGAGAATAAAACAAAGAATTGGCTGGTGTTAGCAGATCAGAAGTTGCGAGAAAGTTGGGTTATCTAGAGTTGCTACTTTTGAGTGGAAGGTTTAAATTACAAAATTTAGACAACGAATAAATGGCTAAAGAAACAGTACAATCATATATATATATATAAAATAACGCTTTGCTGATAGAAGATGTAAGAGAATAGTCTTGTTGGATTATGTACCTGCTAGTCAAACCCATTTCCCTCTAGAGTAGGCTTTGCAAGAATCTCCTCCGTTTGGTGCTTAGATTCCCAGTTTTTATTTACGATCGTTAATCATTGGGGTCCGTCTTTCTTGCTGTTTGACTCTACTGCTGCTGCTGCCTAGTACAGCACGGACAGTTCGTGTATTTGGGCCAATCTCAGTCTAGTTTATTTAACGAAACCAATATTCACTTCTAGGCCTGTAGATTCGTACAGACTGCAAGCCTTAAACTTGTTCTTTTGGGCCAGTAGATCCGTGATACAAACCTAACTCCCTAGCAAACAAGTTACAGAAAAAAAAAAAATTAGAAATAATACTAGGTATCAAACCAGTTAAAAGACTATTATTGCCGTAATGCGTACTCACATCGAAGTTGAACTATGAAGTATGAACTTGTGGTGAGAGAATATTAATTAGTTCAGAAGTGGTAAATGATCCTTTGAGAAATGAAGTAAAACTGAGATGCATCAAATAATTCCTAGGAAGCAAATGAGATAAAGTAAGCACAAAGTCCCCTATAAAATTAGGCATTTCCTGAATAAATCCTTATAAACCAACCTGTTATCCCCCCCCCCCCCCCTCTCAAATCGTTGTTTTTTTGTTTTTTACCCTTAAATCGTGAAAAATGTTGCAGTGTACAGTACAAAAAAGCGAGCAAATTTTTGTAAATCTATTTAAAGGACGATTTTTTACATGTCTTAACATTCGACATAAAACGTTTTAAAGATTACCATTAAATTTATAATTTTTTTAGGATTCTCTAGTTTGAGGTAAAGTGATAACTTCATTTACATTAAAAAAAAAAAGTAAATTTAATTTTGATACTGTTAATAGCTCAAAAATATTAATAAATTATAAATTAATTCTTCTAGTTTTGAGAAACAAATCGATTAATTTTTTATTTTAAAAATTAATTATTTAATCTTTTATCGAGTAATGATCATGTTTAATTAAATATTATTTTATTTTTTTAAAAAAATTATTTTTTATTAATTTTTTTATTTAAAAATATATCAAATAGATAAAAAAATATTTAATTTTTAAAACAAAAGGAAGTAATTAAGTAATTTGTTTATTGAGAGAAATAATTTAAAAATAGCTCTATGCTAGTCAACCGTAAGCGATGGAAAAAAAAAAAACTGTTTTACAGTTACTGACCGTTAGTTCGGGGTAAAACAGTCCTTTACCCTCTGAAACACTCTTAAAACAGCAGTCTCGAGCGGCCAAGCTTTCTCAGTTGGAGCAGCGACAAAGAAAAACCCTAACGTCCCTGGCCGCAACCATCTCTTTGTTTTTTTCTCCCCAGCAGTTTTTCTGGCAGATTTTATAAGAGATTCTTCTGTTTGGTATGGGAGAAAATTCGCAAACCTTATTATTCCGTTTGAGTTTCTTGGTTCTTAAAGTTTATATCTGTTTGATTTGTTCAGATTTTTAAAGGACACTTAAAAAATGGGGCCAAGATGGAAAGGGAAAGGAGCAGATGCTAAAGCACTAGCAGATCCCATGTCAGAAATAGTCTCCCAGCTTCAATCTTCTCTCCTTCAATCAAATGCTCTTGGGTCACTCTCAGGCTGTAGTGTGCTTCTTGCAGTGGAAACAGAACAGACCGAACTTCTCACTCGTGCGTGTTTCGGTAAACCCATTATTACAGCTGAGAAAGATAAGCAATGGTTTCAATTGGGTTTGGAGGAAGCTTTTTATTTGTGTAATTCTTTAAAATGTTTAAAGATTGTTGGTGAAGATAATTTTGTTAAAAATGATTTAGATTTGTGGTTGCATATGAAATCGAAAAAGGATAATTTCCCGGATTTTTATAAGGCTTATTCCCATCTTCGTATGAAAAATTGGGTTCTCAGGCCGGGATTACAGTATGGTGTGGATTTTGTTGCTTACCGGCATCATCCATCTTTGGTACATTCGGAATATGCTGTGATTGTTTTGTCAGAAGGGGATGTTGGGAGATTGAGGGTATGGGCTGATTTCCATTGCACGATTAGACTTTGTGGAAGTGTTGCGAAAACATTGTTAGTTCTTCATGTTGACAAAAATGGTCATGGTGCTATCTGTCCATCTTGTTTGGAGAGTTACTCTGTTGAGGAGTGCACAATCATGAGATGGAGTCCGGAGCACAGCCGTAATGATCAGACAGCCTCGGAAAATGGAATCACGTAAGATGTGACTTTTGTCAGTCTTGCATAAACTATTTGATTATCTGGTTTGAATTTGCAAAGTATTTTGGTTAGAACTGCTTTTAGTGTGCCTGTGATTGCATGTTTAATTTATGATTATCTATTTTTTATGCTCTGTTTTTGTGCTTGGTAACATGTAAGTTAAGTTTTGATCATGGAGCTGATCTTCCTATTGTGATGGCCTAAGCAATTCAAGTGTCTTCCGTCTAGTTTAACTAGATGGAAAAGCCAATCTTTTGGCTGTCATTCATTAGATGTCTTAGGACAAGAAAAGGACATCTAATGATAAAGCCAAAGTGTTAGGTTTTATTCCTGGTATTATCAGCTTATGTGGTGGGTTTGAGATGCAAGTGTGCAAGTATCTATAAGTTAGCTAGTTCGACTGAGTATAAAAGCCAACTCTTAGCTTTATCATTCATTAGATGTCTAAATGAAAATGAGACCATTTAGTAACATCCAATGTCAAAGCCAAAAGTTTGTTTTTATGCATTTCAAGAAAACACATATTATAGGGGATGACCAGATATAATGATAAGCCATGCTGAAGGTGAAGTTTGACTTTTTGCCAATGAGAAGTAGGCTTGGCAGAGTTTCCAGATAAGGAAGGAGCTAACCTAACACTTATAACAAGTTTTTATAACCAACATAAATATGAAATATACTTCTTGGATAGAAACTTGCATCCATTTTATAACCAATATAAATTTTTTGCTAGTTGTTTTCAAACTTTATTATGCTATTTATATTACTGGTTGTTAAGATACTCCATGCAAGGAAAAGTGACTGGGGCTCAAAGATATGAAATCAATATAATCTTATACCATGCCAAGATTTGGCAATATGGTGCCACGGCAGTTATCTTAACCTAGATTATTTGCTCCTCTATTTCTTTTAACATTGAAGTTAGTTGATCGAAAGTTTAACTTTGTGATTTTGTTATTATTATGGAAAGTTGAGTTGATTTTAGTACAATTGATGTATTAAATGGGACTCATCATATGGCAGGTCTTTTCCCCTTATTTATAGGTTAAATATCACATGTTATTTCAAGGGATAAAACTTACAATTGTGATTTACAACTTGTTAGTTTCTTGTGTTACATGTGATATTAGAGTTATAAAATATCAAGACACACCGTATGATGGGTCTCATTTAGTAGATCAAGTGCACTAGAAATTAACTTGATTTGAAGTTTGCTGGGTTGGGTTTTCAATTTGTTTGAGAATCTTAAATGACAGCGAACTATTATTTCGTGTTTTTTTTATTCTGGATTGGCACCACCAATGTTTTAATACTGGCATGGCATGTTATGGAAATTACAGCTACACGGGTAGAATTTTTTTGAAAGCTAAAATCATCAAGAAGAAGAACCTTGCGTATTAGCCTATGTTTGCAAACATGATGGCTTTATTGTTACATAATTTTAATGATACCTGAGCACTGTTTTTCAGCAAGATTTCATCTTGATTTTTCATTAAAAGTAGTAAAATGATGCTTTCCTAAGAAAGGTACACATTGAGTGTTGCTTGCCACAGTTGCTATATGTCAAATGTGCAATTGCCTTCTAAAACCATGGTTTTCATGGCAATTTAACTTTACATACTGTAGCTTAAATTTCACCAACTTCTGCATTTGTTGTCTGGCTTCACATTATCACATGCAAACATCTATGGGTCTGGGTTTGGGTGCATGGAAATAGACCAAGCCATTGCAGTGCACTATTATTGGTTACATTAATAATATGGACTAACAATCATGTGCTACATTAGATGATTTGTAATTTGGAAAGTTGCACTTGCTTGGTAGGTAATAGCAATCGTTATTTGTGGCATTATATATTTATTTTGATGAAGCTTGCTTGCCTTACTGCAGTCTCAATTTATTGCTAGCATGTGTTTGCCATTTACAATATACACTTTGACGAACTACTTCTAGAGTAATGCACTGTTTTCTGATCTAGCTTTTTTGGTGATTGCACCAAACATAGACTAAACAAAAAGGACAAACAGTGATGAAGAAATTGGCTCAACTTCCTTTTGATATGAAGGTAATGAGCTATTCTTTTATAATAAATGTAACCGGTTATGTATTTTGCTCACTTTTCAACTTGGTTTGGTATTGTGTTATGTAATCACTACTTCTTTTAGGTGTTTTGGATTAACTAATCATTTTTTATTGTCCTCGAACTTCCCATATTTTTTTTGTTAGAAGCTAGAAAAAACTACCATTTGTATAGCATTTATTATTATTATTATTTTCTTTTTCAAAAAAAAAAAAAAAATCCTCGTTTTGCATAACTGTTCCCATGTCTTTTGATTATTGATGTATGTTTGATATTTTTAAAATCTTAGAAGACCTTAGAGCATGGTTTATGAGGATTCAATGGGAGGCTACTGATTCATGCTCCCGATAAGAAGAGCATCACACTACTTCTAACCGAGCATTGAATGTGGTAAAGAGAAAGATCCGTAGTTATTGCAGACCCAAGAGAATGCTTGGTTTTTCACAAGATGAGGTAATTGGCTGTCATATGATTTTTATACGGTTTGTGTGCCTTGAGTTTGGGCATTGCCTCTGTTTGTGCTGTTAAAATGAAACCAGAACGGAAAATATAGTATTAAATTTATTTCTTCTTTTACTTTCTTCTAAGTTACTGTTTCCATGAGGTTTTGTAACATATACTCTTACGCTTTCGTTTTTCACCATCCAGGACTGAAGGAGATATGGAGCTGGAGCAAAGAAGAAATGGACTTGAATCTCTTAGAGTTCTAGGGTGATCGAGAAATGTTTTACTGTTCCTGTTTCTTCTGATCCTTGTCCGTGTCCAAAATTTTTTTACAATCTGGACCAAGTCTTTTCTGAAGCTGTTGGGTTTTTTGTCTTCAAATTTTATCTGTCCTTTTGATCAGAATACAATGATTATGATATACACAGAGAAGGATTTTATCTTTGTGTTTCTAGAGAGAGAGAGAGAGAGAGAGAGAGAGAGAAGGATTTTTGGGTTGCAACGGCTATATCTGTCAGCGTATCTCAGATTTGGGCTTGGGCTGGCTTTGGACGGTTAAGAGTGAAGTGGGCTTGAGGTTGATAAACATGGTTGGGCTGTAATGGAAGACCAGAAACAGCAGTTGGTTCTGTGATTTTCCAATATGGAGGGAGGAATTTGATTTTAAAATTTTGTTTTAAAGATCCCTGGGGTTAATTGCAACGGCTATATCTTTGTGTTTCTAGAGAGAGAGAGAGAGATTTTTGGGTTGCAACGGCTATGTGTTTGTGTAAATTGCAACAGCTACATCTTTGTGTTAATTGCAACGGCTAAAAAAAATTGGAATTATGTAGAAGTTTCAAAGAAAATGCTAACAGAATCTTCTACAAACCCTATAGCTGCAGCGGTTGAGAAAGAAGCCGGATGGTTACTTTTGTCCTCGCCATTATTTTGAATGCCAAAGCAGGCTTGCAGTCGTTCTATATTCATTAATTACTGTAACCACAGCATGAATGTTACGGTTATAGTTATTCATTAATCACTGCAACTATGATGTCATTCTTCAATGCCAAACAGGGTTTTTCATATTCTTTCCATATGGGCTACTGATGGGGACGTGGGCAGCAGCCCCCACAGGTTTTTAGAAGACGATCTGAAAATAATTCCAATGCTTAAGCATTGATTTGGCACGTGTGTAATGATGGAAAACTAATTGGGAATTTGGATAATTGATTATGGCATTATAGTAATTTTAAATCTATTGAAAATTTTAAAGTTATAGTATTTCTATTTAAGTATTTTATTAGTTAGTTTTATTATTCTAAAATTGGAATAGTTATACGTTTACCTAATCTAATTAGGAATAGTTATATTGGAGGTTTATGAATCTTTGTCTTAATTGGATTTGGATTTCGCAACTTTATAAATTCGGTATGTAGCCTTTCAATATTCGGTATACATCAAACAATTTTGAGCAATTTGCTTCGATTGTGTGATTCAATCTTCCTTAAGTGTGATTTCTAAGAACCATAGGTATGAAGCTTAGGATTTTTCTACCCTCTAGGTGTGACTTCTAGAATTCTACCCATATACTTTCTCATATTTCAACGTAAACCTACTTCAATACAACCACTAAATACCTCTAAAAATCGGATCCGAACGGTACCTAAGTCTGTTTTGCATCGGTTGGTATTAGAGCTTCAAGATTTTAGAAACTTTTTTGTTCTATTCTTCAATCATGGTGATTGTTGTTGAAGTCAATGTAAAGTTGGAAGCCTTTCAACTAGAAGTTGAAGCGAGCAAAAAATCTATGGATGAAATGTTGGACAAAATTGAAAAAAGATTTGATTCCGGACTTGCGACGAATAGAGGACGATTTGATTTTAGATTTGTAGCAATAGAGATGTCAATTGAAAGGCTTTCGAAAATTATTCTAGGTAAGCAACTTGCTATCATAGCAACTAATAAGTCTTTCCCACAAATTCAAGGTGTTGTGGTCAGTCCGGAGTAACCCACCAATTGCATCGCCCATTCGAAGAAGGGAGCAAATCAACCTACAACACACTCGCTATTGATATTACAAAAAGGAGCAAGAGTTAATGTTCCCGATTTCGAAGGAAAGACGGATCCTACACTATTTAATGATTGGATTAGGTCCATGGAAACATTATTCAATTGGTATGATATGTCGGATGAATGAAAAATAAGATTTGTAAAGATGAAACTTACGAGTTTAGCCAAGATTTGGTAGCATCGTGTTGAACGGGACATAGTTCGACTTGGACATGCACTTATCACTACTTGGTTTGAGATGAAAGCCAAACTTATGGAAAAGTACATGCCGACTAATTATGTTCAAAAGATTCGTAAGGCGACTTATGTTTTACAACAAGGTAACCTAATTATTAATGAATATATGAAAAAATTTAAAGAGCTAAAGATTAGAGGTCAAATTGTGAAGGATCTTGAACAAGCCTTTGCCCGATTCAAGGTTGGTTTGAGGGTCGATATCAAGAGAGAATTACTTGGGACGGATCTTTACAGAGTGTAGAGCATGTATGTCAAATAACAATCGATGCGAGAGGAATACCTAAAGCAACCGATTGTAAGGAAAGTTGGGTTTTAAGTCGAGGGGACAAGTAACACGAAGGTATAATGACATGAATAAAGAAGTAAGGACTCGCCTCTCTATAACTTTTTAATCCTTCTTATTCCTTAAAACCATTTTCTTCTAATGTAACCTTCACTAAAGGTAAAGATAACGGAGGGTCAGTCTCGTTTTAAATGTGGGGAGCATGGACACATGAGTTACCAATATCTTAAGAAGAATAGTTTGCATATTGGGATTGAGTAAAGAGAGGAAACACAAGAAGAATTTGACAATTCTCTTGAATTTGGAACTTATGAAGTCGATAATCTTGGAAATGATGACGACGAGGATAATTCTCCTTTATTTATTGTTAGACGCGATCTTACATTTCTAAGTTATAAAAAGATGAAAATTGAAAACGGTTTACGATATTTCATACCTTGGTAAGTTATGAAAATCAAGCTAAAAAGCTTATAATTGATGGTGGAAGTTGTATGAAAGTTGTTTTAACATCCATAGTTGACCGCCTCAAGCTTCCTATCAACCCTCATCCGCAACCATATAAAGTAGTTTAGATTGACAATACAACCATCTCGGTAACGTAACAATGTCTTGTTTCCTTTACTTGTGGATTTTACAATGATTTTATATTATGTGATGTGGTTTCTATGCAAGTTCTCACATTCTTCTTGGTCAACCTTGGCTTTTTGATCGACATGTGAAACATGATGGACATGAGAATACATACTCCTTTTCCTTTTAAAAGAAGGTTATTGTCCTAAGGCCAATGAGTTCATTTGATGTCAAGAAGTATAAAGAAAAGTATTAGAATTCAAAAGGTAATGGTGGCATTACAAGGAGGTATCTCCAAGTATTAGTTGAGAAACAATTCTAACTAACAAGCTCCAAGTTTAAATTGATTTTTATTCTCGTCATTGGAAGAGAGATAAAAAAATCGATTACTATCCTTATTTCCAATTTGACTCTAGATGTGATTAGATTATTATCGAACTTCTCTAATGTTGTACCAAAAGATTTGCTTAAGGAATTGCCTCTCCTACGTAGTATTTAGCATGCAATTAATCTTGTTCTAGGCTCATAACTACCTAACCTTTTAGCATATCGGATGAATCCTAGTGAGCATGTTGAACTCAAAAGGCAAGTTGATGAGCTGTCTGTCTAAAGACTTTATTCGCGAAAGTAAGTCCCTATCGCTGTTCTAGCATTATTAACACCTAAGAAAGATGGTACTTGGAGCATGAGTGTTGATAATCGAGCTATAAACAAGATTATTATTAAATATTGCTTTCTTATTCCTTATGTAGATGACATGTTGGATGTTATGATGGGACTAACCATCTTTTCAAAAATTAACTCGAAAGGTGGGCATCATCGGTTATGAATTAGACATGTGATGAATGGAAGACAACCTTTAAAACCAAGGATGGACTTTACGAATGGCTAGTCATGCCATTTGGGATCTCCAATGCTCCTAGCACCTTTATGAGGTTTATGAATCGGATACTCTAGCCCTTTATTGATCGTTTGCTTTGATGATATTTTGATTCTTAGCAAGACCAAGGAATAACATGTCTCTCATCTTCAACGGAGAATGAAAGTTCTTCTCCAAGAAAAACCCTATATCAATCTAAAGAAGTGTTCTTTCATGACTTTAAGTGTTGTGTTTCTAGGTTTTATAGTTTCATCAAATGGAGTTGAAGTTCATCCGGATAAGGTAAAAGCAATTAGGGAATGGCCAACCCCAATAACTTTGAGTCAAATAAGAAGTTTTCTTGAGTTAGCTACTTTATATAGGTGATTTATTAAAGATTTCGGTACCATAATGGCTCCTATAACTAATTATTTAAAGAAAGGTCAATTTGTTTGGATAAAGACAACGAATAAAGGCTTTTGTAGAAATCAAAAGGATGATGATCGAGGCTCATGTTTTACACCTTTTAGATTTTTTTAAAGTATTTGAGGTGGCTTGTAATGCTTCTTAAGTAGGTATTAATGATGTACTTAGCCAAGACGAACATCCACTAGTTTATTTTAGCAAAAAGCTTAATAAGGCAAAACAATAATATTCAACCTATGATAAAGAATTTTATGTTATGGTTTAAGCACTATGACACTAACGATATTACTTAATTTCTAAGAAGTTGTATTGTATTCTAATCATGAGGGGCTTAAACACATTAACTCTCAAAAGAAGCTTAATTATCGTCATGCAAATCAAGTTTCTTTCTTACAAGAATACACTTTTGTTTTCAAACATAAGGCTGGAATTGAAAACAAGGCGAGTTGATGTGCTTAGCGAGTATGACACTAGTTCTTAATTGTATGAATGTTCAAGTTGTTGGCTTTGACTTGCATAAGAAAAATTACCCTTCTTACCGAGATTTTAGCATCATCTATGCTAATTTATTAGCTTGGAAAACATGATAAGCATCCTACTTTTTCCATACATGATGGATACCTTTTTAAGGGAACTCATTTGTGTTTCCCTAACACATCTCTTCGTGAAGAAATGGTGCATCAATTACATGTTAGAGGTGCGAGCAAGACATTTTGGTAGAGATAAGACCATTGTAATGGTGGAGGATAGATTTTCTTAGTTAAGAATGAAAAAGGATGTTGTTTAGATTATTGTAAGATACCGAACTTGTCAAATTTCTAAGGAAATGAGACAGAATACGAGTTTGTATATGCCTTTACCTTTACCTCATGAGGCTTGGTAAGATTTAAGTATGGATTTTATTCTCGATTTATCAAAAACTTTAAGAGGTCATGATTCTATCTTTCCGGTTGTGGATCGTTACTCAAAGATGGCTCACTTGATCCCTTGTTCAAAAACATATGATGTTGTCCATATTGCTAATCTTTTCTTTAACGAAGTTGTTAGACTTCATTTGCTACAAAAAATTATCTTTGATCGTGATGTGAAATTTATGAGTTATTTTTAGCGTTCTTTACGAAAGATGTTTAACACAAGCTGAAATTTTCTTCTTCTTTTCATCCTCAAACGGATAGGTAAAAAAAAGTTACTAATAAAAGTTTGGGGGATCTTCTTTGTTGTTGTGTTAGTGATCATGTTTCTACTTAGGGATAGAGTTCTTCCTATGGCTGAATTTGCTTTTAATAATTTATTGAATCGAAGCACTTGGATGCGATCTTTTTGAAAGTGTGACAAGTATGCTTCTAAGAAAACCAAATGATTTGGTTTCCTTGCCTATTGAGGCTCATCCTAGTATAGAAGTAGAAGCTTTTGCAAGAAATATTCACGACATACATGATGAAGTTCTTCGAAAGATTGCTTCAAGCAATGCAAGCTATAAATCTCATGTGGATTTGCGAAGAAGGTTTGTTGAGTTTAAGGAAGGTGACATGGTTATGGTGCGGATCGGACTTGAGAGGTATCCTAAAGGTGTATTTAAGAAGCTTCACTCATGCTGTACGGGACCTTACAAGGTTCTAAAAAAGATTATCTCTAATGCTTATGTCCTAAACCTACCGGATGACATAGGTTTAGGGAGTACTTTTAATGTCGAAGATCTTACTTTGTATTGTGGTCACGATGAGGATCCAATTGCTAATTCGGTTGGTTCTGGATTGCCATTAGCATTACAATACAAAACCGAGATTGAAGACATTATTGACTAGCTAATGGGTTCTATTAGAACCGGAGGCTACCAAAAATTCCTTGTCAAGTGGAAAGGATGATCGCTTTTTGATTGCACTTGGATTATAAAGGAAGAGTTGCAAAAGCTTAACCCCAATTTGCATGCCCAATTTCATACCTTTAACTAGAGGTCAAGTTCTTTTTAGTTAGGGAGAGATGATGGGGGACGCGAGCGATAACCTCCAAAGGTTTTTAGAAGATGATCTAAGAATAATTTCAATGCTTAAGCATTGATTTGGCACATGGGTAATGATGGAAAACCTAATTGGGAATTTGGGTAATTGATTAAGGCATTATAGTAATTTCATATTTGCTGAAATTTCTAAAATTATAGTATTTCTATTTAAGCATTTTATTAGTTAGTTTTCCTATTCTAAAATTGGAATAGCTATATGTTTACGTAGTCTAATTAGGAATAATTATGTTGGAATCCCTATCCTAATTGGATTTGAACTTCTACAACTCTATAAATTTAGTATGCGAGTCTTTCAATATTCGGTATGCATCAAACAATTTCTAGCAATTTGCTTTTGATTGTGTGATTCAATCTTCTTTACGTGTGACTCCTAAAAACCCCGAGGTGTGAAACTTAGGATTTTCCTACCCTCTAGGTGTAACTCTTAGAATCCTACCTACATATTTCTCATATTCTAGCAAAAACCTACTTTAATATAACCCTAAGCACTCTTAAATAGTCTCCAAAAATCAGATATAGAACGGCTCCCAAGCCATCCCGCATCAACTACCCTTTTTAGTGGAAATCTAGAACGTGAAATTAAACAAATTGAAGATTTGGCTTTTAGGATATTATGGTAAAGCATTGTTTGTCTATACTCTACCTGCAACTATGAAGTAACCCCGTTTTTCAATATCCTCTCTACACTTCCTTCAATTCTTTTTAAGATACTCGCATTGTGATTGTCTAACCACTAGAATTTGCCTACGAGTCAAAACCAAACTCGAGGGCCATAATAGGACTTGAATTTTCACAAAGTTTAAATGTGCTAGTGTCTTCTGCGGCTGATGCACGGAGTCAATGACTAATAGGATCATTTGTGTAATGTTGCTATGTTTATGGGTTGGGTTATTTGATGTTATCTTGAGGAGAGGCTATGAAAGCTTCTACCAAAGAGTGGGAAAATCAATTAGTTTTTCTTTTGGAGCTTACTTTCCCATTCCGCTTAATACATAACCAAAACATCTCAAGCTCGTTGCTCTTTCCAACTTGTTTTATGTTATACGTGACAATCTTTTTCGAAATGGTTGCTTGGCTTTTGTGAAGCCCATCAAGGTGTATCGAAATCTCATGCTTTCTTAGATATGAAATTCATCTTTTGGAATTAGTAGTTGTCCATCAAAGTCTCATCACTTTCGGGTTCTCTTATATTGCTTGTATGTTATCTCTCTATATTGAACCATCAAAATAAAATAAGTGTGGAGAAAGTCGTGAACTACATTGTAAGTTGAAAAACAAGTGGATGGTGGATTTGGATGCACTCCTAGTGTAAAGTCCGACGCTGGACATAGTATGTTCTCTCGTTACCTTATAATTATTTTACAAAATTTTAGCTTGTTGATTATTCTTTTTAGGTTCAACATGTTCTATGTTACCTTGAAATTCTTTTCCGAATTTAGTTTGGTTATTAGTTTTTGTAGGTTCAGCATGTATTTCACTTCCGTCCGTAATTTTAATGTTCTTTGTTCATTTAAGTGTTGAACATAGTTCGTAAATGACATGACGTAGTCTTATTTTTAATATTTGTATTTATTTCTTAATGTTTATCAGTCATATATCCCACTCTTGGTTTCCTAGTACTTTTTTATCGGTGGAAGATATCTCCTTGTGGTTCGAAAGTGACGGTTTATGGTTGCCTCGAGTGGTCTTATAAGACATTTTCTTGAAAATTCATTTCCCGCCTTCTAGTTGTGTAAAAAGTTAGTCCGCATTTACTCGTATATTTAAGCGAGTGCGTCGATTATAATGAAACGAAAGGTTGAATCTTTGGAACCATTTTTGAATGAAAACTTGAGAGAGGGGTTGATCAAAATCTTACACAAGTTTTTGAATTGAAAAGATTTCTCTAACTTCGGTATCTATTGTTTGATTAATTTTACTTATATTTAAATAAAATGAATTTTGACATTCGGGATATTAATCGTATAGTTTTTAATACGAGAACTAAAATGTATTTACAATCAATAAGAGGGACAAAAAAATTATTAAGACTAGGGACTATACTAAATTTTGCATGCCGTTCAACGAATCAAAGTAAAAACGAGCTCTTCTCATGCAAGACTCCGGCTTTATTTTCTAAATGGGTTGAAGCCCAAAGCTACCAACCCATTCAAATTTAGGTATTTCGGTGTCAACCCATATGTGATGGGTTAATGACACCGGATTTCCCTCTATTACCGGGATTTAATTAGTTGATTCCTTTTACCGCTAATATGATCACTTGAATTCCTTTAGAATATGTCACCGTTTAAAATTAGGATTCATCATCTATAATGTCGGTAAGAATAATTTTTTGATTCATTATTAGATGTGCGACACATGTCCATCCGTTTAATTTGACATGATTTCAATTTTTCAAAGAAAAAATAGCTTGAAAAAATAAAATTCTTTTTAAAAATTTTTTAGGAATTAAAACATTAAAATAAAAATTTATTCTTATGGAATAACATTCAAAAAATAAGAAAATAAAAATATTTCAAATAAATAGTAGAGGGTTGGAAGAGATGGTGGCGATTGTTTTTTAGGGATAGAGGAGAAGAAAATGGAGGAAGAAGAAGGGATCGGCAAATTTAGGTTTTATTTAACAACGGATGCGATTCCGTCGCTATTCATAAGTGTATGTTGTCGAATTTAGCTTTTTAGTGACGGATTATATTTCTTTCGTCATTCATAAATGTCCGTCGTTGTTTGAATTTATCAAAATGGCATCATTTTTCCTCTTATTGGCGATGAAATGTTTCGTCACTAACTTTAGCTTTTTTGTGGGAATTATAGGTTTAGGGATGGAGTATTTTGTTGTCAATAAGAGAAAACCGGCATCAAACTAGCGAAAAAAGTTACCATTCGTCACTAATTATCACCGTCGGTGAATTAATTGCAAAAAATTAACCATGTAATTCAATGATGATAGTGTTCGTCGTTGAATTTTCATCGTAAATTTATCGATATTTCATTGCTAGTAACCCTAAATGTTTAAAAATTGATAACATTCTTTACTTATTCATAGATCTATCGTTGTATACCAATAATTTAATGTCCGTAGTTGATTTATATCGTTATTTAGCTTCTTCTTCTTCTTCTTTTAGTGAAAGGATGTCAATGTAACTAAGGCCATGTATATGTGAGACATTTACTCCGATATCCCTTTGGATGGATATGGGTGGGTAATGAGTATGAGTATTTTTTTTTTGTAATAAATTTGAGTTGACAAATAAATGTAGAGTTTTTAAACCATTGACATAAATTTCAACTTGAAGTAAATTTCTTTTCTCTTTCAAAATTATTCCACTAAATTGTCTAAATTATTTTCAACCATTGATATATGTTGAC
Source organism: Dovyalis caffra (assembly GCA_963924115.1). Lineage (NCBI taxonomy): Eukaryota > Viridiplantae > Streptophyta > Magnoliopsida > Malpighiales > Salicaceae > Dovyalis > Dovyalis caffra. The sequence goes on from CAWUPB010001173.1 coordinate 24,685,324, forward strand.
ATTTGGTGCTAAATTCGAGGAAAAAAATGAAGACTATGGGTTTTCTAATTGAGAATGTGGGTATTAATGTCATTTTTATTTAATTTATCTAAAATTTTAAGTTTGTTATTTTGTAAATTGAATTTATGTTAATTTATCTATGATTCTAGTTGAGGCACCATATAGCATATTGATACGGATTATTTAGTACTCAAAAATCCTAAAAAAAAAAAAACACAATAATTTGTGGAAAAACTCATAAAGTCCGAATAATTCTAAATATTTTGATAATAGTAGCCAAATGCCTACAAACAACATTAGTCTATCCTAGTTGACCAAGAATTAGGCAATAAAATAAACTAAAAATCTAAAAAATAATTTTACAAATACAAAAAATTAGAAAATAAATAAAATAAAAAGTCTTAATTCGTAAAGTAGAGCAATTTAGATTGATTTTGCAAGTTTGGATCACAAAAGCTTCGAAAATGGGTATTTACATTGAATTTTGACCTTGAAAATGGTCTTTGACAACTATCATTGTTATTTTGTGGAACTTGAAATATTTTTATTATAATATTAGTTGCGTCATTCGGACATACGAATCAAAAGTTATTGACTTTTAAATCAATGGACTTTTATCTTTTTAAATTATCTTTTTGGACTTTTGTTTATCAAATTGGTTCATGAACTCATCAGTTAGACTCTCCATGTGAATAATTTGTTATGTTATTATTTTAAATAAATGAATAGATAATCTATTGGTATAATTTTATGTTAATAATAAGTTTGTTATTCGGTATAGTTTTTCCATTCTATTTGGAATTAAATTTTTTTTTAAAAAAAAATTAGAAATTAATCTGCAAACCGAATTGCAACCAAAATTATTTTTGCATTAGTTTTTGGTTCATGGTTGCAAGTGGTTCTTTCTTTTTTTATTAATATTAATTTGTTATTATTATTATTATTATTATTATTATTTGTAGTAGGAGAGGGAGTGGAGTTTAATACTCATCATGATAAAGAGGTTAACTTGGATTACTTTTACATAGGGTTTAAAAAATTATCAAGAATTGAACCTATGAATTTTTTGTTAGGCCATTGTCGATAAGTAGAATCTAGTTTTTTCATTCTATTTGGAATTAAACATTTTTTTTTTAAAAAAAATTAGAAATTAATCTGCAAACCGAATTGCTACCAAAATTATTTTGGCATTAGTTTTTGGTTTATGGTTGCAAGTGGTTATTATTATTATTATTATTATTTTGTTTTTAGTAGAAGAGGGAGTGGAGTTTAATACTCGTCATGATAAAGAGGTTAACTTAGATTACTTTTTACATAGGGTTTAAAAAAATTAATTAAGAATGGAACCTATGAATTTTTTGTTAGGCCTCGATAAGTTAGAGGCCCATTGGCAGCGAGCGTGAAGATAATTGAAAAGTAAAGATTTCTAATTTACCCTAATGTTTCGAGTAATATGGCTCTGCCTACAGTAAACTGAAAGTATCAACGAGGCTGGAAAGAATCTTGGATGAGCCCTCGCTGTCTGTAATCAGTGCAATCAGGCAACATCCTGGTCATCCAATTGCTAAATTTCTTAACGAAGGGTCCAGCTTATAAACTCCGGTAATAAATGTAGCACGAGAGAAAAAGGCAGGCATGCCGCAGGGGGCCATGTGTTTTTTGGAACCGAGTCGTCGGATACAGACCACATGCATTTGCTCAACACCAACCCTGCATGTATGCGAGGTCCAGTCCCCATCCATCCATGGCAACGCCAGTCTCTCCACTTTTATTTTTCGATTTTTGTCCCTTTTCCCCATCTCAATCAGAATTTTCAACAACTTATGACATTGTTTGGTGTCCAGGCAAATAATATCACTTGTCACTTCCTCGCATAAATATAAAACAGCACACATCATTCAGCCTGTTTTATTTTCATTTTCACAGGGGTGCTACGTAAAAACAGAAGGAAAAGAAGTAGTCTAGCCTTTCTCTTGTGTTACTTTTTGTACTGATCGAAGATGATGAAATCTTGTTTTGTCTTATAGAGACACAAGTGCTTCAAACGTTGCAGAGGGAGACTACAGGGGCAAGAAGTTAAACGGAATTATTTTCAACGCATGTTGAGAGAAGGAAATTTCCCTCTCTATATGTATAAATACTAATCATGATCAACGACTTAAACCTTTTAGATATGAGTCTAATGTCTTCTACTAGAGCATTGCATAGTCTAATGCCTTCTAACAAAGCTAATGCTTCCCCTTTGGAATTTGTACCTAGACCAAGCATGCTAGAGAAGGTCATCACCAAGGATGCCACCTCTAATATGAAGATTATTCCTAAAGGCTCCATCATTGTTTAATTTAAACTTTCCTGTAGGGGGGAACTGCCATTTAATCCATCTTACTTTGTTAGGAAAAGCAGGCTGCCATTGAATACCCAACGCTTGCAAACATAAACTATCATGAAAGGAGGAGGAATTTTTTAGGAAAAAAGCATCGCTAGCTCATGCAACCATTTAAGCACTTTATGTTTGATGTGAACTCCATTCATACACTCATTTTCAAATACTAATTTGTTCCTAGATAACCATAGCTCCCATAGAATACAATTAAAGACAATCATACGAGAGAAGTATTTTTGGGAGTAGATATTACCTCTAGTGAGCCAAACCGAGACTAGTTGTAAGATTGTTGTAGATCAAGAAGCAACATCTGGAATGAAAACTGCCACTAAATGCAAAATCTCTAAATTGAATTTTGCCGTTCTTTTTCTCTATTTTTTCTTCATCTCTTATCTCTTCTTCTTCTTTTCCAGCACCAACACTCCGTTAAAACCTCCGTCGACATCGTTAAACCATTTAAACACTCTTTCTCTCTCTTTTTTCTTCTTCTTCCCCTCTATCCCTTGTCATTTGCTCCTCAATTTTCTTTTTCTCTAACCAGCTGCTCCACCCTTCTCTCCTCCTCTATTTGTGGCTAGCTTCCCAACTGAATCATTGTCAGTTCTAGGTTTCTGCCTATGAGTTTTTTTTTTTTTTTTTTGCCTTTGATAGTTTATAAATTGATTTTTTTTACTTTGATTTCAATAATTATATATATTATTTTTTAATTATATTTTTGTTAATTGTTAGTTAGTTTAATTTATTTTTTAGTTAGGATTAATTTGTTAGTTGCTAATTAAATTAATTAATTACAAAAAATTAATTAGGACTTAGTTTAATTAATTAGGTGCTAATTAAGTTATTTAGTTGTTAAATTAAATTAATTAGGTGTTAATTAAGTTAATTAGTTGTTAATTAAGTTATTTAATTGTTAAATTAAGTTAATTAGTTGTTAATTCCACTATTTAATTGTTTTAAAAATTAATTAGGTGTTGGTTTATTTAATTTGGTGTTAATTAAGTTATTTATGTGTTAAAATAAGTTCATTAGTTAAAAAAATTCCTAATTAGTTCTTAAATTTATCTATTTAGGTGTAATTTTATAGTTCATACAAATCATGTGTTATTTTATTTTCCATCGAGAGTATATTGAAATGTAAAAAAAAATTGAAGTGTTTGGCCATCAATATTAGGATGACGCCCCAGGGATGTGACATCGCTAGAGAAATAATTGACAAAATATAAGGTCGGTGTCAATGCTCCATGATGGAGATAGGAGGATAGAAATAATTAATGTAATGTTAATTATGTTTGTTGTTAATTGAAAAACATCTAGGTTATAGGGAAACTCTACCAAAATTTTGTTAGAACTTTGATTAGTTGTAACAAATATTTATATGATGTCTAGTATAAAATTTTAAATAATAATGACTAGTTATTCTATTTTTTGCTCGAACTTATAGATAAAACTAATTATGAATTCGGATCGTTCATCGATTGACTATAGATATATCAATGTTCTTTTAAATCTAGATGTTGAATAGATCCAATCCCTTGACCTTAGTAATACAAGTGCATTAGGTGTATTATACAACATATCATATATCGAAACACATCAAGCATGATTAGTTGGTTACATATAAGGTAAAGCCGAGGGTGACGAGTGGATGTGCCGAAATTATCCGTTATGATCCAAAAAATACAAAACCATTTTAGGAAAATGATATAGAAGTCCAACACAATGTCATCCAAGTTAGCGACGATGAGGGTCAATCATTGATTGATCCAACTAGATCGTTAATAGATTTGGAAAGTGATAAAATTAATAAAGAGAATGATGTTAAATGTAAAATAGATATAAAGAAAGACTTAGATAAAAATTATAACAACGATGAAAATGATAGTGATTAACGATAAGGTTGGATTGTCTCCTACAGTTTAATTAAAATTGTTAAGGTAGCATATATGTGTGCTTATTTTAATTTAATTATAAAAGTATTTATTGATCATAAAATAAATATATTTTAACTTGTTTATGGTAATAGAGATGTTTTATAGTTATTGTGTTTGATTAACTAATTAATGTGATAATGTATAAATTATGCCTCATGGTAGGGAATGTTCTAGCATATAGTGGCTCGGATTAGATAATGAGGGACATGGTTCAAACACCGACGATGGTAGTGCTGTGGTATGGATGTGGGCTTAATCCTCGCTTTCGTTCCAAGTTGCACGTCCCCTCCCCTCGATAATGGTGCATTCCATTCTACAACCCCAATGTCTTACCCATCATCGTTTGACATGTCTCGGTATAACGCTCATCGGTTTGGACCATGTGCTAGCACTTTTGAACCTTCATTGTCATTAGGCCCCATGCCCCAACAGGACAATCATCAAGTACCTGTACATGCCTCGTCACCATACATCCCTTCGGTATATCTTTTAGACCTATCAATTTTATGTACGATCATCGCATTCTAATTACTCTTATTAATGGCAAAGAGTATGTATTATGCATATTTTTTTATGATATATTATTATATTAATGTATTTATTTAATCATTAATTGTCTTTTTTTAATATATCGTATCCATCCGGTGTGTGCCCTCATCGAATCTATAAGATATTTCATTAGCATGTTGACCTATCTAGAACAACATGGAAATCAATTATCGAGCAAACTAAAACGTTCTATTGGGAGGAGTTTAAGTTAATATGTAGCTTAATTTATTATGTGACGAGTACATTTCAATTAAGCTATTTAATGTGCATTTAAATGTACTAATGAATATTTTTAATGTTCTTGTAGAAGTTTTTTTATGTAAAAACAAGAGTTCGATCAAAGCTTTAGGAAAGCATGACATAGTCGAACATAGAAATGATATTTTGACTTTTTTTATTATGTGAAGGCACACCCAAACAAACATATATCTCACAAGAGCTATGAGGTGTATGACAGCAAGAATGGGAAAAAGCTAAGTCTCCGGCCGTATTTGAGCAAGTGGCCCGGAACCACGTGAGTGAGAGGGGTTTGTTGGAAGCACATGAGTGAGAACCACATGAGTGAGAGGGGTTCGTTGGAACCACATATCTCTTGTGAGCAAGTGGCCTAGAACCACGTGAGTGAGAGAGGTGTCGTTGGGGCTGACCCATCTAGACATACGAGAGGGTTCATTCACACACAAAGACCACGTAATACGCATAGTAAATCCTATTACACACACACACACATATATATTATTTGTAGTTATTACAACATCAATATATATATTTAAGTTTATTTGTTTTAAGGTAAACCGTTGGGTCATGTGCCTAATGCTCGCGAGGTGTTCTTGAAGACTCATGAGAAAAAGGTTGATGATAAGTAAGTATTCATCGATCGACGAAGCAAAAAATCTTAGGGTAAGTAATTTATAAGCGTATTTCGTACGTATGCCACTTTTATATAACTCATTGAGATTACTATTTAATATTAAAATTTATGTAATTATGTAGGACACTTTTGATAAAATATATGAGGAGGAGGTTTCTAGCTAGGAGACGGAGGGTACTTCAACACCCGACATTGGTATGAATGAGATTTTAAGAGGGGTCGTTAGAAGAGGAGACAAGTAAGAGGAAGAGAATGTATGAACTCATGTCATAGGTCTCTCATTATTACTCAAAAGTCGGTTCATCCTCTAGTTCGGCTACATTATAGTTGCATATCGATATTGAGGTGCACTCGAAAGGAAGTGGAGGTCAATACTCGCTAGATAAGAAGAAAAGATCCAAAAACTAGATGGTATTATTACACCGCTCCTAGAAAGTCAAAAACGGTTGGAGCAACATAATCGGGAGCAATATGTGATAATGTAGCAGATACAACAAATGTTACTAAATATGTGATGAGATAATTCCTCCACCAATCCTCCGACCGACCATCATTCGTCAAATGAAAATGTTGATATGTGACATGTAGCCCATTCATCACACTATCTTTTTTTTTTTATCGATCGTATGTTTTTATTTCCTAAAATATTAATATACTTTAATATAATTTGATGTTTGAATATCTATTGGATTGGATTATATTTTATATATTATAAAGGATTCGTATTTTCTATAATTATATTTCATATTGTTATTATAGTTGTTAAATTGAATTGGATATGTGAAAATGTAAACGAGATATATTACTTATTAAAAATATATGAACGACAAAATAATTGACTCAAAATACTATCCAAAAAAATAAAATGATTTAACAACGGTTTTAAAACCGTATCTAAATCCAAGTTAAATTTGGCCAAAGTTAGCGACGATTTAGATAAACGGTCTCTAAAAAGAAGCTAAATTTAGCAAAACTTTAGCAACGATTTTTGAGAAACCTTCGCTAAATTGGCGACCTTTTTTCCTCTCTTTAGCGATGGATAAACCATCTTTAAATTGGTAACGGAATCCTTGAACCATCGCTAATAAATTAGCGAGAAGCTTTTTAACGATGATTTTGGACCGTCTCTAAACCGTCACTAAGTTTAATTAGCAATGATTTTTTTCATTTAGCGACGGTTTAAACGAGTTGCTAAATTAACTTCTTCTTTTTTTTTTTTAATGAGTCGAACCCGTTCGTCAGTCCTTTCTCCATAGGTTTACATCCGGCTTCTTTGGAAACCTCTATATTTGAATGATGTTACAACCTGATTTTCAATTCTATTGTAGATGTTTGGAAAGGCTATAATGGTTGAGGTCTTTGGGACACAACTATCTTATGGCAACTAGTTGTATAATGACCAACCAAACCACAATTTGAGCAATAGACTATATTCCCCTCATATTCTACTCGATGCCAAAAACCTTTGTCTTTACTAGAAACCAACCAGATACATGAAGGTAACTCTTTAGACACATCCACCTCTACACATATTACATTAATTAACTTTATTTTTATTTTTTTAAAGCATTCATATGAAAAATATATTTTTAGAGTTTATTTTGAATTTTTAATTAATATTTCAATTTAAATTATTATAATTTTTTTTATTTAAGAATCAATGCATAAAAAAGAATAAATCATATTTTGTCAATAGAAAATTTATGACAAAAACATAAAAAAATTTCAATAAAAAATTATAAAATTTTGAAATGATTTTATTCTCGCTCGACTCACAACGTAATAGAACGGCAAGTATGTCATGAATAAATATTATTTGGGCATTTGAGATACAATTTTATATGAATAATTTTTTACTTCAATGGATTTTAGATTATCTTGTGAGAGAGTTCTATCCAATAAAAAATTATAAAATTTTAAAATGATTTTATTCTCGCTCGACCCGCAGCGCAACGTATTAGAACGGCTAGTATGTCATAAATAAATATTATTTGAGTATTTGAGATATAATTTTATATGAATAATTTTTTATTTCAATGGATTTTAGGTTATCCTATGAGAGAGTTCTACCCAGTATATTTTTACTCCATATTTTTTAAAATTTAAAATTGAGACTTTCTTGGTATGCAAACTCTAAATCTTAACCATTGACGTGTATCTAGCTGAGGCGCATCTTAGCTCAATAATTGATTCCTTGTCCTAGCTAGTTGCTAAACAAACTCACATGGTATGCAGTCCAGCATTTAAATTTAGTTGAATCTCTTGGTTCTTCGCATGTAGTCACTAAAACTAGAAAAGTTCAGGGAAGAAAACAATGATTAGTATAGAAGATTTGTACGGAGTTTTATGTGCAGTAGTTCCTTTGTATGTCACCATGTTCTTAGCTTATGCCTCTGTGAAATGGTGGAACATATTCACTCCAGACCAATGTTCAGGCATCAACAGGTTCGTTGCTTACTTTGCAGTCCCACTCCTCTCCATGGAGTTCATTTCAAGGATAAATCCATACAAAATGGACCTTCTCTTCATGGCTGCTGATGGGGTTTCCAAAGTCTTGATCTTGTTGATCTTGCTTTGTTGGGCTAAGTTCTCAAGAAGAGGAAGCTTGGAATGGGCCATCACTCTTTTCTCTCTATCCACTCTCCCCAACACCCTTGTGATGGGGATCCCACTGCTAAAATCCATGTATGGGGATGATAAGGAGGGCCTTATGATCCAAGTTGTGGTGCTACAGTGCATAATCTGGTACACTTTACTATTGCTTTTGTTTGAATACAGGGAAGCAAGACTAGCTGTCTTGAAGAACTTCAAGGGGAGTAGCAGCAGCAGTAGTTTTAGTAACAGTGCGAGGAGCAAGGGGAGTTCCAAGGGAACTGGAGAAGTACTTGGAAGCTGTGGAAATAATGCAGATGAAGTAGTTAATGTTATTGCCTCAACACCTACAAACCAAGAGATTACTGAAAACGTCAACAGCAAGGTTGCACCGGATTCCCAGAGGTTTACATCAATGGTAGCAGCTGCGGTGGATGGAGATGGTAAAGAGATCCATCTATTCATTTGGCGATGTGTATGTTGCACTTCTCAAGGCAAGATTATAGCTGGAGAAACAAGCATACATGTTTGTTTTGATTCATTCCTTTATGTATTCTTTTTTTGGCTAATTTAAATACTTTACTGTGGATGATTTAGGTTTCTGTGAGCAGTCACTGCAAGTTTTTCGAAAACAAGAAAGCAAGAAAAAGGGACTAGAATGTGACAAAACGGAGGGTGTAGAGAACGATACTGCTCCAACATCTTCCTTATCATCAGTTATGCTCCTGAAAATTCTGAAAACAGTGTGGCATAAGCTAGTGAGGAATCCCAACTCCTATGCAAGCTTAATAGGATTAGGCTGGGCGTTAGTCTCTTGCAGGTATTCTGAACTAGTAATTAGTGCATCGTTTCTAGAAGTAAATCCAGATTTAAAGCTCAATTATTTTACTTATCAAAACGAAAGAACTAATTAAAGCTCAACTACTTTTTTCCATTTATTCAATGATCTTGCTACTTCTGCCACACCTTTTTAATTTCATGTACTTGTTTGGCTAGATATGGAATAGAGAAGCCCCAAATAGTGGACAATTCAGTAACAATCTTGTCAAAGGCAGGTCTTGGAATGGCCATGTTTAGCCTTGGTAAGACTAGAGCAGTCCTTTCATCTATTTCTGTGGGTTCTTTTTTTATTCCTTCATATTCTACATCAAGAATCATTAGCACATGTCTGGTTACAAAGCTGATTGAAATTTCTGAATGGTAATTAAGGACTGTTCATGGCCCTGCAACCAAGAATCATAGCCTGTGGAAACAGAATGGCTATTTATGGGATGCTTGCTAGGTTTTTAGCTGGTCCTGCAGTAATGGCAGTAGCTTCCATTGGAGTAGGCCTGAGAGGGACCGTGTTAAAACTATCCATCGTACAAGCAGCCTTGCCGCAAGGAATTGTCCCTTTTGTATTTGCTAGAGAATATAATCTGCATCCAGATGTGTTAAGCACTGCGTAAGTTGAAGCTCTTTGACAATTTATTTCTAAGTCCGTGAGATTATTGCAGTTAAACTTTAGTCCCGGGATCGATCTTGAAACCAACGCAATTGTCAGCTAGAAGAAGGAAACGAAGTTTTAGTGCATTAACTTTATCATGTCAGAGGCAGTTTTTATGGAGATGCTGGTCAAGAAATCCAGGGACCAAAGTTTAACAGTGCTAAAACCTCAGGAAGTTGATACTATTACTTAATCACCCTTTCATCTTATTCCTTACAGCTTGTCACTAATAAGTTTATTATATTAATCAGCTGATTGATTTTTTCTCCGCAGGGTGATATTTGGAATGATAGTGTCTCTGCCCGTCACAATACTATACTACATTGTTCTTGGTCTCTGATGCAAGGGGTTAGAGATATATAATGGCTAGAATTAACACATCCTGTCATCATAGTACAGCAACAATGTTTCCATCTGTACTTTGGTTTTTCTTCCTATAGCCACATGAATGAGGGTCGAAGCTGCACTGCAAAGTTTCACGGCATCCGTGAAATAAGTTTTGGTAACCCATTTTTATGGTAATTAGGTACAGATTATTCTGAGACAAATGTTATTTCTTATAGTAAATTAGCTGGGATGTGTAGTGTCCAAGTATATATATATATATATGACTTGAACTTAAAATATCATGTTCAAGTCTCTGAGGAACGAAGGAGAATTTTATTGAATAGGGAAAGTATGCTTTTTTATGCGACTTGATGGCTAATTACTATTTCTGTTAACGAATCAAAAAAGAAGGAACAACACGAAATTTCCAAAAGATTTAAAGCACCTGTTGCGCAGTAAGGTCACAGCATCAGTTCCAACTTTTGAGAGGGAGGCTAGCTAATTAAAGAGTTCATGGCCTACCATGCAGCTTTTACTATACTAATGGATTTTCATAAGTATTTTTTTTTTATATATATATATACCTTTTTAGGTTTTTTTCATTAGTTTTGAAATCTTTACATTAAAACTATCTAAAATTACACTAAAAAATTATTAATTGTTGCGATTTTATGATTAAAACGTATTATTAAAAACACTTTCGAATACAATGAAACTAAATTAGCAACGGAGCCTAAGTAAATCCAATTTCAATCAACACAATATATTACCACCTAAGCACGTTACCTGAGTGTGATACAAAAAAAAAAAAAAAAAAAAAAATCAATTAGAATCCACCTGTCTTGCATATCTCTATTGTTTTCTCTTGAAAAAAAAAAAAAAAGATCAAAGAATACCGTCAAATGAATAATATGACATCTGTACAGAACACAACATCAGTTAACAAATGTTTTGAATTTTCTAGCATATTATTTTGTTGTTTAATAAAGTTTAGATTATTATTTGTATTGTTATTTACATTTTATTGTTGACAGACAATAAATTAAATAGGGCTTTTGACGTATTGGTAATGGTCTCTCGGTCTCTACTAAACTGTCAAACAACCAATAATATGTATTACGTTGCAGGAAAAAAAAAAAAAAACTATACAAGGAACAAATAAATGAAGCCCAGAACATATATAATGAAAAATAGGATATATATAGGTACTGTCAATTATTTTTCTTGTAAGAATTTCATCGATCAATGTTGATCTCATTGACATGAAGTAAGATTATATGTTACCATTGCAGTATATATATATGGGTATGGATTTTTCATTTTGAGAGGAACACAATCTATTGGCTGCAATAAAAATCAATCCAATTTTTCTGCTATCTTTATTATTCATCAACCTTTGTGTTATGGAATCCATACATGAAGTTGTAAAGGCCATAACTGGTGTCTGATAAAGAAGAGGCTTGTAAGTTGCGTTCTTTGGAACTTATTCCCATATCTTTGATAAGAAATTAAGGTGAGGCCAAAGAATCATGCTTTTTCCTTTGCTAATGACAAGACCTAAACGCAGAAGTTACAATGATATATGATCAAAGTAACCTAATTTATTGGTCTACATACAAGATTTTCTCTAAAAGAGAATATGCATTATTATGGCAACTAGAAATACGTTTTTTGCTTTACTTCCCAGATGGCAAGCACAATTTTATCTTTAAATGTATATGAAAACGTGATTAGTTAGAATTAAACAGCTTATGCACATTTCAAAAAAATTAATAAAGAAGGTTAACACTTGACTCGAATGAAATGGAATGACCTACATAATGAATATAAAGGCTTTTTATACGTACCTTTTCGGGGCCATTTCTGCAGTGTTTTTTCTGACATTTTCCCGGAAGAATTTAGATGTTTCCAAGACGAATTTTAGCAAAATAAAAACCGGATATCATGATGTTGCTGACGGATGACCGCATTTTGCAGGTCAAGGCCGAATGTGTATATCTGATCACGGCATCACCGGATAGTACAACATCCAGCTATAGTTACTGATGCATTTGGACGGCACCTTGAAAGTCGAAACTGAACTGTAAAATTAGGAAGCAAAAAAAAAAAAGGAGGCAAAACTAGTGACAGTGAATATAAACCAAGGCAATGGAAATAGATATTATGGATAGAAAAACAAGGCAATGAATAGTTCAAAAAATTGAAGAAATAGGTCACGTTTTTCCTCCCCACATGTATGGAATCCATCGAAATTACAAGCTATTTTAAGCTTAACTCTCTAAAATGAGTTTAATTGGTACCATAGTAATTAAATAAATTTTACGAATTAAAGCTAAGCCCTTGTGAAACTATAGGGACAATATTGCATATTACCTAACTCCCAAAAAATTAAGTTATCTATTTTCATAACCCATTTTTGACACTCTAATAATCATTTTAGATGTTTTGCAAGTTTCTTTTCCTTTTAATGCATAGTGTAGATTTCTTGTGAATTTATTTTTATTAAGGATCATTTTTATTAGTTTCTAATTTTAGTTTAAATTTTTATTTATCATTTTAAAAAATAATTATACAAAAAAAAGTTAAAAAATATATTAAAAAAAACATAAAAAAAAAGAAAGGAAGAAAAATATTTGAAAAAAATGGAGTCAATTTTGGTTTAATTGAAGGACCTAATTAAAAAATAATTTAAAAGTTGTATGGGTCAATTCAAAAATAATAGAAATATTAGAAAAAGAATCAAGAGCAATTGAGGGTCAATTCGTAGAAATTGGAACAAGAGAGACTAAAATGCTCTAAGGGACTTGATTGCAGAAAAAGTAAAGAGCAACAGGACTAAAATAGAAAGCATGAATAAGGAAACCATTTTCAACCCGTCAAAACCTCCAAAAAACAATACCTCATCTTCCTCTCCTAACCTTATTGGCATCCTTATTCACATCCATATCTCATGCATCAACATTATCTCTCTAACACCTAAAACAAAAACACAAGACAACAAAATTTATCTTTAGCATCCTTTGATTCCTCCACTCATGATCTTGTAAGCACATCACATAAAAAAGCATGCAAAGGAGAGAAAAGAAAGAGGACAATGGTGGATTGTCTCATACACATAAAGAGAGAAAGGTTGAGATGGAGAGAAGAAGATCTCATGGTGGAGAATGAAACGAGAGTAAGATAAAAACCAAGAGAAAGAAAAGAGAAAAAAGAGAGAGGTAGCATTTTTGAAGGAATAAGAAAGAAAAAAGAGAAAGGTAAAACCAAAATGAAAGAGCTTGGAGAGGAAAAAAGAAAGAACAAGTGCAACGAAAAAGAAAAACACCATCCAAGCATCTCAATAAGTTTGGAAAAAAGCTAATCTATCAACTTTAAGCTTTTAAAAATTTTTGAACTCCAATAGCTAATCCCCTAACTTTTTTACTTCATCCCTTATCAATCTTAGTAGGCAAAAATGCATTTGGATATTCATGGATACTAATGGATCTTAACCTAAACCTTAAAAAAGATAAGTGTTGGTTGTGTTTTGCGTGTTTGGTATAGTTCTAGATGTTTTTATTTTCTGAATTTTTTGCATGAATACCATCTATGTGTCTCCAATCCATGTGTGGAATTTCATATCTTTAGGAAAAAAGATGGTAGTCCATTTAAATCATCTTATTGGCTACGACGATGCATCGATTTTTCAAGTCAAAAATAGCTATTTTCATATTTTACATGTTTAACAAAGTCTTAAATGTTTTTACTCTCTAATTTTTTTATTTTTTATTTTTTTGTTTTTATGAGAACACCATCTACTAGTCTTCTATATATGTGTGAAATTTTAGATTTTATGATATAGGATGGTTTTCCATTTAAGTTACTTTGTTGGTTACCGAGTACTAATTTTTCAAGTCGAAGTTAGCTATTGTAATTTGTTATGTGTTTAGTATATCCCTAGGTACTTTTACTTTCTGATTTTTTTTATATGAACACCATCTATTTGTCTCCAATCCATCTGTGAAATTTTATAACTTTATCACATAGGATGGTTATCATTTTAAGTCATTTTTTTTTGTAGCATCGGTGATTTTTTCAAGTTAGAAATAACTACCGATGTATTTTGTATGTTTGATGTAGCCCTAAATGTTTTTACCTTTATTTTTTTTTTTTGTATGGACATAATCTATTTGTCTTTAATATTTTTTTTAACTTCAAATTTTTATTACAAATTTTTTTTTATCATTTAAATAATTTTGTCAACTAAGACAACAATAATTTGTCAAACCGAAATTGGTAGCTATTATGTATTGCATGTTTGATATATCTCCGGATGTTTTTACATTCTAATGTTTTTGGATGAGTATCTTCTATTGTATTTTAAGTTGGGATCAATATTTTATAATTTTAGAATGTATATTGACTTTTTATCTAAATTTTATTGGATTATTACAACATTTATTGTGTAGGATGTGGAATCATCAAGTCTCCTAAATTGTTGGGGCCGATGACGATTTCCTGTAATTTTTTTTTGTTATAATCAATAAAAGACATTCCATCTTAGGTTAATTAAAAAAATTAAGTTAAGCTAACGAGTCTTTTATTTAACAGAGACGAGACATTGGTCTTGACAACATAATTAAAAAAAGATTTGGAAAAAAAATAGAAACAAATAGAGAGAGAGAGAGAGAGAGAACATTGTTCTTTAGTGTCCCACCTTAATGCCCTTAGCTAATTAGATCGTTCCTCGACATGCCAATCATATTAGGGCACAACTGGATTTGATGTTAAATTGACAAGAATTTCAATTTTGAGACCCGATATTAATTTAATACAATTCCAAGGTAAATAAAAAAAAATTGATTTGATCAAGATGACAAATAAGCTTGGATATATACTTAGGAAATAATTTAATCAATTTAAATTTTAGAAGACACTTTTAGGATAGACTAAATTTGGTATCTTTTTTTTGACAAGAATGTCTTTAGATGATTGTTATATTTTCAAAGACACAAACAACTTTTTACCCAAAATCTATGAATCCAATACATTTCTTAGGTTTCTTAGTTTTCTTCAATACTAAGTGGGGATTCCAAACCTTTTTAATTCTTATTCTTTAGTCAAATTTTAGAAGCCTCAATATGTCTGGTAGCGATAATATGACAACTTTACTAGAGATTTAGAGTTAAGCTATAAGTTCAATTTTTTTAAATTTTATCTCCTTCAATTATATTTGTTATTTTAACTTCAATTTGTTTATTTTTTAAGTATTTATTAATTTTTTATTTAATTTCAAGTCATTCACTTTACGTAATTTATCTTCATGCATTTAAAATTTATGTATTTTATTTAATGCGTATTGTGAACTAAGTTAGATGCATATGTTTAATGTTTCCACATGTATCATGATAAGGAAAAGCCTACAAAAGCTCTGGACCCGAGCTAAATAACCCTATTAGGATTTAGATAAGGAGTTCTGAATGGTGAGTATGATGAAAGTACATTGATGCTTATCTAGACTCCTATTTGGATTGAAACTAACTCACCCTATGCATGAGAAATTTTAGAATGTTTTTTCAATAACTCTCATCGCATAAGGTTAGAGACTAGGCTACCTCAATAATAGTCTAGATAATCTAGGGACTTGAAAAGCATTGATGAGTAGACAACTTTGCCTAAACCTTGTTAAAACAAAAATTAGATCTTATCTACTAGAATTGACCCATTAAGACACGAATTCTTTTGTGATGTTGCTCATGCTAAATTTGACACATTCTCATCAAAAGAAATCATTGGAAACCTAGAACATCAAGTTAGTGTATCCAACTCGATTCACATTTTGCATGCATGCATTTAGCTTGTGTATTTATTGTATATATTTGCTTTAAGATATAAGCATGTCAAAATTTAGGGTGCCCATCAAAACTCAACTCCCTTTTTGAATACACTATACTCAACTCGGTGATGTTTGATGAAGAATGAGAAGAAGGCACAATTGGAACAGGCCTACCAAAAGAAATAAGATGGTATGAAAGGAAAATTTTCCTGTCTCACTCGTATTTTAAAGGCATTACAATCAATACCAAATGGAGTGGGTACCTTAAATTAAGTCGAGCTCGTGAGCAAGTGTTATATCTCATTCTAGCACCCAATGTGCAAGCATAATCGGGATCGTTTGTTGTCCTACCTATCAACCTAGGGGTAACTACAATTATTCATGGGCACATAAGCTCTATAGATTTAAGGCACATAAGCTCTACAGATTCAAGGCACACCTATTATTGGTCTTACTCCCGAAGAGACCAATAAAGCTAGGATGGCAAAAGAACATAATAGGCATATAAGCTCTACATATTCAAGGCACACTTACTATTGGTCTTACTCCTTAAGAGACCAATAAAGCTAGGATGGCAAAAGAGCCAAACTCGGATAAAAGAAGAGATAGTGAGGTACACCAAGTTGAGATTGAACCTTATCGATCTAGAAATTGATGGAATAATCAAGAAATAGATGACAACCATAACAATTCTAGCAATATCCAAGGCTCTTTATTTTCCCAATGCTAACCTAACCCAATGACCACAATAATCGTCACTTTTCCAACCCGGATGCAATCATATCCGACAAACCAAACTTCCCATTCATACCCACCAAATCAGCTTAAATCAATCCTATCTATCCCACTAGACATACCAAGTAAATTGATTTTCCTAAGCTATAAAACCCTTTTAAAATTCCCTAATATTTAACAACTCACGAACACCATACAACCTATATAACCAAAACAACATGACCATAAAAAAAATAAAAAAAATTGAACAACTACCATCCCTACCTTTTTTACTAGGTAAAATAATTAAACACCTAGTAACCATTGGGTAGGTCACTTCACTCCGTACTAACTCAATGCACCTCCTTTATCTTTTATGGTATAAATAATATGAGAGATGTAAATATCATTCATATGCTTCAAATATATTATCGATATTTACATAGCTTTCGAGAAAAGATTGTTGGCTTTAATCAATCAATGGTGGATCAATTTTGATAGGAATCTAAAAGCGCTTAATATGAACATGAACTCGCTCTTAACTCATGGTAGAAGGAGTAAAAAACAGGTAAAAATGATAGCTTTTATGCATGATGAACATGACAGAGAGATTCATTATGAAAGTTTCAATAGATAGACTTTTCACAATGATATCATAATCAAGCTATCCCCAAAAGCCTATAGGGAGTCATGTTTTTATTGATGAGAACCAATATTACAAATTCCATCAAGAGAAAGGGCATAACATTAATAATTGCATTGAATTCTATTAGAAGGTTGAAAGAATGATGGTTGTGAGGATGCTACAAGTAGAGAAAGGTAGAGAAAAATCCAAGAAGATTTCATTACAAAAGTCGAAAGCTAGTCCAATGAGTTGCAAATCCTAGACCATAAAAACTATGATTCCAAAAATGATCTTGCCAATGCCACAAATCTCAAGACAATTTAGGGATTACCAATGAAAGAGGCCTCAAATAAGTACCATATGAGGATTACAATGATAGATGTAGAAGAACGAGTTAAGATATTTTAAAAAAGGCATATGCCTATGATTTGAAAATACGATCTTTTAATTTTTTTATTAGATTTTTGAACTCTATGTTTCAAAAATATTTTTGCTATGTGTGGTTTAAATTGTATATTTGAATGAAAAAATTTGCTCCTATTTTTCATTCGTAATTTCATATTGTTTGATTTGAAATTAAGAGACCTTTATTTGAAAGTATTATTTGACATAACAATTTCCTCCATCATGGCAATACAATGATAAATTTATTTAAAATATTCAAAAGATTTCTTGAATTTCAAAGCATGGTAGGTAAATCAAAGAGCTTGTAGCCTAGTGTTAGTGATCTCTAGCAACAAGAGGTCACATGTTTAAATCTTAGGTCCGTGAGTTAAAAAAAAAAAAAAGCATGGCAAGTAATGCTAGAGGCAATTTCTTAATTTATTGAAGCCAAAGATGATATGAATCTACCTAGCTCAATGGCTAAAGAACTCATGAACAAGATGACTCGAACTTGAGAAAAGCTAAATCGATTCCGAAGATGACTTGAACAAAGTGATCTTATATTTTAAAACTTTTAAATACTTTGTAAGCCTTTTATATCTATTCTTTCATAAGTCTAAGCCCAAACCTACATCATGTGCTTCTATAAATCCTTTTTTTATCGAAGATAGTTTGTCTATGCTAGTGAATTTTAATCTCAAAAGAAGAGAAAAAATAGTTGAAAATGGTCGAATAAAAAAAAAAACATGATTGTTTGGTATGCTCGTTTGTCATCCTTTATGACATCGAATCACAAGCTTGCATCAAATAGCCTAAGGATAAAAAATAAACAAAGTCAAGATATTTGAGCTTAATTTTTTTAAAATACTTTATGTTCAAGTCTTTCCATTCTTCAAAATGGATCTACCCTTTGATAATGTGCTTTTAATAACATTAAAAAATATTTTTTTATAAAAAATTTTGCATGACCTAAACATATTTTGCATGTCCAGTCTAAGACAATAACCATCTTGAAAAAATTACATTATAGCATTTAACTATCATATTTTGGCTTTGACTAATCAAATTGAACATCTTCATGAATGAAAGTACTTTTATAAATATCTCTATATTTCTTTTGCATGAACTAAATTATCTTTAAGAAAATCATTTAAGTTAACTACTTTATCCAAAAAAAAAAATTAAATATTTATTCAATAATTTTTCTCAAAATACAAAAAAAATTTCTAAATCAATTTGCAAATTGAGATACAAGCCTAAAAAAATAGAAATGAACATAAGTAGAGATGGTGCAAAGAGAACAAAAAACGTATGATGTTAACTAACACTTGAAGAAAATTCATGATACAATCCAAATGATAATCGATCAAATTGAAAACACATAGAGACAAGACCAAGGATCTAATAATTCAAATCGAGTTCAATAACTTATCAAACAATGACATCATCAAGCCTACTAAAGGTATAAGGGTCCGGAAGTAAATATTTGAGCATCAAAACGGATGAAATTATTAAATAAAAAAGGGGAAAAGGGTAGTCTCAAAATAATATGACGAGTCAACGAGAATTTGAAAATAAATCAAAGCCACTAGGGATAGCCAAACAAGGGGATATATCACAATACAAGGATAGTTATCACTTTCAAAGTTTAGAAAGATCCATTCATCCTAATGGTTTGTGTAGTATGGGGAAGCAAAGATCTAATTTTTAAAGAAAGAGCGGGATGCCAATGGCCAAGAACTATAATCAAGATTGTGGAGTAATAAGATTGCATCAATACCATAAGTTAGGTTCGGTATAGAAGCGAAGAAGACAAATAATGAAGAAAAAGGCACCAATATAAAGGGTTGAATGCTTGCAAAGGGTAACATAAATTTTGAACAGGTAAAAAACCTTTTGGTATACATAAATATTAATCTATTTTAGAAAAATAATTTCAAAAAGAAATAAAAAAGCATGGCTTAGTTACTCTAGCTACTAGATTTTGAGGTATCAAGCTCTAATGATGACATAAGATCAAGAGGATCTCATAATAATCTAGTTCATCGTTCGAGCGGGACTCGCTTAGTGACCATTTGCTTCGGACATGGATGTCTAGTTCATCATTCTAAGTAGAGTTGTCTAGCATTAATTCTTTATTTTAGGTAAAGTTGTCTAATTTAATTCATCATTTTAGACAGGATTGCTTAACATAGTTCATCGTTTTAAGTAGTTTTTCCTAGTGGTAATTTTTAATTTTAGGTAGGGTTATCTAATTTAGTTCATGATTTTAGGCAAGCTTGCCTAGTAATAATTTTTTTCATTTCTAGGCAAGATTCCTAATTTAGTTCATCATTTTAGGCAAGATTATGCAGCGATCGTTTTTTATTTTCAAACGGAATTGCCTAACTTAGTTCATCATTTTAAGCAGAGTTGCCTAGCAATAATATTTAATTTTAAGTAGGGTTACCTAACTTAATTCATCATTTTACGCTGGGTTGCCAAGCGATAATTCTTTATTTTTAGGCAAGCTTGCCTTATTTAGTTCATTGTTTTAGGTAGAGTTGTTAAATGATAATTTTTTTTTATATATTTTTAAGCGAGGATTGCCTAGTTTAGTCCATCATTTTAGGCCGGATTGCCTAGCGAGCAATTCTCATTTTTAGACATGATTGCCAAACTTAGTTCATCATTTTAGATATGGTTGCCTAGTGATAATTTCTCATTTTAGATAGAGTTGTCTAACTTAATTCATCATTCTAGATAGGATTGCCTAATGATAATTCTTCATTTTAGGTAGATTTATCTAATTTAGTTCATTATTTTAGATATAGTTACCTAGTGATAATTTCGATTTTAGGTGGAGTCACCTAATTTAGTTCATTATTTTAAATAGGGTTGCTAAGTGATCATTTCTCATTTTTAAGCAAGGTTACGTAAATTAGTTCATCATTTTACCTAGGATTGCCTAACAATAATTTCTTCGTTAAACGGGGTTGCCTAACTTCATTGTTTTAGGTAGATTTGCTTAGTGATAATTTTTCATTTGTGCGTGGGGTTGGTTAATTTAGTTCGTTGTTTTATGTAAGGTTACCTAGAGATAATTTTTCCTTTTCAAGTAAAGTTGCCTAATTGAGTTTATCATTGTTGGCAAAATTGCCTACCAATAGACCATCATTAAAGTAGTATTGCCTAACATCGGACCATTATTATAATAATCGATACCCGTTAAAACTAGAATTTAATCAAAATTAAATACTAAACACATGTGAAAAATGTTTTAAAGGTATAAAATAATCTTTAAAGGCTTGAAAGAATATTTAGAATAGTTGAAATAGTCTTTTTATGCTTGATGAATATTTTATTAATTTTTAAAGGCTCAAAGAATAAATTTTTGAATTTATTATGAAAAAAAATTGAATTTTGGAAAAGTGTAGAATAAAATTTTAGAATTTAGGACCTAATTACATAGATATTAGGGACCTAATTACATAAAATTAAAAATTTAAACTTCTAAATTAAATTAGCTATAAACCTAAGGAGTTTAAAAGTTGTTAAGATACCTTTAAGAGAAGGACCTAAAGTGATCAATTAAAAAATTAAAGGATGTTTGGATGAGTAATTATAGAAAAGGTTAGTAAAATGAGAGCCTAAAATTAAGGAAATTTTTAGACACTTCTCTACCTTTCCAGCTGAATTTTTATTGCATGATTAGGGACTAATTAATGAGTTTTGACTCACATAAAAAAGAAAGGTTAAAAGGGATGCAAAATGGAGGGTTAGGAATTAAAGAAAAATTATAGGCTAAAAACTTATCCAATTGAAGGGCTTGGATTAAGAGTTAATTTAAGGGCCAAGATTACTTCAAAACACAACAATTCAATGGTGGAGATGAGGTCAAAATTCCACCAAATATTTGCCTATAAATAGGGTTGCCGTAAATTAGAGAAAATGCATGGAAAATAGCTAAAACCAAGAGAAATTATTGCAAATTTTCCTTAGGAGATTCCACCCAAAATTCCACTAAAATCACCTCCACACACCTTAAATCAACCAATCAAGTTAGGAGATCAAGAATTATCAAAGGAAAAATTGGAAGTTTAGGCCCAATTTGGTAAAGAAAAGAGGAAGGAAGAATTGCTTAATCTTTTCACTTTTTTAAGTTTAATTGGAGCTTAATTAGGTAAGTTAACTCCATCTACATCATAAGGGTTGTTTAACAATGATTTATGTGCCTTAGTTTATGAATTTTAGCTTTAATTTTAAAAATTAGGGCTAGAGTTCTCTATGAACTAAAATTGGAAAAAATGAAATTGAACTTATAATTCATGTAATTGAGGTTGAAATATGTTAATTGGGCTTGAATTTGAGGTTTAAAACTAAAAACTTCCTAGGGTTATTCAAGGGTTAGCATTCGGCCTAAAGTGAAGATTTTGGGGGTTTTAATCCTAACATGTAATGGATGTTTTAGAGCTTGATAATGACTTAATTAGGTATGAATTAGTGTTTAGGAATGAAAACCTCACTTTGATTGAAGAAAAACTCATGAAATCCCTAGGGTTACATTTGGCCTAAACTTGAATTTTTAGGGTTTGAATTTCATTCATGCAAGTCATAATTTGTTGGTCAATTAGTACTTGAATAAGTTTAATTTGATGTGTAGGAAGGAAAATTTTGAAGAAAATTGCTTAATTTAGCTTAGGCCTAATTTCGACTTATTAGGGCCCAATTTGGGTTTAGACATGAAATTATATGATAAATGTTAATTAAATTGACTCCTATTATTAATGTGTGTCTAAGCTACCCGGTGTTAATGAAGTGAAAAGAAAATAATAGGGTTTGAATTAGGGGTATATTCGGCCTAAATAGGTAAGTTTAGGGTTTAGGTTCCGGACGATTTTTAACACTTATATTAGTCAATTCAAGCTTAGAACTAAGTAATTGAGTGAATTAGAATGAGAAACTTCATAAAAACGTAGAGGTTAGCTTAGGTTAACAAAATTAGAGGTTGGGCTCAATAAGACCCAAATTGAAACTAATGCATAAAATTAACCAAATAATACCTAATTAATTTAGTTCATGTAATTAGAACATAACCGAGAAGAATTTTAATGTGAAATGAATGTCAAAATTGAAAGAAAATAATTACATGATATTGGAGCATAATTCGGCTTAATATAAGAAAAAATTTAGGGCTTTGGTTATTTTGTGTAATTATATGCCTAGTTGTGTTTTTGAATGACATTTAATATGCTTGAATTATGAATGTCATATATGGTTGAAATGTGGATGATTGTGATGTTATGTTGTTTGAATGGTATGTTGGTATTAACATGGATTGTGATGGTTGGTATTGTTTATGCAAGGTAATAGTATTAATGCAATTATGTTATTGATTTTATACATTATCATAGCCTAATCACATGGTTATTCATGGCATGCACCTCATGTTTATGCATTATCAATGAAATGCTTATGCATGCCTAATTTCATGGAAAACATTTTAAAGTCATGAAAACATGTTTTTATGTCATGGTTTTCCAATAGCAATTGGAAAGGTTTTAAAGAATGTGGTTTTCATGACCTTGAGATATTTATGAGGAAAGGGCTTCATGGGTTTTCCATATGATAATGGTAATGGTTCGTGGTGGGCAAGTGCGGACGTGCATTTTTAGAGGCTTGCGGGATGCGTCTATAGACGAGTTTGGTTCACCGGACATATATTATGGAAACCCTAAAGTGCCTAATACGGGACATGTTCAAAGATAGAAAAGGATTTTCGGATCGATCATGAAATGTATTATGATATGGAAAAAGGATTTGATGTGGTAATGGTTATGAAATGTATTATGACATGGAGAAAGGATTTTCGGATCGATCATGAAATGTATTATGACATGAAAAAAGGGCTTCATAGGTTTTTCATATGATAATGGTAATGGTTCTAGGCCGAGCAAGTGCGGACGTGCATTTTTAGAGGCTTGGCGGGACGTTTTCATACACGAGTTTGGTTTGTCGGACATATATTATAGAAACCCTAAAGTACCTAATATAGGACATGCTCAAAGACAGAAAAGGATTTTCATACCGATCATGAAATGTATTATGACATGGAAAAAGGATTTTATATGCATATACTAGTATTTTATGCATGCATATGCATACATATAAATGACATGCATAAGTTGACTTACCGGGCTATCGCTCACTTAGTTCCTTGTGATATAGATAATTAAGGTACGATCACTTATTTCTTTGCCAAGCTGATTTTCGAGGGGTGCACAAGACGTATATACCTTGGGTATGGGTTCGGCTTTCGGATGGATCTACTCGCATACCATTCTATTTCGGTACTAGCTATTGTCCCGTATATGTTAAGATTAGATTGGTCCGTTATACGCTATAGTAAAAATAATGAACAAGTAGATAAAGTACTTTTAACATGATGTAAATATTTAATAAGTCAATTTTGTAGTAGTTGATAGTAAACTAATTTTGCATATAAATAGTAGTTTGTATGTAACCAAAACACTAATAGTAAAATGATAGTCTAGCTATAGTAATTTAGTCACTTTAAATTATCCATTGCATGTTAGTATCCTTAGGAAGTCGAGGCAATATGATTAGATATGCGTCAAATAAAAGGAACGATAAATAAAGAAAGGAATAAGTAACATAATCATTATAATAGCAATGAATTATAACTAAATAAATTTACATAAATTAATGAACAGAGAAATTAGGGCAATCGATTGTCATAAATCCAGTTATTCCAATCAAAGGAATGTAAATAAAAGAATAAAATGTAAAAAAATTATAATGCCTTTTTAGCTAAAGTATAGGGCCTACTTTGCCAATGTTAGATTTTCTTAGCGTAAATTACACGTTAAACATTAAGATTAAGCCATAGTGTCTTGTTTTTTAGCTTATATTCATTACATCTCGAATGTAAGTTAACGACAATAATATTCTCAACCTTTTAGGTCTTAGGTTGGAAGTGTTACAATCATGGTGCCTAACAATAAACCAACATTTAGGTAGTGTTGCCTAACAATAAACTATCATGGTCGCCTAACAATAAATCATCATTTAAGTAGAGTCGTATAAACCATCATTCAAGCATAGTCACCCAACAATAGGCCATCATGCAAACAGGATCATCTAACAAAAGACCATCATCTAGACAAATTGTCTAAGAGAATAGACCACCAATAGGTAGGTCACCTAAGAGAACATGTCATTAGTAGGCGGTGTCGCCCAAGAGAATAGACCACCCGGGACGAGTACCGGTGAGAACTAGATCAAAATTTTCTCTAAACTTATTCTTTACAAGTTCATTAAGTAAAGCCAATCAAAAGTTTATACTTTTATTGATCGTGCATCATAAGTATCGTAAAGAAAAGGCAACTGTTAGAACCCATTTTTGATATTCTAATAATCATTTTAAATGTTTTACAAGTTTCATTTATTTTTAATGCATAATGTAGATTTCTCATTAATTTATTTTTACTAAGGATAATTTTTATTAGTTTCAAATTTTAGTTCAATTTTTATTTATCATTTTAAAAAATATTAAAACAAAAAATAAAAAATAAAAAAAGGAAGAAAAACATTTAAAAAAATAGAGTAATTTTCGATTTAATTAAAAGGCTCAATTGAAAAACAATTTAAAAGTTATGTGGGCCAATTTGAAAATACTAGAAATATTAGAGAAAGAATCGGGAGTAAATAAGGGTCCATTCGTAGAAATTAGAACAAGAGAGACCAAAATGCTCTAAAGGAGACTAAAATAGAAAAAGTGCACAAATATGGAGACCATTTTTAACCCTTCAAAACCTTCCAAAAACCATACCTCTTATTCGTTTCCTAACCTTGTTGGAGTTCTTGTTCATATCCACATTTCATGCATCAAATTTATCTCTCCAACACCTAAAAGAAAAACATAAGACACAAAAATTTATCTTTAGCATTCCTTAATTCCTCCATTCCTAACCTTGTACGGACAACACAAAAAAAAAAGAAGAAAAAAACAAGCAAATGAGAGAAAAGAAAGAGGAAAATGATGGATTGTCTCATACTTACAAAGAGGAAAAGGTTGGGATCGAGAGAAGAACATCTCGCAGTGGAGAATGAAGCTAGGATAAGATAAAAACCAAGAGAAAGAAAAGAAAAAAAAAGGGAGGGGTAATATTTTTAAATGGTGGCTGGGTTTTTTTAGAGAAAAGGAAAAGAAAGGGAGAAAAGAGAGAAAGGCAAAACCAAAAAGAAAGAGTTTAGGGAAAAAAAGGGAAAAAAAGTGAAAACAAAAAGAGAAAACATCATCCAAACATCTCGATAAGTTTGGAAACAAGCTAATCTATCAACTTTGAGTTCCTTACCCATTTTTGAACTTTAATAGGTAATCCCCTACCTTTTGTTTACTTCATCCTTTGTCAATTTTAGCAGGAAAAAACGTATTTGGATGTTCATTGATGCTAATTAATCTCATAGTCAACCTAAACCCTAATAAATATGATTCGCTGATTGTGTTTTATGTGTTTGGTACAGCTCTAAACGTTTTTATTTTTGAAATTTTTT
This sequence comes from Dovyalis caffra, assembly GCA_963924115.1. Classification (NCBI taxonomy): domain Eukaryota; kingdom Viridiplantae; phylum Streptophyta; class Magnoliopsida; order Malpighiales; family Salicaceae; genus Dovyalis; species Dovyalis caffra. Next base: position 24,711,557 of record CAWUPB010001173.1, read on the forward strand.
GCATGAACATCATCTATGTGTCTCCAATTCATGTGTAAAAATTCAAATCTTTAGAACATAAGATGGTTGTCAATTTAAATCATTTTATTGGTTGTTGGGGTAACAATTTTTCAAGCCAAAAATAGCTATTTCCATATTTTACATGTTTGATATAGTCTTAAATGTTTTAACTTTTTTTTTTTTTAATAAGAACACCACCTACTAGTCTCATATCTATATTTGAAAAGTCAAATCTTTAAGATATAGGATAATTGTCCATTTAAGTTAATTTGTTGGCTATCTGCTAAACATGGTAATGGTTCGGTTCTAATCGTAAACCGAACCAAAATTGAACTCGTTAAAAAACCAAAACGGAACCATTAAAATCATAACCTTGACCAAACCGGATCGTAACCGACTACCTACGGATTGGTTATGGTTTAAGGTATCATGAAACCGAAATCGACGGTTCTAAACCGATGGTTAACTATAGAATCGACGGTTCCACATCTTTCCTAATAAATTTGGGTTGGGTCAAAAAAAATTAAAAATTTTAAATTAAAAAACCAATTTTATATGGGCTGGACGAGTAGCTATTGGACTGAAAAAAAAATTAAGACTAATAATTTTTAATTTTTGGGCTTAATATATATATATATATCCGTGTGTGTGTGTGTGTGTGACAAACGATCACAAATGTGACCGTTTGTCACAATGGTCACATTTGTGATCGTTTTTTTCCTATAAATACACTCTCAATTTTTTCATTCTCCTCACAACTCAATCTCTCATTCTCTCTCAATCTCCTAAACTCTTAAGTCTAGAATTCTCAATACTCGTCCTATAATATTGTTTATACTCCAAATACTTCTTAAAATTTTTACATTTCTATTGTTTTATACTACAAAAAATGGCAAGTTCAAGTTCACATATGCCATCACAACAAAGTAATACCGCCAATCAAAATCGAGCAAGGGAGCAACAACAACAATCAAATTTTACACCTAGATCATCCGACATCTTCAAAATTCATTTCTCAAAAATTCCTTTAGAAAAAGGCATTTTTACCGTGATTTGCAACTACCGCAACAAGCAATACACATTCAAAGAATGAGGTGGTTATGGAACATTCAAAACCCACTTAGAGAAAAAGCATCCATCCGTACTTGGTAATGATAAACATCGAACACAAATATCCGGGTTTGCTTCTCAATCTTCCTCTTTATTTCAGTATACTCGATAAAAAATAAAGAAGAAATGGCTAAAATGATATGTATTGATCATTTATCTTTTAGTTTTAGTCAAAAAATAGGCTTTAGTGATTATTGTTCTAACGCTTTGAATCTTGCTTTCAAACAAGTTGAAAGACATTCTTAAAAAAAAATAGTTATAAAATTGTATAGAGATAAAAAAAAAAAAGAGAGAGAATTAACTGTATTATTTACAAATTTGAATGGTCGTGTTTCTATATGTTCCGATATATGGTCCGATCAATGGCAAACTCACTCTTTTATAGGTGTAACTTGTCATTGGATTGATAATGAATGGCATATGCAAAAACGTCTTCTTGCATGTAGAGTTTTTGATGATAAACATATCGCTCAAAATATATATAAGATACTAAAAAGGATTTTAGATGAATATGTTTTACCTTTAAAAATATTTTCAATTTCTTTTGATAATGCTAGTTCTACTGATGCTTCAATAGACTCTCTAAAAGAATTTTGTCAACCCCAACTTGGAGGTAAGTTTTTTCATATTAGATGCGTATGTCATGTTTTAAATTTATGTGTACAATCTGGTTTGGAATATTTTAAAGATATTGTTAGGCCAATTAAAGCTCTTGCTAAATATTTATAGGCTCATCCCTAAAAGATGAAATCATGGGAAAGGTTTTGCAAAGAAAGAAACAAAAAACCAAGACGATTTTCAAAAGATGTTCCAACTCGTTGGAATTCAACTAATGACTTACTTAGGCGAGTCATTTGAATATCGAGATTTATTATGCTCATTTTTTTCAGAAAATATTGATTCTGTTTTTATTTGTCAAAATGATTTTGATATTTGCGAACCACTTTTAGAACTTTTAAGTGTTTTTAACAATGCAATATACACTTTTAGTGTTGTTTATCAACCAACTTCACATTTATTTATGATTGAAGCAATTAATATTGTTGAAGCTTTTAATCATGTAGAACAAGGTATGCTAACTTTACATGATGTTGTTCAAATAATGAAACAAAAATGGTTAAGTTATTATGAAACAATTCCACCTATTTATCTTGTTGCTTTAGTCTTTGATCCTAGATTTAGAATGGAAGGTCTTTCTGTTGTTTTGAATACTTACTATGAGTATTTGCAATTATTTGATAGAAATATAGAATTAGAAATTACTTCTATTATAAATCAGAGTTAGAAATTTATATATTGAAATGTCTTTAATCGTGGGTGATCAATATGCTAGTTCCTCTTTACCACTTATGCCACAATCATCATCAAGTAGCCAACGTGTTAGAGTCGGTTATCTTATGGCCATGGAAAGGACAAAAAGGCCAAGAGGATCATCGGGCTCCACTTTCGAGCTTGATATTTATCTAACAACCGTGTTTGAGTTTGGTGATAGCAATGCAGGTGTAGATTTTGAAGTAATTGATTGATGGAAAAGATATGCGAGCACTTTTCCAGATCCTGTCCATAATAGCTAAATAAATACTTGTTGTGCCGGCTTCAACAACAGTCGTTGAAAGAGCATTTAGCGCGGAGGTAATATTTTAGATGATAAGCGATCACAATTGGCTCCCGAGTCACTTGAAGCCTAAGTATGCATAGATGATTGGATAAGAGCCGATTAGAGAACACAAGAACAAAAAACAATATGATTTCAATGAAGAAAGTGTGGATCTAACACTCGACGGCACAACGATAGAAACTTCGAAGCCGGAACTTCCGGTCAAGAAAGCAACTAGGCGCAGCTTACATAGAACATAGGTGTAATTTGTAAAGGGGTAATTTGAAATGTAAAAGAGAACTACGTAAGTTTTGATTCCTCTAAACCCCAAGAGGATACATAGGAAGCTTAATTTTTATAGTGTTTACAAAAATTAAGTTCAAGCCCTTCTTTATTTTTTATTTTTTTCCCTTTGATTTATTGTGCAAAATACATTACAATGTAAAAAATATTATAATATTTATACATTATGCAAAAAAGAATTTTTTTTCGTTTCAATGTTAATGTTTGATTTATACTTGAGAAAAAGTGTTCGATTTTTTTTATTTTTTCATTTAATAAAAAAACCGTTGAACCGTCGGTTCCAAACGATTTAGAACCGTCGATTTTATAGTTTCAAACCGGAACCGTAACCATCCATAGAAGGTTTGGTTCAGGTTCCCCTTTGGTAGAACCTTAACCGACGGTTCGAGAACCGTTACCATGTCTAGCCTATTGCAATACCGATGTTTCAAGTCGAAGTTGGCTATTGTTGTGGATTACGTGTTTGGTACATCTCTCAATGCTTTTATTTTTTGATTTTTTTATATGAACACCATCTATATGTCTCTAATCCATCTATGATATCTTTATGACTTAGGACGATCGTCTTTTTACGTCATTTTGTTTTTTGCGACAATAGTAATTTCTCAAGCTAGAAATAGCTATTATTGTATGTCGTATGTTTGATGTAGCCTTAGATGTTTTTACCCCTTGATTTATTTTATTTTATTTTGTTGTATGAATATCATCTACTTTTCCATAATCTCCTTGTTGAATTTCAAAATTTTAAAATATACAATGGTTTTCCATTTAAATCATTTTGTCGGCTAGAGTAGTAATAATTTGTCAAACAAAAATCGATATCTCGCTATATTTTGCATGTTTGATACATCTCTTGATGTTTTGATGTTCTATTTTTTTTTTTTTTTTAATGAGTATCTTCTATTAGACTTTGAGTTGGGCTAAAAATTTTAGAATTTTAGAATGTGTTACGGCCTTTTATCTAAATTTTGTATAATTATTGCTGCATTTATTATGTAGGACATAAAATCGTCAAGTCTCTTAGATTTAAGGACCGATGACGATTGCTTTTTTTTGTTATAATTAATAAAAGACATCCCATCTTGGGTTAACTAGAAAAATTAAGTTAAGCTAACAAGTCTCCAATTTAATAGAAACCGACGTTGGTCTCAACTTATTAATTAAAAAAAACTTAAAAAAAAAAAAAAGAACTAGTTAGGATAAATATAGATCATTGTTCTTCGACATCCCACCTTAACGACTAAAGCTAATTAGATCGTTCCTTGACAAGTCGGGACGTAACTATATGTGATGCTAAATTGACAAGACTTTTAGTTTTAGAGCTCGACATTAATTTAATAAAATTTCACAATAAAAATTAAAAAATCAATTTGACCTAAATGACAAACAAGTCTAAAAATAAAAAATAATTTAGCAAACGTAACTTGTAGAAGACACTTAGGATTAGGTTAAACCCGATACCTTTCCTTAAAAATGGTGTTTTGGGGTCATTATTATCTTTCAAAAAATATAACCAACTCCTTATCCGAAATCTCTAAATCCGATACCTTTCTTAAGTTTCCTATTTCCTTTCAGTACTAGGTGATGACTTCAAACTTTCTTAATTTTTATTCCTTAGTCAGATTTTGAAAGTTTAATATGTTAGGTAGCGACATCTATAATAGACAGCCCTCGACAGCTCAAAATTTTGAATAAAGAGCAAAAAAAAAAGAAAAAAAAAAAGATGGAAGAAACATCATTCAGCATTCGGTAAAGACCTAATGCTTTCATTGGATAAATATAAGGAAGACTTTGTAACAGTTTTTGCCTTCAGAGACTAAAATGGGACTGAATTTAGAACTCAGGAGACATTTACTAGCATTTCAGGAATGAAATAACCAGATTAAAACTATAACAGAACAAAGCATCATTAACAAAAGGCTCTAGCTTCAGTGGCTGTGTCGATACTATTCAAGTCCTAACTCAGCCTTGTATTAATTGTGAAAGAAAAAGGAGAACAAAGCTTCATTTGTATTAACACTGCCAATACCAGGTAATTAGTCATATAAGCATTCATTGCTGGCGTCTGTTCTATTTTATGCACTAATACATCCTTCATTCATGTATACTGGAAACTGTGGTAAGCAAAATGAATCGAGATGTGTACATTAAATATATGTTATTTGAGACAGTATCCAATTTTACGCAATTGAGATGAAGATACCATACCCTACCAATGAAGCCGGAAACTGGCAGCCTGCATAAGTGGGTGGGCAAAGTATACACCTAGAGTCAATGCAGTAATCAACAAATATGGCAGCCTCAAAAATTCTTTGTAATAATCTTTAGGTAACTTCTGACGACCATCAAGGATAGCTGCAAAAGGGACTATGCTTGTTCGCCTCTTTACAGATTCAAAAGCCTCCCCATATCTTATTGCTAATCTCCTGTCTCCATTCCAAGCACCAAATAAATGGTGTCCGATTAAACCAAGAGATGCAGCAACAGTTACAGAGTTCCCAATCCAAACTGTATGAGCCAAGCACCACATCACCTGCCCAACCATCTGTAAAGACATACAGCAATAAATGTAGATTTCGTTCAACTCTGTTTGTGTGTGTAAGTATGCATGCACACACGAGGCTGCTGTATGTCTTGGTGAACAGTTACAGAGTTCCCGAAGAGATGGAATGGACTCCATTCTCATGTCTTGACCGAAAGCTCACATTTTTTCAGCTAAAAAGATTAAATTCATCTCATCATAGTTAAGTATCACATGAGAGTCTTTAAATCACAAGTTGATTACTGGAATAGCTTAACAAGTGATTTTGACTCTTGGGCACCATCACGGTGATTGAAAACAAGTAACTTATTTTTCACTCTAATTATTGAAATAGGCAACAAGTTTCATTCAACTGCTTGGTAAAAGGCCAATCAAATAAATACCATACCTGTGGGTGTCTGGTGATTCTCATTATTCCAGTTTCCCAAAGATGCATTTTAGGCTTGTCAACAGCTGCTACTTCTAACAGATTAAAGGTTGACGGATAAAGGAAGAAGAAAGAGATAAAATTAGAAAGCCACGCAAGTTGATGCACCACAGGAGCACTTTGAAGATCCCATAACTGGATGCCGTCATATCTGTGATTGATGAAGTACACCTGCAGCACAGCCATTCAGATGTCAGCCAGGGGGCTGGATTGTATAGATGAGGAATTCAGAAAAACCACTGCAAGAGAATTCAGAAAAAACTGAAAAACCACTAAGTTTGCGAAAGGCTGCTGTTGTACAATGTATAAAAGGATCAGGAACTCACAACAGTGCTAACAGCCAATGGAAGAGAAACTCCTGCAAACAAAACACGATATGCACGTTCTCCAATAAGTTTCTCACCCATGTCTCTAAGACTCGCCAGGCCACTATGGACAGTGGCAAAGATGAGAATGAGGATGAACATTATCACCTGCAAACATTTCAAGTATGCTTCAATTACATGTAAAAAAGCAAAGTGATATATAGATCTCACGGGATAAAGGAACCAACATAACATATGAATATTTTCCATGCTGAATCTTTTACCTATCATTGACACAGTAAGTAATCTTATCTTTGTTTCATACACCTATAAGTCATCAACATCCACATATCTATTCGTGAAGAATTCTGCAAAATCTAGTTAATTCCTTTTCTATTACCGTAGATGCATAACTGCAAGAGTTGGAACTTTTCATTCAGTTGTTCCTGGTGACCATAAATACACTATTTCAGGCAGCACCATAGCATTCTCAAGTTAGATCACTAAAGCAAGTCGTCTACATCAGTCAAGCAAAAGGGTAAGCACCTCATCGAGATTAATGTATCAATGTATCCATTATTCAAAACCTTTAAAAGACTACTTTACACAAAAACATAATGTGGAGCATGGAATGCATAATAGCCACCAAAGCAAATCGTAGACTTCTTTGTGAGCAAACCTGACCTGACCGAAAGATAAACGAGCAGTCTCTCGCATCCATATTTCAAGTCCAAAATTGCACTTATCAGATATTTTTCACTCGCCATAAACATTGATAGCTATGACAGTCAACAGATATATATAGACTAAGTGATACATATGCTGCATAAATGGCTAAAGTTACAAGTACAATTCATAAGGTAGGCCTGCTCGAACCATTTTAGAGATAGATTTCTGTGATTTTCCACATGAGATTTCATATACTCAGTTCAGCAATAAAACAAAAAATAAATAAAACCCACCTCATGGCTTTCTGAGAGACTCGAAACAGCACTGATGAAGTCCTTTCCGAACCCAGTAGAGTTGTCAATCCAACCCACGTCAAGCACAAACAAAACAACACCCAAAATCAAACTGAAATATATCCAAGAAGTTATCTTCTGCTTCCCCAATTCGAACACGGCTGAATCCTCACCTGCAAACGGTGGGGGACCAGAGGTATCAGTGTCAGCATCTCCAGTGGAAATTCTTGCGGCAAATTTCTTGAAACCCAGAAAAGGAAGTGTGGGCTTGAGGAATTTTGGATTATAATTAGATGGTGGTTTTGTTGGATTTAGGAGAGTAAAAGCTGAGGTAGGCCTAAGCGTAAGAGGTTGTCGTCTAGAGGTTGGGTTATTGGGATGACGGGCTGAGGTAAAAGATGGGTTCGAGAGAAGAAAAGAGGAGGCCATTTTGTTGCTGAATACGAGAGGGAGAGGAAGAGGGAGAGAGAATCTCTGTTATTATAATTTATAATGGCAGGAGTTTGGCAGGCATTTTGAAGGGGAAGAAATATGGAATCCAGAGGAAGTGATGCTTTTGGGTGGGGAGTTTTGGATTTTTTGTTGGAAGGGAAGTGCTGTGAATCAGCAAAAACCACATGCACTTTGACAAAACCAGATTCACTGTTTATTGTCGAAATTTAGTACATGTTGCTTTAAATTTAATTCAATGATTTAAATTACAAAGCAGAAATAATTAATATTTTTATCGTATTCTGAATTATATTTATTCCAAATGATTGGCCTAATGGTTAAGGAAATTTTTTTTATTATTATTTAACTTTTTAGATAGAATTAGTATTTAAAGAAATGTATTGTAAACTCTTTTTATTTGACTTTTTAAGTTCAAACTTTAGAGTTATCACACAAAAAAGTTTAAGATAAATATATCTATATATTTTTATATAATACTCAAAGCCTTTTGTATATGTTTTTAGATTTTTAATTACATTATATTTATTTATAAAAATATTTAATTTATTCTTTTAATAAATTTTTATGGGCACCTAAAAAAATTTAACAGAAATATTTTTGATTAAAATGTAAAAAAAAAAAACAAGTAGGTTGTGTGAATTTAAATATTTTTGTTTTTTCTCATTTTAATAAAAGATATTTTGGTCAAATTTTTTTCATAATTGAAAAATTTTATCGGAATGACAGGTTGAATATTTTAAAAATTTTGAAAAACAAATAAAAGGTTTTTAGCATTATATAAAAAGAAATAGATATATTTATCAAAAAAAATTATTAAATTCATTTAATTCATCATGTAGGGGATAAATCCTTAACATCTTTCATAAAGATATTTAGTTACAATTTACGCACAATTAATAAAAATATTCTGACCGTTTAATGAAAAAGTATTAAAATATAGGAACTAACCAACATACATGTTCTATCACAACAGTAGTGCGTTAATGGAAAAAAAAAAAATGCTTTGATTCTTATCAACTTGGGACTAATAATATGAGGAAGGACTTGGCAATGAAAAATGATGCATTTTATCTTTTCAGTTAATTGTCATGTCATCGATTGATGGTAAAACTTGATTGAAAATTTTAAAAAGTTAATATATTAAAATAAATAAAAATTGATATATTTAATTGAGAAAATATTTAAAATTGATATATTGAAAATGTAATTATTCTGAAAAAAAAACAACGTAAGATATGGTTCAAAATATAACTCAGAATGTAAAATGTTATATATGCATTAACAAAAAATTGTGGAAGTCAAAGATATACATGACATTTATTTATAATAAAAAAATGATACATCAAAGTATGAGAATGAAATAGACATTTAATGTGAGAAAAATTAAAATCAATTTTTTAAGAAACCTACATTTTCAGTATCCAATTATTTATTTTTTTATTTTAGATACCCAACCTCTAATTTGGTTTTCTTATTTTAATGTCTAATTTTTATTTTTTATTTAAATGTTCACGATCATTTTAGAATATGAAATATCGATACAGCTAGAGTTAACTATCACGTGATATATTTTTTATTCCTATTTTTTATTATTATGCGGTAGCTCGACACATCAATAACAATGAATATCAGATAAAATAGAGCACAAAAACAAATTAAAAAAAAATTGAGTATCAAATCATTAAAAATTAAAATTGGATAACAAAACAGGAAAAAAAGAAAAAAAAAAATCAAAGTCTGGGCACAAAAAAACCTCTCTCTTGTACCCGAACCCATTGCGGCACTCTTCTTCTCGAGTCGATGGTAAAATCCTTTCCTTTTTGCCGCATTTTGAATAATAAATAGTGTTAACAAAGAGAGAATCAGCACCACAGCCGTGCATAGAATAGCTGGTCGTGCTGTTGCAAATTGAAGGGCACAGATTCAAGTGGGATTCTTAGAAACGGTAGCACAATAAACCCCTTCCTCCTTCCCAGTCCCAGCAATGGCAAACAGCAAATACGAGTATGTCAAGTCTTTCGAAGTTGAAGACGAGATCATGCTTCCTAATCTCATTGTTGTCCTAATTGGAGGCCACGATTTTCGAAGGTAAAACAAAACAGAACAAAACCCAGTTTTTCATTTCCAGGGAATTTTACTTATTAGTAGTACTTTGATTCTTATTGTAGATTCAGTGAAGTTCACGAATTTGAGAAGCCAAACGATGAGAAAGCCTTGAAATTGATGAACTCATGTGCTACTTTGGTTTTACAAGAATTCCCTGATATTGTCTTCTCTTTTGGCTTCAGTGACGAATATAGGTGCTGGTCTTCTTCATTTGTTTTTTCTTTTCCCGTTAATCCTTTTCTTTTTTGCTAATATATTATTGGGTGCAGTTTTGTTTTCAAGCAGACAACTAAGTTCTACCAGAGACGAGCCAGGTTCTTGAACGTTTTTATTACATATTGTTTTTTGTCTTTATTCTTGGTGAGGTATTTATTTATCCACTGTGTCGCAGCAAAGTTGTTTCCATCATTGTATCTTTCTTCACCTCTGCATACACCACAAAATGGAAAGACTTCTTCCCCGAGAAAGAATTGAAATACCCCCCTTCATTTCATTCCCGGGCTATAGTCTGTGCATCCCTAGAGGTTCTACAAGAATATCTTGCGTGGAGACAACAGCATTGTAAGTATCAACCCAAGATAGTTAGCAAACACCCAGTTCGCTGCAATTTGTAAATGCCAATTATTTGTATTCGAGCAAACTTTTGAGAAGCAGAAAAGGTGTTGAGGCGCATGGGTTATGAAGTATCATATGTGTTTCTTGGTTTTTGCAGGCCATATTACCAATCAGTACAGCACTTGTCTTTGCAAGCTCGTTAAAAGTGGAAAGACTGAAAAGGAAGCGCTTGACATTTTGAAGGTGCTTAGTTCTTCTTCCCCTTCTTCTGGAATCTGTATCTGGAATTTGTTTTGTGAAAACTTTTACATTCAATTGTAAATATATTAAAATTGTGTTGTTATCTCCTATCTTCCCTGTATGCTTTTATTCTATCATCTCTCTATATAAATTTCATTTTGGCTCTGTAATTGTTCGTTTTTTTATGCTTTTAAGTCTTCACTTGTATTCCTACAGGCTACATGTCTTTCATTTGTCTTTTCCACAGGGAACTCAGAAACAAGAGCGAAATGAGCTTCTCTACCGACAGTTTGGTATCAACTACACAACTCTTCCTCAGATATTTCGTCAGGGTTCTTGTGTTCTCAAGAATGAGGTTATTCCTATCCTATTTCAATCACATTTGTGTTCTCAGTGCTGGTACTTCTAGGATATATGTTGAAGAATACATTCATATACTTGTGCTTCTTCTTCAGTATAATTTGTAACAAGTTTTGTCTTGAACCATGAATTGTAATCTCTTTCTAGTCCTTGCTAACTTTGTAAATGCTTTTGGACTATTGTAATCAATTGCACTCCTTATATCTCCCTGATTATACTTTAAAGTTTTCAAGTTAATGCTTTTTTTGGAGCAATTTTTCAGTTACACTGGAAGTATACTTCCTCGCTCACAGACAACAGTTATCATGATGCATCCCACTTACACACGATAGATAGGGAGTATACTCCCTCCTTTTGATGTTTGTAGGTAGAGGATATTGTGAAGTACAGTGAGAATGGAACACCTGTTAAAAGAATGCGGAGGGATGTAACAACAGTCCATTCAAAGAATATTGCTGGAAGAAAATTTTGGAATGAGCACCCAAGTCTTCTTAAAGAGCTGGGTGGTTTTACGAAGGATGTTGGCAAAATTAATTCAGATTACGTTAGGTCTTTCCTTTTTGAAAGCAAATTGATGTCCTCTACTTGGATTGTGATTAGAATTGATGGGTGTCATTTTCACAGGTAAAAGTGCCGTGGGATTGGTCATTTTTACTAAATTTTCAAGCTAACAAATCCGTCTTTTTTTTTCCTTGTGAATGAACAATAAGTCTCATTTTTTTATGCATAACTGCTCCTGTATTATCTGTTGTTTTTTGGAATTCAAGAATGTCTTCTTGTATGCAATTATATGTTCTTTGCTGCTTAGAAGTTGAGAATCCCTTGATTAGGTAGATTGATTGGTATATGATGAATTAAATCGATGTATTGACAATCTAAGACTTGGCAAAACTCAAAAAGTGTCCTTTAACCTTGCTCTGGATTCTCTCTCTCTCTCTCTCTCTCTTTTTTCCTGTTTCGAAGTGACTGTATGGTCATGCCTCTTAAACATTGAATTTAACATATTATCTCTGTGGATAAGCGGATGACTGAAAACTTGTGAGATCATGGTGAAATTAACTGAAAAATATTTAGAACGGTGGTATGGTTACTGTTCCAATCATCAGCAAGTGACTTTCAACTCCAATTACATGTTGCTATCAAGTCTCTGATGCATGAAATTTTGTTTGTTGGCTACCCTACTATGGTGTTACAATGGAACTTAAGAGTTAAGTTATATTGTTTATGGTAGATTTTCTGAAGTACATGACTTTGAGAAGCCAAATGATGAGCAAGCTCTGAACCTTATGAATTCATGTGCAGTGGCCGTTCTACAAGAATTTCCAGATGTTGTTTTTTCTTATGGTGTCAGTGATGAGTACAGGTACTGAGTATGTTGTCTTTTTTTTTTTTTTTTTGGGATATCTCGACACTCTGTTTGTTTCTCTTTATGTAATATATCTCGTTGTCCAACTCCCAGCTTTGTGTTGAAGAAGGATTCTCAGTTTTGCCAAAGGAAAGCAAGGTACACTTAAGGCATTTTCTGAGCTGACATTCAAGTGGGTTTGGGAGAAAAGCAGAAGTAACTATCATTTGATAATCACCAAAGAGCTTGTAACCCAGTGGTAGTGCTCTCTGGCAGAGGTCACGGGTTCAAATCCTAGCAGACTAGTTCTGCTAGGAGCCTTGGGTGTGTGAGTTAAAAAAAAAAAAAAAAAAGACTATCATTTGATAATCTCGTTATATTTGCTTGTTGAGGTGCCCATGTGCCATAAAAGAAACAATGTTGATTTCAATGCTTATACTCTAGTGGTCTAGAAATATGAATAGCCAATGAAATTTAGATCCTTTGTGGGAAGTTCTTGTGACGTTACGAAATTTGTGCTACCCCTCCTCTACCCTGTCAAGTGCAAGGCCAATGACTGAAACTGAATTATTTTAGGCCATCCTCTGCATTTTAACCCAGCTGTCCACTGCACTCATAGACTTAAGAAGGGAAAAGCTCTCACTAGTGTGCATGCCTGTTGCTGATGCACCCCAATGTTTGGCAATGACTCTCGGTGTAAAATATTCTTTTGGATAAAGACTTCTAAATAAGCCCCTCCATATGTCACAATGATATAATAAAAATTGAAGTGTTCTTTGTTGACAAAGTATGTATTTTATAGAAAGCTTTTTCAGCAGAATATTGTTTTTCGAACTTCTTGTGCTTGAGAGATTCAAAATCATTTTGTTCCTTTAAACAATTTATAGAAGTTGTTGATTTTACTCCAATTTAATCAACTCAGGGAAGAAGTGGTTCTCTAGTGAATCTTTCTAAAATCAATGTCCTTTTTATCTGAATTAGGGCAGTCAGGTTTTGAAGTTGTTCTGTCTAAATGTGTCATTTCAGTCCTTTTATTCTTACATATTGGTTGCAAACAATTAGTTTGCTATTTGGTTTTCTTGACTTTTTTTAACTGATATATTGTTGGGATTCGTTCTCAAAAATCATGTGCAGCAACATTGTGTCTATTATGGTATCATTCTTCACCTCAACGTATGTGATGAATTGGAAAGCATTCTTCCCCCAGAAAGAATTGAAATATTCTCCGGCTTTTGATGGAAGGGCTGTATGCTATCCATCAACTGAGATTCTTCGACATTACCTGGCCTGGAGACAAGTTGATTGTGAGTAGTCTTGACTGATTTTTACTACTTTGCTTAAGTGTTTGTACAATTCTTGGACTTTTGAATCTATAAGCCAACCAATGCTGGTTTTACCAGCACTGCATTGAGGCTTGATTTTCATGTTGGCTGGCAATTGAATTTGCTCATTTAACATGCTTATAAAACCCTATGTTGATGATCACAATCTTCTGTGTTCTCCGGGTTTGCAGGCCACATCAACAATCAGTACAATACTTGTTTCTGGATGCTTGTTAAGTCTGGAAAAAGCAAAAGTGAAGCTCAACGTACTTTAAAGGTGCTAATCTCCACCATCTCTGCCACTTTTAATTATACTCATTGTATTTGCTTTTCTATACTTGTTAATATTATTTTAGGTGTTGAAGAGGATGGACAAGATTTGGATGTTCATCTCATATTTGTGTTTCTCAATTCTTTTGTTCTGCAGGGAACTCAAGCGCAAGAGAAAAAAGGAATGCTTGCTCAGTTTGGTATTGATGACTACAATGCATTACCAGTCATGTTTCGGCAGGGTTCTTCCGTTTTCCTGGTACATATCGTTTGTTCTTCCACAGAAACTACCAGTACAGCATTCGTGAACATTAACTGTCCAAAAAAAAAAAAAAAAAAACACACTACATGACAAGAAAATGTCTCTCATGATATAGGAGTAGAAAATTAATGGTTGATTAAGCCAGTTCCATGGATTGCTTGTTTCGGTCTGGCCTTAAGAGTAACCTTTATCCAAGTTAGAGCCCATTAAGAAGAAACAGCCCACATTTCCAGCCAGATCTTGTTACCAACAAATGCTACCATTTCGCCACTGTGAAATGACCAGGCAGAATAACTGTAGTTTCATGTTTCTTTGGTATTTCTGGTTAAATATCCTTTAAACTGTGATATGGGGCCTGAGATGAATGCTATTTGATTGGGTGAGTAATTAGGTCCACTTTATGCATAGAAGCATATTAAATCATGATCTGAGGCATAAATTGAAGGTGAATCTTACAATATCAATTGTTTTCTCCTCCTTCCATTAGCACAGAATCATATTCTGCTGATCATTGCTCTAATATATTGATTGTATTAATATCATTGTGCTTTAATATATGTTCATCTGCCTGCAGTTTATTTCATGGTCTTCTAGCTATTCTTTTCTTTGTGTGTGTGCATGGGATTCTGTGAGAGTGAGTTTGTGGGAAGCTGAAAAAGGATAAATATTGGTGACAAACATTACTTAGCAGTTAAAGAAAGCACTCCAGTTTCTGGATGTACATTTCAATTTGTCTTGTATCCGACATTTAACCACTATAGTTTTGAAAAGATTGTGGTGATGTAGCCCCTTACTTATTTGAATGATGAGGATGATTCATTATAACTATTGGAACAGCAGCAGTATATTAAAATCGAAGGATAAATGTTTATTATGAGTCTGGCTGTGACCTTCATTGGACATCCTAATTTGTTTTTAGGAGATTTAATGGAAGAACTTAGAACTGTTTTCAACAATGTTTCTAGCTTAGGATGGGAGAACAGGTGTATTAATAATCACTCCTCTTCTTACTTGTATCCAACTACTATGCAACATGTTTAAACAATTGGCACTTTTTTCTTAACTGCTGAATTTGAGATTTGTTTTGTATGCAGGATGACCGGGTCCTATATGGAAACAGAGCATCTGGTGAAAAACCTTGTAACAAAGTAATTGTAGAACATTGTAATATAATTGAGCAGAGCTTTTGGGAAGAACACCCAAGCATCCTTGAGTAGGAGCGTTAGACACTGAGTAACGAACTGTCCATTTGTGCGACGTAGAAAGCTCCAGAATCATCGTTCAAGTCCTCATGAAATTGCTGCCCATGCATCGGCAGTAAGCTCTGGAAATCCTACCTTGCTGACTTGAAATATTATCATATTGTGTCTACGGCAGTGAGATAGAGGACGTAGGTAAAGTTGGAAGTGATTTGTACCTTGCTTCCTTGCAATATTATCATATCGTGTCTACAGCAATGAGATAGAAGACTTAGGTAAAGTTAGAAGTGATTTGTGAAGCTGCTGGTGGAAATTTTCGGTTTCGTTACTGGTACACGAATTTTCTGAGAGAACAATTTTGCTAATTATGTTGAAAGTTCTATTTTTATTTCCCAAGTCTAATGCCAATTGCATCGGAATTCTCATAAAACCAAGACAACTTACAAATTGAGTTACATAAAGACACCTTTGAAATGGTTTTCTTTATGCATCCTTTCTCTTTCTTTCTTTTTTTGTCTGACCTGCATTCGGTTTTGCCCCCTGCTTTATTTCAGAAAATTCACTATAACATGCAGATAGCCATTGTGCAGGGTTATGATGGGCCATGTACACTAGTCCATAGCAGTAAAATTGTTTTTTTTTCCTCCTCTGTTTTGATCAGGCAGTTAGAAATTTTATACGTAACTCTATCCTCGGTCCGCAGCGATGCGTGGGTTTGTATAGGTGTAGAACACAATCAACAATAAATTATAGAGAAAAACCAGCAAACCTAAAATTTCAAGTGTCTGTGCTTTGTAAAAGAATCAGTCTTTAAAGTTGGAGGGAACATCCAAATAGCTTAGGTATTTGGTTTTAACCATTACGTTAGGGTTTCGCCTTTTTTTTTTTTTTTTGTTCTCTCTGGTACAGCGTTAACTTTTGCACATTGAAATAAGTTCTTTCCGTTTTAAATCTCGAACATGTAATCCACATTCAAACGGGCGCATTTGTAAAACAATTTCTTTCCTACAGTATTCGAAGATTCTAAAAAACTAGTTCAAGAACTGAAATTCAAAAAAATAGAACTAGTTCAGAAATGTCAATCAAACGGAAATTAAGGTTTTTGTAAGCATTAGCCCAACACATAGAAGATGCCAAATTATCTGCTTCGATTGGGACTTCCGCCCGTCAGTGATGAAATCGAAAATTTGGTTAATGTTCTTTGGCACTCTTTCCTTTTCTCTTGAACGAACTTCCTCGAGGAGAACAATTAAGAAATAAGTAAAGGTTAATGAAGAATTGGCAATTACTACATAGTACAGTCGTTTTCTTTAATTAAGAATTGGCAATTACTACATAGTACTAATAACATGGAGAAGACAAAATTGTTTCAAATACTGCAAGAACCAGAAACGCTCCTTGTTTCATAGAGAAGAGGATGAGTTATTCGCATTTCAATTGATGGTTAGAAGCGAATTGAAAACCAAGCATCGGTAATTCTAATGATTTCCCAAGGAAAAAATAGAGATGTCTCATACGCTACCTTTAATATGTGGAAGTATCGACGTAATTATAGAGTCATTCGGTAATCGTTTTCTTTTCTTTACTTCAATAGTTTTTTTGGTTGTTGAGAAATCCAGTTAGCACATTTTTGGTTGAACAAAAGAGACAGAGGTAAGTAACTAGAAAACCAAGATGGCATTGAGGCTTCGTTTGTTTGGGAAAAAACAACTTTCAATAGGAAAAGCAATTATAGAACAATTATTTTTCAGGAAGTTGTTTTTTCAAAAAAAAAAATTTTCCGACGTTTGACAATGACGCAAAAAAACTACTGAAAAATATATTTTAACAAACTATTTCAACGTTTGTTTGATATAGAAATTGAAATACAAAAACGAGGTTGTGATTGTTACAAAGAACGAGTTTTGAACAAAAGAGACGAGAGGTAGTTAACTAGAAAACCAAGATGGTATTGAAGCTTCATTTGTTTGACGAAAAACAACTTCTAATAAGAAAACAATTCTAAAAAAGTTATTTTTTAGGAAGTTTTTAAAAAATATTTTTTGATGTTTGACAATTACATGAAAAAATGCTGAAAAATATATTTCAAAACAAACTATTTCAATGTTTGTTTGATACCAAAAACTCGAAATACAAAAACATGTTGTGATTGTTACAACAATGAGTTTTGAAGGAACTTCAACAAGTCATATTTATAATCTCACAATATAAAAATTGTTAAAAAATCTCACATCCATAATAATCCATATATAAAAAAGCTACCAAAACAAAACATATGAGTTAATGAAATATTGGTGTACCAAAACGGAAAACGTTAGTTATAATCAATAACATATCAAGACAGAGACATATGATGTTGAAATATCATTTGGATCATAATTTTTTTTTTTCCTATTTGGATGTAGGAAATATTTTAAATCAATGTACAATTAAAACTAAATCTTTTTTCGAAAGATTTTAAAAATCAATCAAATGCATTTAGAAAAAAGTAATAAATTTTTATAAATATTGATTCTAAGATTTAAATTCAAAAAATCAAAAAAATAAAATATACATTTTTAACCATTAAATCAATTTATCAAAACTACTTGGGACAAAATCAAGTCAATATTTACATTTAGTAAAAAAATAAAAAAAATTCTAAGTAATCCTAGCATTGTTATTTTGGTAACTCAATTAAGAATTCTCTTTGTTTAAATTTAAATGATAATTTAGTCTAAAAAATATTTTTACAAATTATTAATTATCATTTATAGATAATTATTCGTTTGGTTTCAAAAGATTACTCGTTTGAATACTTTGTAAGTAATTATTGACTACAATTACTAACAAAATTTTACAACTGATTAAAATTAGTCACAAATTATTGATTTAGTTACAAATGAAGAATATTGGTAAATAATGTATTTATTAGTGAATTAATTAATTTTAAATTCTTCACAAATGATTACGGCTTTGTAATAATCATTTTTAATTATTTAAATATAGTTTAGGTGGTGTTTGGGATAATGATAAAAAAAAAAGATAAATTATTGAAATATTTATTATAAAAATAATTTTAAGATGTAAAAATAATTTTTAAGAATATTTAATGTATTTATAAATCGAAAGATCAAATATTAGTAGAAATAGAAAAAAAAATGATAATAATTGATAAGAAATAATTAAAAATTAATTTGATATATTTTAAATAAAAAAGAGACATAGAAAAAATATATTAAAATATATCGAGAGAGAGGTGAGAAACGCAAGAGCGAAACAACTCGTGGGAGAGTGAGAAAATGTTTTCTTCTTTTTTCGATTTGAACATCACTTTTTTAAAAATACTCTATTCATTTTCATCGATCGGAAATCAAATTCTGTTGATTATTTTTCTTAAATACAAAACAAACATGAAAAATAAAGAAAACAAACACAGCCTCAGTCATTGGGTGGTAACTTCAGCTTTTCTTCCTTTCTTTTCCACAAAACGAAAAAGATTCAAAGATGAGGATAACTTGTTGAGAAAATAATAAATAAGGGGAGGAAAACATGATATTCTGCATAGCTAGCTTTCTGTCTTTGTCTAGGCTTGTAAGTGTCTCACAGTCACAGTCCCACTCAACCTTTTTAGGAAACAAAAACGCACTCGAGCCAATCCTTGAATGCTATTAGAAGAATGTCCCTTGGGATTCACTCTATCTATGAAACAAAGTTAGTCCACATCACAAAGGAGTTCATGCTAAGAAATCGAAGAAAAAGAAAGAAAATAAAAGATCAAGAGAATGAAGATCGACTAGCTAGAAATGATTGGTGGCTTAATCTACAAGAGAGGCAAGTGAGAGATGAGCCCACCTCTAAGAGAATAATCAAAATCAATAAAGAAAATATATGATGACAAAAATATTGGTTTGTGGGGCTCTTTCTAATCTACAAATTGGAAGCAAAAATGTATACTGTTAGGTTGAGTTGCACAGTTTAACTAATTAACCACCCACTCCAACCTACTCCATAGAGTCTCATATTACTCTCACACATGCATTGAGCACCAAAGTTGGGTAGATCTCAACATTTCCAGATACAAATCATTCTAGCTTGTTCATAAAGACAACCTACGGCAACCCAGCAGAACAGCTGGCTCTATATATTTTGACGTCAATTCTTTCCATACTCTAATTTCCTTATTCTCATCCAATCCTGGCTCTACTCCTGAATGCATGCATGCCCTCATAGATTTTGTGTTTAATTTTGTTCTGTAAAGAGGAAATGAGAGATCATATGGAAAGATTCGTAGTTCTTCCATTCTCCGTCGGCTGTGATTCTCAGTCTAGTGTTGATGTGGTCAGCAGTGAACTCTGCAAGAAACCAAAACCTGAAAGCAAATCACATGCAACAAGTATTATTCTCTCCTCCCCACCTCTCAGTCATGGACTCTTTTTTTAACTATATATGACTATTTTAATTAGCATTTAACTTTTTTCTTTTCTTTGCTGTTTTTTAAAAGGAAGACAAGAAGGGGAAGAAAGCTCTTGTAAAGAAAAGATGAAGAGTAATACATTCGGTTTCCTGGCTCTTCCAAAACCTAACATATCCAGTGGAATACACAGACTGATTAGGGGCATTAAAAGTCTCTCCCAAATATTTGGTAAGTCATTACTGTTTTTATTTCTTGTCCAGTAATGCAATAATTAATAGCCTAAGACATCAGTAATCACATAGTACATCTTAATAAGATGTACAACCTAGAAGAAATCGAAACTAAGTAGAAGGGTAATTGGATGCCTGAATTAGGACAGGAATGTCCAGTCCAGGAATGCTGAAAGCATCTATTCATCACCTTCTGTATAAAATGGCTGTTGTGAGATGACTTCGTTTGGAAATAAAAATCTGCAGGGACCATTTCTCTGATGTATGAAGATCATGTTCATTTTGGGAACTAGACCCTTTTACTTTTTTGGTGGCCATTAATTTATCCTTTCTTTCAATGCCCATCCTTCTGTTTCCGGACCATACATTCTTATCTATGGAATTATTATTATTATTATTTTTTCCTTTTTCCTGCATCATTGTTATTTTCAATGTGAAAGGTACTATACGTCCCTCTCACCTTTTTATTTATCTTTTATTTTTTAAAATTTTTTTTATGGAGTACGCTGGGGTTAATCATAGATCGATAGATCACCATATGATCAACTAAGTTAACTGACGTTTGCTAATTAATTTTAAAGTTAGTCTCAAACTTTCTGAAGTTGCAACTAATTAAATCAATAATGGGTGAATTAATTTATGTGATAACTTCTAAATATATATATCTCTAGATGAGGAAAAAATGAGTTAAAAATGTAAGATAAGATCTCGAATTAGGGATTGATTGGAAAACGTTTCATATTGACTAATTTTTCAGCATTTCTTATGAAAAAATAAGGGAAAATATTTTCATAAAAAAATATTTTTCACGAAACAATAAATTAAACAAACCCTAAAATTTAAATCCCAAGTTTAGTCAATAAGGTCTTCATGTTATCTTTCAATATTTTTCTTAGTTTTTTAGCAGTCTGTTACATGCATATCATGAAATCTTGTCCTTAATTACTCCACCTTAATTTGGTTGGTAATGCAGTGTACAAAGAAGAAAACGAGGAATTAATTATGGAAAGAGAGATGGAAATCGGATTTCCAACTGATGTGAAGCACGTAACACACATAGGATTGGATGGTACTACTACAACAAATGCTGTTAAGGGTTGGGAAAGTCTGAAACCTCCAGAAATAATTTCATTCCCTTCAATTTCTTTACGGCAGTTCGAGCTTGCTATGGCTGCACAGGCACATGCACCTCTTGTTGAGGTCGATCATTCCAGGCTCGGTTGATATGAAATATTGAAATTCTTTTGCATGTCCCGATCTTGTTTCTTTTTAACTCCCAGATGAATGATGTGATAAAGAGTGATGATCCATGTTTTTGATGGAGGCACCGGTTGCATTGATGTGATCTTGATCTGCGTACGTAATGTGTATACAAGTTTACTTGACCCTTTTTTTTTTTGGACATTGATTCAAATTGTTCTTGCAATCCTAATTTCCATGTCTGCTTGCTTTGGGTTGGGATGGGATACCACGTTAAAGGGCCGCACCAGCAGGGTGTTAGCCAGAGGTTCTTCCTTAGAGAGGAGTTGGAGGATACCCATGAACGAATAAAAAAGAATCCACTTGTTGGGTTGGGTACGTGTAAAATTGTGTGGACTCTTCAAAGGTTTGAAAGTATCACACAAACATTTCTTTTGTATTCAAATTAATATTCTTAAAGTTTTGATTTTTTTGAGTAAATTACTATGAATAAAATTTGAGAGTGGTTGGGTTTTTTGTTAACTAAAATTCAATATTGTAACCAAATTCTTTTAGGAATTAAAATCATGCTCTTGTGGTTGATAAGGAGATTTCTACAAATAAACTCTTTTAAATTCGTTTTAGGATCATGTTTTAAATATTTTTGTTTCTTTCAGCTTGAAAATATTAATTTTCAGATTTTAGAAGGTTTTTTTTTCCTTATGGTTGATAATAATTTTTGTTTTTGTTTCTTTTAAAATATAAAATTTAAATTTTTTGATTTTTTGATTTTTTTTTTGGATTCAGATCTTGATCTTCTTATGACAGTTATATTCATTAAATCATAATCATTAAAATCAAATTGGATAAACATAATTGATTTAGTGCATAAAAAAATAATAACAACATAACCCTTGTCAATGATTATATTTGAAACATGAGAGATCCAAATCTCTATTTTTTTTTTATTATTATTATAAAGTTTTGCTTACTAAATTACGCGACACCTACTATAAGGAATGGATTTGAAATCATAGAATGTAAAATTGATCATATTTAATGTGATCATTATAATTATGAAAATTAGTGAAAAAAAAATATTTCTAGCATTATCCTTTCACATATATATATATATGATTTAGATTTTTTTTATTCTACAATAGAGATAAAATTGACCAACTTACAATTAAATCTCTCCAAACAATATGTTAAAAAAAAATTGGTTTCTTTATATTTATATATATAAAGGGTATTCTCTTTAGTCAAGTTATGTACAAGAAATTTTATAATACTTAAGGAATAACTAATATACATATACATTAATTACTCTATGAATCAATTTTTGAAAAAAAGATAAACACTAAAAAAAATAATAATAAT
Organism: Dovyalis caffra; assembly: GCA_963924115.1. Taxonomy (NCBI): domain Eukaryota; kingdom Viridiplantae; phylum Streptophyta; class Magnoliopsida; order Malpighiales; family Salicaceae; genus Dovyalis; species Dovyalis caffra. Next base: position 24,734,100 of record CAWUPB010001173.1, read on the forward strand.
TATATCTGGACCCATAAAAAATATTAAAAAAATTTATAAGTTGATTCAATTTTTTTTTTAATTTTTTTCTCTTATTTCTGTCTCTTTCTTGTGTCTATTTTTTTCTATTAAGTAAAATTACACTGGTTACTCTTTAATATTATAAAATTTTTCCTTGCTACCAAACTAAATATTTTTCTACATTTAAGGATGCTGACCCTATCCAAAAATTAAAAAAGAAAACAAACCTCAAAATGCAGCGGCCCACTCCTGATTGTGATATAATTTAAAGACAAAAGAGGGTTAAAAACCCAAACCAATGAAGCCTTAAAGGCGAGCCCAACAACACATCCGATTTATATTACTCCGCAGCAAAAGGGCTCCGCGTCTTAGCTCCCTATCTCAAAAACAAGGGTTTTTCCAGCTCGCCAGGCAGAGTAGAGAAGCAAAGGCAAACGTTTTCTTGCATTATCGAATCGCCGGCGTCGCCATGGCTAATACTGCTCCCAGTTCGTATTCTCTCTCTCTCTTTTGTTTATATCTGACGGACGGTTACGATCTGTAATTAATTTTTTTGAGTTCGTTGCAGCAATGGCAAGGTCTTTCCTTCAGGTTGCAGCCACAGAGGAGGTTGCTCCCCCTCTTCGTGTTGTTCAGATTGAAGGACTGGTACTCTTTCATTATTTAATTTAACAATATTAAAATTTTAAATTAGACTGTATAATAATTAAAATAGAAATTTTATTTTTTAAATTAAAATAAAATTTATATTTCTTAAATTAAAATTTACAGGTTGTGTTGAAGATAATCAAGCACTGCAAGGAGTTTTCTCCATCTTTAGTGACTGGGCAGCTTCTAGGATTGGATGTTGGTAGTGTTCTTGAAGTTACAAACTGTTTCCCTTTCCCGGTATGCTGATTGTTATAATTTTTTTTTTTTAATTTTAGAAAACTTCTATTGGTTTCCGCATTTAGTTAGATATGGTTATTATTATTGTGCAGATTAGGGAAGAAGATGAGGAGATTGAAGCAGACGGTGCTAATTACCAGCTTGAAATGATGAGGTGCTTGAGAGAGGTCAATGTCGACAATAACACTGTTGGATGGTTAGTTTTTTTTAGTAGTTCTTTATATTTTTTGGCTAAAAGATTTTTCCTTCTCGATTGTTTTGGTCGAAGTTTCTGTGTGTTTTATTGGTTTTTTATACGTGGTTGCAAGTTTTCTAGGATTAACAACATCCTACCTTGTCGTTTATGTTGAGATTGAAGTACCTGATAGGATTACTTCTGATAATTTATGTGACAATCCATCCTCTCTTCATTACTGACTTTTGTTGCTATCTAGGTTCCTTCCCACCTTTTTTTTTTTTTATCATTTCAATTCATCATCACTCTTTAGGAAAAAAACCGAGTTCTTTTTCTTTCTTTCTTTTTTTTTTTTTTTTGTAGAAGCAAAGGATTTGAAAAAAAAAAAAACTATTCTTTGCTCTACAGTTGATCGGTTATGTTCATTGTTATGGGCTTTAGGCTCTTTTTAGCTTTCCTTAAAAGGAATTTGTTTTTTGAATTTTTTTTTAGTGATAACTTGGCCAATAGTTTTTGTCTGGTTCACTGGACCAGTCAACCATCAAATTATTTGGGAAGGATTATTTTTTACCTGATTATTGTTTTTTTACCTGATTATTGCATGTGTGTATTTATTTCTTCATTGCCAATAAATGGCAGTTCAAAAAAAAAAAAAAAAGGAATGGTTTTCTGCTTTGAGTATAAATTCTTGGGGTTTGTGGATTTTCCCTAGTAAATGATATTTTATTAGGAGAATCCATTTGGAAAGTTTCTGCTTTGAAGCTAATTTTTAAATGGTTTTATATCTGTGTGGTGTCACCTCAATGTGTATTGGTATCAATAATAGGATACACATAAAAGCATGCGTCTATCTCTTCTCTGAATGTGTTTAATGTCCATTACAAGAGGTCACAACAGGGACTTATTTGCACTTTATGCTATGAGTTCATTACTGTCATTGATTCTTTCTCATAACATAACAAATTTTACTTCAAATCAAATGTGTGTATGCATCTGCATGTTCATGTCTAGAATATGCTGGTGCAATCGATGACTCGTTACTCTCTTCTCAATGCTCAGGTATCAGTCAATGTTGTTCGGTTGTTTCCAAACAGTGGAATTGATTGAGACATTTATGAATTACCAGGTACTGGGGTTTAATAGCTGTTTTCTTTTTTGACATTGCATGCGCCCAATTTGAGTGATATATGCATTTTCCCTGTGCTTATTTTTGTTGTCTGAGAAGTTAAAAGTGTGGAAATATGAAAGAAGCAAATGACAATAGAAAGTTAGCATTGAACTATGAAAGAAGCAAGTGACTGTTTAGCTGATAAGTGGTTACCTTACTGATTTTTTTTTCTTTACATTGGAAAAGGTAAATATTTTGCTTGCTAGGATAATTTTTGGCTTTTCTCCCATTAAAAACAGCAATCCTGAAACAGAAACTAGTGTGGTCTTTTCTGTTTTCCTAAAATTACATATGCATACTTGAAAGTGAAGCATGACTTAGTGGGAAGATCAGCTTGAGCGTATAGGAATTGATAGTGGAATGTTTTTTATTGTTGTACGTCCATCGACATGGTAATTTGACGAAATGAAAATGGGGTCTAGGACTTTTGTTGAGTCCTGTGGAAGGAAAAGAACAATTGAGGGTGAGAACAATCCTTCCTTCTTCTTTTATGGATTGCTGGGTGAAGTTTTATGTTAATGGTGGGAAGGAAAGTCTTTCGGTAGTTCATCATTTATTTTGCATATGTAATGCTTGAGGCATATGTAAAGCATTTGTATTTATGGTGTAGGACAGCCCTTAAAGTTTAGATTTTAAGGGTTATTCTACAATTATGATGCTGGATCTTTAACTACTGGACCTAAATACTGAGATTTTCAGGTTGTAGCAGATGTGGTGGGTTACGAAATTGGGGAATGGGTTATAGGTGAGAATTGGGATATGTTCAAGGGTATATAGTGATAAAAATAGGTAAAGGATATGAGATTTATAAGTTGAGCTGGAAATAAATTTAAAAGGCTACTAGCACCTCACTTGTATGGTCTCTAGTAATCACACCTAGAAGATAGAAAACCCTAGTATTGCTTCTAGGATTCTTAGGAGCCACCCTTGAGATAGATTGTACCATGCAATCCCAAAGCATATAGCTGAAATTCTCATTCATTCATTCCTCCTCCAAAACTGGGTGCTTACAAACATATATATAAAGCAAACAGATGCTCCTAAGGTGGAGCCAGGTGGCCATTCACTACTTAAGAGTGAAGCAGTTGACTGGTCAACTTTCAGAAAATTATGATATTACCCCTGTGAATGACAAAATCACAGAACTGCCTGTGGCAGTTTAGACAACAACCACAATCACACCCACCCCCCACCCAAAAAAAAAAAAATCTACTTTTTGGTGGTTTATTTAAATTTTTACAGTTTTGAAAACTAACTAAGATGGATACGAACTTAGTATCCTGTTTCAGGAAGCAGGCTTTGAATATGTTAAGAATTTATTTTGGTTGCCATTACTTTGTATTGTAGCTTTACTCTCCATTGTTTCACTTTTTTTTTTCTTTTTTTTTTTTTTTGAATGCAGGAAAATATTAGACGGTGTGTTTGTATAATTTACGACCCTTCAAGAGCTAATCAAGGTGTCTTAGCTCTCAAGGCTTTGAAGCTTTCTGATTCTTTCATGGAACTATACCGCAATAACAATTTTACTGGGGAGAAGTAAGAAGCTTTCTGAGGCAAAATTGGATAACTGTATTTGATCTATTTAATGTAATCTCTGATTTCTCTTTTGCTTCCACAGGTTGAGGGAGAAAAACTTGTCATGGGTGGATATTTTTGAAGAAATTCCCGTAAGATTTTGAATCTTTTTTTTTTTTTTTTTATATGCAAGATGAATAAAAAATTGCATGATTTCATTGAATTGTAAAAAATGTAGCCTGAAGAAGGGTACCTGTTTCTATTTGGATAACATTCTTCCTTTTCTACAGATCAAAGTTTCAAATTCTGCACTTATTAGTGCCTTTATGACTGGGCTAGAAGCTGATACACCAGTGACCCAGGTACTTTTTTTTTTTTTTTTTGAGCGACTGTTATTTGGGAATCTAAACTTCATGTTTGTAATTTTTCTTACTCCTGTTTTCTATGCCAGTGTGATTATGACCGCCTGCAATTATCAACCAGTCCATATTTGGAAAGAAATGTAGAATTTTTGATTGAATGCATGGATGATTTGTCAATCGAACAGCAGAAGGTTGGTGTTCTTGTTATCCACTATTACTGATCAGAATGACATGTTATCCTAACATGATAATGCCTTTGCAGTTCCAATATTACTATCGGAACCTGTCACGCCAGCAAGCTCAACAGCAAGCATGGCTTCAGAAGAGAAGGTAAAGTGTTGGTTTAATTGTTCGCTGCTCCGTGGCTGTATTTCTCTTTATTTGGATGGATGGTGCCATGTTTGGGTTTACATAGGTTGGGAATTCTACTGATCCTTGGAGTGCATTCTGATTTATCAAAGCATGAGGTGTAACTATTATTTAAAGATAGTCCCTTCCTTTTGCTATAGATACTTTGTTGTTGGGCACTTGACACTGTTTCCCTTCAATGGTGTAAGGACCACTGGGCACTTTTCTAAGCCTAAGAAATCAGTTATCCTCACACCCAGGCATGAATCCCCACCTCATTCACAAATTAGAGTGTCTTGTTTTTGTATAAGTTGTGGATACGGAACATATCTGTTAGGGGGATTGATGTTTCCACATGCACATCCATAGGACAAGGGAAAGAGAGAGGGTGACAACTTGAAGGATTAGGTTCCACACTTATCTACTAACTAGTCTACATAAAAAATCTGCTGGATTTTAGAGCTTTGTGGTCATTGAATTTGGATTGTTGTCGCAAATGTCTGTTTTCCACCATTTTTTCCTAGTTACTATTTTATATGCTCATGTAGGTAGGTATATTGGATTCATTGTGTTTTGCAGGTCAGAGAACATGACACGCAAAGCTGCAGGAGATGAGCCCTTGCCTGAGGAGGATCCGTCAAATCCCATATTCAAGCCTATCCCTGAACCATCGCGGTTGGATAGTTTTCTGATAACCAATCAAGTAGCAAATTATTGCAACCAAATCAATGGGTATGTTACTGATCTAAAAAGACTGACTGTTATCTTTGTCATTGATGTGTTATTGGCTTATATTTCCGTGTCCACTCTCCATCGCCTTGGGGAATTCTGATATATGATGTTCTGGCTGTTGTCTGAGATCTTCTATGCTTTCCACATCGTTCTCTGCTTTTTTTAGCTTTGTAATACTTACGTACTTGTTAGAGTTGCTACTGCTTTTTTTTTTTTTCTTTTCGTGTTACCAAGGAGAGGTTCGAACTCGAGACCTCTTGGGGGGAGGGGGATATACTAATGCCAGTTGAGCTACAGCTCATTGACAGAGCAAGTGCTAGCATGGAAATTTGGATGTGCCCCCCAGTGGCACTTCAGTCCCAGCATCAAAATTGTTTTTCTCTGTGCTATTTCATCTTCTGCAATTTGTCTTACAAATCCCTAATTGTCTAGATTGCTCATTTAATTGCAGTCTTGAGTTTTTCCTTCATGCCTCTGTTAATCACATAGGAAGCTGAAAAAAAAAAGGAGTAACCGTGTTTGGATTTCTGTAGTTAGATTGCTTCTGAAGTCAAAGTTTGTTTTGTGTGCAAATAATTCTTCAAGCTGAACTCATTGTTTATTGTCTGTTGGGGGATAATACCACTTAGCCATTGAGCCTTGAGGAACTGTAATAGAAGAGATATTCTGTTTCTCCTTCTGACAAATTTACCTCTTTATATCAGAATAGAAATTTCATAATCTAGAATGGTTAATTAGTTTGTAGCTTGTATTGTTGATGCTCCGGGTCTGGGATTTAAGTATCTGCTCTCTCTTAGGTCACACTTATCCACTGCTTCACATTGTTGATGTTTATAGTCTCATCGTAGCTGTGTACTTTAAAATTGCAGGGTTTCTGGGCAGAGCTTCAGCCGATTATACTTGATGAAAGCTTTGCATGAAAATTGATACCATGTGAAGTTTGAATGGCCAGTCATCCCTCATTTCACAAGTATTCATTGTTTGTAGCCTTTGTTGGTTAATTGGGAGGAGGCTATCTTGGTAGAATGCCCTTTTTGATGAAAATGAAAAATTTTGAGGCAAGGAACAATTCATTCGTAATGGTGTCTTAATTTGAAAATGATTCTAGAATGTAACTAAGTGTTGCTTTTGTTTTAAATCGATTCTATGAAATCTGAAGTATAATGCTGAAGCTTTCAAAAGCGATTTCCGACATAATGAGAAGACTGAGTTGAACGGTTGCAAAATGAGTACTGTTACACCAGAGGTTACCTCTCCATGTTTGGGAGTGCCATTATTAGAAAGAATGGGCCAGCTCGTGTTTTTATATTTCGAGAAGATAACGACTGGCTTTTCATGTTCGACTTGTATTTCGTTTCATTAGGATAGTTTGTTTACTTGGTAAAATTACTTGTTTAAGAAACCAAAGAATCCATTGACATGTATACATATTATCTCAATTAAACACAATTTTGCTTCAAAAATTAGAGATGACATTTTCTGTTTTGACCAAGAACAATAGGTTCAGCATTTCTAAATAAATCAATAGGAAAATAATTAAATAAATAAAGACTTCCACTGATTCGATGTTAGAGACTAGAAAGCGAAACTTGATATAAAAAAAAAAAAAAAGAAATGGCATTCCAACTGCTTTTAGAGTTGATCTTTAGAGCCATTCTGAATTACAATGATCTATCATCATTCTGCTTCAAACGTCCTATGAATATTATAGGTATTGCTCTCTGCCAGGTTACTAGTAAACCCGTTCGTCACCGAGTTTAACCACGCGGTCATGATTCTCCCTTCTTTTTTTTTCTTTTTTTTTTTTGGAGAGAGAGAGAGAGAGAGAGAGCAAAGCAGTCAAAAAGCACGGGCATTTTATGAAGCTTTTCGCGGCGGGTCTGATTCAACACAAAATCACACAACTATTTGTATAAAAATACAAAAAAAAAAAATTAAGTCTTTCTTCATGCCTCTTTTACTTTGCCAATCTTACCCAATTTTCCTTTCTCCTCTCTTCATGATCCATTCATTTTCCAATGATAAAAAATTCAGTCTGTATTTTTGAATAAAAACCAAACATCCACAGGTTCACCTGGATCATGTTTTCCCATCCTAAAATCCAAATTTCGTGATTACACATTTTGAAACCCAAATCTTATTATAGCATCAAAGAAATCACATTTAGATTTTAGTAAAACATGGTTATCTGAGAAGAAAATCTTGTTCACTTTGTTGGTTTATTCATCCTTTCAAACAATTGCATTGCAGCTAAAACAAAATGGAGCTACTAGATACGACAACTGCTAAAGTAAATCTAAATATCCAAATACAGTTCTCCATGAAACTTGACCAGTCTGCATTAGCAAAATCCGCCTTAGGTGCATGCTTACTTCTCTGAAGAGTTTGGTCCACGCTTCTTTCCAAAACCAACAACTGAAAACAGAACATAGAAAATCATCATACTTACTCTATATTCTTTCTCTAAGCAATTCACACACACATTCAATATTTACACTTAAGTTGCCAAAAGAATAGAACAAGCAAGTAGAATATCATAATTGATAACAGCAAATAGAGAACGTATCGGTAGTCACTGTGTTCATGCCCTGATATGGTTGAAATTTATTATATGCTACTACAAGACTTTCTCAACCCTAACCAGCATAAAAGCATGCAAAGCTTCATGTAATGCTGCACTGCCTTTTCTCTTATTCGAAGCCATTTCGATTTGCATTACATCAATCCCTACCCCACCCTTAATCACTGCTAAAATTTATTAGCAACAGCTTTAAAAGACTGAGATAAATTAGTAAGAACAGCACTATACAAATACAAAATCGAAGTTCAAATCCCAAAAATGGCACAACAGCAACCCCTTCATCCGACCCCTAAAAACCCTAACGGAGGGCTCATTGATTTCCTAAAACAACCAGACCCCAAAATCAAAGGCCCTAAGGGGAAAATGAACTTAATCTAATGCTCAAATTCACCACAAAATCCTAATGACCTGATATGGGCCTATGCTAAGAAATTTTCTTAGCTTAAAAAAAATAGAAGAAAAGGATTTAAGAGAGGGAGACTGACCAGCTGTAACAAAGCGGCGATTGTACTGCATGCGCTTGTGAGCACGGCCTCTAGGCTTCTTCTTCTTGTCTTGCTTTGCCACTTTCGGGGTTTGACCTCTCACCTTCCCTGCACGGGCTAGCGATCCGTGTACCTTCCCTGCAAAATCGAAATCGAAATCAATCAGTCACAAAAAGGGTTTTGACTATCAAAGTAGTAGTTTGAGATCAAGAAGTAAACTATCTCATTCTAGGGTTAGGGTTTTACCCATGATTGTTCGCTGCTACTTCTCTTCTTTGCCTGCTGCCGTGAATGAGAGAGGGGCTGCGCTCTGCGTGTGTATTTTGTGGTTAGGGTTTTCGACAAGGGCGAGTGGTATTTAAACGGTTTTCTCTACACAACCGACATGTCTTGTACATCCCAATCTGAAACCAGTGTCGTTCATTAAAAATATCGCCATTCCTTATTAACAAACGACAAGTCACTCAAAAAATTAAAGTGCAAAAGTAGTTTTTTTTAAAAAAATCCCGATAATCCCATTGTAAATTACAAAATTAAGCTATTAGTAATACAAAAGACATGTCACTAGCAAAATTAAGGTACAAAAGGAGTGATTTCTTTTTTATCCCGATAACCCCATTGTTAATGTAAAAAAACTTTCGGGAAAATTCAATTTATTCCTGAACCTATATATTCATTTTCAATTAAGTCTCAAAACCTATATATTTTATCAATTAAGTCCCTCATGTTTCCAAAAAATAAAAATAAAATCTCAATCAAGTCTTTTTTGTCAGTTTTTCTTTTGAATAAACACTATTTTAGTGTATCAAATATCCACATTAGATACAAATCATTAAAAAATTTAACAAAAAAAGGCCATTGAGAAATAGAGCAGACGTTTGAAACCAAATCGATAAAATTTACAAATTTTATATATAGGACTAGATTAGGTCTCTTTTCAAAAACATTCGATTCATTTCCTCATTATGAACCACCTAGCATAGAATTGCGAAGGTGTGGATTCAATTTATGCAAACTGCCAAAAAGTCTTCAATTCTAATGATGAACCGTAAGTAAATATCATAGGAAAATGTTTGTAGTGAAGGACAGAGAAAGATAGATAGATGAAGGGAGGAAGGGGAAGAAGACCGAGGGAAAGAGACTTGAAACTAGTGAGTCGTGACAACCTCACGATATGTCATGCAAAGGGTTGTTAGCTCTCTTTCTCCTATATAACAAAAACGAAGTATGTTTTTAGACAATTATTTATAAGCTTTCAAAGATAACAGAGATTAGATTAGAATAAAATAATTAAGAATTCCTTCCAATTCAAATTAATCCTATGTTGGATTTGGATCCTACTGCAAAATAAAATAAAGCGAATTGGATTTGTCTATTCTCTCTAGTAATTGCTGGTGGATTGGAATCCCACCTGCATAAGCCAAAGAACGTGAATCGATGCAGAAATTGTAAAGGTGTGTGTTCTTCAAACTAAACAAAAATGTATGTGATGTGGTCAAAAAATACAGAAGAATATAAGCAGTTAAGCAGAAGCTAGCCCTGTCTTATCGACAAGGCATAAGACATAATAAATGCATCAAGTAATTAATGAAAGTGAAAGCAGTCCAGCCAGCATCCTATTGAATTGACTAATTTCAACGAGGACAATGAGATGGCAATGCAATTAGGGGAGGAGGAGGAAGAACTATCTGTTTACAACAGAAATAACTCAAACAGAATCCAACTACTGATAATAATACAATTTTCAGAAAAAGGTAGAACAAAACATAATGAGAAAAGGAAGAGTTTTTGAAGTTGTAGCAGGTAGTAGACAGTTAAAATTACAAATTTAGAAAATTTCCATTCTTCGTGGAACTGGAGTCTTGATGACCTGCAATATTTGCACCACTTCTGCCATGGAAGGCCTACTGGAAGGTATTTGAGAGGTGCACACAAGGGCCAATTTGAGCACTGGCAATACCTCGTCTTCAGGATAATCCCCCATGCTTGGATCAACACAATCCAAGGCATTACCATGTTCAAGCAAAACCCTCACATGATCGTTTAGTATCACCACATTGTCTTCACCATATTCAACTGGCCTTCTTCCAGTTACTAGCTCAAGAATCAAGACGCCAAAACCATATATATCGCATTTCTCATTGATCCTCAAGCTCTGACATGCTAGTTCTGGTGCCATATATCCTAATGCACTCTGAAATCTACTGCTTATAACATGCCTATCCAGCTTTGTCAACAGCCTTGCAAGTCCAAAATCCGAAATCTTTGGGTTGAATTTTTCGTCAAGAAGAATGTTGCTTGGTTTTATGTTATAATGAATGATGGGTGGACGGAAAGAATGATGCAGGTGTGCTAGTCCCTTCGCTGTTCCAAGCACAATCTTCAATCTGTTTGCCCAAGAAAGAGGCGGAGTAGAGGGTAGCCTTTCATGGAGTTTGGCTTGTAAGCTGCCATTAGGTGCATATTCTGATACCAATAGCTGCAACTGAGGAGTCCAGTAATACCCTTTTAGTGATAAGAGATTTGGGTGCCTTGCCTTTCCTAATACTCGAACTTCTCGATCAAAATCTTCAGGATATTGGATAATATGTGATGTAATAAGCTTTTTTATCGCTACCATTCTTGCCTCTGAACCCAATGAGACCTTGTAAACAGTTCCAAATACCCCTTGGCCTATTTCAGCAGCCTTATTAAGGAGTGATTCTGGATTGCTGATCCAATCAGGGGATGATTTTGAATCAAACAGGACCAGCTTGCCTGTGGCTAGATTTCCAGATCTGGAAGAGCTTGAGCACATGCTTTCTAAGGCATGATCCATAAATGCAAGCCTCTTCCGGGCAGATACATTTAGCAGGCTTATGAGTATCACTCCAAACACAATGAATATAGCTGCCGAAATTGCAATGATAGCTGAAACACTGAGGAACATATGGTGATGGAACCTTGCCGGGGGAGAGGATATACTCCTTGGTCTCTTGCCATCTTGATTGCCGTAGGCATACGGATCAAGGACAAGAGGCTTGGGAACGTTCATCTTACATGGTCCCTTCAACAAGGGTGAGCAAATTCCCAAATTCCCCTGCAATGCACTTTGATCCAAACTTGGAAATATACCCCCAACAGGAAGCCTGCCTATGAGCTTGTTATAAGATATATTTACAGCCAGAAGATTCTCCAGTTTTCCAAGCTCTTGTGGTATCTCTCCAGTCAGTTCATTGAATTCCAATTTCAGAATCTTGAGCTTGTTCAGCCTTGAAACGGACTTGGGAATGTAACCGCTCAAATTATTTTGGGACAAGCTCCTGCGAAGAAAATTAAAAGCATTCACATTTGATAAGTAAACAAGCATGGAATAATGCATTAGTTGAAGTTGGGGGGAACGGATACAAGACTTACAGCAAATACAGTGACGAACAATTTCCAATCTCTTCAGGAATTTGGCCCACCAATGAATTTCCATCCAATTGAAGGATGCTCAAACTTCCAGACTCACATATATCTGCAGGAATTGAGCCAACTAAACCACTGCTTCGAAGATCCAAAACTGTCAAGTTCTGAAAGTAGCCAAGCTCTGGTGGCATTCTTGATTCCAGATTGTTCCAGGACAAATTCAAGTATCTCAAATCAGATGAGAGACCCATTTCTGCTGGAATACGTCCTGTGAGATTGTTCCTTGAAAGGTCCAGTGTGTGAAGAGATGAAAAGAAAGTACTTGAACTTGATGGAATTGAACCTATCAATCCATTGTGTGAAAAATCTACTTCCTCTAGCCCAAGATCAAACAAGCCTGCTGGTATGCTGCCATTAAAGCTGTTACCTCTCAACCGAATCACTGATAACATAGTACAGGAAACCATTGAGGTGGGAATGTTGCCAAAGAGTTTGTTATTGGACAAACTCAAGTAGCTCAGTGATTTCAAGTCACCAATGGATGATGGGATGCTACCAGTTAGAGCATTGCTTGACAAGTCCAAGTATTCAAGATCGCTCAAGCTACCAATCCACTGAGGGAACTCGCCTGTCAACATATTCTTGGATAAACTGACATAGTTCATTGAATTTAGCCTCTGAAGAGACTGTGGCAGCGCTCCACTAAAGAGATTGCTGCTTAAATCCAATCTATTCAAGTGCGGGCACAGTCCAATATCTACAGGCAGTGGTCCGGAAAAGCGATTTCCCTGTAATTGGAGCTCTTTCAAGTTGTGAATGGCCGATACCCCTTGTGGCACGGGTCCAGAAAATTCGTTGTGTGAAAGATCCAATCTTCGAAGCCGCTCCAATGACCAAATCCCAGTAGCAAAATCTGGGTCACCGGAGAAATGGTTGTTGGACAGACTGAGAGTGTTCAAGGAAGCGCAGCTCCATAATGAACTAGGTATTGGACCTTCAAACATATTCCCTGCTAAAGAAAGGTAGCGAAGAGATAAAGAGTTTCGAAAAAGATCATCAGGGAGTGGTCCTGAGAAAAAATTCTGAGAGAGATCAAGAAACTTAATGGAACTCATGTTGTCAAGAAAAGATGGAATGAGGCCTGAAAGACTGTTGTGGCTAAGGTTGAGTCTTTCTAGATTTGAAAGGAGACCAAGCTGAAGACTAATGTCACCGCTAAAATTGTTGTGGGACAATGATAATGTCTTCAAATGCTGCAACTTTTGGAGCCCTTTACCCAATTTTCCTGATAATCCCAAGCCATCAAGTGAGACTTGAGAAACACTGCCGCTTAACGGATTGCACTCTATGAACTCCCATGAACATGGGGAGTCATCATCTTCGTTCCATGAGCTGAGATAGGAAGATGGGTCGATAAGGTCTGACTTAAAAACAATCAGCCCTAAGACATCATCATTGATTTGTATCGGTACATTATCACTTCCCATGCAACCTCTAAGAGAAGCAAGGGAACAAACCAGAACATGTAACAACAAATGAGAAAAACCCATCTCTAGTAGCAGCTATTAACAAACCTAAACTCTCTCTGCCTGGTTCTTGGCTATCGAAAGACCAAGAAATCAGACATGAGCTATATTATTGAGATATTCTACTTGACAGGAAATCTAGCTTGGGTGGGTTACTGTTAGGTGATTGCAAGGACTAGCTAGAAAGAAAGGGATGTTACGTTAACTGTGTGTTCACGAGACAGTGAGAATGAGAGAGAGAGAGAGACATTTTTTTTTCAATCAGAATGAAGTCTATCTAGTGGTCCTTGTACAAATCATTAAACAAATCGTGAAGCAAATTAAGATACCTCTAAGCTAAAGAGAGGGGAAGGGAATGTTGGAAGTTATTTCCTCATACAAAGTAGTAAAATTTTTGCTGAAGGTCAGAGACCAAGACAATAGGTACAGCATGTTACATGGGTCTCCTCATCTCGAGTCCTGACATATTCCCACCGCATACCATGTCTTTTCTTTTGTCTACAAGCTGTACATGTCTTTGCTGTGACCAAACTTGTCGTTTCTTAAAGCACCTTCTTGCTTCTTGTGTGCCTTACTTTCCTTTCTGCTTGAAATTTCAATAATTCATCAGCCTATGGCTCTGCTGTTTCAAGTTCCAACACAACTTTTGGTTTCCAAATAATAATGCTAGATAGATAGATGCAACTAGTCTATATTGCAGCTGAAAATGCGTACCTTGCCTGAAACTTGACACCACCATTTAACGTTTGTGGCTTTTTAGGAATGTTGGTGAAAGATAGTGTACTAGGCGAATGGTTGAAAAAATGGTCAGAGTCACCATCGCGGGTCATGTGGCCTCTATTATTAATTAACTTGCTTGTGTGTTAGCAGTACTCGTCATTCGTCAAGACTCTGCATCGTACGTTTTTATTTTATTTTTTTCCTTCTATACTGAAGGTTTAATGGGGCCCAAAGTATAAAAGGGAGTGATCTTTCTTTTTTATAAATCTCATTCTGTTATTTCAAAGGATTTGAATATGATACTTACAAATAGAAAAGTCTTTAACTTTTCCTTAAAAAAAAAATTAATAATAAAATTGCATTCTTATGTCTTAAAAATTAATTTTATTCTTGGTAGTTCGAGGGACATTCTCGTTCAAGAAGTGACAAAAAAACTTAAGAATTGTTATGAAATAAATGAATGTCCATCATCATATTCATCCAGCTTCTATATCCTCACTACTCATGATTCTTAATATGATTCAATTCATCATTCAATATGATGAATTAAAAGGGTGATACAATTGATTATTCATAATCCTTCCAATTCTCTCCTCAATTTTGAAGCCTATAAATAGACTTCGATTATTCATTGGTTGGTGTACAAGTTTCATAGAGAGAATAAGTGAAACTTTCAAGTTCTTATCACTTATATTCACGTTATAGTGATTTCATTTTCTTTAATTCTACTATTATTTCTATTTATTTTATAATAAGAATATTTAAAAAAAAAATTGACAATAATCGAAAAACCTAGAAAGTTCATTTTCTTTTTCTTCTTTTTTTAATCTGGATACATAAAAACTTCGAATATTTTTAAAAAACTTGAAAAATACATTAAAATATCAATAAAAATAACAAACAAATGAAAAACATAAAAAGAAAAATCTGTGTTATGCAAAACTTATATTTTTTTTCTTTTTCTTTTTTAGTTCTAGGAATTTTTTTATGGTTTCTATATTTTTTAAATGTTTTCAAGTTTCTTTATATTTTTTAAATGTTTTCAAGTTTCTTTATTTTTTAGTTTTTGAAAAATAATTTTTTTTAGAGGCATTTTCATCTAAAAATAACAGAAAGAGCGTATATAAGAAAATATGAATATATAAACATAGAAAAATCTTAAAAGTGCATATAAAAGAATATTCTCAATATACAAAGATAAATGTATCATTTAATCCATATTATAATATAACAAATAATATAAGTGTAGTTCCAAAAAACAAATAATATAAGTTTAAAAAGACAAAAACGCAACCAATTCATATACCCTAAATATTTATTCTTTAATTTGCTTTACATATAGATTATAGACATCAACAAGCACCTTACATTCCTATTCTCTTTTGCCCCTTGTTTTAAGAGATCGTAATCATGGATAATTCTTGTTGCCCAAAATTGAAATGGTCATATTTCACAGGTCCATTCCAATTCCCGAGCAACACGGGCAATCTTCAGAAGATCCAAACTAAGTTCACGAGATTCCTCTGTTATTTTCTCAGCTCACATGACTCTTTCTTCTGCATGTTGGCCCCCACCACTCCCGACTCCCATCCCATCTACTGTCGCCTCAATTCTTTCATTTCTTCCTTTCGTTGTCCTATTCTGACTCTGGGCCTCCCTTAATCCTCTTAGAATTCAGAAAAAGATTATCATTATATATTTTTGGTGTTCAGGATCTCTATTTGAATGTCACTGTGTTTATTTTTGCTTTTGCTATTTTAATGTTTCAACTTTCATTCTTTCTTGTTTTTTTTAGTGAAAGCTTTCTGTTAGATTCTGAGCAATACATGTTAATATGGCCCAAAAGTTTGCTAACATCAATGTGAAACGCCCACGAATATTATACCATATTTCTAATTGGTTTTTTTTTTCCCCATAATCCCTTGATCCTTATTCTTCATCTAGTTACTTTACCTAGTGCACTGTTTATACCTCTTACCTAACAATTTCACACCCCAAAGGTAAGCCATGATGCCAATTGATTGTGAACTATTGTTAAATAGAAGTGAAGGAAAAACAAAGACTGATGGGTTTTATTATCTCCAAAAAGATCTCAAATCCCAGATTGCTTGATATTGCAAATCATGGTGTAAGATTTTAACTCAAAACCCAAAAGGTCTAATGAGTTTGTTCCATAATCACCAACCAAACCCAAAATCCACAGAAATATAAAAGGCTGAGTCTTGTTGGGGTTACTAGCTCAAGAGAGGGAGACGGCGCAAAACTTGAAAAGAAAAATGGAGTTGAAGAAGACGCTTTCATTCCATGTAATGATCAAAATGTTACTGTACATGCTCGACGCAACCGAGAGTATCTTATTCTATCCTCATCTTTGATTTCAATCAGACCTAATGAAAGAGTACAAAAAGGTGGGTACAAGGGTGAGCAGCAAGTTTTAGCGAAGAAAAACACTTTGATACACAATCACAAGTAGGAATCGAGATATCCATATGCATGTCTTTTGTTATACTGTAGCAAGCTCGCATAAGTCCGGTCCCAGATTCCTATATACAAAGATTCATCATCTGGGCTAAGAGATACTCCTGAAATCTCACCAAAGAAATCAATCTCTTGCCGCTTCCTGTAATCATCTCGTGTACTATAAACATGCACAAAATCTGCAGGTTCAGCTACAAACATGAATTGGCCATCTGATGAGAAGCGAATTGAACGAACCGCACCCAAGTTTCCCTTGAGAATAGCAGTAGGCGATGACAACTTTCTTATATCCCACACCCGGCAAGTCTTATCCTGATTCCCTGTGGCAAAAACACGTCCATCTGGGTGCCATGCTGATGCAAATGAATAATCTAGGTGTCCTTCCACAGTGGATACGGTCTGCAAAAACATTGACATGAATTTTATTTAAGAATGCCACCAAGATTTGGTGTCTCAATTGAATCACTAAGAATTATAAAAATACAAACTTCATTAGAATAATAATGATGATGATGATGATCATAATTAATGCACCAGATAGAAGGCTGGGATAATTGCTTCCAAACTTCCAGGAATTATGGCCATGGAAGATAACAAGTGGAAAACAAGGTTACACTTCCCTACATAGTTTTCCAAGTGGACATTAAATAAAAAGAACATAGCTGACGGGGACAAATGGAGTATTGGATGTTTTCTTAGTTTTTTATGCAGTTTACCTGTCTTGAAAAAACACATGGTTCCTCTTAAAAATAGAAATATAGGCAATTCCAATTTCAATGACCAATAAAAATAACTATAGATGGAAAAATTGTACCTTCCCACTCTGTGAATCCACCAACAATCCATCCAAGTTATCTCCAACAACTGCCATTAGCCTACGGTCAGGGCTCACTGATGTGTGCTGCAAAAAAAAAAAAAAAATACATCAAATTGGAAGTTGAGAAAGTCATAGCAGCTATTGAGTTCCACAACAGATGATGACTAGATATTGAGAAGCCAAAGACCTCAAGGGACACTTCAAAAAACCTGCCTGGTGCAGGGGATCAACGTCAAGTCTGGATCACTCAGGGCAAAATAAATTGAATGTGTTGGAACCCAATATTAGTAGTGTGAAATGAATTGAAATTACAATTCAAGTGAATTGACAGAGCCAAGATCAACACACTGATTTTAGTATGATTTGTCAATTCATTTGTAAAGTGAGTTGCAGCTATTGTCGATTCTTATTTTATCATGCTAAGTGTTATAGTTTTGAATAGAGAATATATTTGCAATCATTCTGTTCAACTCATTTATAAAATGCTCCAAATAGACTTTGTTTAAATTTTCTTTTTTCCTTGTACAATTATTCCAGTGGTATCTTCCCCGTATTTTATCATGTATATCAAAAGAAATTGATGAGCAGTTCCCCTATATGCTGTTTCTTTTTAACAGTGAATGTTCATGTGGCAGTTGGACGGAGAGTTCGGACAGAAACAAAAAATCAACCAGAAAATGTATATTAGGGCTTCTTGAAAGTTGTAAGTGATAAGGATAGCTTACATTCACTGGCCAAGGGAAACG
Organism: Dovyalis caffra; assembly: GCA_963924115.1. Lineage (NCBI taxonomy): Eukaryota > Viridiplantae > Streptophyta > Magnoliopsida > Malpighiales > Salicaceae > Dovyalis > Dovyalis caffra. Next base: position 24,752,031 of record CAWUPB010001173.1, read on the forward strand.
AAAGTGATTCAAAAGCTGAAATGTCTCTAAGTCATATTCTCTAAGACCACCATCATTGTTGGATGCCATGAAATGGATTCCACCCCTGCAAGAACAGTTCCCATATCAACCCATAATCCCTGAATACAATTTATGATACTCAGCAAATACAAAATAATCCTACTACCTCATGCTGTCGTATATCTCAATAGCATTGGTGATGGCATTATCATCATATGTAGTGCGGGTACAGAAGCTAACTCCTTGTTTATCCAGACGCTGCAGCAGATAAAATAGCTGTTTAGAGAGAGAATTTCATAAAAGATGCTTGAGCACCATATGGGTCTTTCCATAATTCCTATTGTCATCTTATTTTATTTTTCCTGTTTGCTGGAGCAGAAGATGTATGAAACCCAAAAAAAGTAGAGCTCAATTATATTTTCTGTTAGCTTTCCATAAGCTCAGCTCATAAAATACAATGAGAACAATTTTGTGTCCAACAAACAAACAAACTGTGAAATGAAATTTGAAAGATGTGTAGCAGAAAGAGGTAAATACCCATGTCTGATGCAAGCATGAAGTATGCACCAGCCCTACCCTGCTGATGAGGTATTGAACACATGATAAACAAGATAGGAGGCAGAGTATACAATTATCCAAGTGACCATGGCCTACTGATAACATTTAACTTCATCAGTCTCAATTCATTCTTTTTCTTTTATTAACGAAAAAGAAGACTTCATTGAAGAAGGTAAAAAATATATATATATCATATCAGGAGAATGGTTAAAACTCCACTCATGAGTCATGACTAACTCAAAACATTTACTATGACACTTTCCTATGATTTCATTTAAGTGCCTTATTGAAACTAATTATCAGCAAACAGATAAAAAATGCAACGCCCTTTTCGCCTCCACAAAGGATTTGACACAAATACAGCATTCGCATTTTTATACACGTGGCATGTCTTAAAGGCAAATGATGATGTTTTCACTACCATACTTATGTCTGATAAGGTTCTTATATCCAGACTGATAACAACTAGTAGCAGCTCAATTGAGGCAGCTAACATCAGAGGCTCCAAATCCAAGGACTATGGAATACAGTGGAGGAGTGCAAAACATGCTTCTTTTTTATTTTACTTTAAACTCTGCATATTTCCATTTCCGGATCCAATATTATTGTCCAATTTCATAGTCAAAACATAGGATTTGAACATTTCCCCTAAAATCCTACCCTGAAACACTGAGGACTTGAGCTTTCAATTCTCGTATTAAAACTCCAAAGCATCAAATGAAATCAAGGCAAAGACAGAAAGTTGACACAAAGCAAATGTGGAGAGAAGCATTTATTGAACCCTCCAAATCATTTATTTGTCAAAGAAAATTAAAGAATGCTTGCGACAAGCTTTCTGTTCCCTTTCCCCTTATAGCTCATATTCTAATCCATCCTCATTTCATGTTCAGATCAGTACAGCCCAATCCTGCACCTTTGCAAGAAGCACATACTAGTAGAAAGTAGAAACTTAGTCAAGTCATCACCACATAAAACCTGTAATTAGTATTTAAACATATAGATCTAACTTACTAATGTTTAGACTGATTGTCTTCATTTGGGAAAAAAACCTACTTCCTACGTATCTTACCCATTTAATAGTTCCTTCCATATTTCTCCATCTCAACTTAATAATTCTCATGCTCCTCTTATTGCCTCTTTATTCACTAAAATACTATGATCTCAGGCAACTGTAATACCTTTATAACTCCAAATTAACTCGTGTATGACAAGCTATGCAAATAATCAAATTACTGGTGGCCCACAAGAATCTTTGTTCAACTAGCACCAGAAAATTCCACCAGCCAGATTCTTCAATTTGATACAGTATTATGCTATGGTCGCTAAACTTGATCTTTCCAGTCCTTATTCAAGTCAGAAGCTCCAAACCATTTATCAACTATCAGCAACCATAACAACTTTAAGCACTGGCTCCAAACATAAAATCAATGCTGACCACATGTATGCTGTCAGTCATGCAGCATTAGAAACGGAAACCATTCTGCAGTACAAACCAGAGGACAACGGAAAATAAAGCCTGATGCAATCTTCATTAAGACTACATCACCAGAGCAGCCTGGATATAGTGTAAAGCTGCAATTTACCATAGGTCACTCGAGCTCATAAAAATTCTATTGTTACAATTTCATCAACATTCTAATGCTGCTCAAGAGCAGGCAAAGGAGCAGAACAGCGTTTTTGGTCACTCGTATATTGTTTCTACATACTTCACAAACCATCAAGGCTATTAAGGTGGCAATATCACAAGCAATTTAGCTCAACTCAGAGCAAAAAGTTTTTTTTAAAAAAAAAAAAATCTGTTCCAATAATCAAGCTCTTTCTGAATGGTTCAAATTAAAAATTCCACTGCAGATTTGAAAACAGGCTAATGGCATGTCCTACTGTTGCTAAATTCTAGTACTAGCACAGCCACCTGCTAACAATCTTCTAAATGATAATACAATTTATTTATTTTGAGATCTAACAATGATAGGTTTAACCTTAAATGTCAGAACTCCAATGTCTTTTTAATTATAGGATATATTAAAGATAATTTGATAGGATGATGTGCTGACCTTACATATAGCATCCTTCCCATGCATGTTAGCATAATCTTTTGCATAAGGGGTGTGTGTGTTTTGTGTCTGCATGCAAGTGAGAGAGAGGGGGAGGGCAGGAGGGAAGCTAGAGAACACCCTGCGTCTTGTATGGCTAATCCAACAAGAGGACAGGAACTGGGCTCAAAACAAAATAAGACAATGAAAAACCTAACCACTATATACAAGCTAACAAATGAAAAAAGAGCTGTTTAGATATCAACTCACTTTGCAAGTAAGCTCTCCTTGGAAGCCCCCAGCAACAAGAAAATTGTCTTTGACTGCTATAGTGCTAATTTGAGTTTGGGTGAAACCTTCTAACAAACTTCCGGCATGTTTCTGTATTAAAAAAACAATTACTAGTTAATGGGGAAAAAAAGAACCAAGATGGTAAAATATATACATTGCTGAGAAGGGCCTTTTCCTGATAGACATTAGGAGGGGGGTGGGATAGAGAGAGAGAGATCATATATAACTTGCCATGCAGATTTGTTATCAACTATAAAGTCAACATGGAAATAACCACAATACCTCAGACGGTGCTACATGCCCTGCAAAATTGATGACCTCGGACAAATTGCCAGATATGGATGACCAGTGCATGACTGAATAATTAGACATAAGATACACATCATGCTTCGAAGTGGCCCAAACCAAGTTCCTGAGCTGCATAACCACAACACAACAAAAGGCACTCAAGTGTCAAGTGGGCGATATAACTAGCAAAAGCAGATGAAATCAGCAATCACACAAATTTGGCTTGATAAGAAACTTGCTACTATATGCAGTCCAAAGAGACAAACCAACACATAGTTTGCCACTTCATAAATATGGAAACGACTGCTTCCAAAATAACACTCAAGGAAAGAACCCCTAAAACTAAATAGATAGCTAGCAACATTAAGCAGAACAAGTTTCTTTACTCTTTCCCTATTTCAGAAGGATGTCAAGACAAGCACGAGCACGAACAATGTGGTGTTTACATAGACAAGCATATAAAAGAATTTGCTGTTCACATACAGAAGTTGCAAAATCCCCTAACCTGAAAATGAAGAATGGTAGGCTTAACCGATCTAGTATTATGGAAGAATTCATAGTAGCAGCCGCCCTTCTCCATTTGTTTGCACTCCTAAAACAAACAAGTATAATAATAATCAAACAAAATTCTAAAACCCAGAAAAAAAAATTAATAATAAATAACATTAAAGTACCTTATCGACAGCTTCGCCGGATGAAGGAATGTTCTCATAATTCTTGTACTGCTCAAGCCTGGTCAATCTGTATTTTTCCCTGGTTATATTCAATCTTTCCCAGGGAATACCCTGTATGTCCTGCCCATTTCTGGCTTGCCCAGAAGATGTATCCGTAGCCTTCGTAAGCTGCTCATTTTACCAAAAATTAAAGATTAATAATTTCATAAATTCTACCTAAAATATTCAATTAAAAATAATTTTTTAAAAAAAATACCTAAACTAACAAAAAATAAGTTGAGAAGAATACCAAGTCGTATTCATCGGCTTCAACATCTTCCACACCAGCGGCGGCACCGGCGGCTCCTCCATCCATTTCATCGACGAAATCAACCATTTCTTCCTCTTCCGCCATGTAATTCATTTCCCCCAGCCGCTGGTAGTAGGACATATGCTATTTATGTGTGTGTATATATCTATGGACTGTTCAAAAAAAAAAAAAATCAACAAAGTCAATAAAAATCAATTCTCTAAGTAATTGTATAATATAAAATATATTTCATGAAATATTATTAAAAAATAAAAATAAAAAAAAGATCAAACTCACACAAACACTTGCAAGTTGCAACAAAGCATCCAACCTAAGGAATATATATATATTGAAATATCGAAGATTTATTTACCATGCTAGATTAACCCAAAATAAACCCTATTTGGCCATGTATCAGTTTAATTTAGCACCAAAAAGAAGAAAAATGGACTAAAATTCCAACAAAAAAAAAAAAAGGATATAAAGTAAACAAGTGTACTAAATTACAGAAGAAGAACTAAAAAGGTAGGGGAGGGAAGGGCAGAGGAGGGATTCTCTTACACGCAGTAAGCAAGAATTCAGAGAGAGTGCAGATTTTTGAGAGCAGAGGAAAGGAAAGGACAAGAAAAAAAAATTATTTAAAGATGGGATGATGGGATTTGAGAGAAATAATAATAAATATAAGTTGGGGTTATCACAATTATATTATTTGTCGGCGAATAAACCTTCTTTTAATTGATTGCTGCTAGTGGGCACGCAACGCCACTTGCATGTTTACCTGTGTTTTCTTCCTTCCTTTCTTTTTCTTCTTTTTTACGGTTAAAAAGATGCATTTCCTCTTCTAAAATTAACATTAAAATAGATTTATTCTTCTAAATATATCATGCGTTCTAGAAATCATTCAAAAATTCATCTTTAGATTCCACTGAAATTTTAATTTAATATCAGCTCGCGCGTAAATGATCCAAAAAAGAAAAATTCTCACCGAACCAAAAAAAAGAAAAGGATTGCTTTTGATTTTGTTTTTATTTTATTTCGTGTGTATAGGGGAAAGAGAAAAGGAAGGGGAAAAAAGAAGAATAAAAGTGGGTCCCGTCAGAACGGCAAGACAAAATGCATGTAATACACCAATTCCCTATATGTCTTCAAGCTCCCAGACGGAGTAAGGAACAAACAAATGTTGGAGAAAAAGAAAGCTCCTCAGTAACAACAAACAATGGAGCCCAATATCTCGATGATCATTATCCAAAATCTCTCAAATTTAAAAAACAACACACTGTTATTGTTTATTTATGGAGTATTAAAACATGGTCAATCTGATCCAATGTGTTTTGATTACGATAATCAATCCATAGTTATATATGACTTGAACTTAAATTTAATTCCACTTGTAGTTAATCATCCGTCATCATCTTTTGCGTGTTTTTTTCCCGACCTGAAAACGCACTAACTTGGTATACATGTGATTTAAAATTGGATTTTTGGGTTGTTGTGTGAAGGAAATAGTTTCCTAATAAACACTTGCGAAGAAGAAGCTGCTAAATTAGATGAACTTTTTTTAATATATATATAGTTGGCTTAGGAGCTTTTGATGTTAAAAGCTATCGGATCCCATTTGGTTAGCAGCTACACAATAGCTTTTTTATTTGAGATAAATCCATGGATTCAATGCTAAAAAAGGGTTTGAAAGTTTTCCAACCGTTGATTTGGTAGTTTTTTATACAATTTTCATTATAATTTTTAATATATTGATGCAAACACACATATATATATATATATATATATTATCTCTAAACACTGATTAGTTCTTTATTATTTTATGAAACGCACAAACAGATATAACTATTTACAAAGGTTTTTTTTTATGTACATTCAAATTTGATATTACTCGCTTAAACGATTAAAAATTTTTCCTCTGAAGCCAACACTCACGTAAATATGCAAACATAGTTTGATTTTCAAACTATTCGTTGAGAGAGAGAGAGAGAGAGTTTGATAAGAAATATTTATAAAAAAGAAGAAGAAGCTGAATTAGATTAGCAGAGGTGATGAAAAAATTTATAATCAAGTAGAATTATTAAATTATCAATGATATATATCTGATAAATAGAGAGGTCTCATCTTTATTGTGGATTTTATTAGTAATGAATTGATTTTTAAAAATACTAATGAATTGAAAAGATATCACGAGAGACAATAACGGAGGAATCAACTTATAAATGTTTTACACAAATTATAAACTCTAGATTCATTTGGTTCCTTAATATCTCACGTTTTATCTTTTTTATCTTTTTCTTTTTTTTCATTTTATTTCCTCTTGATCAAAATATATACTCCACATATATATTCTCTCACTTTTTACATTTATTTCCATTAATTCTTCTTCTTCTTCTTCTTCTATGTTTTCAACAAAGGAAAAAAAAACGTGGAATACCATACTTTTTTCAAATAACAAGCTAATAGAACAAATGGAACCCTCATATATATATATTAATCCATAAAATCATACACATATAAACCGTAAATAAATTAAATTATTTCTTTTGTAAAACCATGAAGTAATCTGGACAGATGATTGAATTGCATTAACACGGTTCTTTCATTAAAAAATCAGATTTTTTCTCATTTTTAATTGTATAGTTCATAGAACCCTTGGTCGGTTTTCTAAAATTTTTCAAAGCTACGGGTCGGACTCATTTTATAGCAAAAAGTGGAAAACCTAGTTTTTCCGTTCATGGTGGGCAACGAACTCCAACTACAATCTAGTCAATGAAGGTAATGGAATTATTACATATGGTAGTGTAGGCCACGTTTCTTACATTCAAAATGATATAACTAAGTTATGTTTCTCATGGTTCGATGCATCATATAATAATAAAAATTAGACAACCTCATCATCATCGTACCTTCTTAATGTTGTTGGAGGAGGCATGCTTTGCCTTCTAGAAAAGCTTGATTTCGAGAATTTCCAAAGCCATCATCAATCAAACCCACCATATGACCTCCTTCAAGGCTTCAACACCCACCAAATGGCCCAATTGATGATATATATCTTATAATAGATACAAAATTCATGAGATAGAAAAAACCCTAAGCCCTATCATAGCTACGTGTACACTTATCCTCTGATGTTCACATTCCTAACATCATTATTACATCAACATGTACATTATGCAATGTCAAAAGCATGTCTCTTTTCAATTTATTCTGCTACCTAATAATCATCATGTGCTAGTGCAACTCTATGGTGATTGATGCTTTTCATATGTTTAGCCTACCGGAGTTGTCTCCTCATTCCATCATCTCAATTCTCATATACAACAAGTTTTACTCACTCCGGGAAAGAAAACAGAAACAAACAAACATGGCTTGTTGTGTTGGGAAAAATTCTATTTTTTAACACTTGCCTCACTCTTATCATCTCTGAGAATTTAGTCTTTTTAACTAGATCCGTCCAAGTATAATCAATAAAGTTATCGATTTGTCTCCATTTTTCTATTCTTACCGGTTTGCTGCCCGCACTACATTGGGGATTACATAGAATAAAATTAACTTAATTTAATATCTTCCATTATATTACATATCTATTAAATATATCCAATCAAAAATAAAACAAACTTAAAAATATAATATAATAATTTTTTTTAATCAAAATCTTGTATTTAATTGTTTATTTGTTATTTTTTTCCATAAATTTTCAAATGAAAAAGACAATGATTTGTTATTGTGCACACATAGATTCTCAAATAAAAATCTGCAACAATCTAAATAAAAAATTAAAACCATTTTTTTAAAAAAAAACTTAATATTTCTTCCATAAGGTTGTAGAAAAAAAACAATAATTAATATAAAAAATAATTTAGAAATTAGCAAATATAAATTAATTTTTTATTCTTATTTAATATTGATGAGAAAATTATTTTTTAAAACATGTAGATTTAATTTGTATATACATTGAATCACAAAATAATCCATGATATAGCATAAAAAATTATATTTGAATCATTGTATGATTCTTTTAAAATATTATTTTTATTATTTATTCAAAAAAACTAAATTTAAAACACCCAAAAGAAAAAGAAATTAATAGTAAATGGTCGATTTGATGTGTGTAGGTTTTTTTTTTAAAAAAAAAACAAGGGTATTACCTTGCAAAAATTTTATTAATAATCAAAATAGAAATACAATGAGGAAACAAACCAGCCTAACCTCAACATATGAAGGGGACAATGAAGCTTAGACCCTAAAATATAAAGCAAAAATACAATATAATATCAAATAGAAATAGGTTTAGAGTGTGCAATATAAAACACACACACACACACATATCAAGAATACGTTAAATAAATTTGAAGTTAATATACTAAAATAAAAACTTATGCGTTGAAATAAAAACTATCATAAAATTGACTTTGAAAAATTTCGATTACAAAAATAAGAAGCAAATAACACATGTAAAATTCATTTTTGAATTGATTATTTTAATTGTTTTAAGACAAAGTATTTGAAATAAATTTTTAATCTTTAGATTATATATATATATCATCTAAAAATCATAAGAATTGATCATATAAATTATATTAGTGCATTTAAACAAAGAAAAAATAATCACATTCTAAATTTTATTTAAAAATCCATACATAGAGAAAAATAAATCACATTTTTTAACAAATATGATTATATATAAAAAAAAATAAGGAAATTAATTAGATGTTTCCATAAAAATAACAAATCGAAGAAATTATCTTAATTTTTGAAAAAAAAATCAAAGCAAATATATTTTTTAATCACCATAGTTTATGAAGAAAAAGAATTTTTTTTTCATAAATTTAGCATAAAATCAATAAAAAAATAAAAAAATTACATACAAGAGAAAGAAAGGAAAAAAAAAGAGAGGCCAATCTAAGCCCAATTGGCCAAGGATAAGGCAGGGAAAGGAAAAAAAAGTGATTGTAGTAAACGAGAGTTTGGTGCCACTTTCTAGCGAACTTTCGACGAATTTGAGTTTGCTAGAAAGTTCATTGAAAAAATGAGTTTTTAGATTTTTTGGCTATAAAACTCAATCTATTCATCATTTTTGCTTCAAAACACTTCAAAAACACTAAAATGAGATCAATGAACTCGTTTGAAACCTTAAAAAATTATTTTAGTGCACATTAAAAAACAAATTAAAATAAAAAATTCAATTCTTTTTTTATTCCGATCTTTCTCCTCCAATCATTTGATGACTTGAAACTATCATCGACAAATTTTTTTCTTCAAGATAAATAAATTGAATGGAATATTGTCGATCAAAGTGGCCGAAATAAGCTTGACCGACTCTCTCTTTCTCTCTTCTTTCTTTTCTCTCTTTGTTTCTCTCTCTTATCCGCACCCAAGGATTAAAATATGTCACAAATAAAATTGTGGATCAAAATAAAAATTTTAGAAACATTAGGAGCCAAAATATAAAATTTTTGTATAATTTACATATAATTGCAAAAAACTCAAAAATTATATATAAAAAACTTCCGTACGGCGCACTTGAAACTAGCCCTACAGTAATTGCACAGTAAGTAACCCTATCTCTTTTAGTTTATTTTATAACATATGTGTGGGCTTTTGCACGCAAAATTTTCGTTTCAAGATAAATTTTTATCTTTTAAAAAATGAGATTAAATTTTGTTCCCGTCAAAAGCAAGTTATTTATGTAAAGCTAAAAAAAATTATGAAAATTGGACGTATTCATGTCTAAACTCTAGAATAAAACAATGATCAACAAAATAAAAGCAACCATTTACCAGCTAACCTATCTCGAATGAGTTATATTCAGATCTATTTTCAATTATTATGTGTTATCTTGCATTTTCATTAGTGAGTCATGTTATTTGTGTAATGTTACACTGTGAGTTGACGATAAATATCAATAAAAATAGTGTTTGTTGGTTGCTGCGTTTTTTTTTTCCCCTTTTAAAAGCACAGAACTAGCAGGATAGGTAAGAAATAGGATAATCCAAATTGACCAGCCTAGTTACTGCTGGAATATGGAGTTGCTACCGGGCTGATTACCTATCACTTTGTGCAGCGTAGCTTCTTAACTCTTTGGCCCTTTGCTCATCACCATTAACACAAACAACTTAGATCTTCTCTTCTTCATTGATCCAATCCACCTACGGCAAGTTTACTTAACCCAACAACAATTCCTTCGAATATAAAATTGCCCATCAATTGATCTGGGTAGTAAACGAGAAATTATAACCTGAGCATCATCATAAAGGAGAACAACGAGCTGCATGCCAAAAAACAAAAATCTGGTCCAAGATTCTGTCCTAATGAAAAGAATAGACGACAAACAGACGAGGCCATATGAAGCCATAGTCACAACCAAAGGGTTAGCTGATGCGCAGTTTTACCAGAGGACGAGTTTAAAAGTTTAATCATACATTGTTATACATCCTTCAAAACATGCGAAAAGCTAGCTAGCAAATTGTGGATGGAAAACATTCAATGTCCCAAATTTCAATAATTCATAGATAAGTTTTTTGGTTTTTGGACAAAAACCTGTGTTCGTGTATTGATTACAAAGAAAAGGTTAGAACTCGTGACCTCTTCATATATGACTTAACATGCAAAGTTTCCCTTAGGGAAAGTCATTTTGAAAGGGGAAAAAAAGAAAAAAATCAAAAGCAAAATACTCCAAAGTCCAAACGGTAATTGATAAGAAGGCATTGCATACTTGTAGGAGTTAAGATACATATGTCAATCAGAACAAATCCACAGGTTGCCAGAATATGGAAGCAAATCCCATGTTCATCTCAGTGAGTATGTGGGCTTGAAGAGCTTGTAACTTGCAAGAATCAAGTTTCAACTTAAAGTTACTTCATGGTTAACTCCCTTGATTAGCACCTTTTCCCAGGCAAAACCTTTCAGGAATAGTTGCAAATATCTTTCCTTCTCCCCTGGTTGTTTCAGAGTCTCTTCTAATGCTTAGTCCACAGCAATGTCTTTACTTCATTTAACCTCCTTTCAAATCCAGGAATTAATTTCAGTTTCTCAACTAGCAGGATAGTTGAGAGGCTTCTTTGTTTGATGGAATGCAATAAGTCAGAAAGACAATAATATCTTGAGCAAAGCCATAAAAAAGAGCAGAACAGAAAGAAATGAAAATGAGACTTGACTTTCCTCAACAATCTCTAACTTAGCTGGTGGCATCCCATTAATGGCAATGGTTCAGGGTTCTCTCTGTCATTAACAAGAATCTGAAGAATTGAGGCCCTGCCTTAAGAACTTTGTGTGTGGAAGTAGACAAGAATTGCTTGTGAAGCCATCGGTATGATATTCCATCAATTTGCTTCGGTAAGCTTCTGTATGCATCCTTGCATGTCTGAACAGTCTTGCAAGCACCAGTATGTCATCATGTGGATAGTGGCATGATGCTTACTTTACATAATTCCGTATTGAATCCACAATCCATTAGCAACAACATCCACGCTCGTTGTTGCTCAGATAGACAATCCCTGGGGCCTTTAACTTCAACAAGCTTGGCTTCACCCTTGTATTCTCCATGGAAGCGCCACAGCAATAAATCTGGCATTCCACTGGACCAGCTTCGATAATCTTGAGCAAGGTGTCGGCAGAGTGAGGCCAAACAAGGGCCTCCAACGCAGGTAACAGCAGCCCGAAGTTCTGAGAGAGAATGCCGGTCCCAATTAATGCCCCTACAAGCTGTTCCAGAATGCAATTCCCATGATGTGATGAGGATCTCCTCCGCCATGCCATCATAAATTTTCTGCAACTGAGATTCTATGAGGCTCTTTCTCGCTAGATAGAAGCTATCAGTCTCCAAATCCAAAGGAGCAGTCTGCAAAATAAAATATTTTTGTTTTTTCTTAAATCCTATAAAAATAGCCAAAATAAGGAGTCAAGTAACAAAATATACAAAAGGAAAAAAGAAGAAGAAAGAATTGAGTAACAAATGCACTGAAACTACGTTGAAAAGAAGCTCTCAAATAATAATAATAAAAATAACGAACAGTGATGAAAACAGAAGGTTAAAACTTAACATATAAACTTCATAAGCTCTCATAAGGTTTTATGTTTGGTTAGTAATTTGTTTTAAATAAAGTCATATGATGGAAATTCCAACATTAAACTAAATGATTAGAAATAAAAGAATTCTGCAGGGAAACCTGACCTGCCTTGTTATCCATGATGAGAACTGGGGGAGGCTAAACCCACTTCCAACCCACCCCACTACCATTTCTAAATTTGTCTTCCACAACTGAAAATGTTTTCTTCACATATCTTAATTCAACAGTGCTAAGACTATTCTGATAGACTAATGATACCTAATTAGGGTAGCAACCTGTTCATGACAAGATTTGTTATGCATGTCAGCCAACAAGTTCAGGACTGATTTCAAACACATGATCAATGAGCTAAGTTTGTACCATGGTTGTCCCTTTCACAGTATATTGATTGCTAAATACCAAATTCAATCTACCCATCCACAGAGATCCCTCTTTTAGTATGCATGCATATTTGTCTACCATGAAGTTTCGAGCAGCAATATTTTGCAGCAAAACATGGCAAAATCAAAACATGAGAGTTTTACAGCTTAAATAAAAGCATATACTTGAAATCTGTTGCGGAAGACATTTGGTGAATCAGAAAAAATAATGTCCCACATAAGAAGCGCAAAAATTGTCAACCAAATTCCACTCTCCGTATGAACACCCTGCCATCCACCTCCTTCGCCAGCATAATACTGTAAAGCAAGCTGCTCAACTCCACATTGTGCCCCATCTTCTCCATAGAATCTGCTCTTCACGCCAGCTTCACAGTTCAAAGGTCTTCCTTGAATATGAACCTATATTGACAGTTGGAAAAGCAGCAAATTGTCGGGTGCTGGCATATGTTGAGTTATTAGTGTTGAACTACAAGTTCACTAGCCAACTCTGAAAGAATCACCAATCAGTTACCTCTCTGATCTTCCTCTTGAAAAACAGTGAGAAACTAGGAGCTTTCCAGCGCCTTGGTGGTTTTCCCAGACGAAGAACTCGCCTTTGCAATGCCATTCTTGAACCAGCACGTACCCATGGATCCAGTAACCCATCTTCAGCAACTAAAAGGCTCTCATTGAGACAGCCCATGTGCTCCAAATCAATAGACAACCTCAGTGTCCAGTTCCCCCTTCTTCTATCACAAGTGAAGCAAAAAAGCAACCTCTTCAACAAATTAATTGCATCCTTGTACCTTAAGAGAAGAAATTCATTTCATTTACACATATTTCATGTAATTGTAAGGAATGCAGCACCATTTTCCTGAGCTAGCATTTTCTTATCTAGTAAGTCACATGATTCTCCAAAAAAAACAAATATAAACTTGCAGAGTAACCAACAGGAGAAGATGAGGGTGCATCTGCCGTTCCCTTACCACAGACTACTTTCTTAAATTTCTACATGTATCAACAAGCAAATATCAATTCTATTACAGGATTACGTATAGTATACCCACCAAACTCATTTGATATGCATAATTTACACCATAATTCAAACAAAGGGACCATTCGGAAGTTAATCACTTCTACTAAATTTCACTGGTGGATAAAAATAAGCTGCAAAAATGAATTGCTTCTAAAATTTGCAACAATATTATAAGGTGCAGGTGGAGCCAGGGACTTCCTGTTTTGCTTGGGGAAGGGATGAGAACTTATGATATTTCTTTATTTTGATGTCTATAGAGATGAGATCATTCGTCTGATCAAAGAGAAAGTAAAAGCAGTTAAATTGTAGAAACACAGAGAGAATAAGAACTGCTGCCCAGGAAGAGGAGGAGCCACTCATGATTTTGTATAGAATAAAATAAATTAAAAAAAAAAAAAAACAAGGTTGCAAATCTTAAAATAACGAGAGAGAAGCAATCCAAATGCACTGCAAAATGTCAAACATTCAGACAAAATTAGAAATTATGTACCTGCGCTCACGCTCAAGAAAAGAAACTCCTAGAAAGACCACTTTAGAGAATACCCAGGATGCTGAAAAGCATGAAAAAAAAGTAGCCACTAATTCAGAGCCTGTTGAGTGACTAGCTTTAGTATGAGACAAACGAGAGTCAGCTATCTTTATGCATCTTGATACTATTTCAATGTTGTTTTCATCAAGAGATTCATCCATGATTTGTGCCAATTCAATTGCCTGTAAAACATGAAGCATTAATGAAGGTAAAAAACAGCAAGAGCTTTAATAGCAATTTCTGCAGAGAAACATAGCACCTCCTCATAAGCTATAAGGTCACTTCGAGCTGAGAAAATCTGTTCTGATATTATGCATTGGTATGCTGGATACTTGACGATGCCCAAATCAACTAGTAGAAATGCTGAAAGATCCTGCTCTCCATTCAAGAAGAAAAGTCTCTGCACAGGGAACAAAATTCAAAGAAAACCTTAGTTGTAAACCAGAGCAACATCCTTGTCTTATATCCACCATGGCTAACTCAAGCAATGAAAGTCAACAACACCTCAGTGCGCCAGATAAGGGATTCAGCTTTTGAAGATATCTTAATACAGATTCCTGTTCTATCAAAAATAGCACTTGGTAGGAATGGGCTGGTAAATCAAAATCAACATGACAGATGTTAATTGAGATACTCATCGAAACATCAAGACGAGAAATATATTATCTAACAGAAAAATGTTTATACCATACTCCATCTTCATAGGAAGAAAAAATAGACGCAATAAGATCCTGCTTTCTTGTAACGCGGGTACCATTCTGAAGCCTCAATAAAGCACAGAAAATTACAAAGAAGTCCCATCAGAGAAAAAAGAAGAGCATATTGCATCAAAACTAGATTTTTTAAGAAAAAGGATTGTATTGCCACCATTTACTGATTTACAGCCACAGTTAAGCATGGATTTTATTTTTTTAGGAAATAATTATCATGCACACTTCATTTAAATATCCAAATTACAGCATAGGGAAGATCACATAACAGAAGTAAAAGCTGTGAACCTGTAACCCTCCAACAAATTTGTAACTTCCTTTCCCCATAAGATACTAAAGTCTAGAAAAAAGCACACACAAGAAACCATCTGAAATCCTAGATCAATAAGTTTGTTTAAAGTTAGTTTGTCTAAGCATACATGAGATTTAGAACCGTAAGATTTTAGTCTCAGTTTCTATTTGCTTTACTTCATTTGAAGCCTTTCAAAATTTGAGAGCATTGCCCCATGCATGGAAGCATAAATGGGATACAAAAGTGCAAAACAGGTAGCCATCTAGGCGTGTCAGAACTGTGTCCACCTTTATAGTGCTTTAAGGCATTTCTTGAAAGCTTTGCCTTCAGACACAGATTAAGAACAAACTTCTAAATCGGGTACTCAGTATGTCAAATAAGTCAGTTGTTCGATGTTTGCAAACCTATCAGAAAGAGATTACTGTTTTTTTTTTTTTTTTTTTTTGAAGGTCGTAGGACGCATGATTAGTTGAAGTTCATAATTTCATCCCATTACATTTTAGCAGACCATATCACAGCTGTAAAACTATTAGATGAGTCGATACTGAAATTATACAGTAGTTTAACATTTGGCACATCTTACAAACATGGAAAAATCAGTTATATTGATTGAGAATGCATTTTGATTAATTCATTTTTTGAATTTAAATTCTGGAAAAGATCAATCCATGAAAGACAATACTAGATGAGAAGCAGATTGCTAAAGCTATAAACCAAGGAAAAGAATACAAACAGAGATTTTCAAATGTTCGATGAGCAGCAAAAATGAACTTCATAAATCATGGATTATGTTAACTTTTTAGCAAAGATCCAATCATGTGTGCACTTGCAAAAACCAATTAAGGACCAATGAAGCACCATATTTTGTTGAACATATCTGTTTTTAGCATTCTTGCTTTCATACATAAAAGGGTAAAGTCCTGATCACCAAACACATTAAAGATGTTTGACCCGTATCTGTCCACACAGCAAATCTCTTACTGTGTAGTCATCCAAAGCCATTTTGTTGCTTTAGGAGCATAAACTATGGAAAGAAGCAAATCTAGAATGATCCATCCATACAGCTCCACACATTACATAAGCAAGAGAAAGGTTATGTCTTTCTTTTACTGAACTAGTAAATTATAAAAGCCAAAAAAAAAAAAAATTAGTATGAAATGGTTAGAAAATTGAAAAGTAAACCAAAGTGTACCACAATGGCTAACTTCTGCTTGTAAAAGGAAGTATACTAGTGTTTTAACATAGGAATGGGACTTGGAGCCTACCTATGTAGCACACACTAATGGTGGAGAAATTATGGAACAAACGCATGATCTCTAGTTGAATGTGTTTAGTATTAAATACTGCTATTCCACAATACTTCTCTAACAGATAACACACAATGCCTGATGTCCTTGTCAGAAAACAATGCTTATGCAACAATGGAAATAGGATAAGACCAAGAACTTTGGAAAATATGACAAAAATGAAAACCTTGGACATGGATGCAATTTCACGTAGCTCAGACACAGTGAGTAAATTCAAAATCTTCTCCATATCACTCTCTTCTAGTTCATCTGAACCTTCAAAGGAGTACATATAACCCCTTGCTGAAATGATAAGATAAACAAAATTTCCATCAAAAGCCTCATTCAGAAATTTGATATTAAGTCATAACAAACAATATAAGAATAGTTTAAATACCAGAAAGATCCTTGATAGCCTGTTGAGAATCAAAAACTTCTGGGTACGAAATATTAGACATCCGAAACCATGGTCCTAAAATAAGAATAAAAAATACAAATTTACAGTATTGGGGATAAATATCTAAATTTATATTTAGCAAAAGTAGATGATCTATTAGAGTGTAAGTATATATGTTGAGAAAATGTCAATTTTGAACCAATAGGCAGGTAGAGAAATAGGATAATGACAACTAAAGTTTCGAGTAATTCCACCAGCTACAATGATTAAAGAAAAACTTCATTATGAAAAAATTAGTGTGGTCTCTCAAATTTTTATTTTATCCTAAAAGCCAATACACCTAAATCTCACTTAATCTTTATACAGGCACTTAGTTAAGTCAAGATAGAACTGAGACGACACTTACTTCTTCCCTCTTATAGGAGCCGGGGGAAAAAAAGCAAAGAAAATAACTCTTACCATAGTTGAATACATAATAAAAGAGTACCAAGAAAAATTCTTAAAACTTTTTTTTCCCCTCCTTTGCTGCCTTGATACGTAGTATAGAGTCCACCACTCATTCAAACTAAATCAACTTCTTGAAAAAGCATGGTTGGCTTCCCTTAAAAGCTTGGCAACAACAAGACAGATGGATGCAATGACATGCTCTTGGGCCCCCTTACACAAGACACTAACAAATATCAACAAATAAACCATTTCTTGGATTTTCTTGAATTTCAAGGCCTAGTATAAATATATCTTTGTAAATTACTAGAGCCAAACTTCCAAAAGAAGCCACGAGTTGCCAAGCTTATGAGACAAGCCATGAAACTACCAAAGCATAATTGTTAGAGCATTGACCTTGACCACGCAAAAGTCTCAATCTTAGGCCACTGGTTCAAGGTTTATGCAATGCGGGTCATTGAGTGTTTCTGACTAAGCCAGCATCTAGGTTTTTGTGCTTGCGAAATCGATAAAATTTTACCAGTTCAATTGGTCAACCAATTAAATTCAAAATATGGCCTAGCCAAGGGTCCAATTCATCAGATTTTTGGTTCAAACATCTAGCCCAGGAGAGGTTTAACAATTCTATCACGAGGCTTTAAAGTGATCCATGCAGGTTTTATCTTTGGGATTCATTCAAGCACCACTAGTAAAGAGTCCGGTGCTTTTATTTGGGTCACAAAAAGAGAGCAAAGGAAAAACTTCCTAGGTCCTTTCTTTTATCTAGGAGATCAATGCACAAAAAGAAGGATGAAATTCACATGTATTTGGGTTTTGGGTGGACTTTGGTAAATATCCTATTTTTCACACAATGAAAATTTTCTAATCACCACCACCCATGGAGTTATGTTCTGAAAGCTCAAAACTTGAAAACCTCTTTGTTCTTGTCGTGCAGATAACTTGGTATTCTAGCTGTTCTCATACTTCTCAACTTACCTGCTAATTCAGGTCTTGAGATGTCTCTATAGTATAAAATTTTGACAAGATAAAAATTAACCTTTACGTGTATAAAGCCGAACAAAGAGCCTCTGACCATCATCTGGGAGAGAAATAAATGATTCTGTTGACAAATAATAATGAAATAATTAGATATTATAAAGAGGAGAAGAAACAGAAGAAATATTAAACTATGCATTGGAGTTTATACCTACAAACATTTTTTCATCATCGGTGAAAAGGTGAGGATTACTCTTTAAAACCTCTTGTATTAACAGACAAAAGTTTTGTTGATATTTTGTCATATTAGGCAAATAATTCTTCGCAGATTCAACTGCATGAAGAACATTTTTCCATGAACATGTGAAGTCCTCAATTTCCTTATGGTCTTTATCCCTTTGTAACATAACTTTGCAACATTCGATTTGAATGGGAACAACACCAAGATAATGTTTTGGAACAGAAGTTATGCATCCCTGCAAAAGAATGGGATTATAATTATGAAGGAGTGACAATGATTCATCATGTTCTCGTTTTGATAGAATTTGAATGAACACATGAATGTGGGAAGGTCAGGTTCGGTTTGGAGTAAACAGACAAAAAAGTTACAACAGTAACTATTATTCGCGTTTTCTGCAGAATTCTGAGAGAGTGCAACAAATGCTGAGTGGGAAATTACTTCCCTTGGGAATTATGGGTAATTAATTCTCTCTTTAAGAAACCACATTTTTAAAAATTATCTTTTCTTTCTTACAAGCAACAATTTTTTATGCTTTTGCCTACCTTATCAGTAACAATTTAACCTTAAAAACTTTCACAAGTACAAATACTCTTGCTATAATTACTCCAATATATATATAAAAGAAATTAAAACAATCTGTAAAGGTACAAAGAGAGTCTACAGCATAGGTAAGATGTATCAGCAAACTATCCATCATCAGATTAAAAAAAAGAAGGCTAATAGAAGCATTGATACTTCTTTGAAATTTCCTTTTCTTTCTTTTAACAAGCACAAATATTGGGTTGAAATCCATAAGACGTTTTGTATCACTTATGGATCTGTGTTTATTTATTTAATATCTATGCTGAGATTCAAGAACAGATCAATGGTAAGAAAATTTAGTGAAATGACACCCCTCTCCCTGGTGTCCATTCCGAATGTAAATCTTTTTTTTTTTTTTTAAGAGCAACAATATTCTTTATTTGGTTTCTTTACACTACTTTCCTACAATCACAAAACCTAAAAATCAAACATAAAAGTTCGGATAGAATTATTTTCTGCAGCTCGAGAACTACATTACCTTAAAGCTCAGAGAGTGCTTATCGATTAGAGGAGACAAAGATTGGGCTAATTCTCGAGGGAGATAACCCAGCACTTTACAGCATCTCGAATCTGCCAAGATAACCTGACTCATAATGACCACACAATTTGACATTAAAAGTAATTATACCAAACCAAGATTAAGCCAAAAGCAAAGCAGAAATGAATATACCTGGATAGCATTGGGATCTTTGGCATTATCTGGCTCTCTCAAAAGAGAGATGTTTGCTCCAAGATTTAACTCCTTTTCAACACTAAATCTACGTCCAACAATGAAGGTTTCAAGAAACACCCCAGATATGTCATCCACAGTTACAGCCTCTACACATTCTGCAACGTCATTTCTCAAGGCCAACAAAGAGGGATCAACCAGGCTGTTGATCTCATCAGAACCAATCATTTTCTGTTTCACAGTCGAACCATCTGCGCTACTTTCCAAAACATTCTCTCCCATCCGAACCAATGTGCCTAAATTGCCTTCATTTTCGTCACCTGCAGTAGAGTTGTCAAAACCAAACGTCGCATCCTCCCGTACAGCTCCTGTTCCCAACTTTTTAAAATCACTAGAAGGAGTATGTGCCGTTGGTTGTGAGCAGAAGTTGAGTTGGAAGAGGGTGCGTTGCGTAAATTTCCGCTTGGTTCCTCTGGTTAGGCATGCATCTAGAAACACCAATAGATAATAATACAATAAAAATTGTAACCACTTAAAGCACTGACATTATTTGGTGAAGAAAAATCGATTTCCATTTAATTAATTAAACCTTAATTAAAAAAAATAAAGAAAGAAGATCTGTACCTAAATGAGAGTTGATGATGTGGTCTTGAGCAGCAAGCTTAGAGGAACAAATAGGGCAAGTTACCCAATCAGAAGACGACGCTAATTTGGATTGCTCTTCAGCCTCAGTTGACATTATTCTTCCATTTTCATTTTCATTTTCATCTGTTTTTTCCAAGTTCAACGAGGTCTGAGATAAGACAACTAGATAAATTAGAGACGAAATTAAGCTTTAAATAACAAATGAAAATAGATAAAGGAAAATGAACCGTACTGTGAGTGCCATACCTGAGGCTGAGAGTCAGAGATGAGATTGATGGGGATGGGGATGGGAATGGAATTGGAAAGAAAAGATTGACGATTGGGGAGGAATCTTCTGCGTTTTCCCACCAATCGGATCAAGCTCTCCCGTCCCCTCAACATTCTTTCTGCTTCTTCTGCTGTTGCTGCCTCCTGCTTACCCTTATTAACTCTTCTAGGGTAAGCCATTTGAGCAGAAGAAACTTTTCCATTTCTTAATCGTTGATTTTCTCGTCCCGCCAACATGGGTTTTAATCTGGTGTGTTGCTCGCTGCTCTAGAGTCATCCCACCTTTCGCTCCTGTGAGCCGTTTGATTATTAATAATCCATTTCTTTGTGGTAGATTACAGCTTTTTTGTTTTTCTTTTTTTAATTATTACAAGCAATGGAAAAAGGCCTAACCTTATCGTCCATAAGAATTAGAAATTACACGAGTTAATTATAACTTAGTTACCAATTAGAATTTATTTTTTTTGCTTGGAATCTTCAATAAAGATTAAGGGTTTTTTTTTTTTTAACTGAAAAAAACAATCTCTCGCACATGAGAAATTTTATAATATACAAGAAATAAGTAGTAACATGTATAATAATTACTTTATGAATCTATTTGAAAGAGCCACGTAAAAAAAGATAAAAACAAGAGAGAAAATTAAAAAAAAAAATTAATCGAATATGTAAATCTTCATATTACTTTTAATGGATTTACATGTAATTTTATGTGTCTATCTCTCTCTTTTAAATGAATTCATGAAATAACTATTATACATCTCACTAATTACTCTTTGTTTATTATAAAATTTCTCCATCAACATGATGCGTGGATTAGAGATCATGAAGTCAAGAGAGACCCTTTAGATGAAATCAACCAACTAAGCTTTATCATGTCAAAGATAATAAAAAGAAAAAAATTTCTTCAACAGCATGGATCATTCTCGTTTATTTATTTTCTTTCTAGAAAAGTCTTCTATTACAATCAAATTTTCTTATCTTCTATACTTCTCTTCTTTATTCTATTTTTCATAAATTAAAAAAAAAATTAGAAAAGAATATAAAAGAATATACACGTTCAAAATTAAGTTATAAATAGTTTAAAGCATAAGCTGCTTGGATGATAAAAAAGGATCCATTTTAAGGCACATTCATCTTCTTCTTTTTCTAAGAGACCATATAGCTTTTTTGTTAGGAATTTAGGATCCAATTCATTACTAGTTCAGAGCATTATTCACATTAGACAGAAACTACAATGGCACCATCTGATTTTCCAAAGATAAATACTAGTACAGTATCAGTCCATGCTACCAAGGTTCCCTCGATCCTCCCCTCTCGCTGGTACCATCAGAGGAAGCATCTGCAGTCCAAAGCTCTCCATTCTTAACATGACCCTCGAACTCATTGTATCCATCATCGTTGTCAATAAAGTCATAATCAAGACCTGAATCTTCAGACTCGAACACATTCTCAAAACCATCGTCATAGTCATCAAAAGTGTCCAGCAATTCATCGTTCTCATCAACATCATTAGAGTCTACAGTATCATCATTGCCATACTTACCACGCTGTCTCCTTTCTCGTCTCATCCTCTTTGCGTCACTGACCAACTTCATCAACTGATTCTTTATGACTGAAGTTCGATCGTTTTGTAGAAGTTTACCCTTCTCATCAAAGCCCTCAACCAAGAACACAGAATCCCTTAAGCCCTTCACGCTCACATAAAATAACTCTGGGTGCCTTATAATCATCCCTCTCAACTTGTTGGACAGCCCGAATTCCTTCCTGAAATGTGTCAAGTGGTCGATTAAAGTCCTCTTTTCAACCGTCATGGCCAACACCTCTCTTACCACCGCACAAGCTCTTTTCTCAGCCTCAATGGACTCCTTAGCAAATTCTTCTAAACATGTGCTGTAAGGACACACATCAGGCAACTCTCCCAACTTGATCAGGAAATCTTGGTGACGTCTCTTCAAATTCAGGCCCTTTCGAAGCCTCAACTGCTTGAATTTCAAAGGCCTGTCCACTATCAAGTCACGAGAAACTTTGGGAACAGACAAAGGAATAGCCAGTTGTTCGTCCCACGATACAAGCTCGAGTGCGCGACCGTACGAGGTGTCAACAGTCCTGAATTTATCAGGGTGGTCATTGCAAAGGCGGGATCGAAAATTAGCAGGAAGCCCAAGATCAGGTGCAAGATGTACCAGCTTTGATAAGACAAGTCGGCGATGAGAAGAAAGCATGAGAAGCTTCTGCAGTTTGTTGGCTAAATCGGTGGAAATTTCTGACTGAAGACGAAGTTCCTGCGCAGCAAGGGCTTCAGCAGCCGGGGTAAGACGAACACAAAGTTGATAGTAAGACTTGGTGGCATTTTCGGGCAAAGGAGGTGTCGGCATCCGAAAGATTTCAAAAATGGAAGGGTAACGATAAATCATAGAGCGGATTGAACAAGGTTTCGAGAGGGAAAGATAGGAGCGGCATTTAGAAAGAATGTGGAGCGGAATGTAATGTTTTGGTTTGGACAACAGCAGCGTTTTAAGCTTTTGAACGAACCGAATCCTATTTTGTCTCACAACGTGCTTGTCTAGTGAAACATCACGAACAATTTTAGGAGGGGAACAAGATATGGAAAGACGCTTGTTTCTGGATCTTGTACAATTCAGCGGGCGACTTACATGTAACTCAGAAGGAGTACTCAATGGGAGGAAGGTGGATCTTAGGAAACAATCGGTTTGGGAAGGGAGGGACGGGCACCAAGCCATTGTTGTTTTAGTGATACAAGAGCCAAGTAATAGTCTCAGAGACTTTATCACAAACAGTTGAGGAGCATGCAAGAAACAAAGAACGAACAGGTGAGATACCAGGTGGGGAGAGTTGTATGGATCCAGAAGTAGATGAAAACGAAGGAAAGTGCATCATTAGAGCTGAAAAGTAAAGGGGCTAACGAGAGAGAATTGAAGGTGCTTGAACGAAAACAATGAGTAAAGAAGATCAGATTAGCCCAAAGACAAGGAGAAGTTATTTATATGTCAGTATGTTCCTATAGTTGAGATTGTTAGTATCAAATTTTGATCTTCTTTACGATGAAATTAAAGGAAATGGGAGAAGATGGCAGAGAAGAGAGAATGGCAGACAATTGGTGGGTGAAGGTTCAAGAGACTTGACAATTGAGACAGGCTAGCTGAATCAGCCTTTTAAGCGGAGTGGTGGGAGCGGGAAGAGAGAATGGCAAATAGTATAAATGGCCCTCAATTTCTTTTCAAAGCCATATTTGAGTATCAATATAATTTGAAATTATTAAATATTAAGTTATAGTTTCTTTAATTAAAATTAAAATAATTAATATTATTAATTGTACTTATTATGTGATGTAAAAGATGTATATTCGTATATAAAATAATTCAAATTTGTAAATTAAATATGTTCAAATTGATAAACTAAAATTCATAAAATATATGATCCCCATCATAAATGGACTCAAGTCAAGTAAAGAAGATAAATAATCATAAAGGCCTTCAAACTTATAAAATTAATTTCAATTTTAATAAAATTTAAAATATTATTTTTGATGTATTTTGGATTGTATTCATCCTTAGAATTACTTATAATTTTTTTTTCTTGATAACAAATATTGAAAAGCTAAAATTTATTTTATAAGAAGTTTGTACCCAAAATATTTTGACTCCAAAATTTGCTTTTAGATGTTTTGATTTATTTAAATTTTTTTATATTTTTTATATTCTACAAAATGAATTCCTATTTTTTATACAAAACTTAAAATATTATATTTGATTTTTTTTTGGATGATATACATTCTTAGATTATTTGTAAGTCTCTCAGCATTTGTTATAAAAAAATATTGAAAAGATGAATGTTGCAACACCAAGATTTATTTTATAAATAAGTTAGTACTCAAAATATGGCTTCAAAAATTTTCTCCATGGATCAAATATTCTCTTATAATTTAAACACTTAAATTTCATCTTAAGATTCAATAATATATATATAAAAATGCAAGATGTTAGAGTTAATATAGAATTGGAAAAGATATGCACTTAAAGCTTGTAATCTTTTTTTCCCTTCATTTTAGAAAATCAAATTGATTTTTTAATAAAAAAAAATAAAACCTGAATGAATAGTATAATTTAAGTATCTCATATGATTTGAAGTAAAAAAAAAAAAAAATCACGATAAAGAATGTTAGAATTATAAAAATAGGTACAAATATTTCACGCAAATATTTTAAAAAATCAATTTCAAAACTATCAATAAAAAAAATTAAATTTTATTACTTTTGCACAAGTTTTTAGTCATAGAAGGTCAATATTTTTTATCCTCAAAATGAAACGAAAATCTAATTCCCACTCAAGGTTTTTAATTTTAGCTCAAGTGTTTTTCTATTAACAATTTGTAAATTTTTTTTATTGAAATTGAAACATCAAAATCTCATTCAATGTTTGCTAAGTAAACGTCAATAAATTCAAAAGCAAAAGTTTTAGTGTAATAATTTATAGTAGAAGACATTTTCTCATTCTTTTTTTTTTTCCTAAATTTAAATCACTAAAATTTTACTTTACTCATTATAATTACCATCATAATAAATAAAAAAAATAGATTTTGAAAACGGATCGGCAGCAACGTGCGAGACTGTTTGCTAATTAATAACTAAAACTTGCTCAGAAATAAAGATAGAAAGAAGATAAAAATAGAACATATTATGAGTTGACACAAAAAAAAAAAAAAAAAAAAAGGTACAAGTAACTGTAAAACGCAATAATATCATATAAAAAGAAGCATTAGGAAGAGTTCAACAAAATAATTAACCACATAAATATAGGATTGATTTTTTTTTTTTTCCCTGAAGGGATAAAAGGATTCATTGGCAATTGGGCAACACAATCGAAAGAAAGGCTCCTGGTTGATTTATCCATTCTAACAAGGAAAACTATGGGTTGAGGTTTTTTTTTTTTTTTAATATTTACGGATAATAGAATATTTTTAATACAAATTTGCCATTAATCTAAATTAAATCTACCATTTATTAGGCTAAACCAGCTTCAAAACACTACGAGTTTGGTTTCAGGTGAGTAAACATGTAATTAATGATCATTGGTCACGAAGAATCGTGTATATATGTACTCCTGTTTTGATCCAATTCCTTTTCTAGCTTCTGTATTATCTTCTGTAGCTTCTCTATCATATTATCTTTCTCTGCAATTGTCTTCAACAGCCTTGTATTCTCCTTGCTAAGTGCTTCAAACTGGCTAACTATTCCTTCAATCTGTGCTTCGATGGCCTCATCACTCAACTCAAACGCGCTCTCCACCAACCTCACAACTCGCCACAAACTCACAACTACAAGCAATCCTCCACCGTTCCTCTCCAAAAACGCTTCCAAGAATAGTGCCCCGATAACAACTGCACCATCAACAACATAACCTGGCCGCTTAAAGAAGGAGCTGCCCAGCCCCACAACTAGAGCAGCCGACTTAGCAGAAAGAAGGCTTAATATACCAACCCCCGCCCAATGGTACCAAACTTTTTCTATCTTATTATCTTCTTCTGGGGTGCATGAAAGTAAAGAAGAGGAAAGTTCTAGGATAGTTAAGATGAGGTCCAGAAGAAGCAGTGAGATTGCAAAAACGTGGACTGGTGTTGATTCCAGAAACTTGATTAAGTGGTTTCTCCATGATTCTCTATTGGGGTCTAGTACTAGTATAGGATTCCAAAGGTGCATCCATCTTTGCCTTCTGTGCCAGCTTTTGATGAGATTTTGGACAGAGTGTTCCACTGTTTCAACCGAGATGGAAGTCGAAGTACTTGGAGGTTGAGATTGCCGGATTTGTGAAGAGACATGGAAGGGTATTCTTGGTTGGTTATTCATTGATGAAGATATAATTGTGTTTGGTTGGAATCTTGATGTGATAATTAATGTAATAATTATATACATGAGAACAACAACCGGTGGCGATGATGAAAATATGATTTTATTTGGAAGGCACGTAAAATGCAAGTAAGGCTGTGGTATGTATATATGCTTTGGAGTTACGATTCTTTTTGTCATTGAAGAGGCGTCAAGTATTTATAAAGCCTACACTTTCCACAGCGGCACGATTTTATGTATTCAGAAGGAAAGGTGAGAGTATATTTTTGAGAATGCAAAGGTAAGAGTAATTTTTTTTTTTTTTTTTAATCATGAAAGGTATATACATATGTTTTTTGGTCATCCTTTTTGTCAAGTATATTTAAAATTGCAGTGAATATTTGATGCCTTGGTTTAAATTCATAGTTATTAATTTTGTGTTGGATCTAATGTTGTAATATATTTTGGTCCAAATTTCATAGGTTGAATGACATTTATTATCCCTAAACTATTAAAGTTATAGTACATTGAGGCATGCAATATTAAATTGGTCAATTTGTTCTTCAACTGTCATGTTTTGTGTAAATATTGTATCTTTTTATTTGATTTTAATGTTATTATTGACTACTTTTTTTAAAAAAAAAATTCATTTTTTGATATTTTGAATTGAAAATTTTCACATATTTTAATAAAAGTTCAAAGTACTTAAAAAATAATAATTTAAAATTTTTTTGAGATCAAGAAACATTTTTTAATTTTTCTTAAACATTAAATATTAACAAAATTGTAAAGAAATATAAAATAATTTAGAACATTCTAGATTTTGTTAGGGTACCTAAGAGCATTATATAAATTTATATATTTAGTTTTAGTATAATTTTCAAAATATTTGCACAATCAAATACGTCACACTTAAATAACTTTGAAATAAGTTAAATTTGAAAATCACATATTGGCGTTGCACGTCTATAATTTGGCCAATAACACCAAAATTCTTTGCTTTCTTTAAATTGTACTTATTGGCCCTTCTCTCTCTCTCTCTCTCTCTCTCTCTCTCTCTCTGTATATATATATATATATGCATAGGTATAATGAAAAACAAAACTCAGACAAAACTGTACAGCTGAGTGAACTGCGAAAGATTGCAGAAGACGTTCCCAGTTTAAGCATTCAATGATACATGCCGGAGGCTCCCGTGATTAGGAAAAAAACAAAACAAAAGTCAAACAAGGATCACTCGAGAAGAAGCATTGGCCCCACCTGTCCTTTATGCGAACAAGCTGCAAAAGATAGGGATCCTTCATTTTTTTGCTTACGATTTCACACAGAGAATTGGCAGTTTTGCAGCGGATGAGTAGTGGAATTCAAAAACTAGTTTGGGGATGGCAATTAGAGTTGTCTTGGGCTATATCTTTACTGGGAAAAAAAAAAAACGCTTTATTTTTGTTCTATTTACATTGGCTCGGCATTCCAACATCTGTAATGTCTGGAAGTATCGGAAGAGAAAGGTTCACGGTGGCAATAAAGCCGAATCTAGTGTTACAGTGAATGATATTTTCAGATACGTTCAGGTAAAACTTTTCAAAACAACCGGCTTTCTCAATTCCAGATATTCTGAATTCTGGGTAAACTAGAATCGGGGACCGGTTCTGTATAAAGAGTTTTATTTCTCTTTTACAAATTCGTAGCAATTAATCTTTGGTTAGTTGGTTTTGATCAAAGAAAACTTTTATTCATATAATAATAATAATAATAATAATAATAATCTCAATTTAAATATTACATAAATGCACAAAACTAGGCTGAAGCAGAGACAAAATTGCAACGCAAGCTACCATTTATATATGCAAAAGCCAGACTATCCTTACAATAAGTTCATGATCACAAACTGAGGGAGCACATTCTATTTTAACAAAAGAAACAAGAAAAAGCATCTGCTGGTACCAAAGCAAAAACAAAGTATTGATAATATCAGACGACGGGAACATTTATTCACTTCAGATGGGTTACAAACTTCCACAATTTTGGAACGCTTCAAAGGCAGCTGAAATCCACAAGCATCAGCGAGATAACAGACAGGCCAGCACGCCTTCATGTAGCTTTCCATGACGAAAGAGGTGGAGTATCTGAAATCTTGTGCGTAAACATGGAACCCTCATATCTGTCACCCTTAACAGCATCTGCAGAAGCGATGGATTCGAGTTCAGCCATTTCTTCTTGTGTTAGTTTGACAGACAAAGCCCCAACGTTCTGGTTAAAGTTTTCGATCTTGGTGGTTCCAGGAATTGGACATACATCATCACCCTGGTGGTGCGCCCAGGCCAATGCTAGCTGTGATGGAGTGCATTGTTTCCTTACTGCAATTTCATTAACCCGCTCAAATAGTTGTCTGTTATGGTCCAGATTTTCAGGTTGGAACCTAGGCAGAGACTGAGACAATTGAAACACTAATTTCAGCAGCTAAGCTTGAAACAACTCATCAAAAAGGAAATCATCAAAGATGTACAGTTTACGTAAGGCGTTCCATAGGCCTTGTAGCATGTCTTGCTCACTGCTAGATAACAGGACCTACTTTGCCATAACAAAATATCAAAAGCAAAAAGCATGAGCTCTTTCACAAACCCGACTAATCATCATGATGTTGTATACTATGCAGGTTCTGTGGGTGCAAAAATCCAAATTGCAATGCTATAAGGTGAGAGAGCAGACATAAAGGAGCCAAAAGCACTGAATGTGGACTATTGGACAAAAGGAGGTACAATGCCGATGAGCTTGTGTTTCTCTAGTTCTCCGTTTAGTACATAACTGAGCAATCAAAATGTTTAAGCAAAAACATTAAGCATGCAGAATTCTTTGTTTGGACTTGGGACAAACTAATTAAAGCCACTTCTCTTAAATAAATAACAAAACCATATAATTCTGTGTTTTATTTGATTGAATCTTCAATCAATCCAAGGTGGAACATATTTATTGGAATAGAGCAAATATGAAAGAACTGCTAGCCAAATTATCATGATCTCAAAGCAGAACTTTTACTCTATGCAAGTTTTTTATGGAGTTTTGACACCAAACTACTCCATAAGATGGGAAGAGGCGGAATTTCTGAGACCTGTAAGCTAAGCAACATGTAACCCACCAAAGGACATGTTAAATCCTTTCCAAACTATAAGGGTTTTATGCTAGTACAATTGGTTATTTACAGCACATGCATTACAGTTAGAAACACCATATTCACAAAGAACAGTACCAACCTTTCGGTAGTCACCCTCTATAAAGCTCTCAACCAACTTAGGCCCAGATGAAAGGAATCCCCGTCCTAGAGGACTGTAAGCAAAAATCCCAATGCCAAGTTCCCTGTGAATTTAGAATGATAAGATCAGAATCTGGATATCTAGACATCCTATAATTATTTTAAGCTTATACTTATTTTGATCCCCAAAGGCATTTAGTTTTTCTACTGAAGCCTCACCTGCAGGTAGGAACAATGTCTTCCTCCACATCTCTTGACCACAATGACCATTCCAATTGCACAGCTGTTACAGGATGAACGGCATGAGCTCTTCTGATTGTTGAAGCAGAGGCCTCAGACAGCCCTATATACTTTATTTTACCTTCTTCCACTAGTTTCTTGAGTTCCCCCATCTAGGAAAGGAAAAATTATGCAAAAGTGCACAATAGCAAGACATTTTGAAGCTAGAATGCATATATAAAAGGGACACCCACTAATAACAATGTTAGCGTCCAACTACAACAGAGAAAGTCAATGAACATAATAAACATGGCGGTAACAGTACCATGACTATTCTATGATTTTAGTGGATTCATGCCAAAGTGTTAGGATTTTTGGATATGCCTTTTACACATCCCAAAACAATATTGAAAAACATAAAAACAAGTACAAGCAAAATTCTCGACATATCATCATGAACATCAATCAATTAAGATTAATTAGAACTATATATAGAAAGAAAATAATTAAAAAGAAATACCGTGACTTCAACTGGAACATTGGTATCAATGCGATGTTGATAATAAAGATCAATGCAGTCAAGTTGAAGGCGTTTCAAGCTGCCCTCACAACAAGCTCTCACATAAGCAGGATCCCCTCGAATCTCCGGCTTGCCGTCTGGAAAGCTAACACCAAATTTGGTGGCTAATTCAACTCTCTCTCTCAATCCCGATCCGGCCTTCAAAGCCTTGCCCAGAAGGACTTCATTGGTGTGGGGTCCATACATATCGGAGGTGTCGAGTAATGTGACGCCGGTTTTGACCGCATGATGGATGAGGGCGATCATGTCGGATTCAGGCTTAGGAGGGCCGTAGAAGGCAGACATGCTCAAGCATCCAAGTCCCTGTGCTGATACTTCAAGGCCCTGGGACCCCAGCTTGATCCTTTTCACAGTTGCTGCCATCTCTGTCTCCCTGGTTCTTGATTAATTTGCTTTCAAGAATGAAGGACTCTATCTGCGTTTGAGAGATCAAGTCAAGAGCAACTAATAGCGGTAATGGTTTAGCAAACAGAACTGCTATAAATAGACAGAGGGAGACTGTGTCAGAAAGCTTTATGGTCAACTGATGGTGGTCGCCGTCGAAGAATATCTTCTCTTCCATTTGTCTCCGCTACCACTCACGAACACGAAAACCTTGCTACCGTAAGTCCGTATGTAATGCTGGAACGTTTTTTAAAAAAAAATAAAACGAAAATTTTCATTCCCCCCATTTCCTCTCCTCCCCCAAACCAAACAGCTGATTTATATATTGTCTCAATTTCATCCTCAAACAATTGGTTGTATCAAGTAACCCCCTTAACTTTCATTGTGGTTTTAAAAATAAACTGAAGACATTTTGCACTTAAGGAAATATGGTAAAAAAGAAGAAGAACAGTTTTTTTTTCACCTACACCATCTATTAATCCTTGAATAAATTATAAATTAGTCCCTATAGTTTTGATAATTGAATTAATTAGTCCCTCTTATTTCAAAAAAATAATAATTATTTAATCTCTTTGTTTTTTGTTTTGTAAACTAATTTTATTTATTTATTTTGATTTTTTGTTTCAAAAAATAGAAAATAAAAAAATATAGAATGATTGATGAATAACATTTTATAAAATAAAGTAATATTAAATTAAGTGTGATCAATACTAGTTGAGAAACTAAATAATTAATTTTTAAAATAAAATAAATCAATTAGTTTGTTTCTCTAAAATAAAGGGATTATTTTTAATTAACTCATTGATCCTTTGATAATCCAAGAACAAAATTATGTTAAAAGCCACTATGATTTATGAAAATATATATATATATATATATATATATTAACACGATCAACCAACAATGCCACTTATATGGTTTTAAAATCACAGTTCATCCTTAAATATTTCGAATTTGATCAAACTAAATCGTTTATATGAAATTGGTTCTGATTAACCTTTTATTTCAAAACTTAGTAGTTTTTGATCTCTTCATCCACCACAATTGCGATGATGGATTAGGTTTACTAGGAACCATTTGGTATAATTATAGTTTTTTCTTTTTGATATATGGATCTGTTATTTGTTGTTGTAATTGTAAAAAGAATTTATAATAATTGTTCTTAAAATGCTTTTATATTATATAAGATTTAAAGTCTCAAGAGTTTCGCTATAAATTTTTTTTTTTCCGGCTCCGAAATGACTTTAAAAGCTATTTATAAAATTTTATCGAACATATTTTTTTCTTGAAGCAAAAGCCACAAATTTTAAAAACAAAGTAAAACAGCAAAAGCTTAGAGTTACCAAACAACTTTTAAAGCAAATTTTGGTTCAAAGACAACACAGAAGAGACGAGACAATGAGAACCAAATACCATGAGGACAAACAAAAGAGACAGGAAACGGTCCTGTCTGGTTCATAGTACATGGCATAATTTTTTGTCCATATCTCTATTTGGTTGTGAAAGAGAAGACTAAGCAAGTAAATATTTAATTTATCTTTATACATTTTCCGTACACCCTATGGCTTGCCTTTCACCTGCCACACCTAAAGTAACAATATTTAAAGTCTTCGTAATCGGACCGCATTCCATATGCCTTTCACCGACCGAAGACGGCGTCTAGAAGGCTAAAACTGAGGTGTCGTTTTTCTATGAAAAATAAAAGTTCTGAAATGAAATTATAAAAATTAAAATAAAAATTAAAAAATTAAAATAATATTTATATTTTTATATTGCGTTTAGAATACTAACGAAGAATCGGAATGTAATTTAAATTTTATAATATTTATTTTTTTATATAAATAAAAATAATAATTAAAAAAATAATTTTATTAAACTATATTAATTGTTTCCTAGGCCTATGTTCAACGATCAGAATCCAGCCGTTTGAAGTTGTCTTGGTTGGAGCAGGAACTTGAAAGAGCTAGGCATCAGGTGAGATGAAAACTCCATCATCTCTATTATGTTTCACCATATAACAAGATGCATTTCCTTATTTATCAGGCACTGATGCTAACTAGGATTGCCTGGAACAACA
Source organism: Dovyalis caffra (assembly GCA_963924115.1). Taxonomy (NCBI): domain Eukaryota; kingdom Viridiplantae; phylum Streptophyta; class Magnoliopsida; order Malpighiales; family Salicaceae; genus Dovyalis; species Dovyalis caffra. Next base: position 24,785,018 of record CAWUPB010001173.1, read on the forward strand.
AATTTTCTCTTCTATTTGAATGCCTTCTGCAAGGTGCTTGCTTAGGCAGTGCATCAGATTCTAGTCATTTAGGATTTTCAGGAATAGTAAATATGCATGGAAATCTTAAGACAAAGAAAGCATCATGAAGGAATTTTGAAGTTGAACAGAAGAGTATACTTTTAGGACTTCTATGCCGAAACTGATCCGCCTTGAAGGCTTTGCTTTTTTGGAGATTTTTGTCTGAAAATATAGGTGCCGTATGCCCCTCCTCATTTTTTCGATGCCAACTATAGATCAGAAAGATGTTTATAAAATATTTGTTAAATGTTTTGTGCCACAGCACATGTTTGTAAAGGCATCATATATAGTTCCCGTTCTCTCTTCTTGCCTGTTTTTGTTGCAAAATGCTGCTGGATGCATGCAGCTAATAAACTAGCTAGCCACTGAATGTTTCACCATTAATTTCCAAATTTGCTTCCTTCACTTACCCCTGTAGATAATTTATATTTATTTAATAACCTTTCAAGTAAGCTCAGAAGTTTTGGCCTTCAATTGCTTCCTTGAAACTATTTTGCATCTTTATCATGGTGATTGCATTTATTCTTTAATTCTTAGATCTGTGTTGTGATTTATTGATTCTGGTTATGAACTCATAGGAATTGTTGCATTTGAGATGGAATATGGACATTGGGTTGAAGAAAAACATAAACAAATTTCAGAACTTAGGAATACATTGCAAGCTCATACAAATGATATTGAGCTCGTATACTAGTCAAGAATGGCTTGAATCACTACAACCATCTTTTCCACATGAAAGCAGATGCTGTAAAGGCTAATGTCTTCTATCGGATTTCTGGAAAATGGAGAACATCAGCAGAACGCTTCTTTCTGTGGATCGAAGGTGAAGTTAAAAAAAAATGCGTGTTTATGGTTTCTGATTTTAGGGTTTAAAATGACAGAAAAAGAAGAAGATAAGGTGAAGAAGAAATTATTTTGGTTTTTGAATTTAAGGATCAAATGCAGAGGAGGGAAAAAGGGAAGAAAGAAAAGGAAAGGGAAGAGAAGCGAAGAAGAAAGAAAGGGAAATGAAAAGAAAATTTGTAACGGAGAGTTCGAGTGAAAAAGAAAAAACAATGCCAAAAAAGTCATTTCATTTGAACAGAAAAACTAGATTAAAAATTTTAAAAAAGTTGATATATTAAAAAAAAAAGTTGATATACTTAATTGAAAAAAGGTTTAAAGTTGATGCACTGAAAACATAATTATCTTCTCTATAACCTCCTCTTGGTTCCTTAATTCCTCTCACTTTTATGTTTTGCAACTCAAACCTGTTCACACTAGGATAACAGTACAAACTGAGTTACCAAGGTCATTAAAGCAACCTACAATTTCAGTAGTCATTTTGGATAGAAAAATGGTGAAGAGAGGCAACCAATGAGCAACCAAGTTGCTCATACGGGGATCGAATGGCACACATTTGGATACTACTTGAGAATTTGCGTTTGATATGGCCAAACGTCTTCCTCACTTTAACCTTGAGGACAAGGTTCTTGAAAGGGGAGTATTGTTGCGACCATATCTGCATGTGAAACTATTTTGCAGGTTTTCCAATGACAGAATGGTTGACTATTACGTGGAAGTTCTTCTCATGCAATGTTACGTGATGAGGTGGCATTTCTTATGTGGCATTGTTGTTGATTCTGATTCGTTAAGAGGTTGTAGAAGTTATGAGCTGGACTGCTGGAGTTGTTAGAGATTAGTTACAAGAGTAATTAGCATGGGGGGATCTCTTATATGAGGAGAGAAGATCATTTGTAACACTTAGCCAAAGAATTATTTTATCTTCTCTCTGTATTTTCTGTCTGGTATTCTCTCTCGTTCTTCTACCTTTCCTTTTGTGTTCTTCTTTTTGTGACTGTAACGGATTTCTTTACTTCCGGAAGGATAGGAAGAGAAGGGTTTGCCGCGGGTATATTTTCGGACATGTTCAGCTCAACATTTTCAGAACAAGGATTTTGCAAGCGGCTTTCTCAAATTCTAGATATTCTGAATTTTGCGTAAACTGAAACGGGCAATTAGTTCGGTAAAAGAGTTTTATTTCTCTTTTACTTGTAACCTGTACAAATTCGTAGCAATCTTAGGTTAGTTGGTTTTGATCAAACAAAACTTTTATTCGTATACTAATAATAATCTCAATTTAAATATTGAAAACTAAGGCAGAAGCAGAGACAAAATTGCAACACAAGCTACCGTTTATATGCAAAAGCCAGACTATCCTTCAATAAGTTCATGATCAAAAACCGGGTGCGCTCACTCTCCATACTTGGGAATTAACAAGAGAAACTAAGAAAAAGCATCTCCTTGTAGCAAAGCAAAAACAAAGCAATGATAATAGCAGATCACGGAAACAGTTATTCAGTTCAGATGGTGCACAAACTACCACAATTTTGGAACACTTCAAAGGCAGCTGAAATCCACAAGCAGCAGCGACATAACAGACAGGCCAGCATGCCTTCATGTAGCTTTCCATGACGAAAGAGGTGGAGTATCTGAATTCTTGTAAGTAACCAAGGAACCCCGAGCATATCTGTCACCCTTTACAGCATCTGCAGAAGCGATAGATTCGAGCTCAGCCTTTTCTTCTGGTGTTAGTTTGACAGACAATGCCCCGATGTTCTGGTTAAAGTTTTCAATCTTGGTGGTTCCGGGAATTGGACATACATCGTCACCCTGGTGGTGTACCCAGGCCAATGCTAGCTGTGATGGAGTGCATTGTTTCCTTACTGCAATTTCATTAACCCGCTCAAATAGTTGTCTGTTATGGTCCAGATTTTCAGGTTGGAACCTAGGCAGATACTAAGACAATTGAGACACTAATTTCAGCAGCTAAGCTTGAGCCAACACATCCAGAAGGAAAGATGTAACCCAACAAAGCATCAAAAGCAAAAGGCATATGTTCTCTAACAAACCAGACTAATCATCATGATATTGGATACTGTGCAGGTTCTATGGGTGCAAACATCCCAATTGCAGTGCTATAAGGTGAGTGAGCAGACTTTTAAGGAGTCAAAAGCACTGAATATGGACTATTGAACAAAAGGAGGTATACTACCCAATGACCTTGTGTTTCTCTAATCCTCTGTTTAGTACATAACTGAGCAATCAAAAGATTTGAGCAAAAACATTAAGAATGCAGAATTGTTTGTCTGGAGTTGGGACAAACGAAAGCCACTTGTCTTAAATAAATAAATAACAAAATCATATAATTCTGTGTTTATTTGATTGACTCTTTAATCAATCCAAGGTGGAACGTATTTGTTGGAATAGAGCAAAAATGAAAGAACTGCTAGCTAAAATATTATGATCTCAAAGCAGAACGTTTACCCTAAGCAAGTTTTTTTATGGAGTTTTGACACCAAACCACTCCATAAGATGGGAAGAGATAGAGTTTTCTGAGGCCTATAAGCAAACCAACATGTAACCCACCAAAGGAGGAGATATAATTTGTCACATTACACCTTTTCCAAAATGTAAAAGTTTTATGCTATTACAATGGTTATTTACAGCAACTGTATTTCAGTTAGAAAAACTATAATCACAAAGAACAGTACCAACCTTTCGGAAGTCACTCTCTGCGAAGCTCTCAACCAACTTAGGCCCCAATGAAAGGAATCCTCGTCCTAGAGGACTGTACGCAACAATCCCAATGCCAAGCTCTCTGTGAATTTAAAATGATAAGATCAGAATCTGGATATCTAGACATCCCATAATTATTTTAAGCTTATACTTATTTTGATCCCCAAAAGCATTTAGTTTGTCTACTGATGCCTAACCTGCAGGTAGGAACAATCTCTTCCTCCACATCTCTTGACCACAATGACCACTCCAATTGCACAGCTGTTACAGGATGAACAGCATGAGCTCTTCTGATTGTTGAAGCAGAGGCCTCAGACAGCCCTATATACTTTATTTTACCTTCTTCCACTAGTTTCTTGAGTTCCCCCATCTAGGAAAGGAAAAATTATGTATGAGTGAACGATAGCAAGGCGTTATGAAGCTAGAATGCATTTATAAAAGGGAAACCCGCTCGTAACCATGTTAGCGTCTGACGACAAAAGACAATGTCAATGAACATAATAAACATGTCGGTATTTGTACCATGACTATTCTATGATTTTAGTGGATTCATGCCAAAGTGTTAGGATTTTTGGATATGCCTTTTACATATCTCAAAACAATGAAAAACATAAAAACAAGTACAAGCAAAACCGTCTATATATCATCATGACCATCAATCAATTAAGATTAATTACACTAAATATATAGAAATGAAAATAATTAAAGAGAAATACCGTGACTTCAATTGGAACCTTGGTATCAATGCGATGTTGGTAATAAAGATCAATGCAGTCTAGTTGAAGGCGTTTCAAGCTGGCCTCACAAGCAGCTCTCACATAAGCAGGATCCCCTCGAATCTCACCATTCCCGTCTTGAAAGCTAATACCAAATTTGGTGGCCAATTCAACTCTATCTCTGAATCCTGGTCCAGCCTTCAAAGCCTTGCCAAGAAGGACTTCATTGGTGTGGGGTCCATAGACATCGGAGGTGTCTAGTAAAGTGACGCCGGTGTTGACCGCATGGTGGATGAGGGCGATCATGTCGGATTCAGGCTTCGGAGGGCCGTAGAAGGCAGACATGCCCATGCATCCAAGTCCCTGTGCTGATACTTCAAGGCCCTGTGACCCCAGCTTGATCCTTTTCACTGCTGCTGTCATCTCTGTGTCTCTTGTTCTTGATTAATTTGCTTTTCAAGAATGAAGGACTCTATCTGCGTTTGTGAGCTCAACTCAAGAGCAATTAATAGCAATCACGGTTTAGCAAAAAGAACTGCTATAAATAGAGAGAGGGAAACTGTGTCACAAAGCTTTGTGGTCACTTGATGGTAGCTGCCGTCGAAGAATATCTTCTTTTTCTGTTGTCTCAACCGCACCTTACGGACACCTAAAACCTTGCTAACGTAAGTAGTTACGTAATGTTGGAACCTTTTTTCATAATCCAAGAAAAAAATTATTTTAAAATATTGTTGTGAATTCCGCCACAATTAACAGAATTTTGAAACAAAATGTTTTATTTCACGGTTAGAAGACAGCATGCATAATAGTTTATTTTTCAGACTCTCAATTAAACATTAAAATGATTAAGTAAATAAATTAAATTGAATATTAATGAAAATAATATTTTTATTTAAAAGATAAGCTAATTTTCGTTTCTCACAATTATTAATCAAAAATTCAATCAATAAATTTATGAATTATGAAATGCAGAGCTTAACGAAAATAGGAATCTATAAATATTCATATATAAGTCTTTAATAACAATACTAATTCTGAAAGCATAAATAATACTAATTTTGCGTAAAAAACTTAGTGGTGCTGGAACTGCTGAGCAAACATTAATCTTAGGTTAGTTGGTTTTGATCAAACAGAACTTTTATTCATATAATAATAATAATAATCTCAATTTAAATATTACATAGATGTACAAAACTAGGCAGAAGCGGAGACAAAATTGCAACCGGTTAATCACAATATAAATATACTAATTTTATTATAAAATAAATAAAAATAATAGGAGAATTAAAGAAAATGATGACAAGAAAATGAAATCACTATAATATGAATATAAGTGATAAAAACTTTAAAGTTTCTCTTATTCTCTCTAGGAAACTTGTACACCAACTAATGAACAATCAAGTCTATTTATAGGCTTCAAAATTGAGGAGAGAATTGAAAGAGACTATGAATAATCAATTACATCACCCTTTCAATTTCTTATATTGAATGATGAATTGAATTATATTAAAAATCATGAGTAGTGAGGATATGAAAAGTGGATGAACATGATGATGGACATTCATTATTTCATAACAAATTTTTAATTTTTTCTCAATTAAGTATACGAATTTTAATTTTTTTCGTTTGAATACATCAACTTTTTTAAAATTACCAATAAATTATTTATGTCAATTTTTTCGTTAAATGATGACATGTCTAATACTTTCAAAATACCAAATTATAATTTTATCATTTTTCTCAATCGAGTACGTGAACTTTAATTTCTTTTCATTTGAGTACATCAATTTTTTTAAAATTATCAATCAAGTATTTTTCATCACTTTTTTTGCTAATTAATGACATATTCGAATACAAAATTATAATTTTACTCTCTTTTTTTTGAAAGAAACTTTCTTCTCAAAGTATTTCACTATTTTATAATTTGACTAATAATTAAAAAAAATATTTTTCATTTCTAAAATTCCAAATTAAACTCAATTAGGTTGTTGTTTAAAAAAAAAAAAAAAACTCAGCTAGGTTTAAAAGTGAAAATTGAAGAAAAACACAAATGAATCTTCTTGATGAAAAATCTCATGTTTGTGTTTCCTTCAATTTTCATGTCTATAACCTAAGCGATTTTTTTTTTTAACAACAAACCTTACTAAATTTAGTTCGAGATTTTATAACTAAAAATATTTTTTTAATTCTTTGTTGAATTTAAAATGATCAAATAATTTAAAGAGAAAATTTCTTACAACAAAAGATGAAAAAAATATATATATAATTTGTTATTCGGACACTTCATCAATTAATGGAGAAACTAACCAAAGTGCATGATTGACCGTTTTGAAAAAAAAATAACATACTCGGATCTCAAAAAAATAAAATTCATGTAATTCATTGAAACAAAAAAAAAAAAAAACAAAATTATAATTTGACATTAATGGACACGTCATTAGTTAACTGAAAAATTGACAAAAATATTTAATTGACAGTTTTGAAAAAATTAATGTATTCAAACAAAAAAAATTAAAATTTATATACTTGATTGAGAAAAGGTTAAAAGTTGGTGTAAAATTAAAGTTTATATAGTTATATTGAGAAAAGGGCACCGCAAGCCACCGTTTATATGCAAAAGCCAGACTATCCTTCAATAAGTTCATGATCAAAAACCGGGCGTGCACATTTTATTTTGGCCCATGCGCTCACTCTCCAAAATTTGAAATTAACAAGAGAAACTAAGAAAAAGCATCTCCTTGTAGCAAAGCAAAAACAAAGTAATGATAATATCAGATCACGGAAACATTTATTCAGTTCAGATGGTGCACAAACTACCACAATTTTGGAACACTTCAAAGTTCAAAGGAAACTGAAATCCACAAGCAGCAGCGAGATAACAGACAGGCCAGCATGACTTCATGTAGCTTTCCATGACGAAAGAGGCGGAGTATCTGAATTCTTGTAAGTAAACATGGAACCCCCAGCATATCTGTCACCCTTTACTGCATCTGAAGAAGCGATAGATTCGAGCTCAGCCTTTTCTTCTGGTGTTAGTTTGACAAACAATGCACCTATGTTCTGGTTAAAGTTTTCAATCTTGGTGGTTCCGGGAATTGGACATACATCGTCACCCTGGTGGTGTACCCAGGCCAATGCTAGCTGTGATGGAGTGCATTGTTTCCTTACTGCAATTTCATTAACCCGCTCAAATAGTTGTCTGTTATGGTCCAGATTTTCAGGTTGGAACCTAGGCAGATACTGAGACAATTGAAACACTAATTTCAGCAGCTAAGCTTGAACCAACACATCCAGAAGGAAAGATCTACAGTTTACACAAGGCATTAAATATGGACTTGTAACAAGTCTTACTTGCTCACTGTAAGATAACAGGACCAACTTTGCCATAACCCAACAAAACATCAAAAGCAAAAGGCATATGTTCTCTAACAAACCAGACTAATCATCATGATATTGGATACTGTGCAGGTTCTATGGGTGCAAACATCCCAATTGCAGTGCTATAAAGTGAGTGAGCAGACTTTAAGGAGTCAAAAGCACTGAATATGGACTATTGAACAAAAGGAGGTATCCTACCCAATGAGCTTGTGTTTCCTAGTCCTCTGTTTAGTACATCACTGAGTAAATCAAAAGATTTGAGCAAAATCATTAAGCATGCAGAATTCTTTGTTTGGAGTTGGGACAACTAAAGCCACTTGTCTTAAATTAATATCAAAATCACATAATTCTGTGTTTTATTTGACTGAATCTTTAATCAATCCAAGGTGGAACATATTTGTTGGAATAAAGCAAATATGAAAGAACTGCTAGCAAGATCTCAAAGCAGAACGTTTACTCTAAGCAAGTTTTTTTATGGAGTTTTGACACCAAACCACTCCATAAGATGGGAAGAGATAGAGTGTTCTGAGGCCTGTAAGCTAACCAACATGTAACCCACCAAAGGAGGAGATATAATTTGTCACATTACACCTTTTCCAAATTATAAAAGTTTTATGCTAGTACAATTGGTTATTTACAGCAAATGTATTACAGTTAAAAACACTATAATCACAGAGAACAGTACCAACCTTTCGGAAGTCACCCTCTGCAAAGCTCTCAACCAACTTAGGCCCCAATGAAAGGAATCCTCGTCCTAGAGGACTGTAAGCAACAATCCCAATGCCAAGCTCCCTGTGAATTTAAAATGATAAGATCAGGATCTAGATATCTAGACATCCCATAATTATTTTAAGTTTATAGTTATTTTGATCCCCAAAAGCATTTAGTTTTTCAGCTGATGCCTCACCTGCAGGTGGGAACAATCTCTTCCTCCACGTCTCTTGACCACAATGACCACTCCAATTGCACAGCTGTTACAGGATGAACGGCATGAGCTCTTCTGATTGTCGAAGCAGAGGCCTCAGACAGGCCTATGTACTTTATTTTACCTTCTTCCACTAGTTTCTTGAGTTCCCCCATCTAGGAAAGGAAAAATATTATTTATGAGTGCACAATAGCAAGACATTTTGAAGCTAGAATGCATTTATAAAAGGGACACCCAGTAGCAATAATGCTAGCGTCTAACTACAAAAGATAAAGTCAATGAACATAATAAACATGGCAGTATCTGTACCATGACTATTCTATGATTTTAGTGGATTCATGCCAAAGTGTTAGGATTTTTGGGTATGCCTTTTACATATCCCAAAACAATGAAAAACATAAAAACAAGTACAAGCAAAATTCTCAATATATCATCATGACCATCAATCAATTGAGATTGATTAGAACGATACATAGAAATGAAAATAATTAAAGAGAAATACCGTGACTTCAATTGGAACATTGATATCAATGCGATGTTGGTAATAGAGATCAATGCAGTCAAGTTGAAGGCGTTTCAAGCTGCCCTCACAAGCAGCTCTCACATAAGCAGGATCCCCTCGAATCTCCCTCTTCCCGTCTTGAAAGCTGATACCAAATTTGGTGGCTAATTCAACTCTATCTCTCAATCCTGATCCGGTCTTCAAAGCCTTGCCCAGAAGGACTTCATTGGTGTGGGGTCCATACATATCGGAGGTGTCAAGTAAAGTGACGCCGGCGTTGACCGCATGGTGGATGAGGGCGATCATGTCGGATTCAGGCTTTGGAGGGCCGTAGAAGGCAGACATGCCCATGCATCCAAGTCCCTGTGCTGATACTTCAAGGCCCTGAGACCCCAGCTTGATCCTTTTCACTGTTGCTGCCATCTCTGTCTCTCTTGTTCTTGATTAATTTGCTTTTCAAGAATGAAGGACTCTAGCTGCGTTTGCGAGCTCAACTTGAGCAATTAATAGCGATAATGGTGTAGCAAACAGAGCTGCTATAAATAGAGTGAGGGAGACTCCGTCACAAAGCTTTGTGGTCAATTGACAGTGGTGGTCGTCGAAGAATACTTTATTTTCCTTTTGTCTCAACTACCCTCTACGGACACCTAAAACCTTGCTAACGTAAGTACTTATGTAATGTTGGAACCTTTTTTTATAATCCAAGAAAAAAATTATTTTAAAATATTGTGGTGGATTCTCCTGTGGTTATCTCAATTACGATTTTAAACAAAAAAATTTCATAACAAGGTTGAAAGATAGTCTAGAAAGCAGCCTATTTTTCATACTCTTAATTAGACGGCTAAAAAAACTAAGTAAATAAATTAAGTTGGATATTAATGAAAATAGTATCTCTATTTAAAACATAAATTAATTTTTGTTTTTTACAATAATTAACTAAAAATTCAATCAACAAGTTTATAAATTAAGAAATACATAGCTGAATGAAAGCATGAATCTATAAATACTAAATTAAAAGTTTTTACAAATAATACTGACTCTAGAAGCTTAAACAATATTGATTCTAGAAGCAAAAGCATAAAAAACTTACAAACACTGAAAATGCTGAGCAAACACCAATTGGAAGTCCAAACATTGAGAGACGTAATCTACGTGTATTGCAATGAAAGTGTCAATCGGAATAGGAACAATCTATCAGCTTACTACCTACTTGATTATTGTTTACAAACTATAATTTACTTGTGTTTTTAATGTTTGAAAATAAAGATAAATCTAATAATTTACGAGAGTATTGTTGTTGTTGATTGTGTTATTCATTGTGCATTTTGTCTATGGCCGTAACTTATATTTATAGTCATTCAAACCTTCTATATTCTTCTATACTAGAAACATTCTTGAACTGCAATAACTTCCTTCTTTGTGCTGCAATGCTCCATTTCTACAATGTTCTACTTTATTTAGTATTTATACTCGTTCATTGTAACATATCACGTCTTTTTTATTTCTAGTTTCAGTTATTCAATTATGTTAGCCTTCTTTTTCACATAACGGATTTCGCTTCCCACGTCTTTTTGCCTACGTTGTCATTCTGTTAAGAGTTATACTAAATCTTTTTGTTTGTAAAACTCTTTTTGGCATTTTTTCTTGTGTGGGCTTATCTGAATTTTACCTAATGGATTAGGCTTTTGCCACATTAATAGCTTTTAGGGCTTTATTAATGAAGCATCATTGGGCACTAGCCAATTTCATTGGGTTGTTAGGTCCCAATTAAATTTGGGTATAATATCTGCTTCTTCTTTTTTCATTTGAAATTAATTCTTAGGTGTAAAAAAGAAATAACTGTTTTGGTGCCCATTCGTCTTCTCCCAATTTCCAACATTGTAATGAACACTGGAACTAGTATATCTCTTCATTCTGCAATGGTCGTTTGAATTCACAAGTCTCGTCAATTACTGTGTATAAATACAAGAGGAATTCTAATTGCCTTTCTACTATTGAATCGATTCCTAATTCAAACTCTATTGTGACCTTCTTCCCAATTCTAGGGTTTGATTCTCTCTGTTTTTTTTTTTTTTTAATCAATCAATACATCAACCATTCATTCTCTATAACTTCTAGCAGCAAACCTCTTTCCAAATCTCCTAAGTCTCCTTCCCTGCTCCAATCTTTATATAGGGTGCCCTTGCAATTAGAGCGTCACTTTCAACTTAGCTCGAAAAAAAGACAATAAAAATACATACATCAAAAAACCTCATTAAAAAACCCTACCTACCTATACAAACAGAATACCTTCATCATTCAATAAGTTTAACCCAACAACCAGACCCCATATATACATGGCCAGAACACCAAATCTTACCAACGCAAAACCCTAACTAGCAAGAAGTTCAAGGAGAAAAGAGATAAGAATCAATGTTTTTTGGTGTGATGACACATGTGAACCAGGGCATGGCTATAAGTAGAAAAGACTTTTTCCCATTCAAATGCCGGATAACGAGGAGGTGGAAAATGGGATGGAGTGAAGGAACATGTTGATGTGGAAACCCATGAGGATGCTATTCCACATATTTTTATCGATACTTTAAAGTGTTAGAGTGGATTTAAAACATTAAGAATGGTCGAGCATAGAAACAAAAATAATCTACATATTCTTGTGGACTCTGGTTCCACTTCTAATTTCTTGAACCTAGATATAACTAAAAGGTTAGGTTGTGGATTGTCACCTATCATGCCTCTAGTTATGGGGGTTGCTAATAGGAATATAATGTTATGCATAATTGTTTACAAAGGGTTCAGTTCTTTGTAGATGTGTTAGTAATTGAACTCTACAATAGTTACATGGTTCTGGAAGTACAATGGTATCACAAATTAAGGATGTTATGTCTAACTATCAAGAGATATGGATGGAGTTTCAAATGGAGGGAAGGAAAATTCAACTGGTTGGCCATCCTGATACTAAGCTATAAATCATTTCCAATCTATAAATGCAGGCAGTCGACACAAGTGGTAAGGCACACCTCTGCAGTATTGCACCACTTGAGCTTGCTCAACAAACAAAGGAATATAGAGAGATGCAATTTTTATCTGTTTGTAACAAATAACCCATCCTTCCATTACAGCTCTTCCAGTTGAATTTCAGATAATTTTTTTCAAAGCTTAGAACCCTGCCACTAGCTAGATCCAATGATCATAAAATTCCTCTCCAAGAAAGGATTCAACCTGTAAGCAAGAGACCATATCATTATTTAGGACTACAGAAGGATGTGGTAGAGTAGTTAGTGGAAGAAATGCTTACCACATGAATTATCCAACATGGTGCTGACCCTTTTACTTCTCCAGTGCTCCTGATAAAAAAAGAAAGATGGTTCATAGAGGTTATATGTTGATTATAGAGCCTTAAATAGCATCACTGTCAAAGATAAGTTCTTCATTGCTTTATATGTTCATGTACAAACCAGGGTGCACATGTTTAAGTGGGCAAGTAATCTTGGCACTGAAAGCATCTGGACGGAGGAGTACCCGTATTTTCTCTCTCCTTCTATTGCTTCTGACGGTCCCAGTTTAGGCATTTAATAATATATGCTTATGATTTCACAAAGATAAACAACAAGAAAAGTCAAACAACTGCAGTGAGGAAGGATCATCGTCCTTTACGCAAACAGGCTCCAAAAGATAGCGAGGGATCATTTTTATTTTTTTTAATGATTTCAAAAAGAGAATTGGCAGTTTATTTTGCAGCGGATGAGTGGAATTCAAAAACAAGTTGGGGTATGGCAATTAGAGTTGTCTAGGGCTATATCTTTTCTTAAATAAAATAAAGCACAGCTTTATGTTTGTTCTATTTAGATTGGCTCGGCATTGCAACATCCATAATGTCAGGAAGGATAGGAAGAGAAGGGTTTATAGTGGGAATAGAGCTAAATCTAGTGTTATTATGAATTTTCAGTTATGTTGAGTTAAAACTTTTCAAAAAAAACACACTGCAAAAAGCTTTCTCAGTTCTGTAAAAGAGTTTTATTTCTCTTTTACTTGTAACCTGTACTGGTTCGTAGCAATCTTCGGTTAGTTGGTTTCGATCAAAGAAAACTTTTATTCATATAACAATAATAAAAATAATAGTCTCAATTTAAATATTATATGGATGTACAAAACTAGGAAGAAGCAGAGACAAAATTGCAACACAACTGAGCGTACACATTTTATTTTGGCCCATGCATTGAGAAGCTCACTCTCCATAATTACAAACTAACAAGAGAAACTAAGAAAAAACATCTTCTTGTAGCAAAGCAAAAACAAAGTAGTGATAATATCAGTTCATGGAAACATTTATTCACTTCAGATGGTGTACAAACTTCCACAATTTTGGAACACTTCAAAGGCATCTGAAATCCAGAAGCAGCAGCGAGATAACAGAGAGGCCAGCATACCTTCATGTAGCTTTCCATGACGAAAGAGGTGGAGTATCTGAATTCTTGTGTGTAAACATGGAACCCCCAGCATATCTGTCACCCTTTACAGCATCTGCAGAAGCGATAGATTCGAGTTCAGCCATTTCTTCTGGCGTTAGTTTGACAGATAAAGCCCCAATGTTCTGGTTAAAGTTTTCGATCTTGGTGGTTCCAGGAATTGGACATACATCATCACCCTGGTGGTGCACCCAGGCCAATGCTAGCTGTGATGGAGTGCATTGTTTCCTTACTGCAATTTCATTAACCCGCTCAAATAGTTGTCTGTTATGGTCCAGATTTTGAGGTTGGAGCCTAGGCAGATACTGAGATAATTGAAACACTAATTTCAGCAGCTAAGCTTGAAACAACTCATCAAATAGGAAATCATCAAAGATGTACAGTTTACACAAATCGTTCTGTAGGACTTGTAGCATGTCTTGCTCAATGCTAGATAACAGGACCAATTTTGCCATAATACAACAAAATATCAAAAGCAAAAAGTATTCGTTCTCTAACAAACCAGACTAATCATCATGATATTTTGTATACCATGCAGGTTCTGTGGGTGCAAACGTCCAAAATGCAGTGCTATAAGGTGAGCGAACAGACTTTAAGGAGCCAAAAGCACTGAATATGGACTCTTGGACAAAAGGAGGTACACTACCCAATGTGCTTGTGTTTCTCTAGTCCTCTGTTTAGAACCTAACTGAGCGATCAAAAGGTTTGAGCAAAAACATTAAGCATGCAGAATTCTTTGTTTGGGCTTGGGACAGACTAAAGCCACTTCACACTTGTCTTTAATAAATAACAAAATCATATAATTCTGTGTTTTATTTGATTGAATCTTTAATCAATCCAAGGTGGTACATATTTGTTCGAATAGAACAAATATGAAAGAACTGCTAGCTAAAATATCATGATCTCAAAGCAAAATTTTTACTCTACGCAAGATTTTTTATGGAGTTTTGACACCAAACCACTCCATAAGATGGGAAGAGGCAGAGTTTTCTGAGACCTGTAAGCTAACCAACATGGAACCCACCAAAGGAGGAGATTTAATTCGTCACATCACATGTTTCCAAACTATAAAAGTTTTAAGCTAGTACAATTGGTTATTTACAGCACATGTATTACAGTTAGAAGCACTATATTCACAAAGAACAGTACCAACCTTACGGGTGTCACCCTCTGCAAAGCTCTCAACCAACTTAGGTCCCAATGACAGGAATCCATGTCCTAGAGGACTGTACGCAACAATCCCAATGCCAAGTTCCCTGTGAATTTAGAATGATAAGATCAGAATCTGGATATCTAGACATCCCATAATTATTTTAAGGTTATAGTTATTTTAATCCCCAAAAGCATTTAGTTTTTTCTACTCATGCATTACCTGCAGGTAGGAACAATCTCTTCCTCCACATCTCTTGACCACAATGACCACTCCAATTGCACAGCTGTTACAGGATGAACAGCATGAGCTCTTCTGATTGTTGAAGCAGAGGCCTCAGACAGCCCTATATACTTTATTTTACCTTCTTCCACTAGTTTCTTGAGTTCCCCAGTCTAGGAAATGAGAAATAATGTTAGCGTCTAGCTGCAAAAGAGAATGCCAATAAACACAATAAACATGGCGGTATCAGTACCATGACTATTCTACGATTTTAGAGGATTCATGCCAAACTGTTAGGATTTTGGGATATGCCTTTCACATATCCCAAAACAATGAAAAACATAACAAGTAAAAGCAAAATTCTCTATAGATCATCATGACCATCAATCAATAGGGATTAATTAGAACTATATATAGAAATGAAAATAATTAAAGAGAAATACCGTGACTTCAATTGGAACATTGATATCTATGCGATGTTGGTAATAAAGATCAATGCAGTCAAGTTGAAGGCGTTTCAAGCTGCCCTCACAACAAGCTCTCACATAAGCAGGATCCCCCCGAATCTCCGGTTTGCCGTCTTGAAAGCTAACACCAAATTTGGTAGCTAATTCAACTCTCTCTCTCAATCCTGATCCGTCCTTCAAAGCCTTGCCCAGAAGGACTTCATTGGTGTGGGGACCATACAAATCGGAGGTGTCGAGGAAAGTAACGCCGGTGTTGACCGCATGATGGATGAGGGTGATCATGTCGGATTCAGGCTTTGGAGGTCCGTAGAAGGCAGACATGCCCATGCATCCAAGTCCCTGCGCTGATACTTCAAGGCCCTGTGACCCCAGCTTGATCCTTTTCACTGCTGCTGCCATCTCTGTCTCTCTGGTTCTTGATTAATTTGCTTTTCAAGAATGAAGAAGGACTCTATCGAGCTCAACTCGAGCAATTAACAGCGATAATTGTGTGTGCTATAAATAGAGAGAGGGAGACAGTGTCAGAAAGCTTTATGGTCAACTGAAGAATATTTTATTGTCCTTTTTGTCTCCACTGCCACCTACGAATATCTCAAACTTTACGGACAACCCATTCCCTTTCGTCTCGCGTTATTTTAAAACCATATCAGGGGTGATGCAGAGGATGATGGTGCTGATAGTTTTAGTTTTATACCAGCATATATGTCGCGTTTTGTCACAGAAATAGCTATATAATATTTTTATATATTCATTCATATAAAATTTAAAATTTAAAAATAATTATTAAAAAAAAATTATTTGAAAAAAATTTAAAAAAATCAAAATATATATTTCATATTTTGATACACGATTAGCTAAATAAAAAATTTACAAAGTTGAATAACATGATGTCACTAATTAGATATTTTTTTATATAAACATATATTTTATTAAAAATATATATAATAACTAATAATTAAGATGTAGTAGTTTTTTAAAATTTTAAATGATTAAGTTTTATAATATATTATTTATCTGTAATTTGTTAATGAGATAGATAAACCACCCAAAACAAAAAGATAAAAAAGTTTTATCAAATCGAGAATTTGGCCAAAAAAATAGAAATAAAATTACACGATAAAAATTAAATGATCAAAACAAAGTAAAGATCATAAAAAAAGGATCAAAATAAAGAAAAAACTTTCACTAAAAGAAAAAAAAACTTATAAACAATAAGACTAAAAAATATTCATTATGCATAAGATAGAAACAAAAGTAAAATACGATAGAATTTTAATGGCCAAAATAAAAAAAAATTAACAAAATAATAACCAAAACAAAAAATGTTTCTTATTAAAAGCCAAAAAAAATAAATTAGAATAGTGAAACTGTATTTAATTTTAGTGTAGAATGAATAATAATCAAATATAATAAAAATTTAATGATAAAAATAAAAGAAAGTTCACAAAACAAAAACCAAAACATAAAAAAAAAAAAAAAAAGTTTCCTTGTAGGGAAAAAAAATCAAATATAATAAAAATTTAATGCTCAAAATAAAAAACAATTACAAAACATGTATTAAAACAAAAATAAAATTCTACTAAATTTAATGGCAAAAAAAAAATCACAAAACAGGAATTATAATAGAAAGAAAAGTTTCACTAAAAGCAAAAAAAAAAACAAGAAGAAGAAGAAGAAGAAGCTTAGGATAATAAACTTTATATAGTTTTAGTATAGTAAAAATAAAAATTAAATATAATAAAACTTCAATGACTAAAATAAAAATATATCACAAAATAAGAATTAAAAAAACATAAATTTTTACTAAAAGCAAAAAAAAAAATATTTATTATTGGGATAAAAATCAAACATAATAAAATTTTAATATTT
The DNA here is from genome assembly GCA_963924115.1 of Dovyalis caffra. Classification (NCBI taxonomy): domain Eukaryota; kingdom Viridiplantae; phylum Streptophyta; class Magnoliopsida; order Malpighiales; family Salicaceae; genus Dovyalis; species Dovyalis caffra. Next base: position 24,802,331 of record CAWUPB010001173.1, read on the forward strand.
ATTATAAGGTCAAAAATCAAATATAATAAAATTTTAATGACCAAAAAAAAATATTACAAAACACTAACGAAAATAAAAAGTAAAGTTCCCTAAAAGCTTGGCTACAACAAACGGAAAGGAAAAAAAAAAAAAGAACCTAAAAAGTAAACATATCACAAAACAAGAACCAAAAAAGAACATAAATTTTTACTAAAAGCCAAAAAAAATAATAAAATTTTAATATTTATTATAAGAATAAAAATCAAATATAAAAAAATTTTAATGACCAAAAAAAATATATATATATTACAAAACAAAGACCAAAATAAAAACTAAAGTTCCCTAAAAGCTTGGCTACAACAACTGAAAAAAAAAAAAATTGTGAATAGTGAATGAACAATTAAAATAGGAACAAAAAAATAAACATATCACAAAATAGGAACCAAAAAAGAACATAATTTTTTACTAAAATCCATGAAAAAAATATTTATTATAGGAATAAAAATCAAATATAATAAAATTTTAATAACCAAAATAAAAAAATTACAAAATAAGGACCAAAATAAAAAATAAAGTTCCCTAAAAGCTTAGCTATAGCAACCAAAAAAAAAAAAAAAATCATGAACGAGTTAATGAACAGGAAAAGTGTTATAACACTTTTTCGTTTTCTTTTAGTATTTACTAGATTTTTTTGTTCATACTACGTCGTGGATAAGATAAAATATATAAAATCATTTAGAAAATTATTTTAATTTGATAGTCCGTTTTATCGTGTGAATGTATAAAAATATATGAAATCAAAGGCGAAAAAATATTTTAAAATTTTTAATGTAATTTGAAATTCAATGGATTAGAATTTTAAAAAAAATAACAAATTAAAATAGTAAATTTTAAATAATAAAAATAATAAAACAAAACGGGATCAAACTACAATACAATTAAAGTTTGAAATTAAAAAAAATATAATTTTAAATTAATTGGATGAAAAAAGAATGAATAATATGAAAATAAATGAAACTATCATTAAATGTAATTTTAAATTAATTAGATGAGAATTTTAAAAAAAAATGGCAAATTAAAGTTATCGATTTTCAATAACAAAAATAATTAAAAAATTAAAACAAATAAGCTAAATCACAATGCAATTAAAGTTTAAAATTTTAAGAAACAATTGTATAGAAAATATATATAAAGAAGAAGAAAAAAGACACACACACCTAATGCACACACACATACACACATAATTTATTGTATCAATTATACTAATATATTTTAAAAAATAAGACACCGACGTTCTAAAATTTTAATTCAAAAATCATGTATGAAAAAACTAAATTTATTAACAACTAAAATAATATAAAAAAATTAATTTGATGTGAATTTTAATAAGAAATAAAGAATTGAAAAAAAAATTAAACAATAAAATTAATATATATAGGGTGGGCGGGTGTGTGTATGTTTGGGGAGGGGGCGAGCGGCGCCTAGTTGCAAGCCAACCAGGACGGGAGCCTAGTTGGCTTGTGCAACCGGGTTGTAGATTTATATTAAAAAAAGAAAAAAAAGGCGGGGAGCCCGGGCGTTGGCACTGTGTAGGTAGGCCTCGCCATTACGGACTTGCACCGAGCCTTGCCTACCTACAAAAAAAAAAAAAAGAAAAAAAAAAATCTTGCAACTTTTAGCGAACCGGAGATCGTCGGAAAATTGAGAGTTAACTTTCAAACTCCTAAAAATTAAATTTCGGCATCATTTTTTTCCCAAACACCTCTAAATGACCAAAATAAAGTCAATAAACACATCTAAAACCTTTAAAATCATTTTAATGCACACAAAAACAAAGAAAAATACAAAATCAAATCGGATTTTTTTCTTTTTTTGGCTCCGATCTACCTCCTCTAATTATTTAATTGCTTAAAATCACCATGGACAAACTCATTTCTCAAAGATAAAAAAATCTAATGGATTTTCGCCGATCAAAGTGGCCTAAATGAACTTGGCCGGCGATCTCTCTCTCTCTCTTCTCTCAACCTTCTCTCTCCACCCAAGGATCAAAATGGATGAGCAAATGAACATGTGAATCGAAATATGAGTTCAAAAATATTAAAGACCAAATTGTAAAAAAATTATAAATAGTGAAAGTATCGGTGAATAATGAAATGTGAGTGTGTGCACGGTATTTCAAATAGTGCAACTACGGTGTTTAAATGTTTTACGTTAGTATATTAGTTAATTATAATTAGCAATTTATTTTACTATTAAAACTCTAAAAAACTTGATGATAAGGCCATAAATAACATAAAGCATTAAAATATAAAAATAATTAAATACATCAAATTATTAAATTGAATTATTAGTTAATTTTTTATTGTCTTATATTAATATTTTTTTATTCTTTTGAACAAACAATGATAATATTAAAAAATAATTTATAATTTTTTTGTATATGTATTGTTAATTTAAATTTATGTCACATATAATTGAAAATGACGGTTTAAAATAAGGGTTTATAATATAATATGAAGTGGAATTTTTTTTAATCAAGTAGTGCAACATATTTGGTCCCCTTTGTTTGCCATTCATTTGTTCTTCTACAGAATATTACCTTAGCATTTTATTTTCCTAAATAAATGTTTGGGATAGTCAATGGTGAGTGTTTAAGGTAATTTTTTTTTTTTTGGGGATCACCAAGGTAATTATATTCAAGTTAATATGGAGTGATATGTTATATTAAACTCTTGATTTTATATATTCAAAATATTAAAGAAAATTTTAAATACCCAATAAGTAATTAATAATATTTAATCTATTAATTTATTTTGAAAAGAAAGATTAAAAAATTAAAACTAAAAGTGATAAAAATATTTAATCAAAATTAATTTTGTTAATTTCTTTTCTATTTATCTATTTTTTATCTACTTTTGCTATAAAGTAAATATTATGAAGTATTCCTCAAGTAAGGTAAAATTTCTCTATTTGTATTTTGATAAGTGTAAATTAGTCCAATCATATATCATAAACTAAAAGACGCCTACCATGAAATACTTTTCAAAATCCAAACCATTAATTAATCCATCAGTCAAATATTTATTATTCAAAAAATAATAATTGTGACAAATTGATAGTCAATAATAGTTAATTATTGTAATAATTAGATAAATAAATTTGAACTTCAAAATATTCATGGACAATCTTCTAGCTATTCATGAATAGGATCCATTAAATTATAAATTTATAATGTTATTGGATAAAAAAAACTTTAATTTATATTTATTATAATAAATAATATCAATAATTATCGTAATTTTCAACGAATTTTCTAAAATATCCATCAACCGGATGCCCGGATTCTTGCTTAAAAAGCGGGTTGGTTCAATATTCCTGATAAATTAATGCATATGAAAGATTGATGAGATGGCGGGGTTAAGGTGAGATTGTGACATGGATAAGTTCAGGATAACCAGGAGATCAGCGATGGGACTTCTAAAATCTGTCACACCATCAACACGGATATATTTTGCCAGCTGGTACCGCATGATTCTTCTTGATTAGACCAAATATTCAATTTAATGATCATGGACCCTTGATTAGGGTTTAATTTTTTTTTTTTTTTAAAATGGCCTGCTCGCCAAGGCAGCTTGAGCTTGCGCGTCAGTCCTGGGCTGCTGCTCAACACGCACAAAAATAAAAAAAAAGGTTGCAATTTTCTACGAGCTCAAAGTCGTCGGAAGCTTTGTGAAAAAATCGAAGATTAAGTTTTATATTCATAAAAATTAAATTTTAACATCATTTTTCTTTCCAAACATCTCTAAATAATCGAAATAAAGCCAATAAATATATATAAAACCTTAAAAAAATTTTAATGTACATAAAAACAAAAAAAATTACAAATCAAATTGGAACTTTGTTTTCTTTTTTGGCTTCGATCTACCTCCTCTAATTGTTTAACGGCTTGAAACCACTATAGACAAACTCATCTCTCAAAGATAAAAAAATCTAATGGATTTTGATCGGCCAAATTGACCTAAATAAGCTTGGTCGACGATCTCTTTCTCCTCCGTTCTCTCTCTTCCTTCCCGCCTTCTCTCCGCACCTAGGATCAAAATGAATGAGAAAATGAAGATGTGGATTGAAATATTTGTTAAAAAATATCAAAGATCAAAGTGTAAAAAAACTATAAATAGTGAAAGAAATAGTGAAATGTGAGTGTGTGAACAATATTTGAAATAGTAAACCATCGTTTTGTTTTAGTTTGTTTTATTAATATATCAAATTTTAACATAATTTTTTTCTTGAATTATCAAAAGATTAATAAATGTTGTGATGAAAAAACTCGTCTGTTTTTTTACCATATTTTATTTTCTAAAAAATATCTTCTATTTGTAATTAAAACCACAACGAAAGTCAGGGGCTAACTGATACAACTAATTTTTTTGGATGAAATTGAGATATTATATAAGTCTAGGGGGAAAATTTAAAATTTCTCCTTAAAAAAAGTTCCAACATTACATCGGTATTTGCACTAGGGTTTAATGGCAAAATTGTCCTCAAACTATTATGATTTGACAATTTCAAACCTTTACTATAAATTTGAGTTAATTAAACCCTAAACTATTTTTTTTCCAAATGTGATCCATTATTTTTAATGATCAAAATATTCTAGTATTTTTTAAAAAAGAAATCGTTAACTTAGTTAAAATATGATTGACGTAAAATTACATAGTAATTATTCATTAGATTTTAAAATTAATGACACTTATAAAAAAAATTAAAAATACAAATAATCAAATAAAAAAATAAAAGGACCTATATTTAAATAAAAAATAAAATCCAAAATTTTGTAATCAAGTATTTTTATTAAATTCATGCTGACATAACCATTATATTGACTAGATTAGAAATAAAATAAAATATTTAAATATGATATTAACTAGATTGTCATTAATTTTAATTTTTTTCCTAATCAAGTATTTTTGTTAAATTTATTCTAACATAACCATTAAATTGAACCATCAGCATGCTGACTTGTCCATTATGTGAGCATGAACATTTTATTTTATTTTTAATCGAGGATTTGTACTTTTTCAATATTTAATTATATGAACTTTATTTTTTATTTGATTATCTATACTTTTAAAAAAATTATAAATGTTGTTAATTTTGAAATCTAACAAATTGTCATTATGCAATCTTATGTAAATCATATTTTGATTAAGTTAACTAATTTTTTTTAAAAACAAAACTAGAATGTTAACGGTCAAAGAGTTAACCGTTGATAGCCAAATATTTGATCATTAAAAATAACGAATAAGAATCATATTTGTCAAAAAAATAATAATTTGGAGTTTAATTAACTCAAATTGATAGATATAATGCGAGGAATTGAGAATCAACAGAGCTCGTTCATATAAACAAAACTTTTAAGATAGAATTAAGACACCTTATAGAAACGAGCAAGAAAATTAAAATGTGCTTTAATTTTATAAACTTTGGATGCAGAGACTAATTTTTTTTTTTTTTTTACTAGTCAATTTATAAATTTGTTATCCATGCAACTGGTATGAGAGAAAAAAAATATTTTCTTAGTCTCACGTGTGATTAAAACTCTAAATAAACAATTGGTTCTAATTAACCCCTTTATCTTAAAAATTGGTAGTTGTTGTCCTCTTCATCTACTGCCATTATGATGATTCATTAAGTTTACTACTATTCATTTGTTGTAATTATGATGATCCGTTAAGTTTATTATTTTTCGTTTGATATAATTATAGTTTTCTTAATAATCGAGACTCGTTAGTTGTTGTGGTGATTGTTAAAAGAATTTATAATACTTTGTGTTAATTTTTTTTTTTTAATATCATATGAGAATCAAAATCTCAAGATTTTTATTTTTAGCTTCTAAATTACTTTTAAAATGGTTTCTAAATTTTAGCAAATATATTTTTTTCTTGCCTTTTGAAATAAAAGCCCAAAAAGTTTAAAAGAAAAATAGAATAGAAAAAAAAAAAAAATCCAAGAGCTTAGCATTACCAAACAATATGAAAGGTATGGTTTGGTTTACAGATAAGACAGAAGAGACAAGACAGAAAAGATAAAAAATTATTGTGTTTGGTTCAGAATGCATGACATAAAATTTTTGTCTATATATCTCTATAGGTCAGAGATAAGATTGGACAAGTAAATACCTAATTTACCATTATGCATTGTTTTGTACATGCTATATAAGCTTAAGATATGAATTTGGAGACCTTTTTCTTTCCACTACATTATACATATTTTATATGTTTTTTTCTCTTCATTGAATTAAATTATCAAATAATAAATAAAGAACTTTATATATACTTTATTTTAATTAAATATTTTTTTCAAAATTGATTTAATAATATGATAGTCAATAACGGAACTAGGATGTTTTCTTGGGGAGCCTAGAAATTCATCTGCAACCACAAACACAAATAAAAATTGTATTTTTAAACACTAATGCTAATTATATATATATATAACTTCAAGGATAATAATTTTTGAAGTTTTTCATGTTACTTTTTTTCTTAATGTTTAGCATTAGTTGGCCAAATTGTACCGATGAGAGGAAGACATGCCTGTACCCCATAGGCCCATATGATATCCCATAAATAAAAAATCATAAAATGATGAAAACAAAAGTATAATTGGATTCAAAGGGAAAAAAAATACTGATATTATTTAAAATATTTCTTGAAAAATAAAACGAAGGAATACTTGAAAATAGACGTTGAAACTAAAGGGCACATGAATGATTTTATTGAAAACTTAAAAAAAAAAAAAAAAAAAATCCAAGCAATGGATTCTCATTTATTCACTCCAAATTAAAATTTCCATTCAGCAAAGTCTGATAATATATTGTCACTAAAGCGCCATGCGACTCTCAGGAAGACAACGGAGGAGTGTCTGCATACTTGAAAGTACCCATGTTTCCTGGGTATCGATCCCCTTTGGCAGCAATGGATTCGAGTTGAGCAATTTCTTCTTGCGTTAGTTTCACAGCCAAAGCTCCAAGGTTCTGGTTGAAGTTTTCTATCTTGGTAGTTCCAGGAATGGGACATACATCATCTCCTTGGTGATGGACCCACGCTAGGGCTAGTTGTGATGGGGTGCATCTTTTCCTTGCAGCGATCTCCTCAACCCTCTCAAAGAGCTGCTTGTTATGCTCTAGATTTTCAGACTGGAACCTGGGCAGTTGCTGTTCAATATTTGAAGGTTGGAACAACCATTTCAGTATCTAAACCAAAACCAAATCCTCAAAAGACAAGGAATTATCATAGTGGCTTCAAGTACTTGAATCTTGACCTTTTTGTTATTTAATTCTTTCTAGGTTGCTACTTCATAACTTAAAAAGAACTTTTAAAAAACCATGAGGAAACCTGGGAAAGAATATCTAGGACAGCTAAATGATCCAAAAGAACTTGCAAATAGGAAATTCTATATCTGCTTCTTTCATCAACACTCATCAGTTCCAAGAGTTTATATTTCAGTCTGGCCAACAGCAACCATGGTGCAAGGCAAATGCAAATATGGAAGAACTACCTACTACAAATGAAAGATTCCTGTGCTAGTCGAGTCTTTGAGGTAAAAAAAGACAATTCATGTTTGGAAGTATAGTCACCAACCTTTCTGAAGTCTCCTTCCGACAAGTTCTCAACCAGCTTAGGCCCTGAAGAAAAGAATCCTCGCCCCAAAGGACTGTATGCAACAATTCCAATGCCAAGTTCTCTGAGAAAATAGCAGAAGAGTAAATATCAGAATTTGGACTTTTCAGTCCTCTTTGCGCATTTCAACCAAACAAGTCTGTTACCAATTGATGACTGACCTGCAAGTAGGAACAATTTCTTCCTCCACATCTCTTGACCATAAGGACCATTCCAACTGCACAGCTGTTACAGGGTGAACAGCATGAGCTCGCCTGATTGTCGAAGCAGAAGCCTCCGACAGACCTATATACTTGATTTTACCCTCTGCAACCAATTTCTTGAGTTCCCCCATCTTTCAAGGACATGAAGAAAATAGTAATAATAATCAGAGCTTTTCAGAGATGCTGTTCTGAAGCTGCAATGCTTGTGAGTAAAAAGAGTACTTTTGGCTTCTAACTAGGAACGAGACACTAAGATTGTACTGCAGCTGAGCTATGGCCTCTAACATATAGTTATACCACAGGAAAAGGTTACGCAATAACACAGATCGAGTTTGATCCCCAAGAGTGGACAAGTTTATCCTGCAAAATTTCCTCTAACCAGTGTTTCCATTTCCCATATCAAAAACTCGATCGCTTATCCTAATTCCTACAATACAAAAAGCGCTCATCCTATCTCTCAATCTGATCTAGACATTACTTTCCCGACCTTTACTTTTCAATACCATCCAGTAATGTATACAGATCAACTGTAAAACAAAATTCAAACTCAAATGAGAGATCAGGCATAAGAGACAAACCGTGACTTCAATTGGAAGGCTCGTATCGATGCGATGTTGGTAATAAAGATCTATGCAATCAACTTGAAGCCTCTTCAAACTCCCTTCACAAGCAATTCTCACATATGCTGGATCACCGCGAATTTCCCATTTCCCATCCTTGGTGCTCACACCAAATTTGGTAGCTAATTCCACTTTCTTTCTCATCTCTCCCTTCAAAGCCTGCAGTTACCCAAGTCCGAAGAATAAAAACAAATTGATAGGGTAGCATAAATTGAAACAGAGATTGACCGGTGATCCATCCACCGATAATTAATGGATAGAGACCTAACCTTGCCGAGAAGTATTTCGTTGGTGTGCGGTCCATAGATATCGGAGGTGTCGAGGAAGGTGACCCCATTGTTGATTGCATGGTGGATGAGGGGGATCATGTCAGCTTCAGGCTTTGGAGGGCCGTAGCCTGAAGACATGCCCATGCACCCAAGTCCTTGTGCCGATACTTCAAGTCCCTGCGACCCCAGCTTGATCCTCTTCACCACAGACGATGATGCCATTTCTTTGCTTAATTTTTTCCTGCTTTATTCGATAATATATATCCGGAACAAACTTGATTCTTCTCGGCCTGCACCTGATCTTGATCTTATTTGCAGTCTTGTATATTTACGAAAACGTTAACTTATTGCTATTGCTGACTGCTTTGTTTGGCCGGCGCACAAAATGAAAGAAAACTGAGCAGATCGATCGTCAGCAATACTATTATTGCATGTCCTCCTCCTATGAGCTTACGCAATCAAGCTTTGACTGAATTCAACCTTTATTTGAATTTATAATTAAACAGAAAATAATAATAAATAAATAAAAACTCTTTGAAATTCAAGAAACTGGCAGAATCAGAGGTGTCTGGTGTGAGTAATTATGGTTTTTTTCTTTTTTTTACTTAATAAAAATAAATCAAGGGTTGAAAATATATGTAGAATTGAAACTTTGATACATAAGCAAATGTATAATTTTCCAATGCATTAAATATTAGAAAGTTCCTCCATTCATTTCTATTTTTGACTTTTCATGTTCGATGAGGTAAGATAGGCAAATAAAAATTATGAAAAATAGAATAAAAATACTGTTTATTACAACTGAATTTTTAAGTGATTAATTAAATTATTAAATAATAAATAAATATGAAGACCTACTTATTTTCCGTATCTGTTATATTTTAGATTATAAAAAAGGATCACATTAAAATAAACTTGAAGAAAAATAAAGGCAACATTTATTATATAAATTTAATAATGAAATATCATCACAGAAGCAGTCAAAAAGTGCAGATTGGAATTTATCCTAGTGAACTTCTCCTCTCTCTCTCTCTCTCTGTTTTTTTTTTTCCTCCTTCAGTCAATCCAATATGTGAAATTGCAATACGGATTAGCTTTCATTTCTCTATAAATCAATGAAACGATCCCACTCTTTTTCCACTCCAATCCCAGATAATTTCATCTTCCAACTATTCTCTTCTGCAAAACCGTGACTAGGATCCCTCCCCTTCAAGATATTCTTTCTCAGTTTTCCTATTCTATTCAGGACACCCTTCAATGCTATGTCAAATGCATCTTCCAGTGTCTCTAATTTAGACCTGGGATCTGCATATATTACTTTTGGGATCAGCTTTATTACCTCCTCTCTCATTGCCAATATTTCATCTTCTGAAACTTGAAGTAGTACCTGCTTGATGTTGACAAACCCCTCTTTCATTAAGTCCATTGGTATGAACACAGAATATTTCCAGTAACTCCTCCGAAAATGCCATGTATATTGCCCGTAAGCAGAGAATGGATGGAAGAAAACTGGAATGCAACCGGCCAAAATCGAATCGAAAGTCGATCTCCTAGTGAGTGAATCCCCGGGAGGTTGTAAGCAGAAAACTGAGTCTTGAAACACTTTCATCACTTCAACCGGATCATCACATCTGCTTTTGCCAGAAGAACAACCAAGAAAATTGCATGTCCTCCTTGAAGCTAAGCATTGGTTGATAATCTCGCCTCGTATAGAATCATTCACACCAGGTCGCGGGGCGCCGGCAAAGGCAAACAAGTAGCGTCTGTTACGATCCAGCATTCTGTTTTGCCACTGGAGTACCTCATTGTCACTTGAAGGATGGAAATATGTGGGATATGGTATTGCAAACTCATTGCTCCATGAGGTTGTTTCAATTGTCAACATTGTCAGGTTCATAGATTCAGGACAGGACATAAGCTTGCTACCCCAATCATCGTCAGATTGTCTTCGAAAATCCCAACCAACCCTACTCGAAACAAAGAAATGGTCTCTACCCCACATCCTTTTCCATTCGTGCTGCTGCGCAAGCCACTTGACAAGATCAGAACCTAAAGAGTCTCTCTTTGATATGGTGTCCCAAAGGTAGCGACCGACATCGGAGCCAGCATAGAACGGCACATAAATGGCATCGGCGAACGAGGAGTTATTAGTCAAACACTTGTATCTCTTCATCCTCTCGTGAAATATGACTTCTAAAAGAAATTGGTTGGTTGCAAACCAACCCTTTTCGGACAGAACCCCATTAGAATTCTCAACCTGAGGACCAAGCCCCAAGTTCTTCAAGTACGGACACATGTCGAACCATTTCACAAGTGATGAGCAATTTTTTAGTACATCATCATTGAATCGGCTAGGAAGATGATGAGCATATATGTAACGACCCTTGCAAGAATCTTCTATCTTGGTTCTTGCAGCCAATGTAGTCTTCTTGTTCCGAGTAAGATTATTTACTTGATCAAGAGACTGAAATACTTCACTAAAAGGATTGTCAGTATCAACTGATGGATCAGGAGAAGTGCTTTGATTGAATATTTGAGGGACATCAAGAGAGCAATTTGATTTTTGGATATGCGAGCAGTTATTGGAATCGACAAAGTTGCTGATTAAATAGGTGGCCCTGTTTCCTCCAAGGGCACTTAAAACAGCATAATCAAAAGCGTAAAAGAACACAATGAACGTAGACAAGGCAACGAGGAAGACAAACCAATTTCGGGCACTGACTGGTTTATCCATTCTCTCAAATCTCAACAGCGCAGCATCTTCCAATCAGCGAAAAAAAAATCCCAATAAACCAAAGAAAGAACTAAAACACAAAAAACCTTACGTCTTGAATAACTGAATATGCAGCAAGAGTACAATATAGTATTTACAGAGTGAGCAAGAGAATTTTATGAGAAAAACGATAAAAAGAGGTACTAGATGCTGGATTTGCCTCTCTCTTTTTGCAGTGATGACTAAGGTACCTTTTCCGATGCCAGTTCTGCTGCGGAACTGCTTAATTGATAGAGCTTTTATATATATTTCTGAGCCTTATAATTTTATTTTATTTATAGAAAATAGATAATTGATCTGATGCCAGATGCAAAGGGTTCGTAACGCATTAAAAGCATGGAACTAGTTAAGGAAACCTTGTGACCCCTCATGGAAACCTGAGAGGGTGCAGTATCTTTATCATTAAAAGCAATCATAAATTTCCTTTTCTGTCTTCGTATAGGTTTTCCTTGTTTAATGCGAGTGCAAGATCACCCTACTGTAAATGTGTGGTTGCGTTTACGACCAACAGATTATGATTCATTTTAGAGATTTTTAGTGAATGATTCTGGTTCATATGGAGAATAGAATTTGATAAGAAAAGAAAGTAGATAGTATAAAATCTCTATTTTTTTAGGCAAGTAGTTACTCTATATACATACACCAAACTTCATGTCAATTGCTTTCCCCAAAAAAAGGATTTTTTTTTTGTTTTGTGTTAACCTCGTTCCTTTGTTAACTTTTGATCTAACGATCTTAATTATTTTTTTCTATCTTAATCTCATTCTACTACCTTGTTTTTCTGTCTTAATTTTTTTTATTGAATTTAAATAAATTAATTAATTAAAAAATAGAAAAAAATAAAGATAAAATATTTTTTTAATCCAAAGCATCGTTTATAGGCTAAAATTTATCTCTAGTAAACAAATTTTGAGTATAAAATAAAATGTTTATACTAGTATTTTTTTATAAAAAAATGTTTCTATTATAGTAAGCAAATATTGAGTATAAAATAAAATATTTGAAGTATTTTCTAAATAAAAAAGAGATTTTTTGTTAAATTTTTAAACTTTTGAATGATATTTATAATTTTATAATATTTCAAACAAATCTATTATAATTTACTTATTTTAATTTTAAAAACTTCTTAATTTGACTAAAAAATGGGAATATAATTTTATTTTATTTTTTTAGTATTGGACCCAAAGACTAACGAATTTCTTAATTTGACTAAAATTTGCAAGAAAATTTATATTCTCACTTTTGAAGCAATATAAAATTATAATAAACTCTTTTGAGGTAATATAAAATTATAAATATCATTAAAAAATTTAACTAGAAATATATTCATATTTAAAAAAATACTATAAATATTTTATTTTATACTCAAAATTTACTTTCAATCATAAAGATAAATTTAAACCAATGAAAGATATTTTAGATAAAAAAATATTTTTTTATTTTTTTACTTTCAAATTTTAAAAAGAATGACAGGATATATCTAAACCTTTTTTTTTAATTGATTTATTTAAATTCTGTAAGAAAAAAAAGATTAAGATGAAAAAATAAAGTAGAAATATGAGACTAAGACAAGAAAGCAAAAAATAAGTTAACACTGTTAGTTCAAAATGTAACTCAAAACGAGATTAAAATAAAAATTAAAGGTAAAGAGATGAACTTAAGAAAAATAAAATAAAATAAAACACAATAAAAATAACAGAAAAGAAAGAGTAGAAGGACCCCAATAACTATAATTAAAAGAAAAAACCATATAGTTCAATTATAACATCCAAACGCACTTACTTGTTTTGATGTGGGGTAAATGCAATGCTTGGTAGGGTTTTTATTTTATTATTATTATTTTATTTAACAGCAAACATACCCATATACATATGTGGGTCACAAACGATTTATCATACATACACAACCTCCATTAATTGATGACTAGAGGAGGTACCTGCTTGGTACTCGTTTATAGAATAATTCAGATTGAAATTGATTTCCTGGAGGCTATTCGGGTTATTTAGGAGCCAAATCCCGTTTCTCATCCTTGCTATTCTCTTGTCCTTCACATACAGTCGTCATGCAACCTGAGAAAGTTCCATACAACACACTTTACGTGAAAGGAATAATTATGCTGGTTTTATGGCAATATGGGGTTTTAATGGAGTCTTGTTTTATCCATTTTCCAAAAAAAAAACTTTCAATATGAAACACATTTGTATTTTTGAAAAACTATTAAGTACATCAAGAGTTGTATTGAAGCATAGCGGCAGTGGAGCAAAGGGCCAAGCAGAAGGCCTGACCAGTGAATAAATTTGCTACTAATAGATCTTGCCAGAGGCAGGAAGTTTGCATATTGCAAAGAACCCAATCACAAATAGAAACTCTTACTTCAACATAAGCCTCAACTCTTACTGCCTAATCAGACTTAATGACAATGAAATTTCCCCCCAACGACAAAACCCCAACAAGACCTTTCTATTGAAGCATAATGAGCAGAAGCAACCAGCAGAAACTACTTCCTTTTTTTTCAGTACACTTGAAAATTGAAAGCCAGCAAATAAAAAGGCTAGAAAAAAGTGAAAAATTGAAAAGAGAAAGATAAGAATGATATTCTAGAAAGGATGGCTTTTTGCGATAAACATACAAACATTTAACATGACATAAAATCTGAACCCTTTTCCTTTTTCCAACATAATTGAAAGGCTGACCATGAATTCTGATCCGATTCCAAGTTATATATGTAAGCATTATCCATCAAAACTGGCAACCATGAGGAAAAGACTAGTTAAATATCATAAATCACTTACAAATAATTTGACAGATTATACGCAGTTCTTCAGAGAATCTCCAGCTCCCTGGAAGAAGCAATATGAGAGTGCAAAATCAGCGACAAATATACCAACCAGCGAGATAACCACAGCTGAAGTTGTTGACTCCCCAACACCTTTAGCACCTCCCAATGTTGTAACTCCCCATGCACAGCTCACTATAGATATGATGGCGCCAAAAACCCCTGACTTGATCATTGCACTAATTAAATCCCATGAATTTAGAGCTCTCTGAGCTGAATCCAATATAATGTTGAGGTTAATCCCATAGACACTGTCAGCCAGCAAGCCACTGGATGCCAACCCCACTGTGAAACACATCAAAGTCAAGAAAGGGAGAGCAAGACAGGAAGCAATAACTCTTGGAGTTACCAAGTAATCAACCGGGTCTGCTCCAAGAACCCTTAATGTGTCAGTTTGCTCAGAAACCTGCATTGTTCCCAACTCCGCAGCAAACGCACTGCCGATACGCCCAGCAACCACAATTGATGTGACCACAGGACTCAGCTCCCTTGAAAAGGCTAGAGCTAATACCCCACCAATAGATCTGTTTAATCCTAATCTAGTAAACTCTCTAACAAATTGGATGGTAAAAGCCATGCCAACAAATGCAGAGGTCAAGAGACAGACCCCAACTGATCTAGGCCCAACCCTCTCCAGCTGTTGCAGAGTATTCTTCCAGTGAATTTTTCCCCTTAAACTCCTGATAATTACCTGACCTGCCAAGACAAGAACAGATAATCCCCTCCAAAGGTAATTCGGGGGTGACCATTTACTCAAGAATTTCTCTCCTTCGGAACTGGGTGCATGGTTGGTATTTGTGTCCTCTTCCGACATTGACACAGATAGATGGCCATCATCCATGTTCGGCATCACAAAAGGTTTGTTTTGCCGAACAGTTGATATAAATTTATATATGTGACATTGCCCACTGAAACCAAGTTGACTGAATTTCATTGATTTCATCTTTATGCACCCATTGGGTTTTACATAGCTTCTTCTGCAATATGTTAAAGCTTCAATTGAAATAAAAAGAAAGTGATAGAATCCATTATTCGTTCAAAACGCAAAAGAGAAACTTGGGGATATACCTGTTTGAGGAGTAACAAATTGAGTGAAAATGAGAAGCTGTTTGCATTTTTTTCTTTCCTCTGGCTTTCTTGCAAATAATGTAATTTCAGATCACTGCAGAGACCAGGGGTGCCGCAGCAAACCAGGAGGAAATTTGGCTAACGTCAGACACACAACTTTTTCCACAACTAAATACAATCACATTCAAGTGAAGCAGGTTGTCCTTGAAAATCTGACATTACACATCACAGACGCATAATAAATATATAACACATTAAGAATCTTAAACCAGGAGAAGATTCCCATTTTCCGACTGTCAAAAACGTAAAAACTTTTAACTCTGGGAATTAAACATACAGTCCAAAAATCAAGAAGGAAACAGCTAGAATTTTCAAAAATTAACACTCCTTGAGAATCATTACCTTTTTTTGGCTTTCCTACAACTATTCAGCTTTTCTCCAGAAGAAATCTTTTTAACCAATGTTATATGTTAAAATGCTAAAATGCTACTGCAATGTTGAAAGCTTTAGAGAACAAGCCTGCTAAAAACAAAATATTAATGATAATAATAATTCATCTAGCTCTAAAGTCAGAAGGCAGAAAATCAACGAACAAAAATGGTATTGAGATGAAAGGATGCCTTATCCTCCTCTTATCATTTAATTTTCTCCTCCTTGATCACAAATTTATTATCATTTGTTAATTAAGCCTCTATTTCTGCTCAATTAGTTTAATTGATAAAAATTTATGCTAAATTAGTAAAACCATAAAATTAATCATTGATGTCATTATTCTATACACAGAGAAAGAGTATCTTGGATAATATTCTATGACAAAAATATCCATTCAGAGAATATCTTATAGCGATATTACATACCTAGAAGTAATTGTAGATGGTGATTTTGGCAGACCCTCCACCTCCTCCTCCTAGGAAGCAAGAGAGTTCCGCGGCAACTTTCCCTCACTGTGTCTCTTTAGTTGGTATGAGAAGACGGGTGAGGATTTAGGATCCATTTGGCTTCGCGGTCAAGTACGGCTGGAAACGCAAAGAGTTAATGATAACTTAGTACATGTAGTTTAACAAAACTAAATAATTAATCCTTATGATTTCCAAAACTATATACTTAATCTTTATGTCTTAAAATTCACTTATAATTTAATCTTTTTATCTATTTCATGACATTTTCTAATTATTTTGATTTTTTATTTTAAAAAAATAGAAAAGGTGAAAAAAGAAGTAGATGCGATGGAGAGACTGATGAATAAATAATATTTTTTTGGAACAAAATAATACTAAATTATGTTTAGTCTACATTGGTAAAAAGTAATTTAATTATTTTTTATACTATAAAAATTAATTAATTTGCGTTGATTTTTTTTTATATAAACTACAAGGATTAAATTATAATTAACTCAAAAGAAAAATATATTGTTGATTGTTTATATATATACTAGTTCGATATTCATGTTATGCTACGATCGGACAATCATTATATATTTAAGATCAATAATTCATATAGTATGATGCGAATAGAAATCTTGTTTCGATAATTAATGTAAATCAAATTTATTTATTATGCAAATTATTTGATTTATATCTATTTATTAACAAAATAATCAATAATATTAACATAAAAAAATTTATTTGAATAATTAAGAGGTTTTAAAAATATATATATTATTTCAATTATTTTATTTAAAAAATACTGATTTTATTACATAAAAAAGAATAAATAATTAATATTAAGTGTACATATACATAGTTAATTTTTAACAAAACTAATTATTCAAAACATATATACATACATACATTATGATCATACTTAGCAGATTTAAAATATATAATATAAAAAAAAAAAAAAAAACTCATCCAAGTTGTATAAGATGTATTAAAGTCAATATATTGAAATAAAAACTACTACAAAATTAGTTTTGATAAGTTTTAATTATATATTAAAAAAAGTAAATAAAACCTATGAATTCTACTTTTTAATTGATTATTAAAATATTTTTTTAAATAAAGAAGTTGAGCTAAATTATCCAAGGCACACTTATATATATATATATATATATATATAATTTTAAAACATATCATATATTTTTTATTACCGTCAAACTTTACGAAAAATTAAAAAAAAATAAGAACATATTTTTTATAATTTTTACACATAATTTAATAGCTCATGATGTGCTACGTACATACCACAAAAAAAAAAAAAAAAAAAAAAAAAAAAAAGCGAAAAAGGCTCCATGCATTGTCCAGAAAAGTGAAGAAGTGAAAGGCCATTGATGTAGAGCATTGAATGCTCTAGCAAACAAAAAAAGAAAATGACAAAAAAGGCATAAAGGCAGGAAAAGATGAAAAGTAAAAGGCCAAGAAGTAATATAACATAATTTGTTAATGACATAAAAACAATTAAATGAAAAATAAATGGCATGAAAGCAATTGAATGAAAAATAAAAGAGCCAAAAACCAACAATTTTGCATAACAATAAAAACCACTCAGTCGATTACTTAATTCTGAATAAATAAATAAAATCTTGTAATAATTAGCTTATCCAATGTCTAAGGACAAAATGCATCGCATGCAAAAAAGAACCAACGGCTGAGATGCAATAAAATAAACAATATAGTTGAAATAAGTCTTGCTCCAAAGTCTACGTAAGTCACAATGTACAGTAAATGAATAATAAATGACCTGGTTCTTTTAGTTTTTTTGTAATATCTGAAATTTTTAATCAATGAATAATAAATAAAATAGGATATAAATATTGTCAAATCTGATATAAAATATAAATATTATATACCCACATATTTATATAAAATATTTGTAGTTTTGTCATTCAATATATATATATATATATTGAATAATAAATATCTGAAATCCAGAATGAATATAAATATCTAAATTTTTTAGATGAAAAGTTAGGGATAGTATATATTAGTTTGATTTTTTGAATATTAGAATGCATACACTAAAAAAGGAATCCATGAGTATTTATTGCCATTCCTGGTTAAAGGTTATGGTCAGTTTATGACTTATGAACACTCAATTCTTTTTGAGGAACGAATTCTGAAAAAAAAATGTATTTTAGGAAAATTTCATTCAAAGGGAGGAAAAAAAAATAAAAATAAAATCAATTCTGGTGTGGGAAGGGGATCTCGTTCTCCTTTTGTTGCATCCCGTCACGTGAGATATTGTACGAATGTTGGAATCATTTTCGTAAAAAAATGAGCGGACCTTACGTCTCTTAACAAATGAAATTATACAAATAACCCAACCCATCAAATATATATCCCATGCTTTGATCGAGTTCTTAAGAAGAAGATTCATCATTGAATCTTAAGTTTTCTATTAGTTTCTTACAAAAATAGTAATTATATATTTTTTTAATCCTATCTTTAATAATGTGTTTGAAAATATTTTTCAAATACATTTGAAATGAAAAATATAAAATATTAATTTAAGGAAAAAACTACATAATAAATACATCAACTTTGAATGTTTTCTTAATTGAACACATCTATTTTTATTTTTTTCGTTTTAATATATTAATAATGTCATTCAAGTATAAAATCGATGACATTTTCAAAAAAAAAATTGATATACGAAAATTTAAAAAAAAAATAAAAATTGATGTACTCAATGGAGAAAAAAAAAGTTCAAAATTGATGTACATATGTATTTTTCCATTAATTTAATGGTTTTATATGTTATGTCAAAATTCTTTTAAAAAAATATTTGAAAAAGTATAAAATTTGATGTTAGTTTAGCAAAATTACTTGATAGTATTTCAATGTCGTTTGGTTATCGAAAATGAAATGTTTAAATTGAAAATTTAAGAATCAAAATGATATTTATATTCTCAAACCGTATTTAGAATAGTCATAAAAATTCAAAATGAAATTTAAAATTTTTAATATCTAATTTTTAAAATAAATAAGAATAATGATTACAATTAGCAATAATAATTTTATCAATTATGATGATAGTAAAATTGTAACACCTCCGACTTAAGACCTATATAGGCCGAGAGTATTATCCGGCGTTAAGTACATTTTAAGTACAATAAATACAAGCCAATAAGCCTTCTCTCCTTATCTTACGAATTATCGGTGAAAGTGGTGGTTTTCGTTTGACGTCCCTAATAAATGAGAAATAATAGGTCCAAATTAATTAAAACTCGGGGATAATTTTTTTTGAAAATTCCTCAAACACCAATTAATACTCCTACTATATGTGTAGAAATATTAAATATCAAGATTGGGTCAAAAACTCATATTCTTGGAATCTAATTAAATAAAATACCTTATATCAAAGTGAATAGTTCCATGTCTTTTATTTTTCTTAAATTCCTTTAAAAATTCACATTTAATTTAAAATATAAATATTCAATGTAAAAATAATCAATAAAAATTAGTAGAATAAATTATCAATATTTTCATCTCAGAACTAATTTAATTAGAATTTAAATAATTTTATTAGAAAATATTGATAATACTTTAAACCATCGAATCTTGATTTAATACTATTACTTAAATAAAATTCATTAGGATAGAATTTCAATTAATTAATTCAACTGAAAACTTAATAAATGCAATTAGACCTTTAATTAGATATTTGACCATTCAAAATAATTTTTGGAATTATGGAACTTTGGTTCCAATTAATTTAAACGTACTAATTAATCTATCCCATCAAATTCATTTCTTCTTTGTCTATTACATTATATTTAATCATTTAACCATTATAACTCTTTTTACCTTACTATTTTCATTCCATACCTTTTACCATTAAATATTTAGTTACTAAATCCATTAACCATTTAACCTCAAATTAATTTCATTACTTACTATATTAATTTCTTAAGTCCAATTCAATAAATTTAGTAGACAATTAATTTCTTAAACTACTAAACTAAACAATTAAGGTATTATTTGGTAATCGAAATGAAACACCTATAATGGAAATGAAGGAATTGGAATGAGAATCAAGGAATCGAATGATAATCTAAATCCAATTACTGCGTTTGTTATCTTACTATTGAAAATTGAAATGAAATACTTGGAATAACAATTATTATGTTTGGTATAGACAAATAAGAATTGAAATGATATCATATATTTACCGTTGTATCCTTCAATATCCACAATAAATTTTATCACAAAAGCAATTAAAATTCAAAAAAAAAATTATAGGAAGATTTTTTTATTTTTCTTTAAAAAATAAGCTAATTGTTTTATCCATAATTTTTTTGATACATTATATATATTGTTTTCCACTAAGATTGAATTTTTAACAATAAACATTTAGGCTACGTTGTTATATTTTTCTACTTGATCTACTTTAGATAGTATATTCTGTGAATGCATTATATATATGATTTTCCTACAAATTATTAGTAATTTTTTTTCTTAAAAATTATAATTTTCCTACTTTATGGA
Organism: Dovyalis caffra; assembly: GCA_963924115.1. Lineage (NCBI taxonomy): Eukaryota > Viridiplantae > Streptophyta > Magnoliopsida > Malpighiales > Salicaceae > Dovyalis > Dovyalis caffra. The sequence goes on from CAWUPB010001173.1 coordinate 24,823,184, forward strand.
GATGCTATTTAATTCTCTCTTATAGAACATTCAACTTTCCTTTAGGCTACATTATTATATTTCCTACTCGGTCTACTTTAGATTGTATATTTTGCGAATGCATTATATATGTGATTTTTCTAAAAACTTAGTAATTTTTTTCTTAAAAATTATAATTTTCCTACTTAATGGAGATGCGGTTTAGTTTTTTCTTATAAAATATTCAACTTTCCTAGCACAACCCCACTTTCCTTGTTGTACTTCACGTAACCATCATTATTTTTTAAGTTAGATGCTGATGAATATGGCAGGTGGGAGTAAGTAAAATTAATATATAGTATTGAAGAATTATTGTTATTGTTTTTAGTATATAGCTATCCTTAGATTATAGTAATAAATTCAAGTAGACTATGGTTCCAATTACATGTTGTCATCAGAAAATTATGGTTTAAAAAGAGATGGAATTGTGTAATTTAATATTTCCATTTGGAAGAAAGCTACAGTAGATAAAATATTGACTAGTTTTGTTTTTTGTACAATTCATAGTTTTAATGTCTTTATTCGGATAATACTAGCAATCCCAGCGTCTGGGTTTCATTTACCTAGTTTTTATTCTGTTTTTTATTTTCCCAAACACTTTCCAAGCAAGAAAGACATTTTTTTTTAATAGGTCCAACATATCCAAAGTGAATGTTGACATTAAAGTCTCAATAATGCAATCAATTGTAGTAACAACTCAAAAAAAATCTCAAAAAAATAAAAAATATCAGCATAATGATACTTTCTAAATAGTACCTAAACTATTAAAAAATCCCTAAAACAATTATGAAATTTTTAATTCAACTACTACTAATTTTAAATTTTAACTAATAGACCCAATCTCGAGTGCATGCAAATATTACCTTGTAATCATCCGAGATACGAAAAAATACTTTAACTTTCTTATCATCTTGACCAATAATACTTGTTGCTTTAACCAATTCAGCTGGAGAAAGTCTTTAAAGGTTCACTCAAAAACTTTGCTTCTTTTTTCACTCATAGCATATGTCGATTCCTTATCGACCTTAACTAAACTTTTGATAGACTTTGATAGCTCCATAAACTCGATTGTAGAGGATTAGTTACTCCAAATTTCCTCTTATATTTTGCTTTTCTAGCTTCGGATGAATGGGTTGCATCTTGACTTATAAAATTTATCTTTGTTGAGTGAATATGTCTCATTCGCATCTCCATCATCTATATTGTTATTTGTTTGGTTGTTTTCTATAATTTCTTCTTCTCCAGGACCTCGAGTAGCCCTATCTTTTACATAAATTTAACATAATTTATCAAAAATGGAACAAAGGCTTCATATGTAACATTGATGCTCTATCGCGACTCTACACAATAACATTGTGTTAATAAATTGAACAAAAAAATTTAATATTTAATAATAACTTGGAATAAAGAAAAAAGAAAAAATGAACTATAAAACCTCTCCAATCAACTACATGAGAGACTAACTATATATAAATGAACTATACCTTTGCCCATCTTGCAAAAATTGATTTATCTCCATTTTTTTTATCATCATCCCATCCAAATCCACTTGCCATTTTTTTTTAATCTCCAATATATAGCCAAGTTGCTTTTTTACTATGTTAATCTTTGACTCAATATGTGATTTGCCTTTAATACCACATCCCGATAGTTTTTTCTTCCACGAGCTTCTCAACATGTCCATTTTTATAACTAGTATTAACTTTACAACTAATGCCAACTAATTGCAAAAGGATATCAACTAACACAAATTCTTCTTGGCTATTCTAGTTTCTTTTATTCCTGCCCCTTCCTTGAACACGTTCATGCTACAAGTTAACTTGTTGCACTTCTAAATTTTCCATCTAAGTAATAAAAAATATATATGCAAAACAATTACATATTATCCATACCATATTTGAAATAAACAAATATCTATATCACCAATCAAATAATATAATTATTAATATATCAATAGATGAAAGCATAATTTAAAAAAATCAAATTAAACAAAATCCCTATACAAAATAAAAACAATAAAAAAACTATGAATATTATTCATTTTATCTTCTAGCTCTCCACGAATCATACATTGTTCTAGCTAGATTATCCCTAAAAGTAGTCCATTGGTTTGTTATTTCAATAGTAGCAATATATTAGTATTTTCTTCTAATAAGGTATTTAAATATTGCTTCATTGGGTCAACTCTCATTTGTTGTCGAATAAGATTGTGAATATAGCTACATGCTAATATGACATTAACTTGTATAGCAATGGGACATTAAGTTGAATGTCTAAATGTTTTCCACTATAACTTTAACAACTCAAATGTTCTCTCAATCACATTTCTTGTTGTTGAATGTTTCATATTAAAAAAATCTTCTATAGTTTATTTGGATGATGCCCCATTCTCCATTCATTAAGATGGTAACGCTAACCTCTATAAGGGGCAAGAAATCCTTCATGATTCTTATAGCCAATATGAACAAGATAATAGAAACCTAATAAATAAAAAATTAAATATTAATTAGCGTAATATGTAAGGTTGATATATAATATATCTTAACCCTATGAACTTTCAATCCATTTCTCCCGGTTAAAGCATCTCGAAGCGCTCTTCCATCAGCACATGAACCTTCCGAACCAGGCAAAATATATATAAATTGCATATCTTAAGAACACGAGCCTAGGACATTTTTTTGTAATTTCATTCTTTCTTGTGCGATATCGTGGCTTGTCGAGTACTAATACATTTACTCTAATGAATGTGCCATCTAAAGCTCCTAAGCAATTCTAAAATGAACATAAAACTAAAGCTAAATTAATAGAAATTTACTTTAATTATTAGAAAAATTATGGACACAAGACGACCACCTCAAACCACTTCCATTAGGGGTGATCATTCAATTAAACGATTTGGTTAAGCTTAATTCGGTTTGACTTTCGGTTAACTAAATTAGAAAAAAAAAGCCGAAACCGAACTAAAATTAATTCAATTAATTCGGTTTGAAACCAAATTATTTCGGTTCGATTTTGAAATAATTTGGTTTAACTAAATTTTTTTCGTAAAAAATAAAAACCGGATATGTATTTGGATTCTCTAACTAGTTACTTTACCATATATGTCGGTTATATAGTTGGTTAAGCTATTGTGAAATTCAACATTTTATATTCTTATAAATGATTATAATTTAACTAAACGACATGATTTGCTAGATATTCACCAAAAAAATGTAGCAAATACAAAGGAAATGGATGCTTATTTTAGTTAAACGGATGCAAACCATTCCCATCATGGAAGAAACAACATGCTAACAGACATCTTTGTTTGCTCCGATTATAGACCATTTAATGCCAAAGGATAAGACAAAAAATCCTCTGCTAAACCATATATTGGTTCACTACATACACCACTCATAAACCATTCAAAACCAAGTCATAACTAAAGAGAAACATTTCGAACATTCTAAAGGTCAAAATTGCAACATTTTAAAGGGCACGCAGATTTGAAAGGCAAACCTTTAAATATTATAAACACAAAATTATGAGCAGAGGTAGTATATAAACCTCAAATGGTGCATGTGTAGAGTTACTATACTTGCCTACTTAATAACTTCCTTCACTCGTATAGTCTATACTAGTCGATAACATTATAAAGTTTAACACGAGGTTCACAAAACAATTCCAATTCATTTGTTTGGCTTTACTTTTCATTTTGGGAGCTTGGCCTACTAGATCCATAGACCATAGTCGATACCACTTTAGAACTCGCTTTAAGTATATAAGGAAGGTTAGGGTCTCGGCAAAGATGACTTAATATTTTTACCATAACAAATCTTTATCGGTATCACCGATTTCGGAATAGGGTAATTAAACCTGCATCACTACTTTGGAGCGGGAAATTTTAACCGACCAAGCAAACATTCAATCCTTACAACATGTACGCATCCCTTGGTTTAGTTTAAATGATCCAGCGAGACATTCAATTCATATAAGGCGTACATATCCCTTGGGTAGCTGAAAATGAAGGAAAACATTTGGGTACCCTAAAGGAAGATAACATAATTCAGGTATGACAACCAAAAGCCAACATTGATTGAAGGCCATAAAGAATGCCAACAACTAGGCTCAAATCCAAGCAAACATAAAAGAAACAGCTATGGAAACAAGAAAAAATTAAGACATAGCAAACTAAGCAAAACACCGAGGCCATCAACATAAACCAAATACACAAAGAGAATTAAAGTTGCTACTGCATTCATAAGATTATAATGGAACTCCAAACAGAAATGGGTAACTCTCCGTCACGTACATCAAACAAAACATAAGTATCATGTCTAAAAATATAAGACATAGCAAACTAAGCAAAGCATCGAGCCGTCAACATAAACCAAATACACGGGGCGAATTAAAGTAATGTGTAATGACAAGGGCTACATGATAATTAAAAAGCAAGAGGAAATTAGAGCCAAACCGAGTTTTACTTACTTTAAAGACATATCAAATTCTCTACCATCAAGGAAGTACAAACCAAACTGTCCACCTTAATGATTCAATCCATCATTAGAGAAATAATGAACAACAAATTAACTTATCAAGAGGGACCATCAATCACCACATAAGAGGAAATCAAGGGAAACAAGATAGACTTTCATATAGACACGTTACTAGGAATTCAACCCCTACATTCTTTTGTCAATACATTATTGTTATTAGTAAAATGAAAAAAATAAAAGAAATTGGCCTTAGGAGAGCTCCGAGAAGAGGAAGTCGAGAAGACACGAAGAGGTAGGAGCGGTAAGAGCCGAGGCGACTGAGTAGGAAGAGGAGGGTGGTTATGACTAATGAGGATGATCGTGACTCCATGAGATCGAAGGAAGATAAGCAAACTAGAACCTAGAGGGATAGAATGGAGAAGAAGGGAATGAAGCCGAAGGAGCCAAGGAGGTTTGGCCATTTGGGAAGAAGACAAGCGAGTGAGATGATAAGAAGAAGAAGATGAATTGATTGCGGATTGCGATTTGAGTTTCGGTGTCAAGACTTAAGAAAGTCGAAAGAGAGAGTGATTAAGTGAAATATAAGATGAGAGTGAAGTTAAGTTAGCCTTAGATAGTCAACTTTAGCTAGTTAGGGTTAGGGATTTAGAATTAATTAGGAACTTTTCAATTTTTACTTGTTCGTTTTGGTTTTTGGGTTAAATCATTTTTTTTTCAAAAATCGAATCGAACCAAAATAAATTTTGGTTTTTCAATTTGGTTATAAATTATATATTTTTAAATCCAAAACAAAACCAAATTCCATAATTCGATCCGAGTTTTTTTAGTTTTCCGTTAACCGAACCGTTTGCTCACCCCTAACTTTCATCTCTCTTCATTGCAATTAACGATAATTGATTTAGGGGTTTTAAGTAGAACCCTCCAAAGCTTTAATACTACTTTTAACACTCCATGAAAATGTCTACTTACTTGTTTCTCCCGATCATTAAAAATCATATTTAATTTCTTGATTTTTCTCCTTAAATGCAATAAGGTGCAAGAATATTACAACCATTTCCTCAATATTCATATTTCTAGTATCACTTAGTCCTTCGATATCTCGAACCATTAAACAAAGAACATTAAAAGTATGTTTATCCATTTTCGGTTGTTCAATACATGCTATGTAACAAGCAACAATCATGCTATTAAGGTGTTGAATGTGAGCTATTGGATTATGTCTACTAGGTTCTTTTATCAACCTTAACATATGCCTCGAATTGACATACATCAATATGATCAACGGTATGATAATTAATTTGACCTACGTCTTCTTCTGAGATGTGTTAAACAATATTTCCATTATGAGGTAAATGAGCCATAACTATTAACGGGAAAACTAGAAGGGTACAATGTTTTATACAAACAAAGGCAATCACATTAAGCCACTAAGCAAATTCTTGTGAGGAATCTGTCTACATAGATAATAGTGATTCGATGTTTTATTTTTACTACCTATTTTTAATACTTACTTTGTATTATTTGTTCTCTTTGTAAAGAATCCATCTAGTATTGTTAAATGTAAAATAAAAAAAATGTTTCAATGAATACCGCATTTTGTCAAAAGTTTAATGCATGATTTAAGCTATTGCAAACTTTAGCTAACTTCCAACCCTAAAATGTTTCAAGAGTTCAAGGAATGATATAAGTTGTTGCAAACTAAAAAATAATACTATGCATATGCATAATATCAAAACACTTAAAAATCAAAACTATCATTATTGCTCTTGACGAGTTGTAAGTACCATCGGAAAGTCGACACATTCTTAAAAATGTTTCTATACATATATTCAAATACTTTTAAAAACGTAATTATTAATAGATTTTAAATAAGATAATTTAGGAATCAACTATCGATGGTTTGTAAGTAGAATTTCTAAAATTTGTTCATTAACATCACGGTTGCCATTAGTAAAAGAAATTAACTTCATCTAATGCATCAAGTTGGCATTAATTATAGTAATGGGAAAAAGGAAAGTTTGATGAATCTTGAAACTATAACTATAATACTCTTTGATGTTTGAACGACAATTTTCTTATTAAAGAATCTACCCAAAAACAAAAGAATAAAAACAACACCGGAATTCAACGAGTAGGTAGATTAATTGGCCTTCAAAATTTAAATTGAACATTGACAAATCTATAAAAATAATTAAAGTGTACAGCTTTGGTGGCTAATTGAGTATGATTAGAGGAAAAAAAATTTCAATTTAGATTTATCTCAAAAAAAAGAAAGAAAAAAGCATTACTGTTTGAGCGAGAGATATGAGATTGCGGGTTTGATGGATAATTAGGTATGATTAGAGAAAAAAGAAAAAGATAACGGTATTTATAGTGGTATAAATATAGTATTGATTAAAACCTAAGGATATTTTTGACATAAAAAAATAATGCTTTTTTTTCATTCCTATGTATTCATTCCCCCTAAACCCGTCTTTCTAATAGTAATAAAATCTTAAGAAAAAATTATTCCCGTTCTCTATTTATATTCCCATTCTCATATCATCCCAAATTATCAAACACCCTAATATCAAGGAATGAAGCGTGAATTCCCATTTTAGGTGCTTCATTCCTAATTACCAAACAATACCTAAGGACACGAAGCATACCATTTAATTTTCAAACACATAATTCATCCTTTACAAACAATGATTTGTTTAACCTAATATCTATTTCCAAATCTAAAAATAAGTTAAGCAAAGGTAAAATTTCTCTTAATTATTTTACATAATTAAGCACACGATATAACAAGTCGATCTTCCTCCTCGGGGACGAGTCATTTTCTAACCTTTTATCACCTACACTGGAAGAACATAGGTGACCGTTGCGCGATAAGTATAATCCATGCGGTGCATGTGATGTATTTTAAAATCCTTTTCATGTTTTTTTGAAATTCATTTTCCTTTTTAGACGTAACTCGTTGATTGTGTATATAATCGATCCTCTTTCAAAATATGCAATTTGTGAAAACTCACAAAAAACACTAGACATCTTTTTTTTTTCTCATTTTTTTCGTCCAAAAAGAATAATATAAATTACATTCCTCATTCTTTCCTTTTAGAAAGAACCTTTTTCCTTTTTTCTTTTCCTTTTCCTCACAAGATGTTGATAAATTCCTCTTACATAATAATGTCATTTTCATTTTCTTTTTCTTTTTGAAAGTGTCTAGAGATTTCCTTAACAATTCATATCTTTTTCCCTTTTCTTTTTCCTTTAAAAATAATGTCATAAAACTTTTCATGCTATGACATGAATATGCATTTAAATTAAATGTGCAATCTTTGAATATCCATAAAATGTGCATGACATGATAATATGCATTTAAAGCATAAAATGCACATATCAAGCATAATTAAAATGCACACAATTAATTCATCATATTCATCGATTCGGACCACAAAAAAAATCCATGGCACATCATCGCCAATACACAATTAATTGCAATAATTACACAATTTCCACCGACAGACAATAATCATGCCATAACACATAATTATGTACTTTCAACACATTAAGCACTTTGAAATAACCTTCAAATCTCGTAATCACACAATAATACAATTACTTAAATTATCCTCTAAAAATTCAAATTTGGCCGAAACATACTCTTAGACTAAGCTAGGTGAAATTTTCATTTTATGTGCTAATTCACATACTAACTCGCCCATTTAATTGTTCTAATTCTCGTATTTAATTTATCTAACAACAATAACATATGGAATAAACTTCTAACCCTAATCTTTTTTTCTATTTGACCAAATATACACCTAGTTTAAGGTAAGTGAATTTTTTAATTTTAATATTAATTCACATGCTAAATCATCTAATTACACTTTAATAACATATATTCTATCAATTAAACATCAATAAATCAAAAATCTTAAACCCTAAAATTTTCCAATTTGGCCAAAAAAAATTTCTTGAATTAGGCTAGGTAGTTTTTCATTTTTACTACTTGTTTACATGCTTAATTAGTCTATTTCATCAACAATTTCATCAATTTTAACATTTAAATTATTTCTCCCAATTCACATGTTCAAGAACCCTAACCCTAATTAATTCAATTTATTCAATTAAACTTAAACTAATTGTACAAACCTAACAATTCATGCATAATCAATTACATAACATCATCAACTCACTTCACCAACATTAAATTCAATCCAACAACCACGTATTCATGTACTAACATCAATCACAACAACCTAATGACTTCATAAATAAACTCAAAATTAATTAAGTTCAAGTTGTGTAGTAAAAACTATACTAACCTAATTTGCTCTTTAATTGTTTTTCACTTGAAATTTTGTGAATTTCTTTTTTCCTCTTCTACTTTAAATTTTTGACCTACCCTATCTTCTTCTTCTCCTTGCTTATTTGATCTTCTAAATTAGTTCCTTGAGGTGTTAAGGTTGTTTAGTGTTTTTGTTGGTGAATTTTTAGTGTATGGAGAGTTAATTTTTGGTCGAGCTTCTCCTTCTTTTACCTAGCTTCGTCAACCTCTTATCCTCCCTTTCATGGCTGAATTTATAAGCCTAAATATTCAGAATTTTAGTTGAATTTCCTAGAAATTATCAAGACCTTCCATTTGTTTTAATCCAATGGTTTCTTAATTAATGCATGTTCTTCTTTTTAACAAAGCAAATCCGATATTTTTAGACTTAAGAATTTACCTCCAAAAAATTCATCTTGGTCCCTTGATTTATTTATTTAATTCAATTGGGTCTCTGTAATTTAGTTTCTAAACTTCTAATTTTTATCGATTAAGCCCTCCGCTTAGGATTCCCAATTTTCAACATATTCCCTATATTTTATTTATAAATTAAATTAAATACCTATTCGATTGGGTCCCTAAGATTTTGCAATTAAGTCTCTACGTAGGCATAATTAATTCTACAAATCCCAATTAAATATTTTCTTTTTAGAATATATTCATGCACTTATCAAATAAAATTTATTGGCCTATCACATAATTTTTATGCATGCATATGGACACACTAAATAATTACTTTTACATAATTGCATATGTTTTTCACATAAACACTAATAAAATATTCACACAACATATAAAAATTCAAGCAAGTGTACAAAATATTCTATCACACATATATTGATTACTCTATTGTCATAGAAAATATTTTTCATGCATATAAAATATTATTTAGTTAACTTTTTAGGTACATGGTATTACAAAAATAATAGGGATGATCTGTAGCGAGTGATGATGGTGGAAGAGAGACAAAAAAGCGATGATAACAACAATAATAATAATATAGTAATAACAATAATATATTTTTGAAAAATTGATACCACCACTATAAGAGATGATAGTGGAATAAGAGTATAGTAATGATGTAATGAAAGTAATAATAGTTGAAACGAGTTATGTAAAATAATAATATTTTTTTTGAAATTTCTTTTATCACTAATGATGGTGATATGGTAGTGATAAAAATAAGCGATATATAATAAATAAAAATAATACATCACTATTTTGAAGAAAAAAATTTCACATCTTATTTTTATTCTTACATTCACGCATGAAATTATGTTTAACTTTTATTCTTATTTTCATTCTCACTTCATTTAATTCAACCAAACACCTACAAACTAGAAGTAAAACTTACATTCTCATTCCCACAATTTCATTCTTTATTAACATACAACACATCATTCCATATTCATATATAAGTTCCTTATAAATACAAGAAGGACGTTATCCTCCAAATATGTCTATTTTTCTCTGCAAAATATAATAGGCTTATTGTACAAAAAAAAAACATAAATTTTATATTTTTCAATCATATTAGAATTTTTTATATTGAAAAGAATAAATTATTTTTTTTTGTTAATTATATTAACACGCATACATGGAGGGGATAAATATTGATAACAAGAACTAATTTTTTTTATTTTTTTTATTATGTCTAGTGAAATTTTGATGAAAACAAAGTCAATCTGTATTAATATAATTAATAAAAAAATTGGTTTATGTATTTTTTCTCCAACGTGATGATGTAATTAAAAGATATAATTTTTTTTTTAGTAGAACTAGATGGGTACCCATGCTATGTTATGGTCGGACACCCGTTATATATATATATATATAGCCTTAACGATTCGCATGGTATATTATGAGTAAAAGTTTTATTTTCGATGATTAATGTAAATTGAATCTATATATTGAGCGAAATCTCTTGATATATATAAACTAAGAAAATAAGAAAAAAGTAATAGTGAAAATTTAAAGAAAAAAGAAAAAAAAACTAAGATTGAGTAGTATAGTGTGAGGATAAAGTAAATTATTAGCTTGTTTGAAAAAAAAAAGATACATTTTTAAAAATTTTAACACTCAATAAAATAAAAAAAACATAAATCAATGAGGAAAAAAAACCAAAGAAAAAAAAGATGTATAGTGCATCACTTAGGGATTAAAATTTTGTTTAAAAAAATTTTAGGGATCGAAATGAAATAATCTGAATTTTTTTTAAAAAAAAATGCTAAGGAAAAAAACTAAGGATGAATTAAAAGGAAAAAAATAATTAAATTTTTTTAAAAAAAATTAAAAAATAAGAAAATAAGTAAGAGTAAAAATTAAAAAAAAAGGGGAAAAAACTCAAGGAAAAAAAAAACTATTCAAATGAACAGTACCCCCATGATGGTTCACTTGTTGATACTAATTATAATAATATATTTTAAAAAATTAAACACACATTTAAAAAACATAAAAATAATTTATTGCATAAATTATAATAATATATATAAAAAACACGACATTTTAAAATTTTATTAATGAATAAAATTATATCAAAAAATTAATTTGATTAGATTTTTAATAAGAAACAAATAATTAAAGAAATAAATTTTAAACAATAAGAGTAAAAGTTAAAAAAAAAAACTAAGAAAATAAGAAAAAAGCGATAATGAATTTTTTTAAAAAAAAGGAAAAAAAAACTAAGATTGAGTAGTATAGTACGAGAGTAAACTAAATCATCGACTCGTTTAAAAAAATAACCATCGATTTTTAAAAATTTTAACACTCAAAATAATTGAAGAAATAAATTTTAAACAATAAGAATAAAAGTTAAAAAAAAACCAAAAAAATAAGAAAAAAGTAACGAGTGAATTGTTTTTTAAAAAAAGAAAAAAGAATTAAGATTGAATAGTATAATGTGAGGGTAAAGTAAATTATCAATCTGTTGAAAAAAATAACGATCAATTTTAAAATTTTTTAACACTTAATCAAATAAAAAAACATAAATTAATGAGGAAAAAAAGTGACATATAAAATTTTTATTTTAATTTTTTAGGGATCAGAATGAAATAATTCAAAAATTAAAAAAAAAAATCTAAGGAAAAAAAACTGAAGGTGAAAATTAAAAAAAAAAAGAAAAAATTTAACAATTTTTTTAAAAATAAAAAAATAAGTAAGAGTGGAAATTAAAAATGAAGACGAAAAACGTCCAAATGAACAGTTGAAGGGAGAAGGGTAAAATGAGGAGTTCACTGTTTAAACAGTGAACTCCCCTGTTTTAGATATATAATGAATAAAGAATAAGTAGATACAATGCCGTGGTTCAAGGAAAAAAAAAATAGTATTAAGAAAAATATCTTGGCAATGATTGAAACGAAGCCAGCAATCTTCTTGGGAAATGATGAGTGAAGCACGTGGGACGCGTTGGGAATGGAGATGATCGAAGCCTTCAGCTTTACACAAAGCTAGATTTTCTCATCCCACTCTCACTAACAAGATTCCGTAATTCAAATTCCTTTTTTGAACCATAAGTAAGTAGTGATTCATCTTCATTTCAAAGAAGAGAAGAAAAGCAGCAACTGAGAAATGGATTCCCTGCGTCTATTGCTTCGGTCAAATTCAATCTATCTTCCTCCAAGAAACCAATTCCAATTCCTCCACACTACTAATAATAAACTTGCTCAACCACCGACATTGTTCAATCCAAGGATTTCGATTCCAATTCGCAGAAGAATCATTTGTGGTATTTCCTCTACTCAAACCAGGTATCTTTCTTTGGCTTTGGTTTGGTTGCCGAGATAATTCTATTCTATTATTTTATTCTTTTTCTTGTTCTAAGTGGTTTGCATCTGGCAGAGAAGAAGAGAAGGCAATGAAGAAAAGCAAATCGAGGTCGCAAAGTGGAAAGGTGAGGCTGAGCGTGAGGCTGGATCACCAAGTTGAATTTGGTGAGCATGTTGTGATTTTGGGGTCAAGTAAAGAAATGGGTTCATGGAAGAAGAAGGTTCAAATGAATTGGACGGAGAATGGATGGGTTTGTGATTTGGAGTTGAAAGGGGGTGAGGTTGTTGAGTTTAAGTTTGTTATTGTGAGAAATGACAAGAGTTTGGTGTGGGAAAGTGGGGACAACCGGGCGTTAAAACTGCCCAGAGGAGGGGGTTTTGCGGTTGTTTGTCGATGGGGTGCGACCGGGGAGGCTGTCAATTTGTTGCCTTTGGATTTAGAGCAGAAGGGAGAGGAAGTGGAGGATGTTGATGAGGATAGTTCTGCTAGTGCTGCTATCCCTTTGGAGGCGGAGACAAGTCCTTTTGTTGGGCAATGGCAAGGGAAGACTGTTTCTTTCATGCGATCGAATGAGCATCGGAATAGGGAAAGTGAAAGAAAATGGGATACTTCAGGTCTTGAGGGCTCGGTGTTAAAGTTAGTTGAAGGTGATTTGCATGCAAGGAATTGGTGGAGAAAGGTATTGATGTTAAAATCTGTGTGCTGTGACTTTTTGGATTTTATGGAAATTTTTCTACAACTATCCAAACCAATATTTTTATCAACGATAAATACAGAATTCAAATTGTTTTTTTATTTGTTATTGGGTGTTTATATATCTTTTTTAGCTTTCTGTACCTGTATATAAGATTAGCATGCCAGCATATGTATTATTGGCAAATGTCATAGTTGACTAATTATGTGATTAGTGCCTCGCTGGTCTTGCATCAATTGGTGTTGCAGAATGGCTTCGTGGAAAAATCCCAAGTGTATGAGGAATTGAACTGTTTTTATTACTGATAACTTTTCGTTTGATAGAATAGCTAGAGTATAAAATAGGTTTGAGGAAGAGATTTGTGATAAAATATTATGTACCTATAATCTAACTGTCTGAGTATAGAAAGAAATTCTGGAGATTATAACAAAGCTAGACACAGATGGAGATGGAGATGGAGAAAACAGAATACATATTTAGGAATGTTTGCCATGTCCGGCCGTGAGTAAGAAAACATCATGAGTGCACAAATAAATCTCCTCTATCTGTTGGTGACTTGGTAGTATGCTGGATATCGTACAAATAATATAGGTTGTTCTAGTGAAGTGTGTTAATGGTATTCTGAATGCAAAATTCCATCTAGACATACCTTCCATGCTATTTAGAATAGGAATGTTAGCATATGATGTATCATTCAGCGCAGGGAGTTAGCTTTGACTTTGGACAAATATTTAAGCAATGAATAGAAGGAGACAAATGTTCAAGCCCCAAGCTTTAATTCTATGCGATTAAAGCTTATATGATTCTTTGTGGGAGTTGGTTTAAGTTTTCCAGGCTGTTTTGAGTTCCAGAAGTGGCTGCATCCAAGTTATTAGCGTCAAGGGAAATTTTGCAATTATACAGATTTCTGGGAATTTCAGATTTTGCAATTATACAGATTGCTGGGAATTTCAGTAGTAGAGTCTAGTTTTTATATTTCTCATCAGATCTATATTTAATTAGAAAATCTAAGTGCCAGTAGGATGCTTAGCAAATAACTCCAGCATTGCAAATAAGCTTTGTAGTTTTTCAATTCCATCAGAGAATAGTGCAGCTCTTTTGCTTATTATGAAAATCTAATTGCCATTAGGATGCTTAGCAAATAACTCCAGCATTACAAATAAGCTTTGTAGTTTTTCAATTCCAGCAGAGAATAGTGCAGCTCTTTTGCTTATTATGTTAGGTGTGATGCTTTATTTGGTGATTCCTTATACCCCAGGAGTGATGCTTAGCTTGTTATTAAAGGAGTGATTCCTTGAATCTACTAGCGTGAGGCTGGTAGTTTTTATTCTGTTTTCATTCGATTTTCTCATACTTTCCTATCTGTTTTCAATCTTTAAGTCCCTAATTCACCATATTCTGCAACTCTTGTCTTAAAACAATTAACTAGGAACTTCCCTTAAAGTTGTTCTGCATCAATGTGTCGGACTGAGTGGTTGGTTTTAGTGCAATTATGCACCCATGATATAGATAATCCCATACAAGTTTTAAGCATTGTATTGTTAATTTTCATGATCAAAATCCGAACAATAGGAGAAGGCAGATAATTATTCTAACAATGGACCCTGTGGTCTTTGACTCATGCTTCTTGCACTTGCTTTAGATTGCTGCAGCAAGTGAAATGGCAGGATAGTGACAACTCATCCTACATCCCCCTTGACAGGGGCATATTGACATTGGATGTTCAATGTGTAATTAGTATTGTCTTCCATGGCTTGCTCGCTTAAATCTTTTTGTCATCTTCTGAATCCTTCTAGTTAACACAGATTCATGGCTACTTAATGCTCATTTTACATGTGAATGTATATAATATAGAAACAATTATTTCATTGTATAAGGCTGTAATTTATGAACTAAGTCGAGGACTCCTTTATTCTATTAACACCATATTGATTTCATTAACAGCTTGAGGTTGTACGTGAGCTACTAGTTGGAAGTCTTCAGAGTAAGGACCGGTTGGAGGCTCTCATATACTCTGCTATCTATTTGAAGGTACTTTCTTTGTAACTTTAGAATCTTTTACTCTCTGGCAGTTTGTTTCCTTTTATGCTATTCTTAGCTCTTTCTCTTATGCAGTGGATAAACACAGGGCAAATTCCTTGCTTTGAAGATGGAGGTCATCACCGGCCAAATCGGCATGCTGAAATTTCCAGGCTTATATTTCGGGAATTAGAACGAATCTCTTGTAGCAAAGATACTTCACCCCAGGTGGTTTATCATTTCTTTTAACATGGTTGGGATGTATCAAAATCTGACGGTATTTTATCTTTTATTTCCTTACCTCATAAGCATTGCATTTTGTTTAGTGTAAAAGTAAAGTTAAATATCAACAACAAAGCAAAATTTGTTTTATCCCTTTGAGACGACTAATGCAGAACCAAGCAAAGAAGAAACAAATGAAAAGAGAATCTTATTCTGAAACTCAACTTTAATTAATCAATTGATAAAACCTGTTTTCAAATATCTGAAAATGGCACTTCATATTGGCATTGGAGCAGTTACAAACTCGGAAATCTAAACCTCTATAGGAATATAAAAACAAAACCTTAACCCAAATCTAAGTGGAAAACGGAGGTGTGCCAGGCAAATAAATTGTATTTCAATCTAAATTTAGAAGTTCTGAAATCCTTTATTGGCAGTCCTGAATTGGTATCCATAGTGGTTTTGATCACACTGCATTGGTTTGTCTAGCTCTCACAATCTACTAACTTAGAGGATTGAGCAAATATCTCTGTTTTTACAATGTCAATGACCTGCTGTTCTGTTTTATGTTTCCGATGCCATCATATATGTCATTTCTTACAATGGGGATTCACAGTGACATAGATAGTTGAAGTTAATGACCCTAATGTCTGAGTAAGTTAATGATGTATATTTCTGTTGCTAGCTCTGGTAATTTTGCTTAACTGAAGACAACACAAAGTGTTCAGCCAACTATATGGGGAGGAGAGGGTGGAAGGGAGGACAGGTGGGGCTACTGCAAACTGGCTTATGCTTGAACCTGTGTGTTGTCTCATTTCTTATACTCTATGATAGCATGACCATTGAAATCTTTTAATAGCAAATGTAAACTTTATCAGCACTTTCATCTTATATATTAATGGTCTTTGGTGGAGTATTGTTTTTTTTTTCCCTGCACTTTCATCTTAGATGATACTGGTTTTTTGCAGTGTAAAGTGAATCCTATTTGACCTGTCAAAAAGGTTTTTACTTCGATTTGGTTACAAGTTTTGAATTTGATGTTCAGGAAGTGCTTGTTATTCGAAAGATCCATCCCTGTTTGCCATCTTTTAAGGCAGAATTCACAGCATCTGTTCCTCTTACTCGGATTAGAGATATTGCTCATCGGGGCGACATTCCTCATGACCTTAAGGTTATATACATCGCAGAGCAGTTGGTAAGTAGTCTTTGCTCTGGTTGGATAACTGATGTCGTTTTTTTTTTTCAACATCCAGCAAGAAATCAAACATACAATACAAAACAAACTTCATCGCAATGCTGGCCCAGAAGATTTAATTGCTACTGAGGCAATGCTTGCAAGAATCACGAAGAACCCTGGGGAATATAATGAAGCATTTGTGGAACAATTCAAAATATTCCATCATGAACTCAAAGATTTCTTCAATGCAGGAAGGTCTGGTTTATGACATCTCAAACCTTTGATCATCCTAAAATTGTTGATATGTCCTAGATTCTAAGCTACCTATCAAGAATAGGAAATAAGGGAGAAATAACCTTGTTATTTGCTGCCTATCATCATGTTTATATTCATATTATTTATTATAGATCAATTTTATAGAATGTGGTATGAAGAGAACTTCTTTTCAGTATGACAAACCAATTGTGCTTTGAATGTTCTCTGAGATTTCTTTAGAACTTCAACTATTGAATCAGTGGATCACTATAGGTTGAATGCCTTTCTCATGTTCTTACAGTTTCTTGCTTAAAGAAAGTGCATTGTGCGGATGTGGTGGTTCCTCGTTCTGCTTTATAATATACATATTAAAAAACTTAAATCGGAAAAGAAAATTTTTATCTTTTTTCTCAGTTTTAGTCAATTCAATTTGAAGCATCTACTTGTTTCTAAATTGATCACCTTCTCAACTAGTTTTTATTTTTGTTGATTCAAAATGCTTTTTAAATTTTGGGCTGTGCAGTCTTGCTGAACAACTTGTATCAATTAGAGAATCTTTGGATGAAAGGGGCACTTCAACTATGACATTATTTTTGGATTGCAAAAAGGTAAATAATCCTCCTTGCAATTTTGTTTCTTCTTTATAATCATGGGTTGTATAGAGCTGCCCCATGATACCAAGCACATTTTAATAATGACCTTATCTGTCTCATTGGCTTTATGCCTGCAGTTTCTACATTCATTGATTGTTTATAGTCACAGTCATGCTACATACTACATTCACTGAATGCATGTCTCTGATGGTGAATTTTTTTGTAGTTCTGTAAATTTAACCTTGGTGCTTAGTCATGCGACAGTTTAAGGCACTTCTAGATTTAATTCTAAATTTAACCTTTTGCACAAAAGTTGCTGAGATATGTATTTGCATTTTCAGAATTTGGATACTTCAGAAGAATCACACAATATTTTTGAACTGATCAAAACCATGCGATCCCTAAATGCCCTGAGAGAGATCATTGTAAATGGTCTTGGAAGTGGTCTTAGGAATGATGCTCCTGATGCTGCAATAGCTATGCGTCAAAAGGTGAGATTATGCTTAATGATCATTTACGAAGAGCTTCAAATTAGCAACTGTAGCTGGATTTTGATGGTTCTGCTTTTGATGATCCCTTCTTAATTTCTTGTCTCCTATGTGTGTGTGGGGATGGTTGGGGCTCTTTACAGTGGCGTCTGTGTGAGATTGGTCTTGAGGACTATTCGTTTGTTCTTCTGAGCAGGTATGTGAGACTTTGTCTTTGTTTACTTAAGATACTTTTTTGCTTGTTCCTGGACATGATGCTAGAAATCGTTTTATCAAAATTTCCTCACACATAACTCGAATATTTAATAAATTGCTTATTCTAAAACCATTGTCCTGTTTGACGCTTGCAAACTCAGACCATTAACTTGTATT
The DNA here is from genome assembly GCA_963924115.1 of Dovyalis caffra. Lineage (NCBI taxonomy): Eukaryota > Viridiplantae > Streptophyta > Magnoliopsida > Malpighiales > Salicaceae > Dovyalis > Dovyalis caffra. The sequence continues at coordinate 24,841,574 of CAWUPB010001173.1, forward strand.
TCACACCATTTGGGACTGCCGAAAAAGATTCCATAATCGATATCAAATTGCCTTGAAGAATCTGCAGAAAATAAGTCTGTTATGCCTTGGGAGACCAAGCATGGCCAGAATATTTTCTGATGTGGCAGGATGACACCAATGACACAAGCAAATAGCTATTTGTGCATCATGCCTGGGATCAGCAAGACCATAATAATTTCTGATGTGGTATCATGATGCCATATTGGTAAAAAGAGCTAGTTTAAAATTTATTATACTCATGCATGTCATACTCTCAGCTGCAGAAGAAAAACACTGGTTGAGGCAATGACAAAAATACTATTGTTCTAATGACCTAATTTTCTGATGAATATATATACTTGATTTTCTTCTATTTTTCTGTTGATTTAGCTTTTATCAAGATTTGATTTATTCTCTGTCTTTGGATTTCGTGCATGGGTTGGATTTTATTTGTCCAAGCAGGTTTCTCAATGCACTTGAAGCTATGGGAGGGGCTAAATGGCTTGCAGACAATGTGGAGTCAAAGAATATAAGCTCTTGGAATGACTCACTTGGTGCCCTGATTGTTGGTGTTCATCAGCTTGGTTTATCTGGTTGGAAACCAGAAGAATGTGCAGCTATTGGAACCGAGCTCCTCGCCTGGCAAGAGAAAGGTCTCTTTGAAAAGGAAGGTACTTGTCATTTTGCTTCCTTTAGTGCTGGAAACATTTACATGTCTAGTGAATGTGCTACAGTTAACTTCATTTTCTTGTTCTGTCTATTACTATGAAGGAAGCGAAGATGGCAAGGTAATTTGGGCACTAAGGCTCAAAGCTACTCTTGATAGAGCTAGAAGGCTCACCGAGGAATATTCTGAAGCTCTTCTTCAAATATTTCCACAAAAAGTGCAGGTATAAGATTTATTCTTCTCTTCTTTTCTTGTTAGAGCCACATTTGTATCTGCTGATTGATAAATCTGGTTTTTTGTTGCATTAGTACTTATATTACTCTCTCCATCCCATTTTACTATTCCATTTTTTTTTTCAAATATCTGATAAAATATCAGGTATTAGTTTGACTTAAATAAACATTTTCAAAATTACCCTTGTTGGAAAACATATTGACTTATACTCTGAGAATTTGTACTTTGTAAGGCCTTGTAAGTTATTTAGAAGGTGGATGGATTACTTGACACATTACAAAGTAAAATAAGAGCGAACATAAAGGGGTGTAGATTTTTTCTTGCATGCTTTGGCTCATGGACTGTTTGGACAATTTGCAGAGCTAGATTTGCTGAAAACATTCTTAACACGTCATAGCTTTATGGGGCTAATAAATAATTTGGTGGCTGTTATCGGTGAACGACTGGAAATGCATTAGAGTTATAAATAGACTCTGAATTGTGATTAAAATTGTACCCTGGACCTTGCAGATACTAGGAAAAGCACTTGGAATTCCTGAAAACAGTATAAGGACGTATACTGAAGCTGAGATTCGTGCTGGGTATGTACACAGTTTTTCTAATCATAAAGAATGCGATCTTCTTGATAGGCCTACACCACCTATGCCGATACTCTGTGCTATTGATTTTAAAATCATTTGATTATCTTACTGATTATATAAATACTGTAACTTTCTAACAGGCAAATTTCATGTGTAGGGTAATTTTCCAGGTTTCAAAACTTTGTACCTTGCTTTTGAAAGCAGCTAGAAGTACCCTTGGTTCTGATGGTTGGGATATTCTTGTTCCTGGAGTTGCTATTGGCACATTAGTACAGGTATCCTCGATCAGTTATAGGTTCAATTTATTTTAATTGGAAGGGCATCAAAGTTATAAAATAACAACATTCACTTATGATGAATGTGGCATGGTTACACAAGTATGGATAAGATTATGAATGAGTCTAAAAGGTCCATATAACACATTGGAAATTGAATGAAAGATGTGACTACGATGGGTTGGCCATGTCCAACATAGGCCACTAGAGACCTTCATTCAGAGAAGTAATAAGTTGACAATGGACAGAAGGAAAAGGGGTAGAAGAAAACCTAAGATAACATGGATGGACGCAGTATCAAAGAATCTAAAATCTCTTGATATTGTGGTGGGTTTGGTTTATGAACGAGCCTAATAACCCAAAAGGATCCGTATTGTCAACTCAAACCAGTTGAATATTGTCTTGTTGTAGGTTCTAAGGCCTTATTTTCAAATATATATATGTGGCATGCCTAAATTTTAGGTCGACCACAAGTCATTTTCATAAGGGTAAATTACTGTAACTCGGGATATCATGAAACTATAGGCATTACTCAAAAGTTTGGAAGCTTGATAGAAACTACTGTACTTTTAAGAAAATACTACAAACCTCGTTTATATCTAAAATGCTCACATTATGCCCAAAACTTCCTAATGTGTTCGACTTGTTTATACAATTGGTACACTTTGTATCATGAATATGCCATCTATTTTAAATGTGTTGATAATAATTTCAATGTTTTAACAAAAACATGGTTTGAAAGAAAAGCAAATGACCATTAAGGTAACATTCTAGTATTTTCCTAAACAAGATACTTTTTAAAAATCAATTCATGCATTAAAGTAATATTTTATGGATTTGTTTGATAACCATTTTAAATCCAAATCAAAATCACGTACTTCATGCATTTTAATTACATAGTGTATTTTTTTTCAAGTAATTACCTAATGTATTTTTTTTTCTTATATTGATGCACACATATTTGATGAGCCAATGGATTTTTTATTAGCAACATTGTATATTCATTATAATATTAATAAATTATTTGGTTTGAAAGAAAGAAAAGAAAACCAAAATGTTGCTCTCATGGATCATTTTTTTTAAGAAAAAAACGTTTATTAATATTGTAGTGATAATAATAACCAAAATATTTAAATACCCAATGCATAAATGAGATTAGTGTTAAATTTAATAATTACATTTTGGCTATACATGGGAGCATTTTGGATATGAAGGAATTTTTGTAGTAATTTCTTCAATGTGAAGGGTTTTGTTAAATCTCTGAACATTTGGATAGTGTCTGTAGTTTTATGATACTTTAAAGGGGTTATTGTAATTTATCCTTTTCTTAACATTCACATGGAGATGAGGAACTGATTGTTTGTTTAAAAAATTGGGTTTCACTGAGTAGGGTGGAATACTTGTTTTTGCCGCACTTAATAGTTTTTGGCAGGAGGAAGAATTGTTAGAATGTGGCAACTAAGTAAAGCTCAGCCTAATAAATGTTGCAGCTGCTAAGCTAACTGGATCAGCTTTCATATCGGTGTTCCCAGAACCATTCCTTTGAGGCCATCTCCCTTCTATGTTTGTGCAAGGGTTCTTTAGTGTAGGGGCTAATTGGAACCGGTGGTATTCTATTTATCCTTTAGAAAGAAACTTTAGTTTGTCCTTGCTTGTTGGTCTGTTGGAATTACCATGGCCCTTGGTTTTCTTGGATGCTCAGTGGTCTTGAAATTGGTAAATGTCCTGGTTGCCAAGAAACACATGAAATCATCTTTGATCTCTCAGATCCTGGACAAACACTTTAATTGCAATAAGCTTCTACTATTAGATGCTCTCATTGATGTTGAATTTCTACATCCACATTTATGCATTACATTTTTACAAAATCGTTGGTCAGTATTGACATTCAGTTGCTGTGATGTAGGTTGAGAGCATTGTGCCTGGATCATTGCCATCGACTATAGAAGGACCTATTGTTCTTGTGGTGAACAAAGCTGATGGAGATGAAGAGGTTTAAATGATTCTCATCTTGCTATATTTTTTGTCTTGTTCATCATTGAACATTTGTTATATGGAGCATAGTACACATGAACTTTCACAGTTACTAAACAAGTATATCTTGCAGGTAACAGCTGCTGGTAGTAACATAGTGGGAGTTGTACTTCTGCAAGAGCTGCCTCACTTATCTCATCTTGGTGTTAGGGCTCGGCAAGCAAGTTCCTTCTCTAAATTTAAATATCTCAAGTCATTACAGATTGTTGAAATATGTATAAATAAAGGTGAACTTTAATTAAATTGGTTTTCTGCAGGAGAGGGTTGTCTTTGTCACATGCGAAGATGATGATAAATGTGCAGATATGCAAAAGCTTACTGGAAAATATGTGAGGTTATTTTTTCTGGACTCCTCTGATCTGAAATCAATCCTTGTGTCTTTCATTATGTTTTTTAATTTGATGATTAAAATCAAATATGCAGCATTTGGTTGTGTTTGATTTTCCTCCTTTTCTTTTTCCTTTCTTTTCTTGGTTTACAATGTTTGTGGTTTGCAGGTTGGAAGCTTCCTTGAATGGCGTTAATCTAACTCTCTCTTCATCAGACGACATCAATGCAGAAGATCTTTCAGGCAATGGTTCATCTACAGTTGAACCTCCTGTACCTCATGATCCTTCCTGGTCTGCTGTTAAAGCTCACTCCAATCAGGTACAGTAATTTATTACTCATACATAATGGTAACTCTTCAACAACCCTGTGACTGTAGTAGGTGTGGTTTATCAAAATTGATGAAGGTTTAATTTTATCAAGGGTGTTTCTGCTGGAGGTTTTATACTACTTGCAGATGCAGATGCACAAACATCAGGCGCAAAGGCTGCTGCTTGTGGTCGTTTAGCTTCTTTGGCAGCAGTTTCAAAAAGTGGTAATATGGGTTGGTTGTTAAGATGTTTTACCTTTTATGAATGAAATCTATGTTTTTCCTTTTGCTAAGTTTCTTTGAAGGGTTGTACTTTTAAGTTCATCCTTCCATATCGATTTTAATATGTTGATCACATTGCCTTCTTTATTCTCATTATTAACCATCACATTTGCTTGTGTTTTTTATAACTGCATTAGGCATTGGGATCTTACAATGTCATAAATCGCCTAGGGAAGTTGAGTCTTTCATTGGGGTTAACAACAATATTACTATAGAGTCAAACTGAATGGCACTAGGAATCATTCTAATAGGAATTGAAGTTCCCTCCCTCAGTACAAAAAATACAATAAAAAACTTAAGAAAATTGAATAACCATCATTTGTTCTTTGTTTCTTCCTGAAATAAACAGTCCTAAAATGTTTTTTGACTGCTTCTGCATCAACTGGATCAACCAAAAAATACATGTGATACTTGTACACAATATTGACTTTTTGATTATAAATGAGCAGCATTGAAGAGTACACATAGATTCAAAATTGGAAGTTCGTGAATTAGAGGAACTAAATCAGCTTTACTACATGTTCTATCGAAGTTTTGCATGGATGCTTTATTGAGGCTGCCTTCTTGTGGATTTGCTTTTTAAATGACAGTTTCCAGTGACCAGGCGGTGCCAGCTTCATTTCAAGTTCCTAAGGGCGTAATTATACCTTTCGGTTCTATGGAATTGGCACTAGAGCATAGCAAATCTATGGAAACATTCATGTCATATCTAGAACAGATAGAAACAGCTCGACTGGATGGGGGCGAACTTGACAAACTATGCTTTAAACTCCAGGAACTGATCTCTTCCCTGCAGCTCCCAAATGACATCATTGATGGAATAGGTCAAATGTTTCCAGACAATGCAAGTCTGATTGTACGTTCAAGTGCCAATGTTGAGGACTTGGCTGGAATGTCGGCTGCTGGACTCTATGAATCAATTCCTAATGTTAGCCCATCAAATCCAACTGTTTTTGCAAATGCTGTTAGCCGAGTATGGGCTTCACTGTACACACGGAGAGCAGTTCTAAGTCGTCGAGCTGCTGGCGTGCCTCAGAAAAATGCTGCAATGGCAGTTCTGGTGCAAGAAATGCTTTCGCCTGACCTCTCATTTGTGCTCCACACTCTCAGCCCAACTGACCATGACCAGAACTTTGTTGAAGCAGAGATTGCTCCTGGGCTAGGTGAGACCCTAGCTTCTGGCACCAGGGGCACCCCATGGCGTCTTTCATGTGGGAAGTTTGATGGGCTTGTAAGAACACTGGCATTTGCAAATTTCAGTGAGGAGATGCTGGTATCTGGTGCAGGTCCTGCTGATGGCAACGTAATCCGTTCTACTGTAGTCTACAGCAAGAAACCATTAACAGTCGATCCAATATTCCGTCACCAGCTGGGTCAGCGTCTCAGTTCAGTTGGCCTTTTCCTCGAAAGAAAGTTTGGCTGCCCACAGGATGTGGAAGGATGTGTGGTTGGAGAAGATATCTTCATCGTGCAGACACGCCCACAACCTCAGTAAAAGCTTCTCTTATGGTTACTTAGTAACCCGGCACTTCTCATCTTTGACAACAGTGAGCCTTGGCTTTAGTAAGGCTTCACCATAGGGTCATAAGGTCCTTGGGAGAGGACACAGCACTAGTTGCTGTAAGGTAAGGGTAACCTGCCGTATATTGTCCAAGGATATATTGCTGCTTCTTGGACTGTATTTTCATGCACCTTGTTTTTTTTATTTATTAATAGCAGCAATTCAATTACAATAATGTGCAAGGTCATCATACAATTCGTCCCTCTCTGATCTTAAAACATTTTCTTTTTCTTTTTCTATCATGTTCACCCTACTTAATTGAAAAAAAAAAATAGTCTTACCATTGTAAGAATAAATGTCGAGTTAAATGACAAGTTTAAGCATATGTACTATTTCCTAATTTTTACTCTAATAAATAAATAAATGCTAAATAACCAAAAAAAAAAAAAAAAGCCTCAAGGATGATTGTAAGCCATTTGTTTGTGATCTTAATCTGGGACTGAATGATCTTTTTCATTAATTTAATGATTCGTGTGTATTTTTGAAGTTTTCTATTAGCATTACTCTTTTAGAAGACCTTAAGATATATATATATAGCATTTAATAAAACGAAAAAAAAAAGAAAGAACGAAGCAATTTAATTAGTCCATCTTAGAATATGCGGTTTCGTAATTATGAAAGAAAGGTCACCAACCACCGGGTGCACCATGCTTTCTCCTGGTTGGTTTGGGGCTTTGATTTTCCTTTCTTTGGTTTGATCCCCAATTATTAATTCTTATTTTTTTCTTCTTCTTACCATTGAAACTCAAGCCCTAATAACACATAAAATTTGTCAATTGCCATGAGAGCTAAAAGGAATAAACTTGAGTTTTTTTTTCATATTATTTTCAAATAATAAAAGTCTTACTGATCTGCAACACACTAACAACAAATTACACATAAAAGAGGCCCCCAGTTTGGAAAATTGGTGTTAACACATGATGCAAATAGACAAATGAGTATTTTAAAGTGCAAGCAAAATGATACCTTAGATATGATTAAAGAATCTTTGTTCGTAAAAAACTTTAAAAGAATAATTAATATAAACTCATAATTCGAGCTTGGATTTTGATGGAAGAAGAGATTTTCAAGAAGCCATGATTATGTGAAATAGATGATAGTGAATACGTGGAAAACATGGCAGGTTAGAGATCGTCCACAACCACCAACCATCACAAATGCTAAAATAAATTGAGAAATTTGTGTGAAATATAACTCTACATAAAAAAAAAAAAAAAAAGAAGAGGAAACAGCGAAGAAGATTGGAGAAGATGGGAGTTGCTGGCTAACTTTACCCCACCTGCCTCAACTTTAGTGGTTTCTCTTTCAGCTTTATATATCCCATCCATCCATTCATCCTTTCCATTCTCCAACGGCCTTGCCTTAGCCATTGCCGTTCAGGTCTCTTGTCATGTGTCAACACCACTTCACATCCTCCAAAATCCCAACGTTAAACAAGCCATATATCCCATCCCAACCTCCATTTTATACCTTCCTGATGTAGATAAAAGAAAACATCCAGATTTAGTTAATTATTTAGATAGGCACCTATATTTTTTCCTCTTTATAGTTTAGGGGGTAAAGTTCGGTGGATAAGAAAAAAAATGTCAGCTGCTGTAAGGACTTCCTCGTCAGCATCCAAAGAAATTTCTTTCAGTAACGAGATGGAGAATTTTGTAGGACTGAATGACAAAAACATCAAGGTTGCTGCAGCTGTTGAAGCAGAGAAGGACCATGTTGCTGATAACCATGAAGAAGATGATGTTGTTGATGATATTGAAGAAGATGATTCCAATCTCCAGTTTGATAAAGAATTGGATCTTGGACCTCAAGTTTCCCTGAAGGAGCAGCTTGAAAAAGATAAGGCATGATATCTTTCTTCAAAAAAGTTTGGACTAAAGGCTACTAGTAGGACTTGAAAATAGATATCTCTAGCTAAGATTATCACATATAACAACAATTTCTCTACAGGATGATGACAGCTTAAGGAGATGGAAGGAACAGCTACTTGGGAGTGTTGATATGTCTTCTGTTGGAGGTATTAATTAGTTTTAGCCTTTTTAATCAATTTCTGTCTTTTGGTATGTATAATGCAACAACATCAATTTTAGATATGTAGAAAAAAGGAAACCAAATTGTAATTTTAAGGGCACTCTTTATCTGCCATGACCTACGAATTTGATGGGAACCCATATTTATATTTCTAATTGAAACCCATGTATACTTTGAGGTCCTTAATTTCTTTATATATCATAGTCCTTTTCTAGTGATTTAGACCTGCAGCCCTATCGCAAAAGTTAGTAGACATGACTTTCAAAACAACAGAAGAAAGAGGAAATAGTGCAGTGTGTACCAGAACTCCTAAGCTTGAAATGTAAACAAAAGCCTTTTTTTCTCTTGCTGAATTTGATCAGAAAGCAAAGAACCGGAAGTGAAGATACTAAGCCTCTCTATCTTATGTCCGGGGCGGCAAGATCTTGTGTTGCCATTTCCATTATCTAGTAATTCAAAGAGCAGAAGTCTCTTCGCCCTCAAGGAAGGAAGCCTGTACCACCTCAAGTTATGCTTCACTGTCTCCAACAACATTGTGTCTGGCCTTAAGTACACCAATATTGTCTGGAAGACAGGTTTGAGAGGTAAATTAAGCAACCATAGACACTCACAAACACACATATTTTCCTTCAGTTAGTCTCATTTACTTTTTCTGGCAAGCAGTGGCCAATACAAAGGTGATGCTTGGTACTTTTAGCCCACAACAAGAGCCCTACATATATGAACTGGAGGAAGAAACCACCCCTTCAGGCATTTTTGCCAGGGGATCTTATTCTGCTAGAACCAAGGTAATAATATATAAGTGGATTGATTATACACACACATATATATATATGGCTACAAAAATTAAAGATTTTGATTGATGATTTTTGGTTTCAGATTGTAGATGATGATGGGAAATGCTATTTGGATGTCAGTTACTCCTTTGAAATCCAAAAACGTTGGCCTTCGAGCTAGCTTCTAGCAGTGCTTGTATAATTCATGCATGTTACCCTATATTTTAACTAGTGATATTTTGTTGGCCTGGTATGCTAGATTGTAATATCCAATCAGGAAAATTGAAAATCTCTCTCCATCCGATTATTGATTAGAATAGAAGTACAAGCATTGTGCACAAAAAGCTTCTTTTTGTTTCTTCTTTTCTTTTCCTTTTCTTTTGTTTTTCTTTCTTTATTTATACATTGATCATTGCTTCATTCGGGTGCATAGCCTCGAGATTCTTAAAGGCAAGTTGCTCTCAATTAATCAAAAACTGCTTTTTAGTGGTAATCAATTAATAATTCCCTCTCCATTGCGTGCATGGATGCATGCTCTAAGCTTTGACACTGTATATAGATCCTTGGCTTGAAGCGATGGGTGAAGGTAAAGATGAGATGACAGTGGACCACATTAGCGTGTGACATGATTAATAGATCTAACTCCATCTAGGAGATTAGTTCTTGAAAAGCAAACTGCCAAATTAAGTAAAGTGGTCCAACGGTTTAGAACATTTTACTGATCATCACATGTTGGAGGGAAGAAAACAAGAAAATAAGATCGAGAGAAGATGTTAAATTAAAGAGGCTACCATGCACAATCATGTCTGTTATGTATTCATCAATAGATTATCTGCAAATATATATATAGGCATGTGATAGAAAGTGATCGACTTTACTCTTTATCTTCTTGCTTGCTTGCTTAATTCCCAAACCCTATTCTGATCAAAAGGTCTACACCATTGTGTGTGGATTTTTTGCCGAAAAGGATATGGCTTTTCCTTTTTATTGCTCATAATTAAATACTTTGCCTATATTTTGATGAGTGATAATCAAACCAGCCGGAGCAAAGTGAAGTTTGTTGGTTAATTTCTAGAAAATGCTCTGTCCTAACTGATTAATCCTGATTGCTAACTGTTGATCGAACAATCCAATTTCAGAGCTACCATTGCCGTTTAGTGGTTATTGTTGAGATTGAGCCTTAGTAATGATTGCGGTGGTTGAGAGACTCAAGTTTTGGTGGTGTATGCGGTGGGGATAACCACAATCATTTTAGGGTTTAAAATTTAGCATTAACTTAATTTCCTAGTTAGCTTAGTTGATTATTCTGGTTTGCTTCTTTCCCATTTTTTGGATGTTTTTGTTTAATTTTTATATTCATTTTAATATTTTCTCTACTTTATAATGCTTTTAGCACCAAAAAAATAAACATTCCATTCCTCATTGTCCTCCCTTGAGGCATGAGAAATGGGACGAGAGTGGGACCAAATTTTGGAGGAAAAAGTCCATCGCTTGAGGCATAATGAATGTTCATGATTGATTTGACCATGCCCTCCATCCAGCTGCTTCCTCTCTTCTTCATGCATTCCTTTTATCTTTCGGGATCAGCCCTTCATTGTCCGTTGATCGTGGACCAAATAATTACCTCTTCAATTATAAGTTAGAAACAATTAATATTCGTTTCTAGGGAAGTTGATAACTGATTACCTATTATTGATTTGACGAATAAAAGCATCTCCTTGTGAAGCTTGAGCTGTTCGACAACCAGCTGCAAACCATAGCTTTGGCTTTGGTTTAATCTTAGCAACTAACCAGCCAAGCACCAGTGTCGTCTTCCGCTCAAAATATCTCGAATTCGAGCTTCTACTTTGTAATAAACAAATAAATAAATAAAGCCAAACACACATGATCCTGTGTAATCCACGTTCATTCGTCTACTCTAACTGATACGGAGTGACACAAGCATGCATATATATTTCCTCATCAGTACGCTACTTAGAAGTAAAAATCTTCTAAAACCACGAAGAAGACAGAAGGCTCCATTAATATAGACAACCAAATGTATACAGCACGAACAGTCAGTCTAGAAAATACATCCATTTCTATGTATTTCTCTCTTTACAAACTATGGCGTAACTCTCCCTCACATAAAACAACCGGCTCCGAAAGAACTTTTTGAATTGAGAAAACTAGATAAAACCAATAATTAAAACAAAATCCGCTTTATGCACAGTGAAATCCATAGTCCAACAATGCAAACTTCACATGCAAACCAATCTTACCACCATCTGTGACTAGCTTAGCAGCTGTAACCAGCCAATGTCCAGGAGCATCTTGTGGACCCCTCACTACCTCAGCCACATCCACATATTTAAGCAGTTTTCTAGAGCGGATCGGAACAGGAGGACCATCTGGATACACACCAGAGTTAATTGCAGCTGGACCTTGCTTTTCTGGACCAGTTATTGTTCGCTGTGTAAATGTGAATGTTGTGCTCAGATTTGTCAGAAAACTTGATTTGTGAGATGCTTCTGGCACAGCAGCCCATGCTGTCTTCCGAATGGTACAGTTGGGTAAGTGCGTAAAAAGAAGACGGAGGTGAAGTACCGTCTTAGGCCACCGCCCCTTGCAAAGGAGCTGTGCACCAGTTACAATAAACACTCCACTTGAATCTCCCTGCAACCAGCTGGGATCATGCTTAACAACAGATGTGCACACCTTTGAGTATCTCTTCCATCTAATTGGTTCCAAGAACTGGTCGCTAGATTTATAATCATCAGAGCCTTGCCATTGACATGGAATGCACATGGTGGGATCGGCTGATGGGAAGGTCATGATGTTCGGAAGGCTTGAGAGATGCTGTAGATGTAGTGCCAATCGGTTGCACTTCTTCCCTTCTAAGTACAAACGTAGGCCAACCACAGGTTTTTGATCACTTGAAACCTGAAATGTGTAAAATAGAGAAATTTAGTGTGGTAATTGATATTTCCAATTAGATGTTGCTAAACTTGAAACCTGAAATGTAAAGCTTGAGAAATTTATATTATGATAATTGATGCCTCCAATTTAAATGCTAAACTGATACAAACAAATTTCATCTACAATAACTATGGCAAATATTTGGATGAGATTTGAGAAACCAAATGATATGAATCCTAAATACGATTTTAATAAGTTGTGCTGCTCAAGTCCTAAATTTGCAAAATGAGCATGTAATTCTTTTGCTTAAAAGTAAAACTTTCCAAACTAAACATTATTCAAAACTTTATTCAAAAAAAGTAATTAAGCATTTTGATCCCTCATGCTTTTATTAGCATTAAAAAAATATAAAAATCCCAAAATTTAGGAGAGAGATCAACATAGTAAAGAAGTTTAACCCATGTTTCTAATATCAGATCACTCAATCCCCCTTCTGACATACACACCACAACAATAGGTCTTGATTGAATGCAAGACAACAACAAGAAGAAGAAAACAAAACATAAAAGTAACTAGCATCCAGTCCAAGAACTTAAGTTACTAGATGGAGAGACCAAACACCATATTAAGGTCACACTGAACTCCATGCATTAGTGAACGTTAAATTACTTAACACATTAAAAGAGAAATCATATTAAACATAGTGAAGGGAAATCAGAGGTTACAAAACAGACTAATATATAAAGCATACTCCTTTTTCACCCTTATGCAGTACCTGGGTAGGGCTAACATAGATCTTACGACCCAAACAGCTGAACTGTAAATAAGGGTAAGAAGCTTTCTTTCTTTGATGCCTTAAAGGCAGATCACAAAACATAGGAGCCCATTGCTTTGGAACTTGAAATTCCAAGAAGCATTGTAAATCATCTGGCGAAGGCTTGTCTGGAAACAGATAATGAATCCAATAGAAACCAGTTTCAGTTTATGAGCATATATATAAGCCAAAAACTGCAAGGAAAAGGCTACAAAATCAAGAAGTTAAAAAACCCAAATAGCCAAGATCATATGACACAGCATAATGAAACGAACAAAAAAAAAAAGTAGTAAGAATAAAAAGAAAACAAAGGAAGGGGTGAAGGAGATGCATCACGATAGCTGCACAAACAAAACTTATTAATGAATATTAGCTAGTTTAACTGGTAAGTCACTTGTGTCACCTGTGTTTCACAAAGTGAACTTGATTCAAATCCTGCTTAAACCAAAGATGAGAAGGCTTATGGGAAGGGGAGGGTGACGCTATGTAGCTCAATCCTGGTTTTTTTTTTTTAAAGCCAAAAAAAAAAAAAAACAAAAAAACAAAACAAAACAAAAAAAACTGAAAGTGCATGGTTACCACAAAAAGACAGCTTCAGCTTCTTTCTAATTTCTAATCCCACTGGTCTAATTACCAGGAAAACAACTCAAAGACCATGACTTGGATAATCTGCATCTCATCTTACAGATTTGAGATTTGGGGTCATTTTAAGTTTTATGGACATCCACCAATTCACCCACCATATATTTGCTGAATGTCGGATGTATTCACAGCACATGCAAAACAATGCAGTAGACACAAGTTAGGTAAGGCGTGTCCTCCTTATTATAAAATTCAATTAAGGTATCACAATATAATCTCTGCAATGCTAGCTTTGTCTTTTTGGCTTGAACATCAGTGGAATTCAAAGCAGCTTCATTTTGAATGATACTTATGTGACTGCCAAAGCTCTCATACATAGGCTAGTAACAGCAAAGATTATAATTGCCTTTTCTGCAGTGTTTACTCATAGGAGCACTTACAACGCAGATACAAGTTGATTGCATGACTAAGATAACCACTTCCCGGAATCCCAGTAAGAAGAGATGTAATAGGTACGAATTTGAATAGAATTGCTTCAGGTTTAGCAGGCACTGTCTGGAGCCAATTGGAGTGACTCTTAGAGAACACATCTCCTCCTCTTTTCGAACAAATGATGGTGAGGCCCTGTCCAAGTTAAAAATGAGATTCAGGAAAAGAAACTGCAGTTGTTAGTCAGGAAATTCGTAGTACATCTTGTTCAACTTACATCCTTGCTTGAAGTTTCTGTAATGCTAGTCAGCCGCATCCTGTTTGAATGCAAAATACGATTGAAGACCTCGGGAACCTATATCAAACCATCACATTCAGCAACTAATATATACGATGTCAGGAAATCAAATTTTTGTGTGCAAAGGAAGAAGAACAAATACTTCTTTTCCATCTCTTGTATTCCTTTGTAGCAGGGGTGGATTCCTTCTGTCTGAAAATAGATAATCTCCAAGATCTTCCAAATGCTTTCTCACCTCAGCAGGGGGAATAGGTGAGGATGGTGTTTGTCTAACACAAATTAAATCTTGACCTCCGACAGCCATCCCTATTATTATGTGTGTGCCATATGTAAGGATGAACCTGCCTAAAAATAATAAGCATCCATGTGCCAGAGTAACCGCAAATCAAGCGGGAGTCTATATTGCATCAGATCAATAAAATTATTTAGACATATCATATTGTGGCTAAAAAAACTAGAAGCAAAGAAAAGGTTATTTAGATATGCTGGATGAGAAAAAGATACACCCTCCATCCCAAAGAGTTTGTCCACCTTTCCATTTTGTAATGTCCCAAAATTGTTATCCGCAACAAAAAAGTTCAAAGTACTGATTGTTTTATTTTCCTGTTATAACCCTGATTAAAATCCACTTTAATTGTTTTACCCCAGCTACTTTCTCCCTCATTAACTTCGATTTAAACAAAAATCCTCATTTGTTGTGTTCTTGAAATATAATTCATGAGACTTAAGGGGTAAATCTCAAAAAGATTTAATGAAATTTTTAAGCTTAATTGTAATCTTTATCTTGCTTATCTATTTCTTAGGGGAAAAAAAAATGGTTTAGTTTCTTAAAAGGACTTCAACCTTATTCAACTAGTTGGTATATATCAAAACTCTCACCATTAGCCCAATCCCTACGAGTATCTGATTCTAAAATATAATATAAGGGTAATATTGAAAAGTGATGTGTAGATGACATGACATCCAATTAATTGCTCTTTCTTAATCTATGTGAAAAGTCAAAACGGACTAAAACTTTAGGACATAGTGAGTATATAAATTAGCTATTTTGGAAATGGTATGATAGACATAATAAAATACTTTCAGAATATTTTCTTCTTTAATTACTTTCAGGAAAGATTATTAGTTTTCATTGCCAACATAAACACAATATAAATTGCATGTACTCACGAGAGAGACAGAAAGTCAGATTTTCTTATATTGTCTAGAAGCCTAGAATTTTGTCGCAGACAATTATTTGTTTTCAATAGTCAATCATGGGTGATTCCCAATAGAATGGAGCACACGTTAATGATCTTTTTTGTGTTGGGAAGGGCTGCAAAATTAGAAAATATATGCTGCTGTTTGTGCAATTATTTTGTCATGAAGAAGAATGACAAGATTTTCAAGGATCATATTTTTTGCTTCTTTGTGGTGTAGCGTATTAACCAGCGTTTATTATAGCTAGCTGGTTTGTATTTGACCACAGACCATCAGTTAAGGGTTCGTAGCTGGCAGAGAGATGAGAAAAGGGTGTCAAAAAATGACAAACTCTAAAATTCAGTGGGATTGGAGTGCTTTGTTATCTTATGTTCCTTTTCGTTTTCTTTTACTTCTTGAAGGATTTCTTATTCCAAGTATCATTTGTACATTTTTCCTCCCTTAATAAATTCCTTTTTATTGAAAAAGTTTTTGTCTATCACATCCTTGACATTTTGTCTTAACAATGCTAAACCAAAAATCAACCTAAATAATGCATAACCAAAAGTCTTCAGATCCCAGATTATCTATCCAAATTTCTGTCTAGGAAAAAACTTTGTCCATGATTTATCTAATAAAACTAGAGATTTAAAACAATTACATGCCTACGAATGGCCATTCTAGAATCTAGAATGATGCAAAGGATCAGATTTCACTATAGAAGTATTAACAGGAGACAAAAGCTTGAAATTTGAAGAACACAAGATTTCAAGATTAATGGTTATGGTTTGATGTTTTCTAGGACTAGGTTTAATATTTTTCAAATTTTTCAAATTGGAGTTCACAAAGGACTATACCATTCTCTTTCTAATTAGAGTTTTAGTTGCGATCTTTAAGTTCTGTTGCAGGCTATGCGTCCAGAGTTTTGTCCCCACCCCCCACCCCCTCTTTTCCTATTCTCCTACTTTCACTCTTCTTTATTCTCCCTTATTGTATATTCTTCTTCTTCTTCTTCCATAACACAAGCAATCCAAAATGCTGTCTAGCATATATTCCGAACGAGCTTTGTTAATGTTAAAAAAAAACGATTTATATTCATAAAATACTGAAAAGATACCTAGTTAATGATGCAGGATCCCAACGAGGAGGGACAGACTTCTTTACTTCATCTTTCAGAGTTAGTGGATACGTTGTCAGGTGCAAATAGTACAACGAGATGAAGTATCCATCAAAAGCTAGATACTTGGAGTCTGCAGTATCATGAAACCAGTCTCCACTTAAATCAAAAATAGCATTAAGATACCCAGAAGGAACTTTTCCTTGGACTGAAGATTTTTGATTAAGTAGCTCTGACATCTGCCAGGTAAGAAGATGACAGAATGTGTTACTGATCCATTACATAACGCTTGTTATAAATTACTTCCTATTGACTTGGAATACAAATGTAAACAGACCAATCAAAACATTTCAATGACATTTAATATGAAAATTTACTCTTTTAAATAGCATTTAGAATCCAAAATTAATTGAAGAAGTGAGGACAAAGAATCAAGCATCATCAGATTAATAATCTTATGTTGCCTGTCACTTTAGGTAGTCTGTATGAATACATAGTACATATAGTACAAGAAACGCAATTTTGGGAGCAATATGGTTCCCAGGACTTAGTCATTGCAGACATGTTGGCATCAGGGGTACAGCTTATCAGGATAAATCTTAAAAAAGAAGGTGCTCATCAGAATTTAAAAAATAAAAATTCCACTCGCCTCACTACTAAATCAGTCTCAGAGTCATTAATGTTATATTACCTTTGCACGATTCATGTAGCTTTAACAACATGACTTCAGAACTCTTCCCCTATGGTGCACTATAATCTGATAATAGGCTTAATGCTTTTTTAACACTCTGCTATGTAAATTCTGAATTTTCCTTCTGGAAAGAACTTTTCCATTTGAAAACTTGCTGAACCTAGGCTCACAGTGACCTCATTGCTTCAAACTGCTTTGCTGAAGCTCTGGGATTTTCATTTCGCTACAAATTCATAACATAAACTTTTTCCAGACATCATTTTCTTAACTGCTACGTTTTATAACATAAACAAAATCACAAGTGTCAAAACAGTCACTGGTCAAACGAAGCCAAGAAAGGCTCATACAGCATATAAGCCCTGACCTTCTTCTGTGACAGCAAAATGACCAGCAAATACCTTTCTTGTGACCAAATTTTGTAAATCAAGTAAGATCCATCTTCTAATAATCTCAATAAAACTCTATCTACACAGAACCTTTGTGAGTGTGACAAGAAATTATGTTGTCATCTACCAGCATCTCTAAATTTCTCAATTTTGTTGTCTCTAAGAGCATAAAGATTTTAATTTATAGATTCTTCAGTTCCAGATACTAAATCATTACTAGATATCATCCATCCATAAAGGGTGGTGATGATGCCACTCCATGAGTTTATAATGTCGCTTCACACTAGCCGGTGTCCGAGTACCTCTTTTGATTGTTAAGTGGAGTGCTATAATAAACTCATGGAGTGGCATCATCATCACCCATAAACTATATTCAAGCAATATCTTAGAGGCTCCAATTTCCAAACTTACTCGTCCTTTCACGTCAGTAGACTAACGGAAGAAAGTAGAGTCTACTTTTTTAGATCTCCACTCCACTTAAGTCATTCATAAATCCAATCTTATTCGGTTCAAACATCGCATGCCACCACACAAAAACACATCAAAAAAAAAAAAAAATTGAATACTTTCCAAATCATTAAAGCCAGTAGGCCCTTCAAACGATACCCCCTTGTCACTTTAACGGGAAAAAAAGGACCATTA
Organism: Dovyalis caffra; assembly: GCA_963924115.1. Classification (NCBI taxonomy): domain Eukaryota; kingdom Viridiplantae; phylum Streptophyta; class Magnoliopsida; order Malpighiales; family Salicaceae; genus Dovyalis; species Dovyalis caffra. The sequence goes on from CAWUPB010001173.1 coordinate 24,859,688, forward strand.
GCAGGAGTCAAATTCAGGTTAACATCAAGTAAACCTCAATTTCTCATTAAACTTGATAAACTGAGCAGAACACGGAAATATTAGCAAAAGATACCAGCTTCAATCCAAGACTCCAAATCCCCCTCGACAAAACAAACCCAGAATAGCAAAAGCAAACTTTATACTATATGCCTAAAACACATTGCACACACCGTTCCAACAATTACCACATCGAAAAACAAATCAAACACTGCAACTCAGACAACAGCAGATTAATTAACCCAAAAAAAGGAAGAAGATTTCTATAATTCAGCATATAATAATTTACCAGCTAAACAAGAAATGAAGAGATAAAATAAACATAATCTGACCTGATTGAAATCAAGAACATCAGATTTGTAACGAGTTCTGTCACCTTTATCACATCTAATATCATCAGGAACATTAGAAATAGTAAGGCCACCCGGAAACACAACATCCCTTTTGTTAGTCTCGTCCAAAAGCACCAACCTTTCATTATTACTACTCGTTCCTTTTGCAAATTTCAATCTGAAATCACTACTCAAATCAAACCCTTTTCCTAAAACCTCCATTGCCCTCACCTCCATTGGCTTCTCTGCCCAGTACTCCATTTGTCCTTTCCTTCTCCGGAAGCCAATTTTCCTTTATAAAGAAAAAAAGAAAAAGTAACACTCCTTCTGTTTTCAAGAAAAAAGTTGGGTTTGGTACTCCATGATTGAAGAGGAGGAAGATTGGATGGTCTAAAAATTTGGCCGCACAGAAATTGTACCCCTGTACTCCAAACTCTCATCAATTTTCGTTGTCCGTTCTAAAAGGCACAAGGCAATAGGGTATTCAAAAGGGTGGGTCCAGTTGGTGTTGACCGGTGAAAATCTGAAAAAATTAATTATTTTTCAGTTTAAGCAGCAAGGATGTCCTGCACCAGCTTTAGCCATGCGACCCCACTCTAATCTATAAATGGATACTTGTTTATCATTGATTACTACTTATGGTTAGAAAATTAATTGGATTAGTAGCATGATTCTTCCCTCTGCTGTTTATATTTTCTTCACCTATGTTTTTTATTGTTATTTTTATTTATTGGATCATCGCTCTTTATATTTTTTTTAATATTTTCTCTTCCCTTCGATTCCGTCCAAATTTGTGATAAATGATACGTGAGTTGTCGTATTAGATAAATAACATATTAAATGCATGAAAGTGACTCGTGTTAGCAAAAGTAAATACATATAAAAATTACATAAAAAATTATAAAATAAAAAAATAAAAGAACTAGAGTATTGTTCATCACTGTTTATTTATTGTTGAAAGACCTTAATTTTTTTAGTTTATTTGCAATAAATAAATCAACGGAGGAAATTTGAATTAAATTATTATTATTATTGATCTTATGTAAATTTTGTGGATGTTAATTTTGATAAATTATCTCAACAAAAAAGATATGTTAAAAAATAGGATAAAATAAGTTATAATTTCTTGCATTTTATTTGTGAGATTGATCTTAGTAACAAGACAAAATGATAAACTCACTTTAGAGGTAAAGTTTTTTTCGTTGTATATGTATAAAGTACTATCTTTTTCTTTTCTCTGGAGTTTATATATATAATAAACTCCAGAGAAAAGAAAAAGATAAAACTTTTGAGCTTTTTAGATGAAAGCAGCATTAACATTAAATCTCTTCAGATGCATTTAATAACATAAATATTCAAAACGCCCAAAACAAAAACAAAAAACCTTGGAAAAGTTTCAGCCGAGAGGCGAGGTTTGATTTTCTTTTTTTTTATTATTATTATTAGCATCCAATTTAATTGTTAAGCATAAAAAAGATAATTTTTTTTTTCACATGTTTGCGAATCAATTGTTGCTGAAAATAAGACCATGTCTCATTGGAGATGTCATGTTTAGAAAAATAATGAAAACAGAATAAATAGAAATAGCGCATTGAAAAATTTAAAGAATACAAAGAAAAATTATTAGATTATTTCAAAATGAATTTATCAAATGTCAACTGTAATAAATGACTGCATAAATAAAACAATGTTCAAGGATCAAATCCAAAAACAATAAAAATAATATACATTATGTGAATTAATAAAAAAAAATTTGAGATACTCAAATAAAATTACACTTAGATTTGCTCTTGATTTAAATTCGACATACTACACTTTTCTCTTCTCTTTCAATTAAGATGAAAACTCTAATTCTCTTGCTTTCCCAGCAAATTGCTCTTGGTTTTTTGTAAAAGAGAAAATCTGACTTTCAATGTCTTAGAGTAGCGGCAAAACCTTAATCATGCTTGTCTCTTTATTTTTTAATATTCCAAGACATATTATTTTTAAATCTACATGCATCAAAAAATTTTGTGACATGACAGCCAAAGTTCATAAGGAAATGATTAACCTTAATCAAGCTTATGTTAATATTTCATGTTAGATTATTTTTAAATTCACGTGTATCAAAAAATTTTATGACACGACAGTTAAATTTTATAAAAAATTGATTAACTTATCAGCTATCACTATTTACTCGTTGTATATTATAAATTTTATCTTAAAATAATGGATTTTTGGCATCTTTTTAAGAAGAAATGGATCAAAATATCAATGATCATAGTTTATTTAATTACCATGTAATGGATGAATATAAAACTCAATAAACCCATCCATGCAAAAAAACACAAAAGGAAAGAGGGGGAGAAAAAAGATGCTAAGAGCACCTACTGCCAGGTCCCACTCAGTAGTTCTTACACATCAATTAAACTCACTGTCAGCCGACTTTCTTTCTTTCTTTTTTCTCAAATTGTAATTAATTGAATTAAATTTACTGTCGATTACCTGCTTACCTTACCTACTCATTTTTCTACTCCACGTGGCAATGAAAGAACGGTCGACTACCTAACCCCTTCAGCAACAAAGTTTTACCTGTTTTTTTTATTACACCACGTGCGGGAAGTCGTGGTCGGTTTGTGAAGCTATCTCTACACACGTGCTATTGAATTGAAAAATAATCCATTTCCATGTTACTTTATTCGATGGGAGATAAAGACTTTGAACAAGAGATTTCTTCTTCGACTTTGCTTTCCTTTCCAAACAAAACGTCCATAGTAATCGCCATTGAATTTTGTGATTGAAAATCGGCATCTTGATCCTCTCTTTTTAAGAAATCCATAGCTTTCACTCAGCCGTTTTTTGTTTGTTTACTCGATGGAACGTTTCGATTTCCATTGTCAACGGTATTAGTTTACAATTTTACGCTTTCATATGGAGTTAATTTACCGTCACTTGGTACAATCAATTATTTAATTATATTTTTATATCAAATTAAGTGTTGATTAGATTTCTATATTAAATTAATTTATTTTTTTATCAATGGTTTGATTAAAGATATTAAATTAATAACATAATCAAACAATACGTGTTTTTTGACCGATGATTTTGTTAATTGTTTTTGTCATTTTCATTTTTTATTACTTGAAGCATTTATAAAAAATATATGAAAAAAATAAATTTTTTTGCAAAAATGATTCTGTCAGCTTTAGATTTTTTTATTATTATACTTGCTGTAAATAATTTAAGTAATAAAAAATAGAAAGAAAAGAAATAACGAAATCAACGGTTAAAGAACATTGCCGCGTGTGATTGACTTTCACTGTTAGCCAAATCATTAATATAGAATTCACATTAAATAAATTGATTTAATACAAAAATCTAATTAACACTTAAAATAGTGCAAAAAACCTGATTAAATAATTGCTTGTAGTACAAAGACGATAAGAATTGTTAAGTCTCATTCTATGTTAGTACTTGGTATGATTGCTCGGCTCCTAAAATTTTGTCAATCTTTTTGCAAGAGGCTTATTATTAATATTCTAATAAGTAATCTCTGGGCATCTTATGATTAATTATCCTCCTAATTTTTGAACCCATAAACACGGGTATAGTTTTAAATTATTGATTGTACGCGTATATCGAGTTTACTTCTGGAAATTTTCAGTTTTGAGAAAGAAAAAAATTATAGAAAACAGATAATTAAAGATAACGTGTTTCCTAATTAAAAATAAAATGCTTGTTTTTTAATTTTCTAAAAAACTCAAAATAGATGTTTTTCAAATTGTATCGAATAAAAAGAAAGTGTTTTGCACCAATAAGTTGGCTATTAGTAACAAGTTGATTCTTATATGAATTTTTTTATCAATATCCAAAGTTTAAATTTTAAAATCGTATTTATTGAAAAAAATTATGTTCTAGTTAGAAATAATAACAAGGGCCATGTTTGGTTAACCTGATTTTTGAGTCATTCATTTTTAATGTAAGCCGGATAAGGCTTTATTTTCTATTTTTGAAGTTTTGTACTTATAAGACATATTTTATCGTTTTTTTAGGAAAATTTTTTTCAAAATAAATAAAATTTATAGATGGAAACTAAAAAACTATTTTTTAAAAGTAAACACAACCATTTTCGAATAAAACTGAAAACTAAAAATGTTTTAAAAGACTACCAAGGTTACGCCTATCCGTTATGTTTTTTGAATTTTACCATTGAAAAATTCTCCAAATTCTAAATAATCGTAACAGACAATAAAGATTTAAAATTTTACAAGAAGACTATTTTTCGTTATGCAGCTATAACCCATTCACTCTATTATTAAACGAAAATAACTTTACCTCTAAAGTGTGTTTATCATTTTGTCTTGTTACTAAGATCAATCTCACCAATAAAACGCAAGAAATTATAACTTATTTTATCCTATTTTTTAACATATCTTTTTTGTTGAGATAATTTATCAAAATTAACATGCACATAATTTACATAAGATTAATAATAATAATAATTTAACTCAAATGACCTTCATTTATTTATTTATTACAAAGAAACTAAAAGAATTGGGGTCTTTCAACATTAGATGAACGAGTACTCTAGTTTTTTTATTCTTTTTTTTTTCGTTGGGTTGACCAAGCACTGAGGCTTGGCTCTTGGGCATGTATGTGCAATCATGGTAACGGTTCCTAAACCACCGGTTTCGGTTTAGGAAGCTGCTGGTTAAGGTTTCACCAAAAGGTGAAACTTTAACCAAACCTTCTATGGACGGTTCCGGTTTCGGTTTGAAATCGTAAAACCGACGGTTTCAAATCGTTTGAAACCGACGGTTCAACGGTTTTTTTATTAAATGAAAAAATAAAAAAATAGAACATTTTTTCTCAACATTAACATTGAAATGAAAAAACTTCTTTTTTGCATAATGTATAAATATTATAATATTTTTTACATTATCATGTATTTCATACAATAAATCAAAGAAAAAAAGAAATAAATAAAGAAGGGCTTGAACTTAATTTTTGTAAACACTACAAAAATTAAGCTTCCTAGGTATTCTCTCGGGGTTTAGAGGAATCAAAGCTTACGTAGTTCTCTTTTACATTTCAAATCACCCCTTTACAAATTACATCTATGTTCTATATGGTTGCGCCTAGTTACTTTCTTGATCGGAAGTTCCGGCTCGAAGTTTCGTTGTTGTGCCGTCGGATGTTAGATCCATACTTTCTTCATTGAAATCATATTGTTTTTGTTCTTGTATTCTCTTGTTGGCTCTTATCCAATCATCCACACATACTTGGGCTTCAAGTGACTCGAGAGCCAATTGTGATCCCCTATTATCCAAAATATTACCTCCGGAACTAAATGCTCTTTCAACGACTGTTGTTAAGCCGGCACAACAAGTATTTGTCTAGCTATTATGGACGGGATCGAAAGGTGCTCGCATGTCTTTTCCAAGTAATTAATTACTTCAAAATCTACACTCGTATTGCTATCATCAAACTCAAACACAGTTGTTAGATAAATATCAAGCTCGAAAGTAGAGCCCGATGATCCTCTTGGCCTTTTTGTCCTTTCCATGGCCATAAGATAATCGGCTCTAACACGTTAGCTACTTGATGATGATTGTGGCATAGGTGGTAAAGAGGAACTAGCATGTTGATCACCCACAGTTAAAGACATTTCAATATATAAATCTCTAACATGTTCTATAATAGAAGCAGCTTTTATTTCTATATTTTTATCAAATAATTGCAAATACTCATAATAAGTATTCAAAACAACAGAAAGACCTTCCATTTTAAATCTAGGATCAAAGACTAAAGTAACAAGATAAATAGGTGGAACTGTTTCATAATAATTTAACTATTTTTATTTCATTATTTGAATAGCAAGCATGTAAAGTTAGCATATCTTATTCTACATGATTAAAAGCTTCAACAATATTAATTGTTTCAATCATAAATAAATGTGAATTTGGTTGATAAACGACATTAAAAGTATATGTTGCATTGTTAAAAACACTTAAAAGTTTCAAAAGTGGTTCGCAAATATCAAAATCATTTTGACAAATAAAAACAGAATCAATATTTTCTATAAAAAATGAGCATAATAAATCTCAATATTCAAATGATCGCCTAAGTAAGTCATAAGTTGAATTTCAACGAGTTAGAACATCTTTTGAAAATCATCTTAGTTTTTTGTTTCTTTCTTTGTAAAACTTTCCCCATGATTTCATCTTTTGGGGATGCGTCTATAAATATTTAGCAAGAGCTTTAATTGGCATAACAATATCTTTAAGATATTCCAAACCAGATTGCACACATAAATTTAAAACATGACATACGCATCTAATATGGAAAAACTTACCTCCAAGATGGGGTTGACAAAGTTCTCTTAAAGACTCTACCGAAGCATCATTAGAACTAGTATTATCAAAAGAAATTGAAAATATTCTTAAAGGTAAAACATATTCATTTAAAATCCATTTTAGTATTTTATATATATTTTGAGCGGTATGTTTATCATCAAAAACTCTATATGCAAGAAGTTTTTGCATGTGCCATTCATTATCAATCCAATGACAAGTTACACCCATAAAAGAGTGAGTTTGCCATTGATCGGACCATGTATCGAGCATATAGAAACACAACCATTCAAATTTATAAATAATATAGTTAATTCTATTTTTTTATCTCTATATAATTTTATAACTCGTTTTTTTTAAAGAATGTCTTTCAACTTATTTGAAAACAGGATTCAAAGCGTTAGAACAATAATCACTAAAACTCATTTTTTAACCAAAACTAAAAGATAAATGATCAACACATATCATTTTAGCCATTTCTTCTTTATTTTTTTATCGGATATCTGAAATAAAGAGGAAGATTGAGAAGCAAACCCGGATATTTGTGTCCGATGTCTATCATTACCAAGTACGTAAGGATGCTTTTTCTCCAAGTGGGTTTTGAATGTTCCATAACCATCTCTTTATTTGAATGTGTATTGCTTATTGCAGTAGTTACAAATCACAGTAAAAACGCCTTTTTCTAACGAAAATTTTGATAAATGAATTTTGAAGATGTCGGATGATCTAGGTGTAACATTTGATTATTGTTATTGCTCCCCTACTCGATTTTGATTGGTAATATTACTTTGTTGTGATGACATATGTGAACTCGAACTTGTCATTTTTTGTAGTATAAAACAATAGAAATGTAAAAATTTAAGAAGTATTTGGAGTATAAAAAATATTATAGGATAGTATTGAGAATTCTAGACTTAAGAGTTTAAGAGATTGGGTTGTGAGAAGAATGAAAAAAAAATTAAGAGGGAAAGGGTATTTATAGAAAAGAAAAGAAAAGAAAAGAAAAAAATAGAAAACGGTCACAAATGTTTGTGACCGTTTTATAAACGATCACGTTTTCGTGACCGTTGAGTTGTTACAAACGATCATAAAAATGTGACCGTTTGTCACATACTCAATTTACATATATATATTAAGTCCAAAAATTAAAAATTATTAGGCTTAATTTTTTTTTCATTTTTCAATCCAATAGCTACTCGTCCATCCCATATAAAATTGGTTTTTTTATTTAAATTTTTTTGTTTTTTTTTCGACCCAATCCAAATTTATAAGGAAAAATGTGAAACCGTCGGTTTAGAATCGTCGATTTCGATTTCATGATACCTTAAACTATAACCAATCTATAGGTAGCCGATTACGGTCCGGTTTGATCAAGGTTACGATTTTAGCAATTTCGATTCAGTTTTTTAACGATTTGATTTCGGTTCAGCTTTACGATTCGAACCGAATCGTTACCATGTCTATATATGTGTTAGGCCTTGTCGCGTTGTACTCGGCCTTCTTCTATTTTTTTTCCTTCTTCTTCTTCATATATCCAAGCCTTGGTCGCCTAAATCGGCCTTCTTCTTTTTTTTTTTCTTTTTTTATTCATATATATAAGGCTTATAATTAATAAACATATCTTTAGGTTACAATGACCACTTTGAAACATTTTTAATTTTTGATTTTATTATAAATTTGTAATGACTCGATAATTTTTTTATATAATTTTATTTGTTAATAAATTTGTTTTGATATAATTTTATTTATTAATAAATTTGGTTTTTTAATATATGAATTTTGGAATAAAATTTTAAAACATTAATGTTTTATTTTTTAAAATATATTATTATAATTTATAAAATAAATTATTTTTATATTTTTTAAATGAGAGAGAGAGAGAGAGAGAGAGAGAGCTAAAAATATGTTTTAGATAGCTTGACTTAATTTTTTTTGAAAAAATAATAATGGGTTAAAAAATTCACAAGTTTTATTTACTTTTTTTATATATATTTATTCAGAATTTATCAAAACCAATTTTTTTTGTAGTTTTTATTTTAATCTATTGACTTCAATATATTTCTACAATTTAGGTAGGTTTTTTTTTTGTATATTTTTTTATTTATTCTATATACTTTCAATCTATATATATATATATATATATATATATATATTAGAAATTAACTATATATAGATTTGATTTATATTAATTACAAAAAATAAAACTGTTTATTGGTATTACACCATACGAATCGTTGACCTTATGAACATAATAATTATCTCGCTTGTAACGTAACGCAGTATTCGACTAATAAAAAACTAAAAGATACGAGGAAAATGAACAGTGAATGAATAAGGATTTGCACTGTTAATTTACTCATAAATTACTGTGGATGAAAATGGCATTTATGTAATTTTATTGTTTTCTTTGGATATTAATTTATTGGGAACGCATGCATCGAGTGTAGGAATAAACGATAAGATACATATTGTTAAATCAGTGACTGGTAAAAAATTTTAAGTCCAAACCAAAAACAAAGCATCTGACTGATCAGTTATTATGCAATCTTTTCACTAATGGAATAAAAAAAATTACTGAAGGAACTATATTCTGCAACGTTGCAATATTCTACAGATTTTGTTTATCATTTATAATATTTAAGGAACCATTTTTTTTAACAATAATATCTTACTTAAGTATTTGGATAAGCTTCATGCATTTTTTTTTATAAAAAATTGGGTTTAATATTTGGCCACAAAAAGAAAAAAATAATATTTATTTGTATCATTTAAGATGTCATATTAAAAATAAAGTTTCCAATAGAACTTTCATGTATCTATTAAAAAAGAGAGAGAGAGAGAGATAAAAATAAAACTTCAAAACATGTTAGTATGATAAAAATAGAACTTAATTAGTACTTTTTTATATATTAATAAAAATAAAAAAATTATTGGGCGTGTACATTCAAATTATTATGCTAGCTAGGATATATGCGTAGGATAAAGTTAAAATAAATATAAAGAAATGACAAACAAAAGATCAAATATTCAAATTATTGAAATATTGAAAAGAAATACTCATAATATTTAAAAGAAAACAAAACATCAAATTATTCATATTAGTGAAATATTTAAAATAAATTTAAAGAATACGTGATATTTTCTCGGTTGTTTTATGTAATTTCTAAATGACAAAAAAAAAAAAAAAAACTATCGTATATGAATGATAATTTGTAAATAACCTTGAAGGTTATCAAGGCAAATTCTAATCTATTTATTTATATGAAAAGATTTTGTGTTTTAAAATAATACACACAAAATTAACTATTGCTGATTTATATAAAAGAATTCTAAGATATATCTTATAGTGACCAATTTGTAATAAAAAAATCTTTTACATTAAAGTTTTGCTTAAGAATGATATTTTGATCAAATTATTATTATTGAGTATCAAGTAAAAAACTAAAATTACTGGGACAAATGAACAATAAAATACTGTTCATTTGCCTCATTTCACTATTCATTAGAGTGGTAATTTTATGATTTTATACAATGGTATTTTTGTAATTTTAATGGTTTTTTGGGCATTCAATTTCAAATTTTACACTTCATTTCTTTTTGTTTCCTTTTGTTTTCAAAATGTATTTTTAAATCCTCATTTTTAAAAATGTTTTGACATCTCACTTTTTTAACTTAGTCCATTTTTGTCTCACATTTTTTCAAAATATATTTTTTGTTCCTCATATTTTTAAAAATTGCTTTTTGTTTCTTATGTTTTTAGATTTTAGAACAAACATATATATCATATTATATTTTTTATCGATTAAAATTAATCTCTTAAATTTGTCATTTATTATAAAAATTTTGATCAAATTAATTTTTTATTTTTTTATGAAATTTGATTTGTTAATAAATATAATTTATGTTTCTCTCGTGTATAAATTTTTAATATGTTTTTTTAATAAATAATAGAATTTACATGTTTCTTTATCTTATTCTTGATACAATCTTTTTTTTTGGAATAAATTTTAAAATATTTTTATTGCACTCTATTAAGTTTAATCTATTCCTTACAACTTAAGTTTTTTTAAACATGTTTTTTTTATGTGTACAAATTATGGTAATGATTTATACAAAAAAATATTGAGATCATTAATTTTATTAAAAATTAATTATGTATCACATATAACATCAACTATTTCCTATTAATTATTTTTAATATTCTAAATTTAATTTATTTTAAATAAAATAATATTTTTAGAGAACCACTTAATAATTCAAATACATGTTTTTATACCTAATATTATTGATTGTTTTGTGTGTCTATATATCAAATGTACATACTTTTAAAAGATTCATTAGTTAATTTTTATACAAATTTTTATATTTATTGTTGATATATATCTCTAATACAGTCTTCTAAAAAATATTAAGATATTTTTAAAAACATTATATTTATATTTTTGTAGGTTTTTATTTACGAATGAATGAAAAAAAAAATGAATCTTGTTTTTTTAACAACAAACGTTTTTAAAATATGAAATTTATAATTTAATTTGTAATTTAAGAATTTCTTTCATCATAAATTAAGAAGTAAAAATATGAAGAAAAAAAAACATTTTTTGAAAAAAATAAATTATTCATGGTCAAAACTAATTAAAAAAACTAAATAATTTATTTTTAAAATCAAAAGAATTAATTAATTAATTTTTTAAAATGAGATGAACTAACTTATAATTTAATTTGCAATTCTAGAATTTCTTTCATCATAAAGTAAAAAGTAAAATCTACAAGAACTAATTTTGTAGTAGTTTTTATTTCAATTTATTGACTTTAATATATTTCATACAACATAAATGATTTTTTTTAACAAAAAATTATTTATACTATATACTCCGAATCTAGTAAGTATGATCATAATACATACGTACATACATTTACGTGTGTGTGTGTGTACACACACATATAGATATACACACATACATATATATCATTAGTTTTGTTACAAATTAATTATGTATCCGCATACATAAAACTAATTATTTGTTATTTTTTTTTTTATGTTCTAAAATTAATATTTTTTAAATAAAATAATCAAAATATATATCATTAGTTTTGTTAAGAATTAATTATGTATCAACACATATAACACCAATTATTTATTATTTATTCTTTTTATTTGTTCTAAAATCAATATTTTTAAACAAAATAATTGAAATAATGCTTTGAAAGAACTCCGTCAATTATTCCAATACAACTTTTTATGCTAATATTGTTAATTATTTTGTTAATAAATATATATAAATCAATCGATTTTGCTCAATAAATAAATTTGATTCACATTAATTAAGAGAAATAAAATTTTTATCCGCATTATACTATATAAAACATTGACATTACGTATAGAACGGTTATCCGACCATAATATAACACCAATATCCAACTAATTCTTTTTAGTATGTGTGAGATTCTTTATACTATATTATTAAAATATAATTTTATAAGGTGCTACAATATAAATTTAAGAGATTTTTTTAAAAAAAATTCTGTTTAAATAGCATATCCAATGGATATCTACTTAAACTATTGGAAAATATCCTTTATCCAATCAGGTCCAACTTTATGTGGATTATGTGTGTAAGCATACATAATTCAGTGCACAGATACATAAAAAAAAAAAAAGTCAGTCCAAAACAATTTATTTGCATTCTTACTTAAGAAATTATTAAATATATTTCTTTCTCCCACATAAATATAGATTGCATAATAAAAATTATCTATAGAAATGTGAATTTCATTACAAAATCATTTATGCGACAGGAGAGAGTACAAATATTTGGGTAATTCATCTCGTAAGGTGTCGTCCATTTCGAAGCAGCAGCCACGATTTCATCCACGTTGCACTTCCACAAAGCCACTTCTGCCAGGTATGCGGCCACGAGTCGCACTGCATGCAGAATTTAAAGCTCAAATTTGCCAGTGATCAATCCAAATTGAGAAATAGATCAGGAAATCGAGAAGAAAATGTCAGCTCATCCAAACGTTCCCGGCGAGCCAACTACAACCGGCACGGCTCTCCTTGAGACGGCCACAGCTGCCATTCAAGGCTTTGGTCCTCTTAAGAGAATCCACCAACACCTCTGCGCGTAAGCCTCCTAACCTCTCTTCTCTCTCTCTTCTTGTGCACCACAACTTCTTTGCTAATTTGCAATTTTCTGATTAGCAAATGACGTACGTTTGTATATTATTGTAGATTTCACTTTTATGCGCATGACATGACTCGGCAAGTGGAGGCGCATCATTTTTGTGGCCACCAGAACGAGGAAATGCGCCAATGCCTGATATACAATAGCCCTGAATCAGATGCTCGGCTTATTGGAGTGGAGTACATCATCTCCGAAACTCTGTTCCTGACTCTGCCAGACGTGGAGAAGCCCCTTTGGCACTCTCATGAATACGAGGTGAAAAGTGGGGTTCTGTTCATGCCTGGAGTCCCTGGTCCTATACAGAGGCAGGATCTTGAGAAAGTGTGCAAGACTTACGGCAAGACCTTTCACTTCTGGCAGACTGACAGGGGTGATGATCTGCCTCTTGGCCTCCCCCAAATGATGATGTCCTTGACTAGAGATGGCCAGCTCTATGATGAACTTGCACATGGTAATTAATTATCAATATGGGATCATCACCCCTAATATTCTTGATTATACATAAGCAGTACTGGTTCATTGATTTTTGGTGTGATTAATAAATAACATTGCAGATGTTGAGAAGCGCTATGGGATTTCCTTTGCAACGGAGAGCGAGAACAGAGCTTACATGAAAGGGCCTGATCAAGGGATACATCCACTGGCAAATGGTGGTGGCCAGGGGCTCAATACTTCGCTGAGGGAGGTCGAATGCATGCCCATCCAGTCAGTCCCCAGGGTCTTTGTTTAAATCAATAAATAAAGCGTCGTAAAATACTTTGTAATTCTAGCTCTAGCTTAATATAAAGTTTAAGACCATAAAAGTATTAAGGATCATATATATATATCTTGCGCTCCTGTAATTAATTAGATGGATGCTAGACCAAGCTAGCTTCTTCATGTCTAATGGCCGGATCTGGTCAATGTGTGTGTGTATGTGATCGCAGCTACATACGTCAAAGTTCCTTAAAAGTCTTTAAAAGTTGTTTTGCTTTGAATTTTTATTTTTTTTCATTTTGGTCATATGCATTAGATATAAACTGTCAAATTAAAAATAAGTAGATACTAAAATACATTTTTTAATTCGAAAAATAGCTACATGGACTCGAGAAGCAGTGAAAGGTGCAGCCTATGCCGGTTGAGATAGATTTACAGCCCAACAGAATAGCAGGTCCACGGAATCAACAGTGTTGCAGGAGTTGTACTTAATCGTTTTTGTTGTTAATTATGGTATTTCGTTTTTATTGTTAATTATGTTTTTTTTAAAATATTTATAATCCTCTTAATCTTGATTTTTTTTTAATTTTTTTCTCATGAAATATTATAAATTAAAAAAATTATAAATATTTTTAATCCTTTAATTTTGATTTTAAAAAATTATAGAATACTATTGTAAAAAAACATAATTTACAATACACAAATTTAGGCCTTAAAAATATTTTATAAATTAAAATAAGAATAATTAAGGGTTGGTCTATAAAATTATAAAATGTTTAGAATATTTTATAAATTTTTTTTAAAAAAATCAAGATTAGTAAGTTAAAAATATTTTTTTAAAGCGATATCGTTTTAATATTTTAAGTAACGATCAACCGAGTTTATCATTACATATAACAAAGATTAGATAATTTAAATCATATTTACTCAATCTACAATAATCATTGCATATAACAAAGATTGGGTAATTTAGATCATATTTACTCAATCTACAATACTCATCTACAATACTTTGGATCAACGAGGTTTATCATTGCATATAACAAAGATTAGATAATTTAGATCATATTTAATCAATCTATAATAATTTAGAGTTTAAATTTAGATCATATTTAATCAATCTATAATAATTTAGAGTTTAAATTATGTGATTTAATACTATAGGACCAAAATTATTAAATCACAACAAAATGAAAGTAAAATTTGTGTTTAAACCCACTATAATGTGAACTAGCCTTTCCTTGAAGACTAGAGACAAGCCTTGTCACATTTACAAGCAAGCTTGTGGGTTTACATGCCCATTTAGATACACCAGCGGGATTACGTTTACCATAATTTTTTTTTTCCTTACACCTGCATCATCTGACTAATTAATTTATGGTAAATTTTCTATAATGGATTGTTTAAAGTTATTTATAAATGAATAAAATCAAATTTTTATTAAATAAACATTTTATATTTTTAAATAATATTATATTAAATTTGATAATTATAATTAATTTAATTTTTCTAAATTTTGAACCAACTGCGCTTAAGTAAAATTTTAGGACAAAAAATTGAATTGCCTCTCAAAAGTTAATAATTAAGAGTTAAGATAAATATATATAGCACTTAAAAAAATAATAATTAAAAACTTTTCACCTAGCATTGTATTACAATGAACTGTTTTAAATTTAAATAGTTCTTTTTCTATTATACGTGAAGAAAAATTTATAAATCATTTTTTAAAATATTTTCTTTTTTAATATTATTAATTTTTGTCCAAATGAATAAAAAATAACCAAAATAGCCTGTAAAAAAAATCAACTAAAGATTCTATTTAATAAATTGATCAACTTTGTGTAAATTAATTATTTATAGATTTTAATAATTTTATGTTTTTTTTTCAATTGGTAGAGTTTCGATAGTCAAAATAAATTAGTGATATAGTACTAAATAGTTTATGAGTGATTTAAATAGTTTAATTATATTATTTAGGATTTTATGTGGTGTATAAATAATCAACTAAAGATTGGTTTGTGCAAAACTCATGGACATAGCTTAAAATTAGGTCAGTTTATTATAAATAATACGGAATGCTCACATCTTTGTGCAATTTTCAATAATTTCTTTCTTTTATAGTTTACAATAAATAGATTTCAACTATTTTCGTTCATTACTTGCTAATTACTCGCGCTACGCTACGAGACGAGTCTAATTGTGCTGAACAGATGAAATCATTAAAAGAAAATAGGATTCATTTATTGAGAAAAATAATAAAGAATTTTTAAATGTGTCTAACATATAGAAGTGCAGTTATATATATGAACAAAATTATTTGTAAAAATTTTGTCATTTGGTTCAACACATAAAAAACATTGGTATAGTCCTTTTTTATTTCTCATAGCTTTCTTCATATTCGAACTCTCCATACTCAAAGTTTTATGTTATCACATCCGCAAGTGGTAAGGTTTTTTTTTTTTTTTTTTTAACACAATTAATGCAATCTATAATCATCATGTTAAACATAATACCACTTCATCTTCGTTTTTTATTTATTTAAATTGTGAGCGTAAATAGTATTTTTAAATTATCAAAGACAATTAAAAAAAGTCTTATGTTATGCATCAACTTGAAGTTTTTAATAATATGTATAAGCAACCTTTTTCGAGCGATGAAGTAAAATTGTCAACATGATTTTTTTAAAGCATGCTTCATATCTCATACCAAACCTCAATTGATGGCAACTTTCAATTTTAACAAGTATTACATTACACAAACTCGGCTTACATCACTTTTAAAAGTAAGATGCATTACATATTTGAAAAGAGTAAGGTGATTGGTACAATTTGATAGAGAAGAAGTTGGAGTTGGATAAAACCTATGAAACTATAAAATGATAAAATCTTCCTTAAAACAATAAAGCTTTTTTATTGATTCTATGTCATTGAAGGCAACGACGAAAAAAATGAATAAAATTGGCAAGCTATCTATAAATTTGTCTTAATAATAAACCTAAAAAGAGAAAAAATGAGGGAAAGGACATGAAAAAAACCTCACATATTTTTGTGAAATCATAACATAACCGACCACTATCCAAGCAAATAGCCTAAACATATAAATAAGAAACATTGAAAAAAAAAAGGAAGAGGACATTAAAAAAAAATGTCATATATATATATATATATATATATATATATATATATTGTAAAATAACAATAAAACCCATTGTTCTCCAAGACATCAATAGTCTAAGCACATAAATAAGAAAAAAATGATTAAAAAATTAGCAAAATTCATTATAAAGAAAGGCAAAACTAAAACTAACTATGACAATCAAAGGAAAAAAAAATTAAACAACGACCACTTACGAAGTAGAGAAAAATAATAATTTCAATTGACCCATTAGTGAAAGAAAGTTCAAAGGAGAGATAGATAAAATAAGCACAATGAGCAAGTGTCCAAAGAAAAAAACTTATCCGATTGTAAAAAACAAATATTGCCGAAATCAATTGAGAGAGGACAGAAATGGTCAAGCTCTAATTGATTCTTTTAAACAAAAACCGTTACTTATTTGGTTTCATCGTATTGTAATAGACTTTATTTGTTCTAACAAAAATTTTCATACGAAAATTTACTTCATTTCGTCCGGAAAGCCACAAAAATTGTAATCGAATTTTGAAAAACTAAAAATTTCTAAAACTCCGTATTTGAATTTGAAAAAAAAATCAATTGATTCGAATTTTAGAGAATCATTCAAATTCCTAAATAATCATGCATAACGAATTAAGGTCAAGTCACATGGTCATAGGACCTTCTATCCTTAAGAATTCGGATGGTTTCCTAACATAAAGACTAATGGAAATATTCTTTGAAATTTAGGGTAGTAATTTGAGAAATTTGTAATTCGATTGAAGATTAATTAAAACTTCAAAAAAATTTCAAGTGCATTTCATATTATATATACAAAAAAAATCTGTCACCTATGTAGCCATGTAAAGGTTGATCCATGGTTAATATAAAACTTTATATTGAAATAGACAAAGAAATTAATAATGAATTTAAGCTTGACCCATGACCTGTGAATGAAAATTTAATCCCGTAAAGAAAAAAAAGGAGGCCAACTTGATGAAATTAAGCAAATCAAAGAATAAAGGGGTAGCTTAAACAGACAGTGTAATTAATTCCACAAAATAAATTAAGTTTTGAATATACCGAAAACACTCATCAACCTATGACCTGGTTTGTTTTATTTTTTAAATGGCTTGAAGAAATCCATACTCAATGTTGATTAATAAGGTAATAATAAAACCAAGTAAACATCCAAGGATGGGCATTATTATTCGAAGTTGCTAGGTTAAATACATGTGATTCTATATTACTATGGAGCAAAATGAGATCCACTTGTATCAAATTCATAGATACTTTTCATGTATACAATGAAGCAACATGTAACACTCATTCCTTTCCACATCATTATTTCGGAGAAAATGTGTGGATCCATGGTTAATATAAAACTTTATATTGAAATAGACAAAGAACTTAATAATGAATTTAAGCTTGACCCATGACTTGTGAATGAAAATTTAATCTTGTAAAAAAAAAAAAGGGCCAACTTCATGAAATTAAGCAAATCAAAGAATAAAGAGGCAGTGTTAAACAAATAGATAATTAATTCCACAAAATAAATTAAGTTTTGAATATGCCGAAAACATCATCAATCTACGACCTAGGTTTGTTTTATTTTTTAAATGGCTTGAAAAAATCCGTACTCAATGTTAATTAATAAGGTAATAATAGAGCTAGTAAACATCCAAGGATGGACATTATTATTCGGATTGCTAGGTTAAATATATGTGATTCTATATTATCGTTGAGCAAAATGGGATCCACTTATATCAAATTCGTAAATACTTTTCATATACACAATGAAGCACCATGTAACGCTCATTTATTTCCACATCATTATTTCGGAGAAAACGTGTGGTAAATGGTAACTTAACATGCATAAAAGTAGATCACAAAGGAAGTTTAATCATAAAAAACACATGTACCTTTCTAGCTATGTCATCCCATTCACTCGCAAGAGCGTGAGAAGGAATCAAACACAAAACTCCTTATTTCCTAATGCCGAACCGACAGGAATCTAGGAAAATAAAAAGACTAGGTCAAGTACAAATTACATTCGTTTTCCCATATATCAGCCATCCAAGAACCCGAAGCAAGCACCATTCTAGAATAATAAATACAAACACATCAATCCCACACTATCCCGAACATCATAAAATCATAATCATTATATACCAAGCATCCGCTCACCTTGGAACCATCTTGAGTGGAATCTTTTACTTTAGAATCTTTCTTATTCTTATTCTTCTTCTTGCATTTCTTCAGGTGTAGAAGATGGCACCGCTTGAATAAAGCGATTTTTTTGCAAGCACATTATCACAACGAAGCACTTTCTCCCTATGTTTCTCAATTTTTCACTTCATAGAAAGATCCGCAAATAACAATAGCTAGGGATTAGAGACATCACGGATTAAATAGAACAACAATAAAAATAGAAAAACTCCTATTAACCGAAAAAGAGTAAAGTGATTCATGAACAAAAATACGGATAGTATTAAATGGTTTTTTTTTACCAAGAGAAATAGAAAAAGATAGATGAGATAAGAGGAAGAAATGTTTTGTTTTGGCCAAAAGAAATGAAAAATAATAGATGAGATGAGAGAGAAAATGTTTATGAGAGAAGAAACTAAGATTTTCTTGTGATGGTAGATCTCTACTTGTGTAAAAGAGTGAAATTAAAAAAAGAGGCCAAATGATGAAGATGGAGGCCTAATCGGATTGAGATTAAAATGAATTTATATATCACGATCCAATAATTATGATTGTTAGGGTTTTAGATGGATGGCCGAGATCAAAATAAAGAATTTAACAAAATACCATCGAAAAAAACCAAAATTACAACAATACCTTTGAATAGTATTAATGAGTCACAATGACCAGTCAATGAATAGTCACATCCTCGGTTGTTTTAGTTTTTTTTTTTAATTTGTTATTTTACATTATGTTGCAATGCACAAGGACAAGATGGTTTCGTTAATAATAAAAAACAAACACACAACTAACAAACTATTGGTCTAGTTATAAGTAAGTTGTTATTATATGAATTTTAAGTCAGTATGGTTAAATTAAATTTTATAGTTCTCGTTTCGAACAATTTCAATAAATTAAATTAAATTATTTTTTTATTGTTTTGCTGTATTAAAAATAAATAAAATTAACGAATAAAAATAGTGGTAGTAGAAATAGTAATAACTAGTTGAATACATGTGTTACGTTATAGTCGGATAACCATTACGTGTGCAGGATCAATAATTTGTATAGCATAATGTGGGTAGAAGTCTTATTTTTGATGATTAATGTAAATCAAGTCTATTTGTTAAGTGAAACTCGTTTGATTTATATATATTTATTAACAAAATAATTAATAAAATTCACATAAAAAGCTATATTTCAATAATTGGAAGGTTTTTTCAAAATATTATTTCAATTATTTTATATGAAAAATATTGATTTTAGAACATGAAAAAGAATAAAGAATAAATAATTGATGTTATGTGTGTGATACATAGTTAACTTTCAACAAAATGAATTATTCAAATATATATATATATATATATATATATATATATATATATATATATATATATATATTACAAACTTTTGTGATTGAATATTAACAATACTCTTTTGTGATCAAACATTAATAGAGTGTAAGAAAGTTTTAAATAATTTTCCAAGTAGTCCTATGCTCCTCTAAATCAATTTCATGACTCGCTATGATCATCATCCTCTCGTTAACTCTTTAGTGGCAACAACATCTTCAACTTCATTGTCGAAAGTTTTAGTGTCTATGGCATTGTTAAAGTCAGCAGAGTCTTTAAGTCTTTCATTAGAATTTTGGATGTTTTTATCACCAACAAGGTTAGCTTCTCTAAAATTTTCTTCGACACCGTCTCCTAAGAAAATTTCAGCTTCAAAACTCTCATGTTATTGCTAGAATTTTTCTTTTTAAATTTCATCTACTCCACCCTTCATGAGCATAGATTTACTAACAACCTCCTCCTCGCTCATTAACACAAGTAGTCGGAACTTTTCTCCTCATTAGCAACAATAAAATTTTCACTCCATCGAAGGTAAAAGCATAAGTGTTTTCACTCTTATCTTGTTACTGGAAATTTTCTTTGTTAATTTCATCTACTCTACCCTTCATGAGCATAGATTTAGTAACAACCTTCTCTTGCTCATTAACATAAGTAGTTGAAATTTTTCTCCTTATTGGCAACAACAAAATTATTACTCCATCGAAGGTAAAAGCATAAGTATTTCAAAAGCCATCATTCATGACCCTATGATTATATTTCCAAGGTCTTCCTAATAACAAATGGCAAGCATCCATCGATACAACATCATACCAAATGTTATCAATATATGTCTTACCAATGGAGAATGGCACTAAACACCGCTTCGATCACATATATCATTCCCTTTTCATAAGCAAGTCAATGAGTAAGGATTAAGATGATCAATCATTTTCGAGATCAACTTCACCACCATTCGAGAAGACACCACATTCTCGCAACTATCTCCATCGATAATTAATTCACACACCTTGCCGAGTGATGTGCAATGAATGTGAAAAATATTATGCCTTACCC
Organism: Dovyalis caffra; assembly: GCA_963924115.1. Classification (NCBI taxonomy): domain Eukaryota; kingdom Viridiplantae; phylum Streptophyta; class Magnoliopsida; order Malpighiales; family Salicaceae; genus Dovyalis; species Dovyalis caffra. The sequence goes on from CAWUPB010001173.1 coordinate 24,880,954, forward strand.
AATCTTCTTTGGCAGCCATGTCCATACTCAATGCTCCTATAACAACCATCTCTAAAATCTTCTAAATATACAAAGGAAGCAAATCTCAACTTTGATACCAAACTAATACCGAATCGAGAGATGCCAAACCCCGTAAAAGCTCAAACACACAAGCAACAAACAAATAGTCCTAGGTCTAAACACCATAGTTATAAACCAGTCTCAATTACACTCTAAATAAGCCTTAGAAAACACATAATTAAAGGCTAAAACTCAATCAACTAACTCCTTAACATAAACACAAACAAAACCCACCTCATCAAATCGTAATTTTTAAAATCCAAAACTAAGGGAGGAGAAAATCAACTCAAATTTAACTAAAATTTAAACACAAAATAGATAATATCTATAGGTATGTGTGTACCAAAATTTAGGCCAATCTAAGCCTTATAGCCTATTATTCAACAAGTTGAAATTTTGGACATAATAGGTTCCAAAATTTACAAAAATTTTGACAATCTAAAACCCACTCAAATATTTTTTTAAATTTTCTAATTTTTTTTACAAGATCCAAATCATCCCCTTCACTAATGATTGTCAAAATTTCGGATAAAACAAGAATTTCTATCCTTGGTTATTAGATTTGAGACCAAATCTATTCGAGTCTTAGAATCTAGATTAACACATAATTTATCAAGCAAACATAAAAATAAAAGCAAGTTCCGCTGTTTCACCCATGAAAAAAATCCTCCACTCAAGATAATTTAGAAAATCCTTATAAGATACGTTCTCCAAGAGTCCATCCGACACAATTATTGATCTAAGCCCACCTTAATTGATTACTTTAAGGATGTATTCATGATGTGCTAACCAATCTAAGCAAAGGAGATATGAAAGAAGTTGCAAAGAAAACTCTTAATTTTTCATTCAAATTTTTAATCAAAATCTACCGAAAAAAAGCATAAAGTTTGTTTAAATACTCACACAAAGACCTAAAAAATCGGTTAGGATTGAGCTTTCTCTTCCTTGGTCGATTGTGATGATTTTTCTAAATAGAAATTTTTTCCTAAATAGAATTTTTTTTCCTAACTAGACTTAGACTTAGACTTATGCCATCCATATTCAATTAAGACCTAATTAATTCAGCCCAATTAAATATGGATCCACATATTACATGGATTAATAATAAATAAGGATCCACAACACACAAGAATTAATCATCCATCTAAGCCACATTCGACCATGTCCTAATTTAAGTAGGAAACTTGAAATACTATGAGAACTAATTGATTAGCTCAAGTCCGCACAATTAAAAATAAATCCAACCCAAATAAATAAAAAACAACGAAATAGATAGGATAGGGGCTAAAAGTTTTAGCCACATAGAAGAGCCAAACTTTCAGCCAAATGGGAGGAAGATATTCTTGTATCGAGCTATAAAAAAAAATTAAGATATTTGCAAGGAACAAAAGATCATATGCTCACTTATAAGAGATTTGATCATCTCGAGATGATTAGATAATCGATTCGATTATGCTAAATGTGTTGATACAAAAAAAAAAAAAAAAAAAATTCCACACTTGGCTATTTGTCTCTTTTAGGTGGAGGAGCAATCTCATGGAATAGTTAAAAGCAGTATGTCATTCGTCGCACTACGTAAGTTGATTTTGTGGCATGCTTTGAGACCATTGTAGAATTTTATTTTAAGTTGTAGAACTTTATTTTAAGACATGAAATTGTCGACATTATTGTCAAGCCACTAAAAATTTATTGTGATAATGCCGCAACAATCTTCCATTAAGAAACGATAAGTATTCAAAAGATGCTAAACACATGAAAATCAAATAATTTTCTCGTTAAAAAAGAAGTTCAAAAACAACGAATATCAATCGAATACATTAGCACCAATCTTATGATTGCGGATCCTTTAATGCCAAGGACATTTAACGAACATGTCAAAAGGAGAATTATTGGGTACCATACGTTAATGACAATGTTATTATTTTGTGTATTTTATATATTTGGCACTCGAGCTCATTTAAGTATTGTTTCGATATTTAAATATCCTATTATTTATTGTTGGCATATATACATAGATGAATTATATGAATATTAATAGATTGTCTTTGACAAAGACATTATTATTGGACCATTATAGCTATCTCATTACAGATTATGTTAAGTTTTCAACTAATATCGTGATACATAGAAGGAAGTATGGTGAATAAGTGGCATACAACCATTGTGATCCTTATGCATATTATGTTTTGTTGCATCATGATAATGTCACATGGGTCAAATGAGAAATGTTAGATTTTTTTTTTTTTAAAGTGTCCCATGTTTTTAATGGTTTAATTAAAAATGGTTTAATAAATTAAATGCTAAAATTCTATGGGTCACTTGAGTAGATATAAATGAAAAAAAATCACGTTGATAGGAGCATTAAAAATTTCTTGAATTATGGAGCATTAAATTAAAAATTTTTTGAATTATGAAGTATTAAATTAAGATGACTTTTGAATTATGGATCGTTAAATCAAAAGTCTTTTCTTGTGGTTAATAGTTTTTTATAAAAGATTTTTCTTGTGAGTGATTAATCTCTTCAAAATTTATCATGGATCAATGTATGTTCTCTCTTAACTTTGTTTGGTATGTGAAAATTATAAAATTCTAAGATTTTGGGCAAAATTTATGCATAATTATAGAATCTAACAACATAGTCATACAATCATATCTTCAGTTATGTAAAAAGAAATATTAACATACATTGTGATTGCTTGCTACGTCAATTTTGTATTAATATTTTTTTAAAAAAATCTATTTGTATTGATTATTTTAATAAAAAAATCTTATTTATATACATTTCTCCTATTTGTTTTTAATTTCTATTTACAATCTAAAAAAATGGTTTCAATTTTCTTATTCGAGTAAAGTGCGTGTACATATATCAATTTAACGGATTTAAATTTGAGTAGTTTACTACCTCATGATTGCATCTGCTGGTATTTGCCTTTTCCATAACTAAGTTGTTACTTGCATTAAAAAAAATAGAATTAGTACTCGCATATGTAATTATATAATAAGTCAATTTTTTAATTATTATTAAAAAACGTATTTAATTTATCTTTGTATTTTGAATTGTTTTCTAATCTATCTTTTAATCAAAATCTCTAACAAATTTTTTAAAATTAATTTTTATATTAGTTAATACAAATTACTTATACTAAATAATAAAGATAATTTTGTCAAATCACATATCATGTGTAAATTACATGTTTAACTTGATTGAAAATTTTAACTAAAAAGATAAATTAAAAACCATCTTGGCTGAAAATTTTAACTAAAAATATAGATTAAAAACCATCTTAGAATATAATGATAGATTAAAGGCCTTTTTTTAATAAAGACAGATTGAAATTTTTTTTAAAAAATATGTATGCAACTCTTCGATTTCAAAATTCCATTAAATTCTCGTAGTAGTATTTCTGCGTATCCACTCTCCTGGTTATTTTGAGTTACCGATTGAAATGTAGCTCTGGCAGCTTCTGTAATTTAACTATGGTTGTAGCTATAGTGGTACAGCCAGAGAAAGAAAAAGAGCTGTAAAAGGGCACAGCTGTTGCTTGGTAAGGGGGGAAAAAAAGTTAGAAATATTCCAAAACAGAACCTCTCCAAAAAGCCAGCATTTAATTTTTTTTAGCATAAAACTCCCGTGAAACCCATAGCCAGCATTGCTGTTCAACCAAACTAAGCTTGATTGAGCTTTTTATTCAAAAAAAAAAAAAAAAACACCAATCTCACAATTTGAGCCAAAAAATATAGGCAGATAGACATAGTTATGGTCCTTTTCTATTCTCCCCAACATGAATCAAGCAAAGATGTTTGTGAATATCACGTTTTGGCCAGGCATGGAATTCCAAAACGAACAAAGAATCCTTGAATACTCCACCTCCACCATGTTCCAATATCTTGAAATCCTACATTCCTCCAGCACCAAATGCCACCTTAGAAAAATGGTTACAAACATACCACATTCTAATGCACCGAAAATACAAATTAAGGATTCTTACCCATTTCATAGGAGCAGCCTTCAACAAGAGTGTAAGCAAGAGAGAATCTCTCTTCTAGTTTATTCTCTCTAGAGTCTCTTCTTATTTGTTTTTGTTTCTTGGAAGAAAGTTCGACCTTCATAGCAGGAAATGAACGCAACTACACACGATGCTATCCGAGTTTCGCCTAATTAAATCGATAAATATTGATTGAGAGAAGCAAAAGTTGACGAGTGTATCTAGGAACCAAGACCATATTTTCCTTTATTTCAAGCCCAAAATATAACAAAAAATAATCGATGAGATACGATATCTCAGTTAAATGGCCGCCGCCTGGTGAAGTCAGAACCCAAATCTCTGATGACACCAACCCATACTTCCCTCATGCAAAGCAAAACCCTATTCACTCACTCTGGACATCAGTATCAACATCAACATCCAATTACTCTACCGAATACATCGGTGAGAAAGACAGGAAGAAGCATAAAGAATGTACAAATATCCAATACCAGTACTTAGACCCTAGTGAAAAGACTATATAATAGTTCTAGCTCAATGCCCTACTACATAATAACATCCAATACAAAAAAAGAAAAAAGACTAGTACTATATTTTTATTCTAAACCTACGATGGGAGGCCCACAACCAAGGTCAAAAGCAACGTAATCTCAGAATATCAAACACCATTACTGTTCCCTGTGCCGCGGTCGCTATAAATGCTCCCTGTGACACCATCACCACTAGCATTGTTGTTGTTGTTGTTGTTGTTGTCAGCATTCATTTGCGTGTGCTTTTTTGAGGAGCCCTTACAAAGCTTAACCGGGTACTTGATGGCATTGATCTCCAGCTTTCTCATGGCAGCTTTACCAAGATCAACACCACATACATCAGCGAGCCTAACAAGGTACAATAACACATCCGATAGCTCCTCTCCGAGGTGCTCTTTCTCCTCTTCTTTCCAATCAGGGAGCCCTCTTGGTACCTCTCCTTTCCACTGAAATATCTCAGATAATTCTCCTACTTCTCCCACCTGAAACACAGCGATAGAAAACAACGAAAAAAAATATAATCACAGCAGAATACTGAATCGAAAACAATGACAAAGAAACCTCCAGTACCGTTATTATTATAGTCTCTTGACATAAGCACTGTGGTATCATCAAATAATGTGGGGGTCTTGTTCTGAAACATAAGAACATTCTTGTTTTTAGTATTTAACTATGAATTATCTAGCCCAGAAATGGCTCTTCGATTGTCTTATATTTCTGTTAAGGAAAAACATGCGGTTTCAACTGGTGGGAATCGATGTTCTAGCTTTTCGAGGACCAACTTCATCAATTTTACAAAATTCACATATAAGAAACCACTCAAAGAGCAAAACACAAAAAGGGCAAACAAGAAATTAAATAAAAAAGCTATTTAGCCTGACTTGGATCTGAGAAATCATCCAAAGAGCATAACTAAAAAGTAGACAAGGAAGGAGTGCAACTTTCCAGCTAAAAGTCCAGAGCACCATCAATGAGTAAAACAAGGAGATTAAACAGTTGGGTTTTAAACTTAAGTAAGAAATCAAAAAAAAAAAAAAAGTTCGAATTATATATATTTCAGACACTTTAGAAAGGGGAAGAAACAGAAAACAAACATAAACAACTGGTCAAAAAGCTTCGGTTTTTTTTTTTTCCTTTGCTTAAAAGAGAGAGAGAGAGAGATTCAGTGATCTTGTGTGTTTTCCTGTCAATTCTTTAATATTTTAAAGGAACCAAATCATAAGACTTGACCAAACAGAGAAATGAGAAAACGTGAATAAAAGAATCAAAAGCCAAAGATTAATAATAGTAATATAAAACTTGAAAAAATTAAGCATATTTTGCACATATTATTAAACCTGAACACATACATAAAGTTTCGTAAAAGAGAAACAAGAAATGGGGTTCGTCAAGTTCTGATGGGACTACTGAAAAATCTGACACTCCAAAACATAGCATTTGAGAAGAGTACATCAATATATAAGGTGTATACTTTTCTACATTATAGTTAGGGTTGGAAAAAAAGGAGCAACTTACCAGGGCCAAAAGGAGATTTCTAGGACTATGAAATTGATCCCAATCTCTTTCTTTTGCAAAGTCAGCCATTTTCTTCTTGAGCTCTTCTAGGGTAACCCCAACGCCAACCCCTGCCATCTTTCGTTCTTTCTCTGCAACACCAGAAATAACCTAAGTCACCCTAAACCAACAACTGTAGGATTAGACACAGGAATCCAGAAATTGTCTAGGGGCTGGGCTACCGGCTATGGCCCATTCAATGGAGAAGTTATCTTGATGTGACTGACCCGTGTCAGTGAATGATTTCTATGTGGGGTTCCTAGGATTGAGGGACCACCGGCTCTTTTGGAGCAGTACATAATACCCGAGTTGTACCTTTTTCTGAAAAAAAAAATCGTGAAAAAGGAATTCTTGGAATCTAAAATTTTAATTAAAAAATTATAGAATTAAATGAATTTAATTAAAAAATTTAAAAAGAAGGATTAAAATATAATGTTATAAAAAATTTTATAATAAATATTTTAAAAATATTTAAAAACTATAAAAATATCACTATATAGTAAAATGAATAATGTATCTGAATTTTAATAAATAATACGAATGAGTATAAATAAACAGTAAATATTAACCCATCATTTTACTTTAGTTTTTTTTTTTAATTATTTCATATGGACTCCACGGGTAACTTTGCCTTTTTCAGTTTTGCTGTGAAGACGAGAAGGAAAATATAAACAAAAAAAGATAAATTTTGTGTACTTAATAGTGGGCATGACTAGACCGAGATGGGCTAAAACACCCATATAATATTTATTATATCATACCGTATTTTATATTTTTTTCATGATAATTCAAATTAAATAATTCATTCATTTTTATTAGAATAAGGAATTATTTGAATTTGTATCTAAAATGAAAATCGAGAATCATTAGAAAATATAGATAAAAAGAAAAAGTCGATATAAATAACCATAAAAACTCCAAAAATTACAATTTTTGACAAGTTTGTATGGACCCCATGCTCAATTTTTGTATAGGTTCTTTTATCCGAGCATAAGAAATTGACGCATGAGGAAGGTCATTGTTCTTTTTTGCCTTATCCCCTAAATTTGGTATTTTGGATACATAGACTTCGCACTTCCATCAATGCCAATCCCACTTTTATTACCCTGATGGTCTCCTCCATTGTTATTCTTACAGTCACCGTAATTATAGTTTTTATCGTCACCTCTTTATCACTGCGTTCCTTTTAACAATACAATTATATATTATTGTTATCTACTAATAAAAAAATAATTATTATAAATTTTTTTATTATAATCCATGTCATCATTAATAATATCATATCAATCATTATTATATTGTCATTGACATGTTGTCATCAGGATGTATTATTTTATCGGTATAATTAAATTATATAATAGTATTAGTTATATATTTATTAATTAATAATATATTATTATATTTATTAAATTAAGTTTGCATAAGAATTTTTCTTTCATATGTTTTTGTTGCACAAAATAATTAGGGTTCAAAAATCTATTAAGAATAGATATGAAATAGTTTTTTATTTAAAAAAAAAACAGGAAATAATACTAAAAGGATCCCTGAATTTTTATTTTTATTTTTTATGTGTGTGTGATAAAAAAAACACTTACTTAGCTTATGCAAATATTGGTACGCTGATAATGTTGACTTTTCATCTATATATATAATAAATAGAAATAAGAGGATTTTGGACGTAAATATTCTTATCCATTTTATTTCAATTAAACATCTTGAGACTAAAATGAAATATATTTTTATTCCTATCCACGTCAATCCGTTCGTTATTAGCAAAAGACACCCAAAAAATTGCCTAGATCCAGCTAGCTAGGTTTGTGCTTAGTAATTTATAAATTATGTCGAGACTAGTCTTTTCAACCCTTTTACCTCCTTAAATAAAATGTAACTTCATTGTAGTGGGCTTGTAAGTGTATTTAGTTTCGATGAATGAAACTTTTTCACAAAAAGAAAACAAAAGTCTAACGAATTTATGATTCGGAAAGGCTTTTTTTACGACATAGATGGGAATAAAAATAGGTCAGGTATATGATATAATAAATATCTATTAAGAATATTTAATGGATATTGAATAAATAAAAATAAAAAATATATATCCATTGATATGGTTTCGGGATATGAATACTCATTAATTTATTTAGATTTTTTTTATAAATATATAGTAATCTAAATTGTATAAAATTTTAAAATTAAGAACCAAATTTGTTTTTCAAAAACTTCGAGAACCAAAAAAACTTATAAATAAATAATAAATTTTAAGGATAAAAAAACATTTACTTAAAAATTACGGAGACTAAAATGAATATTTTTGACAAATTATATTTAGCGGGCATTGAATAGGTACTAAGAGGACACGTAAACTAGAATGAACCGAGTATGAAATAGGTAAAGATCTATATAATAATTTTTTAATGAATAATGGGTAGCGTATTCTTTTACCGAATAGGATAAAAAATTTAATTAATGAGATAGATATATGTCCATTGTCGTCACTAAGGCTCCGTTTGTTTAGTAGAAAACAAGTTTCATAAGAAAGTCAATTCTGGAAAAGTTATTTTTCATAAAATTATTTTTCAAAAAAATATTTTTTGACGTTTGGCAATTACATGAAAAAATGCTGAAAAATATATTTCGAGTGTTTATTTAATACGAGAAAACTAAAATAATTTTCTTTTTTGAAGATTGAATTGATAATTTAGTCTAAAAATTATTTTTACAAATTATTAGTTATCATTTGTAGATAATTATTCATTTGGTTTCAAAAGATTAATGTTGGAATAATTTGTAACTAATTATTTACTACAATCACCAACAAAATTTTACAATCGATTAAAATTAGCCACAAATTATTGATTTAGTTACAAATGTATAATGTTGAGAAAATAATATATTTATTAATGAATTAATTAGTTTCAATTGTTTCACAAATGATTGTAGTCTTGTAATAATCATTTTCAATCATTTAAGTATAGTTTAGAAGGTGTTTAAGATGATAATAAAAAATAGAAATAAATTATTAAAATATTTATTATAAAAATAATTTTAAGGTGTAAAAATGACTTTTAAGAATGTTTAACACAGTTATAAATCAAAAAATCAAATGTTAGTAGAAATAGAGAAAAAAATTAAATAATTAATAAGAAATAATTAAAAATTAATTTGATATATTTTAAATAAAAAAGAGATAGAGAAAAAATTATTAAAATATATCAAAAAAAGTAAGTAAAATTATTAACATAGTTAAAAATGTTTTTCTCTTTTTTATAACTTGGAAAACACTTTTCCAAAAGTAATCCATATTTTTCTGTTGATTGAAAATCGTTTTTTTTTATTTTTTTTCTAAAAACGAAATAAATATTAAAAAATAGAAAAAAATTGAGAAAAACAAGTTTTTAAACTTTATTTTTTTCCAAACAAACACAGTCTAAAAAGTAAAGTTTATGCATGCCTATCTTCTGATTGCCACTGCCACCTGTATGTGGTGTGCTTCTTAGCTAGACTTAATTTGTAGAAGATTTTTCATTAAGGGTTTTTTTTTTCTAAATTTTTTTATTTAAAGTAGTGATGAGATTTGTAATTCTACTGAGACTTGAATGGGTAATTAGGTTTCAGATTGTGCGTATTTTCTTAAGAAGCATTTCTTTGGAAAAAGGATTAAGAATAGTTCAATTAGTAAAGGTTTTTTTTTTTTTTTTTGGAGTCCACAACATGCAAGAAAATTAAATTAAACTCGCATTTCAATATGAGTAGGGTGGAGATAGACAATTGACAAGTGAGGATCATTGTCTATCTTTCTTCACGTGAAAAGAGCACCATGCCGTGTCATCTTTTGCTTTTGAAAAGGCAACGATAACTTGACATGAAAAATTAACCAAATTGGAACCAAAACCCCATCGTGTAGTCTGAACCATATAGGGTTCAAGATCCCAGCCAGACACTTGTTAAGTGAGTCGTCTGGCTGTGGCTATGGCATAAAAAGCTGGCTAATTATAGGAGCTAGGTCCACTTTCAACACAAAAAGTGTGGGGATTCGGAGGCCATTGGAAATCACACAAGCATGTGTTTTTCTTGTCATGGTTTCTTGTCACTCGAGTCCTCATGAACAATATGAGAGTACGTGGCAGCCATCATTTTTACGAAATAGTTTATTTTGACCACCAATGATGAGATATCAGTCTTGCAAAGAGTAATTTGTAAATTATAAATTAGCCCCTTTAGTTGTTTTTCAAATGAATTAAATATTTTTTTAATTTAAAAATATTTAATTAGAGTTTATATTATAAAAATTTATCTATAACTTAAAAATTTTCAATTTTAAAAAGTAAAAAAAAAACGGTGGAATTGATTAGAAAAAAAAGATATTCTTTTGAAATCAAATAATATTAAGCTAATTATGATCAACTCTATTTAAGAAACTAATTCATTATTTTTTAAAATAAAAAAAATATTTCATTCATTTTGCAAAATTAGAAAAACTAAGTTATAATATGCTCCTCTTCCAACTGATTTTTTCCCCTTCTCTCTGCGTTTTGCTACCATTCTGTTATTAAAACGGTTCAATTCTTTCAAACAATGCATAAGCCTACGAAACACTTTTGAGTCTTTTTAAATAATAATAAAAAAATTAACTATAATTTTTTTTTTTTGGGTTAAATAAAAATATAAGGCTTTGAGAGTTAGAATATATTTCTCTCTTAAATTTAAGAAACTATTTTTTATTTTAAATTTTACATGTTAACATTATTAATCATGTTTTCGTATTGCTATTTTAGATTATTTTAAAGTTAATTGTTCCATGACTTTTTGTATATTAAAGAATTTCTCATTTTTTTTTCATTCTATAATACTTATAATTAACCCTCTTCTTCGTTTTTTTCTCCAAAACCATAATTGAATATATCTCATCTCATTTATTCTTCCCATCCTTTATCAAGTTTAAAATCACCTTTGCTTTATATTATTGTAGTAAATGGATCATTTGACACGACTTTAGTAAAATTCAAATAACATAAATTCAATTAAAATTACAAAAATCTGAAATAAAATCGCAACCTGCAGTAATTATAAAACTAAATTAAAAACTATACAATTGAAACATTTTAACACACAACTATAAAATTGAAATATTTTAACACACATATTAAAAAGAAAATACATTTTAACACAAATATATTTTCTTAAAACATTGAACAAAAGTAAAAGCACTTGCAGATGCTAAATCTTGTGGACACTGTAACCTGGATACTCAGAGGTTAGGTTCTCCTTCCAATTCTCAAATTCAGATCCACCAAACACCAATTGCTTGATTCCAACATAGCTGTCAAAGGAGAACAAAGGAGTTGAAGGTAAGAACAAACACATATATTTATTATTTTACAGGCAGCAAGTCCACAGAAAAGGACCTCGGCACCAAACAAATGACAACATAAAAAAACATAGAGCACGAATAAAGGCAAAGGAAAGGAGTTGAAGATACATGGGAACCAGGGTGAATCCCAGACATCAACATTGTTCTTATGTGAACCTCACAACATCTTCGTACATTATCAGGTTTTTAGTATTCGTTCCATGATATTAGGGTTGCAAATCTATCATAGTCTGGGATGCTAAATGCAAATTCATATTTTTGCACAAGGATACATTCAGTTCTGTTAAATTTCATCTCATTAAAGTTTCAGACGAATTATGGAACAGAAATTCTATGAAAAAGAAGAAATATGGAGAACTTACTCAGAGCTTATTTGTGTCAAGGCATTTATCAGAACGTCCAGAAGCAACATCTCAGTCGTCCCAATATCTACCCTATATTATTTTTATCATCATCCACGAACAAGAACCATCAGAATCACTATGATGAAAAAGAATACTCTTGAACCAATTAAATAAAATTTGAAATGATCCTCATACCATACACGTGCCAAGTTGTCTTGAATCTCAAAATCTCCAATGTTGTAAAACGTGGACGGTGTCACATTTGCTCCCTGAATGGCATCATAATTAGGTCTTTTTTCAAAAGTTGATTGTGACAGCTGCAAAGAATGAAACACAGCAAAACAAACTTTAGTGCCAGCAAGAAAGAAAGCATCTTGATGGAACAAAACCTATTCTTTCTGTAACTCATACTCTCACATCACATGGTTACTCATTGCAACAATGGCAAATCTGATGTTTTTATCAGCAATTAAGTGCTCTACATTTGGGAAAATTTAACTTAACAAAGCTCATCCAGTGCATCACCATTTTTTTGATGCAATACAATCAACCATTTCAATTCTCAACATCTTTTTATAGCGAGAAAATATTCTAAAAAAAAAATTGAAGTCATTCAAGAAAAATTTACTTGCATATTCATGGAAGTGCATCCACCAAGACGCCCAACAATGTGCCATGATCGAATTGTCTGCAAGAACATGCCACATAAACTTCATAGTGACTTGATTTCATAGCCCAAAATACCATTACTAAGTTCAAGAAAAGTTACTTACATCACAAATTAAGGACACATCGTTTTCCAATGGTACATTGTAGAATTCAAACCATATATATGAGTTCGAGAAATCAAATCTGGAGATGCCGGCCACAGAGTGAGTTGATAAAAACAGGAGCAGAAGAGAAAAGGTCAAAGAAAAGCATCCATGTGGCATTTTCACATTAGACACCAGGCATCACACAGAATAGAAAAGGTCAAAACAATTATAATTTAACCATATTAGAAAAGTGGCAGTTCCCAAAGACCTACAAATTACAAAAGCTATCCACCTGGAACAAGAAAATGTGTTCAAGAATTTTCAGTACTAAGAAAATTTGAAATAAGTTGATAAAAGCGGTGGGTTCGGCAACCATAGATTGCGGCATATATGCTTGTGTAAATTGTGGATTCACTAGTTAATTTCATGAAATAGCGTTCAACATGATACATACTCACAAGCAAGCATCGCTACCTTAGAAAATATAGATATTGAAGCCTATATGAGTTGCTATGAATTCAAGCCTATATGCATCCTGACTGTTTCTAAGAATTTCCACCATAAGTTCAGGGAAAGCCTGAGGCTTCGCTCAGCAATGGTTTTCAAGCTTGCATAAATAGCCTTGCAATACTACCATAAGAATCAAATTGTATCATGGTCATAGCAAACATCAGCTTCTTGAGCATCAACACGAACACCTATAGTATGAAGCAAGGCAAATTCTTTTTTCATATGCCTAACCCCTTTCAAAATGCCATTTAACTGAATCAGCAGAGTTTATCTTCTGTTTTACTCAAAAGATACTAAGACGATCACCAAGCAAAGCAAGAATTGAAATAAATTACAAGAATAGTGTTTGAACTAATGGGAATTGAAAGGATTGAAAAATTACTTGTTGAAAGTGACCTTGATGGGTTCAGCTGAACCTGTCTTCGTGTGCAAAATTTTGTTCTTTTTACGCCTCAATCTTTCTTCCATCTAAAAACCCATTTCCATCAATTAGCCAACTTAAGACAAGACAGCAACATTTGTTGTGGAACGGATTACAAAAGAGAGAGACAAGATGAACATACTTTAGAACGAGCTTTAAGTGGGTCATCAAGACAAGAACCAAGAATTTCAGCAAATTCAGGGTTTCTATCAAAATCCGTTTCTCCTCTGCTCGGATCCTCCGATGTTGATGGTGGTGAAAATTCATTCTGGAAGTCAAAATCAATGTCATTTTTTGTGCTCTTTGTATTAGTATGGTTCCTAAGGAACAGCGGGGTGTTGTTTCTGGTGACTCCAGACCGCTTCTTCACCTGGTTCTGCTTTATAAATGGAGGCAAGGAGTTGAACTGTCGAGATGTTTGGGACCATACGACAATACTCTGGAGTCGAAGAGGAGATGAGAAGACAAGCATTTCTTTTCCTTTTTCTTTTTCTTTTTTTTTTTGTTGGGATTTTTGAGTTCCCGGTGGTTTTTTCTGATGATAAACCCTCCCCTCTGACCAAGCGGACAACTAGAAAGGTTGTATATATGGTCCATGTACTCGTAACGTTTGTAATATGGTCCCTCTACTGAAGAAACTTTCTCAATATGTTCTCTCCGTCCGATGCACGGTTAGTTCCTGACATGTAGCCTAACCTGTGCTAGACACGAATCCATTTTTTCTGACGTTTTGTTGAGAATTAATGACAAATTAAAGAATATTTCTTAATTTTAATAGTGACTTGAAGTTTTTATTGTTTCGGATTCTCGATCCTTTGACATGGATTCAAAGTTGAGAATTACCAAGAATATAAACAACATTGACAGATTATAATCACCAAAATGCATACAATAAAGTCCTGAGAAAATTAATTTATTGTATAAGCTGATGCAATGAATCAGTCAAGAAAAGGGCAAACATTAATTTCTATCCTTCCATCATAGGGAATTTTTAAAGTAGAGATGGTTGCCTATCTATTTGCACCGATACAGTGCTACTATTGAAAAATGATCCAGTTGCAGTTGATGAAGTATCCCATGGCCCAGCAATGTCACCTGCAGTATAATCGACCTCTTCATAACCTTCTTGAATGGTGGAAGAAGCTCCTTGTGAAGCTCTGATCATTTCTAACTCCATTGCTACTGTCTTCATGTTGGGTCTTTTCTTGCCATTCAAGTCTAAACATCTTCTTGCCAGCTTACCGACTGCTGTAATCTCTTCTTTCCCACCTTCCTTCAGAACTCCAGCATCAACGATTTCGAACAAACGATTCTCTTCCATTGACTGTAGAAAATATGTTGCTAAACTCTTTCCTTCTTCAGTTCGGGTTGCAGAGATTGGTTTCTGTCCTGTTAAAAGCTCGACGAGAACTACTCCAAAGCTGTAAACATCACTCTTTTCTGTGAACTGACTTGACTGGAAGTACTCTGGATCTAAGTAGCCGAAAGTTCCCAACACTCGAGTGGTCAAGTGAGTTTGATCAATGGCAAGTGATCTTGAAGTTCCAAAGTCTGACACTTTGGCTCTATATTTATCATCTAAAAGTATGTTTGTAGACTTTATATCGCGATGAAAGATAGGCGTGGAAGCTGCTGAATGCAGATAAGATACAGCATTAGCGACTTCTACGGCAATCCTCAAACGAATTTCCCATGTCATAGGAAACTCTTCGTTCGGATGATGTAGATGTTGGAAGAGAGTTCCATTAGGGATGAACTCATAGACCAGTAGAGGAACTTCTGTCTCCAAGCAACATCCAAATAGCTTAACCACATTTCTATGGTTAATTTGCGACAAAATTACAACCTCATTGATAAATTCTTCTAGTCTGCCTTGGTTCACTGCTTTTGATTTCTTGATAGCCACAATTCTTCCATCTGTCAACATTCCTTTGTAAACAGTTCCTTGACCTCCTTGGCCAAGAATTCGATCCACGTGATAGTTGTCTGTGGCCTTCTCCAATTCCTTGGAGGCAAAAATTTTTGTTTGCTCAACATTGCTTTCACTTGCAGACAGTTGTTGCTGCAATAATAGCCCACCATTCCTTTTGAAAAACACCTGCTTGCGCTCGATCGCCTTTCTTCTTTTTATAAACTTGTATATCCACCATGTACCGATAAGGAGTAACAGTAATCCAAGACCAGATCCACATCCTGCGAAATCCACATATACAGAGTCAAGTTTCTTCCATTCAAGCCTTCCGACATACATATGAGTATTGAACTAGAAAGGAATGAAAGCGTGTGACAGTTTCCCACATAGCATCTTACATGCGCAGGTATGGCCGAGTCAATTACATTCGGAAGCTCAAATTTTGCTTCAGATTGGAACAACATAGACTAACATGAATAAAAATGATTTAGAAACAAAATCTGCGTACCTATAATGATGATGATAGCTCTAGGTTTTTCGGTTTTTGATCTGAGTTGGTAGCATTGGTTATAATTTTGATAATATCCAGCAGGACACGAGCAATTGTAGCCTCCTGCATCGTTCATACAGAGCAAACGACAGCTATAGGTCCCAGGATCTAAGCACCTATCCACATTGTCTGTTAAAAAAAAAACAAATATATAACCGATTAAGATTTCAAAATGCAAGAAAAATACTCCCAGGAGGTTCACCAATAGACTATCCGAATCTCTTGAGAGTTACAAAAGCAAAAAATTAACCTAAAATTTGTACCTTGGCATCCATTGCAAATACAATGACTTTGGCTTAACCGATTCCAACAGTAACCATCAAAGCTACAAAGGATAACGTCTGAAGTTTTACTTATATCGCAAAACCCTTGATAGGTGCCAAACTGGAGTATTGCAGGAACATATTCCATTGGTTGCACATCATTAAGAAATTTAGAATTAAGCCAATCTTGCTCAACCATGAAGGCAGAACTACACCCTTCACCATCATTGTTGTTCAAAATCTTTGTCATGTTTGCTTCAAATGACTTGACCTGAGGAGGGATGATGGTCTGGCAGCAGTTGAGGCCATAGCAACCACTTGTGTTGCCTGGAGTCCGATCACACATCGACAGACAACCTCCGACGACAGCACCACCCTGACTAAGCCTTGCATAGTTGTCACAACCCATGGCTGTGAATCTGTTAGAAGTATTTGAATAGATGAAAGGGCTTCCTGACAAATTATAAACCCTTCTAGAAGGGGCTGAGTTGCTACAATTGGAAGAAATAACCGGATTGTTGACTCGAACTTGGCCTTCACGTAGTGAAACTTGAAGCAATTCCATGTTGATGCTGGTTAAGAAAGGTTTGTGAGGGCTGAAGGAGATGTTGCAAGTTACTTCATAACTCTTATCCATGTAACACTGAGGTTCAATTCCAAACGGATAGGGGATCTCAACATTTCCACATTGTCTTGTACAACGAGTGAATTCGTATGACACAGCTATTGCTTGTGATGCTGATAGCCATACCATCAGAAAAACGACCAGATGCACCGATAGAATTCGCATTCTATCCGTGTGTGAAAGAAGGATCGAGATTGTGCAAAGTGCTTACCACTTCGATGCAACAAATGGATTATATATTACTTCCAGAGGGGACTAGGAAGACACCATGACCAATATAGGAAGAGCTTCAACTATGGTATGCTGGAGTCTTTGATTCGTACAAGTAACTATCCCTAGTCAAATCGTCTGAGCGGGGCTTGCTAGTTACCAAGCAACACATGTTATTTACATACGCCATTCTGCATCTAAAGATTTGAAAGTGTACAAGGAATCTATATTCGGAGACTAGGCATAAATTACTAAGCCGCTGAAATTTCAAAGAAGAATATTGGTCCAAGTCTCAAAGATATTACTTAGTCATCAGGTTGTTCATCGATTGAGACTTGTAGACGTGGATGTTCGGGATACTTCTTGGATTGTCAATGACATTAGAAGACAAATTTGTGACCTCTGAAATATTCAATGCATGGTTCATAAAGTTGATATTTCTCTACTCGGTTGCAACAATTCAAATGGAAAGAAACTTTCTATGAAATTTCGAATAAGAAAGGTCGCTCATCAGGTTATTGTAAAGATGTAAAGTTGACAAATTTATCAACATATACAATTATGAAAGGGACTAAATAGTTAACGTTTATTATTCAAGAACCAGGCGCTAGAAAGCAGAGGCTACACATCTATTGACACAGATTATAAAATACTACTCAAACAGAAACCATGATGTCCCCTACAATACAATCAGTATCTTCATTTCTTCTTGATTAATGGTGGAAGAAGCTGCAAGTGAAGCAATAATAGGTTCCAACTTCGTTGCCATGCCATCTCTCTTCTTCGCATACCAACTGCTATAATCTCCCTTTAGAAATAACGGCGGGCAAATATCTTCATTTTAAAGACAGAAAGGAGACCGACTACAGCTGCAATTCATACAAGTTTGGACCATTCATCCTAATCTGCAACTTCACATGTAGACTTGCTAGATCAATTGGTCAATCATATGACAAATTTGTCTCAATCAAGTTGGTCCACACTAGAGTGAAATTGCCACACATTCAGAAAACATGCAGGAGCAATATAGTAAGACTGCGTGGTCACGATTTTGAAACGCACAAACACACGAACACTAGTTAGTTTGACTAGAGATATCACTCAATGCAGTACTGAGAAATTTGATCAATTCCACTCGCACCTGTCCTCAAAGCTGTTCTAAGCAAATTGGGATTGAATTTTACTTACACTTGAAGCAGCAAGCAGAAGAGTACACCCAGCTACTTAAAACAAACCAGATTTTTCGCAAAGTTCCCCCAGCAGTACCACTTTCCGGTATTTCTCTCATTAGCATACAGCATCAAAATACTCGCTGCTTGTTGAAAACTCTGTAAAAGCCATTTTCGATTAGGGGACAATAAGCAAAGTTTTGCCTTCTTCTTAGATGAATTATATTTTATTCCTTGCAGGCTGGTAGAGTAGCATCTATCGGAAAAATCAACACTTCTTACATGAATCAGATTTATAATTTATAAATCAGAAAAATGTTCGAAAAACATACTACGTACAGTTGCTGAATTTGAGTATACAGTAACATCTATACATAAGGAGGAAAAAGGGAAAGAAGAAAAAAAGAACAAAGAAAAGAATACTCATTAAATAATTGGGAATACAAGAATTTGCATCATGGAACACGTTCCAACACTCGCTGCAATGCTTTCTTGATACCGTCTTGGTCAAGTGCTGTTGTCAGCTGTATTTCCTGCACCTGAATTATACAACAAATAAGAGAGAAAGATAGGGAGACTATCAATGAGGGGGAAGACTACAACATAACCTACCTGCCTTCCGGCTCGAGCAAGGAGGGTAAAGTTCCTATTTATAGGTGGTGCCTGTAGAATGATTATAAGATGAGAATATAAAATATAGTAAGCATCACACACCACAAGAAACACAGTATCCTATGGCTGAAAGGAGCAACTCACATTAGAAAGCCAAATTTGCAGGTCTTGCGAAACAACACGCTTTTCAAACCCTTGTCTACTGATTCTTATGTCATCTATGCTGAACATACAAAAAATAGCCGAATAAGTTGATACTCTGAATCATGGTAAGTTCAATGAGCATAAAAGGAATGCAAATATTTTTAGAGTCCACTCATAATTGAGAGTTAAACCATTTATTCATAGAAGAGTCTCAAATGAAATAGAGTGGGCATATTGTGATATAGAAGTCCCATAGATTCATAACATATGCATGCAAAAAGGTAAATAGATAATCAAAACAATTGGAGAACAGATACAGGAATATTATGAAGCTAGAGAAGTTCGTTCATGGTGAAAAGAAAACTTTGGTTTAATATAATCACAACAGAAGCCTGAAAATTTCAGAATGAACTTCTTTAATACAGGATGAAACCTTACCCATCTTCACATAGTAGCTCTTGAAATATTGATTCAAGTCCTGGTAGAGGTTCAATAGTAAAGCTGTTGTGCATGCTCAGAGGATAAGGAGGAACCGAACCATCCTGTAATATGTAAATATCCATTTAAAATAGAATCTTCAACTAAGTATTGTGCAGAAGATATGACAATAAATGGAACATGTAACACGATCTACCTGAGGAATCACTTTGTCCAATGTTTCTAGCAGTGGATCTTCCTCCAATTGTTTGATTGACAGTGTAATCCTTGACTTTTCCCTGCATTGATTTAAAATATTAGTCAGAGGCAAACATAAGGAAAACAGCCAATTTGGAGACAAATACCATGAGCATTAAGCTTATTCTAACCCATTAGGTGGCCTAATGTAGGTAATCATAGGCCAGAAAATGAACTAGCCACGTCCTCCTTCGCAAAACTGCTCATGACAGCCTTTAATGTTATGCTAAAGAATGGATTGGCCATATAGAAACCATAGGGATTGCTATTCAAATTTCTTGACATGTACATTTTAGTGCTTCAGAAGAGACCAAGATTTAGAAAAGATAACATGATCATGATAACACCTTTTTCCTTTACACTTTATAGTCAGTACATGTTTTCCTGTATTCTCAATTCTCTGCTTTTGAGAATCCTCTCAGGTTATCCTGACAGGATTGATGTTTGGGACTTTCATGTACAAGGAATCATACCAAGTAGTTAAATGACCTTACTTAGAAGGTATATCCATTGATCATACAAGGAAACTGAGGAGATTGGATCAATAGCTTATGGATTGAGAAGGCACAAACTAGGTGTGAAAATGAAACCTATAATTAAAAGGCTAGCCATTCATCTATGCCATAACAAATCAATTTTATGCAAAGAAGAGAGGAAGGGGACCTTGCATTACAAAATAAAATATCAGTTCATCAATCAAATTCTCAAAACTGATTCTCATCAAATAAAAAAAAAAATTTCAGCATTTTACTGGCATGCTCTTGTGTTTAAACTCTGGTTATGACATCCTCATCCCTACACCAGGAAAAAAAAAACAAAAAAAAAAAAAAAAGAAATAAAACACACACACACCCCTATCCACCACTTAGAATTCCATGGGTACACCAAATGAAGGGCTACTTTAGATACTGAATGAGGCAAAAACGAATGGAAGCAAAATATAACATCATTTGCATAGAATGGAATAAAAATCAACAGAGGAGAAATGGGCTACTATGCTTTTACTTTAGGACAATGCATAATTTAATGGGACAGAACAAAACCACATATACCAATTGCACTACATTGTGGTATTGTTTGATTTTTGGTTGGTGTGTTACTGAAAATGCCTCATTGTGAATTCATTCAATGCAAATAGTAATGGAAGAGAAAAGCAAAAAAGACTTACTGATCTATATCAATAATTTTGACTGTTACTTCATCACCAACATTAAGGATGTCCCTTACATCTTGAACTAAATCCCATGAAACCTCAGACACATGTACCAGTCCGGTAAGATGATACAAACCTGTACCATAGTTTCAAGACACCACCAATAAATCTTGCAAAATTAAAAATCTCAAGGGACAAAAAGAAGTGTACACAAACAGATGCAGGGGATACCGTCAGGGAATCGCAAGTGAATAAAGGCACCATAGTCCTCAACAGAACCAACCCTTCCTGCAAAAATATCCCCTATATTAATTGTTTTAGAAAACTGTGACCAGACAGCTTCCTTTTCAGAGAATATCAATTTCCGGTTCTCCTCTTCAGCTTCGATTACCTAAATGTTAGAGAAGTATAAGAACATCACTACAGTTGAATGAAATGTTGAATTGTTACCAAGCAAGGGGTAGCAGGGAATAAAAAGCAAGGAGTAAGAGGAACCGTTTACTATTACAAGAAACACATAAGGAGGAATAGAAGCATCATGACATGAGATTAAAAAGCAGTTTTCCAAGAAGTCTGTTCTTACCATTTTTGCTTTTATTTCAGCTTTTCTGGATTTCTTATTGTCACCTTTTGAGATTAAGGCCAGGTTTCACAGCTGTTTTGTTTTCCCAACAAGTTATCCAAAAAAAAAAAAAAACCAGCGAGATTAATGCTTTGAAAATTAGAGTCTTTATACCCCAAAGAATGTTTATCACTAGCCATCAATTCTTCCACGTTCAGTCAGCAACTACTTTTTCCATGTCAATGTTAAGTCAAGATGTAAAATCTTCAGATCATCATAACAAACAAAAACCTATAATTCAGGAAGAAAATAATTTAAGCACTACATAAGGTTTTTATCATTTGGAGTGCCCAAACACATCAGTTTGATCATCCAGTAATTTTCTCTTACTGTTGTGATTTTGTATTTAATTACTACTTATCATGTTCCGCATGTACTCATTCTTGTAAGCTTTCTGTGTTATCGGCTTCATCTTTTCTCTATCCTATTGGACAACGCATTTTTGCATACTTTTGTTCGTTTAAACTATTGTGTGTTTGAGGTTGTGGTAGAGTTAACAATACAGCAGGTTTGAGTAAACAAAATATTAAACCATAATTTTGGAATTACAAGACACTTAGAATCATGGTTTTGATAACTCAATCCGAAAAACACACAAAGCCTCCAAGAGAATACTCTCATAGTGATGCTGTAGTCAACGAACAGAAGTGGTCAAAAAAAGAGTGCCAGTCTATATCACAGGTCAACCATGAGCCAGGATAATTAGATAATGGAAATACGATAACCTTGATGGCTCGATGCCAACACCTAACTTGAAATAATTTTTTGAAAAAAAAAACTGAATTGATCTTTCAAAATGCATTTGAAAGACATCCAAAGGGATGCCTTTGCACAATGCAAGACTGTTAACAAAACACTGTCAGGACTTCAGTGCAAAACCCTTCACGGAAGAGCCAAACGGGTCGCATCTACATACAAAGACCAATATGCGCAAGTTTACAAGCTACATGCTTTTGTAAAACTAAATAAATCTAACACACACATGAAGAAAATTTAAGTTCTTTGCACTTCAATTCTAGCATAATAGACAGACGAAAGTCATTACCTTCACGGAAATGAGTGAACCAGTCAAATCTTGAGCAATCTCATGGATAGTCTTTTGGGGCTCTACATGAAATGTAATCACAAAATCAGAGAAGACAAAACAGTACAACAAGTTCTCAGTCACAAGTCCATTTTCTATGACAGAAATTTAAGGAGCAGTTACAAGGAAAACAGAGAAATTTCTAGGATTATCAACAAAGACGACGCTTAGCCTACATAAATGGAGAACTAAAGAGTTAACTAGGGACTATTGAAAAACATTAGAATTAGAATTCAAATTTCAATGCTCCATACAACAGTCACCTTGTCTGCTAATGTTTTCCCATATTAAAAAGTCATTACAACATTCCCCAAAAACCATTTTATCATCATTTTAGTTAAAGATTACAGACAAGCCAAATTATACTTAGCAGCCAAATACCCATATATAATCAAGGGGAAAACCAGAAGTAATAGATAATATAGAAATGATCAGAATATTTGATCTATTGAAGCGGGAAAAAAAAAAAAAAAAAGCAAAGCTCCAAGACCAAGTACAATGAGAAAACCATGTAAAAGGGAAAGAGAGAGAGAGAGACTACCTTTGCAAGAATGTGAAGGGCTCAACAGAGGGAAGGGAAGAAAACCCACAAGAGAATAAAAACGAACAATTAAGCCGCCACCATTGAATCCTTCAACCCTTCCTTGAAAGATGAGTCCACCATCACAGTACGCCTTTACCGCCTTCCAATCAGCAGACCTCTACTTCTTTGCACAAAAACTGTGTTAGTTTTGATCATTTAAGCAAAAAAAAAAAAGGAAAAGAAAATTTCAAGAACTGAAGCAAGCAAGACACAAGAATAAAGATAGCAACACAACACACCCGAGCCTGCCGCAAATCATCAGGTGAAGGTTCAAGAACTGCGTTGGTGGCAGTGGTGGTAGCCGTTTCATTAGAATTTTCAGCGTTGGCATTGGCAGAGACAGAGAACTTAGCAGTGATATTATTAGTTGAACGTCTAGTAGTTCTTAAAGGAGGAACGAAGAGAGGAGCAGTTACGGTGAAAAATGGTGACGAAGAAGATGCATGATCAGTAATGGTGAAGAGTTGTTGCTGCTGTTGATGTTGTGAGAGAAAGGCCGAGAGGCCTGGAAGAGTGAGTGATCGCTGTGTGATACAAAACATTGGCATCGTAGACCTTGAGAGCTGTGAGAACTCTGGGCATTTGGTTTTGGATTGGGTTATCAACAAAGACAACACTCCACTCATCAAGTTTCAGTTCGGACCTTTTTTTTGTTTTTGCTTTTGTTTTTGTTTTTTGTTTTTTTTTTTTTTTTGGTGTGTGGTCATGACACATCAGCTGGAATTGAATCTTATTCAAGGTGTCAACTCTCTCTCCACAAAAATATATTCTTTTCCTCTTTGTGATATGAACAAATGTGCAATTGTAATCCCTTCATCAACCGTTGGATCGAGAGAAAGCAATAACAGCTCCTAAAATAACAAATAAATAATAAATTTGTAAGAAAATAAGAAAATTTCGAATAGTTAAAGTCGCTATTAAAAAATTAAATTAAATTATGCACATCAATAGATGATTTTTTTTTTTTTGGTATGACAATAGACATTTGTAGTGTCTTATAATACTCTAAATTCATAAATAATTAGAAATAACAACATTTAAGTTTGAAGAATGTGTATTTATAAACTAATTAATAGATAGCAAAAATTACATTTTGAATAGTAACTTAACTTTCATGTTCATAAATGATTCTATGGTTAATGTAAATTACCCAATTAATGTTCTTTATACTTTTATATTAGTTAATAAAATTTCTTTGATGTAGGCATCTTATTTATTAGTGTTAAAGATGATGTACATCAATTATTATTAGGATTAATTAAATTAAATTATGCACATCAATATTATTTCTTTTAATTTCGTTATCTTCGAAAATGTTATCTAGGGATGACAATTTCAAGGAGTTGTTGGTATGATAATTAAGAAAATTAGTTTCCTTAATTTTTTTTTAATTCAAACCTTAAAATCAACACTTAAATAAATTTATTAAATTCATCATTCATCTTAATACATATATCAAAAATATGTTCAATAACTTATTTTCGATTGACATACACGCATCCAATAATATATATATATATATATATATAACTCATGATGACAATTAACATAAAATATTTTTTTCTTAATTTTGGAATTTGGAACAATATATATATATATATTCTGAAGTAATAAGACAAACTAGGTAGAAAAAGTAATCTATATATATTTATCATAAAAAATAGTGAATGATCTACCGAACACAACTTGGACATTACATGGATACCCCCTTTCATATTTCAATTGTTTCATCTGCTTCCATTACATTTTGTTTCCATACAGCTGCTTTTTACAAGGCTGTAAACAGCACCAATACGAACTTTTGTTTCCAAGCTCTTAATTAAAAGATACAAAAATCACAACATATTACTTCCTTCACTGCTCCTACTTCATGCACAGTCTGGTTAAAAGGAAAGCTGTGGTTCATAATCAAGCTCTTCAGTGCCCCAAAACCCATTGGATTACGCCAATTGGGTCAAAAAAATGAATGACACTTGCGGAGAATCAGTTTGGAAGACCACAAAACAAAACCAGACTGGCCTAATTCTCAGAGCTGAAAGCTAAAAAGCAGTTACCAAAAAAAGAAAAAGAAGAAGAAGAAGAAGTAATATGGCACCCAACTAGCTAGCTAGTCATCTCCTCGAATGTACCAGCAGAGAAGCATGGTGGCACAGCGGCGAAGTACATAAATCCGGGCTCGTTGTTCTTGAACCAAAGAAGCACATTTTCTCGTAAAGCCATGCCCCTTTTTCTTTGCTGGGCTGTTGGCAACATTCTTATGGAATAGCTTGACCTCAGCCATATATGTATTGTAGATATATAATAGGTTTAGGGGAAAAAAAATATTAGAGGAAAAATGGAAAACTCAAAAGAGAGGAAGAAAGCTCCCAGCTTATAAGGGCAAAACCTGAAGTGTCAAAGTTTTGTTGATGTATTTATAGGACACCATTTGCGCAGAAATAATTAATTATAAAAAAGTCACTACACTTGCATATATATATATATTTTAAGGTGGTTAATGGAACATGGACAAGTATTTATATGGGAAACAGGATCGAAGATTTGCATTGAAAGAAGATGCATTGGTGTAGATTTCTATAAAAAAGAGGTTTGGCTTGCTTAATTTTGAAGGGAGGGACTGAACATGGTCAGCATGGAAAAGAAGGGGATGTTGGAAGTTTCAAGAAAGATTTCCGAGAAGGCAGGACGATTGTGGGGTATTATTATACATTAATCAAGATCTTTAACTATTTCTTTTCACGTTTGTAAGGTAGATAGGAGATTTGTTCCCTTTTCATCTCTCAATATATTGCAGTACCCGTGCAGGTACGTTTTCTTTTTATGGGAAAACATTCTTATATGAAATTTTCAAAGTAAATGCTGCTTATAACCATGACACAAATAAGCAAAATGTCTGTTTACCAAGATGATTGACTTCCTCTTCAATGACATAACGTTACCATTTCATATTTTTTATTAACTGAATAAAAGTTGGGGTGAGGAATGGGAAAAAAAAAAAAAAAGAGAGAGAAAGTATGATTTCTTTTATGGTATTTATTTTAGTAGAAACACTAGCTAGCTTATTTTTTAATAGATAAGGGTATTTTTGTTCAATAAAAAATTTCGACACAAGTTGTATTTTTTATATTTAGAATTCGGGATTAATGTATAACCCAAGGAAATTAATCTTTCACATTTTTTAATATTTTCTATTATAATATTGCAAGTGCTGGAAGAAAATAAATTAATTAGATAACTTTGTGTAAAATTTCCCCTTTCCTCGATACCGCCTTAATTATAAGTAAAGGAAGGAAAATAAAATAAAATAAAAAATCATTGAACAACTACATGAGTTGATTAGTTTTCATCATTTCCCCCAATATCCAATAGTCTTTCCCTCACTCAGAATCATGATTTGTCTCATCCGTCCTCCCGAAAAAATAAACTGGACAAATCATGTTTTTTTATTGGAATAACTCAACCACTCCAGTTAAATAAAATAAGATTTTCTTTAAAGTAAAAAATAAGTAGATTCAAATTTCCTAGTTTGGCCGAAAGTCACCAATAATATTTGGCCAATTTTGTTGTAATATATATATAATTCAAACTTCGAGATATTTTATTGGTATGCATTAATTAAAAAAAAAAAAAAACTAAAAGAAGTGAGGTTGTTTCTATTAAGTTATTGTAGTTATAGATTCAAATTTTCTAGTCTTTTCCAACAGTTATATACAAATTATAAAAACTTTTACGTTATGGTCTCACATGTTTCTAAACTTTTTATTTCCATCCAATTTTTTTTTTTTTTTAACTGTCGGGACCCAAGGGCCTCGTGCGCAGCCTGCAGAAGCAGGCCCAACTTCTCAGGGCTTGGCCCGAGCACAGGGATGACAAAGCAGGCCCAGGAAGGCTGGCCTGGCCTTGCCCGCGCCTGCACAAACAGACCCAAGTGCCCGGGCCTGGGCTGTTTTTTTCTAACAATTTATTTTTATATTTTTTTTTATCGTGTGAAAATTATAAAAAATATATATCATTATTTTTTTTAGTTTTCCATACGATTTTAATATATATATATATAAGTTTTAAGATTTTACATTGAACATATATATCATATTATATTATTCTTATTATTTAAAAATTATTTCTTCAATTTATCATTTCTTATCAAAATTATCATAAAATTTATTTTTTATTTTTTTGATATAATTCCATTTACTGATAAATATAGTTTTTTTTATATGAATTTTGAAATAAAACTTTAGAACGTGATTATTTTATCTTTTTCTTGATAAATTATTATAATTTATACGATTGATTTTTAAATAAAAATAACGTAGTTGCATATATATATATATATATAAACTAATTTTGTAGTAGTTTTTGTTTCAATCTATTAACTTCAATATATTCTATACAAATTAGGTGGTTTTTCTATATATATTTTTTATTTATGTTTTTACGTTATATATTCTAAATTTGGTACATATAATCCTAACGTGTATAGTTGAATCATTAGTTTTGTGAAAAATTAACTATATATATGCACACTTAATACTAATTATTTGTTATTTATTCCTTTTTATGTTTTAAAATCAATAATTTCAAATAAAATAATTAAAATAATGTTTTGAAAAAGCCTTCTAATTATTGAAATATAACTTTTTTATGCTATTATTATTGATTATTTATTATTTTGTTAATATATATATATATATATATATATTTGATTTACATTAATTACTAGAATCAAGACTTCTATTCGCACTATATCATACAAATTATTAACCTTACATACGTAACGGTTGTCCGATTACAACGAAATGTGGATATCCAACTAGTAATGACCAAACCAATTAATCAATACATACTACTACATTATTAATCAATCAATTGTTAATTTGATTATTAGTGTTAAAGGACCATCTCACCTAAAAACGTAAAAGGTTGAGTCGTTAGGTAAGGCCCCTCTCTAACACACCTCTTTAAGTGAAAGCCTTGATATGTGGGCTATATATCCACATTGTCTTGTGCTTAAGGTTTGAGAAATTAAAAGTGATGAAACTTGAACTCGGGATCTCTTTGTCAATTAAGCTCTAATATCATATTAAATGATCATCTCACTTAGAAGCTTAAGCTATTAGATAAGGCCCAATAATATAATTTATATTACTCTCTAACAATTATGATACATCTATAAGGATAAGGAAAAAAAATGAAAACTTTATTCTGGACAAAAAAAAAAAAAAAAAAAAAATTTGAAAATGATAGCTCATTAATTATTCTCCTCAACGTAAGGCATATAATTAATTAAAATCCTTCACCAGGGATCATATTTCTCAAATTTTGTATTAAGCCATCAAGGTTTAGCTTTCTGTAGTTCCGCATATAATTCTCATACACAAAAGTTGCCCCATTGAAAACAGGTAGCACTAACCACAAATGAACCAGAAGCTTGATCAATGCCCACAATGGAAGCCTATAATTATTAATTAAAAAGTGTTAAATTATATGTACTTTTTATTAAAAAAAATCAATTTACTATATTATTGGTTAATTTGTGTATGGTTTGCACTTACGTACTTACCATTGAAGAACTACCCAAAAGGTTAACTCGAATAGGGATATAAATGAATATATAATCCAATATGATAACCACTGCTTGTTGTCTCGAGGTGAAGGCCTCTCAATTGCTTGAATTGATGCATACCTGTTAAGATCATGTCTAGAATATGTTCAAATGCATGCATCACAACTTCTTAATTAATTAAAGAATTAAACATTATGTTTTTTTTTCCCGAGAAAAACGATGGGGTTTTACTTACGATGGATAAAGAAGCATTACTGAAGGCCTGGTCCAAAAATAAATAAATAAATAACTAAAAATGATTAACAATTGAAAAAAAAGAGAGGAGAGCTACAGATTTTTTTTAAAAAAATTATTTAGAATTCATGGATGATATGTATATATATCCTTTTAATTAAATCTTTTGGTGACAAATATTGCTCAAATATTTGCTATATATGTAACATATAGTTTTGATAAAATAATTATTATTTCAACAATATTGGTACCAAAATATTTACCCAAGTATTGGTAGAACTAACGCATTCAAAATTTGAAAGACTGCTCCAAGAAGACCCATCGTTTCTGCAAGACAAAAAAAAAAAAAAACCCTTGAAGGAAGAAGAAACTGGAAAAATGTTAAGGTGGGATTAATATATATATATATAGCTTCTTCTTAGAACAATTGCCTTTTTCACAGGTTCCTATTCCTATGATCGATCGATGTTAAAGAGCAGAAAAACAAAACAAAAGAATTTGGTGGAATTAATTATTTTTCTGTGTCAATAAATTTAAGTATATTTACTGTTTGTATTCATACACACACTAGTGATCATATCTTTAGAATTTAAGATTGATCACAATCTTAATCAGTGTGGCTACAATTAAACTGTGTTCTTTATAGAAAGAAACATGCATGATGTTTAAAACCAAAACATGCCCGTGTTATGATGATCACCGTAAAAGAGGGCTCCAAATGCTATAAATTTTTTTAATCCTATTGATAATTAAATATTGTTTATTGCATGTAAGTTTGAATATATAAATCTAACAATGTTTCCCATAATCTGAGATAGCATATCTAATTTATTTTTTTTAAGAAAAAAAGTTATTTATTCACATATTTTGTCCCATCCTTCCCTTTTTTTTTTTTTTTTCTTCTACTTTTTTTTTTCATACCCACCTTTACTTAAAGCTTACTAAAGATAGGCTTATTGAGAACTAGGCTCAAGCCGTTGGTTAAACATATATGAGCCAAACATGAGTTTAAGTGAGCTTAAGTTAGAGTTGCTGGCTAGCCTTATGAGCTAACTGATCATCATCATCATCATCATCATTTTAATTCACACACTCAAAACTCAAAATAGAATTAATCTGTTAGAATTTAAATCTATAACTTCTTGTTACAAGAGACCACTACCACTACCGTTACACTTCAAACTCTTTGATATATGAGCAAACTTATCACTAAGGGAAAAAAACCTTAAATAAGATTTGATAAAAAACGATAAAAAAAAAAAAAAAGCTTGTATATGATCATATAAAATAAACTAATTTTACATGTCATCAATAATTTTATTTTCACGAAATACCGTTCGAATTTACTTTTCATCTTTTATTATACTCTTTTTTCTCATTATAAATGATTGTTCTATAATGTGATCAACAAGATGATGCCATATATTAATATAACAGCAAGGGGATCAAAAGGCTTTGGATGGAGAGATTCGCTTCACTTGAGAGTTTTACAGAATGTAGCATATATGAACAACTTGAGGAAGAATATTGTCAAACCACCTGCCCTAATTCTTTGGACGACCCTCGACGGATACGAAAAAGGCCTTCCAATTCCAGAGTTTTTAACTAATGGTTGCCTCAGTCAACTTTCTTTGCCCTCGAGCAACGAGCAACTCATAATCCTGCATAAGTCAATGCATTTTATCACTGATTTGTATTCTATAAAACATTAGGTACAATGCTTCCCTTCTCGTTTTTCATCACCCTTTTCATTTCTTGTTGATACATAATTCTTTTTATTTTATTTTCCGTCATTTTTAAGGGCACAGTCATGACCAGAGACACAACCTTTCTATTTTTTATTATGCTTTTCAGTTCTGTCTGAGAACTGTTACTATCTGCAGAACTTCAGCATCTAGCAAGACAAAAGTTAAAGTTCCTCTAAATTGAACCTTTCCTATCCCCAAGGCTATTATACAGACAAGCGAACATGACAGACAACATAAAAGAATGTGCTAGATCAGACAGTGAGTACCTGGACAACTGCCTGTGCGCAAAACTTCCCTGATAGAACAGCACCTTCCATTGAAGCCAGGTACTTTTGTTTTGTGTAGTCACCAGCTAAATAGAAACCCTCTATAGGAGATCTTTGCAAAGGACGGTTAGGTTCACAGTTTGGGACAGTCTTGTAAACCGACCTGAGACATTTATCAGAAAGGTCTTAGAGAGGAAATGAAGATTCAAATACTGTTATCATTCACCAGTTAAGGTTTTCTATGTAAAAGATTGGAAAACCAATCAAAAGCAGTGATGTAAAGTACTACAAAGGATGCTGGTCCTGCTGGATGGCATTTGTTAACATTTTTGCAAGAAAGATAAAAAGTCAAATATTATGCCACTAGGTCAGTTATTATACTTAAACGCATTACTTCAGTCACATGAGGGTAATGAATCCCTCTACCATGCTCCTCTGAGGACGTCAAACACTATTCACGATTTGCTTAACTGCTTTCAATGAAGTATTTCCAAATGCAAGGCTTTGCAATCTAACCTTGGAGTTTTAACAACATGATACTTCAGGATTTTTGCTTTGCTCTGATCTGCAGAAATTTCATCAGGAAAAAGTTTTGCAAGTTCCCCCATTGTAGCATCAATAATCTCTGAGTCACTGCATGAAATCCATTCTTCAGCAGGAGCAAAAACCAACTCCAGCATAGATCGATTTGGGTCATAATATTCCTGCATCAACAGTAAAAAATGAGTCAACAGTTAAATTTATGTTATGAGTGGGGAGGGGGACAGAACGAATGCATTTGAAGATTTGATCAGTTGAAGTAATAAAACAAGCTCTTGCACTTTCTCTGAATGGCTACAGAACAATAGCAATTGCATAAAACTTAACCAATAGCTGGCCAAAGACCTCATCAAGCCCCAAATAGTATGCTGTTTTCCATTCACAATGGGCCTAAGGAAGTGAATTCAATGTTTTTCCTAGGACATGACAAAAAGTTCACTGGTTAACCTGGTAGCTGAAATTCTACTAAGACTAGATACCACTACAATAAATTATGTTATTCCACATGAAAAAATTAGCATTGTCATGCCAAGGACACAACCCAGTATATGTTTGTGCGCATGCATTTTATGACACAAGTATATACATGTGTGAGTTTGTGTCAAGAAACCATTTAACTATCATTTTACCTTACATGTAACAGACATGTCAGCATACACACTGAGAAGGGGACTTCTGCACAACATTAAAAAGAGGGAGATAAAACTGGTCAGTAGATATAGCAACTCTAATTTCAGAAAGAAAGAGAAAAGAAATGGTTTTTTTTCCCAAAAAGAAGACTTAACATAGAGTTGGACAGGGAAAACATCAAATGTCAATGAAAGAAAAACTCTACTCGACACAAAAGGGCAAACAAAATTGGCAGTGGAAGAGTTTGAAGTCCAAGCTCCAAAAATCCAGTAGCAAATTCGACCAAACTTCTCAGTAAAAACCCTTTTAGTGCCTATCATTGGAAAGTTTTACATTGAACTCTTGATAGAGCAATTCTAGGAACCCTAACAACATTCTATTGAAACAAAAAACAGTTGAAAAGGCAACAGATCTGCCAACTCAAATTTCAACAACATTGGTGGTACTATTAATTCTAAATTCCTAGCTCTAAATTATTACATGGGGAAAAGCTTCTTGCCAAAATTGGATTCATAGTACATTATTTATAGAAATTCAAATCAATGGTTCTAAGTTTTCACAAAATCACTCATAAAATTGCTAGCTTCTAGGTTGCTCGATGAGCATAGGAGATGCATTAAACATACATATGCTTGTGCGTGCGTGCGTGTGTGTGTGTGTAAGTGCCATACATGCAATGAAAAAATATAATGTAAAACCACTTGTGCGGCCTTACTTAAGAGCTTTAATTTTTTGGGTTGAGTGGTTCTTTAACCCATTTGAGACTGGTAGGCCTGCTCAAGTATCAAGTTTAGAGGACTCACTTAAGGAAGGTGTACGAGAATGAAATATGAAATCATTCTTGGGGTCCCACCTAACATATTAAGCTTTTGGCTTGAGTGTTCCTTTGACAGCAAACATAAATATGTTCTAAACAAATCAATATGTACAAACTAGTGGCGCAGGACCTGCTAAAAAGTAGGTGATCATATGTATTCTTCAGTTTCCTGTCAAACCTGCAATAAAGATAATGGTCAAAGGAACATCAGGCTAACATTTGAACTGTTTAACAGCAAACATGCAGAGAGAGACATTGACTCCAACGTGAGAATTGATGAGTACCATGATACAAAAGTTAGTGTGGAAACACAATTAATGAACACTATTATACGATAGGTAAGAATGTTCCCATGGTGCATAAGCAACACATATCAAGACCATCTAACAAATGCAATAAACTTCCTTTAGTTATTCCTTCCATCTCTCAACATTGCAAACCAGAATCTCCCCACTAAATTGACCACTAATGAAAGTTGTGGGGCTAAACTGCCACCGTTAGGAAACAGAGTAATTAAAGATTCTTGCCTCGAACCCAGCACCTCCTTGCATAATGCAAAGAGGTGCTACCACTTGCAGCAAAGCACGGGTAGTCAAAACCAGAAAGTTGAACAAAGAAAGCTACAGATATAACATGGAAGTTGTAAGAACACTAGCAGAGCATTGTCATTATTTTGCTTAATTATGAAAATGGAATCTATCACTAACCATATGTGAACGTTAATAACAGGAACTCCAACTAATTTATCCAATTTCTTGAAGTAAGGGATCTCTTTCCAGTTGTCAGGCAATAGAAGCTTCAGGATATCGACTGGTTGGATCAACATACGCTAACAATATTAGAGAACGGGGATTAAAAATTATATGAGCTACATATTGTAATGGGAAAGATTTAAATATACCTGGAGTGGCAAACACATAAACATCCCCTTCAATCACATCCCCGTTATGTAGTAAAAAGTTCTTCACCGTTCCATCATCATTTAGCTCAATTTTCTTTATCCGAGAATTAAGCTTCACTTCACCACCAAGCGACCGAATATGATCAACAATTGGCATGCAGAGCCTCTCTGGGGGTTACCATCCAAGAAAGCCATCTTTGAACCATGTTTCTCCTGTTGGCAATTGACATAATTCCATCTATCAGAAAAATGTATTTCTTGTAGCTTTTATAAAACAGTGCATGTGTGTTGAATTATGTCTAAACCAATTAATGCACCCAAACACATCATTTACAGGTTGCAGAAAGAAATTAAGAGAAAAATTCAAGTTTTTGTCCAAAGCAACCTGAGCAAAATTAGAAATGAGCGTTAATGAACTCATGGGATTGGTTATAGGACATCAGTGAGTTCATTTAAGATCATTGCATCCCAAATTTTATGCTTATAACCCTTGTCCATAAGAAGAAAAATTGAAATGAAAAGACAGAAGTGATTTCTATTTATTCACATACAAAATATAATCTGGAAAACTACCATAAACATATACACCTGTAACACACACCCCATAAATATATAGAAGAATTTGTGCACGTGCATGAATAAAGAGATAACTTGAATCTGAAAATGATATGCATATATGTTTTTTCTAACTGCCTGTACATCTTTCGAGTAGTAGCCAGACGGGTAGAAAAGGATTAGAAATGACATAACAAACAAAGAAGTAAATATAGGACGATCAGCAGCTTGCTGCTTGCAAACAGAATATGGCATGATTGAAACTAAATTGAATCAGAGCGCCAAAAAGGGGGAAATGAACTTTGATTCCCCTGTAGAAAATTTTTCCATTGTTGGGAATCGTTACAGTTATAACTTAAGATCTAGATGCAAATATGTGAATTTCCTTAGGTGCTGTGACTTGCACACATCAAAGAAGTAAAAACTAGCTCTAAATTCCAACCATACTGTGTTTCAAATAAAAAATCTCACCAAAGATCAAAACCGAGTTTCCATTTTCTATCCTATATATGAAGTATATTGCCGTACTTGAAATAAAAATTCTCACCAAAGATCAAAACCGAGTTTCCATTTTTTAGATCAAAACCGTGTTTCCATTTTTTAGATCAAAACCGTGTTTCCATTTCTATCCTATCTATGAAACGTACTACTTTACTTGAAATAAAACCAAAGATGAAAACCAAGTTTCCATTTTCTATTCTATATACAAGTATATAAAGTTTTCATACAGCATCCAGGGGAATGATAGGAAGGAGTAGCTAGCATACCTGAAGAAATCGGTTCAAAGCTATCAAAATGCATTGCATTGAAAGTTCATCTGGGTTAATAAAGTTTAGAGCCTTTGACATGGCAATAAACACCTCATTAGTCACTCTATCAGGCACACCCTAACAAGCAAAAAGATAAAAAGAGATGGTTATTTCTATATTTCAAGTTATATTCCAAGTTCAAATATACTAGATAAGATTTGATGAGAACAATATAAAATAAACCAATGCTCGGTTCAAAAACTAAAATTATCAAACAATGTGTTAGTTGATCAGGTTAATTAGAAAATCACTACATTGAGAATGAATTAAACAGCAAAACACAATACCTGTCTTTGCATGGTTATGCAATTCTCTATGATGAACTCCCATATGAAATTTACTTAAGACCTAAAAGAATATATCCCATGTACTTTAAAGAATGGAATCTTCGCCTAAATTCTTTTTCTTTAAAGGAGAGTAGAGAGGAGGGAAGCTGCAGGTTCTCTGATCTGAAGCCTTCACCTCAGGATGCAGAATACATAACAACCATGTCACATAAACCTAATCTTCCAGCAATGATATTGTCCATTGCAAGACTTCACTGAGCAGGTTAAGCGTCACAGGTAAGAATCACACACATATTGTACCTCTAAGCACAGATGTGGAAAATCCTACAAAATGGTTTAATAATAGATGCAGCATTTACATGCATGGTCTAATAATACACAAGATTTCAAGATCATAAAAGTTAGCTTGGAATTCTATTCGTGCATGTTCTAGGCAGAAAGCTGATGAATAGTTTGTTTGAAATTCCAGTACTCAATTATATGTGCAAGTCTGCTTCTAGTCTATCTAATAAGCTACATCTCCTGGTATATTTCCAACTGAGGAAGAGGCTAGGTTCATAGCTAATATGCTAGGGACTTCCTGTGTATATGAGCTGCTTAAGCATCTACATTATTGATATTGGCATGCTAAAGCATACCTGCTTTCTCATCCACTCTTGAACACTTAAACCATCTTGAGCCTCAACATACGCCTGTCCACCAACAATTGCTGGCAGAAGCCCAATTGCAAACTTCACTTTCTCTGGCCAAGTCAGCATTTCATTGTTCTTTAAAATGGCCAATATCCCTGCCGATACATTTCCAACAAATATTAGTTAAATCTGAAGGGAAATAAAAAGGATGTGGAGCACCATTGAGGCAGTTCAAAATAAAAATGATTATGCAATTTTTTAGCCAGATCTCTCGTCTTTATACCAATTCATTCATGTTTCAAATCTGCTGATTTGAGAACATGAAGATTTTGTTGAGAATGGCTGACACCATCTCCTAAGAAGTTCTAATCGTTATAAAGGTTTTACTGATTGAAGAATTGACAATACATACTTAGTCCGGCTACCGTCTCTTACTAATACAGTAACCCCGTTACTTGAAGGACTAATATCAAGCATAACAGATTTATAAAAGCTGTCCTTAATTCTTTGCTTGCATACACAAGTTGCTTACCATTTAATGGTGCAGGAAGAACTTCAGGAAAATCAAATCGACTGAATTCTCCTGGCTTATTTGGCATTGCAAATATCATAGAATGCTCCTTCCACTGCAACCTATCGTTGATACCAAGTTCACCAAAAAGGTTCTGCACATTTGGATATGCCCCAACTTGCAAGCAACAAAACAAAGATTCAATAAGAGCAACATAAAATCACCAAAGGTAAACGCCTATGATGAAAAAGAAAGAAAAAACTTCATGGAGCATCAAAATCAATAACTAGATTACAATAGCCAAAATAGGAACAGAAAAACCATAAAGCAGTGATACCTTTAAAACTTTCCATGAGAAACAATAAAGAGCAAGTAGGGTAATGATGAATGGAAAAAGCATTACAAAGTGAACTTGCAGCAAAACTCGAGAAGGAATTCAAACCTATCTTACCTAATGAACAGGTATGTGAAGTAAGAAAACATAAAAAGCGAGCTTAAAATTCCTTTCCAGATTTCCTTTCACTAGTAATGAGAACTTACAGAATATATGCAAGCCTGTCTCGTACCAGTCTCCTTCATCATCTTTCCATGCAGCTACCTATCAGAAAACAGGCCAAACACTAGTGGATAAAAAATAACAAAAGAGATAGATGTAATGAACAAAGTGGAAGCTGAGTTCATCACATCTTTTCACCCTGAGAAAAGAGTGAGGATAAAAATAACATACTTCATTACTAAAACTTACTGTACATCATTTAGACACATGAGAATTCAACTTAAAATCTTAAGCAATTATACAAAGAGACTCGGATATTGTAATTAGGCCAAATCAAACTTTAGACAAAACAAGTAGGACCTAATTCAACACTGCCCTCATGTTGACTTGTAAATAAAACCACTTAGCACACCAAAGTAGACCCAACAAAAATAAATGATAGTAACATGTCTATATACAAAAACAACAACACAAGAAACCAATAGATTTGGGATAATGTGTTACGACGTCGTGCCAAAAGTTTAAGTGCTAATGTGAAACAACCAAGGGAAATACAAACGAGTACATTTATCCTTCCATAGCATGGCTTGTTGTTCTCTTTATGATGGTAGACGTAGATTTAGCTTTTATTATTGGTATGATCAGATCCATCTCTGAAACATATGTCTCTCTGCCCAGAGACAGAATGATTAAGAGTTTCTCTGGTCCAAATGGTCGATCCTTTGACTGAGAAAGACAAATTCAATCCCATTTTTCAGTAAGAAAACTATTTGGAGTATATTACAAACGTCATTCCCCTCCAACCAACTTGGCAATTATGCCTGCACTACTTACTATAATCATCCCTCTGCCAACAATTTGTTTTTATCGTAAAAGCAAACAACTAGACCTAGTATACTAATCCAAGGTACATTTTCTTCTCTTGGCTTCAGGAAGCATCAGCCTGAGTTGAAACTTCTAGACAACCATTTTGGTGGTCACAACAAGAGATATCTACACAATTACCTTGTGTGGACAGGAACGAGGGACAATAAATCCTAGAGTTTTGCCCGGTGATTAAAAGCTCCAAAAAAGCCATTAGTCAAATCTAAAATTTAATCTAATCAGCATAGTAAAAGTTGACCACCACATATTGAGTGTAAGAACACTACATATTTCTTCAGATCATTAACATTTACATCATCAAGCACAACAAGAAACTTTTAATTATATGCAATGACAATGATTACAGGAGAAAAAACCTAAGAAAATCAACAAATGAATTGAAAAATAAGCAAGCACAAGTGTGGTGTCAGCTTGAGAAGTGGGTAAAAATAGAGGAGCATAAAAACCTTTCCACCTAGTACATCTCTTGCTTCAAGCAATACAGGCTTGTGGCCTGCATCTGCCAAATATTTTGCAGTCGATAAACCAGCCAAACCTGAAACAATAAGGAAAATTTTTAGTCACACACAAATTAGTATCACACAATCTCTTAAGAGTACATGTACACAATTTGTGAAATTACGAGCTTCAAAATTATTAAACATGAGGAGCATATTTCAACATTTTTTTTAAAAAAAAAAGATATCACAACATCAATCTAAATCATCAACCCACAAAGTTTTTTTCATTAAAAAAAAAAAATCATCACCTGCACCAGCAATGACAACCTTCAATGGGTTAGCTGGACGCGGAGAAGAGCGAAAGGATGAAGATAACAGGGCAGCTTCTAAGAAATTCACCGTGTTATCAAGTTCCGGTCTTGGGTAGTCCACGCAGACAACCTGCAACATAGACAAAAGATCACAAAAAAATTTTACGTACTAATATATAATGAAAAACAACATAACACCCTGTAATGTCAAAAACTACGCACCCGCAAAGGAGGGCGGATATGATTCCTTAGTCCTGTTTTAGCAGAAGTATTTCCAAATGGGATTTTCAAAGAATGGCCCATTGATTCACTACCTCTAAAAGCTAGTGCATTAGTATGGGGAGAACAAGTAGGATAAATAACACATCTCAAGACAGTTTGAGAATCTAATGATTTACTGTGCCAGCTTAAGTTCAACGCACTCATTTCTCCAAAACCAAATTCAACTGTAACAACAGCCCTGCAAAGAAACAAAAAAAAAAAATGAAACAAGATTGTAGAACAACAAAAGCAATAAATTCAAGAAAGCCAAGAAATGAAACCCATGATTAAAGTTCATTCCTTTTCTTCTCTTTCTAGATGGAAGAATCTCAAAATTTAAATTTTCATACAATTTGAAACTCAATATTGAAGCAAGATAACTTTGAAGAAAGGAAAGGAATTCTTCGTATACCCAGTTTTTCTACAAGCAATTGAGAAGGCAGAGGAAGAGAGAGAGAAATTTAGGAAAAGAAAAGAGGCAATTCCACTTACGCTTTTAAATGGGAAAAAAAATAGGTTCAGACAAAGAGCGAGACAGAGTTGGAGAAGACACTAGATAGACAGCTCTAGTGGTGCTAAAAAACAGTTCACGTTGTTTGGGTGACTTTTGTCCGTTAAGTATGTAAAGCTTTGTTTGGTATAGTAGTGACATTTGCACTCTGTATGGGAAAAATTGGTGATAGGAGGAGGGGGAAATGGATGGAAAACTAAAAAGAAAGACTATTGTGAGGTTTCCAAATTGAGGATTTGTTTGGTCACCGTTAGAAATATTCTGTGACGGATGACCGTAGGTGGTTAGACTACTGTGAGGTTTCCAAATTGAGGATTTTTTTGGTCACCGTTAGGAATATTCTGTGACGGATGACTGGATATGGCTAGGACATAAGAGTCCAAACAGCAGTCTAAGTATCTACTTCCTTTTCTTCCCAAAAGGCCGCGTTTGGATGTTGGGAGAGGAAAGGAATCCTCAATTTGTCAATTTGTGATGCCATTGAGATTACTTCGTTTTTTATAGAGCATTTTGCATTCATTTTTGAGTTCTTTAAATTAGTATTACAAAAAACACTAAAAAAAAAATTAGGATTTTTCCTGTTCCTAATCTGTTCACCTACAATAAATTTATGGTGGATGATGACTCAGCCTCACTGTGTTGCACTTTTCCATGTACTTAAGTTGTTTATTGCTACACTTCTCCTTGTTAAGTCATTCATTCTCTCTTTTGTTTCATGTAGCTTCATTTGCTTGGTTGATTTTCCAGCCATTTTTGTGTCTTTTCCAATTGTCAATTTAACACCCACTTATAATTGCTTAATTGTTGTTATGCCATTTAGTGGTGATGTCCAGTTACAACCTTTCACTTACTTTTTTTTTTTCATTCTCCTTTTTTGTCCTTTTTTTTTGTAACTTGCTACTTGTGTGGACAAAAGAATTAATGCTCAACAATTTTGCTGTAAGTTTTGATAAAGTTATACTTTTTTTTTTTGGTCCTTATATCATAAGTATGCTTTTATTTGGTTTCTTAAATTTCAAAATGTTTAAAATGATATTAAACTATATATGATTAATTTGAGATATATTTAACAAAAATAAAATATTTTTTAATAGAAAGTGGATTTTGCAATGGCTAACATAATTGAAGTCGTATTAATTAATAAAATAAATCTATATAATTATTCAAAGTAGAATCAAAAGTTATTTAAGCTGCCTTAAAACTTATTATTATTAAATATTTTTTAAAATTAATTTAAATTCTTAAAAACAATAGTAATTTATTTTTTTAATAGATTGATCAATTACACATTATTAATTATCCAACAACAAAAGTCAAATTCATAAACAACAAAATTATCTAAGTTTATTTAAAATTAACTATTATTAAAAAAAATTAATTTTAATTCTAAAAAAATCCAAAAAGGTCAAAAATAATGAAGAATGATAAATTTGCTTGGGAGACTGATAGTTTAGAGCTTAAATAGTCTAAATTGATAGTATAAATCTTGAATTTTCATAACCTAATAGTTTGAGGCTAATTTTTACCATTAAACTCGTTAGACTAAACTCTTTAGTGGACAAATACCTAGAGTTATAATAGAAAAGCCATTAATATTTTTAATACCCACATGTTTTCCTTTTGCTTCTTTGGTAAACAAATTAGATTAATTGGGCTATATTCTTTTCTTCTAAACTTTACAGCTACATGTATACTAGGAAATATTGTTTATTTTTTTCTAAAATCTTGCTTGCGTAGGCCTGTTTTTTTTTTTCAATAATTTATTTCGATATTTATTATTATAGATTATTGGGCAAAAATTATGGATGATTGATCATTATTAAACAACTTGAAGAGGAAAAAATATATATGATATTATCCAACAACAAAAGTCAAATTCATAAATAACGAAATCATCTAAGTTTCTTTAAAATTAACTATTATTAAACAAAATAAAATTAATTTCAATTTAAAAAAATATCCAAAAAGGTCAAAAATAATGAAGAATGATAAATTTTGCCCAAACACTAATAGTTTAGGGCTCAAATAGTCTAAATTGATAGCATAAACCTTGAATCTTCATAACCTAATAGTTTGGGGGTAGTTTTTACTATTAAATGTTGAAATTAAACTCTTTGATGGACAAATACCTAGAGTTACAGTAGAAAAGCCGTTAATATTTTTAATACCCATTAGTTTTCCTTTCACTTATTTGGTAAACAAATTAGATTAAATGAGTTCTATTCGTTTATTCTAAACTTTACGATTATGTGTGTATATATATACATTGGAAAACATTATGGATAATCGATCATTGATATGTTTTTATATTTTAAAATGAGCGTATAATTCATATTATATTACTCTTATTATTTAAAACTTATTCTTTAATTTTTCATTTTTATGAAAATTCTCATCCAACTAATTTTTTTTTATTTTTTTTTACAAGATTTTTTTTTACAAACAAATATGATTTTTTTTGTTAAGTTTTAGAACATTATTATTTTCTTTTTTAAAAAAAATAAACGATAGAATTTATAAGATGGATTTTGATAATTTTTTAACCATAGCTCCGTATGAGAGACTTATGCAAAAAGATCGGCCATGATCTAGGAAAAAACATATTCATGAAAAAAAAAAAAAGAATTCATATGTCTTATTTACTACTTCTTTATGTAATTAAAATTTATCAAAATCAATATTGTAATAGTTTTTATTTTATTCTATTACCTTCAAATTTATTCAATATATTACTTATAAATTAACTATTTTTTTAAACGTTTTTCATTTTATGTTGCAAACTCGTAAACCTGCTTAGGATAGTTATTATGTAAAAACTATATATTAAATTGTTGGTTTTATTATAAATTAACTATGCAACAACTCAAAACACAAAAAATTTGCTATTTATTTATTTATGAATATTATGAAATCATTTGCTTTCAAATTAAATAACTAAAATTATGTTTTTATAGAACCATCTAATTATTCAAATACATTATTTTATTCTAATATTATTGATAATTTTATGAATAAATATATCAAAATCAAATGTATAGACTTTCAAAAACTAATTTTCTCATCAACATTAAACAAGAATATTTTTTTTATTTGCTTGTTTTTATGCTAGTTTGTACATCAATTGTTACTTTATTTTAAAGGCATGGCTTTATAAAAAAAAATATTATGGCTTTTTTTTTTAATTTTGTATTAAATTCTTTTTAGATTATTATGAGTTTTAAATTACGAATTCATGGATAAATAAAATTGTGTTTTTTTAGTATAAAAATTATGAAAAACATGAGAAAGACTTAGTTAAATATAAAATTTTGATCAATAAATGATAAAATTGAAATTTTTTTTACTATTGATATAATATATTTTGGCAAACCTATAGTATAGCACGAATCAGTTAAACTAGAATGATTTTTTTAACTTATTTCGCATATTTTGCCCGACACTCAATGTAGCACGGGTAAGAAACTAGTAGAGAACTAAAAGATAACAACATCATTTGTTCACTAGCTATATGTATTTTCATTAATTTGAGTTAAATAAAGCAAAATATAAAAAATATTGATGTTCATGCTAGAGGTACTCACACTTCAATTTGACAATAAGGATCACCATTGAAAACATTTTTAGGCTATATTTGGTGTGACGTGAAAGAGAATTAAGCTTTATTTAGTATGTATCCATTTAGGGCCCATTTGGAATATCAATATTTGGTTAGAATTGATTCAATTCTCTAAATTTTGCCCGAATTTTATGTTTGGAAAGAAATGAAGAGGGTTGTTAAGGCCAGCTGTTAACAAAAGGCTAAAAAGGCATAATCATTTTTGAATTTTAAGTCATTTAAGATTGAATCTCTAATTTTTTTTTAATTAATTTTGAAGATCTCTAAACTTTGAATTTTTTTAAGATTTAAGTTATCTAATTATTTTTAGCTATCATATTTCTCTCTAAAAAATTGAATTCTTCGTATTTTGAGTTAAAATTTTATACACACGTTTAAAAAAAAAATCAATCCATTTTTTTAAAAAAAAAATTATAATTTTTCACAATAAAAAATTATATTTTTTTGATTTTTGAACATTAAAAAATAAAAAATCATAAAAAATAGAAAATAACCTCGAAATGATCTCAAATTTTTTTAAGAGCTCCATGTAAATCTCATTGAATGATTTTTATTGTGAAAATATTTTTTTGATTACTATTTTTTTAAAATAAATGATAAAAAATGAAATATGGGTTAAATCCAAACAAATTAAAAGTCTAAGGATCCTCAAAACTAATAAAAAAAATAGTTAAAGATCCAATCTCAAATGACTTAAAATTTAGGAATGGTTAGATTTTTTTAACTTTAACAAAATCATGTCTCCTCTTCGATCACATTCTTTGATCCTCACCAAATCTTATCCTCGTTCTTATACTCTTTGTGTGTTCAGCTATTACATTCCTAATTTTTTTGTTTTTAGATGAAAGTTTTAAATATAATTTGGCAAATCAATAAGAACACCACAATCAACAATTATACGAAATAAAAGACATAAATTCATTATACTCATAAATCTTAAAACTTCATGATTTTCACATAATTTAAAAGAAAACATACCTTGATTCATA
Source organism: Dovyalis caffra (assembly GCA_963924115.1). Classification (NCBI taxonomy): domain Eukaryota; kingdom Viridiplantae; phylum Streptophyta; class Magnoliopsida; order Malpighiales; family Salicaceae; genus Dovyalis; species Dovyalis caffra. The sequence continues at coordinate 24,925,089 of CAWUPB010001173.1, forward strand.
TTTAGACCTTAATCAATACTATGAAGTATATAATATGTAAAGAATGGTTCCTCTCTTTTAATCTCTCGCTTAATGATGAAAATTGAAATCCTTAGTTTTTCTTTTGTTTGGTAATTTTCATTGAGAGCCAAAAAGAGGACCAACTCCTCCTTTTATACTCTTACCCTAAGTCTCTCATCAAGACTTATACATATATTATTATTAATTACATGTATCATAATTAATGAAATACATGTATCATAATTGATTAGGTACACTTTAATTATACATGTGTTATCATTAATTATATGTATCTTATTTAATTAGCTACACTTTAACTATACATGTATCATAATAAATGCATGTATCATAATTACAGAGTTTTTTTTTTTTTTCAATAATAAGGCAGATTTAAATCTTATTTCTTGTAATAGGTTAGTTTTAAACTTATTTCCCATAATAAGGTACTTTATGCTAAATAGGAGCCATTTAATTTTAATAGATTGACATGTCAGCTTTAATTTATTTTTATTAGAAAATTACATTATCATCCTAAATTACTTTCTCTTTCTATTATTTTCTCTCTGTATTAACACATGGCTTATGCTTTCTGGGCCTTCAATAGCTATTGCAAGAAGGACCCCAGCTGCATTTTTTGCTGAAAAACACCTCTCTGTCTCTCTCTCTGTTTTGATATCTCTTGTCTCCATTACATTACATGAATTGTTTTATACTTTACTCTACCTAAGAACAACCTTAAATAGAAAAAAAAAAAAAACACAACCACACTATTGTTTGATTGAATTTGCAGAAGAGAACAAAACATTCATAAGATATGTATGAACTTGCAGGTAAGAATGAATATTTCTAATGGGTTCCAGCATTTATTTTACATAAATAAATCAAACAATGAAAGCATTAAAAAAAACACCAAAATGACAGAAAGAGAAGCAAGAGTACCTGGAAATACACGGTGAGGGTGTCAGAGGGAGAAACAGGGACAGACAGCGTCCCTTGTTCAGCTCCTTCTGGTACTTGTTGTTGTTCTTCTTCTTCAGGGATTTGAGTCTTCCTCTTCAAGTGACCTTAATCTGTTAAACCCATGGGAATAGGAATTATTGGTCTTTTCCAATGTGAAGTGCTTGAAAGAAATGGGAAATCCACATAAACGGTTTGTGATACGAAAGGTGAAAGGTCGAGATGGAGTTCCGTGGGCGTTAGGAGTGCAAACTGAGTGTAGAGTTGAGAATGCTGAGATAGCAAGAGGTCTTTTCCAAATCTATGTAATGCAATAAGTTAGAGTCAGCTAGACGTGTGTTTGATGAAATGCCTGACAGAAACGATGTTGCGCGGACTGCAACGATAACTGGTTATGTTCGAGGTGAAATGCTAATTTGGGGTCTTGAAGTGTTAAGCAAATGAAAGCTGAAGGGGAAAACCAGTCTACGGTTATTATGGTAGTAGCTGTTCTCTCAGGTTGTGCCGACCTTGGGGCTCTTGATTATGGTCAAGCTATTCATGGTTATATCAGCAAAGTTAATCTTGATTAGAATTTTACTGTGAGCAATGCTCTGATGGATTTGTACTCAGAAGGGTAGAGAAAAACCTGAAAGCAGTTGGATTGAGGTAGATGGTATTGTTCATGAATTTGACGCGGAACATGCAACTCAGCATGCTTCCACTAAAATTTAAATGCTGCTAGAAATGATCAATCACAATTTGAGATTGGATATTGATTATCCTTTGTTGGAAATAGACTGAAGTATACGCAGGATTGCTTTGAAATTGAGGGCAGAGCATTTTGGAGAAGAGTTTTGGTTGAGGTGGCCGTGGCTTGAAGCACTTGTAAACTTGATGGTTCAATTTTTTTTTTTTTTTTTTAAGGTGGCTATAAATTATTGAGATGTAATTCCTTGGTTATTTGTCACATTTTGGAGTGGAAGGTAAAATTTTGAAGTCTTTTATGTAGTTTCTTTACATGAATTTTCCTACTTGGACATTGAAAGGCAACTAAAATATAGCAAAGATTATTGCTCGATCTGGTCTTATATCCTCTGAACAGAAAAAGTAAATCAGATTTCTGCCAAGAGAAGAGACTAATGTTCACATGTACAATAAGGCTATCAGGTTTTGATTAGCTGTTGCTCACAAAATCATAGACAGCTATTGCAAATAAATTCTTTATCGAACAAGCCCTAGCCATGTGACGTTGACTTAAACTGCAAACTAAAAATTAATTAAAGGCCAAGTTGTTTGCTTAAAAAGCTACAGAAACCTGTAAACTGATTAGGATATGATATATGGTAGCAGATAAGAAGTTCTGACTTTTGAGTTCGTACAAATCTTTGACATTGCAACTTGGTCAACACACAATCAATGAAAATATACAAACTCCCTTTAATTACCTTAAAGCAGGATGTGGTTTTCGACATCAAGTAACTAGATCAGATCATACTGTAAGAGCCACTTGAAACTACAAGATCCAGTTAGGTTTGGAGAAGATTAATTTGTATTTGATTTGATGACTAGTCAAGCCATCTGTTTTAGATGTCTCTAACAACTCCTTCAAAAGTTGTTATCAGCATCATGCATGCATCCCATTGAATTGCTAACTCTATAAATTCAAGCTTCTTCCGTTACATTCTTCTCAAACACATCAAACACAAATAACTCATATTTGGAGTGACATAAATAGCGTAGCGCAGACTGGACAATTTGTTCATTATTTAAATGAAGGCCAAAAATGCGAGCAAAGACTTAGCCAGCTCTTGGATGTTGAAGTCTTCCTCTAAAAGACTGAAACCAAAACTGAAACGAAAGAAAAACAATTTCATTTGTTATTAGCTAGGCAACAATATTATATTTTTCAAGTACAGATATAAGCAGTTTTGTTTGGAAGGCCTTGTCTCTCTCAAAACAACTTGAAATCTCCGGCTGTATCAATTAGCTTTTTCTCAAAGGAACTAGTCTTTCTATACAACTTGCAGAGCCTGATTTTAACTTGTTTCCAAACAATTAGTCCATTTCAGTGGCTATGATATATAGGCAGAGGGCAATTAGTCTCTAATGAATTACGCAATCCATCTGAATGGCTTTCCTATAACCTATTTGATTTTGTGTTATTGGCTTACTTATTGCCTCGGCTGTATAACGTACGCTATTGTCTATTAAAACGGACCTTGGATTTGGAAAAGTAATTTAGGATAATAACGTAATTTTTTAGCAAAACTAAATTAACGCTGACATGTCAATCTATTAAAATAAAATAATTCCTATTTGGCACAACGTACCTTATTATAGAATATAAGTTTAAAACTACCATATTACAAGAAATAAGATTTAAAACTATCTTATTATGAGAAAAAACTTATAATTACATATATACGTATGTCAAATTAATATATGTATCTTAATTAATTAGATACACTCTAGATATAATGTATAATATGATTCATATTCAATTATATATTTTAGATACATATATCATATATCATTCTAGATACATTTATCATATGGGTCATAATTAATCTTACATTTCTCACATGGCACATGTGATATTTACTTTATGATTTAACATAATGTGTAAAATTGATGATCATCATTATAACGTTATATCATTATTAAATTGAATACGAGTCAAGACGATTATACGTCATTTCCTCGACATAGTCTCTTCCATGTACCACAACACTAAATTTCAACTTAAAATGATATTTAATGAGGATAATAATAGTCCAACTTTAATATCTTTATTGTAAGACTACTCATGTTAACATTATTCTAAAGCAATTATATATACAAAATAGAAAACGAGTAAATATCGAAATATATAAGTGAGCTCACGGTATCAAATACGAAACATAATAAAAACTTAATACAATATCACTAATGATGTCTAATAATGTCTATCCTTTCAACATGCTCATTAAATATTACGGGCATCAATCCTTTAGTCAAAGGATCTACAATCATAAGATCGGTGTCAATATGCTCAATTGACACTCGTTGTTTTTGAACTTCTTTTTGAAAAAAAGAAATTTAATTTCCATATGTTTAGCACCCTTATAATACTTGTCGTTTTTAAAGAAGAAAACTACTATGAAGTTATCACAATAAATTTTCAGCGGCCTAACAATACTATCGATAACCCTAAGTCCCGAAATAAAGTTTTGCAACCATAATCCATGAATGGTGGCCTCAAAGCATGCCACAAACTCGGTTTCATAATGGATGTAGCAATGACGGACTACTTTGCACTCATTTATGAAATTGCTCCTCCAAGTAATAGGAATAAGTAACAAAATATGGATTTTTCTTGAATCAATACATCCAAGTAAAATCTGAATTTGAATATCTAATCATCTCAAGACAATCGGATCTTTTATAAGTGAGTGTGTGATCTTTCATGTCTTGCAAGTATCTAAGAACTTTCTTTGCAGCTTTCTAGTGATCTATACCAAGATTACTTTGATATCCGCCCAACATTCCGACAACAATAAAGATGTCCGGCCTTGTACAAGTCTAGGCATACATTAAACTTCCAACAAGAGATGCAAAAGGAATATTTTTCATTTTCTCTCATTCTAATTTATTTTTTAGACGTTGCATAGGTTGCTTCTCCCATATCTTTCATTTCAAAATTCCTATAGAGATACTTCTTGCTTTCATGTAACAAACCAAAGTCATAAACAGCAAGCAAAATGCCATCAATATACAAAACCAAAAAAAATAAACTTGCTCCCATCGATCTTCGTATATATACACCGATCGGTGGTGTTTTCTTGAAATTCAAAAGAGGTGATAATATCATTAAACTTAAAATACCAATGTCCGAAAGCTTGTTTAAGTCCATATATTGATTTCTTTAATTTACACATCATGTTTTCCTTTTTTTAATTGAAAAGCCCTCTCGGTTGGTTTATATGTTCTTCTTCCAAATTTCCATTAAGAAAGACAGGTTTTAACATCCATTTGGTGTAACTCCAAATCATAAAGAGCCACAAAAGCCATAATTATTCTAAGGGAATCTTTTTTTTTTTTTTTTAAGACTATTGAAAGAGTCTCTTTATAATCAATGTCATCCTTTTGAGTAAAATCTTTGACAACAATTCTAGCTTCATATCATTCAACATTGCCATTTGAGTCGTATTTTTTCTTAAAAACCCATTTACATCTAATCTTTTTACATCTTTTAGACAATTTAACGAGATCCTAAACTTAATTTTGATCCATAGATTTTAACTTTTCTTCCATGACACTTATCCATTTAGTTGAATCATCACATTCCATGGCTTTTACAAATGAAACTAGATCATTATCAATTCCAAAGGCAATTTCGACTCTTGTAGATAAACCACATAGTCATTGGAAATTGTAAATCTCTTTTCTCTTTGAGACCTTCTTAATGCTATTACTTGTGATTTTACTATTACTGATTGATTGTTAATGATTTCATTTTAGAGAGTTTGATCATTTATTTGTTATTCTTGACCATTGTTGGATTGAACTATAATTTCGGGAATAACAATTGGAGATGCTTTAGGAATAAGAATTTCCACCCTAACTTGAATGCTAACATCACGCATTCTCTTATTCCCACTAATGTCATCATTTTCAATGAACTCGGTATTTCCAAATTCGATAATTCTTATACCATGATTAGGATAATAAAATCTATACCCTTTGAACTTTTCTGGATATCCAATGAAATAACCAATGATTATTCTAAAGTCCAATTTCTTTTCATGTGGATTATAATTTTTTACTTATGCTTGGATAACTCCAAACATGCAAGTGCCTTAAATTAGGTTTTCTTCCTATCCAAAGCTTAAAAGGAGTGTTTAGAACTACTTTACTAGAAACCCTATTCAGGAAATACATTACGATCCTTAATGCATACATCCACAAAGATAATGGTAAAGATAACTAACTCATCATACTCCTAACCATTTCCATTTAAGTATGATTTCACCTTTCTACTAAACCATTTTGATGTGGAGCACCTAGCATTGTGTAATGAGTATAAATGTCATGTCTTTCAAGAAATTTGGCAAATGGACTTGGACATTGTCCCGATGCGCCATACCTTTCATAATATTCACCACTTCTATCTAACTTTATAATTTTTACTATCTTATCTAATTACCTCTCAACTTCTTTAATATACACCTCTAATGCATTAATTGATTGAGATTTATCATGCCATAGATAAACATAATCATAATATAAAAAATCATCAATAAAGATGATAAAATATTTCTCTCCATCAAAAGATGAAGCGTCAAAAGGTCCATATGTATCGGTGTGTATAATCTCAAGAAGCTATGTGCTTCTCGGGGCTCCTTTCTTAGTGTGTTTTTTTTCCTTTAATAGAATCAATACACACTCCAAGATCAGTAAAATCCAAATTTGGAAGAATTTCAATCTTTACTAACTTTGCATCCTTTCTTTGGATAGATGACCCGAACGTTTATGTTATAAGTAAGCGAATTCTTATTAATTAAATTGCATTTAGTACCAATATTATGATACGACGTCATTAAGGTCTCAACAAAACATTATCAAGTCTAAATTTATAAAGATCATCACATAATGTTCCAGAACCAATAAGATTATTATTCTTAAATAAACTAAAAGATCCATAAATAGACTTAAAACCAAATCTTGCTACATCAAGTTTTAATGAAGAAACTAAATTACTAGAAAATATGGGTACATAAAGGGTATAAAACTAATCCAAATGATATCCATTATCTAAAATTAAACAATAAGTACCAATGCCTTCAACTAGAACTTTGTTTTGATTCCCCAAGAACGAAAAACATTCATTTGTCTTTATGGTTTTAATCAAAAGGAATCCCCGCATTGTATTAGAAATATGAGTAGTGAAACCGAATCAATCCACTCGAGTTTTATGAGAAACTTCAGTAAAGTTTGATTCAAAACATACTAAAGCATAATAATACTTACCTTTCTTTTCAAACCAAGTTTTACGTTTCATGCAGTCTTTCTTTAAATGCCCAACTTTATTATAACGAGTGATATTTAATATTTCTATATTCCTTCTTATGAGCAACCTTCGAAGACTCATTTAGGTTGAGAAAACCTTTCTTCTTGCTTTTTTTACCTTTCTTTTTAGAATTCTTTTTAACTCCTTAATGACTTAAGAAATGAACAAAACAAGCTCTATGATTCTTTAACCTTGTCTCCTCTTGAACAAGCATACTAGTTAATTCATTTACACTCCACTTATTGTTATAGTATTGTAGTTCATTTGGAATAGACCATATTACCGAGAAGACAAAAAGTTAAGTATGAACTATACTAAGAAGTACTCATCAACATTTATTCCCAAGTTTTTTAATTTTGTTGCTAAGGTCGTCATCTCAAGAACATGTTCATAAATGGTATGTGAACCATCATATTTCATGGTGCTTAAGTACTCATTAATGTTACAGCAAAAGACTTATCGGTAGTTTGAGAGCGCTTTTCTACGAGTTCTTTAAATTCCTTAACATTATCGGTTTTAGGAAAAGTATACTTTATGTTGTTTGCCACTCGTCATTCACGTAAATGTTAAACTTGATCCGTTCGATCTTTCCCAAGCTTGCTAAAAAGCCCTTTCATCAACACTATTCTTATCGGTAATATTAACAACCACATCATCTTGAAGTGCTAAATCAAGATCCGAACACTTAAGTAAAACTGAACTTGTTCCCACCAACCATAAAAATTTAATTCATTAAATATAAGGACGGATGAAGCATGCGAATGAAGTGAAACGAGCACATACACTACAAATAAAATACTCCTATATTAATACTTTGAGTCATAAATTCAGATTCAAACATATAAACATAAGGTAAATCAAAGTTCTCCTTTGAGTGGTACCGTAACCCTCGTAAAATTCGTAATCCTATAAATGTACGTATCGAGATATTTATATTCGTACGTATATACATATATAGTATATCGGTTACGTAGATGAAAATCTGTAACCGAGTCAACATATGTACTAAAATATGTGGTATGTACGTATTTGTTGAGAGTAACGGGTGTACATCAATATTTATATATATATATATATATATATATATAAACATTGGGTAAATTAGTTAGAAAATTTCTTTTATATGGAATAAGTATAAATTAAAAAAAAAAGAGAGAGAAAGTGCTAATTGTCGAAATTTCGAGAGGAATTCTAAAAATGTAGTTAATTTAATTACCCTCATTTAATCACATTTTGGCCCCTACTTTCTACAAATTTTCATTGACCATCACCTCTTCTTCCTTGAAATTTACACCCATCATTTCACTAATTTCAGCCACATTTACCTTGCATTTCACCACAAGCTTTTGACACTTGTAATGAACATTGAATGAATGGGATTAGGTGAAATATTTAAGTAAGAAAAAATGGGATAAGGATGCATTTTGGTGCATCCCGTAGCTGCCTTAAAACCAAGAAAGAAAGAGTCAAAGAGAGGGGAGAAAGAGGAAAAAAGGGAAGGAAAAAGAAGGAGAAACTAAAAGGAAGCAAAAGCGATTTTAGGAAAGTTAATCCAATGTAAGTAGGTTTTATTTTTTTTCTTGCTTTGTTTATGCTTTCCATGTTTATTTTATGAGTTATTTAATTCATGTGAAATGTGATTATAGTATTTGTGATGATTTTAAACACTTGATGTTTGATGATGGATGGTTAAGCATGTGTGTTGAGAAATGTGCTTTAAGAGAAGATTTTCGGATTTTAGGGATGGAAAAACCAGAACTTAGTGTGATTTATTTTGGCATCTTAGAGTGATTTTTAGAAAACATGCAAAGAATGAAAGTTGTTGATATATGTGTCTACTATGTTCTTTTAAAATATCGTGACTTTTAGAGATATATATATGGAGTTATAACTGAATTGGTATGGATCGTACGGATGGAACCTCTACTGGAAAAATATTTCATTCCGAAAGTTGTGCGATTTATTTCGGGATCATAGAGTATTTTTTAGGCAAAACTCAAAGAAGGAAAGTTGTCCATATATGTGTCTACTATATGTATCTACACTTTCATGATTTTTAGATCTGTATGTAAGGATTTATGACTGCTTTAGTACGGGTCGTTAAATGGACCAGCTGCTGGAAAAGTTTATTTAGTTTCGAAACTTGTGTGAATTATTTAAGGATTTTAGAATGTTTTTGGAGGAAACTTAAATAATGAAAGTTGTTGATCTATATGTCTAATATCTCCCCTTAAAATTTTGTGAGTTTTAGATATATATTTAAGGAGTTATGGCTGGTTTGGTATAGGTTGTTTAGGCGTGCCACTCGTTGAAAATTTTTAACCTAAAATAAATGGACTTGGGCTTGGATTAAAATAAATGAGCTTGGACTAATATTAATGGGCTTGGACTTGAATTAAAATAAGATGGACTTGGATTTAAAAATAAAGTGGACTTAGATTAAAACAAATGGACTTGGACTTGGATTAAAATTAATGGGCTTGGACTTGAATTAAAATAAGATGGGCTTGGATTTAAAAATAAAGTGGACTTAGATTAAAACAAATGGACTTGGACTTGGATTAAAATAAATGGGCTTGGACTTGAGTTAAAATGAGATGGGCTTGGATTTAAAAATAAAGTGGACTTAGATTAAAACAAATGGACTTGGACTTGGATTAAAATAAATGGGCTTGGACTTGAGTTAAAATAAGATGGGCTTGGATTTAAAAATAAAATGGACTTAGATTAAAACAAATGGACTTGGGCTTGGATTAATGTTAATGGGCTTGGACTTAAATAAAATAAACTTGGAAATGGACTTGGACTAAAATCAAAAGGCTTGGTTTTAAAGTAGATGGGCTTAGACTAATGAAAATGGACTTAGGCTAAAATAAGTGGACTTAAATAGAAATAAAAAGGATTTTAAAATTTTAAAGAAAATTTATTCTTTCATAGAGAAAAAAAAAAAGAATTGGACCTTCTTTAATTATTAATGAAACTAATAAACAATATTAATGAGCGGAGGTTATGTTCCCGCTATGAATACCATGAATGGTATGCGAGCGTCGAGTGAATCCCGAGTGATGGTTGGATCGTGAGTATGGCTTGAGAAAGAAGGGCTGGTACCCGAGTTTGGTTGAATGTGATTAAACATGTCATCACGTGCATCATGTGCATTGGAGGTGGAAATAAATTGAGAAAGATCATTGAGTCTTGAATTGACATAGTTTGGTAACCGAATTGAGTGGATTGGGTAATAGCAAGGAATCCATAGTGCGAGCTCTATTTACTAATACCGTTAAGCGAGGGATAATTCCGTTAACCGTGTGTTACAACGAGGGATAATTCTATTGCGAGCGATAGGTGATATTGAGATCACCGAGAGAAAGTAATAGAGCGATAGGTGATAACACGATCATCGAGAGATTGGGTGCACGGACTTGCATATACCTAGGGTACCCGGATTAAAATGGATGAAAATATGGGAAACACAATAGCATCGCATATCACGTGCATCACCCTACTTACCGAGCTTTGGCTCATTCCGTTATTGTATTTGTGTGTTGTTCGGACAAGGGCAAAGTTAAGTCGATCGAGGATGCTATCGGTTCTCATTAAAAGAGGCTCATGTGTCACTCATAAAAATAGGAATATCTTTTGTGTCAATAAAAAGGGATACGGGCTTAGGTTGAAAATTTTTAGGCATTTTGAATATGTTTTAAATTATGGAATTGTCTATAATAATGTTGTAAATTATATTATGCGTTTCCCATGGTTTAGTTTCGTTGTGTACGATGAAGGAAGTAGGGGACTTAGTCCCAACGAGTGTGTCGCGCCGGTCACACTCGTTAGGTAATAGGTAAGGGAGCCGGGGCGTCACGGGTACTAAGTTATATGAACATAAACGATAATTAGTAAACTAAATAGCTCTATTTTGCTATCTTTGGATATGCAAAGCAAAACAAATAGAACATACCAATCACAACAATTATGTTTATCAATTATAAGAATAATTAATTAACCTTTGGGCTGATTCCAAAATGTCTTATATGAACAAACTTCAATTGACCCACAAACAAACATAATTATATAACTTAATGTCATTTAAAACTTTAAGGTTTATGGGTAATTGAAAATAATTTATAATCTAAAATTTATCCACATTAAGATTTGGCCACTTTAGTGACTAAAAAATCATTCTTAATATATATTTTTCAAACTACAAATATAATACTTAAGCAATTTTAATAACATATATACTCTAGTATGAAAAAACTCTAACATGTTATAGTAATCGATTCAGATTTATAATTTGAATTCTAAAATCACAAGTAAGAAAGAAATCCATAATCTTAAATAGAAAAAATGAGTTTCTAAACGTGGCTCGATACCACATGAAAGTTTCAAATATAATTTGGCAAATCAATAAGACATAAGTTTCAACATCACGAACACTAAAATCAACAAATATGAGGAATAAAAGACATAAATTCATCATACCCATAAATCTTAGAACTTCATGACTTTCACATAATTTAAAAAAAAACATACCTTGATTCATGCTTAAACCTTGATAAATACTATGAAATAGATAATAAGCAAAGAATGATTTCTCTCTTTTGATCTCTCACTTAATGATGGAAATTGAAATCTGTAGTTTTCTTTTGTTTTGTAATTTTCATTGAGAGCCAAAAAGAGGATCAACTCATCCTTTTATAGTCTTAATCCAAGTCTCCCATCAAGAATTGTACATGTATCATAATTAATCAAATATATGTATCATAATTGATTAGATACACTTTAATTATACAAGCATTATCATTAATCATGTGTATCTTATTTAATTAGATACACTTTAACTATACATGTATCATAATTATATATATACATATATCTTAATTTATTAGATACACTTTAAATATAATGTACAATATGATTCATATTCAATTATATATTTTAGACACATGTATCATTTATCATTCTAGATACATTTATCATGTGGACCACAATTAATCTTACATTAGATTCTCTTAAAAAACTACACTTGTTTGCAGTGATTTTATAAGCTGAGTAATGTTTTATAAGTTAAAATAAGCCAATGTTACTTCTTTATGAAATTTTGGAGATACATACGAGGGCCTTTACAATTTTTGAATAAATCTCAATTAAGTTCTTAAAGTATTTCTTCAATGTTAATCTAGTCTCGTTTTTTATTTTATCCATTTTGCCTGAATTACAATTGAGACTAGATCATATCATTTTTTCATTTATTATATGCTCGTGATACTTGAAAAATTCCATCCACTTTACATTAAAAAAAAAAAAACTGAAATACTTCCATCCAATCCACGAAAATAAGCCCTAATTTGACATGAAGTACATTTTTAGTGTGAAATCTAAATTTCCTCTATTTTTTTTTTTTTTGTACAAGTTAGTGAAGTAGAGAAAAATTTATTAAGATTTTTTTTTACTAAAATTGTCCATTGTATCATTTTAATTTCGTACCTTACAAGCATTATCTTTGAATCACATATAAATTAGACGAAACTTTTGAATTGTCACTAATTGTTGACAGATAAAGAAACACTAGTGTTTAATATTGATTATAAAGAAAAATTGATAAAATTAAAACATTTGAAACTTGATTATCAATATGATAACACATTAAAAGCTATATTGAGATTTTCTGATATTTTTCTTAGACGAAAGGGGTGGAGCCCTAAAAATTTTACTATGAGCCTAAACTTTAAACTCTGACAACAATATCCTAGCCGACCAAATGAAGAAAAAGTGACAACATACTAAATTAAGGATGATAATGGATGAATACTCGATTCATTAATTTAATTTTTTATTCTACCCATCAAAAAAATATCATAATCATTAAGAAATCATCTTATAAATCATTATCCAATCCATACTCAATTTGTACTAATTTACCTTCCTATTTAACACCCATTAAATACATATTAAATTTAATTTATTAAAAATATTCATTTTAATAACTATAATTTTCAAAAGATTTTTTTATCCTTGAATTTTTTTTTATTTTTTGGCATTTTGACCATTTACATATTACTTTTTTAGTCCCCAATGTTTAAAAAATATATATATTGATCCTTAATTTTTAAATTTTATATAATTAGACCCCTATGCATTAATAAAAAAATCTAAATAAATTAATAAATATTAATAGGATAAAAAGTGGATATCTATATCCTAAAACTATATTAGTAGATATTCATTTTTTTATCCTTACCCATTTCAATACCCATTAGGCATTTTTAATATTTATACCATCTCATTGTCATCCCTAGACTGAACTTAAAATATTACTAAAAAAATGGCAATAAATAAGAGCAGTTATACTCTCACTCTCAACAAGGTTCCTGAGGCCACAAGTTCAGTCTTATGCTCATAGAACATTACACAATTTAGAAAACTCATGATTCCCTATTAGCATGAGAGCAATAAAATTATCAGGGAAAAAAAAAAAGAAAAAGAAAACCAATGCCTAAGAAAATACATATTTCCGTTCGTACATTTTAGAAATCCCGAAAGCTCATCTTCGGGTCCATTTTTCCAAGACCCCGTCCTCTCCCTCTATAAGCAGCTCTCCCTGCTCCTCTTGCCCTTCCCAGCTTACCTGCACGTTTGAAGAATGATTTCCCATGCTTCACCTCCACTAGAGAATGGAGCAAATCATCACACAGAATGCAACCAACATGTAGGGTTGCTCCATCCCCTAAGGGTGTCGTATTCTTGTTGAAGTCCACTTCTATGATTGCTGAGTCACACTCAGGACATCGCTTGCGAGTGGTGGCAATTCGGTGAGCACCTTGAGGGAGCAAGACAAGGCAATTGCACATATTGCAGTTAAGTCTCCATTTTGGAGCACTTACTGGGTCCAAAACAAGCATCCCATTGCACTCGGGGCAAGCACAAACCCCTTGAGCTATCAAAGAATGTCGACATGTAGGATGTGGACAGAGGAAGCAAGGCATGCCTGTCCCCTTCCCCAACTTCCCAGAACTACTGGTCTTAGAAACACCAAAGAGAGTGTCTATACCTTCAAAAGGAGGACTATTGTAGCAGAAAGGACAAAGAGGGAATGACTTGCCTTCTGGACCAGCCATTGAAAAGATCAACAGCTCGAAGTTGTCCAAAGGACACGTTAGTTCCTTGTACAGCTGCCAAAAAAAAAACATAATAGTTAGTTATAGGGAAGAAAGAAATGATTTTAGAACAGGATGATCGTAATGTCACCCTAACTGCAAGTAAAACCAAGCAACTCAAACTCAAGCTTTGAGTGGCTAGAACCACGAGCTCTGTCAAAACTACTACTGGTTCACCATTCGCATCTTTCTGTACCAGCTAGCAAACCATTATTCAGTTAAAATGATGATTTAGCTAGAACTGATCTGACAACATATCTATGAGAATAATGCTACAAAGTTTCAATCTTATGAGCAAGAGATACCTAGTCACAAAATCCAAAGAATCCCACTGTATGATGAGCATTTTCACCAATGAGTTCATGTCATCATGATTGGACATGCCAGGGTCAATCAATCAGCTGTACTGCCCATTGATACAGACCCTTAGTAAATCTTAAGGAAAAAAAAAACATGACTGTGCATGCGGATTTGGAGTTGTCAATGAATTGACAATTTGAAATTCAGCTTTGAGAGGTGGAAGTCCATCAAGAGTGCTTTGTGGTGAATTCCTCTGGTTTATCTACTATTTTTTTATTCTTCTAATGTCCATAAGAAGACAGTCAAATTCTTCACTTCAGCCTCTCTCTCTCTGTTTTTTTTTTTTTTTTTTGTTTTTTTGTTTGGTACGAGAAGACAGTTGAATTCTGAACTTCAGCCTTTTTTTTTTTTTTTTTCGATACACACGGACAAATAGATGCCAATAAGTCAATCTAGAATTCTTCCATATACAATTCTCTCTCTGTATTTCATTTCAGGAAATGCCTGCTTAACTTCAGCTCTTGAGAATTCAAGATGTTCTTACCAAACAAACAGGAGAACGGGGGATATAGAAGAAAGAGTAAAACTGCATTGCGAAGTGGCACAGCACTGCTTGTGTGCGCTCAAAATAGTATCAGAATATTGAGACAAATAACACATGGAACTGTAGATTATCATTCAATTTTATCATAGCAAAAGGACAGAAGTTACTGGATGATAACATGTAACTACACAGCCTCCACAGTTTCAGAACGTGAAACATACTGCAAAGTTTTTTCTAAATTTCATTCATGCCTTTCGGTATAAAATCGAGAGCATTAATTATTTTACTGGTAAAGCTTATTACCTTGATTGTTCCCTTTTGAGGAAGATAATAAACTTCCTCGCATGTACCACAATATAAACGCGATGGCTGGGAAGAAATGTACTTCATGTACCTCAGGCATTTACCACATTTACTTAAAGCTCGTCCTGAGTCAGCAAGTGGGGAGAACTGTGCTTCAAACAATGCATCCATGTGGTCAATCTGACCAAATATATAGCAAGCAAAATGGTAAGGAAGAAAAGTAACCATCCGAATCAAAGTTCAAATAGCACTCCAACTACTGTCGCAGACAAAAAGTGATGTACAGGCAAAGCATACAAATGCAATGCACTACATATCTTCGTATATAGATTGCTGGATATTTAAAAAATATTTTCAAAATGATTAGCACAATGCTCGCTAAAAAAAAAAAAAAGTAACCAAATCCACATAACTCTTGACATCACTTTCTCCATGGAAAACACATTAATGTGATATGATGGTGATCCAGGCTACCCCACAGTATCTAAAATTGCTTTGCTAGTATTATCATTCCCACAACTGACGAAGATGATAAATTAATTTAATAAGATTGCCACAAAAGTTGACATGAAAGAGAGACAAGGGGACAAGAGTTCAATGCCTAAATCCACTTTGCATCAAGAGATGCTATCAGTTATAATAAAAAATGAAAAGGGGAAGGAAAAGGATAAATCAAATAATGACCTGCTTAACAAAGTAACTGTACTTTTGCTTGAATTGTTCTAGTACATGCTGAACAACACGAGAATGATCAGCCTCACCCTTGGCAACAAGCGTAATCTGCTGCTCAATGAAACCACGAATGTCTGGTAAACAGAGATCTGGATCAATAAATTGATAGCCTCTTATTAGTGTGATACCCAAGGTAGTTGGAACCAACTTTCTGCCAGTTTGTACCTGCAATTTGAAACTTAAAAGGGAACATCACGACTGGGGAAAACAAAACAAAATAAGAATAAGCATTTAAATGATTGGGAAAAAAAACAACACATGTTAATAATGTACCTGGACATAGTTGCGCTCGCAGATGTTGTTAATATGTACAGATATCGATGCATCTGTACCTATTCCATTCTTCTCCATCAGAGAAATCAGCTCACTTTCGCTAAGATAGTCTGGAGGAACAGTTTGACCCTACATATTTTAGGAACTCATTAAGCATTACCAACATACAGAAATCAACAAACATTTAAAACAATATCTTTTTTGCAATTATCATTTTGTTGCATTTTATAAAAAGAACTGTCCTTTCCTAAAGAAGCATGGAGCACATATAGACTTAGTCAACAAGCATTGATCTGCCTTCACCCGGAAACACTGTTCCCAGACCAAATTTTTTTTATATAAAAAAAAAAAAAAAAAACTGTAATTTTAATAACATAAGGAGAAGAGCGTACAAAAAGAGGATAAGACATCCTCCTACAGATCAAACAAAAGAAAGAACACAAAAAAGGTAGAACTAGATCAACAGTGTTCTCCAATCCCAGGGAAAATTCCCTAAATACTCCAACATCAGAGCACCATAATGATGCTAAAAACACAAATTTATAACAAAAGCAGCTGGAAAGATAAGCTTGTTTGGAAAATCCTAGAATTGAACTTATTCCCAACGCACCAAATTATTGCACAGGCACATTTCCACAACATCTTACTGTCTTTTTATCTCCCAAAACCCTCAAAAGTGAATCCCCAGACCCAGTTTTCTTTTCTTTTTCCTTTTTTTTTTCCCAAAAAAAAGAAGAAGAAAATTGTGAGCATGATAGTTCCAACAATACCTCAAATAGCTCTACATTTGAAACTTCAATTTTATCTCCTTTTGCAAACCGAGGAAGATTTTTCTCAATTACTGCCAACCATGGCATAATTGATGTAAATCCTTTGACTGTAACACGCAGCCCTATACAATGGAAGAACTCACCACCAACTGAGAATTCTACCTTCGTCCTGAAATGAAAATCATTTGTTTTAGGATAAACTAAGAAAATACCATCATATGAGAAAGAGAATAAGATATCCGCCAAGGAAAAAAAAAAACAGAACTATGACAAATGCACTGAAAAGGAATATAAGAAGAAATCAATAATAGACCATTTAGCCATCCATGCATCGTTGAGTGATATATATATATATATATATATATTCTTACAAAATAAAATTGTATGACACAAAGGGAGGGGAAAAAATAAAAAAACTTAAGTCAATGGTAGCATTCTTCAACAGCATGACTTAATTGACCACCCAAGTACCATTGACAAAAATTCAGTCCAATTCATATTCTGTAAGACAAACTTCAATAACAGGGATAGCATTCTATTGATTTGGTAACAGCACATAAATGCAGTCACAAGTTTCTTTACATTGAGATGTCAAGTTTGGCTTGATACAGTTTTCATCCATGAAATTAAAGACCACTTGGGCTAGCATGAAACATGGTTCTAATGATACTTGATTACAGATCCAAGATAAAATGACACTTTTCCTTCTAATTTGTAGCTAATATAACGCAAATTATACAGCACTCAAAATTCTACCTACTTACTCAATCAAGCTATACATAATACTCGATCCCCAATATGCAGATTCAAGTCTGCAATGACAGAATTTTCGCAGTGTAAATTGTGCAACTTCACAAGGCTTAGAGAATAGACAGGATAATGTTTGGTTAATGATACATTTAAGAGATTCATAATAATCTCAGTGAAAAAAATACACAATTTCATAACCTGCCCCTGTTCCTGGAAACCAAAATAAATGTTCACCATTTACATACTCAAATTGGAAATATTTCCTAATGAGTAAGATTTAGATTTCTCATTGAGGTTACTCTTTCTTAGTTAAAAATGGAAGACATTTTCTCGTTTAGGAATCCAAGTCTAATTGGGACTAGGAATAACTCAAATGGCATATCACATATATAGGAAATGTCTTCCATTAGAGTGATTACTTGAACCTACTGGTGCGAGGCTAGTTGTTGTTTGTCTTTGATTTCCCTACCTTCGGATCTATTTTTAATTTCTAAGTTCCTAAATCACTATACAATACTAAAACAATCAAACTATAACTTTTCCCTGAACTCATCCTCCAGCAGCCAACCTTATCACTTTCCATTTTAACTCATATTTCACACAAAATCAGTAAATTGTAATAATAAAGGCCTCTGAATCAGTGCCATAGCATTAGGCCTTAAGAGTTGGTCAGAGAAATATTATGCACCTAAGATGTGAGCATTAACAAAAATTTGAGTGCCATAGCCTTTGTAGCCCGTATTATGAGTTAGCAAGCTATTGAGTTGAGCACAATGACCAGGCCTTGGCTCATTGTGCTTAAGCCCAGTGTAGCTCAAACTTCGATATTTTCATTTTCAAGTTGATTCAAAACAAGCTTTGTGCCAGGCGAAGCCAAGTCCAAACAGCTCTAAATTTGTTTGTCAGAATTCTTAACTAGATGAATGCAAAGCAGGCATCACTCATCACCCATCCAACTAGCAAGTTCATTCCTGACAATGGCACATATATCAAAAACATTTACTAATGACACTAAATGAATATGGTTCCTTGTTTCTTTCGACCTTACTATGAAAGAATATGGTGACTCAGTATCCTTAACCAGTTGAGTGGCAGAGAGTTCATCCCTCATCCATCCATTGAGGCCAATCCTGACAATAGCACAGATGAGAAACTGCCATTTCTCCCTCATATTCGTTTGGTGTTAAGACAAAGCTTTCAATACCATTTCCTCGTCAAAGCTGGAAAAGACAACCATGATGAGGTGTTTCATTTAAGAATGTCAAGGTTTTTGGTTGACTTCAAATGTTCGCTGAACAAGGACAACGTGCTGATCTAAAATAAAAGTTCTGAACAGCGCATTATCAGGGAAAAGCCTTGCAATGAAAGGAAATAAAAATGCAAGGAAAAAATTTGCAAACATGTAGCAGCAAATAAACAGATGATTCAAATATTAGAAGACCATGTGTCATATAGGTACATAACTGACCACGGTGCAATGCTAAAATGCCATGGCTAAGAGATTAAGACTGGACCATAAATACAAGGATAAAACTTCGAGACATTTACCTTATGTACTTGCAGTCTGGAGATACAGTCCCCATAAAATGTTGGCAGACATACTGGTATAGTCTCCAAGCATCTTTTCCAAGCATATCCTCATTTGCTGGCCGCATTGGAGTTATAGGAGGATGGTCACCTGCATCAGTTCCTGACCGAGGCTTATGATAACTGTCAGAAAGCAGTCCCTGGACATAGTTGCCCCACATTGGATTGTTTGCTAGTGCAACGAGTGTTCCTTTAAAATCAAATGAGGGAGGGTATGCAGTGCTCTCTGTACGTGGATAACTAAAAGGGCAGCATAAAATTATTATCAGGGGTGTTAAAAATCCTACAAAGACAAGGAAAAGTGACTAAACTAATGATTTGAATCATTAGAGGATCTAGCAACAATCATATATTTATGTGTTCTATTATCAATCTTCAATATATAGGCCTCTAATTGTGAATATTATATATTATTTAATTCAAGAACATAAATAACTAGTCTGGAAACATGTTGGAGAATAAGTAAAATTATGGCCTGTGAATAATTGTAAAATAACAGTTGTCCGTTCATGAGTGATAGACACGCTTGTCTATGATATGCAACCTCCAATAAGTTTACATTGAAGTTCTTTTGCTTCAAACGTCTAATAGACAATTCATATATTCATTTGCATGCCACAGTAAAGTCTAGGATTGTCATCAGTTTGGAATTGAAAGTGACCCCATTACGAAAAATAGTGTATGACCAAAACTACCAAAATTCCCACTTAAGCAGGACCATGAAACTGTGATAGCAACATTTTCCTTTTCTCATGCCTAAAATTGTAGTAACTCCAAGGCATACAAAAAATATCACAGAAACCAACAAAAAAAAAAAAAAAAAAAAAAAGGGAAGAAGAACAAGGTCTTTAAAAGTGATTTTTTTACTCTGGCTCCAATGACTCGTATCATAATATTGAATTGTAAAATGGTAAAGAGTTGACAAACTATATAAAACCTTAAGGATAGATGTAGAAATATGCACGTAAAAAGTCCAATAATACACAACATTAAAAATAAGAAGAAATAAAACTCTACATAAACTTCAAATTCATAATGAACTTCAATATTCACATATACCATCAATAATTAAATTTGAAAACTAGAAGTTCAAGTGATATAAGCTTTAAATGACTTAATATAAGATTAAACAAATTATATCTGCCATTTCTATTTTATTTTATTTTTTTGTAATTAATTCTTCACATATTTTTTTCTGAAAGACAAGGTCCCAATCATAGTGAAAATGAACCAAAAGAAGTTCAAAAACATCTTGCGACTTGTTTTGTCTACTGAGTTCAGTGAGTTGACACTCTAAATTTAGTATTTATTTTGTTCCTATAAATATAGTATCTAAAAAAACATGAAAATATAAATATAACATAGGAATAGGTTTAAGTTTATATAAATATACTTACATGAGGGCTTATTTATTCTGAAGTCTTGATAACATTTTTTTCTTATTATTATTGATGACAGGGAAGGCATCTCTTTGATTTTCAGAAAGCATTTTTTGAAAGTAAGAATTCCATTCAAGAACTACAAAGCAAAGTAAATTTCTTCTTCAAATTGAGTCATATCCATGTAGATTTGTTATTAAATTAATATGGAAATCAGGATAATCTAAGACATGTTTGGTTTTTGGTTGTGTAGGACATTTCTAATTCTTTCATTTGCTTAAACTTTTAAGTATTGGTATATTAGTTTTTTTCTTCTTCTGTTTTTAAGAAGTCAAATTCTCATTTAGTTATTTTATTTTGTGCTTTAGAATGGTGTGCTGTTTTGATTTTTTTTTTTTTAATATTAAACTTAGGAAATAATGCCATAAGATATTTTCTTATGAGCAATGCTATATACAAATCATACAAAAATTTTATACAAACTAATGTGCCAATCACTTTTTCCATAAATAATCAATCATTTAATATTGCAGTGATCTATTAACACATCAGTTTGAAAGAAAATTTAGTACGAATTGCTTGTATGCATAGCACTTTCCTTTTCTTATCTAGTCAAGATTTTTCTTGCAAGTAAATACATTAAATGTAGCGAGCAAAAAGAACGACTGATAAATCCAATGGATCTTTTGACCCAACCTGAATCCGTTGGGATTAGGATATGGACTGACAATGAGGTCCAAATTTATTCGATCTGATCCAACACATTTATCGAACAAATCGGACATGGATATAATATAATCCAGCCTGAACTCAACCTGCCAACAGCCCTAAATGTAAACATGTGACAGGCAATTTTAACAACCTTAAAAAAGGCTGAGAGAGGCAATAGTCATGCACAAATCAGTATAAACTTCATGAATCATATACCAAATAGAGATAGGGGATTATAGAAGTCCAATCGATAGACAAAGAAGCGCTTCAAAAGGATAGGTCCATAATTACTGAATCAGAGGGCCTTAGGCTCTGCCAATATAACCTAACTAGTCAGGTGCGAAGTGAAAAACTCGACATTAGCTCCCCTATTTATTGCTTAATCTCATAATTATTTTCATAAGATAATCTTTACAATAAAAAAAAGAGCATATGGAATTTCTTTAGCATTTCCCTTCTGCATGGACTGTTCTGGGACACACCACAACAAACAAAGGTTTAAGTTAGTATTGGCATATAGTTTTCGACACCCAAAATTTTGGAAACTAAACATTTTGTCCTCATAGTTTTCGGTTTTAGAATCTACTATGTACACCTGTAGGTATATTATTGGTGAAAGATACTTTTTTTGTATCCACTTCCAACACCATGAATCGGAAGGACAAACTCTGTAATGACGCTCGGATACTTCATATCTCAATAAATCAAACTCTAACAATTGTGTTTAGCTCAAATTGGCTAATGATATAACAACATGACTATGAAAATAAGTAGAGAATTTCCATCTGCTACCCAAAACAAGTGCAACACACCAAAGAACAAAGTAATTACGTTGGGACAAGGAACTTAGGAAAACCTGATAAATCCCTGAGTATAAAGACGTTCGGCCAGCTGCATGGCCAGTTGAGGTCCAAAGCCTAGTGCACTTGAAGCAATCTGAAAAAGGAAAGAAAACACAATCATTTCTTAGGTACATTTTCCATCTATACAAAGAACTTATAGTGTTAACTTTGAGACCAGGTGGAGTACATGACACTAGGCAATAGGGACACTGCTTATTATAATGGTAAAGAGTTCTGGCCATACAACCCACAAGGAGATTTTGAGTCTTGAGACCAGCCACTTCATGTAAAAATGCTGAAGAGTAAGACATTCCATGTTTTCCTACCAAGTCGAATGTCAATGGGACCAGAAAAAAAGACTGATTTTTTAATTAACATTAGGCAAGAACTCATAATTGACACTAAGCAAATAACTGACACTGCAATACCAAAAATTCCCCCCAACTTTTATGTGGTCAAAATTTTCAATGCACATCAAAACAACCACATTAGTAGCAGCTGCCAGTATTATTCTGATCTTTCACGGGCATCATAACGCATAAGGTTTACTTCCAGAACTACAAAAAATATGATAATTATTCTATAGAGATATTGCTGCTACTTGCATGGATCATAAAATATAACTTACATTCGTAGCATGCAAGTATTTTAATGAGGGTGTGAGTGGGGTCAAAAACTCTCTCCCACTTTACTTACTTTTTAACATAACTACTTCTCTATGAATAAATCAGATCCTTTGAAGCAGGCAAATAAGCCGAGTGTAAAAAATGTTTGTGACCTTCGGTTGACCTACAGCCTTATCAACTTGAAAACTGTTTGAGAGCAGACGAATAGCCATTTGTCCTCTTTTTTTTTTCTTTTTTTGTCAACTCTAATAAGAAACACGAGTGGCAAAACTACAAAAAGGAGAATAGACAAGCAGGTATTCTTGCTTTGTCCATGCGAGTTTCCTACTGTTAAGTGTTTATGCCTTGTTAAAATTGGCCAGGAACTTCAAACACTAAACTTCATAATTACATTCAAGCTGCGCTTGAGAGCCCATGAACTGAGCCCAGCAGAGTTTAGCTCATACTTGGGGAGTCAAGATGCCAGAACGAGAGTTGCAAATGAATAAGCCAAACCAAGCTAGCCCAAATAGCTCGCAAGCATCAGCTTTCTTTTCCCAATCCCCATATTTTTTTAACCTCAAAAAGGCTCACTGTGTTTAGACCAGAAGTTCAGCTCACAAGGGAGCAAAGATGCATGATACAAAGTTGCAAATGAATAAGCTGAACCAAGCTACCAAGTAGCTTGCAAGTGGCAGGACTCGTTTCTCTAACCTTTAAAAGGTTCACTGTGTTTAGACCAGGAGGGCGGCCTTTGCTTTCATGTTTCTCTGAAATCTCAGTTACTTCCAATATTCTATCCTGTAATACCAGCTTTTGAAACATCAAAGCAACCTGCAATATGTAGAAATATGAAAAAGCTTTTCTTTCTAGATAAAAGCTAATCCTGAGAAAATCTAGGTTAAGGAAAAGAAAGCCTCACATCGAAGTCAAATAACCTTTGACGTTCCCATTCTAGTTGAAGTTCATAGCCATCAACCATTATGTGAGGGTGCAAAGCCCAAAACTTTTCTGGCTTAAAAGTAGTAATTTGCAAATACCGCTGTACACAAAACCCAAGGGTAGGAGTTTGACATGGCCCGTATCTGAAAGAAGAGGTTATTAAGCATGATTAACTGATTGCTTGAGGTGATGGAACGAGATGGAGCACATGCACATACATAAAAATAATCTAAAATGTTAAAGTGAAGTGCATTTGCAATAAACAAAGACTGCGGTCAGAAATTTGCAAAGCAAGTAGAACTTTGCCACCCCAACCAGGCAAGCAAAGAGAAAAGAACATTAAAGAAAATGAGGAATGCAGTCAATAAATGAAAGAGAACAATAAACAGTTGCTAAGGAGTGCAATTTCCTATAAAATCAACAGAGTAAATTGATATAGAAAAAAATAAAGTGATTTACATGAGGGGAAAAAACCTAGAATCCACTAGGCTACCCTTGAAATCTATAAAGGGCACTTATTGAATCCATAAGAAATTAAGGCTCTTGAAATCCCCAAACAATGGTAAGCAGAGACAACAGTAGTAGCACCGCTCTTGTGTTTCTTCAAAAGACTGCTTCTATATGTTTGTTCTTTCTCATTTTAACAATGGTTCCAATAATAATAATAAAAGAGGCTATGCTGTCAATTGCAGTACAAATAAAAAAGGAGGAAATTACGGATAGGGTCACTTCGTGAATCAAGGCGAAACTGAGGCACCTGGAATTTAAAACAATAAAACAAAGGTTTCAAGCCTTAATTAGTCCTCAAATTTATTGGATTTCATCCTACTACTTTCAAGACGTGTAATCAAGATCTCAAACTCTAGAACATACACTAGAAGTGGTCCACAAAAGTCAAAAACCAAAGTAATTTCTTTATGTAGGAATTTTGGCTGGCGACAAAATTTTTTGAAAAATATTTGAAAAATATCGAACCAACTAGTGTCAACTTGCCGCACATACTATTTTCATTGTATTAACTAGCCATATGATGAAAAACGGTAGTTTTTACTACATCAAGGTCCATTTTCCGAAAATGAAAAAAAGGAAAATAGAAGAAAGTCTATCAAAGGCCACTTTGTCTCTCAACAGTAGCATAAACTAGAAGGAAAGCATGCGTGCGTGTGTGTGTGTACATATATATATATGCACTAAATGTTTTGCCCGTTGCAATTCCTGTAACAATGGAAATAGAAGTATCAAAAAGAAATGGGAATCAGGATTAAAATCACAAACAAATAAAGCAAACAGTTACACCAATTAAACTCTCAGCAAACAATTTAAAAAAAAAATGTCTTGAAAAGCACCAAGATTTTTTGCAATCGAATCAAACTTAAAACCCCAATCAGTGGCTGGGATGCTTTGATTTGACTCAAAAATTCCTGAAGCATCACCAACCCAACATCTTCCTTACAACAAAGAAATAAAACCTAATGTCTGGATTGTTCTTCAAACCCATTGCTTTCTGTGAACAGGAGAGAGAGAGAGAGAGAGAGAGAGAGAGAAGAGAGAGATGATGGTTTTAGGAGGGGCAAATGGAGCAGACATATAATCTATTCCTTGTCGTGGTAAGATTTTTCCTGAAATGTTAAGTATGGTGGCTTGATGAAGAATAAGAAAGGAGGAGAAGTTTATATAGGGCCAACATTCCAGATGATCTGTCAGATTACATCATAATACTCTGTGCAACTCATCCACATCCAAATATCAGTTACTTTTCTGTTAATGGTCAAAGCTATCATGTCAGCAAAACCACCGACTCCATCTAACTTGTGGACTGAATTAAGATCTGAATGAAAATGTTTTCCCACCAATCTAGGACATATACATCTATTTTGGTTTTAACTTTGTATAATGTAATCCATTGGTGTGTACTATCAAAACAAATTGAAAAAAACTACCAAAATGATCTTTAATTTTCTCTAACCTTCTATAAGTTCACAGATTTTAGACTGCAGAATAGAATTCCTAACGATATGTGGAACTGACATGCATTCCCAAAACAAAGCATTACAAATGGTAAAGACACTGACTGCATGATAAACCATAATTAAGAGGAGAAAGGACCTACGAGATAACTCTGGAATCAAGATTCCCATATTTTCCCTGGAAATAACTAGTTTGATATCGTGTAAATGCAACGCCAACTTTCAAATCTATCTCTTGCCGAGCATCTACAGCCAATGCCTCATCTTTGTTGGGTTCAACAAGGCAGTTCATAGCCTTCAAAATGTCTCTCTCAGTAATTGAAGAAAATCGTGCACGATGAACCCTTCTTCTAGCATCGTTTGCTTGAAAACCGGTACATTGAATAACTGTAGAAACAATGAACTTTCACTTATGAAGGAGGCTAGATAGTGAAAAAATAAACTGTTTTATACTTGTTTTTGTGTAGCTAGCATATCGAGGTCTTGACTAAATTCCAACAAATTCTTATTTTCTGAGGTCAGATATTCAGAGAAAGTTATGACAACCACTTTTGTAAAGAAAGCATGTGCAGATTCTCCTAGCTCTTGGTAGTTGATACAATCAACATTAACTTAGTGAAATTTTTATTAATAAGCACATGGAACATTTTTCTTAGAAAGTCCAGCACATGGTAGCCCCATCGATTTGCCAGTATATTAAAAAAAAAAAAATTGTAGGTAAGCTGAATTCGATAGAATAAAATCTACTAATATGTGACCCAAACTTATGACCCATTATAAAGATCAGCCTCCTACTATCCGTCATGCAATCCTTCTAAGTAGGCTTCCTTCCCATTTGTCTGTCACACATCTAAATAGCTATATTACTTATAGTGGTTCCTACTTGGTGAGGACAGCAATGTAAGATCTCTTTTAAAAAAAAAAATCCAAAGAAGGAACAAATAGAAGGCACACTTACGGTGCAAATCCCAAACTCAAGCTATGGGAGACATGAAAAACAAGACAGTTTTGATCTACAAGAGTCCGACTGCCATTTCAGTTTACGGTGGAAATCCAAAACTCAAGCTATGAGACACATGAAAAACAAGACATTTTTTGTCTACAAGAGTCCAATTGCCATTTCAGTTTTTAGTTTTTTCAAGTCTTCTATTCATTGCAAATTTCCTATTTACCAGATTAAAGTCCAATATCATAATTGTTTGGCTTCTTCAGTTCAGGTTTCAAACCAATGGTTATGATGTACCATTTTCTAGGTTATGATTTGGTATTTTTAGGGTTTTCAATTGTAGATCGTTATAATGGTCAGAATAATGGATCAAGCATGGATTTTATTTTTTTTAATTCTTTATTTAGCCATAAAGTAATACTTTCCTCAATTAAATTTAATTGTGGAAAGTGTTACTTCAGACTTGAAATCTTCTTTTAAGAAATATTTGCTCGTTGTTATCCTTTTACCCCTTATAATTGATTTTCTTCTTTCTACGCTACACATTCTTTCTCACTGTTTCTCCTGTCTTGGCAGCATCATGCATATAAGTTGGCATTCTTAGTCAATGAGGTGATCAAGTGGCAAAATTCATGAGTTTGAGGACCTAGGAGTTGCAGTGCCTATGGTCAAATCCCCCACTCAAGAGATATTGGCTTCAGAAATAAAATCTATATTCTTCTAAGAAAAAAAGCTCACATCTGAATTGAGTCATGAAAACAAGATATTTAGCATCAATCCAATCCTCGATTCCTTTTAAAATCTTCATCCACAGCCAACCCAGAACTTAATTTCCACTCAAATCACACAAAAATGAATATCTCTACAGATGCCCTGATAACCTATATCAGTGCTGCTCTAAGATATTAGTTCTGTAAATACACCAACTCATTTCAGGCTCACCATTTAATTCTTGTCAAGCATCTCACTAATCCTGGGCTAACCACAATTTTTTGATAGATTTACCAGTCAAATGAATATGAATCTTCCAACTCAGCCTAAAAGTTCTCCTACTCAAACATCAGCAATCAATCTTCCATCACCAACTTGCCTAATGTCAATTACGATAGACGTTAGAGAACTTGTGCAGTTAACACTTAACTTATGGACAAATGCTTAGGTAATTTTGAAAGTACACATTGTATATACATAAACCACTTGTGCCATACATTATTCTGTTTACATGCCTATTAAAGCTGATGAGAAGATATGCTTGAGATGGTTTCTCTTCTCCCTCCTAGACAAATAACAAGCCTAATAATCACCTTTTGCACAATCAAGTTCTCAAAAACACAAATGATTTGATCCTTGCAAAGGCTGATCAAACATTCTCATTAAGACCCTCATTCTTTATAAAGATTCAGAATTCAAATATACTAGATTTCCGTGCATCAAGTACTATAACCATGAAAGTTGCATCAGAACATTTAAAAGCCATAAAATTACCTTCAAAGCATATATTTTCTCCTTCACGATCACAGTCCAACCACAATACCAAATGACTGCAACCACGAGCTTCTTGACTTAAATGCCTACAAATATGAGCCTGCAACCATGAGCTTCTTGGCTTAATTACCTAAAAATATGAACCTTAACACCTAGAGAAACAGTCAAATTATTCTCTAAAAAGAAGACTTAAAACTATCTACAGAAAAAATATATATATAAGAAATCACAGCCCCACAATACTCATGTTCTTACTAACTGTTGAGTGCTAAATACATTTGTTAAAATAAAATAAAATAAAATAAAAATAAACACTATGAGTTGCAACTTGCAAGCAATATCAGAAACCATTTTTTGAAAGATGACATTATCATAATCACAACTGATATTGCATGAATTCTAGGAGAAGCAACTAATGACATGTGAACAAGCACCTGATTGATACACTAAGCATAAATTGATGGGTTTATATGCAATGAAAATGTGACAAGCACTGTAATTTGAGATCTTCGCACAGACCCATGGATGCAAGCACACATGCAAGCATTATAAATGGCATTTAAACTCGTAACATCCAAGACAATCCAAAAGGCAAAGAAACTGCAAATAGATGACAAGAGCCAGTGTTACCTTTGGATTTGATTCTGCCTTACGAATTGGAGCTTGAAAAAGATCAATAGGATCAGTGGTGGCCCAGTCCTGATATTTGGCTGGAAAATCTACACTAAACTTGCATAAGAAGATGGGAAAAGGGGGAAAAAACACAATAAGTAGCGTGAATAAGTTAGCTAAGATGAGCAAAACACTTACTGCTGGACCAAATGAAAGGTCCATTGACTGCTGATATACATATAACATTCCATAGATAGCCAAAACTGAACTTTAGTTACTTCGAAAAAGAAACAGCCCTTTATTTACACATTTTCCATAAACTTACGAGCACGGTTTCGTCATTTTTTACCATGAGCCAGAATAATAACCTATCACATGATGCAAAAAAATCCCACAATCCTATACTATACTCACAATGGCACTCAGCTAAGAAATTTTTTTTTACCTTTTCGTCCATCAATATCCCTAAGAATCATAAGCGATGGACAATCTCCAGAAGAAATCCCTGATTAAGCTAACGTCAAATACCGGATAACATACCCTATTGATGAAGTAAAAGAAATTAAAAACAGTGCATATCCCCCACACCCAAGTATGTTAATTTCAAAATGTTGAAGCAGCAACATAGAAAATTAACCCTTTTTTTTCTTTTTTGGTGCTAAAAACCAAACAACTCTTAAGTGATTGAAAATAATATTGCATTGGAAAAGAGGGAGGAAAAAAGGACCTGAAAACATGGCCAAAGACTGAAGTGACTTTATAGTGCGCAGGAAATCCAAGAAACATTTCTTCAAATTCATGAACCTCAGTAGTGCCTTTCCTGCTATGCATCTGCAACATGCAGAACCAAGTCAAAAAAAAAAAAAAAGCTAGGGTTCGAGAATCGGAAAACAGACGGAGAAAGGGTATTTTACTTGGCCGCGGGAGAGTGCCGAAGCAATAGATAGAGCGATGCTTGGTTTCTCTGCAACCTGCAATAAGTAATCATTTTTATAAAGCAACTTCTTCGCTACTAAAGGAAATCGAAAGTAGTAGTTATTACCATGAGAACTTTTGGAGGAGCCATTTTTTTCCTAGCTTTGGGTCGCTTGCCTTGGTTTAGCAGAGGAAGGACCCTCTTATACTCTGGAGGAAGGCGCTATTC
Organism: Dovyalis caffra; assembly: GCA_963924115.1. Classification (NCBI taxonomy): domain Eukaryota; kingdom Viridiplantae; phylum Streptophyta; class Magnoliopsida; order Malpighiales; family Salicaceae; genus Dovyalis; species Dovyalis caffra. The sequence goes on from CAWUPB010001173.1 coordinate 24,955,126, forward strand.
TAATTATGGCATCTCAGCGACCGGTGGTTTTTGTCGTCTTGGACTGGATTGGACTGGACTGGACTTTACTTCTGTAGGTTGAAGACTGCTTTTTTGAGCCCTTTTGTTTTGTAGATAGAATGGCCCAAAACTACTTTTGGATTATGCAAACCGGTCCGGTAGTGCTCTGAGACCCAAGACCCATCTACGAATCTACCTTTCTATAATCTGTCTATATATGATAATTTAAATACTTATAGATTTAATTTACTCTAATGATTATGTAAATTTGATTAATTTAAATTAAAAAATAGACGATGTCTGTTTTCTGAATAAATGCTCCTGAGATCTCAAAAAATGAACTACTTGTTGATTTTGTTCATTGTAGTTTAAGTATAAATATCAACTCAAGGGGGAAAAAAAGGTCTTTAACTTTGATTCTCTTTGTAATTTTCCCTAGGTATATGCATTTTTCAATACCGCTATCTAAATTAACCAAGATCATCGAAATTAGATAGCATTATAAAGATAATAGAATTTGACACTATAGGAATATATGTTCGTATATAGTTCAAAATTATATAAAGCTATTTATTTATTTATTTATTAAGATAATTATTGTAATGAATCAAGTAAAATAAATATTTTTAAATTGTTAAACTTTATTCTTAGAGTGTTTGGTGGGAAAGTGATCGTAACATTGAGAGATAAAGGATAGAGTTATTTCGGAGAAAGTACATACTTCTCCCATTTATGACTAAGTCTCTGAGCAAGATATTTTTCAATTAAGTCCCCCTCAATGAGACATTATTGAAATTAACTTTCTTGTCTTTTTTATTTTTTATTTTTTACTTCTATTTTCTGATGGAAGTAGTCTTCGAGACAACTCATACATCAAATAAAAATAAATCTATTTCTCTAATGATTTTAGAAACACAATTTTTGCATCGATTTAATGTATTTATTATGGAAATAAATTCCTTGGATTTTATACCAATAACTTTGTTGTATGAATGATCTATATATTTTAAATTTGTAAACCCTAAAACCACATTGTTTTGGTTCCAAATTTAAATTTTGATACAAGCAAAACTCACGTTTGAACCTTGGCAGTGTGCTTGCGTATGTGCTGAGCAAGTTTATTTACATTTTACGTAGGATCGACGAGCAAGAGCAACAACCCCAAGCAACCATGAAGTGAAAAGGTCAACATATATATGATATAAAATAAATACTCCTAAATGGCCACCTTGAGGGACTCCACTCACTTTGCTTGCTTATTTATGTTTTCTCTTTCTTTGTTATTATTATTATTATTATTTTAGCTCAGTGAAGTATGGGAGAGGTGACTTTAGGGTAATATGAATGTTTACTACTAATTAATAGACAAAAAATATATATATTAACCGCAAAAGCAGGGAGGGTTGCCGGCTATATGCTTCCATGCATGTAACTATCATCAACTTTGTATTTAACCCCACAGAATATTCCCTACCCTGCCTCCTTCCTTCCTTTCTCTTTCGTAAATGGAAATTTTTTATTGAAGCTTACGGTTCCAGACCATGCCTGTCTCCTCTTTACTTTTACTAGGGTCTAAAAAAATGTTAAAAAATATCAAACTGTGGAAAAGTGATGAGTTGCTATTGGGCTTTGCTTTGCCCATTCCGAGATGCCAGGGCAAAAAGTCACGCCCACAATTCCATAGGGAGTGAAGGAGTAAAAGTTACGACCGCTCTCTACAGAAAACACAAAGATACGGGGTATGCTATGTGTTTTATTAACTAGTTAGCTTTTACTTTTACCTTCACCTTTATCTCTTTTTCTTTTTTCGTTAGAGAAATAGTTGGCGTTTTCCTGCGTGTATGAGTGTGTGTACATATATACGAAGGTACATCAAATGGCAAGTTCAGATATCAATGAGCTGCAGATCAACCGCATTTATATTCCCTCCTTTCATCAAGAAATCTTATGTTCGAATTTTTTTCTTTATAATAATAAAAAAAGAGCAAGTTTAGATAGTTAAAAAAAAAAGGACTGGCTCAATCTAAAGTACCAGATTTGATAGTATCGTTAGCTATTTAGAGATATTTAGAGATATAATTAATTAGCTTTTTACGCTATACTAAGGATTAAATAAAATAAATTTATTTTACTTGGTAGTTTATACTATACTGTAGATTAATTAAAATATATAAAATTAAAGGTTGAAAATTTTTTCATCTATTTTCATAATTTTTAATTAAAATTTTGTATTTAATGTATTATTTTTTGTACGTTTCACAAATTTTATTGTTAAAAAAAAACATGATCTATTTTTCTTTATACCTTTGTTCTTAAATAAAAATCTCTAAAAATCTAAACAGAAAATTTAATATAAAATTTTAAAAAACATTCTAATAGTTTTTTTATAAAATTGCATCAAAAAATAAAACAACAATTAATATAGAAACTTGTGTAAAATTTAACCAAATTTTTTTATTGTTCTTTAATATTGATGAGAAGATTAACTTTTTTATAAGAAGTGTATTTGATTTATATATGTTTATTTAAAAAATAATCAATAATATTAGTATAAAAAATTGTATTTGAATTATTAGGTGATTCTTCTAAAATATTATTTTACTTATTTTATTTAAAAATAATAATTTTATTAAAAAAAAATAACAAATGGTTGGTGTTATGTGTGTAGACTTATAGTTAATTTCCAATAAAACCAATTATCTTAATTTATTTTTTATATATCATGATTATACTTAGTGGGTCAGAATGTGTTGCATAAATCAAAAAATATTATTTAAAAAACTTCAATTTTAAGGAATATATTGAAGTTAATAGATTGCAATAAAAACAACCATAAAATTAATTTTCATAAATTTTGATTATAAAAGAATAAGTAAATAAAGCACATGAATTAATTTTTTTGTTTACAAAATAATCAACGATATTAGTATAAAAAATGTATTTGAATTATTAGTGGCTCTTTTAAAATATTATTTTACTTATTTTTTTTCAAAGAAATTAATTTTATTTTAAAAAAAATTAATAACAAATTGTTGGAATATGTGTGTAGATATATAATAAATTTTCAATAAAATCAACGATCCGAATTTATTTTTTATGCATCATGACCATACTCAATGGCTCGAGAATATGCAAGTATAAATTAAAAATATATTTTAAAAAAAAACTTTAGTTGTGGAGAATATATTGAAGTTAATAGATCGTAATAAAAAAAATCATAAAATTGATTCTTATAAATTTTTGATTATATAAAGATTATTTAATTATTTTTAAAAAAAATTATTCAAAAAACCATAAACTTGGAAAAATAAATTATATTTATTAGCAAATACAATTACATAAAAAAAGAATAAAAAAACTCATTTGAAGAGAATTTTCATAAGAAAGACAAAGTTAAGAAATCAATTTTAAATAATAAAAGTAATATAATCCAATATGTGTGTGTGTGTGTGTGTGTGTGTGTGTGTGTAAAACCATAAAAAAATGGTTTTTCAAAATTTTTGTTCTATTTCAATAAAAAAAAATGCATGAAAAGAAAAGGAAAAAAAGGAAAAAAAAAAGCAAGCCTGGTCATCCAAGGATCAAAAATATTTTTAAAAAATTTCGGAGACCAAAATAAAATATAATGTAAAATTTGTATATGGATACCCAAAAATAGCAAAAACAAAATCACAAAAATTTCATTGTCCAAAATTTAAAAAAATGAATAGTAATTTAAGAGGAAATGAATAGTGAAAACCTAAATTATTTAACTGTTTTTATTAATTATTAATATATAATCACCCAAAAAAATAAGAAATAATTTAAATGTTAGCACTACAAAATAAGCATAATAACATGCGAATGGTTTTAATGACATAACATTTCATATCCCGTATTGATGGGAATAGTTAATCATTCTTTATGCTTATTGTTGCACTCGAAACAAAATATACCAAACATTTCAAACTTGACTCTTTCGACACATGTCGCCCATTTTTATTAAAATATTTGCTAATGTTTTAGTGAGTTACGTATTTTCCTCAAAAGTGAAATTTATGACCTAAACTTTTACAAAAGAGTTCTTCGATGTACCAAGAGTTGCATTCTATTTTTTCACATAAAAGTGAGATTTATAAATATTATTTTTCTATAAGATATCATGTCTATGTATATGAGATGATAAAGTATGGTGAGTATATATATAGCATTTGTAAATCATTCGACAAATTAATAGAGAAATTAGAAGAATTCATATTCCATTTTTCCTTTCAAATTCTCTTCTCTTCTCTTTTCTTCTCCATCAAATTCATTTCACAATGCATTTTTCAGTATGGTATGAGAGCTAAAATCTTAGGATTGCAAGCTTTCCAAGTTGTGCTCATATCATCTCCATCATCTTTTATTCAATATGTGAATATTGACTCGTTTTTCATTTGTCAATTCTTGGTAAGATTTTCCAACTTTGCTTTTCAAATCTTACTAGAATTTATCAATGACTTCAAGAGGTAGAATAATTGATTTTTCATCTACTCGCTTATTTGATCTCTCTATTAGAAGATCCTTTTTCGCCTTATTTCTTGCATCATGATGATCATCATGGATCGGTTATATTTTCTCCCGAGCTCACATCTAATAATCATGCTAATTGGAGTAAGTCATTTTTACAAGTTCTCTCGATTAGAAACAAGACTAGCTTTATGGATGAATCAATTAAGCCATCCGCAAATAATGAACTTTTGTATAATGTATGGATAAGATGCAACAATCGATTGTTGCTTAGTTGTTAAGGTCTATTTCTTTGCCAAATGCCTTTAATGTATTCTATATTGATTATGCATCTAAAATTTAGGACACAATGAAAACGAGCTTTTCACGACCAAATGACACAAGATTATACAATTTGCAATCGTCTTTATTTATAATTTCTCAACGAGATAAGTCACGTAGATAAATACTTTACAAAATTAAATGGTGTTTAGGAACAACTAAGGAATCACATGCCTTTCCCTTATTGTTCATATGCAAAATGCTTTAAGAAGTTATTGATATGTAACAAAAAGATCATGTGTTTAGGTTCTTCATTGGACTTAGCGACGGATATTCTACTCTTGAGTCCTAGATTTTAGTCATGAATCATTTTCCTACACTTGGAGGAAGTTTATAACCTTACATTAAGAGAGGAAAGTCATAAATACATGCATATTGCATGTCAATCCTTTACTAAGAATTCAACAATGGTAGTAGCAATGAACATGAAGAAGAGGTTAAAAAATGATCATATGTGTAATCACAATGGCAAAGCCGATAACACAAAAGACAAATGTCATAGGCTAATTGGATTTCCATCTCACTTCAAATTCACCAAGAACAAATCTACTTATCGACTCGTAGCTAATGATATGACCGATTGTATTGACTTAGAGGCATAGGAACATATAGATTCAGGTGATGCTTCGCACGAGATGTCCTTAAGAAAAGATTAATTTCGAAGCTCATAACTATTCTTACCGAGCATAACACATTAGTTTCTCTTTCATAATCAATTTTACCATTAAACGTCTTTTTCGTATTGAATGTTACAAGAAATAACTTTCATCAAGTCTTTGCTTAACCAAACATATTTGGATTATTGATGCTGGTTCAACGGATCCTATAGTCTTTTCCTTAGACTTGTTTGATTCTTATCATACTTGTTTGATTCATATTTTCTCTTATCATACCGTAAATAATATGACAATTCAACTATCCGCTAGAAACAATATCAATGTCAAACATATAAGTCTATGTATATTGTTTAATGTAAGTCTTCGTTAAGAAAGACTTTATTGACATCCATCCAGGATAATGTCAATTCTAGAAAGTTAGAAGTGCTAAAAACAATATTGTTGCTATTTATTTGACAACAATACTGAAAGTCTCTTAAAAATCAAAGCCCATGTTTTGACTATACCCTCGAGCTATCAACCTAGTCGTGTACCTATTAACACTCCTATCGAGCATAAGTTTCACTTTAAACACCCATTTACATCACACAACATGTTGACAATGGGAAGAGAAACTACCATCCAAGTATGATTTTCCTCAATATCATCAAGTTCAACTTTCATAGTTGTTTGCCAATGTTCAAAGTATATAGCTTGAAGATATGATTAAGGCTTAACAACAACTAAAAGATAAGTGATAAAAGATGTATACAAAAATGATAGATGTGTTATAAAAAGATGTTGTTGAATGGGATATCGGGTAGAACAAACAAAATCGGGTTTTTAATGAACTAACAAGTAATTTGGAGGTTTGCTTATCTTAAAACTCTTCCTAATAGGAATAGAAGACACTAGTAGAGAGGAATTGATATCCGAAACAAATGAAGTGGAAATAGAAAATATCAACTAAGGGATTAACATGTGAAATAGGTAAAGTATAAGGTGAAGAAATATCGATTTGGACAAGAGTAGAAAATAAGAGCATGATGAACATTTTCATGCACATAAAAATTGAAAAAATTAGTATGCGAATCATTGAAAACAATTAGAGTAGTATGTGAGGTATCATGAAGGATAATATTAGGAGTTATAGAGTATGTAAAGTAAGTTGAGTGCAAGGAAAAAAAACAAAAAAATGCATGCTCATGAAACACAATATCTCTAAAAGTGAATATGGTTTTTAAATGAAAATCATATAACTTGTATGCTTTCATACCAACAACACGAGAGAAGAAAAATACATTGTTTAGCTCTATAATGAAACCTTTTTTTGTTTTAAGATAAAATGACAACAAAGCAAATATAACCATCCACTCGTAAACGATTATATGTAGGTCTTTTATGGAATAACATTTTTTAGGGAGTTTTATTATGCAAAAATAGAGTAGGTAATCTATTGATTATACGTGTTGTAGTTAAAACTGTATCCCTTTAAAAAATAACAAGCAAAGAAGACTGGAATAAAAAAGCTTTGGCTTCAATCAATAAGTGCTCGGTGTTTTTTTTTTAACAACACTATTTTATAGTGTAGTTTCAACACGAGATAATTAATAAATAATATCTTTTATGGAATAAAACTTATGAAATTTAAACTCTAAGCCATTATCGGACTCGACTTATTTGATAGAAAAATTAAACTAATTTTGGATGAGATTGCAAAAGGTAGGAAGAAAAAAAAAGCAAAATTAGATTTAGACTTCATTAAGAAAATCCAAGTCATCCTAGTGTAGTCATTAACCATGGTAAGAAAATATTGATATTTGCCATAAATTGGTCGTGAATATGGTTTTCATATGCTAACATGAATTAACTTGAAAGGAATTATAATAGTTTGTTAAGGATTAAAAAATGAAGTTTTTTATATTTTAACATTGAATGGACAACACAAAGAACTTTATTTGAATTTGAATAGTGATGTACATCATGAAAGAATTGACAAATAATGTTCACCTTATCATAAGAAATATTAACTAATTGAAAATGTGAAAGATCAAAATAAATATCTACACTAAGTGTAGAACAAGTGTTAATAAGAGACAACGAGAGAAAAATCAATAGTAGGTTTATTTGATCTTATAGTTGTTGAAGATTGTAAAGACAATGAATTTTCCAAGAAGTAAAAACCACTCTTAACTTGAGCAAGTCCAGTCATGGTCTATGGAAAAAAAGCTGTTTGAATGAAACAATAATTATCATGAAAATCAAGAACATAGTTGGTAGAAGAAGTAAGTTTATTAATTGAAATGAGATTGATATATCATAAGAGTGAGTAGCAATAGCTTTATAACCTCATGGTAGTAATATAAAAGCATGATTAAGACATGAAATGAACAATAAAAATCCAACAAACAAGTAATATAATTTGAAGCACTCGTATCAACCATACAATAATCATGATTCATAAGACATGTTAATTGTTTTAAAATTTACATGCAATAGTAATGCATATTTAAATGAAATGAGCTTTAGGAGGAAATATACCTGCCATATTAGAATATACGGAAGGCAACATGGTCGAAGAACTAGATTTAAGTGTGTTAAATTTAGAGATTTATGAAGTGCTTGAGAAGAGTTATTAATTGTTAAACTTGATGTTGAGTTAAAGATATTAAACAGATTACAAGAATTATAGTAGCCATTAAAACAATTCGGGCCTAATTAGGAGTTGTGATTTGGTGATTTCCTTCGGTATGTTAATAACTATTAATTAGGATGTAAATTTGGTGATTTCCTTGAGTATGCTAATCAATATTAATTAGGATGAAAATTAGGTTCCGTAATTACAAGTCTGTCTAATAAAAAAACACTTGAGATAAATGGCTTGTAGCTGAATTTTTGATTGATACATCATCACCAACATTTGCATAATTAATGAATGTAAGGGGGCCATTTTATGTGAATCAATGGAATTCACTACTCGAAAAATTTTCTCTATTCCTTACGAATTTATAACTAGCAGGAAATCTAATCAAATGATAAAACTCGTCTTTGGTATATCCCGACTTTCCACAGGTGTGCATAAATAAATTTATTCTTAGATTTGTTTTGACAATTTGCTCTAGCTGCTATAGCTGAAGTATCTAAAAAAAGATTGAAACTAGCGAGTGCATAACTCTCTCGGATTCTTCCTTTATCACTAAATTATAAACTTCGAGCAAGAGAAGGAAAAACCTTCATAATTATCATATGATATTTTAAACCGAGCATAAGACTCATTTAACTCGTTCAAGAAGCAAAACACACAATATTTCTATTGTAATTCAATGAACTTCTTAAAATGACCGGGATTGCATTCTCGACACTCACAATAATGCAAATGCTTGAAATTCCTTAATTTCTCCTAAATAGAGTTCAATTAAGTGATTACATTGATTATTAATTGACAATAATATTACTCGAATTATTTAGTTTTTAAAATCATCTCATTTGATAATGTTTTTATTGATTAATGTTTAAATCATAAATGAAATAATTAAAATAGCTACCATACGAGAGAAAGGATAAAATTTGGACTTAGTAAAGAACATTTTTAGTATAAATGGAATAGTTTGGACGTAAAGGGTGGTTTATGGTATTTTTTTAACATGAACAAGGTTTATGTTAAATGGCCAAATGTTTTTTTAATAATACTTGTAATTTCATTTTCTATGATAATATCCGTAATTTCACAATTCTTTAAATAAATTATTATAATTTTATATTTTTCATATTAAAGTTCACTACAAGAAAATCAAAAGATGGTGATAGTTTTTTCCATTGCTATACATCAAAAATCTATCTCTATTTGCACTTAGCTACAAATTTACGACAAGAAATTTTCCGTAGCAAAAGTCATCCTCACTATTTTATTAACCACGAAAAAAATTTTATCCGCTAATTAGCGACAACTAATCCATCGCTAATTTGTAGAAATATAATCACTAAAGCTTCGTAAATAGTCATTTTTACGGTCTATGATTGTCATAAAATCGTTGATAATTGCATATTTTGGTCGCTAATCTGCTCTCGTTAAATTGTCTTAAATTTTTGTTATTAAATCCACCACTATTTAACGACCATTGTAGCTTTCGACACTAAATCGTAGTAAATATTGATCTCCTTGGACTCGTATTTATTGCAAAACCATCACCAATTGTCAATTTCCATTGCTAAATAGCGACCGAATTATCGTCGCTAAATGGTTCTCGCTAAAGTTTCTTGCGGATCCATCTCTAATACAACATCCAAATATATGTTGAAAATATCGATGTTTGGAGATAATGAATCACCCTCATGTTGCTCCTTAGCGATTGCTTCTTGCATTGACTACACGCATCCCTACATCATTAAAATAATTATAATATTAAACCAAAAATATATATTTTTAGATTATATTTATAGATATGTATTTACATAAATAAAAAACTTACAATTACAGTCTAGGATCATCTATCGATGAATGATCCATCTTTTCGCTTGTGAGTGGTTATGGACAATTTGTAAAGATTTGGGTTACAATCCAATTTATTATGTTGAAAAGAATGAATAAAAAACTATGAGATGTAGTAAATACAAAAATTAATTTCTAACACAATAGATAATAGGATTTACTAAACATTTAGCATGCTCAATAAAAAATATGAACCCTTTTATATGCCTAGATAAGCCAACACCGACACCACCAGTCTCTAATATGCGATTTCGAAATGCCTATTAAGATCGGACTTGATTCTCGACCTTGGCTCAATCCCGATACCATGCTTTCCACACCTTTTGTGTAACAAATGTGGATTTGTCATTCCTATTCTTTAGTGTGTTCAGCATGTCGTCGTACCGCCTTTATTCCGGACTTACTCATGCATCCCCGATCGCCGCATCGACAACCGCATCCTATAAACAATACTTCTACATGAAAAAAATAATATTATTATATTTAATGTTAAATTAATATTTTAAATAAAATATAAACAAATAATTAACTTATTATCTTAAACTCATCAAAGTAGAAGTTTTCATCTCCATAGAGATAGATATCCATATGGAGCTAGCGACTTCCAACTCGCTTCTTGAAAATTATGATGATATTTGTGAAGCATTTGTTTGATGGAACCAAGTTTTCGAACAAAATAAATAAGTAATAAGTAAGTAAATTAATAATGCCCAAATAATATATAAAAATTTAAAACTAATTATCGTATGTAAAATATATTACTTACAAGTTATTCACGACTCGAATGGTCCATCCATCATCCGATCAAGTAGAGCTTCTGGAGCTAAGAAAACCGCTAGTAGGGACATTCACGACGAAGAGGCACTACTAATGAGGGCATTATCGGCGAGGACACTACATATATGGATGTAGAGTGTTGACGCCACTATCTAGTCCATAGCCCGGACACTTGCACTAACGAGTGCCACATCAATGTACATTGTCACCAATAACACCACGAGCACTCGCATCACATCCGGATCTACCTAATGCACGTGGCATAACTCTAGAGTTATTTTGTTTCGTATTTTCGAGACAACATGCATTTATTTAATTAATAACTTTTCTAAATATCTAACAAAATTTGGGTAGAGTCTTCCTTATAAATTGAAACTTTTCTAATTAATAAATACTCCAAATAAGCACACATCCATTAAAATTAAATCAACCAACAATCCATTTATGCATACCGAGACCAACACTTATCTCGGATACTCTATTGAAATTAAATCTCAAACTTATTATCCTAGCTCCATCGTAAAGTATTGAACCAACCTTATTTCTCCTCAATTCTCGAGGGTCTTCGATGCCTCAAGTTCGATACACTACAACATATCTTAACTCAATTTAATAATTATATATATGAAAATCAAATTAACTCAAATTCAAACCTAATTAAATTTCACTAACAATTAATTAATAAGTTCCAATATAAATAAAATTAAAAATCAATCAATTAAAAAAGATTAACCTAATTAATTAATTAAACCTAAATCAAATTAACCTAAATATTAATTCTAATTCAAACCTAATTAAATTTAAAACTAAATCAAATTAACCTTAATTCAAACCTAATTATATTTAACTAACAATTACTTAACAATTTCTAGTATAAATAAAATTTAAAATCAACTAATAAATTAAATTTTACCTAATTAATTAATTAAACCTAAATCAAATTAACGTAATTAATTATAATTCAAACCTAATTACATTTAACTAAAAATTAATTAACGAACTCTAATAGAAATAAAATTTAACATTTAATAATTAATCAAATTTAACCTAAATCAAATCAACCAATTAATAAAAAATTGACCTAATTAATTAATTAAACCTAAATCAAATCAACCAATTAAGCAACATTAACTTCATTAATTAGTTAAAGCTAAATCAAACTAACAAGTAATTAACAAATTAACCCAACAATTAATAACAAAAAAACCATTTAATGAATTAATCAACAAATTAACAATTAATCAAAATTAATCTAATTAATTAACTAAACCTAAATCAAATCAACAAATTAATCAAATTTAACCTAATTACTTAATTTAACCTAAATCAAATCAACTAATTAATCAAAATTAACCTAATTAATTAATTAGTTAAACCCAAATTAAATCAATCAATTAAGAATAATTAAAATAATTAATTGATTAATTAATTTAACCTACGTCAAATTAATAATTAATAAATAAATTAACCTAATATTTAAAAAAATAACAAATTAATCAAAAAGTTAATAATTAAAACCATACAAAATTATAAAATGACCTAATAATTATGAAAATAACCAATAATCAAAGAGAGAGAGAGAGAGAGAGAGAGAGAGATTACCTTAATTCGATAGATTAGAGAAGAAGATGAAGGAAGGAAAAACGATGGATTTTTATGTAGAATGACGTTTTGAATGGGTGTGAATTGATAAGGACTTGGAGGCTATACTTATCCAATAGTTTTATGGTGGGGAAGGTGCCGATGACTCGAAAGAGAAGAAATGGGAGAAGAAGAAAGGAAATAAGGATTAGATTAGGGATTAAGACCGGTGACGGATGCGATTCCGTCACTAAACTCTCGCAGAATGGGTGACCAATCAATTTCGAAAGGTCGCCGAGTTTTTTACAAATAGCGATGAAAAAGTTTTCGTCGCTACATTGTGACTATTTATGGACGAAATTAAATTTTCATCGCTAGTCCTTCACAAAATAGACAACCAATTAATTCAAGAAGGCCACCTATTTTTTTTTTTTTTGTATAGCTAGTAATGAAAGCTTAATTTCCTTCGTTGTTCCATCGTCAAATGGACAACTCTTCAATTTCAAAAGGCTATTCTTTTTTTACTAAATAAAAACATTAAAATTAACGATTGAGCATAAATCTATCGTTGATTTCTATAGCAATTATGTGTCTAAAAAACTCGAGAATATTTGGACGCCACAAATAGCGATGAAAATTATATCCTTCGCCGATAATCTGTCTTCAAATAATCTCTATTCGGCACTAAATCGAACGTACGCTATTTGATCACTATTTACTCGTTATTTAGAGACGGATTGTATACATCATTGTTTTTTAATTTTCTTGTAGTGATTGCAGTAGTGTTTAAACCATTGATAATATTATTAGCAATAAATCAGCACATCGTATCGCAAAATATCCTTATGTTCTTATGTTTTTCACTATGATAATTTTTAAACTTATGTGTTGATTTATTGCAAATAGATATGTTTCATTCTATAACCATACTAATAATAATAGAAAATGTTGTTTTGATCTTTTTTTGACTTTTTTTTCTCAAATTGTGATGTTTTTCGTTTGCCTTTTTTTTTTTTTTTTTTTTTGTAGTTATAAGGTATTCTCTACTCATTTTTATATGTTAAAACTAAATTCGTATCTTGAATTTGGTCAAAGATAAATTAAAATATTCTTTTTGAACTAATAAAATTTTGAACACCACAGTAAAAAAAAATTCTTTAAAAAATTATAACCATCTCTTTAAAGAGTAAATTATAAATTAATCTCTCTCGTTTTGAGAAATAAATGAATTAGCCTATCTAGTTTTAAAAAATAATTTTTTAATTTTTCAATCAGTGTTAATTATGATTAATTTAATATTTTTATTTTATAAAATGTTTTTTTTATCGATCCTTTCTTATTTGCACTTATATTTATTTTTAAAAACAAAAAAATAAAATAAATTTTGAAATAATAAAACAATTAAATAATTAGTTTTTGAAAATAGATGAACTAATCAATTCATTTTTTTGAAGTGAAAAGGACTAATTTATAATTTACTCTCTCTTTAAATTCGGACAAAACAGAAAGAAATATAAAAATTTTACTCCTTCGCGCTTGTTAATGTAGGCATTTGGTCGAATGGCTGGTATTTTTTGCTAATTGACCCCACTTCTTCCTAATTAAGTTCTAACCAATTTGAGAATTGATTCATTAAAAGAATATTAATTTTAAACTGATCAAGTAGATCAACGTCTTGAGCTTGTAAAAGAAGCAAACCCAAAACCTTATAAAAATATCTCACAGAATTACTGAATAAAAATCTGACAAACAAAACTGCTCCACAATAAAAAAAATAAAAAAAATTGACTAAGCCCTAATCATTAACCGTCCGGCTATACATGATTTCTTTCGAGCTTTGATTGGAAGAGACTTCCTAATTGTTTGTGACAGACTTAATTAATTTTAAAATAAAAATTAATAATTAATCAAATTCAAAACACGCCTAGCAGAAACGATGAACAACGACTGCTAAATGTCAGATATATTAATTTTTAATGGAGATTAAAAAAAAAGCTATCTCGAAATGTGAACCCATTGACCAATCGAGAAGCAGCACCTGGCTGCGAGGAGCATAAAAATTTTGGTCAAAATAGTAGAAGATGCATATGAATGTGTGTCCTCAATGATTGAAGGTCACGTTAGTTCTAGTTTTCTAGGAGGGAGGGTTTCTGTAAAATTTATTGAGCCTCCTTTGCCGACATTGAGTGCATGAGAGGAGGCATCTTTCGTGTAACTCAAAGAAATTGCAACTTGCATTCTATTCTATTGTATGAATTATATATATATATATATCTATTAGTCGTACATAAATTATTAGCATTTGAAAAGAAATGTTTTTTTTTATTTTATCGAATGTTGCATTGCATGTCTTACAATTATTATTATTATTATTTTTCATGCATAATTGCATAATCAATGACGAATGCATTTGATGTTTGCAGCCAAAAAGGTCTTTTTGTATAAAGACCTTAATTTTTTGAAAGTTTAAGAGGGATTTAAAACATTAATTTGAAAACTTTGAGAAGGTCAAGGCTAGTCCATAGAGTCGCCCCGGCTGCATTTGATGGTACTTCACACTTAATGGAGGACGAATCCTTTGTGTGTTAAAGTGGCAGAGATTGAACCAATTGGTGGTGGCTCCATTTTCGTCCTTCCTTGAATCCAAAAGGTGGGAAAGAAACATTAAGAAAAAAATTGATATATATGCTTATTGAGATTGTGGACAAATTATATTAATTAACAATAGGGCATCAGAAGTTTAATTAGGCCCAAGCAGAATTAAATACAAGAGCTTTTTTTTTCAAAAAAAAAAATGATAATGTCGTGCAAGTATGCAACCAACCTCAACTATTTTGGAAATGAGATTAATTTATGAATTCAAGTTGAAGTTTGAAATTCAAAACGATGAGAAATGGAAAATGCAGCATAAGCGGGTGTGTCCATTTTGCTTCTAATTAATAAATTCATCACAATTCTTTAAAAAAAAAAAAAAAACGAATCATCGTGCTTATGGTTATGGATACTCTTTCCACCACCTTTTAGAGAAGGAAAGAAGGTTTATTAATTGTAACCAAAAAAGTTTTGAATGTACATGAAACTCCAAACTAATTAAACACGATGAGCTTCTTCTTCTTCTTCTTCTTTTATTTTATGTTAAGGTTAATAGCCAATGCATGCATTCCTTCTTTATCTCAAGGATTTCAGGAGCAATCAAAATCGATTTCCCATCATTTTATAAAATCCAAAAAAATTATCAATTGAATAATGAGTTAATTGATTAAAAAAAAAAAAAAATCTTAAACGAATGAGCTAGAAAGATGGTGCAATCGAGTCTTCGAGAAAAAATGTAATGCTACATTCAACTTATCCATAAGGTATTCCAATTGGCCAAAACCATGAGCAGGTTTTTTATTTTTTTATTTTTATTTTATCAGAGAATGGCTTAGAGAGGTAGCTAGCCCTAGCCCTAGCCCTAGCCCTTAGGAGATAAGCTATCTCAGGAAGGATTAAAAAATTAATAGGCAATCTGGAGTGGGATTTGTTTCTTCATACAAGGTTAAGAATTAGGCATGCTAGTAGGAGAAAAAAGGTGGGCGGTGGGGGTAAAACAGTGGAGGTTGGGGATTATTTGATCAACCTTTGACCTTAATTAATACCAACTTATGTTCAGTTCATGCATGTATGTATATCCATGAATGAATGTCCTTTCTTTTAACTACCTCTACTACTACATGTTCAGTAACAGTATTTTCTGTGTCGGCATTAATTCACTTTGGCTATGGTGAATAATTTTTATTCGCTCAGTCAGATATTATAATGATATGGCAAGACGTGGGCAACAGAACCATTCAAACTTATTTTTTTTTTATATTATTTGCAATATCCAAATTATTATATATATATAAAAAAGCTCACTTTTGATTTTTAACACACACCCTCACAAATAACCGATATACAATATTATACAAATGACCTAGCTAAATAGGTAAAAGAAAAAACTAGATTAGCTAGTTACAATCCGAAGTGCAAGTATAATTAATTTATCATTGATCGAGGGATGATGCTATATGAAAAAAAAAAAACGATTTTTATACCAATAGATACAATAATATTAGGAGTTGTGAAATTATACAAATTTTATGAATATTTTTTAAAAATTATGTATATATGTGTGTGAGAAATATTATTTTGCAAGATTTTAACATTTTGATTACGCTGTCTATACGAATTTTTTTTTTTTAAAAAAAAAAACCTAACCCAAATTAAGGTCTTGGTATTATGATTACAAAGCTTGCGTACACCAAGTCACCAGGGTTCATAAAACCTTAATAAGATAATAAAAAGTAAAATTATCATGAATTTACTAGTCTTAAAATAAATAATGTATCCAACTCAATCAGAGAAACGAATTTAATCTTTATAGACAAAAATTGATCTACAGATAACTGTATATATATAAAGAAAAAAAACTCTTATCACGTAGGTTCAAACCTCAATTATAAAAAAGATACTTACTTTTAGGGTTATGACAATTTAAAGTATTTATTATCAATTTAGGTTATCTTGATCCCAACTATTATTTTTTATATAAATACTAGATTTTTTACTCGCGCTACGCTGTCGGTAGGATAAAATATATAAAATTATTTAGAAAAATCATTTTAATTTGATAGTGTGTTTTATGATGTGAATGTATAAAAATATATAAAATCAAAGGTGAAAAAAATATTTTAAACTTTTTAATGTAATTTGAAATTAAATGGATGAGAATTTTTTAAAAATGAAAAATTAAAATAGTAAATTTTAAATAATAAAAATAATCAACAAAAAACACTAAAACAAAATGGGATCAAATTACAATACCATTAAAGTTTGAAATTAAAAAAAATATATTGAATAAAAAAATATATGACCATATAATTTTAAATTAATTGGATGTGAAAAGAATGAATAATATTAAAATAAATGAAAACTATCATTAAATGTAATTTTAAATTAATTGGATAAGAATTTGAAAAAAAAGACAAATTAAAGTTATAGGTTTAAAATAATAAAACAAATTAAAACAAACGGGCTAAATCACAATAAAATTAATATAATTAGATATATATACTCTCTCTCTCTCTAAATATATATATTAAAAAAATTTAAAACTCATTTAAACGAGTGATAAAAATTATTTTATTTATTAACTAACTCATGTAAAAAGTAAAAAAAAATTATTGTATTATATATATAGGGGTAGAGAAGCACCGGTTGCAAGCCAATCGGGAGAGACGCTTGGTTGATCGTACAACTAGGTTGCACATAATTTTTTTTTTTAAAAAAAAATTAATTGAGGGAGGCCAGCGTGGTTGGCCCGTGCGAGCGAGCCCATGCGACGAGCTTGTCTCGCTAGAAATAAAAAAATCTACAACTTTCGACGAACCGGAGGTCGTTGGAAGTTCGTCAAAAAATCGAAGGTCAACTTTCGGATCCCTTAAAAATTGAATTTCGACATTATTTTTTCCCTCAACACCTCTAAATGATCGGAATCAAGGCAATAAACACATCTAAAACCTTAAAAATCATTTTAATACACACAAACAAAAGAAAAATACAAAATCAAATCGATTTTTTTTTCTTTTTTTTTTTGCTCGATCTACTTCCTCTAATTGTTTAATGGCTTAAAACCACCATAGACAAACTCATCTTTCAAAGATAAACAAATCTAGTGGATTTTCACTAGCCGCAGTGGCCTAAATAAGATTGGCCGACGATCTCTCTCTCCTCCCGTCTCTCTCTTCCTCTCGGCTTTCTCTCTCCACCCAAAGACCAAAATTGATGAGCAAATGAACATGTGGATCGAAATGTACTTTCGAAAATATCGGGAATCAAAGTGTAAAAAAAGTCATGAATACCGAAATGTGAGAGGGTGAATAGGAAATTATGAGAGCGTGAACAATACTTCAAATAGTAATGCTACGAGTAACTCTATGATTTTTCTTTAGTTTTTTAGTTAATTATATTTTTCATTATATTTAACAGCTTAAAACATTGATTGTTAACTTTAATGCTTAAACAATTGTTTTTTCTACAAAAGACAATTAATTTTGAAAAAATATAATAATGGTTATTACGAATGACATGTCGTCTTAAATATGACATGATGTGGTCTTAAGACACTATTATATTAAATCATGTGACTTGACTAAACTAAATACAAAGAGACATGGGTTGCATTATTAAAGTGTTGTGTGATTATTTCTAGAACTTATACTTTCTTATAACAACATTTGAGACTCGATTAAGCCAAGAATAAAGGAAAAAAGAGATATGAAGCGGCATGAAATGTTGTTATTGAAAAACATAAGTTCTCTAAATAATCTCAACAACACGTTAATAATGCAATCTCTCTCTTTCTCTCTCTCTTTTTGATTCGATTAATTAACTTGATTTAATAGTGTCTCATAATGAGATGTCATCACACATTAGCACTACACCAAAAAAAGACTATAGAGGTAGAATATTTGAGGTGGTTAAGAAAATCGCCTTAAAATTTAATAGTTTTTAACTTACCTACGTTATATATATGTATATATATATGGGGCGGTTGATAAAAATCGCTCCACTCCACATTTTAAGCGACTGTGGCACCCACATTTCTTTTTTTCATCTTTCTATTTTAGGTTTTGAAAAAGAGAAAGATGCTTCATTATCTTTCTTTTAGGGTTTTTCTTATCCTCCTCCTCTTTTTTTCTCTATTTCTATTTAACTAAGCATGACCAAAATCCTTCATAAATAACGATTTTCTACCACACAACATTAGCTTAAGAAGTGTGTGATGCTAAATTGCTGGGCACCATAACGAACTCAACTAGATTGCTTGGGTACCATAGTAAAACTCAAGTAAGTATAAAAGAGGATTTTTTTTCTTCGTTAAGAGATTTTTGTTTTCAATTGGGGTTTTGAATTTTTTAGTTTTCTATTCAAGTTCTATATTTTAGGGCTTTGAAGAATTGGATATTTGAGTTTTGTCTAGGGTTTAAGACTTTTTTTTTTTTTGTGTTTTTTTACCATTTCTTTGAATTAGGTATTCGAATTTTATTTGATTCTTGCTAAAACCAATGTGAGTTTCTCTACTCTAGTTTAGCTATGTGTATCAATTTTTTCTTTCATGGACTTCTTTGCCTTTAATATTTTTTGCTATTGACAAGTTTACATTGTGTATATGAGAGACAAACTCCATGACGAGCTCGAGCTAGTTGAAGAGTCACATCATGTGATTCTTTCGATATTGTTGGAAGGTTTTATTTCTAACACTTTATGATCTTCATTTTCATTTTTAAACTATTAATTTACCTTAAACATGTTCAATTTTTATCTTTTTTGGTATGGTCATAAGGGCATTGAATGATTTTGTATGCTCTAGCTTTCTTTGATTTTGCTTTATGCAATTTTAGAATTCGGATGCACAAAATGAGTTTCACTATTTTTAGCTTTGAATATCTCGTGAGGTTTGATTAAGCGAGTAAAGAGACAACATCTTGTGGTATGATTTTGACAACAAAGGAATCAATCATGAATAACTACAAACATGGATTTTTAGGATTTACTGCAATATTTATCAAATCTTAAGCCAAGCTTATTACCGGTGTTACAATATTGGTAAGCTTTGAAATCTATGTTCTTAGCCTAATTTTGACTTCTAACAAAGCCATGCAATTAATTTTTTCTTTATTGATGCACCAACACTGATTTCCCTAGAGTTGTTAGTGTTGTTTAAAATAGATTTCTTAGTTCTCACACAACTAGGAGCACGAATTTCCTACATTTCAAGCCTCAAATTATGGATGGAATTCTTTCAAAGGTACTTTCTAGGGTTTATTGGTGTGATGGCCATAGGTCGGTGGCGGGATGCATACGTTCTTGTTAGTTTAGACAATTTACTTAACTTTTGGTCTTAGTTTTTTGTTGCATAGGTATATGGCTAGAGTTAAAAGTCTTCGAGAGATTAAGGTATGACGGAGGTGCCATTTCGTTGGAGAGGGATATACCACGAAGGAGAAAGATTTAATCGCTCGTATTGCAATAAGTTAGAGCTCATTTTTTATTTCAATCCAGGATTTACTATACTTTAAACGAGTTTGAGATTTTTAGACATGTCAATATTAAGTACCTACTCTTGAGTGATCTAAAATTCGGTCATAAGAATAAATGATGGCTCTACTCTAAGGATATAGTTCGCTTTTATTGAAACGGAATTAAACTCTAAGAAATGACTTCTCTAGTTGTCAATTTCATTTGCTTACGCTTATTAATTGTTCTTTAATAAGGTTACAATAAGAATTAAATTGATGCTTATTACTTGGATACTTTGGGCAGGAAAATCATTGGTGCTTACTCGGTATATTAAAGATCATGAAGCTGAATTTGAAAATCTAAATACAAATGATGGGTTTAAGTTCTCATCTCCTCAAGATGCTAGGGGTCATGACACTCGGACATCATTTATTGCGAGTTGGTAGTCTATTAGAAAATACAAGTTTTATGGGACTAGCTCAACGATTGGAAAATGCAAGCTTTATGGGACTAGCTCAACGATTGGGAAGATGGGGTGCCCCATTAGCTTGGTCGCCTGATTGTCTACAAAGTTTATTAGGATACTAGTGGTTGCGTTGAGGCGGATCTTTTTGCTGCATTTGATGATGCAATCTTGTATGAAATAGCTAGGTTTAGAAAAGTGGGTTTTTTTAGTTCTCTTGATCATGTTTGGAAAAAAATAAAGAGGCTAATTGTTCCAAATTTTTTTAATAAAAGTGTGAGGGTTGCTTTTTATGAACATTAGCTACTTATTTTGAGATGTATTAGGAACTTTATTTAGCTATTTTGAATAAGTGTTCAATAACTTAAGTTTAATTTTTTATTTACATTCAACAATATGTAATTTTTTTTTGTTTTAATTTTTTTTTAGTTAATTATTAAATTTGGAACTTAAATAAAACTAATTGACATATTAGAGGTGGTAACACAACCTGTCTTGATAAATTCCAAAGTTAGAGGCGGTTTTACCCCTCCTAAATAATTTATTTTAAAATATAAAAATTCTCGAGAACTTAAAAGTGATTACTAATCGTATATATGCCATATTAAAAAATAAAACAGGACATAATCAATATTTTAGAGGGAGTTTTAATCGTCTAAAAAAATTATTTATGAACGGTTGTAACTACCTCTAAATTCCCTAGTAGTTGAAAAAACCGCTTATACGGCTTTGAGATGGCAATATTGCAAGCATTTTTGAGATGGTTGGAAAAACCGTTGCTAGACTCTCGTAAAGATGGTTATAACTCGCCTTTGTAAGATTACAAAAAAAAAAAAACTATATGCAATACCTTATTTTAGTGTAGTATAGGATGCCATGATATCCGTATTAACTATATTATTATATTTTTAAAAATTTATTTTATTTCAAAAAAAAATTCAAACAACGTTGTTTAAACATTTAAGTTAACAATAAATGCTTTGAGCATTAAAAATAATAGAAGATGGATAATATTTGCTTGAAAAATAATAATTTAGGGTCTAAATAATCCAAATTAATCGTAAAGACCTTAAATTGCTACTACTCCAATAGTTTTGAGATAATTTTTTTCATTAAATAAAAAAAATAGAATGCTTAAATAATGTCGTTTAAGAATTTAAGTAATTAACAACATTGATCGTCAAAGATAATAGAAAAAGAATAATTTTTGTAAAAAATAATAGTTTTGAGTTGAAATAACATAAATTAATGATAAAAAAAAATCTTAAATTACCATAATGCAACTGATAAGAAGTAACATTTTTTACCATTAAGCATTCAAGACATAAAAGACGTATATAAAACCCCTCGAAGGGAATAAATTTTTTGTATCAAACCACCACATCCATTTCATAAATAATAATAATTAAAACTTAAAAAAAAGAGAACGATATTTAAAAGTATTCTAGATCTGAAGACTCCCATCTTTTCACATTAGATCCAAACAACTCCTAACAACCACAAAGAGAGCAAAAACAATAAAAATCTCACCTAAAGTAATCAATCATAATTAATCAACTAACTCTAAAGCATATATATATTAGAAAAATCTGTTCCATCCTTTTCCCTCTGCGTTAATCATTGGTGATTAGCAAGCACCACATGCAACAGAACAGTGCAACTGTTCTTTGCCAACAGAAAGCCACAACCACCTTCCTCTGTACACAAAGAAACAGCATAGAAATGGTACTAGTACTCCACCCTTCTTATTTTACTCTCCTCTAATATCAATTAAACCATAAAATACACAATGTTCTTTTTTTACCACAATAAATCTCTTTTGAGCTGAGTCTCATTGAATAGATGGCAGGCACTGTCTACTTTGACGTTTAAGGCCCGGCATTCCCATTCCTCCGTCTTCAACGGAGCTCCAGCCGGAGATTATTGTAGCAATAATAATAAAAATAATCATAAATATATGCTAATGCTTAAAGTTGCCCGTCCATATACGCTTTTATGTCATGGACTTATTTTTTTAGCATTAGTTTTTGTATTTTTGTATGTTGAGATTAAGTTTTTATGCTTTTTGTTCGATTAAAGGCCGACTGTCTACGTTGGAATTATAAAAAATTTATGAAAATTTTTCTTTGAACCCTATGGTTTGAACTCTTTTAACTTTCAGTCCAACCAATCCTAACATGTTTTACCAACACTGCAGTAACCTTGAAATCATAAGGTTATGAATAATCAAAACTTAAACAAAAAGGTCAAACAGACATTTCATTTCTTTATCTTTCTTGCTTCCACTCCACTTTCCTCAACGCTCTCTCTCTCTCTCTCTCTGCTTTTTTGAGCTCATACGCACCACGCTCTTTCTCCTTGTCCTTTTTTTTTTCTTTTTTGTTTTCCTATTCGTGAATTGAGTGACCTTCAAGAACTCTTCTCATCATCATTACATGTCCTTTTAACTCCAATCTACTTTCACCTTTGCTTCCTTATATGTCCTAAAGCAAAGCAGCACACCTCCCTCAAGACAGATTCTCCTTTTTCGTCAGGCAAATTAATTTCCACTCCACTATAAGTTTTCTTTCTTGATTCTTAGTCTTGACTCCAATTTTTCATCTGGGTCCTCAAAACTTTTTTGGATTCGCTTCCGTTTTTTCTCTCTTGATATCAAGATAATCGTTTGTTTCTTTCCTTTCCTCTCATGGAAAAAGATAAGTTGTTTATGAGTGATGGAGCTAACACAACCGCACCCATTTGGAATTCTTGCAGTTTTGGAATGGAAATGCAAACCAATGAGCTGAATTGCGGCCCTGAGCAACTTGCCAATTGCTTTCTCAATCCCAATTGGGACAACTCATTGGATCAGAGCGATCCCTTTGAGTCTGCTTTGAGCTCCATTGTCTCATCTCCTGTAGCATCCAGTGCCAATGCCAACGCCATTTCTAATGCTGGCGTTGGTGATGACAGTTTTATGATCAGAGAACTTATTGGCAGACTAGGAAACATTTGCAATTCTGGAGAGATTTCGCCACAATCTTATGTTAACAACAGTAACAATAGCACTAACACTTCTTGTTATAATACCCCATTGAATTCTCCTCCAAAGCTGAAACTTTCAACGATGGATTCACAGATGAGAGGAAATCTGCCAATTCTTGGAAACAGCTTAGTAAACCATCCAAGTTTAGCACCATTTCCGGCTGATTTTGTAGAGAGGGCTGCACGATTTTCCTGCTTTGGTAGCAACAATCTTGGAGGCTTAGATGAACAATTCGGAGTGAATGAATCTGAATTGATTAATAGGTTGATGCCACGAGTGGAACCTGGTAAGCTCTCGAGAATTTCGAGTAACCATTCAATGAAAGTCACTGGATCGCAACCAAATGTTCAAGAAAGCAATAAGAGCTCACCCCAGGATGGGAATTTGAATTCTGATAAGAAATTCGGTAGGTTGTCAAGGCCTTCAACACCAGAGAATGGAGATTCCAGGGAGGAATCTTCAGTTTCTGAGCAGATCCCAGGTGGGGAATTGAGCATGAAATCCCAGAAAGATGCCAATGCCAGGAAAAGAAAATCAATTCCCAGAGGAAAAGCCAAAGAAACTCCCTCTTCATCTCCCTCTGCTTCTGATGTCAAGGTAATGCACGCAATTTTGTTTCTTTTCACAAACGTTTGTCGAAATTTTCTTTGAGAAACGAATGATTGAGCTTCATTTCAGGTTGCAGCAGAGAATGATGAATCGAGAGCAAAAAGAAGCAAATCAGCTGAATCTAATGGCAGTGACAAGGATACAGCAAAGACCAAGGAAGAAGAAAATGGAAATCAGAAACAGAATAAAGATAATTCAAAGCTACCAGAGCCACCAAAGGACTATATCCATGTCAGAGCCAGAAGGGGTCAGGCTACAGATAGTCACAGTCTTGCTGAAAGGGTATGGATTGATTCAACTTTGTGCTCTTATCTAATTTTGGACACTGATAGATTTGTATTGACACATCCTTTTACTTTTTTGCCTTTCTTGAATGGCCAGGTTAGAAGAGAGAAAATCAGTGAAAGAATGAAGTTCCTTCAGGATCTTGTTCCCGGGTGCAATAAGGTGTTCATACTATGCTAAATTTGTGGTTTTTTTTATCAAATTTTTTAAAAGCACTTTCTTGGAATGAAACTATAGAAGTTAGATTGAGTGCAATTTTTCTAAAATTTGGCTTGGATGTTGTCGATTTGCAGGTTACCGGGAAAGCAGTGATGCTTGATGAGATTATAAACTATGTGCAGTCATTGCAGCGCCAGGTTGAGGTAATATTCAAATCTGCAGAAGTCCCTCAATTTTTTTTAATGTGGGCTTGATTAATTTCTGATTGGATTTTGTCATTTGTTGATGTATGCTATTTACAGTTTCTGTCAATGAAGTTGTCGACTGTGAATCCGAGGATGGAAATTAACATGGAAACTTTGTTGTCCAAGGATGTAAGTTGGGCTTTTAACGTGTTCTATTGTTCCGAGTCTGTAACAGCCAGTTTGAATTTTCATGTCTAATGATCACTGCAATCAATGCTCATTGCAGATTTTCCAATCTCGTGGATCTATGCAACCTGGTCATTGTCCATTAGATTCGTCTGCACCGGTATTCCCTTATGGTTACCAATCTCAGCAAGGGTTAGCCCTACAAAATGGCATGTCCGGTAATGCAGAAACCCATTTCTCTATGAACTCATTAAGTGCTGCATTGCGGCGAAGCCCAAGTATGCAGCTGCCTCCCCTTGATGGTTTCGGTGATGCTGCTGCTCATCAGGTAATTGAAAAGGAAACCGTGCTAATAATCCCCATTCATTTTGGATAGCCTACTCTTGCATATTCTCATCACGGCTAGAATTTTATTTTTCAGGCCTCAACAATGTGGGAAGACGACCTTCAAAGTGTTGTGCAGATGGGATTTGGCCAGAATCATCAGCAGAGCTTTCAAGGTAAGCAGAAAATTCAAGAAAACTCCGGTCAAGTCATGAGTGTAAATTTCGGTAGCTTCATAGTTAACCATAAATTGTTTGATGCAGGCACAGTGCCATCAACTCAGATGAAAATTGAGCTATAATTAACCAAGAAACAGTCTTTGATCCTCTTGAGGCCCCCCAAGAGAGAGAGGCCTGCCTCATTATGTACAGCCAGGTTCTCTTTAGCATGGAGAAAGACAACATTTTCACCATTTATATATATTTTTTTCAGTGATTTAAGCAACTTATTCTTTGGAGAATTCTTATGTAGAACTCCTTACATTGTAAAATCTAGAACTAATTGCAGTCAGTGATGCTATCCAACTATTCATTACATTCAATGTGTAACAATTTAAGGAAAAAGCGTGTTGGAGCATTGAGGGTTCTTTTGTAATCTTCTTCTTCTTTTTTTGTTTCTCTCTCTCTCCAACTTTGTGTATTATCTACATTACCATTGATAAGTATTATCAAATGTTCATTGAGTTGACACAAACTCAATTATCTTTTCTTATTTCTCTCTTTCTTATTTAATATTATTGTTATTACTAACAGACTAGAGATAACTGCAAGAAGGGCAACCGTTAAGATCCAACATTTAAAGAGTTAATTATAACTCAGTCCTTATAGTTTAACAAAATTAATTAGTTACCTTTTGTAGTTTCAAAAATTATCATTTAAATCTGTAAAAAAACTAATTAATTACCTTTCGTCAATTTCATGTTCTTTTTCATTTAAAAAAAATGACAGAAAAGTAGGCGGTGAGAGATAGGAAAAATTTTGAGTAAGGAAATGTATCTTTACAAGAAAAAAATACTAAACTTGAGAATGATTAATGTTAGTCAAATGACTATTTAATTATTTTTAATACTACAGGGACTAATTAATTTGTTTCATTAAACTACAAGGACGGATCTGTAATTAACTCCTATTTGAAGCAGCTGGAATATACCCTAAACTTATAGCGCTTTTTCCCTCAACATCCTCAGCAACCAAACAAAAGCTTGAAACAGTTTGATGATAAAGACGCTGTAACATTGCTTTCAAATTTAGCTGGAAGAAATTAGGATGGGTGGGGTCCGGTAAGGGGATGATATTATGCAACCTGAAATCGCGTAACTTAAGGGAAAATAGATTCTTACTTGTGACCAGCTGTTTAGCAGGGACAAATGCTGTCTCAAGTCCAATTGATGATTAAGAGTGATTTCCTTTCTTTTTCGAACTGGAATCCAATGTCATTTTGGAATTCCCTGTGCACCAAATTGACGGAAAACTTTAATGTTTTTCTCTTGAGTAATACAAAATTCACTTGAAGTGTCAAATATTAAGATTTAACTGTCATCGGCATTGTATCATACATTCTAGACTCGTATTTAATTATTATTATGGTATGGGAAAAAACGCTAGATGGAATGACTTCTTGAATTAAGTGATTGATAAGAATGTGTTTAGTAATGCATTTGTACTGTGTTTAAAAATACTTTTTAAAGTATGTTTGTATTGAAAAATATTTATTTGCCATATTTTTAAATGTTTAAGTTAGATATGTTGATATTGAAAGTATTAAAAAACAAATAAAAAAACATCAATTTTCAAAAGATACCGTAATACCTATTAAGTGTACAAATAAATTATTGTATAATTTATATTAAAATATATAAAAGAATCACATCATATCTATATTCATATCCAAGTTTAAGGTACCTTCCCATGATATTAATTAAAAATAAATACGACACATTAAGGAATAATTATTGATAGCTTTGGAAGATGAAACTTTGGACTTGATGATTCTTCTCCAGTTCTTTTGGTTGAACTATTCTCTAGCATTGCTGCCTGTTAAAGACTCATAATACAATAAAGCAATAATAAGCAAACCTGTGCCGTAAGATAAATAAGAAAGATATTTGAATTTGTTTAACGAGGTTCACCCAGCAATGACTACATCTCCGAATTCATTGAATTTCTAAAATACAAATGGATACTACTTTTGTATTTAAGAATCTCACACACTCTCTCACAACTCTCTTGTGTTTCTCCCTTACAAATTCAAAGCGAAAAAAAAAAAAAAAAGTCAGTATGTTTTTCTTTCTCTTTCTCTCTCTATAAAGAATACCAATATTTTTGTTCTTTTTGGATTCTACCACCCCAGCTTATCAAACTAATCCTGACCCTATTTCTATTTATACTACATCTCATAGCTTATCTTAAAAATAAAAGGAGATCACCTTGAAAGTTCTCATTTAGCTTAGTATCTCACTAAAAAATTATCTCATGTGAATGATATGTGTTCACACTCTAACAAATCTTCCACTTGAAGACATCATTCATATAAATACGCTCAATATCGTTCTCGGAAAGATTTAGTATTGCTTTGTGCCTCTACAATTTTCTTCTTAGATTCCTTTAGAAACTCCAATGGTAATAGTATAAAAAAACATGCTTGTTTCTATCTACCACCTTACTAAACATGTCACTTGGATTCTTTTTGTTATCAATCTTGTCTAACTTCAATTCATTATCTTTCAATACCTTTTGGATGAATGATAACATCTTTTAATATGTTTTGTCTTTGAGTAAAAAAGTTGCATTCTTTGCTAAATGAACCGCACACTAACAATCACACCACATAGTACTCACAGGTTGTTTTTGACATAATTCCTCCATAAAATCTTGTAATCACATGATTTCTTTAAAGGTTTTTGTGATTACCACATACTCTGCTTTTGTGGTTGATAAGGCTACAACCTTCTATAATTGAGACATCCAACTTACTCGTTATTACTTGCCATTGTCAATACATATCTAATGGTTCTTCTACAATTCTCCCTATCTCTTGAATGATATACATCCACATATATCCGTATCTCTAGAGAATTATCCTTAAAATAAAGAGAGTAATTAGATGTGTCCGTTAGATATTGTAAAATCCATTTAACTACATTCCAATGCTTTTTACTTGAATTTTGAATACATCAATTAAGAACTCCCATTGTTTATGCAATGTTTGGTCTTGTACTTACCATAGCATGCATTAAACTTCAAACAATTGATGCATACAGAATTTCCATCATCTCATTCATCTCGATTTGAGTGCTTAGACGTAAGTCATTTAAAAGTTTAAAGTGAACTACAAGGAGGTTTGTAACATATTTTGTATTTTCCATGTTGAATCATTTTAGTACCTTATTCATATAATCTTCTTGAGATAGCTAGAGCCTCTTATTTTTTTGATCTTTTTTTATGGTCATGCCTAGAATTTTATTGGCCTTTCCCAAGTCCTTTATAGAGAACTATAATGATAACATCTTCTTTACCTCTACAATTCTCTTTATATTTGAACTTACCACTACCATATCATCCATATATAATGAGACATATGCAATATCATCATTCTTATATTTATAAAAACAAACACGGTGATCCACTTCACAACGAGTAAAACATTTTAACTCCATGACATCATCAAACTTTAGATACCATTATCGCAGATGATTGCTTCGATCCATACATGATATTTTTCAACCAATAAACCATGTGCTTCTTGCTTTTCTTTACAAAACCTTCGGTTGCACTATGTATAATTTTTTTCTAGTTCTCCATAAAGAAAGCCTATCTTCATATCTAATTATTCTAGATAAAGGTCTTTCATTACAACAATGCTTAACAATACTCGATGGACGTCATTTTTACAACCGGTGTAAAAGTGAGTTCATCTCATCCTTCATTGCAAACCCCCTACTTCGCTTGAAAGATGTCCTTTTGTGCCCTATCATATGTTTTTGGCTTTATTGAATCTGTATATAGGACATGACTTAAAACAACATTTATTGAAGGATCAACTATTGCTTTTGGTTTTCTCATACATATTGATCTTCTTAATGTAGCAATAGTTTATTCATTAATTTGTTTAAGACAACGGTGTTCCTCTTGAATTATCTGTTCACTTGTACCGGACTCATCATAAATCTCCTATTCAAACTCACCTTGATTTGCCGAACATGTATTGACTCGTGATTTATATCCAACTCTATATATTACGGTTTGGTTATCTTCTTTGGCACTTTCTTGTGATCCTTATACATATTTTCTTCATGCAACACCATGTTCCCACTCCTAATGACTTTGTTATTCTCATAATCCCAAAGTCCATAGCCATATTCATTTCCACCATATCCGATGAAAACACACTTTTGAGACTTAGCATCAAGCTTTTTTTGGTCTTCTTTATCAATCAAAATACATGATATTCAACCAAATACTTTCAAGCAAGAGTAGTTAACTTTTTTATCTAACCATTTTTCTTCTAGTGTTCCTCTATCTAGTACATTAGACGAACTTCGATTGATCAAATACGTAACGGTGTCAACTATCATAGCCTAGTGGAAAATGGGAAATCCGGTAAGTAGCCTCATGAATCTTGCCTTCTTAAGCATGGTTTGGTTCATCCTTTTTGCTACCCCGTTCTCCTATGGAGTTCTTGGAATAGTTTTTATTCCACGAATTCCTCTCGACTCAAGAATTCACTAAATTTTTTACTTGTATACTTACCTCGATTATCGGATTTTAAAGCTTTAATTTGATGAATTATTTAGTTCTCAACCATGGTTTTCCACATCTTGAATATTCTAAACACTTCAAATTTCTCATGTAAAGCATAGGCTGAAGTCTTTCTTGTTGCATCATCAATAAAGATAACAAAGTAATTTTTACCACCATAAGAAAGTTCTTGTCTTGGACACCATACATCGGTGTGTACCAGCTCTAGTTTCTCGCTCTTCTTTTATCTTCCTCCCAATTAAAAATTGAAAACCTTTTGTTTCCTATAAATACATCTTTCATAAAAATCCAACTCAACTCCCTTAAGTCCTAGAAGTTGCTCCCTTGAATGCTACATCATTAGACCTTTCTCTCCAAGGTGCCTCGGTTTTTAATGCCATAATATAGAAGTACTTGCATGTTGTAATTGTAGTTGTAACCATAATACTAATTATCTTCCTTAAGAATGTAAAATGTACCTGTACATTTTTCCTTTGCTATCACTCTTTCTCTACAAGTTATCTTCCATTCTCTTTGGCCAAATGTTGTCACAAAGCCTTTTTTATCAAGCTCACTAGTTGAGATTAAGTTTTTTTTTCAACTTAAGCATCCACTTAGTTTCATGTAGAACTACCTATTTTCTACTTGGAACTTGAACCATCATAGTTTCTTTTCTCATAACAAGACATATCTAATCATTTCCTATAATAACTTTTCTAAAGTCTCTACTAACATACTCAAGAAACATGTCTTTATGATCGATACAATGAAAATAAGCTCCTAAATCCAAAAAACCGAGTCGTCTACTTGCTAAATTTTTCTAGTAAATAAACACACATTATCTAGCAAGAGCTCATCACTAACCACGTTAGCTTTTTTGCTTTTTTCTAGTTGTTTTCTTTTGTACTCTTCACATTGATGTCTCTTATGTCCAATTTTATGACAAAACCAACGCTTCTCATTTTTTATCTAATTTCTCCCCCTTGATTTTGATCTCGCCACATCCATCATATTTACCTTTGTACTTACTTTTACCATTTTTTTCTATCATCAATACCGTAGAATCAGTCGATGTTGAACTATCATCTCTGTTTAAGGCTTTCCTTCTCATTTTTTCATTCATGATTCTGCTCGTAACATCATTCAAAGGCATATCATCTTTCATGGTGCTTGGAATCCCTTACCTTGTAGTGTTGTAGCTATACTGGAAGTGAGCATTAAAAACAATAAGGTGTGGAGTTTATCATCTAGTACTATACTTGTAGAATACATCGATTTATAATCCGAATGTAGTAATATACATGTTCTATTATAAAATCTCTATTAGATGGCTTTATATTGATTAATTTTTTCAAAAAAAAAATGATTATAAATGGAAGGCTTTTCATAGATGTTTACCAAAATATCAATAACCTCTTTAGTAGTCTTTACCTTTAAAATATAGAATCCTATCTTTTTCGCCAAGTCGAGATGAATCACACCAATCATCTTTCAATTGATAATTTCTTAATTTTTAATAGCAAAATGATTTTCCTCATCCGTTTCGAGTGCGGAGTCTTGTAAGTGGCTCGTATAGGTCTTTTTGGAAAAGGTAATCCTCGATATAAAGTTTCGACCATCCGAAATCTTGTTCATCAAATTTATCAATTCAAATTTTACAATCTATCATTTTTTTTCCTTATTATTGTATACCAAATCAAGCTCCGATACTAATTATTACGAACTCATAATACAATAAAGCAAAAATAAGTAAGCATGCACGAGTAAGATAAATAAGAAAGACATCCGAATTTGTTAACAAGGTTCACCCAACAATTTCTACATCCTCATGCAGAGACACTCTACAAATCCACTAAATTTCTATGATAAAAATGGATGCAACTTTTGTTTTTAAGAATCTCACATTCTCTCTCATAACTCTTTTGTGTTTCTCCCTTGGATATTCAAAGCACAAAACATATTTTGTTTTTCTTTCTCTATCTCTCTCTAGAAAGAATATCGGTATTATCATTCTTTTTAGATTCTACTACCTCGACTTATCAAACCAACCCAAACCTTCTTTTAATTTATACTACATGTTATAACTTATCTTGAAAACAAAAAGAGATCACCTTGAAATTTTTCATTCAGTACAAGTAATTGACCATAGAATTATCTCATATGAATGATATGTGTTCACATTCTAACACTACTATGCTATCAAAAACTTCAAGCTTTATCGGATTATTTGATTATTTTTTTTAATTTATCAATGCATACTTTTTATGTGTGGATTTACCTTATGAATTCTATTATTGTTTTGTTTTATTTATAAATTTTATCCTATAGCATTGCAATTTAGAGATGAAATTTATTAATTTTCACACTTTATTTTCTTTAGATGTGATATTATGTTATTTCTAAATAATTTTATCTAAAAAAATCTCTTAACTTAAGTACTCAATGGATGTTCAGCAAGTAAAAAAAGTCTCCATCTAACTCTGATTGGAACAAGTGTAAAAGCTGATAATATTAATAGATATTTTGTCATATATGTTTGAATTTTGTGAGCCAATAATATATTTATCCCATTAGGCTTTTTCCTTTATTGATATAAGGTATTTAAACCTCCTTATGTCTCTATTTAGGAAATAAAATGAAACACAAAGACTTTGCATTGAGCCTCTAAGGTTCTTGTATTCTCCTATTATCAAGCTAATAAAACTTTCCTCTCGCTCATGGAATAGGTAATTTACCAAACCACATAAATTTTATGTTGATAGTTTTTTAAGCTTTATCTTTGGATTACTATCCGTCATTACTTGGTCTTGTTTTTACTGTTTGTAATAACAAACCGGTATTAGAGCATAGGTTGTGCATATTTGAGTTTTTCTATTCGTAATAATAGCTCTAGAATTTGATGTTTATCCTTCGGTGGTCAAAATAATTTTAGCTTATGACGAATAAATATGAAAGCTTTATTGCGGCATGAAGGTTACATCAAGGTAATTTAGGGTATATACGAGATAACATTACTTCGTCGAAATTAAAGAGATGGATGAGAAGGCTCATAGGGCTCTACAATTATAATTATCGGATAAGGTACTGCGAGAAATTATAGATGAAGAGACGTCGATGAGACATGGAAGAAGTCGAAAAGCCTCTACATGAAAAAATCTCTTAAAACAAGATTGTATTTGAAGCGAGTACCTTTATAAGCTCAAGATGCGAGAAGGCACATCTATTCGTGAATACCGGATGAATTCAATAAGATTGTTTTGGATATAAAAAATCTTGATATTAAACTTGATGAAGAAGATCAAACTCTTATTATATTGTGTTCATTAACTCGCTTCTTATGAGAATTTTGTTAATTCAATATTGTATGATAGAGAGTTCATAACTTTAAAGGGTGTTAAGGCCTTTTTGAATTCTTCTAAGTCGAGACATAAGCTAAATGGTAAAGTCATCGATAGTCGAGTCGATGGTTTGCTAGAAAGAGGAAGACAAAAAGATAAAAAGGGTTATAAAAGAAGACCCAAATTTTGGTATAAGTCTAGTTCACTCCTGGATAAAAAAAAATGTTGAATGCTATTGCTATCATAAGAAAGGACATTATAAATTAGATTGTCCTATTCTAAAGAAGAGTGAGAAATCACAAGGTCGAAGTTTTAAGTCTGCTACTATGGTAAAAGCTATCGATATTGATGCCACTTGAAAGTGTTCTCGTCATATGTCTTCTAGATGGTTGTTTTGATCAAGAATGGATTTTGGATATAGGTGTTTCTTATCATATGTGTCCAAATAAAAAAACGATTTACCAACTTATGAATCTATAAGTGATGGCTTTGTTACGATGGGTAATAATTTAGCTTATGAGATGACTGGTATTAGTATAATTTAAATCAAGTGTCTTGATTTGGTTGTGAGACCTTTGATGAAAGTGAGATATATACCGATTTGAAGAAGAATATAATTTCTTTAAGCTATCTAAATTTGAGGGGTTATAGCTCCTCCGGTAAAAGTGAAATTCTTAAGGTTTCTAAGCTTGATTGTGATGAAAGAAACTCAAATTAATTGTTTATATGTGTTACAAAGTAGGACGGTAACGGACTCTGTAAGGGTGATTACTTTCTACTTTAAAAAGAAAAAGCCTCAATTATGGTATATGCATATGGGCCACATGAGTGAGAGAGGTATGACTACTCCGAGTAAATATGGTCACGTGTTGTGGTGATCAAATGACATCATTTGATTTTTGTGAGCATTGTGTCTTAGGAAAGTAAACTAGAGTACAATTCTCTATTAGCACTCATTCTATAAAAGGCATACTTAATTACATTCATTCAGATTTATGAGGACCGAACTTAGTTTCCATCTAAAGACGATGCACTTTATTTTTTGACATTTATTGATGATTACTTTCGAAAGGTTTCGGTCTACTTTCTTAAACATAAGAGTAATGTTTTAAAAACTTTCAAATAATGAAAAGTTCTAGTAGAGAATCAAACAAGAAAGAAGGTTGAACGTCTTCGAATAGATAATAGCTTAGAATTTTATGGTGAAAATTTTAATGAGTGTTGTAAAACTCGAGAGATTATTCGATATCGCATAGTTAGACACACTCTCAATAAAATGGGGTAGCAAAACATATGAACAAGACTTTTATTAAGAGAGCTAGATGTATGCTTATCTAATTTGGATTTGGAGAAGGATTTGTAGGTCGAAGCAGTTAACACAACTTGTTATTTTGTCAATCATTCTCCCTTTACTATTATTGATTGTAAGACTTCTAATGAGGTATGATCAGGTAGACTTAGTGATTATTTAAATTTAAACGTATTTGGATGCTCTAATTATTATCATGTTAAAGATGGTCAACTTGATCCTAAAGCAAAGAAATGCGTATTTGTTGGCTATGCGGATTGGGTGAAAGGTTATCATAAATGGTTCCTTGAACCCAATTCATCTAAATTCATTATTAGTAGAGATGTTACTTTTAATGAGAAATATATGCTTAATCAAGGAAAGGTTGTTTGTGAGTTTATAGGAAAGAGTGAGAAAGCCATGGATAAAGTGGAGTTTCGAGTGGAGTTTAAAAGAGAGGCTCCTCAAAAGCATCCCTATATGTATCTCCTATAATTATAGACGTGCAACAAGATTTAGATATGAATGAAGATGCCATAGAATCCGAATAACCTTACTCAATACCTACTGGTCAAGAGAAGAGACGAGATAAGACCTTTCTAAAGATATACCGATACCGATCTAGTAACCTATGCCCTCACTAGTGCTTTGAGACAATGGTATTCATGAGTCTTCTACTTATATAGAGGTAGTGATTTATGAAGAGTCTAGTCGTTGGGCCATCGTAATGATAGAAGAACTTGAGTCACTATATAAAAACCAAACTTAGGATTTGGTGAAATTACCTAAAGGCAATAGAGTCATTGGATGTAAATGGGTCTACAAAAAAAATTACTAGGTGTTAAAAATGCTAGATTCAAGGCATGATTAGTGGTTAAAGGTTATAATTAAAAGGAGAGAATTGATTACAATGAAGTATTTTCTTCGATTGTAAAACATACCATTATTCATATATTGCTTGCAATGGTGACTCAATTTAATTTGGAGATCGAATAACTTAGTGTGAAAACATCTTTTCTACGTTGAAAGCTTGAGGAGATTATTTATATGTCTAAACCGAGAGGGATACTTTATGAAAGGGAAAGAAGACCATGTTTGTAGATTAAAGAAATCGTTATATGGTCCGAAATAATCACCAAGGTAGTGGTACAAGAGATTTGATAGTTTTATGCTTAATCATGATTATTCAAGATCTACTTATAATAGTTGTGTGTATTTCGAGCGGTTTATAGGTGGACCTTTTATGTATCTTTAATTGTATGTGGATGACATGCTTATTACTATCAAGAACGGATCAAAAATTAAGGTGCTTGAAGAAACAACTCGGTGATGAGTTTGAGATGAAAAATCTTGGAGCATCGAAGAAAATCTTTAATATGGAGATTCATAGAGACATAAAGGCTAAAAAATTATATTTTGCACGAAATGATATATTAAGAAAGTGATTGAGCACTTTGATATGCGAAGGTCAAACCTATCAATACTTTATTGGTTGCTCACTTTAGACTTTCGACTTCTTAGTCACCTCGGAATGAAGAAAAAGAGAAAGAAATGTCACGAGTTCTATATTCTAATACACTAGGCGAGCATAATGTATGATATGATTTATACTCGTTCAAACATTGCCCAAGCGATCGGTTTTGTGAGCAGCTATATGGCTCACCCAAGAAAGGTACATTGACAAATAGTGAAGCAAATTCTTAAGTATCTCAAAGGTACCACGGACTTAGGTTTAGTCCTTTAAAAGGATAGTGCTTTTGAAACTTCTATTGTGTGCTTTGTGGATTCGATTATGTAAGTGATTTCGATAAAATGAGATCTTTGATATGATATATCTTTACACTTTCGGGTTTTGCTATTAATAGTAGATCAACATTACGGTCGATAATTGCTTTATCAACTACCGAAGCATAATAAATGGCTACGATTGAGGTCATGAAGAAGGCTATTTGGTTAAGAAATTTTATAGAGGAACTTGGTCTTCAATAAAAAAAAATTCAATTGCCTTTTGTGAAAACCGAGTGCTATGCACTTAATTAAAAATCAAGCACATCATGAGAGGACCAAACATATTGATATTAGGTATCATTTTATTTGTAAAATAGTTTTTGACAAGAAGATTACAATGAAGAAAGTTCACATTAAAGAGTAAAGACAATCTAACTAATGTGTTAACTAAACTCTGCTATAGCAAACAAGTTCATGCACTTGTTTGGACTCGAGTGGTGTTAAGAAAATCAAAGTTTGTTGCTAAAAAGAGAGGCTCGACCATGCGAAGGAAAGAGACACGATCATGTGAGTTTTCTTATCTCTCTCATGCTTCATGCTTCTACCCATGTGAAACGCTTGTCTTGTGTAGGTGTGCCTTAAGCATTTGATCTGTGCATGTTGGGGTTTTATTGGAGAGAATGAATTTGTTAGTCCTAACGTTGAAGTCAATATTTTCTCTCTTCACATCTCTTGTTTCTTACATCAAGTTAGCTCACGTAAACTTAGAGGTGTGTTTTGAGGAATTATTTGACATTCTTAAAGTTTGCGGAATTCAAACCAAGGTGGAGATTTGTTATATATGGCTTGAATTTTATGGACCAATAATATATTTAGCTCATTAGGATTTTTCCTTTATAGGTATGAGGTATTTAAACCTCCTTATGTCTCTATTTAGGAAATAAAGTGAAAGACGAGACTTTGTATTGAGCCTTTATGATTCTTGTATTCTCTTATTATCAAGCTAATAAAACTTCCCTCTCGCTTGTGAAGTAAGCAATTTGTCGAACCACGTAAATGCGGTGTGTTGATAATTTGTTTAACTTTATCTTTTAATTACTATATGTCAATTACGTGTCTTGTTTTTACTTGTTTGTCATAACATATATTTCAAATTGAATGTGGATAAAGTGAAAGCCATCCCAACTTCTTATCTTTTGGAGCTTTGCGATAAGGTGTTGCTCTCTTTTGGCTCCATTTTTATTTTATTTTAATGAGGAATTAGCGAGTGCATCAAAAGCACGGGTTGGCGACGAGTGAAGTCATGGCTAGGCTGAGGAATCAAAGAGTGAGAGAGCTTTACAATCTCATCTACTTAATTTAATTAATAAAATTTATAATTTAGAAAAGGAAATCTTTATATGGACGAGTGGAAGAATAAAGTAGTAGCGTGCGGATGTATAGATAGATGGATGGATGGATGCCCTTTGGAGATACATAAGTTTTATCACATCATCTAAGTGTCGTCAATAAGATCCAATTTCCATACGACCACAAAAGAAATCGCAATCTTTTTTTGGTAAAATCATCTTTAATTGATTTGAACATTAATGCACATAATAGAAAGATTAAATGCAAGGTTAAGTGTACTTGATAGGGCAATGCTTTTAAAATCCAGCAATCATTTAATTTTTATCCGCCATGTATCCTTCCTATTTTTGTTCTTTTACCGAAATTTTGGACCGAAAGATAATTTTTTTTAAAAAAAAATTGAGATATCATACCTTAGATCTTTCATATCAATTATAAATGTTAGGTTGCTTGATTGAGAGGGTTCGGAACTCACAAGATTGATCACACAAAGACTCTAACAGACATTGTGTTACGTATTCCGAGTCCCTTTGAATACTACAAAGGGTAAAAAGATAAGCTGTCTTACCAAGGAGATCCTAATTAAAGACAGCAGCAGCAGCTAAGATTAAGAAATGAATTATGGTTTCTTGTTCTTTATCGCAGCCAATCGAAAGAAGATTGTTGAAATAAATTGTATGCCGATATCTCGCTTGAATTTTCGGTATCGGATGGGTAGTGATGTCCAAGCAAAACATGTGTTGATATCTCATAGGATAATAATAAAATTAAAAATTTATGGCAAGGAATGCGCTAGATATAAAGCAACTCGGATGCGATATATATGTATACTTTCAATCAAAACAAATCAAATCATGTAGTTATTGTCCTTTTGACGAGAAAAATTCAAATGATTAATGCTAGAGATCGAAAGATTTTCACCAAATGATGTTATAGTCTATAAATCAATGACAAAAAGTATTAACTAACTTGAAAAAAAGTTTCTTTAACGAAACTTTATCTCATTGATTTAGCAAGAATCTATAAAATAAGAATAGTACATTTAGTAAAAAAAATGAAACTTGAAGAAATTACACATTAGCGGAAAATGACCCGCTCTTGCAAAACCTAAAAGTTAGGTGAAATTAGATGATTTGTAGCATATTGTCATTATCTCATCTTTTAGATAATTTATACAAAAAAGTTGTAAACCAAATATGATTGGTAATCAAAGTCACGTTCTTGTTAATATCACTCCACATTTTCTTTAACAAAATGATCACACATTATTAGTGGAAAAAGTTTCAAGTCTTTACTGCAACTAAAAGATCTCGGAAGGAATTTTTTACAAAAAAGTTGTTTTTGTAGACTATTCAAAACAAGGGTGTTTACGGATATATTTAAAATACTTTTATCTTTCTCATATTATTATATTTTTAAAATCAATAATTTTATACGAAAAACTATTGAACTCAATTACTTATGGCTCTTCTTTTATAGTTTTTTTTTTTTTTTGTTGAAATCTATCATGTAAAGGTAATAAATTGAATTAGTTATCGATTGTTAGGTTTCGTCATAAATGTGATTGGGATCCAATTACATAAATTAATAGTGCAAACCGCACTCAAAGTAAGACATTTTCTATTTTTATAGAAATTTTTGTACCAAAAATAATGGTATTTTCAATTATAGCTTTTTTTGGGATGTAAAATATATTTTTCTCGTCATTTTAATAGTGTATGAAATAAATATATGCATTTTGATTAGCATTATGTTCTATAATTATAATTCTATTTTACTTGTATTTTTCATTCCGTTAAAAATTGATTTTACGAGTATAGATGTTTATGACCTCTCTTCTATACCTTGCGGTAATAATTTTTTTCGCATTACGGCTTTTATCATAGGGATATTGTTTATAGATAAAATTATTTCGTAAATTGAATTTTACTTGATTGTTTGTGACTCCGTGAGCAACATGGAATATATATATATATATATATATATATAGGTTGCATTCCTTCAAGATTTTCAATCCATGCGTGACGATTTGAAACTAGTTGTATCAGATTTGATGGCGAAAGTCTATCATTTTTTTTATATATATATGAAAGTAAATCTGGAGATGAAGAGGAAATGGGACCCTAGGTAGGAAATATGATTAGGAGAGATTGATGGAATGTGTTTGTTTCGGTGGGGTTATTGTTAATGATCATTAGAGAAGGGGGTCCATTTACCAGGCTGTCAATTGATCTTTCTATCATAGGTTTTTCATCCATAAAATCTTCCTTCTCTTTATGTCTCTTTCCTTTGATCTCAACAAGCACTTAGCTTTAACTTCGGTTGGTATAACCGTTGATAGAGGAGGTGGTGGAAAACAAAAGCTATCAAGTAGTAGTATCATTTTGTTTCACCAAACATAACCATCAACCGCCCTGGTGTTATTACTTGCTTGCAGTACAACTGTGGAAAGGGTATCCCAACATTCCAGACAACTTTATGCAAAACCTAAATGGTCATACTACCCAGAAACGCGATTCCGCTTTTCAAAGTCAAATTCGACAAAGCTTAAAGAGGTTTCAAACTCAAAGTTTGTCTTCCAATGCAATTGCAAAATAACTGTAAAGAAGTTTATTTTCCAAGCAGTTCCAAAAGATTTCTCTTTGTTTCTTTAATTGGTTGGTGTTTATCTAGATGTCACTTTCAAACCCATCTCCCCCTTCACATCGTAATGAATGGTTACGCAAATTTCTAATCTTGTAACAATAAATGGAAATGGAACATGAATTCCGAGACACTACTTGTGTCCTCATAAGCTCTGCATCAGTAGTTTTCTTTTCTTCTGGTTTTGAAATGGTCCACAAGTATGGATAGATTCATGTCAGAGAGACAAGGCCACACGCTTCTTGTTCTATGGTCTCTATGATACGATAGACTCCTCCCTCCTACACCATGAAGGCTGC
The DNA here is from genome assembly GCA_963924115.1 of Dovyalis caffra. NCBI lineage: Eukaryota > Viridiplantae > Streptophyta > Magnoliopsida > Malpighiales > Salicaceae > Dovyalis > Dovyalis caffra. Next base: position 24,996,039 of record CAWUPB010001173.1, read on the forward strand.
CAAAATACTTGTGGAATGTCTGCTTTTGCCTTTCATATATACATAAAGGGGCCATCCGGCCATGGACATACTTCTCCAATCCACTTGAAGATTGCCTCCTATCCTCTTGACATCTAAACCAAACAAATAAATGATCTAAAGCCTGACTACATCATTCTAGTTTCTTCAGATCTTTGAATGGGTCCATTGTCGCTCCAGCAGGGTCCACCATATCCATTACCCTAAAACATCCCAAACTTGAAACTCCCATTCGAATCCAAAATAACAGCCTCCTTTGTTTCTTCTATTCTAGTATTCAACACCACAATTTTGGGAACGCAAGTTTTTTTTTTTTTTTTTTTTTTTTTTTTTTTAGTAGATAAGCAAGTTATTTGGACGTCACGGCGTATAGCATGGCGTGTGTCCATGCGAGTCTTACGCTTCGACATTAGTCTGCATTGACATAATATGGAGGGGGCAAGGCGAACATGTATGTGTCTAAGTCATCATTTCGGATCTAGATATGGTATTTAAAATCCGACCAAGAAAAGATTTAAGTTTGGATCCGACAAACTAGCCCAAAAATACTAACACATGCCTACGTATGAATAAAAATGTGGGTACATTATTATAGATGCCATGCAAGTAGGAGTAAATAAAAGAATATATTCATTCATTCAACTCTTATGAACTGCAAGAATCGGAATGGAATACAAGGCCCAACAAGAGAGCCGAGAGGTTGGCACTCACAAATGGGGAGAGAACTATCATCAACTATATAAATGGCAAAAACTAGCAGTACAAGTTTGGCTATATAACACAACAGTTAGTAATACGTACACTTTCTATATGTTGCATCGATCATAACCAGAGAACCACGTTGAGGGCTCGGCAAGTTTTGACAATTCACCATCTTCAGCATTATAAAATGGCTCAAATTCCTCTTTCCATCGCTGATCACCTTCAGTAAGAGGCTCACCTGCATCATACTTGGGCATATCACAATCATTGTGAGCACCAGGTCGTATTGCTTCTTTGGGCAAACGAGACTCTGCAACTAGCTCCTTAAGAGAACTAATCTCGTTTTCATGTTTTCGCTTCAACTTATCAATCTGTTTATTCACCTTTAAAGCCTCTTGCTCTGCCTCAACAGCTCGACGCTGCCAAAAATTACAAAGTTGAATAGTCATTAAGTACCACAATCGAAGTTCATGATTTAAGGTAAAACCTGGATTCTGGCAAAAATGAAGATTTTGACAAGTACATGTAAATTACAACACAAGCAACCTAATCTTATCTGGCACATAATTCATCGTTGTCCAACATATTCAAAACAGACTATATCTAAAACATTCATGTTCAATGTACTGAGCATCATTAATCGAAATATACAAGTTTTCCCACCAGGCAGTTATGAAGCTTCCATTTGGCTGAATAAACACACACAGAAGTGTGTTGAAAAGCCAATATTGATGAATTTGCAGGGTATAAAACAGATTTTGCAAGTAAAAAATTATGCAATAATTCACAATGTTGAAAGACACAATGATATGAGTTTCGCATTCATGCCTAAAAAGAAAACCAAGATCAAGTGAATGAATATACTGACTGCAAAAATAATAGCTCAATGCAATAAAGTTCAGTAGGCAAACAAAGAGCTAGCTAATGTAGCTAGAGCACAATCATCGGTTAAGAGCCTCCTTCGCTAATCAAGAGGTTTACGGTGTTTGGAGCATTTTGAATGTTAAATCTCCTTTTTCTCACAGAACAATTTGATTTATTTACCACTTAGTAAAAAAGTAATCAGAATGTCATGACTATGCAAGACACATTATGCACCAAAACCCAGAAAAGGTGATACGACTGTTCGAAGTTTCTTCTGGACTTTCCTTGTTTCCGTTAGCACGTAAAATGAAACTTTTAGACTAAAAGATGTGTATAGCCCAAGGAATGATGAGAAAAATGATCTTGACAAAGAACAGTAGGGTATCAAAATGTGGGACTGATTGGCACTGACCTCAGCAACAACAACAGCTTCTTCTGCTTCTTTCAACCTCACAAGCAATTCGCCTGCAGCTTGTACAGCTTCAGCAGTATCTCTCAGTTGAGCCTGAAGTCCCCTGCTTTCATCTCTAAAATATCGCCTCTCCTTTTCTCTTTCAGCTTTCAGAGCAGAAATTTCAGCAGCAAGGGCATTTATGAACTTGGATTCGGCGCCCCTAACTCCAGCTTTAGAAGCTGCTTTCTTGACATCATCTATTCCTTCTTGGATCTGCCTGTGCCTTGCAAGTAATTGAATATGCTTTTCCTCAAGATCTGCATACTGTTCAAGCATGCGTGCATGTCCCTCCATGGCCATTTGCATTGCTTCCTTCAGCTCTTCTGCACATTTCTTTTCTGTATCTAATTCCTGCTTCAATTTTTCAGTTAGTGCCCTAGAAGCATCGAGTTCAGTTCTCAATTCTTCAGCAAGAGATATCCAGTTGCTCTCAACCTCCATCCAGCGCATTCTCTCTAGCTCAAGTTTCTCTTCTGGACTCTCCTCGGTTGATTCCTGGATTGTATTGAGAGGGGAGCCAAACTGGGCTCACATGAATAAGTCAATTTCAGCAACGAATTCCTTTTTAGAGCAGATGGGGATGAAGTGTCTATATAGTACTGTAACTGGCTTCTTAAATCTTGAATCTCTTCCAACAAGACTTCCCTTTCACCCAAATCACAGAAATTTCGATAACGTTCCAGCTCCTCCTGAACTCTTTTCAGCTCAATATTTGTCCTTGAAACTTCAGGATGATTCTCATATTTCTCCTTCAAAAGCTGTAAATAAAAAATTACATGTATCTAAAAACTAATGCATAAATACAAAAATCTGAGTAAACCAGCCTTACCTCGTGCTCATGCATGACTGCTGCTAACTCTTCCTCCATGAAATCCTTGGTAGATAAAACACCATCCATGAGGCTCTCAAGCCGAAGAATTCTGTCTTCCCTTGTTTGCCCTATTATGGCATTGCATTCCCTCTCATGCTTGTATTGTTGGACCTGTAAACAATGGCCAGGAAATCATTTCAGCAGTTAAGGGAAAAAACAACTACGTTGCTCCCAAGTAGCAACCTACCAGACGGTTAAGCTGCTTTATATCAGAAGCTTGTTTGGCACAAAACTCTTCCAGGGCCATTTCCCTCCTGATTGCTCCTGCCAAAACCTTCACCACTGCCTGCGAGTTGAAGCAATAATAAAACATCATGCAGTTGGTACATGTAAATAGGGAAGCACAACCACTAAACCAAAGCATCAAGATGGATCCATCAAACGTACTTTGGGAACTTGCATTTTGGGTTTATCATTAGAATCTGAGCCATCAAGGGGCACTAACTGCAGGTTTGAGCTCTCATCTACATCTTTCACCTCTAGTTGTGTTATAGTCTTGCAGTTCGCACAGAACAACACTGTTTCTGATATCTCATCATCTTGAGGAAAAGTTTGAACGCCCACATCAACTTGGTCACCAAGCAGAATCGGCTTAGATTCTGCAGGCTTATAGGAAAATCTGAAGGATGATCGCCTCAATACTGAACTCTTGCGATGACTATCAATAATTTCCAAGCCACGATGAAGGCTAGCCGCTAAATGTTCAGTTGGTGCAAGAAAACTCTTACTGGTTTCAGCAGTTAGAGCAGTTGAAGATTTGGATTTTGCAAAAGATATACGTAAGTTATCTGGTCCTGACTTGCTTTCATCTTTGGAATCTTTCTGGGAAGCAGTTAACATTGATGAAGTCCGCAAACTTTTCCTGCTGCTGTTGAGTCTAGGGGAAACACTTGGAGTTGGAGATTTAAGAACAGGTGACACTTCAGAAGGAACTATAGTGAGGCTAGAAGGAGACACGCAATTTGCTGTCTCGTTTTGGGAACCATTGGGTTCACCTGTGGCAAAAATGCTTGTAGAAATTCCACTTTGGGAACCAGAAGTAGTGCACGAGGACCTAAACTCCACCATTTTGTTTGGTGATTCTTTTGTTATCAATTTGCTGACAGAGGAACTAAGAGTCCTTTTCTCTGCAGCTGGCTCTTCACAGGATTCTGCATCAGGTGTGTCCACCATTTTGTTTGGTGATTCTTTTGTTATCAATTTGCTGACAGAGGAACTAAGAGTCCTTTTCTCTGCAGCTGGCTCCTCACAGGATTCTGCATCAGGTGTGTCAACTAGTAAATCGATTGGACTTTCTAGTATTGGTAAGAGTGCTCATTTAAATCCATAAAATCACGACAAATATTAGCATTAACATTGGAAAAACCTGGGGTGTTTCTAGCAGGTTCAGCACAACCCAAAATCAGAATTTCATGTTTCTCAGCTTGTTCAGATATTGCTTCTTCCATGTCAACATCTGTATCCTCAGTACCTTGTTCAATGATAGATCTGCCTTCATCAACATGATTCTGGTCTGCTGCATCTGCTGGTCCTAGACCTACTCGAATGCAGAGCTTTTCAACAGCTTCCTCATCAATTTCCATCATCTCATCCCCATCTTCATCTACTTGAGGTAATCGAGGACGTGGATGGATAAGGCTCTTCAATATGTTCAAACTCTTACGGGGATCCCAACCTGTTGGATTCTTACTATTTGCTTTCACTTTGTGCAATTCATCCTGTTGCATTCATCCAGAGTCATGTTTGTGCTTGATTTTGCAATTGTTGAAACAAGAAAATAAATAATCGAAAATAAGACTCTACCCTTAGCTGCCGTATTACTTCTCGCAAGTGATTCACATCATCCTCCATCTCCTCGTTAACGACAGCCTTATTCTTGACCGCCTTCGCACGCTGGGCAAATCTCAATGTGCTGAAAGTTTCACTCTTACAACTGCATAGTTGATTCACATAAACTTCCATTATGAGAGATAGATAAGAAGAAAAGGATGCTTCCATTAAGACAGCAGTGTCTGCATTGTTTACCTTTGTGCTGGAGAAATAGCACACACCATAGCTAGTTTGGCATTTCCACCAAGTGATTCCTGCAATAAAAAAGTCAACCTGGAGTCTCGGTAAGGTATATGCCTTTGCTTTCCTGTCTGAGAAACCTCAGCAAGAATGTTTATCAAGTTCCTGCAAAATACAAATAATTGGTCATAATTGGTCATAATTAGAGGAAAATGTCTCTCTTGATACATGCTTACATGAACAAGTTGATTAGAGATTGCATCTATGAAGCAGCTCAAACTCACTTTCTGATGACCATTGAAAATACATAATAGAAAAGATTGACAGAACAAAAAGCAATCAGGACTTTTATCATTTTGCTGGACTCTCAAAAACAGCCGAATGAATTCCCTAATGTGATGTATGAGATGATTCTGCCATGAATTCTCCCTACACCTATTTATTCCCAGACAACTTGAATGTTCCCGTATTATACTGCATTTAGCTCTTAAACTTCTACCTGTCTTGTTTCTCCCCAGTGCACTTTTTTCTTCTTTTTTCTTTATCAACAAAGAAAATTGAGGATGAGCTTTATAGACAAAGCAAATTTTACATTAATTTCTCAAGAAGCAAGGTGTACAATTGGAGAGAAGACAGCTAATGCTACGATTGTCATCATCCCAATTTAAATGACATTTTTCACTCTCAGAATTTAATTGTTTACTTTAAAACCAGTGGTTTAGTTGTGAATTTGCTACAATAGATTATCAAAATTTCAGAATTTCTAAAAATCATAAAACTGAGCAGGATAGACTTCAAACCAAATCAAATGACATCTCCTTTCTTTTAGTGCTTACTTAATCCTCACATTGATTTGCTCTGGTTCCTTTGAATTTAGAGGAAAAATTCATCATAATTTAATTTGGATACTCCCACAGTTTAAAGCACCGGCATTACAATCAGCTTGTCCCCTTGCATTGATGAGCCTTTTTCAAAGTTTGCACATCACAATAAGATTTCAGTTCCTTTATTAAGCTTGTTCTTTATTATGAACGAAAATCTTTTCCATGTGTGTATAAACTCTCCCATCTGATCTATGTATCTGCTTCACATAGTAGCATAACAACAGCCATGAGCAACAAATCTTTAAAGAAAGTTTATTCTCCTTTCAATTTGTAGATAAATTAAATTCAGAAAAAACTGTTCAGAGGCAGTATATGCTAAAATCACTATTAATCACAATTGTAGTACTAAATAAAGAGCTCAAACAAGTGCCTGATTATTGTATCTTTTACTCTTCTGGTAATCTCAATATTTAAATGCTGTAGTATCAGACTTGAATAAAAATCAGAAGATCCATTTTTTTGACAACAGTAGTATTTTCTGGAAGTGCAACTGATTTTACAACAGCTTGAAACTCAGCACAAAAAAAAATAATAAATAATAAAATAAAATAAAAAACCTTATAAATGAGATAAGATGACCATACCCAAGCTGTGAGAGAGATCGGTTAATGTTCCCTGCTTCCTTCAACCTTTCCCCGGCAGCTCCAGTTAACTTCTGTCTCTCTGATCCAGCAAGATCAACAAGATTTATTCTGCTTGTTTTCAAGCTGCTCATTCCATCTGCCATGCTCTATAAGATAATAGTTCACTTTAGAATCCCTCCAGCAGAAAATGCAAGACGAAATCAAAAAAGAAGAAGCATGTTCAATAATTTACAAATTATTGCTCTTGTTGCTACTTTCTGTTCTAGCTTCTGTGTTTATGAATCAAATACTGTAACCAAACATCACAATATCTCAACTTGCTTAGCTGGAAAATGTTTTTTGGAGGAAAATAAAGTTCGAATCCCACCAATAGACTCAGAACCTTCTACCAGAAAGGGAAAAACAAATAAAAGGAATAAAAATCTGACAACATACTTCATTCCATAGGATAAAGAATAACTAGTATAGATGCAATTATGAGTAGTGAAAGTATTACCTTGCATCGAGATTCAACAACACAAGTGAAAACACTATGTGAGCGGGAACTCTCTGTATTTATACTGGTTGCACCAGTCCTCCTGTTGGACATTCCCTGCAGAATTTATTTTGCAGACATAAACATAATGCTCAGGTTCATTTTGAAAAATTGAAATTTCAAACTTGGAAAAAGTTAATAGGGAAAAAAGGTGCAACAAGAACATGAAGTAATTCCATCCTTAAATATAAGACTGAAAGCAGTGATGAAGGGTGTTGACAGCTAGTCTTGCATGTGCACTGTAGGAGCAATTCCATCAACAATATATCTCCAAATCCCATTTAAGAATGATAAAGCAAAAACCCACAATCATTTCTTAATAAAAACATTTTTAGTGAAATTCAACTATTTTTCCAAGCTTCGTTACTACCTTGTTAATTCATTTCTCCAGAAATGCAGACTTCCCTGCATAAGACGGCAGCAATAATGCCACAACATTCCAAAACTTCTAAAACCCCACGCAAATTGCCTGATATAATCAATATTTCAGTCATTTTTCTTTTCTGCTTTCACTTTAGGATGTAATTAGAAGGTGAAGATGATTTTCACGCTTTTAGAAAGAGTTGAAAAATTGAAACAGGTCTGGGCCGTGAAAACCACCAAGCTCCATAATTGAACCATTCCCTTCCTTATTTATGCTCTAGAACAAAAGGAACACAAGCGCTGTCCTTGCTCTAGCTGTGTTTATGTCTCTTTCCAGTGAGGAGATAAAAAAATAAAAAACATTAGAGATCCTTGCTAGTCAAGAAACTCTGTAAAGAGAAACAAATCGAGGGGAAAAAAAAAACAGAAGAGAGACTACTCCCAACTTTTACAGTCTACACTACCAATCAATCTTTCGTTTGCTGCAGTATAAAAAGAAGTCAACCTCAACATTTATTTTTCCATGGGAGCATTGAAACTTGCCTTTGGGAACTATTAGGGCAAAATCAATATTCGTGAACTTCATATCAATTTGTGTAAGAAAAGTGCTTATAACAACATGCTTATGTCAGTACTAGTTAGAAATGGTCTAAACGGCATGTTCAAATATTTTACTTCACAAGCACTATCCTATTTCTTCATAGCAGAAGTTACTTGAATCAAACCTTTATCAGGAGCTGAGTCACATCTTTCATTGTAAATACATACTCCTCTCTGAGATTTTCAACATAAACACCAGTTTGCATATCTTCTCTTATCTGGAAAAAACAAAAAAAAAAAAAAAAGAGACCTGCGAAGTAAGAAAACCATTTTTAAATTCCACTGACAGATTAAGATGCAAAATTTTCCTGTTTACCTGGAGGTTTCTCTGACTTGGATCTAGCAAATCTGTTATTTGTTCATTATAGATCTGCAAAAATAAGTTGAATGATCAAGTGGTGTAATAAACAAGCCAAGCGTACCAAGAGGAGCATTTAGAATACTTAACCTCAAGAAAAGAGCAGCGACACTGATACTTAAGTTGTTTGTCAGTGTACTTAATTTGCTCCTGCAAAGGGAAAAAGAGCACCGATGGTGATTATCTTCAACATAAGACGATCTTCAATCAACTTGAATATCAAAATAATCAACCTTCACCTCATTTATACGGTCAAAGAGTAGCTGAAAGACCCGGGGAGTCAAGCCTTGTTGATCGCTGGATAAATTTTCGTCCAATAAAGCATTGGCTGGGCCCCACATCGTGTACGTCTTTCCACTCCCTGTCTGAACAGCACAATTTCAAAAGTAGAAAGAAGAGCTGGGAACATCATCTTATATAATATCAAAGATAAGGTAAGAACTAACAAAACTAATCAGGAAGATACCTGTCCATAGGCGAATACAGAACTGTTAAACCCAGCAAGACAATTTTCCACAAGAGGGGCTCCTACAAGTTGGAACATGTCTAACTGTGGAAAACAAGATCGAAGAAAACTAAATGAGTATTTGATTACATCATCAATCAGTACACTGCAAAGGACCACGTAGATAGAGATCATGCCTGAGTGGCCCCTGTGTCCGCTACTGAGTCAAAAGAAAAGGTCTGTCCATTGATTGACAAAGAATTATCAGATATTTTCTGAACTATTGTCTCCCCTTCCTCCTCGTCCTTTTTCAACGGCCGCATTCGCACTACTACCTGAGATAATTATTAACATTGTAAAACTAAGTTGCAGAAAACTGTTTAATCTCAAATGCAACATGTAACCCAAGAGAATGAAAAGGCAAAAGTGTGGTGATCCTAAAGGAAATATTCTTACTCTTTCTTTGGAAAATAACAGATCATACTACAGAAATTCCATTCCAATCTGTTCCTTCATCTGATTTTTACCAACACGATTTGGAAGTGAGTTGAAACCGTTTCTCATAAACCAAAAAATTGAAAATAAGTGGAGTCAAACTTAAACCAATTTTTTTAACAACAAAACACTTAGATTTATAATCATAGATATCTTAAGATCACAGTCCATAAATAGAAAGCTAAAATTCAATTTGGTTGAATTAAGAAAGGTTTGTAACAAAAAAAAATAGAATAAGGTATCTGAAATTAAAATTTGCTCATTATTTAAACAGAGAAACAAAAAAGTCGGTTCAATTTCAGTTGCCAAACAGAAACATATAAAACCTAAAAACTAAAAATAGCAATTAATTCACTTGGAACCAAATTTTTCTCAGTAACCAAGCAAAAACCTAGGCTTTCAATGAGCATAAATTACCTTGACGCCATAATCGGAGAGCGAATTCTCCGGCGAGGTCTCAATACTGAGCTTGCGCTTGAGAGGATTTGAAGACGGAGGCCGCGGAGGCAAGGGACTCTTCAACTTAGCGGAGGCAGTACACGGCGAAGGCTTTAGATCGGAAGTAATAGAGTTTGGATCTGGAGGCGGAGCGTTCTCTTTGGACGATTTGGTCCTTCGCGATGGCGATGGCGAGGGTTTCGTCTTGTGAGAGCTAGGGTTTGGGGACTGCTCATTGTGTGCTGCTGGTGCTGCTTCTCTCAATATCGGGTTTCTGGGTAGCATAAAGTGCTTCATAGCTAACTACAGGAATTTCTAGAGAGAGTGAAAGAATTCTGGTTTTAGAGAGAGAGGCAGAGAGAGTAGGGTTTGGGCAGAGCAGCGAGAGAGGAGGGAGAGAGACAAGAAGAGAGAGGGAGAGTGGAGAGAGAAATGTAGCCGTTAGCGCAAGAGGAGTTTGAATTTCGTTTTTCTAGATTTTTAAGAGAGGGAGAGAGGAGGGGCGAGATGTAGTTATTTTTTTGAATTTTGTTGGATCTACAGAGTCGAAGTCGTGGGGATCCTATGCATCCAAATACGGTTCCATATGGTGGTGGCCCGGCTCTTTATTTATTTATTTTTTTTTTATGAATCCAAATACAATTTTTTATAATGTATTTTTGATATATGCATCAAATTTATATTGATGTGAATATAAATATAAATCATAAATTAATAAATATATTGTAATTTAAATTTTTTACATTATTATAGTATTATAATTTATTGTTAATTTTTTTATTACAAAAAATTCAAGATTGAGACTATCTCCATTAAAAATCAAAATTTGTTATGATATTTATTGCTATCAAAATTAAAGTTCCTTGGAGAGAAAATTTGATCAAATCAACAATTACATTAAAACAAAAAATGACAATACTTAATTTGAATTTATTTCAAAATCAAATGCATAATTGAATAAGTATTTGAAGGAAATAGTTGCATATAAAGAGTTAATCACAATTTCAGTATGCCAATTTATCAAAAAAATTTCTAACCAAGTGTGTATTATTTAATCTTTGCTAATTAAGTAACTCAAGTTATAAAATTTTTCTAATTGGGTGTCTCTGTTTACTTTCCATCCATATTTCCTTTTTTGCCAACATGGGCGGTTTAAGGGACCGGCGTTCCATATAACAATGATGTGGCGACCATGTTGAAAATGAAAAAGAAAAACTGAAACTTAATTATGGTGGAAATTCTCTCTAAAAAAGTGTGTATATAAGAAAGAAAAATACAAAGAGATAGAGATAGCGATACATAGATGGAGAGGAGGAGATACAAATAGAGATAGAGACAGAGACACGTGTATAAAGAGACGAAGACGTAGATTTATGTCCTCCTTTGTTCTTCAACAACAAAGACAGATTTTTGAAGAAGATTTACCGAGATGAATTGTCATTATCATCATCTAGTCATAATGACGATTTCATGGACGAGATAACAATCCATATAGAAAGTTCCTAACATGCCAAAATCGTAAGGTATGTTTTAAGTTTTTTTGTTGTTGTTGATATTTTTTCCTAATATTCACTCATCAATTAATGTATTATGGGTGATGAGCTTGTGAATAAATATATAAATATAGAGGTAGATGTTTTGAATTTTTTGAATGGATAGATCCATCAATATGTGTTACGCAAAGCAAATAATACTTAAATTATATAGAAAGATTCAAAAAATGAAATGGAGATTCGGATGAAGCATAGGACTTTGGAGCTAATGATGTTGTTGTATTTGTTGTTTATGACCTTATAGGTTTTTAGTTAATGGAATTCATTAAAGAAGTTATGAAGGGGCTGTTGTTGATGACATTATTCAATTGTATGTTTGCTTTGGCATCACTATGCTAGTAGACGTGAGATCTCCTAATGCTATCTTATAACAAGAGCATATCACTCACAAGTCTCGTAACATATTGTTAATGTTCGATCCCGATAATGCTATGACTTATGATATTTAATAATATTATTTATGTGCATTGATATTTATCTCATATCTATCGATCATTTATCGAAGTACAATATGATAACTCCTTTAATATATAAGGAATAATATATCCGATCTCGATTATCTACCTATCTCCATCGGATGTCCGATGAACCTAACAAATCATCCATATCCATCTCTTTACTAAGTTTATCGAAACTAATGTCAAAGTACACCAATCATCTAATGAGACGAGTCGTCATGATTTTAAGTTAAAGTACCATTTGTAACCATCTCGTATAAGATTCTCATAAACTATACTAAATGGGTTCTCATAACGAGTCACTTCCAATTATATATTCTTTAACATTATTCAACTACGTGCTTGCTTTGGCATCACATGCTAATAAGCGTGAGATCTTTTATTACTATTTTATAATAAAAACATATCACTCACAAGTCTCATTGCATATTGTCAATGTTTAATTTTGACAATGCTATGACTTATGACATTTAATGATATCATCCATGTGCTTTGATATTTATCTCATATTTATTGATCAATTATTAATACAATTCATATCATATAACCTTCTATCTAATTTTATTAAATTATAAATAATAAGAATTAATAGAAAAACTTATTTGTTAATATTAAAAATATAATAATACAATATATCAAACCATCCAAACGAGTTGAATATTGGGCACTTACAATACCAATCCTTACCATGGCTTTCATTTTACCAAAATAGTTTTTAGCAAATCAAGAATTGGTCATCTTTATGTTCCTAAACAATAGGTTACATCCGTGTTCGGACATAAAAGTTTTAACCTAGAAACTTTAGTGACATCGGTTGTTGCTTCCTAATCCTCTAAGGATTAAGAATTATTATGCATGTGGTTTTTTTGATCTTATCCTTTAAAATATTCATCCTTGTCCAATAAGATTCATGTTTATCCTTCCATCAAAATATCTTTAAGGCTTTTAATTAAACTTATTAGCCTAAACTGTTTTGGCTTAATTAATTAATTTAGGCTCTCTAAATAAATTAGGTTGGATAATTTTAGGAGGCTCACGTTAAAAAATAATTTCCCAAGTTACCGTTAAACCTAAATTAGGAAACTAATTTCCTTTTAGATTATTTACTTTCAAATTTAAAACTAACTTTCAAATCAGGAAACTAATTTCTAAAATAGAAAACATTTCATTTTAGAAAACTTTCAAAATTAGAAACTTTTTTCAATATCTTTACTTCTCTTTTATTATGTCGGTGCTTAAACTCATGCATGTGACTCAATAAGCTTCTAGATATGTTGGTAACATATTAAGAATAAAAAACATCTCTTTTATCTCCTAATACATAAATCAAGATTGGTTTCTAACAAGGTATCACGACTACCCAATTCTTCGGGAAGATTAATTAACCACAATTACTTTTCACGAATATGATTACCATACAATTTAGTCTTTATATCAACTTATCATAGTGTGATCTCGAACTTGGTTATCAATTTTGTTTGATTATGTTACATAAGTTTTCGTCGAGTCCTAAACATCTTAGCTCTTAAAGTAAACCAACTATGCTCTATTAGTGTACTTCTACCGTGATCATAGATTTCTTGAGTAGACATTCATCGAAGTGCAATGTAATAACTTTTTTAGCATACAAGGAATAATATGTGTTATCTTAACCATCCACTTACCTCTATTAGATCCCTAGTGCACCCAACAACTCGTCCACATGCAATCTTTTACTAGGTCCATTGAAACGAGTGTCAAAGTATACAAATCATTCAATGAGATAATCATGATGACGTCAAGTCTAAATACCAGTTGTACCCATCTCGTATGAGATTCCCATAGACTAAATTAAATGGGTTCTCAAGGCGAGTCAAGTCCGATGATATGTTCTCTAACATAGATTACCTAATTGCTTACTTTAGCATCATCACTTACCAATAGGTGTGAGATTTTCTACTCGTTATCATATAGTATGAGCACAACACTCACAAGTCTAACCACATCTAGTTAATTTTCATTATTGACAATGCTACCATTTGAGACATTTAATGATATTATTTATGTGCATTAGTATTTATTTCATATCTTTCAATCAATCACTAATGCAAATGCGGATCATGTGAACTTATATCTATTATTATTTAATAAATAAATATAAGACATAATAACTAATAAAAAGATTTTTTTATTAATAAATAATGCAATAATACAATAACTCATACCTATCTAAACATGGTTGGATATAAGGCATTTATACTAACATAAACCTACCGACAAAGGCAATAAAGGGATCCAAAACCAAACCCTATGTATACTTTTCAACCTAACTCCTTGAGGTCATTTTATTTTTAGGCTTTGATAATGTAAAATATTGACATATTCAATGTCTTTCAATTTCTAATATCGGTATAAAATATTATTGGAAAATGTGTTAAAAAAACCCTTATAAAAAAATTAACTTTACTCTTAGACATCCTATAACATATACGGTAAACATTTAGGACCAGTTTTAGGAACCATATACATAAAAAAAAATAGTAAAAAACTCATGTTTGTTTACTCAAACATAGACAATGATAACAAACATCTAATGCAAATGAAAAGACCTATTTTGTGGACATAATACCCCCTAAACACCCAAGCAACAACACCTATGTCGTTACGTAAATAAAAAAAAAATTGAAGATTTTTAAACAAATTTTTAAAAACTATTTCACATAATGAAGAAATCTTACAATACCCACCAAGTCGATAAATCCAAAATAATAATAAAAAAAGATTCTCAAACAAAATGGTTTTAAATCTTACTTGACTTTCTTCCGTGTAAGTACTCCACCAAGTCGATAAATCTAATTGATCCTCTTAATTTACCATTATAACGATTTCTGTCAAGTTATTCGACTAATTTTTTCTCCCAAATTTGTGTTTTCCCTCTATGATCTAACCCTAATATGATAGTTTAGCAAGTGATAATATATGTGGGAGAGGGAGAGAGAGAGTTAATTTGTTTTGTGTAAAATGATTTGATTTCTTTTGAGTTGTAACTTTTTTTTTTTTTCATTCTCTTCACATCTATGGTCGCCACATATTGTTATATGTAACGTAGGTCCTTTAAGCCATCCACGTACGTAAAAAAAGAGAAATATGAATGAAAAGCAAAGAAAGACATCTAATTAGAAAAATTTTGCAACCTCAGTCACTCAATTAACAAAGATTAAAGAATAAATACTTGATTAAAAAAAACAAGTTAGTACACTAAAATTGTGATTAACTCCACATATAAGCATTGAAAATAATATTGCTACAAAAAAATTTAACAAAATGAGGCATTACATATAGAAGATATCATTCCTAATATTTAATAGGTGTTTTTTTTTTAAAAAAAAACTATATTTAGAAAAATATTTTACGGATAAAGCATTTTCTTGAAACATGAGTTGTTTTTAATGTTTGGGTGTTTTTATAAAAAATCATTTAGTGGGTGTTTGTTATGTATATAAAAAAAAATTAAAAAACACTTATGCAAAGAGTCAAAGGTTTTTTTTACTTATCTATTGATGGCGAGTTCCGATTGATGTTAGGATACAATGTTGTATGATATTTTTAAATTTTTTGATTGACGTGGATCCCTTGTAAAATATATATTTTTTAACAACTCGTAGTAATTATTTAAAAGTTTAAAGGGTGTTTTAAATATGATTGTAAGTTATTTTTTTATTGATCAACTTTTATAAAACTCGGAAAATATGAAAAACTTTTTCCAAAATGTTATTTTTTAAAAATCAATCAGCCTCGTTATATTTTTAACTCCTATATTAAAGTGGAGCTCAAATATAGTTTTTATAATGAATGTTAGATTTTATATTTAAGCGATATAAGGGAGTACATCATTGAATCCACTTACAAAGATACTCCTTAATATCGAATAAAAAAGAAAATTGATTATAAAAAAACTTATAATTTACAATATGCACGAATAGAAATTGATGGTATGATTGTATCTTTAAGTGTAAAAATTGGGTGTTCATAGCAGGACTGAAATCATGCAAAATCCTTATCAATGAGCATGTAGCGTGATTGAAATGTAGCCAAAATAAAAATGTTAGTGGAATGAAAGAAAAAAGAAAAGAAAAGAAAGAAAGTAAGAAAACAAAAAAGAATTACTTCTAATGAAATATTGTTAGAAAAGGATAATCAAAAGGATAGGCTCCAACGTGAATTATACTTCTTAAAAATTGAAGAAAAGACAACTTTAGCATAATTGAAAAACAAGGGCGTGAACAAGACTTGAATGATAAAACCTTGATTAGTCTACGGTTTGTACCCTTTTTTTTTTTTTTTTTTGCTTAACCGTGCTTTTCCTCCTTTTGGTAAAGAGTATAATCATCGAGGCGAGCGAGCGAGCGAGCAACAACTACTTTTAGAAAAAAGCGACTCAAAGCCACAAACATAATACAAAGGCCGTAAGAGGGCATGCATGGGAGAAAAAGAAAAAGAAAAAGAAAAGTTTAATGACAAATTTTATCTTCATTTTATTACATGTAATTTAGCAATTTCGAACTCATAGTATTAAATTATAAATATAAACATCAAATTATTGGAGATTGGATATATCCGATTCAAATTTATTAATTTTCGATCGTTATTTGAAATATCAAAATGACATTGTTTTGATATCTTGTTGTTACTTATCTTTTTTAAAAACATTTTAAAAATATTTATAACCCCCTAATCTTAAATGTTTTTTTTTAAATTCTTATAAAATATTATAAACATTTTATAAATATTTTTAACCTCCTAATTTTGAACTTTTAAAAAATTTTACAAAATATTATTGTAAAAAAAAAAAATTAGAAATACACAATTTCAGTTCTTAAAAAATATCTTATAAATTAAAATGAACATAATTAAGGATTGATCCCCTTAATTTTATAAACTATAAAAAAATATTTTTTATAAAATATTTATAATATTTTTTAAAAAAGTTAAAAATTAAGAGGTTAAAAATATTTATAAAATGCTCTCTTTCTTTCTTGTTTATTCAATGCTCAATCATTGGACGGTAAAATATCTCAACATATGTCACAACTTATATGTTTAATTTGGAAGCAAACCTCTTTAAAAGTTTTTTTTTTTTTTTTTTTAAGTTTTGAGAAGAACACGATTGATGAAAAATAAGTAACAATGATGAAAAATGTAAAAATATTATAAGGGTACAAAATATAGCAAAATAGATAAGTAAAATGAATAAATGTGGAAATATACTAATCCTTACACCTTTTGAATGAGGTGATGTCTTTCCACCTCAATATTCAAAGAAAATAAAAAAAATCATTGCCATGAAAGCAATTTTTTTTTTTTTGGGCGAATTGCAATGGAAGCAAATTGAACCTTGATCAATGGAACAACAATAAATAATTTTGAGTTCGGCTAAGTTAAGATGTTAGAATATGTATCAATATTAAGGGAAAAAAGAGGATAAAACAAATTCTTAACTGGGTCCTTTATTTATTGGACATGACTTAATATTCCCTCGCCTTAATTTAATTTTTACCTTTAAAAACACAAACAAAAAAGACTTATTTATTTTAAACTAGTCATTTTGTCATAAAACTTTAATGGTCGGAGTTAATTAGGTAATATTTGATAGACAAGGGATTCTATTGATAGTTGTTTTTATTTGGAGATGTAGTTGAAAATCATGTGACATCTAAATACAAACTTTCCCTAATTTCAAAAGTTAAATTACTATACAATAAAAAAAGAAAAATCGAATCACACAAAAAATAATTTTTTTCTTTTTTTTTTTTTTTACAAAAAGAAAGAAAATTATCAAAATTGAGACAGAGAAATAGAATTATCAAACTTGTAAACATGGTAACGAGTGAATGTAAAAAGATAACATAAAGAGAGAGAGAGAGTGGATAAGATTTAACATTACAGAGTATCAAGTATTTAAAGGATCTTATTAATAAACAAAACCAATAGCAATTAATCATTAAATTTACAGTGAATGCTGAGTCAAGAGACTAATTTATGATTTTTCAAGTTATAAGTACTAATTATTTGTTTCGTAAGAAATTAGGAACTAAGTTATAATTTAGTCACCTGATAAAAACCAAAAAAATCTAAAAACTTGCATGCAAGGTAGTAGATGCGACCAAAGTAGTCAAAGTGATCTTACCTTCAAACGGTCCAAACAACAAACTCGAAAGTCGAAACTCCAAAATCTTTGCATGAAAAAGGAAATCAGCCATTCACCACAAAAAAATATAAATAAAAAACCCTAATACCCAAATAAAAATCAGAATGAGCCAGAGCCTTCCTTGAGAGAGACAGAGAACCACCCCAGCCAAACCAGAGGAAAAAATCTCCAGCGGAGGCCCTTGAAGGGATAAAAAGGAGATAGAGAGAGAAAGCCTGTCAATCAATCAATTCTCTTCAGCCGGCACCATACCATACGCTAGGTATTCCTCTCTCCAACTTCAACTTTCGTCAATTGATACTCAAGTTTTGTTCACTGCTATTTTACTCGCGAATTCTGTAACTCCTTTCTCTTTTTTTAGGTTTAGTAATGGCAGCTACAGCTGCCTCAGGCTCTGTACTGACGACAAGCGTGCCTCAAATTCGTACATCCCTGGCTCTTTCTAAAGATGATACTTTATCAAGGAGGAACCGGATTAACCTAATTCCGCCTTGTCATTTTCCTTTGATCCGGTTAAACGCCAACCACCAGCAGTCTTGGGATTCCATTCACTCCAAGAGGTAATTAATTAATTCGAGCCAATTTCTGGAACTTGAAATGTTCAAAATTTTACACTTTGGTACGATTCCCATAATGGCCATGAGCAGTTGGTTCTGGAGTGGCCAAATAGGGCTTAGCCAATCTTGGTATTACAGAGTCGGCGTGAGGTAGTCATTGATGAATTAACGATATTTATGCTTTATTTTGCGTCTTTTGCATGCTATGAACATGTCTGTTCTGTTGTCTGAAGTACAGTTTTTTATTTTTTGTGTATTTTTTTTAAGGTGGCCACGTGAGATTGCTACTGGTGGATCAGGCACTCGTAGAAAGAAGAATATTGCTTGGAAACAATGTAGTTCGCTCCTTGGCGAGAGAGTGGTTCATGCATCTTTTCCAGAACAATTTAAGCGCATATCTTGCTCCCTTAGCCGCCATAGAAGCCACTATAGCCTCAGAAGATCTACTCCGAGAGCCTTTATTGATAAGTCTGCTTTTCGTTTGTATGGCCATTCACTTGATACTGTTTCTGTAAGTAAATTACTCCTACTTCTTCCCTTTTTTTAGGCATCAAATTTTTACATCTTTCATTTTTCTTTTAGATGAAAGATGTAGATGATATTAAAAGGAAGGGAAATCATGATCACAGCTTAGAAAATAAAGAATCTTTATTACTTGGACAAATAGAGCTCTTCAGTTTCATTGAGTGTCAGTTATAGAGAATCATTTGAAAGCCCCCTAGAGTGGCACCCCCTAGAGTGGCACAAAAAGAAGCCAAAACGCTTTTGTATCTCACTGCAGTTGCCTACAAAAAAGAGTCTCTCAAAATTCTTGCTTGTTGAGAACTTCTTAGTTTTTAAGGTTTTTTTTTTTTCCCCAAACAGAAAGATGTAGTGTTTATCGATCCAAATAAAAGTGTTTTCTATGATGCAGGAAACATTCAAGGTTCCTGTCTTCCTATTGTGCTATGGGGTTAGGCTTGGACAATTGGGGATTTTAGGGTTTGGATTAAAGAGAAAGGGATATAGGGTTCGTATATCAAATTGGGGGCTGCTAGCTTATCTCTCATAGGTTTTCTTGGAATCACACCTAGAAAGAGTGCTTCCCCATTTATAAAAATTGCATGCTTGTTGGTCCCCAATTGTGTTCATTTCAAAGTCTGATCAATTCCAGTGTATCTTATTTTCTGTTGCTTACCTCCTCAGATAATTGCTACCTGGTTTATTTGAGTCTTTTCATGCACATGACGTATGCCTGTTATACTGGAAGGCTGACTGTTGTCTGTATAATTTCCAGGCAAAGCACGTTCATATCCCACGTGCATCGATGGGTCCAAATGAGCCACATGCAGCAAGTGTAGCCTGCCCAGATGGTATTCTTGAGAGACAAGATTCCCATTTATTAGATTCTGAATTAGAAAGAGAAAGACTATTTGAGTTTTTGAATTCTGAACTTCCATGTCACCCAAAGTTGCACAGAGGGCAATTGAAAAATGGACTCCTTTATCTTATTCTACCGAATAAAGTTCCACCGAACAGGTAAAGTTCATGCCCTCTTGTGTAGCTTATGCTTTTCATCATGTTTGCAAGGCATGCCACTTTAAGAATTTCTTAAAACTTATGGTTATTTTAAAAGATGGTGACTGCATGATAGGAACTAAATGCTTGATCTTTGGTTCATTCAAAAGACTTATATTCACTTCTTGTAGATTCTTAAAATATCATTACAGACATTCCTGTACATTTTATTTACCATATGCCCTTATCAAATGATGTTGAAGAGGATCCAATGGGGACATTTGGGGCATAATATAGAGGCAAACTCTTCAACTAATGAAGGAAAAGATAAACCACGATAGCAAGTCATACTAAATAAAAAAACCTAGTGCTCTTCCTCAGAATCATTGAACAGTGAGCATCTTTACAAACACACACACACACACACACACACACACATGTATGTATACACCATCCATTACCATCAATTAGGGAATAAGCATAAGGTTGTTTTCAGAATTCAATGTGTAATCAAAGGCTTCTACTCTTTGAGGAATTGGTTTGCTCCATCTATGCTTGACTATAATAGATGCTTATCTAAAGTTCTCCATATGTTCGTAAAGTTCATTCTTCTGCAGCGCATGATGCTGGTAATTTATTGTTCGAACCTTTCCTGCAAGTTAGATGTGATTAGCATTTGGTTCTTTACTTGTGGAATTATAATTTCAAACTTGAAGTATGTTAGCACGTCCAACAAAAGCTTCTAGTATGACAATGCATTAACTTCAGTGTTTAACAAGAGCAAAGGTAACATTATGTAGGGCAGACAAATAAGAGGTCAATGCTACTTATGTTGAAATGTTTTGAACCAGGCCTAAATTAAAATAAATTTACTTCATGACCATGTTGAAGATTATAGAAGTTGCAGGGTTATGATACTAAATCACTTGAATGAATCTCTCTTTAGCTTACTGAATGATATTAGAATTTATTACTGAGTATTAAAACCTTGCTTCGCAAACTTTTACGTTTTCAATAATAGAGATGCATAGTTGTGAGATTTTCAAAATCGTAATTGTCTTATTTTTCTACTCTAAATCAAGAGGGGCCTGAAAATTTTTGTTGTAGCTCTTCTCTCTCATCTATATGGTACCCTAACTCATCTTGTTTCCATCTAGTCAGTTGTATTTGGAAAGAAAGGCTACTATCCATAGTTAAGGCTTTTAATTTCAATGGTGGTGCTTGATGTGGTCAATACTCATTGTTCCTTCTCTCATATACAAAACTATTTTTCAATTTTTTAGGTTTGAGGCACACATGGAAGTTCATGTAGGATCGATAGACGAGGAAGATGATGAGCAAGGAATTGCACATATGATTGAACATGTTGCATTCCTTGGAAGTAAAAAACGTGAAAAACTTCTTGGAACAGGTGCTCGATCTAATGCTTACACTGATTTCCACCATACGGTGTTCCATATTCATTCACCAACTAGTACAAAGGTTTGTCACTTTTCTCAATTTTTCGTGTACACTAACAATTGATTTAAAATGGTTTTGGTTTGTGTTGTTAACACCTTTTTAAGTTCCAGTTGTATGTTTTCCCTCTTTTCTCTTTGCTCTCCTTTGTGCTTTTCTTGTAATTTTTTTTATCTGCTTTTATCCTTGCAGCTCTATGGTAACTTTTTTGATTGGGTCAACATAGTAAATAAATAAATTTTGAAGATAAATAACTCAATGCCATGATGGAGAAATATGGAAAAAAAAATCCATCTAAAGATTCAATGGGCTTATATAGTGAGCGAAAAAAAAAAAAAAAAGTTAAAACACTATAAAGCATGGATTACAAATGGAAAGATGGTTTAGAATGATTTAATTGATGTGTTATATCTGAGCAAAAAACAGTTAAAAACTACAAAGCAAGGATTACAGCTACAAAATGAGGAATATACATGTGCATCAGACACTTTACAATTGTCATGTTTACACAGCAGACAGTTTACAATTGTTATGTTAACATAGCAGACATTTTAATGGCTAGCACGAGCCTGTGTGTTTGTGTGCATTTGCAGATATGCTTCGTATGATTCATACTGCTTGTTATTATGTTTTGCACCTGCTGGAAAGGAAAAAAGACTTCAGAAT
Source organism: Dovyalis caffra (assembly GCA_963924115.1). Taxonomy (NCBI): domain Eukaryota; kingdom Viridiplantae; phylum Streptophyta; class Magnoliopsida; order Malpighiales; family Salicaceae; genus Dovyalis; species Dovyalis caffra. Next base: position 25,018,036 of record CAWUPB010001173.1, read on the forward strand.
GTGCATCCAATGCATTGGGCTAAATTTGTTTTTGTACAATGAAAAACAACTCTGATGTTACTGTTCAGTTTGTCCTTTGCATAGCATAGCGTGCAACAAGCATCTGGTAGGGTCATGGAAGCTTAAAAACGTACTCGTGGTAAAGTTTTGTTAATTTTCTGGAGTATGTTTAAATTTTGGTGTTGTACCCAATATGAAGACGTGATACTATAGAATGAGCATCTGTGTGCATGTTGAGAGGATTAAGGAGATATATTACTGTCTTGCAATACACTGTCTCCCTATGTGCCTATTGTTATTGTATGCTTGCATTACAAACTACCTTAGGTTTGTGTCTTGCTTTCTTTTGCTTACTTCTTGAACCAGTCCTTTTTTATTAAATTCCAACATGTGGTATTTATTGATGGCAAATGGTGTTTGCCAGGATGCTGATGGAGATCTACTACTCTCTGTGCTGGATGCTTTGAATGAGGTACATATAAAGCAATTGCTCTTATATTTGAGATTCTTCCCTTAGTTTGGAAAAAAAATATTTTTCAAGAAGACAATTGTTTGCTGTCATGATGGCATGTGGAGTAAAGATGTGACCATCATTGTGTTTTATTTAACATGTCTGTTTTATTGAACAGATAGCTTTCCACCCAAGTTTCCTTGCTTCTCGAGTTGAAAAGGAAAGGCGTGCTATACTTTCAGAACTACAGATGATGAATACTATAGAATATCGCGTCGACTGCCAGGTACAAACTCAATGCTGCTTATATGTGGAAACTAGTTAATGTTTTAATTTTTTTTGCTGGCCATAAATGTTTGATGATTTTCTTTTGAACGTAGTTATTACAACATCTACATTCAGAAAACAAGCTGAGCAGAAGGTTCCCGATTGGATTGGAAGAGCAGATTAAGAAGTGGGATGCAGATAAAATTAGGAAATTCCATGAGCGTTGGTACTTCCCTGCAAATGCAACTCTATACATTGTTGGCGACATTGATAACATTTCAAAGACAGTTCAACAGATTGAAGTATGCCCAAAAATATCTTTAATTTGTAGTAATGAACTACTTTATGGCTTAATGACTTTGGTACCTTTCTTGAAACAAGGCCTATAATTACTTCTTGCCATGCAGAATGTCTTTGGAGAAACTGGCCTGGAAAGCGAGACAGTTTCTTCTCCTTCTCCAAGTGCATTCGGTGCAATGGCTAGTTTTCTTGTTCCTAAGCTCTCGGTTGGACTCCCTGGAAGTTCATCCTGCGATAAGTCATCTAGTTCTCTAGACCAATCTAAAATCATTAAAAAGGAAAGGCATGCTGTTCGTCCTCCTGTAGAGCATTATTGGTCTCTCTCTGGAAGCAATGCAAATATGAAGCCACCACAGATATTTCAGCACGAGTTTCTTCAGAACTTTTCAATTAATATGTTCTGCAAGGTATGAACGATAAGAGTACCATTTATATTCTGCCAACATTAGACCGTGTGCTGGTTTTGTGCCGAGGTCCTTGTTCTGTTTTATCCTCTAATTTCTTGGGTGATGATTACTATTGTATGCGTCTCACCAAATTCTAAATTCAGAACAAATTCAGTAAAAAGTATCATTTTCTATGCATAATACTGGTTCTGCCATCATGCATGAGTTGTAATGACCAACAGTAAAATTGAAGAGCTGTTGGCTGTAGAGAATCTAGTCCAAATCAATAGTTGGGAGTCTAGCTATTTGGAAAGGGAATCTTGACAGACAGTAAGACCATTGACTTGTGTTTCTGTATTAACATTTAATATATAGTACCTTTGACGTTAGAAGAATATCCAGACTTTGAATAGGGTCCTTTGCATTGGCTCAACCCTTTGCTCGAGACAGTACTATGACTGGATCAGTTCTTTATCATTTAAGAAACTTGTTCGACTGTAAGTTTTGTTTTGAAGTTTAATGTTCTGTTTTTTAAGGGAGTGTTGGGGTCTATATATAATGTGCCCCCCTTTTGCAGTTGTGATATTTTTTTCCTACCATCCATTTGGAACTTTTTTGAAGGAATGGATTGAATTCTTCAAAATGGCAGCCAAGTTGACATGGAAATTTATTTTCCATGTTGCTTTTGATAGCATAGGATCAAAATAAAGTCTATGTTCTGAATTTTGTAACAGAACATTTTAAGTCAACTCATGTTTTAACTATCATACCAAAGTCAATCCAAATTGATTCTTATGGAAATTCTTTTTGCAATTTGTTTGATGATTTTGATTTCAATCTGGATGTTGTAAAATTAAGAAGACTGTTGCTTATCCCAGTAAACAATGGCTGACCTATAAAGAACAAAGCTCACTATGAACATGTATAAATTTTCTGAACCAAAATTGGATAATGTTTGAATTTTTTTTCTAGGTCTTACGTCATAAGTTAGTTTGAGAGTTCGTTTTAGTAATAAATGATATCTCTCTCTATCTCAGAATTGGTCTCTTGATATTTGTTAACTTCCCTTCAACAACCCAATTTTATATGTATTAGTGTTGTGATATGCCAGTTATTGTTGATTTCCTACTTTTTGAATGGTGAGACCCTGAAGCATTGGCAGTAATAAAGCATGCCATGGATTTATGGTTATTATAGAAAACTACCTGTCAACTCCTCATAAAGGACACATATTCAATATTCTATTCATTCATTTACATTTCAGATTTAAAACTGATGCATGATATATTGAAACCAGTCTTTCTAATGCTATTGAAAAGGATAATATCATTATTTCATCTTAGTCAAAGGAAAAAAATCAATTGTTTATGAATAACCTAGCTTTCCCATGCTATTGATTCTGTAAACCTCAACTGCATTTCATGGCACGCTGCATTGAAGAACATTTTTCTGCTCACATAAACATAAAAAGATGAATCTTTCCTCTTGTTTCCTTTTTGTAATTTAAGAACTTTCCCAAATTCGATTGTCTTATACACTTACAGTTACATGCTGTTAGATTCTTTATCTGCATGTCGAAACTTATGCTTCTCTGTTTGGTTATATGTTTCTCCTATTGGTCTTGATTAGTATTTTATGTTCCATGTATAGCCTTTGGAAAGTGGGTTTGGTTCATTGTTTTCTTTTTTCGGGGGATTGACATCATGCTCTGGATTTTGCTGCAGATTCCAGTGAGCAAGGTCCAAACTTATGGTGATTTGCGTAATGTTTTGATGAAGAGAATATTTTTATCTGCACTGCACTTCCGGATTAATACAAGATACAAGGTTTGTGATTGTTATATTATAGTTTGAGCCTTTTCTTGTGCTTGTTTCTTTTGCTGGCTATCCTATTTATTGCAATTTAATCTGTGATTGTTTTGGCCTCTTATTGATTTTTCCATAAACATCAGTTTTAATGTGTTGTGTTGCTTTGCATGCATGTTTGTTTGGGCATTGCCTTTTAGTGGCTTTTAAATGGTAGTGTCAAAACTGAAAACGAGTCTAACTCCTTGTAAACACGGATTATGATGATGATGGTTTTATTATTGTCAATGCTTAAGATTTCTTCTGATTATTGATCATGAGCCTGGCTATGCTTTCGGCTAATCGGGCAGGTTGGAAGTCAATGCAAATTTAATAGTCAAAATTTGAACTCAAATGTATAGTAATTCTGCAGACTGCTGGTAAAAAATGATGGAAGTTGGTAAATCATTTATTTTTTGTGTGTAGGTCCATATCACCTAGTTTCATTAGCCCTTCAAAAGTTATGTTAATTTGTCAAAATTTTCAGAGCTCAAATCCACCATTCACTTCAGTTGAATTGGATCATAGTGATTCTGGAAGGGAAGGATGCACTGTCACAACTCTTACAGTAACTGCAGAACCCAAGAATTGGCAAAATGCAATTAAAGTTGCTGTTCAGGAGGTTCGTACCTTTCCGTTCTTACTGTCTTCAATACTACAGCTAATGCAATTCCATTGCATTGATTTTTTATTTTTTTGTTCCGTTCAGTTTGGAATCTTTGTGAGATAAACCACCTGTTTCTTCTTCTTCTTCTTGTTCTCCTTATTTGCTAACTGTAGAATAAGGCATGGTCTTTTGTTTGATAAGATTGCATTAGCAGTTGCAACCACTAATAGTAGTCTCCAGTAGGCAATGCATCTTATTTGATACCGCTACTAACCCTCTTAAATTACTTTTAGATTTTTTTTCTTTTCCTTGTTACAATATCTTATAGATTTTGTTCGATACAGGTTCGAAGGCTTAAAGAATTTGGTGTCACAAAGGGTGAATTATCTCGCTACATGGATGCACTTCTAAAAGATAGCGAACATCTGGCAGCTATGATTGATAATGTGTCATCTGTTGATAATTTGGAATTTATTATGGAGAGTGATGCTCTTGGCCATACTGTGATGGATCAGAGACAAGGACATGAGAGTTTGTTTGCTGTTGCTGGAACGATCACACTTGAAGAAGTAATTTTTACCCATGGTTACCCTAACTATTATTTCCTGTTGTGCAACATGCTTTTCTGTGTAAATATGAAATTCTGTAACATGAGTGTGTTCGTAATCTAGGAAGCCCTAACTTCATTGATTGTCATATATGTTTATATTTTGATTATGCTCTTTTGTCACATTTCCATTTTTTTTCCTGCATCGTTCAGTATGTAGTTTGAACTTGCTCTAGAACCACCATGATATTATCTGTAAAGCGACTAACGAGGAACCATAGTTAGTATTATGCCAAAATCTCATCTCCTAGAAGTTGCTTAATTTTTCTAATGGTTTGATGCTTTGCAAATTTGCCATTACCTTTTATCAGATGCCTTGATTTCTTGTCTTTCAACTTGAATTTGTATGTTGGTGAGGTTTTATTGGAAATATTTGTGGTTATGTTTGCTGTGAATGCAATGTATTCCTTTGGTAGTAGATGCTTCGTGAGTGTAATGCTTGTTTGCATGGACTGGTTTGCTTTCTGAAGTTTTTGAAGTTTATAATGAGGATTGCGAGGTTCTTTTATGCATTCACTCTTTCGTTTGTGATGTTTTTTTTCGTGATTTCTTCTAATTATTCTAACTCTCTCTCTCTCTCTCTCTCTCTCTCTCTCATGAACATAGGTCAATTCTGTTGGTGCCAAGTTATTAGAATTTATTTCTGATTTTGGAAAACCTACTGCACCGATTCCTGCAGCAATCGTTGCATGTGTTCCTACAAAAGTGCATATTGATGGATTGGGTGAAACTGAGTTCAAGATATCCTCAAGTGAGATTACAGCTGCCATAGAATCAGGATTGGAGGAAGCAATAGAGGCTGAGCCAGAGGTGTCCACATGGAACTTAGCATGCTTTGTTCTTTTAACTTCTTTTTCCTTTTTGTCATTTTTATATATAAAGCCAATTATTCAAATAACTTCATTGACAAATTCATTTATTTGATTTTATGTGCAGCTTGAAGTGCCGAAAGAACTGATATCTTCAACACAGTTAGAGGAGTTGCGATTACTACGCAGACCGTCTTTTATCCCTTTACTTCCAGATGCAGGTTACACGAAATTGCATGACCAAGAAACAGGCATCACTCAGTGTCGTCTTTCAAATGGAATTGCTGTAAATTACAAGGTATTGTTATGCAATTGGTTGCACTGATATACTGATATGTTTTGATGTTGTATGATATTGGATTTGGGTTTCTATTGTGTTTCAAATTTCACTCAACTATATATAGTTGATCCCTAATAGCCATCTGAAGTGTAGCAGTGCTTAATGTTATTTCTTTTTGGATTGATTTTATTCTTCACTTCAAAGTTAAAAAATACTTCTTGTCTGCTCCTTTTTCCATCCTCCTGTTTTGCAGCTTGATGGATGTATGATAAAGAACTTGATGGATATATATTGCGAAATGCTTAAACATATCACCACGAATTTCATTTGTAGTTTAAGCCCATGCTGCTGTGCAGATATCCAAAAGTGAATCCCGGGGGGAGTCATGCGGCTTATTGTGGGTGGGGGCCGAGCAGCTGAAAGTTCTGAGTCAAAAGGAGCTGTTGTTGTGGGTGTTCGAACTCTCAGTGAGGGTGGTCGTGTTGGCAACTTTTCAAGAGAGCAGGTAAGTGTAGTATTATATATTGTTGTTCTTTTTAAAATTCAATATTAGAAAGTTCTCTGTTATGGTGGTTAGACTATTAGTTCTGAAATGATCTTTAGAAAGGAAGTCATCAATATCATTATTACTATTGGTGCTTGCCCTCTATTTCCTCCGATTAAAATTTTCAAATTTTATCTGAAAGATCTGCCATAATAAATTCAGTTTAAATGGTAGTTGTTGCTGTTTGTTTGAGACTTTAGGAACCCTTGGATAATCTTTTTGCTAAAAGGAATTACACAGTTATGGTCCTATTAGATTATGGTCTTGAAAGGGAGAATTTGGAGAGAGCCCTAGCTTGCATTTACGAGTTGAATGCGTACCTTTGTTGTTGCAAAATTCCCCTAGGCTTTTAGGTTGAGAGAGAGAGAGGGGGGGGGGGGAGGGAATTTGAAACCACGATGAGGGTGTGTAAAGTATGAACAGCTATGTGAAGAGAGATTGGGCAAGCATCTGGAAACTATGTAGCAGTTTAGATCGACTTGTCAAGAAGATTATCCAAACCACCACCACCACACCCCCAAACCCCCCACCCCCCACATGGCCACACCACCAAACACCTAAACAAAGAAAAAAAAATAATCTAAACAACGGAGAATGGCTGAGACTTTAAAAACAACTGAATATGAGGTACTATTTTCCAGACATATTATCGGGTTACATCTATACGCTTCTTTTTACAGAGAGCAGAATTTTTGAAGTGCGGCGATCATTTTTATCAGTAATTAGCTCTGATAAGGACTCATTTGCAGACAAGGATTTATTGCAGTTGGATAATTACTGAAGTATGAAGAATTGTGGAGAAAAAACGTGTGTATATAATGTGACCTGTTTATACAAATATGCTAGTGTTTAAGAAAATTAGAGCTTGTAAATTGGGGTTAACATAATAGAAAAGTTCATTATGAGTATGAGAAATTAATATTCTAAAGACGGTATCATGGTCAAAATCTTAAATTATCAGGTGTGAGCATGTAACATATAATGGGTTCCAAATTTATAGAACTGCTGATGCAACATCATGTGAAGTTAGTTGTGAGTTATCATGCAATCATACTTTTTTTTTAACGGATTTTGGGAAGTTTTCTCAGCAGTTCATTTTACCCTCATAACTGTACAATATGCGTCTTCAGGTAGAACTTTTTTGTGTGAATCACCTGATAAATTGCTCTTTGGAGTCAACTGAGGAATTTATTTGTATGGAGTTCCGCTTCACTCTGCGAGACAATGGGATGCGAGCAGCATTCGAGTTACTTCATATGGTGCTTGAGGTAACCCTGTCAATAACCAAAATATGCCAATCTGTAAATGTTTGGTGTTTCATTTTAAGGTGTTGTTTGGTTGCTTTTGACTGATGGCACATTTTTGCCCTCATATACTGATGTTTTGATACATGAAATTGCTGAATCCCAGCATAGTGTCTGGCTGGACGATGCATTCGACAGAGCCAGGCAACTCTACTTGTCATATTACCGGTCCATTCCCAAAAGCTTAGAACGTGCAACTGCTCACAAGCTCATGACAGCAATGTTGAATGGGGATGAGCGGTTTGTTGAGCCAACCCCCCAGTCATTACAAAATTTAACACTGAATTCTGTAAAAGATGCAGTGATGAATCAGTTTGTCGGTGGAAACATGGAGGTGTGTGATTATCTACTTGTTAATCCTGCATATCACATCTGGATACAAAAATTCCATCATCTAAAAGGTGCATGTCTTTATTCTTCAGGTAAGTATTGTTGGGGATTTCTCGGAGGAGGAGATTGAGTCTTGCATTATTGATTACCTGGGGACAGTCAGAGCAACAAGAGGTTCTGATCATGATCAAGAATTTAATCCCATCATGTTTCGACCTTCCCCATCTGATTTGCAGTTTCAACAAGTGAGGATCAAAACATTTCTTGTAACTTGAAAATTTTCACATTTGAGATTTGAAATGCCAGGAGTCCAAATTTGTGCTCGTATAGGCTGGTGAATAAACATGCCAGTCAATATGTGCTGAGCCTGACCTTGAGCTGGCGTGTTGGAGCTCAATTGAGCTTGAGCAAATTTGTGCATTTCATCTTTGTGACTGAGCCAAGCCTGCAAGCAAGTAATAATTGGCTTGGCTGAAGCCCTAATGTGTACCATAAATCCTAGTTTGATTTTTTATTTTTGAAATTTATGGAAAACCTGTGTCATTGTATATTTATATGACAAGAGTATTTAAAGTATCTGTACTCTTAAGCAGGTTTATTTGAAGGATACTGATGAGAGAGCATGTGCATATATTGCTGGTCCTGCACCAAATCGTTGGGGTTTCACTGTTGATGGAAAAGACCTATTTGAGTCAATGAGTAGCATTTTGGTTACTGCTGGTGAGTTTTCATTCTATAAGTAGAATTGATAAATTTGCTGCTTGTATTTTGATTCGTGTAAGACTTCTTAAGGGTTGAAAGGGCATGATGGAGAGAAACAAGAAATAAAAAAGGGAAGAACTTTATTGCAGATGTTTGGATAAGTTGTATGCCAGGAAGGGTGGGGATAGAAAAGTATTACTTTCTTCTTTATTGTATCAAGCTTCAGGGGCTTTTTGGGAAGTTTCTTTAACTATATTCAGCAATATTGGGCTGCTCATTTATTATATTCGTTTTGCATTATTATTTGGGAGGATGAATTATTCTCCATCAAGCTTTTGTAGTTCTCTTTGCTATTAATACATCTTCTATTATCTAAAATTTTTTTTGGGAAAAGTCCTTTTTGTTTCACCCTCTTATCATGTTTCATGTAAGCTTATCCTGTATTTGCTGGCTTATTTATTTCCCATCTTAAAATTTTGTATTCCCGAATAGCCTCACTAAGGCAGTTGTTTTTAATGTGGAATTGTTTTAATACTCTTCTAAAATCTGTAAGCAAAATTATTGGTGATAGATAGTCTTGTAAATCGGATATATGTCGTAGTTAATTAACTGCATTTTTAATGTGAACATTAAAAGAATTGCAAGAAATGGTGCTTGCTTTTTGGAAGGCATGGATTGTATGAGTAACCAATTGGTTTCATTTCCAATGTTTCTATTAAATGTTCATGTTGCTTTTCTTTGAATTTAAAACTGTTGAGTCTTGTCTGCTTATAGAAGATGGTGGTTGACATGTTATAGAAACTGTAAATTTATTCAAGTTTACCTTTCTTTATTAATATTATCTGGCTCTCACTTCTGAACTGTTTCTGTGTGGATAGTTGAATACAACTTTTTCTTTTTCCCAAAAAACTGAAAGGGTGACCCATAATCTCATAGCTGGCCAATGCTTTGCAGAGGCACAACCAAAATCTGACACACAAGAGATAGACAGGAAGGAATTTCAGAAGGATATGCGAGGAAAACTTAGCAATCATCCACTCTTCTTTGGCATAACGATGGGGCTACTGGCTGAGATCATAAATTCTCGGTAATTTTTCCGACAACTTAGCTTAGGAAGCACTTACATCTATATGATATCACTGCATATTGTACCAATGTCCTACCATCTGTGTGTTAACCAGTGTTATTGTTTGTTTCTTGCACCTTCTGTACCTGTTCGTCTAGAATGATGCTGTGGACATTTAGGTTGTGTTTGATAACCTATTTAAGTAGCTTAAAAAATTAAGTTGTAGTACTTATTATAACAAGTTTGTTTGATAATCTAAATAATCTCATTTTTTAAAATTTAAATTCAGTCAAAATTCACTTAATTAGGTAAGTTAAAGTTTTTAACTTAGAACTTTTCGATCAACACGTTTAGTTGAAGATTTTTAAAACTTTTTAAATATGATTATATAGCCTTCATATATTCTTATAACCTTAGCTATACAAAACGACCGAGAAACGATCTCTATTATCCCTATTGCCGGAAAAGAAGAGACCTTCTCCATTATTGGTGATTCCATCCCATCATCATCAACAAGCAACATAGCATGCTAATTTCCTTCTCCTGTTTTTTTCCCCAATTATCTTTTGTACTTGGTCGAGTATTAAAAAGGAGAAAAATCATTGGAGTTCTTACGAATTCAGGGCACTGGTAGTCCAAACCAGCAGCTTCTATCTTTTTTCGCCCCTTCTGATCTTGCTTCATAACCCTGCCCACCAATCTTCTGTGCTCATCAAGTGTTCTCTCCTGAGTAGCCATAACACAAGACAAAAGGGTTATGAAACAATGGTTAGAAAGAGCCTTTTTTTTTATTGTTCTGTAGCAAATTGCAAATGAATTGATTAGTATTTAAGATTTCATTTATTTTATGCATGATACGACAATTAATACTATCTTAGATTGTGTTTAATTTTTTTATTAATAATCATTTTTATTGAATTCTTATTTATTTATACACACAAATACATCTATGTATATATTTTTATTTGTGTTAAAAATATCATGTTATAGTTGCAAGATTAAAATTGTCATGTATATAGTCTTAATATGTTCAGCAATAGTATTTATTAAACAATCTTATTATATTCAACGCTTAATTTTTAATAAATACCAAACACCTTGTCAGTAACATTTTTGGTACTTAATTATTCAGCATTTAAAATTCAATACTTTAACATATTCGGTACTTAACTTTCAGTTTTATCAAACACCACTTTAGTCTAGTTGTATTGTACTCTGCAAAATGGCCTCTCCCTAGGGATGAGGGGCCTTGCTATCTTAAGAACAAACACACAGAAAAGTGATGTATCTTATGCTGTAAACATATTTTGGAAAATTATTAAAATTCATACTATTGTTTCATGGATGCTCTTTGCATTTTCTCTCTACTAACACTTCTTTCAAATCTAGAATACAGATTAATGATTTTCTGAAGATGCCTTCCTTGACTAGCAGATGACAGTAATCTTTTAGTTTTGAGAATTATGCAGCCTTACTTGAACTTGCATCTAAAATACTTTTAGCTACCATAGCTATGAATTATTTGTATTTTCATTCAGCAATGTCTTCGTTTTGTGCAGGCTTTTTACCACAGTTAGAGATTCTCTTGGGTTGACATATGACGTATCGTTTGAGTTAAGCCTGTTTGATAGGCTTAAGCTTGGGTGGTATGTGGTATCAGTAACATCAACTCCAGGCAAGGTAGGGGTTATTTGCCTATATTTGCATCTACTATTTTATTGTCAGTTCTGACTTATTCACTAGCTTTTGGCCTACTAACATGCAGGTACATAAAGCAGTGGATGCATGCAAAAGTGTTCTTAGAGGGTTGCATAGCAACAAGGTTGCCCAGAGAGAGTTGGACAGGGTTAGATATTATACAACTACTAGAATACTCTCTGCATCTTCTGTGATGGACAGCATTTATACATGGAGCACAGGATTCTAATCTGTTGAAGCAAACATGTTTAATGGAAATGATGAAAAACTTTTCCAGAAGTTCATTGTTGTTACCCCCTTAGCAGCTTTTGCTTTAATTAACTTGTTGGTTGGGATTTTTTTTTCCTTTCTTATTAGGAAATATCTATTTGTATAATGGAGTAGGGTTCTTTTTTATTTCTGCTTGTATCTTATGTTTTCATGGATGTGTAGTATGTTTCTTTTTAACACACTGCGATTACAGGCAAAACGGACGCTACTAATGAGACATGAAGCTGAGATCAAGTCAAATGCCTATTGGCTTGGACTGCTCGCTCATTTGCAAGCCTCTTCTGTTTCGAGAAAGGTAGAAAAGAATTCCTTTGAATCCTAGCTTTCCATCCTTTAGTTTGTGGCTTCTATCTAGAGACAGAGTATCGACTTCATATGACCTTTGCTTCTTGATTCTGGGGTTCAGGACGTGTCATGTATTAAAGATCTTACTTCGCTATATGAATCTGCCACTATTGAGGACATATACTTTGCATATGAACAATTGAAAGTAGATGAGGATTCTCTCTATTCATGCATTGGGGTTGCTGGGACGCAAGCTGGAGAGGAGATTAATGGTAAGCAACCATTGTTGAAAATTGTTCAATTTAGCTGTCAATGTTTTCCTCATATATCTACAGTGTATCTGAGTTGATGTAAATCAGAATAAGCGGAATGCAGTGGTCACTGATATAATGTACCAAATTGAAATAATTGAGTTCTGTGTTGATTTGGAAACCAATTAGCTAGGTTACTAAAACAAAGCATATTAATTCATATTTGAGTTGTTATGTCATTTTTCTTGGACATCATGCATGAGGAACGTCATGTCTTGTTTTTCCTTTTCCTTTTTGGTTTTTTAGTGGCATATTTTCTATGAACTGCTCAGATCTGTCTTTTTTCCTTGCTTTCTTTTTTGTCTTGATACTTTTTGCTTCGTTTATTTAAGAGATTTTCTTAAATTGCTCTTCCCATCCGATTGACTCAAACTTTGCAGCTGCATTAGAAGAAGAAGAAACGGATGATGGTTTTCTGGGAGCCATCCCTGTGGGACGTGGTTTGTCTACGATGACACGGCCAACAACTTGATTTTCCTGGATTTAATATCCAGTGAAATCTTTTTGGTTAGTGTTGGAAGGTATGGGTCTTATTGGCAGTAAATCTTATATGAATTATTTATACAACAAGACTGTTGTAAACAGATATGGTAAATTGCTTCTCTATGTGACTTTGCTGATTTTAGTTCAAAGATGTGTCCGGAAATTTCCTTGAAACATGCTGAGGCAGGTGCATATGTATCGTAATTGAGATTTGTCAATGGTTGAAATGTCAGATAAGAACACTTGAGTTCCTTTCTCTCCGAAGTCCTGAAATATGATTTTCTGTGTTCGAGCATATGGGTTGATGCTAATCCACTTTGTTATAGACCACCAGCTGCCTTTACTAGAAGACCATGTTAAACATTTCAAGGGTTTTTATTTCTGTTGAACATAAGGTCATACATTAGAATTAGTGATGAGCAAACTTAAACATGAGGGTTCTTATTCATGTCTGTCACAGGGTCCGGCAACAAAACTGGATTTCAAGATACTGGTTTCTCATTAGGACTTTGTGTAACTCACTTGCACCCATTCCCACATTTTTGCCTCCACATAAAATATTCATTTTGTTCAGGTCTCTCTGGTTTAGGGAGACAGTCATTAAGATTATCAAATGGGAAAGGTAGGGCTCACTCTTGCATAAAAGAAAATTGAGAGAGGAAGAGAGTTGATTAGGGTCTGAGCTTGGCAGAAAGGGGAAGGCGTGTCAGGAGAGGGAGGAGGGTTTTTGCCACACTGCATACCTGTATAATTTTCAAGTCCTATTTACATCGCTTGTGTAATTTATTAAACTGTTTCATGTAGTGCGCATATGTATCATGACTGGAAGTGTTCTTTTTTATTTGCTTGTTATGTGCCCTACAAATCTTACTGTAGTATGCTTTTTCCTGTGTATAGCTCTCATGTTTGAACTTTATGCTGAAAATTTCACCAATAGCTCTATTTTATATTTTCTTATAAATATATTTAACTACAGTTGCTATCTAGCTTGTGTTAGAATTTCCAACTTCACAGGTCCATGGTTTAATAAAAGAATAGGATGCATTATTTCTTGTTTCTGCATGTTAACGAGAAGCGAAATCGTTTCTGTAGGACTGGGAAGCTCTCCACCTGATTCAAAGGTCATGTGGCTGCAGATCCGCAATTGATTGAGCTGTTGCATGAAGCCACACCTGGACTTCAGAATGGTCTAAAATCTGGAGTCTTCCCATAGAGTGGTTCAATTATATCAAATCAAATGCCCAACAAAAGCACTTGTGGAATTGCACTAGTTGGTAATGTTATTTTATTGCTGACAACTTCGATCACTAGGATACCAAAACTTTGACAGATAGTGTGTACACTGTACAGCTGCCATTCTTGGTCATTGGCCACTTGAATCGATGATAGTTTACAGTAAAACTGTTGCCAATTATTTCTAATGTAAACTAACAATTTTTGTGTACTTGATGGGGTTTATATACCGGCATTAGGGAAATAAAAATCTTACTGTATGAGCCAATCAAGTTTCTCATTTCTGCTTTCTAATGCAAGGGCATTTGACTGAAAGCCTATACATACATTTGCAATTGGGTAGAATATAGCTTTTTATTCTTTCAGGAAAGGGCATGGTTCATGGTTTGCAAATCTGAGATAAGGCAGACCTAGAATCATATTATGTACCTGGAATTGTTTTTCCGGCATCCGTACTTGGATCATCCCACTATCAAATCGTCATGTTTATACATTTTTAAGTTATTGATGTGGTAAACTTGAAACTCAAAAATTGGATTTATGTTATATCTTTTATAGATGCAAGTTAAATTTGATTCTCAAAATTCAAATTCATGAATATCTAAGTATTAGCTTTAGGCCTTGATGAGTTAGCATCATAGCTTCAATTTGGCCCAAGATCCTACAACTAGAATGAATGTAGTGGGGGACATTGTTTTTGAAAGGGTTGTAAAAGCAGCTGGTGATGGTGGCTCGTTGTGGTAATAAAATAATAATTACAGTAATTGATGTATGAATATATTAGTATTTTTTAATAAATTTATTCCAAAATAAAAAATAAAAAATAAAAAATATTGTTATTTACTTTTTTTTTTTGCTGAATAATAATATAAATTTTTATTTATAAAAAAATTGAAATAACATGGTTATATAACGTTATTATTCTTGTTATTTAAGTACAGTGCTGTTGTATTTTTTATAATGATTGTTATATAACGTTGTTATTCTATGATGTGGTGTAACAAAAATGAATAGGTTTGAATTTATTAAATAACATCGTATAACAAAAATGGATAAGTTTAAATTTATTTAATAAAGTCGTAGGTTTGAATTTATTAAATAACATCATATAAAAAAAATGAATAAGTTTGATTTATTTAATTAAGTCATATATCGATTCTTACCATTGATGTTATTTTATGTAAGCGAGGTTGGGAAAATTTCCAAGGAGAATAGGCTCCTGCTACTAGCTAGGGAATTAACAATCCAACATCTTATAAACTATGAACTCAAAATTTTACGTTCGATTCACATGCATGTTGAGCATTTTTGAAGTCTGTGAACCGGCTAAGAATATGAGCAGTCGTTGTGTAATTTTCTCCAACCCATACCCAATTTGTCTTCTATCTCATCATTATTCTCCAAGTCAGTTGTGAAAAACAAGAAAATAACTTCATAATTATCAGTTTTTACTTCGTTTTTTGTTTTTTATCTCATAAATTCAGCGTAGGCTTGGACTATTTGTCTTCGAGCTTCGCCAATTGAATAGGGGTATGGCTGGATGGTCGCTTATGACGCTAGCTTTCGTGTCATGGCCTAGTGGAGAACTGGCAACAAACATAGCAAAGGCTACCGGCTTCCAACTACTATAAATATCTTATCCTCCGTTTGTTTCTTGTAAAATAAATCTTATAAAAAGCTTTTTTTGTCAATTTTCAGCTGTGCCTTAGATATACTATGTTAACTATATATTTTCTAATATTTATTAAATGAAAGATTTTTTTTTGTAAACTTGTATAATATAACTAGTGCCTATAAAAAATAGCGAAATATTGAATATATAAAAGATAAATTGTATCTGAGAAATAAAATAACAGCACATGCTTTCGAGTCTTAATTTTTTTGAGTATTTACTTTTTAAAAGGGAAAAAAATTATTGTAAGTGTACATATATTTTTATGACGGAAAAATAGTTTTCCTAATTTGAAAAGTTTTCCAAGTTACACCAATTGTAAGAAAGTTGGAAAGATATTTTCGGAAAAGCATAAATGGAACAATATAACGTATATACCTCCATGCATGATTATAATTGGTTTGATTTGGCCTTAATTCCCTACTAATTAATTGAAAATTGGTTTATTTTGCCTTCCCTACATACTAATTGAAAATTTTGTCCCAAAATGCATTGAGGAACATGATGATATTTGACAATCAAAGTTAAATATATCAATATGGAACCGTACGTGTATTAATTAAATAAATACTTATTTCATCACTTTAAAATTCAAGTTGGAGTCTTGGAGGCAGAAAATGAGAGCCTGGCTCACAGCCAGCCACCAGGCAGACCAGCATTTCGGCATTTGTCCTTCTGCATGCGCGCGTAGCTACTACAACTCTGCAAATTGCGTATTACGTAGAGCCAAAACCAACCAGATGCCAAAAAACATTTGCTTTTCCAAACACTTTCCGTTCTTCTCAAGATCTGGGGACAGACGATAACCTGGTTAAAATGTACAGTAGTATAGTTTATGTTAGTTTTATCCATGTTAATTTTGAATAACAATTCGATCCTTTTCAAATTAAAAAAACAAAACACAAAAGAAGAAAATAAATCAAAAGTTTCAATTTTTTTTTGGTTTTAGTTTGATCCTCTAAAAAACACTTTTAACTCTTTAAGAATGTGTATTTTGTTACCTGAAAATAATATGTAGGTAGAGAGAGGCTTTTAAGTTTGAAAAAGAAAAGAAAATTTTGAAATTAAGAATCCAATTGCAAATTAGTTTTGAGAAACAAGGACTAAATTGAATCATATGAAAAATAAAGGAACATAAAGGTATATAATATAATGGTTCAGATCGAAAATTAAAAGCAGTCTTCCTGGCCCTATCTCTTTAAGGATCAGCGAGGCATAAATACCAAGTAAATTTTTTGAATAAATTATAATAATTCTTGATATATCGGGAAATTAATGATACCATTCAAAAGTCTGAATATATTACATAAATTCTGGGTTTTGAAAGAGGCTTTAATTTGTAGCTTTTTCTTTCACAGAGAATGCTTCTATCAATTTTTAAAAGGAAAATAAGGTAAATATCAGTTGTAACACCAAATTATTGGGATATTATTAATTTTTCACTCAAAAGTATTTTTTATATTAATTTTATGATTAAATTATTTTGATTTTTCATTTAAGAATTTTTGTTAGAATTACTTGAAAAACATATATTTTCCCTATCAAATGAGGCCATTTAATTTACATAGAAATATATATATGAACAAAAAATCTTAATAATAAATGAAAGTCTTTAATTGAGAATATATATCTAAGAATTTGAAAGTAAAACTGATACCAAAATTATTTGATAGTAATATTGGCATTACATTGTGAGGTAATATTTTTGAGATTTGTCCTTAAATATTTCTTGTGATTTCATCGTTTTGGGATGATTATTGTAATTTACACTAAATTATATTGCAATACTATTATTTCTCTTATTAGTAGTATTTGATTTTCCTTTGAAAGGAAAATAAAAGAATAGAAACGAATAGAAAAGAAAAGGTCACTTCCTCAAATTAATTAAACATATTCCAGCTGGAACATGAAACCAGTCGTCACACAATCGATCGCAACACAACAACGCAGCAAAGCCCGAGACGATAAGCGTACATGACACAGTACAAAACCAAAAAAACACCGTTGGTGCCACGAAAATTAATTCCACAAAGTACCAAAGCTGAAAAGATGAGATTATTTATGAGAAAAAACAAAATCCGATAAAAAAAATCACCGTGCATGCCTTCTGTCGTCTTCCCTAACTCAAACATCTTTAAATTACGCGGCACGCCGTTGGTGCATGCATCCCCACCTCTCCACGCCACACCACACCACCTTAATTTGCGTGTCAACCTCTCTCCATCATCCCCACGGCATACTCATTGCTACATGACACCCACACCCACACACCTCCCTCTACTCTCTCTCTCTGTCTCTCTCTATATATATCTCCTATGGTCCTTGCCATTCTCATCAAATACAGATACAGAAAAGAAAGAGATATAGACTCAGCAATAGCCATGTCAAAGCTTATAAAGTCTTCAGTGCCCTTGTTGGTGGTTTTTGTTGTTCTGTCCATGTTTCTTGTGTCAGGAGTGAGTGGTTATAGAGGAAGAATGGTGGGCGGGAGATCGGAGGTGAGTGATGTGAAGACCAACAAGGAGGTCCAGGAGCTGGGGAGGTTCTCCGTGAAGGAGTTCAACAACAACAGGAGCCGGTACGGAAACGGTGGTGGAGTTAGAAAACTGATGTTTTCGGAGGTGGTGGAAGCACAGAAGCAGGTGGTTTCTGGGCTCAAGTATTATTTAAAGATTGCGGCCACCACACAGAATGGAGAGAAGCAGATGTTTGATTCGGAAGTTGTGGTCCGGCCTTGGCTTCGATCCAAGGAGCTGCTTGCCTTTGAGCCTTCAACTCTCGAACTGAGGGTTAGAAAATGAACAACTCTTTAAGGGTTCGGTTTCGTTCGGGTTCGGGTCGGTTTGTGAAATTATAAATTAAGATAATTAAATTTTGGCGGGGTACTATGTTAATTAACTTTAACAATACTCTATTTTGTTTTTGTTTTTGTTTCAGGAGCCTGTAATAACCATGTTTATATGTGTTGATGCACATGTAATCCCTAGCTATGAATAAAATAAATAATTACTATACCCTAATTTGTATGTGAAATTTCCCTGATTGGATATATATATAAAAGATCCTCAGTATTATTCATAACTACATTCATTAAATTTAATTCATTAAATTATTTTATAATAAAAATAATAAAAATTAATTTTTTAATATTTTATGTTCTTTTACTTGATTTGAATTATAATATAGTTTAATATATGTAATAAATGAAATCAAATAATTGAAATTTTGATAAAATTAAGTTTATACAAACAAATTAAACGAACTCAAAAATAAAAGTTTCTTCCCTTTACAAAATTATATCATCTAGGAGTTTTTTTTTTTTTTTTTAATATAGGATCTTCCTTTAAGCTGAATTTCTAAGGGTTCAAAAATACTCTGTTAATCGAAAATCAACAAAATTCTTAAAAAAAGCAGAGGTCAAATCTCTTTAAAAAAGTGTAATTTTTAGTGCCTAGAATAAGCAGTTTGAAGGGAATCTATGTTCAGAATTTCCAAACCCTAGAGAATTCAGTTAAAAATATAATTTTCTTGAAATTGGAATTACATTAATTTGGAGTGCGATATAAGACAAATTTGCTTAAAATCTATAAATTATTAGTCCTTGATGATCGTTCTTATTAAAACATTTTCTTGTAAAATCTTAGAGAAAAACCAGAATACATGAGTGCTAATCCAGCTTATTTCTGATCAAAAATATTGTAGAAGAATTTCAAGCTCATCTTCCTGTCCGTCCATATGTTGCCCCTGTGATCTCCACGTGAGACTAGGGTCAAGTCGACGTGATATATTATGCTCTGCCACTGCCAGTACTGAAGGACAAAATGATCTCTAGACGGGTTCGTTTCTTCCATCTGAGATGCCACGTAGCTCTATCGATCGGTATCGATTCCGACGATTATTCGGCTTGATTATACATACAATGGACGGAAAATGGTGGAGATGATGTTGAAATTGTTGAACCATTACCTCTAGTGTACGTACAAGCTCACAACCAATTAAGCTTGTGTATACGTAATCCTATCTACTAAAAATCACTCTACCAAAATTAAAAAAATCGTAACTTTTGAAAAAGATTTGGTTCTTAATCTCTTTAATTTTGTATTTTGTTTTTGCTTTATTTCTCTTTCAAGTTTCAGTTGTCTAAGTTAAGTGACTTTTTGAGTAATTATTGTTAGATGTGATGAAGCTGTATTTCTGTTTTCCAGATAAACATGAAACCGATGAATCACAAGAGAATGAAGTATAAACCCAATGTCCTAAATAATTCCTCTTCGATCTAATGACCAAACAATGTATACTAGATACCGTGCGTTCTATACTGCTTAAAAAATAAAATAAAACATAACCATATGTAATTTTTAGTTGAAATATGAGAGATCCCATTATTATATATATATCAACATGCCCCCATCGATATTTTTTTTTTTTTTATCTTTCAAAACATCTCAAGTTTAAAGATTTAAACTAATTCTTCGCTATTCCGTCGAGTTCACAAGACAAAAACGACTATTCGGATAGTTTTTTATATATATATAAAGACTTGAATTCAAGACTACTTACTTAAGCAATTGGAGTTCCTTCCACTCAAGTCAATCATTTTGATTTTTTTTTTATAGCTTTTATAAGGAAGGTTAATTCCAAATTCCACGAACTATCAACTAATGGAAACTAAACCATTAATGTTTTGATTTTTTCGATTTTGGTATTTGATATCTCAAACTATATATATATATATAATTTTAACTATTTTGTTAGCTACTTTTAGGGTTGTGTCCAACTAATATAACTATGGCAAACAAGTAGAAGCATGTGATTCAATCATTTAACAACAACAAAAATGAAAACTATTTATTTTAGCATAAATTAAAATTAATTTAAAAATATAAAGAAAAAGCAAATTAAACAAAGAAAAAAAAACCTCACAAATTTCATCCTTTCTCACTATAACCTACAACTTGTGAGTCCGAATAAAAACTTGAATGTTTATCAAATTTTCTTAAAAAATACATTGAATAAGGGTAAATAATAAATTAGAACTTCTCCTTATTGTGGTAGTCAGTTTAATCCTCTGCTAACAAGTATTATTACTTTTAGGGTTTGTCGGCTTGCATCCGTTCTCGAGCTGATCAATGTGGTAAAGCTGGCGAAAGTTAATGGGAATCAGAAATTTCTTAGCTCCCTTAATAAGCTTGCTCACAACTTAGCTCAATTAGCTAAGATGGATACTCCAGATCATAGATCATTAAGGAGGACGTTCCACTTCCACCCCAGCGCGTGCTTTTTTTTTTCTTGAGTAATGAAAGTATTCTTTTCAATAAAAAAATAAAAAAAATGAGAACCAAAATTTTCTTGATAGTATTCAAGTTCCATATTTCATTTCTGACCGCTATTATTATTATTATTATTATTATTATTATTTTGTAGGAAACAGAAACAATACCCTGGTCGATATATTACATAACGTGAAAAGATATAAGAAAGAGATAAATTAGCCTAGTCTAACAGTTTGGAAGAACAAAGAAACCTAAACTCCTGTAAAATTTCAGAAAAGTTCCCAAAAAACTAACTATCTAAAAACATATAAAAATACCTACTCAACCTAATGAAAAAGAACATCAACTGAATCATCCTTCTTAGGTCGATAATTATGGAGGCCCAATTTGTCATTTGAAATTGTAGCTTTACAGGAAGCAGGCAAATCCATAATTGAGAACATTAATTTAGAAGAAGAATGTTGAAAAGCTCAATCAACTAGTCTATTTGCCGCCATGTTACCTGCTCTGTAAATGTGCTGGAGAATCGTGTCTTGATGAATGAATTCCTTACATTGCCTCATGATATATGTTAACTGCCAAGTACATGTGCTAGTGGCAGATAGGCAACCCAAAACCAAGGCCGAATCCACTTCTACAGTCTCAACTGTGAAGGAAAATTCTGTGTAAAGTTTCAGTCCCTCTAGTAATGCTAAAGCTTCACCTTTGGTATTAATTCCCACACCATAGCAAGTAGAAAAGGCCAAAACGAGATTACCCCTCTCATCCCTTAAAATACCTCCCCCACAACAAATATTATCCCTAGAAGCACCATCTGTATTTAATTTAAGTTTACCTAATGGAGGGAAACACCACCTAATCCAGCAACCTCTATTCTGTATCAAATGTTGTTCCTTTATTCCCAAAGTCAGAAGGCATAATTTATCATGAAAGCCTCCACTAGTAGATGGATGAAACAGAGAGGATAGTTCAATAAGCCACAAACTTACCTTTCACTTAATAGCTTGTACAGACATGGTTATGTTTTCAAATATTGATCTGTTTCTTGCAATCCAAAGCTCCCATATGATGCTGTTAAAAACTATCATGCAGGCAAACTGCTTATGAGTCCGAGGTTTTCATTTTATCAGCCACCATGTAGACAGTTGTGTCATGTTATTTGCTTCAGAGCCTGAGTTTAGAATCTGTCCAAAATACTGCCAAACCTCATTTGCTATTTCTCCATGGATGAAGCGGTGTGACACCGTTTCTTCTTTTGGAGTGTAATAGAATTAACAGTTGGAAACTAGTTGAATGCCACAAGCTTTATTGTTACATTCCAGAACAATGGCATTGTGAAGGACTTTCTAGACTAGAACATTGATTTTTCTTAGTATCCAAGCATTCCATAGGCTTCTCCACCACTCAAATTTTGGAGCAGTGACCCTTGTTTCTTTGTGACATTGTTTGGCGGAGAATTTTCCTGACTTGATTCCAGTATACATCAGCTTATCTTCTTCATTAACATCAAGTTGTACCTTATCGAACTCTGATCGCATCAGCTGGGGCAGTAACATATAAATGGACATGTCCTACTTAGCTTGTTGAATCGTGATTTGCATGTTACCATCTGGTTGTGGGAATTCCAATAACGACCATTTATCTCTCCAAAGGGATATTTTGCCTACCCCTACTTTCCAAATGGAGTGATACAGCAAGTAACATATCTGAGGTAATAGAGTTTTTCATACTAACGGTCCCTTGCGTCCGTTAGCCTGAGTTGACATGTAAAACTCTCCATGCTTGACCCTTATAAAATAGCTCCATAGAGACGAGCTTGTTAGGAATGTCAACGCTAATTTTCCTTTTATAGCTCCCGTCACCTCATTAAGATTTTTAATGGCCAGCCCTCCCTCTTGTACAGGTAGTGAAATAACATTCCAATTAAGATGCCTACTTTCTCCACTGCTGCTCCAAAAGAGATTAGAGATATGACCTTGCATTCTAGACATCATTGTTTTTGGAATTGGAAGGACCCCATTGTGTATATAGGAATGGAGGATAATACTTGGGAATGCCTTAATAAAGTTTAGGATACATTTCTTGGTGCTACATCTTTTTTCTACTCTTCTTATTCTCAATTCTATGAAAGTTTAGGATCAATTTCTATAATTCACATAAGTTCATGGGCGGAACCATGTTGAATGGTGGAAGCTATACGTGGCAGCCAAACTTTAGAACAATTTAGGAGATGTTCAGATGTAGAGAATAGTTTCCATTTTTTATCTCTAATTTTCTTTCCATTTTTCCTTTTTCACTTTTTGTAGAGTATAGAAAATGTGTTCATTTGATGAATTTGAAAAACAAAAATTAAAAAAACATGTCCAAACCAAAAAAAAAAGAAAAAAAAAGAAAATATTTATAAATTTTTAGTTACATATTTGATTATTTATGTAACTTCTAATGATATTTTTTTTTCTTTTAATATCACCTTAATTAATTTTAATATATTTTCATGTAACTGATTACATGGACGAGCAAGTTGATATTGTCAATAACATGGTATCATTTATTATTATTATTATCAACATAAAAAAAATTGAAAGTACAATAAAAGAGATTAGTATGAATTGTCGATTTTAAAAATATAAAAAAAAGACAAACTCTTATATTAATAAAAACTACTTTAGAAAATTATATAGATAATAAAATGATTTTTTTTTTTTTTTTTTTACCTAAAAGAAAAGATAGAAACACATGTTTTTCATTAAAAAAAAAAAACATGAAGAAAAACTTAATAGTAGAAACTTGAAGAACATAACAAAACGTATTTTCTAATTGTCCAAGTGAAGAACACAAAGCAGGACAGAGTGAATCTCTAAATATGTACACGACCTTATGCTTTGGTCCTAAAATTTTGAAAATTTCTTAATGATACCCTTCGATTTAAACTAACATTCATACGTACATTAGCCATAGTTGCTTTCTAAAATCTCTCCAATTTGTCTAACCAATTAGAATGGATTTAGTTTCAAGCACTCATGTATGTTCTAGAATGAAGAGTAATTCATATCAAGATGAACAAAGCAATAAACACCATAGCATGACGATTTACGGAAAAGTTTCTAAGTTTATTATAAGCGTCCCACTTGGGACTCAGTATCCTGAATTTAACAATTGACCAGCGGAAACTCCACGAGTCATTGTCATTAACTACTTATCACCAAGAAGCGCACCCATGATCAAGGGGAGGGCATCCAAGAAGCTGCAAACCCTTGCTATCTATGGCCATTGGCATTAGATCCTGATTTGCTGCTATCTGCATTTCCATACCAACCACGATACACAAGAAAAACAGTCAACAACAGGCACAATGCCGCCATAACAACAGACTTAAATAGATTAAGGGTTAGCTGATTT
Organism: Dovyalis caffra; assembly: GCA_963924115.1. Taxonomy (NCBI): domain Eukaryota; kingdom Viridiplantae; phylum Streptophyta; class Magnoliopsida; order Malpighiales; family Salicaceae; genus Dovyalis; species Dovyalis caffra. The sequence continues at coordinate 25,042,157 of CAWUPB010001173.1, forward strand.
ACAGTTCAATGTGCTTGCTCTGATGACTTACTCATCTTCGCGAATATGTTGCTATAAAATTTTGCATCCTTCTTGTTGTACTCTCTCACTTTATCCTTGAGAATTTTGTACTCCAGCTTCACATCCCTGTTATGAGGGGAAAAAAAAAGAAGAGGAAAATAAAATAAAATAAAAAGCAAGTCAAGATCGATCACTTTCCAGCTAATAAACCATAACCTCAATTGCAGATAAAAATTGCACCCTATTGTTAGGGTCAATCTATTGTCAGGGTAAACCTCGAGTGGTAACTCACCTATTGTCAGGGTCAATCTCAAGTGCCTTTTTAATGTCCATCTCTGCCAGGTCCAAATCAACTAGTTGCATATATGCTTGTGCCCTCCTATACAAGGCTTTCACATTTTTACTATCAAGTTCCAACACCTGCATAAACAAATCTCTTCAAAAGTTAGCATGTATCCTCAGACAATTATCAAAAAATCAAAATTATTGTGAATGTTGAGAAAGAATGGAACCTTGGTACAAAGCTTCTCAGCTTCCTTGTAGTCCTTGAGCTTCAGCTTGCAAGCTGCATTATTTAGCTTGCAGGAAATTTTCAGTACCTTTGATTGCTGCTTCTCCTCGTCAGTGAAAGATGTGTCATACTCGATAAAGTTCGCTGCCTGTCGCATCATCAATTAACATTTTGTCAATGTTTTCATTGCCATCAGACACAACCTACATGTGATTTTCTTAGCAACAACTGGTTGCTCTCATATACCTTCTCATATCTTCTCGAGGCTCTTTCATATTTGCCAGCCTTGAACAATGCATTCCCTTCTTCTTTCTTCTTCCCAGCAGCTTCAATCTTCTCTTGCGTATTCATATCCCATGATTCCTTTTCCTGCATCAATCCATTCACAATTAGTTAGATCACCACCAAGGCATCAATTTTTGAAAATCAACCACATTAAAGAAATCAGATATGCTACACCCACCTTGGTGAAAGAGATCATCTCAACTTCATAGTACACAGTTGCATTGGCAGGAACAGATGCCAAGTCTTGTTGAGATTCAGATGTGCCGAAAGCATATTCTGGCTGAATTGTCACCAGTGCAAGTTCTCCTTTCTTCATAGTCTTTACAGCTCTATCTAGTCCATCAATGACTTGCTCTGCATGGGAAGCCATTGCAAATAGCAGTTAGTATTAGAGAAAGACTATCAAATTAAAAAAAACTTCACAAATGTAGAGGCAAAAAAAGTAAAGCCATTCAAATTATATTACCTTCATCTAGTTTGAACTCAAATGGTGGCTCCTCCTCATGGCCCTTCTTCATAAATATAGTCCCATCTTGCAGCTTCCCAATTAATTTCACTGATCAGGGACAACAACAAAGATTGTAAGATACATATTAGAAAAAACAAGTTGATCCACAACCATTCAGTCATAAAATATTATGGTAAATGTTATTACCTTGGACAACAGTCCCATCATTTGGTCGTTCATAACCGTCTCCCTCCTTCAGGATCTTTTTCATGACCTTCTTGTCCTCGGTAACATCAGACACAGTCTTCCAGGAAAGCAGCTCAAGCATTATCGCAAGCGTAGCATTTGGAGGAACGGCACCTTCATCACCTAATGCTGGCCTGCCGTTCTCTCCAAACCCATCTGCAAAAAGAAACAGACCTTTAATATTTATCATAGCATCCAACTGAATGACAAATCAAAAAAGTGATTGAGCTTACATTGTGGTTTCACCGTCAGTAACACTTTCTCCCCTTTTTTCATTGTTTTCACAGCTTTTGCCAAGGCAGGACAGAAATAGCCTACACAAGGAGATATGAAAATAAACTTTCTGCAAGAATAAAATCAGTTCAGTGTAACAAATTAAAAAGATCCTACTGAGCGAGGAGACAAACCATCTCCAACAATGAATTCAACTCCATCAGACTTTGAGACAACTGTGCCATCTTCAAGCCGCGCTTCATACTTAACTGCAATAAACCATAAAATATCATAAGGAAACAATGAAAAAACCCACCACGCTTTACAGACATAAGAGTGCCGGCAAGTAATTAGCATACCAAATACTTCATCAAGATCTTTGGGATTATCCCATTTTTCTCCCTCAACAATAATTTTCTTAAAGATTCCTCCATCTTTGCATATGTCTTTCACACTTGTCCAAGATAGCAACTCCACATCGAACTGAAGAGTAGCATTGGGAGGAATAGTTGGGGATGATCCAGATTCACCATAGGCCAACTCTGGAGGAATAGTGAAAACAGCATTCTCACCCTTTTTCATAGTCTTGATGCCCTCATCCCATCCCTTAATTACTTGCCCTGAGATGAACACAGTCATTCTATAAAACAGCACAAGGCAAGCAATAAATTTAATAAAATAGAAAACATGAACAAAAGCAAAATTATATCATTTATCCTAATTGTTGTTAAAGATAATAATCTCCAACAACACGGACCAGTCATTCTAGCACTCTGGCACCAGAAGTAAGCTAAACCATCAAGATTTATATAATTCCACCATAGCAAAATATTTAATGCTGTCCAAACCTTTCCCGCATTGATCCTAAAAGTTCCTAGCATCCTTTCTTGAGGTGAAACTTATTAGCGTATTAACTTCCAACGCATTGCAAGGATTCATTTCGGGAGCATTTTGGAGAAAGGAAAAAGGAACAAAGAAGGAAATTTTTTTATTGATATCAAACATGATAAATACCTAAATCCCATTAAAAATCCTCCTTTACAGAGAAAAAAAAATTAAAAAATATTCCTGTCGCTTCAAAACGGAAATCGACAGAAATTCTACACTGGACTACAAACTTAACATAACAGGCAGACAGGAGATACATTAATCAAAGAAATCAACCAATTGATCCATGGAAGAAAAATAAAAAATAAAAACAGAGAAGTAAATAGCATATTGCAGTGATTAATCAGTCGAATACCTTGGCCAAGCTTGAACTTAAATGGAGTCCCTCTTTCACGGCTTGAATCAAACTGGGTTCCATCAAGTAAAGTTCCAGTGTAGTGCACTGCAAATCAAGCAAAAGAGTTACTACTACGTATATAATCAAATAACAAATCCATCAATTAATCGGCAGTAGCTAGGTAGGTACCTTCAACCTCATCACCAATACTGGGGGTCTCCCATCCTTCACCTTCCTTAACAAGCTTCTTTTTCAGCCCATTTTTGCCAATCTCCTTCTCTTCACCGACCTTGATAACATCTTCCTCTAGGTCCGGCATACCCATGTCCATTTCATCTTCTAATCCCATGTTGTTGCTTCCAGTTGGGTACTCAAAACCTTCCTCCATCTATCTGATCTCAGACGGCAGACAGCAGACAACAGACAGAAACGGATGGAAATTAATAGGGTTTCAGATTTTGAAGCAAAGCAAGAATGAAATTGTTTGTTTGTTTTGGTCTATATAACCGGGTCGGTTCTTTTTAAATACAGGTATCCAAACCGATCACTATGTTTAGAGAGCTGAGGGGCGGCTGAAGGGTTAGGGAAGAAGTAGGGTTTGGTTAGGATAGCATTTATATCAAGGAACATGCGGCTCGGGTCGGTTTTCTGGTTTCTTAAACTTTGACCCGACAACGACCCTAAATTTCTATTCGTTTGTTTTCTTACATCCGACCCATTGCCCCATGCCAGTAATATCTCGTTGTCTCCAATTTGCGGGTCGAGTCACGGAGTCAGGTCGGGTGGCGTGGATAATGCAGATACATCGATTTTCATGACCCGTGTTGGTTAGTGCATGAAAACACAATTATTATTTCCCACATTCGCATTTAGATTAGGTTCTGTTTATTATTATTTTATTTTATTTTATTTTCACAATAAGAATAGTTTCATCACCCAAATTCATACCAAAATTCAACACAACAAAATTAAAGGAACTAATATTTAAATGGAGTGTTGAATACAAAAACATTAACAATTGATAATTAATTATAAAATTAAGAGATTTGAGGTGTTTAATGTTCATATGAATAATAACTTATTGTTCATCCATAAACATTCTACGATTTACCTATATTTATTTATATCCCATTAAATATAATATTTTTATCATTTTGAAGCTTTCTTGTTACATTTAAGATTTCATATTTGGAAAATATTATACTTACATTTCTAATTTTATAAATTTTTTTATTTCAATTCTTAATTTCATTTGTAGCATGAATTAGCCTTAAATAAAATTATAAGAGAAAAAGGAAGAGAGAGAGAGAGAAAGATGGATAAAGTTGTAATAATATCTATCATGGCTATCATAATCTCTATTATGGTTTTAAATTATTTATTTTAATGAGAAGAATTTATTTATGGTGATATGGAACCATTAAATGATAAGAGAAAATAGATAAAGATCCCAAGATGTATTTTAATTTTTTTTTATTTTGTTTTTGTGTTTTTAGATGCAATGAGAAGACTTTATTAAGGTTACAAATGAGTTTGTTTCAGATGAGTTATTTATTTGGTTTGACTTTTGAGGTGTTTTGGGTAAAAATGGTGGTACATTTGGGCTGGAAAGGCTAAAACTTGGTGGCCTCGATTTTCCAACAAATTTTTATTATCGGAAAGTTACAGGGCGAACTACACGTAATCCACTGTGCATGATGCAGGCGACCTGTCGATTTCTCCCATTATTATTATTATTTTTATTTTTAATAAAAGGTTAGCTGGCGCATGTCCAACCTATCGGGGCCCAGGTTTGGCTCTTTCGGCCTACGGGCTGGCCTAGATTGCATTTTTTTTTCTAATTTAATTTTAATTGTTTTATTATTCAGTTTTGTGTTAAAGTCATGCGAAAATTGTCATTATGTTTTTAGATTTTCAAACAATTTTGCAGGAAATAAATATTTATGATATATTTTCAAATTTTATCCCTAACAAGTATTTTAAATTATATTATTATTTTAATTTGTTATTTTTTATAAAAATTCTCATCTAATTAATTTTTTTCATTGTTTTTTTTAGAAAATTTTATTTTTTAAAAAATATCTTATTTTTTTCTCTATGTTTAGATTTAAGAATATACTTTTTTGAATATGATATTTTCTCTTTTTTCATACATAAATCAATATAATTTAAATGATCGATTCTTATAATTTTTAAAGAGAGTATTATGATTTCAAAAATGTATTAATCTAAATGCTAAAAGTGTATCGAAGATAATTTATCTTTTTTTGGAAAAAGAATATTTTGAAAATAATTAATTAATAAGTACATGTAAAAAGTGAAAAAAAAAAAACGATAGTAGTTGCTGTGCATTAAAGTCTTGTACCCGTGATAATTTTGAACATGATTTTAATAGTTTTTTTTTAAAAAAAAGTATTGCTCGAGCGTTAAGCCTGCTATAGCTTGTGTAATTTTGTTATATTAGAAGATATTAATAACCAATGAAATTTAGAAAAAAGTATGATATAATGCCTTTTGTGTTTGAAACTTTTACACCTCGTGTTTAAGAAATCTACACAAAAACTTTGAATTTTAAATAAAAACATTAACATTGCAATTCGTACAATAATTTTGTTATTCATTACTTTTTACAATGTGCTGCCCATAAGACATACAACAAACTAATACTATAATAAAGAAAACAATTGTTTTTAGAACTTCCAAATAATTAGTAAAAATGAAAATTTATATTCCAATTTCTATAAATTCACCAACTTGTATTCAAATCCCGAGTTATCATGCAACCTAGGCAATATATATATATATATATATATATAAAGCAATATACCTTGCCTTTCGCTTTCAAATTGTTGGCCAAACTCTCTCTCTTCTTTTTCTTTTTCTTTTTCTTTTTGGTCTTGTTTTGTGTCTGCCAATCTCAATACAAAAGCCAAAAAGTATTGGCTTTTATACTCGGTCCCTTTAACATGACTTTAAGGCTTTAAAAGCCTTTATCTCTCTCTCTCTCTCTCTTAATATAAGTATAGTTTAGGTACTCCCCTTTTACTTTACCTCACCTTTGTTTCCTCCCTCAATTTGTTCCCAAACAGAGTTTAAGGATGTAATCTTAAAATATGTCAAAACTTTAGGGATGACATTGCAACTGCCTTCCACTCGAAACAAAAAACATAAAAAAGAAATTCCAAAATTTGATTAATTTATTCACCTGGCGCTCAAATTTGAAATTGAGTCACTAACGTCTCCTCTCTGATCTCTCTCCGCACCATGTTGTTCGCCGATTCACAAGATCCCTACGACGATCTCGACCCCATAGAAGAAGAAGAAATACAATCACCAGCTCCAGCTCCACCTTCACATCCTCTAATACAGCAATGCTGCTCACAAGGTCACAGATCCACCCTCTGTCTCCAAACAGAACGAGGAGGAGGCGGCGGAGGAGGAGGCTCAATCTGCCTTCACTGCTTCTCTAACCTCATAACCAACCCTAACGCTCCCACTTTTCACGTCTCCTATGCTCTCTCCCAACTCTCCTTTGCTCTCTCTCAGCCTCAATTCCTCCATTCTCTCCTCTCTTTCCATCCCCACTTCCTTATCTCCCCTCTCCTTCGCTCCCTCTCTCTCTTCAACGATGATTCAATCGCTCGCCACCTCGTCTCTCTAATCACCACTCTCTCTAACTCTTCCTCTTCGATTTGCGGTGAGTTTGTTACCAGACTTGCCGATCACATCTCCTCCTCTGCTGCCTTGGCATGGACCCTGAATCAAGTTTATCTGGTATTACTATTCTAAATAATTAATTGATCTCCCATTCTTATTCAATTCTTCCTTTTTTTAAAAAAAATAATTTAATCAATAACCAAGCGAAACTGCAGCTTCACTGCTTTGGAATTTTGCTCTTGAACTGTGAAACAAGCAGCAGCAATCCTTATGTTCATATCAGAGACGAAGATGCTCTTTTATCCAATCTTGTTACTGCTCTTCAATTGCCAAGGTATGGTACGGTATGTTATTTCTTTTCTAACAAAACAAGTTTCAAACATTAATTTATATTTTACTTGAATTTTACACAGCGAGGAAATGAGGGGAGAGATTCTGTTTGTATTATACAAACTTTGTGTCATCCAATGTGTGGGTAGTGATGATGGAACTGATTCTCTCTTAGCTTACTGTCCTAAGCTCTTGAATCTGTCATTGGAGGCCCTCTTGAAGACGCACAACGATACGGTCCGCTTCAATTGCCTAGGTTTGTGACTGAGTTTTCAGATTGATCTTTTTGTTATTGTTATCTTCTATAAATTAATAAAATCTTCTCGTTCAGCGCTTTTGATAGTTCTTGCTCGAAAAGGGTGTTTCGAGAGCGCATATACAAATGGCATTAGCAGCATCAGTTCCAACGATGCTGATAGCTTCATGCAGACAACAGAAGACGAAGCTGATGAAACTCCTCTGAATGTCTTGTTTGCTGAGGCTATTAAAGGACCTTTGCTTTCATCAGATAGGCAAATTCAAACCAACACTCTAGATCTCATTTTTCACTATTTGTCATGCGAAAGTTGTGTTTCGGCCAAACAGATTCAACTTTTGGTGGACGAAAACATTGCGGACTACGTATTTGAAATACTGAGGCTGTCAGGTGGGTATCAGTAAACTCACTTTATTGGAAATAAAAATCATGTGTTACAACTTGAGTTCATTGTGATTGCTAGAAGAACTTGATTTTCAGAATATATTTTTTTCAAGTGTGTGCTTAATCTTCTCTTTACCTATATTTTTGTTCTCTTTCTGGCATGGTCCAATAGCTTCAGTCAAGCTAACATGACAAAGAATTATTCCTCAGGGCCATGTTTCTCTTTTTAATGTCAAATGTTAAGTTCTTTGCAAACTAGAGTTACCGAGCTAATGAATTTCTTCTATCAATGGACAGAATGTAAAGATCCAGTTGTCAACTCTTGCCTTATGGTTCTTAATCTTTTGTCAATTGCTGAGAAAGGCTTCACAGAAAGGCTTGTTGTTGGATTCTCAACTTTGATTCCAGTACTGCGTTATGTTGCTGAAGTTCCTTTTCATCCTGTTCAACATCAGACACTGACACTCGTGTGGAAAGGCATTTCTGATTGCCCTGGAATAGGATCGGTTTCCCAAATTGAGGAGCTAGTTCTTGCTTTGACAAGGATGTTTAAGGGGCATAATGATGGGGATATGGGTATGCCTGCGGAGACATTCATAATGGCGTGCTCAATTTTTGTACCTCTTCTGAAGTCTCCATCTTTCAATGGGACTTCTAATCTGGTAACATCACTTCAAGAAACAATAACTCATGCTATTGTGGCTTGTCTAAGTATCTCTGAGAAAGATCGCAATCAATTTTTGCATGCTTTATACCTTCTTAAAGAGGCATATGGCTATAGCCCTGAAGAGGTATCCATAAATGACTCCAGTATCATGGAACTGCGAAGCTGTGTTGTAGATATATGCACGTCACACTTATTACCTTGGATTGTGACGGCTATTAATGAAGTGGATGAGGACATCGTCCTTGGTATATTGGAAACTTTTCACTTCATACTGCTCCAGAATTTTGATATGCAAACCCCACAATTTGCAAAAATACTGGTTTCATCCTCTTGGTTCAGTTTTTCATTTGAATGTCTAGGACTATTTCCGACAGAAGAGATGAAATGGAGGGTATATCAAATGCTCAGTTCACTTGTAGAGATTCTTCTGGGAAATGATGTTGGGCAACCGATTAGAGAGACCGCTTCAAATCTTCCTACAGATCCTATTGATTTGCTTTTTCTTCTTGGGCAGAAGAGCTCCAAAAATACATTGCTGACTTCATGTCAATGTGCAGTTTTGTTGATTTTGTATACGAGCTCTTTATATGATGATAGGTAATTGAGCTCCCGATCCCTCATCTCCAGTAGTTCTATTCGCTTTCAATATGCAGTGCGTAACCACTTCACTGTTATATTTCATTTATTACCCATCTGTCTTTGTGTTTTTGGTATCTTATTCCTCAGGCTTGCAGATGAGAAGTCCATGTTAGCTTCTCTGGAACAGTACATTCTTGTTAACAGCGGTGATTTCTTATGTGGGGTCATTGATACGTGGACAATGATGCCATTGGTAAATCTTTATGGCCTATATCGTGGTGTTGCCAAGATGAACTACCAAATTCCCTACAGTCCTGAAGCAGAGAGGATCTTTTTTCATCTCCTGAAAGAAACTGAATGGGATTTGCCTTCTTCAAAAATTCACCTGGGGTCACTGAAATGGTTGTTTCAACAAGAGAAGATCAGCAAGCCATTATCCTACCAAATCCTTAAATTCTGCCGAGGCAATAGCTCAAACGGAACCCAGATCATTGTCAATAGGGAAAATAGTCAAATTATGAACTTGCAATTGATCGCAGAGATGGCATCATCAACAGATAATTATGTGGCGAGACTTTTAGTATGTTTATTGATACAGCTTGTAGAGGAGGAAAGCCATGAGCATGACATTCTGTTAGTAGTAAATCTCATAGCAATGGTCACTAACATCTCGCCATCAGCATCCGACCAACTATGTTTGCATGGCATAGCCAAAGCAATTAGAACTCTTTATCACAATTCAAGTCATTGTTCTTCCTCACAGTTATCCATGGCCATGACATATTTAATGTTTAATATTCTGCGATCAGTGCATCCTGAAGCACTGTGCGATGATGAAGCTTGGCTTGCAGTGACTGTGAAGGTGCTATCTCAACTTAGCCTCATTTAAGTATGCTTACAATTCCAGGGAACTAATTGGGTTCTTAGCTTGTTTTGTAGTTGATGGACAGCCTCATCCCCACAGTGAGTGTGAAATGTTGGTCTGATGGAGGGCTACGAGTAGTTGCCATTTTTACCTTGATTTTGCACCAATCCACCGCCAAAGTACTTTTAGAAGCTTCAAAAACTATATTTTTCAGTACTTCTCTGGCGTCTATGATCAACAACATGATCCATGAAGCCTGTTCAAAAGGACCTGCTTTGCTTGATTATGATGAGGAAACAAGCACTGGAGAAAATCTGATATTCGCACTTTTACTTTTCTATTTCTCTTTAAGAAGGTAACTACTCTATCAAGTATGACTTAAAGATTGCCCGCTGTGATTCTAACTTCCTTTTGTTTCAGCATACATGCTGTTCTCCCTGGGACTATGGACTGGCATAACTTATTCAATCCTTCAAATAGGATGCAGCCACTTTCCATGATCAGCATCCACTGGGATGACTTGTGCAGGCTGTTGCATTTTGGGTCTCCTCCAATCAAGTTTGTAGCTTCATATTGCCTGTTAGAGGTCGTCACAAGATTATCAGAACAAAGAAACACAAAACATGAGGAATTAAAAATCTCCATGGGTTATTTAATGTCCATTATGGTGATATTAAAAGGACAAGTATTTAACAGTGACATCAGAGTGTCTACAAACTGCAGCCTCTGCCTATCAATGATTTTAGGATGGGATCAGATGGACATGAAAGAGGCAAGAGTTATTCCAAAGGATACTTGGTTGAGGCTGATAGTAGAAGAGCTGGCAATATCTTTGGCAGCTCCATCGTTAGCTTCAAAATCTTTCATTAATCATCACAAGCCTGCTGTACATATAGCTGTTGCATTGCTAAAGCTTCAAAAATCTCCTGAGTGGATGAGCACCGTGTTTGATGATCCTTGCATTTCTGGAATCATTAAAAACCTTGAAGCCAGCAATATTAGCGCTGAGATGGTGCATTTATTTCGAGAGCTACTAAACTCCAAGTTCTTAAAGGATGAGCAAATTGCTGCTTTAAATCGGATACTTCAGGTATCAACTCTTCTGTTCCCTTGGTTTTCCTTAGGCTGCCATAAAGGGCTCCAGTGATATGTATTAGAGTAAAAGTGAAGCAATTATTTTTCCCAATTATGGCTAATAATATTTGAAGAACAATGATTAGGCATGATATTTTTCAGTCTGCAATAGTTCCGTAGTGGTAAGAGATGGTACTACTGATTATGTTCAATTAAGGGAAACATGACCACTGCAACAAGTGGAAGAAAATGCACAGTATCTAATTCCATAGTTTTGGCTTTCTTGTTTTTGCAGGAATGCAGGAAACATGTGTACTCAGAAGATTCTCAAAATGACTGCACAGATGAGCAGATACAGAAGAGGAGTATCATCAAAGATGATCTGGGAGAAGTTTGTGAGTATCTCATTCGTGTGATGTCATCTGCAACGTCTCTAGATGTGGATTGTGGAGGTCTACAAAGTTCACAGAGATTGTTAGAAGAAATTGAAATGTTTTTCAAAACTTCGATAGTGGAGGATGATACGTAATGGCCATATATCAACGGTCCTGGCATCGAATATTCAGGTAACCTTTACCTGCTTCACCAATACATACAAAACTGAAATGCATAGAAAGTCTTACATAAGTTGTTAGATATGAACCAGTCGAACAAGTATTTGTATAGCTATATCTAATCGATCTTCTTAGAGCAATGTATAGCAAGCTCTTGGTGTCATATGACTCACCTAGTCTGCATCATTAATGAACTCGAATGGTATAATTGTATAAATATGTTTGCTTTCACCAACAGGTGGTAGGGAATCTTTTACAAGTCCCAGCTCACAATATTGAGTCTGATTCCCAAATTAGTATATCACTCGAAAAATTGTATTGAAGATTGAGATTCGCTGCTTCCTTCTTGTACCGTGTCTCGTGACTGGCTAAACTGTATCGATGCTTGTATTAAAGTAATCATATGAAGGAAATATTGGCATGTATTGATGATTGAGATTCACAGTTCCCCTAGCGATCAAGCGTAAACTTCTGACAAAATTAAAGTTACAGTGAAGGGGAAAACATGAAGCAAATTTATAGAATTCTCATTCACACTTCTTCGAGTGGGGACTTCTAACAATAATAGTTGTTGATGAGGAGTTGGAGGAAATGGCGTCTTGTTACAAAGAGGTAAAAAAAAAACTCCAATGTCTCATCACTGTTCTGTCAGAGATGGCTCCAATTCACAATAATTTTATTTCTGCTGTCGAGACTGTTCAATTCACATTCAAGAAATTGACCCCCCTATAAAGAATGCAACTCTAGGGGGTCTGTTAACCTGGCAAATGCTCCTCTTCCAATGGAAGCTAGCTCTGTACTCTGTAATAGGAGATCATCACCAGTTTTCCCGTCTTTAAGTGAAAATGTTTGCACAAAAAATGGACCGAATTTACACTCGCATGGCATGGATAGGCAGCCAGTAATGACGAAAGCAGTGGAAAATCAAGCAAATAGGCATTGTTTCATGCAGAAAACCATAAGGCCTTTCTGGCACCAAATAATACAAGTACAGCTTTCTACATCATGCTTTCTATACATAGATCAAAGTGATGCGTTCGCTTTTGAACAGAGACTGATGATCTGATCAATGTAATCTTGACGGGCTCGCAAATCTTGATTCTCCGTTTTATTCAACGTGCATGAATTTGAAGCTGTATTTCACTGTACTTTGCTTTAGTCACTAAACTTATGAAATGGACATAAGTCCACCTTTTCTTTTCTCTAGCATTAGGTTCAAGGGAAGAGCAAGCCTCTTCACAGCTCCTGAAGAACCTCCCTTACCAAAAGCAGAGAGAGCCACCGAGCCAGAGGATCAGTGTTCATTTCCACACATCTATAAAGAAGACCCATCTTTCTCCAAGTTTCTAAACTCCCTTTTCAATCAAAACCAATTTCTTCTGCACCAAAAAGAATTCCAAAAGTCAACACAACGTTCTGGTGAGTTAGAGAGCAAGATCCTCAAGCGGGTGAAATCTTTCATCTTCAAATATGCTATCAAGATAATGTTTGCAACGGTTACATTCCAGCAAACCTTTGCATCATCCATCTCCCTAACAACAGCATCCATGCCTCTTCGACTCGAAGGACAAGCATGGGAAAGGAGGTGTAGGCACCAAACAATATCGGTCTGACCAATTCTAGAAGTAAGATCAACAGCCAAGTCATGTAATCTGGAAAACATGTGTTTTGCAATATAAGCCCCAGCTAATTTCCTAGTCAAATCCTCCTTTACTGGAACTTTTGAGTTCCATGCTCATCTTAAAATCTTCTGCATCTTCTTCACAATCCCGAAATTTGCATATGCCTCAAGCATCGAAATCAAAGTCGAAGACTGCAACTTCATCCTTTTGGTTCGCGTAGACTGATATACCCGTTCCATTCTTGTCAGCAACCCAAATTGTGCAACCTCTTGGATAAGCAAATGATAAATATAGCGATCAGGTGAACACACATCCAGCTCCATCTTCTTCATGCACATACCCATCTCATCATACATTCTATACTTCCCATAAGCTTCGATCAAGCCATCATAAGTACAACTTTCGGGACGCAAATTCATTTCTTTCATCCGATTAAGGTAAAACAAAGCATCATCAAACTTGCCATTTCTTGCATGACCATGAATTATTGAATTGCAAACTTTTAAGGAAAGGCGGAGACAGAAACCTTTTCATTTCCATAAATGCAGCAACTGCATCTTCCATTAGACTCTCTTCGCCTAACAACCCTATTATCTTCATAATTGAATTCATTAATTCTTGTTTTCTCCATGCCCCTCCACATATGAAACCCCTGTCCAAACATAACACAACAGAAAGAGGAAAAACAAATTCGATTTTCAGAGAGTACCTTAAGAACCCGATTGGATCTTGCAGAGAGTTTAAGGAATTTGATGACAGCCCAGAAGCGATCTTCGGACCAATCTCCATCCTGGTCACGCAGTTGCAAAGGGTTGTTGTGGTTGCTTTTGAGGTTGTGAATCAAGGACTGGAGCCTCTTGTGTTCATGAAAGCACTCAACAAGAAGTGTTGTGTGTTTGTAGAGTAGTCTTGGCCCTGGGAGATGGCATAGACTGTTGGGTGGCGAAAGCAGAGATAAAGAGGGGTGGTTACTACGGTTTTGTTGTTGTTGTTGAAGAATTTCCATGTTCCCGATAGTGTTAAATAGTTTTGGAAATTGGGGAGTGCCATTTTTAGCTTCTCATTTTCTGTATCCACTTGCTCACTCACTGGTAGAAAACGCGCTTTGCTTTATCGAGCCGGACCTTAGGAGAAGCTTAAAATGCCACTCTTCAATTTGCAAAACATTTTCACGAGGAATTTTATACGAGTGAGCCTGTATTTAATGAATCCAAAAAATCATAAAACTTTTCCGACCAAATAAACCGGAATAGCCACTAACGATTATGTCGGTAAAAAAAAAATCAGATTGAAAATGAAAATCAACCCCATTTGGGCAACTTCTGTAGTTACTAAAGAAAGTGATGATGGTGAGATGCTATTAACGGGTTGGGGTTTTGGTACTTATGATTAGGAATTGTAGGCTATAATTTAGGAGTTGGGTCTGATTTCATGTTTTTTATTTTTTGAAATTTTATTTTTATTTTTAACTATTGTAATATAAAGATATTCTCACAAAAAAATTACTAACATTTTCGAAAATTAGGAAATAAGTGGAAAATGTATGTGAGAGAGGAGGAAATAACTGAACATAGCCCACAAAACCAACAGGCACCTACCAAGTGGGTAATTTACGGATAAGTAATTTTAGGTAAGACGAAGATGGATGGAAAGATTAATAGCGTGGACAAACTTTAATTTGAGGGTGATGATAATTACAATTTTACTTATAATTACAACCATAATTATCAATCATCGATTCCATTAATCTTAATTATTTGTTCTAATTTAGAAAAAAATTATATAGACAAATAATATAAAATATAATAACAATGAAATTTTGTACGCAAAAAATATTCTTAAACTACATGAATTATTAATTTATATTGACACCAACCATATAAGTTATTCCAACATAAAAAAAATCTTAGTATCATGTTAGAAGTTTAAAAGTAAGCCTTTTTAAATCATGAAATTAATAACTAATTACACTGAATCAACGATATAATGATTATTTTTTAATACTTAAATAAAAATTTATATTTTTCTCTTAGTTTGGTTGCTGTTTGATCATTATAAAAACCATAGCCATAACCGTTTTTTTTTTCCTTCTAAATCTTAACCATTTTGTTCAGTTCATGTGCTTAACGATCAATATTATGGTAAAGTATTTCTTTCTACTTTTTTTACCATTATTTTTTACTATGCTAATAATAAATAAATAAATAGTAAAAGAAAGGAGTCGACGTATGTCATTATTTCTTATAGTTAAACAACCGTAAACCCTAATAATTTAAATATAGCATTCATCACCTGTCTCTCTCTGCAACCCAAACACGCACGCACACTATCTCCTTCCTTCTCTGCATTCCCACAACTATTTCCTTTTCTCTCCCTCCCCAGACTAAACCCTAGTTGAAGAGGAACAAGACGACCTATCCTCCAGCTAGGGTTTAGACTTAACCAAAAAAGAAAAAAAGTCTTCAGGATCGATCAATTTCCATCGTTTGATCAGTTGGATTATCACAATAATAACATGGATCTCCCTAGCCTCGCTATTGTCCTACAAGCCGCTCTTAGCCCCAATCCCGATGAACGCAAAGCCGCTGAGCAAAGACTCGATCAGGTCCAAGATTGAGTAGTCAATCAATTCTAGTGTTTCTTGATTAGTTTTGTTACAATCAATTCAGTTATAGTTGAAGATTTTGATTGATTTTTTGTGTTTCTACTACAGTTTCAGTACACCCCCCAGCATCTTGTGAGGTTGCTGCAGATTATTGTGGACAATAATTGCGACATGGCTGTGCGCCAAGTAGCTAGTATTCACTTCAAGAACTTCATTGCTAAGAACTGGGCCCCCCATGAGCCTGGTATGCTATTCTTTTCTGTTAATTATACCAACAGTGTCAAGCTGCTTGTTGTTTTTGGTTAACTGATGATTGTTATTGCTTTGGTTTTGTTATTAATTGCTGTAGATGAGCAACCGAAGATCTCACCTAGTGATAAAGCTATGGTGAGGGATCATATCCTAGTGTTTCTTGTGCAAGTTCCACCTTTGTTGAGGTATAATTGCTTGATTTCTACTGTTGCATTGATGCTTCTGAGTTTTATTTATTGGGAATTTTCTCTCACTCATGAGTTGCAATCTCTTACTTTTGAGTTGTGTTTTGTTGGATAAGTATGATTTTTTTTTTTTAATTTTCCATAATTTGGTTTTGTTTGTAGAATGTGTGTTGGAACTTAGTCGACTACTATAGAGACTTTTCTGATTATGCTTCCTCTAACATTAAACGTCATGTCATGATGTATAGGTTACAGTTGGGTGAGTGCCTTAAAACAATGATCCATGCTGATTACCCTGAGCAGTGGCCGCACCTTCTGGATTGGATTAAGCACAACTTACAAGATCAGCAAGTTTATGGAGCTCTCTTTGTGTTGAGGATTCTTTCTAGAAAATATGAGTAAGGACGTGCTAATTGTTGATATTTTGATTTGCTTCCAAGATAATATGCCAATCACTAAGTTTTTTGACTTTTTCCCAAGTTCTGAACGTGCTTGTGGTTCTCTTTCTTCATTTCATAAATATTTAACCATTGATGTTAGGATCACTGTCCCACTAAAGATAGGAAAGACCTAAATAACTTGCATATGGCATTTGAGCTTGATATAATGACCTAGTTTTGAACAATGGGCCTGTAGTGCCGATGAGACATGTTTATGCAAATTTTTTTGCCTATCTTTGCATGTCAAAAAAAAAAAAAAAAAAAAACCACCATGGTCATGTCTTGGCTGGCAATATAATTGGCCCACATGCCTGTGTTTGTTAGTTAGTTATACTGTGTGGTTTGGTTTTCCCTTATTTCATCAGTAATGCTGCTTATAATCATTAAAAGGAACCTTTGCTGGACAATAAATGGTGGTATGAGAGTCTTGGGACTCTGTTTTTCAGTCCTTGCTTTGGATATTTCCAGTCTGAAGGACTTGCAACAAAACACCAATGTCTACGGATGCTTTGAGCGAGCGGTTGTACTGAGTAGACTTAAGGATTGGAAATTTAGGGTTTGTTTCTGTAAGACTGCTTTCGCACCCATCTTATTCTTCCATGCAATGAACATGTTAATTCTGATTTTGTTGCAAAGCGCAATAAATTGTCTGATTGGTGGAATTCCATTTGCAATAAATATTATGTCAAAATCCTTGTTCACCTTCTTATCTGAGAGATAATGAAATAAACATCCATTCTAATATTACCAGAACTTGTTTTCATAGGTTCAAGTCGGATGAGGAGAGGACACCTGTTTATCGCATTGTTGAGGAGACATTCTCTCATCTTCTCAACATATTCAACAAGCTTGTCCAGATTCCAAATCCTTCTCTGGAAGTAGCAGATTTGATCAAACTTATTTGTAAAATATTCTGGTCATCTATATATGTAAGTTCTGAAATGGCAGTTCAATAACGCACTTATGTAAATTCTGTTTTAGGGATTCCCCGATTAATGTATAGCTATCATGGTGAGCATATTCCAATGTGCCTTTAGGAGTGATGTTTCACATGTTTTTTTTTTTTTTTTTTTTTTTTTTTTTTTTTTGACAATTGACTTGCATTTTGCTCATTTTGAGATATTCTGTAAACCATACTGAGATCCCCTCCATGTTTATCCTTCGGTTCAGCTTATGAAAATTCCGAATTTTGCTCTCCTTTGATGTTTACAGCAGTCTTGTACGTGTTGTAATTTCTACTCATTCAAAATATACTTCAACAACCTAATGCTGTGCTAGGAGGAGTAGACGTAATATGGATATTAGTGTACAAAAACAGCATGCATCTGAAAATTTTTAAGTTTCCATCATATTTATTTGGTCTTACCTACCACTTAAAGCTCGTGCAATACTTTTCTACTCTGGTCTAGGAATAAAGTCATGTTTTTGATCCTATATAATTTCTAGTTCTGGCATCAAGACATTAGGAGGTTGGGGTGCTGTCAATGATACATACATTACTTGTTTGAACTAGGAAAATCACATTTCTGTATGTAGTTTGTTTTCATAGAGAAGTCCTTGGGACACAGCTTATATTTTTGTTGTTATGATTTACAACTTTTAATTTTATGGTCACTGATCACCAGTTGGAGATTCCGAAGCAGCTATTTGATCCAAATGTCTTCAATGCTTGGATGGTTCTTTTCTTAAATGTTTTGGAGAGGCCTGTTCCCGTAGATGGCCAGCCTGTGGACCCTGAGCTTAGGAAGTCATGGGGATGGTGGAAGGTGAAGAAATGGACAGTTCACATCTTGAACAGGCTATATACTCGGTAATGTTTTGATTTTTGGAATAAGTTTAAAGTAGTTGGGAGGAGCATGTCGTTTATAGTGTCTTGGTGATTTAAAACACTTGTAGGTTTGGAGATTTGAAACTTCAAAACCCAGAAAACAAAGCTTTTGCCCAGATGTTTCAAAAGAATTTTGCTGGGAAGATTTTGGAGTGCCACTTGAATATATTGAATGTGATTCGTTCTGGTGGCTATTTACCTGACAGAGTTATCAACCTAATTCTTCAGTACCTAAGTAACAGGTTTGTGCAATATGCTTTCTCACACATACTGCTGTCATATTCTTGTTTGTTCACATTTTACTTCCCATTCTATCTTCCCATTATCATATATATCATCTTCCAGTGTTTTAAACTTTTGATTGGCAGCATTCCAAAGTAATTTGTTTCTTCAAACTATTTGGGGCCTCGAACTTGGTTTGAGACTTTTTGCTGTTGAATAAATCAGTTTGGGATTGAGACTTTTTTTCTCATTGCCTTCCCTAGGGTTTGACTCTCCTTTTTGATGGTATCTCTTTCCTCATGTTTCTACTGAAATGCTCTTATTTCCCCCTTTGTTGTAGTATGGTTACTATGGTAATTCTAAAGTGTTTATCATTTGTTTCATTGCAAGATAAAAGAAACTCAAGCACGTATTCAACAGAAAAATGAATGTGCCTTGGTTTCTAGAACTCATAACTTTTATGCCTTGTATGGTGACAAGTTGTTAATCACAGTTTTATCAATATTATTAGTTGGGTTTGACTGATGGGTGCTCAAGTTAAGAGGTCAGTTATTGTTGGTTTGTGGTAGTTAAATGTTTTAATAATCATACAAGTTTGAATTTTAAACTTTTCATCTGATCACATCACAAATCCAATGCTTAAGACCCTAACTGATGCACTTTTCAGACTTAATTTGAACTACCAATTGCTAGATCCTTAACGAGTGCCCTAAGGGCACCCAGTAGCATTTCCCTTTTTAATTTTGTGTTTTGTTGCACTGTTGCTATGGTGCATTTTTTTAGGCTATTGTTGTGATACTGATTTTTGCTTACATGCAGTATCTCAAAGAATAGCATGTATAATCTACTGCTGCCAAGACTGGATGTCCTTCTCTTTGAGATAGTTTTCCCTCTTATGTGCTTCAATGACAATGATCAAAAGCTCTGGGATGAAGACCCACATGAATATGTGAGAAAGGGTTATGGTGAGCATCAAAATCAGGATCCATTGCTTGAAAGACTTGAGATTCTTCTGCATTATTGTTGGACTTGTGGGAGGCGCTCACCCTGCCATAGAAATGCATTAAACCATTTGGTTACAAAAAGACTTGATTTTCAAATGTACTTTTTTTCTCCAAAAAGTGTTTTGAATAATGTTTTGGAGAATTATTATTTTGTTGCTTTTCAACATGAATTGACAAAACAGCAAAAAATTCCTTCCTTACCAAACACTTTTTTGAACAATTGTGTACCCTTCATAGCCACTGCAGTTTTTTGTCCATAAATTTAAAATTCAACATTTTTCCTTAATAGATCTGTAGGTTTATTCATGCACGATGTGCCTTGTTGCAGATATCATTGAAGATTTGTATAGTCCAAGGACTGCTTCCATGGATTTTGTCAGCGAGTTGGTTAGAAAACGTGGGAAGGAGAACCTTCAAAAGTTCATTCTATTCATTGTGGAAATTTTTAAGAGGTATTTTTCATTTTGAGTTTTGCAATAGATCTAAATATATTTTGGTAATTCAATGGTGCTCTTATTGCTGTTTTCTTTTTCCTAGATATGATGAAGCACCAATGGAATACAAACCCTATCGACAAAAGGATGGTGCACTACTTGCTATTGGAGCACTTTGTGATAAGCTGAAACAAACTGACCCTTACAAATCTGAACTGGAGCGTATGTTAGTGCAACATGTTTTCCCTGAGTTCAGCAGCCCTGTTGGCCACCTTAGAGCAAAGGTTTGTTGCTCTTTAAGTTTTTTGTTTTTTCTTTGGATGCATTTTGCTGTTCTTTGGCATTGTATATTTTAGCTATTTGCTATTGGCTCTAGTACTTTAATGTTAATTGGGTTTTCCAGATAACAAAGCCTATATGTTAGCTTATTAAGAGTACTCTTTTCTTTTATTTTTTTGGTGTGGATATCAGGCTGCATGGGTCGCAGGACAATATGCCCACATTAACTTCTCAGACCAGAACAATTTCCGTAAAGCATTGCACAGTGTTGTTTCTGGGTTGCGTGATCCAGAGCTTCCTGTGCGTGTTGACTCAGTTTTTGCATTGCGAAGCTTTGTTGAAGCCTGCAAAGGTACGAAGCTGCTACACACTCTAGCTCTTCCTATACTTCTCCATCTATTTATCTATCTAAATGGGTATATATATGACACAGATTTAAATGAGATCCGTCCGATTCTTCCTCAACTTCTTGATGGTACGCAGTTATACTCATGTTATTGACGGTTCATTTTGGTTTGTAACATTAATTTCTGAAGTCAGTTAAATAGAGCTGACCCTCTCTATGTTCACAGATCTCTCTTTTTTTTTTCACTGCATTTTTTTTCCCTTTCTTTAACTCTACAGGTTATTAATAGCATAGACCAATTAGCCTTTGCTAAAGAGGTTCTAAAAATGTTGATGTAGCTTATTTCTTTTTCTTCCTCCCATCCAGAGTTCTTCAAACTGATGAATGAGGTAGAGAATGAGGACCTGGTCTTTACTTTGGAAACTATAGTGGACAAATTTGGTGAGGAGATGGCACCTTATGCTCTTGGATTATGCCAGAATTTGGTAATACTCATCAGTTCTGATTAGATGCTATATTGTTGGACATTTGTGTCTGACTGAGACTGACGTTATACCTTTATGTTCAGGCAGCTGCATTTTGGAGATGCATGAATACTGCAGAAGCTGATGACGAAGCTGATGATCCTGGTGCTTTAGCAGCAGTTGGTTGTTTGCGCGCAATAAGCACAATCCTTGAGTCAGTCAGTAGGCTACCTGATCTTTTTGTCCAAGTTGAGCCAACTTTGCTTCCTATAATGCGTAGAATGTTGACAACCGATGGCCAGGGTAAGCTTTTATCTGTTGGCTTGTCTTATCTTGCCTGAATGGCACCCATTGATGACTCTGATGTTTGCTTGGAATATTAGAACTTGCCTGTATTCTTGTGATCTGCTCTAATTAGTACAATTTTAAATTTTTTCTAGTTATTCTGGTTCTGCTTGCCAATCTGGTTGTCTCAGATCCAGTGAGGTTAGTTTGTGATGTGGTTTGAAGGCTAACTGAGGAGTTCTCTTTTTCTAAGGAATTCCTGGTAATCCAGTCTTCTTTCCCGTTGCTCCCTGGGAATGAAACATCTATGCCTTCTAGTGTGTAAATCTGTATTCTCGGGCAGCTTGTCACTTGATTGAAAAAATGCTAAAGCAGGAGCATACAGCGTTCTGCAAACTTAGACTATGCAATTGAATTCTCATCTCTTTTGCTTTTCCTTAAAACTTACATAAGTATTTTACTTTTTATTTTGCCATGTAAAAAATGTTAGTATTAAATTACCTATTGAGGCCCTAACTCTGTTTAAAGCTTAATTGTTTCCAATGGCATGATATTGATTGAGGCTTTTGTTATATTGTTGAAATTCTGAGATTGAAAACTAATTTATATCTTTCTGCAGAGGTGTTTGAAGAAGTTTTGGAAATTGTTTCATATATGACCTTTTTCTCTCCAACAATATCTACGGAAATGTGGTCTCTCTGGCCCTTGATGATAGAAGCATTGGCAGATTGGGCAATTGATTTCTTTCCAAGTATGTATTTAGTTCATTGCTATGATTTCTTCTGCCACTTGTGACATGTTGGCAGCTAATGCTGTCATTGGTATTTCACACCGACATTGTTATGATTTGCTAAATTTATATGGAAATTAATGTTCCTGAACTGCCAATATTATTTAGTAGCTTGAACAAGACCACAAAATTGAGGATCTGTGATTGAATGAATTGAAGTTCGTATATTTTGATGCATTTAATTTTTTTAAAGGCTATATGGCTTTGAAGGACCAGTTTCTTTAGTCCTTGTAACAGTCTTCATGATATTATATTTTGCTGCAGATATTCTGGTTCCCTTGGACAACTATATATCCAGGGGGACTGCACATTTCCTTGCATGCAGGGAACCAGATTACCAACAAAGCCTTTGGAGCATGATTTCATCTGTGAGTTAATTTTATAATCATTAAACACCTTTTTTTTTCTTTTGCTAATTGTGCAATTGAAGCATGAAGAATGAAGAGACTATTTTCTACAATATTATTTTAGTTTATCTATTTATGTTTTATGGTCTTATGTTTTGTTCTTTTGCAGATCATGGCAGATAGAAACTTGGAAGACAGTGACATAGAACCAGCACCAAAGCTTATTGAAGTGGTTTTTCAGAACTGTAAAGGGCAAGTGGATCAGTGGGTTGAGCCATACCTGAGAATCACTGTTGAGCGATTGCGACGAACTGAGAAATCATATTTGAAATGTCTTCTTATGCAAGTAGTAAGGAGCTATAACGTTACTTCACAAATGTTTTGACATAAGACGTTTCCTTTTGAGTGTACTTTACCCTCCAAATTCCATATCTTGTTTCTTTTTTATCTCTAGGATTGGTTATTTCTCAGGATTGATTTTGTCAAGTAGTTTGAAGTTTTGAACTTGCACCTTGTGCAAAGGTTTGAGTAGGTAATCCATATTCCTAACCCTAACTGGGAGCAGACAGGCCTAGAGCATGTGATAGTGGAATAGACTAGTGTTTCACACTAAAATCATTTATAACTAATCCTTTTGGTTGTAATTAGGAATTTTAGGTCTTTATTGGACAACAGGCAGTCTCCAATTTCAGGGTTTGCTTGAAATACTCAAGGAATAAACCCATAATGTTGCTTTGGCTACTCATCCTAGTTGATATTTTACACAAATATTGGAAGCTGGTTTGTCAAGGATTCTCCATGAGATCATGGATATTGTACTTTCATTTATTTTATTGAAGATCCATTTCTTGAGAAATTTGGGATTTCTCAGTGCACTTCATCCTGAGGGCTTTCCAGCCTCTGATCATCTCTTTTACTTTCAAATTATGTTTTTGTGTGTCTGCATGTGTTTTCTGTGACTCAGAATCGGTCTACTATTTCTGGGGACCCATAATTTTCATTTTACAACTTGGACTAGCCCTTCAAACTGATAAACTTATATAGCAAGGCACCTTTTAAAATCCCATGACGACATACATTCCTGATGTTAGGGTAACAGAAGGATTTATTTAGATCTGCCATGTCCTAGTTAATCAATATTCTACAAAGAACATTTTTATTTGTTATTGCAAGTTTTCATATTAGTCAGTTTTGTAGTTAGTCCCATGCTTGGTGGAGTTTACTTATGAATCTTTGCATTAGTTGTTATTACTCGCAAATTTCTTGAGTTGCCTGAAAAGAATGATTTAGTGAGCTGATTAATATTTACATGGGAGGTATTAACTCACTTTTAGAGAGCTATAAGCTGTGTCACAGATATTACACCTTTTTTCTTCCTGTATGAGTCTAATAATTCATCCCACACTCAGAGAGTTATAAACATCCGTGCCACAGATATTACACCTTTTTTTCCTTTTATATGAGCCTATAATA
This sequence comes from Dovyalis caffra, assembly GCA_963924115.1. NCBI lineage: Eukaryota > Viridiplantae > Streptophyta > Magnoliopsida > Malpighiales > Salicaceae > Dovyalis > Dovyalis caffra. Next base: position 25,066,027 of record CAWUPB010001173.1, read on the forward strand.
GGCTATACTGATTTTGTGGCTGAGAATTGGCTTATGCGAGGTTGGAAATTGAAATCTGACATTCTGATTTAGTTGATGTTTTTGTAAAGATGTCTTATTTTGTGGTAAGCTAGTATTTAATGCTTTTGGCAGCTTAACAAGATTATTTGCTTTTTAAGTGGATCTCTTATCTGTCTGTAGCAGGCTACTCATAGTTTTTGAAAGCTTTTTGTTCAAATTTGAATTGAAAATTGTTAAAAGGATCCCTTCTGAATTTTCTGTGCAGGTTGCGGATGCTCTTTACTACAATGCAGCTTTGACCCTCAGCATATTGCACAAACTTGGTGTTGCTACAGAGATCTTTAATCTTTGGTTTCAGATGTTGCAACAAGTGAAAAGGAGTGGTGTACGGGCAAATTTTAAAAGGTAACTTTTCCTATACTTTTCTCTATCCTTGGGCATTATACAAGTTGTAAAGTGGTGGGTTATTTTCCTTCTAATCCATTAAATGGTTTCTATGATTGGTGTATCATGCTAGTGATTTCTGCGGTGCAGGGAACATGATAAGAAAGTTTGTTGTTTGGGATTGACAGCACTACTTGCTCTTCCTGCGGATCAATTACCAGGGGAGGCTCTGGGTCGTGTTTTCAGGGCCACTCTTGATCTCCTTGTTCGATACAAGGATCAACTTGCAGGTCTGACTCTGCCCTTCTCTTCCCCTTCTACTTAGATGTTTCTTCTATAAGTGCGGTACAATATTGGTATACTTACGCACATTACGTATTGGGACAGAAGCTGCAAAGGAGGAAGAAGCAGAAGATCTTGATGATATGGATGGTTTCCAGACTGACGACGAAGATGATGATGGTGATGGTTCTGACAAAGAAATGGGAGTTGATGCTGAGGATGGGGATGAAGCTGACAGCATTAAACTTCACAAGTTAGCTGCACAGGTGAGATCATTTTCTCATAATTTCATCCTTAACAAGAATCCATGGTTTTTTAACCACATATTTTCTTGAATAGGCTGGTGGTATTGGTAGCCTTAATATATACTTTGTTTTTTACTGGATGTGAATATTAAGCATTTGTGTATATGTTTCTTCGATCTTATAAATCCTGCAAGTGTTTAAAAGAGAAATCAAATTATTCTCTGTACCAAGAGAATGCCTTTGTTCTCTATTTTATCCTTTTAAAATGCAGGTCCATGCTGAGAAAGCTGAAGCACCTATTTTATAGCTTTCACTTCCCACATTACCTTTTACATTTCCCCCTCATTTCTTGCATGTTCTCTTTACTACTAAGGGAGGGCACTTAAAAATCAGTGTTGAGTGCTAGGTTGCAATGCAAGTTGATTCTCCTCTGAGCCTGACCCTTTTCAAAGAGGACATGTAGTTTCAATTGTTGGAAAATCTAAAATTTTGAGAAGTCAACAGTCCATTAAAGAGTAAAGCTGTCTGTCACAAATATTCTTTAACCAATGATACACAAATAGTGATAATTAGAAAATGCCCAGAAAGTTCACTAAAATTACAATGTTTGCCATTATGTCTTTTGGTGATTTATTTGTTATGTTTTCTTCGTGATATGTTGCATCACTCTTGGAAAACCAGTAACTGGTTGATGTTATGGCTTCCTTGATATGGAAAAATTTCAAACTGGTGCTTGCTTGCTTGTTTGTTTTATTTTCCTAATCATTTATGTATAACACTGTCCAGTAGCTTGCAAAGTGCTCTGGAGTTTCTCCAGTGCCTGTATCTTTGATAGTCCCTGATGAAGTCAACATATGGAGCCAGCTTCTCTTGATCTGCTTATCCATTTATAGGATATTGCATGAACAAAATGTTGCCGTGGCCCATAAGATGTTCAGACCATGCAATTGATTTCCTTATGCCATTTATATATTTTGTTCCTGTATCTCACAGGTGAACTTCTGTGCTGGGATTGCTAATTTATGTGGGTTATACTATATTGTTTTGTTATGTTATTTGAGAGGCATTGAGCTATCAATTGGTACTCTGGATGGATTTTACATGAGATAGTTGTTTTAAGTTTGTTAACATATCAAACTAATTTTTAAAACCTTGATTTATAGAGAAGCTGAGTTGGTGTTGAAGTTTCACTGAACTATTTGTTTCATGTATTTCCTCAACTCTATTATACTTGTAACACATTCTTGCACATTTTACTCAAATCATTAGCTGCTATGTCTACACCACAGGCAAAATCTATGCGTCCGCATGATGAGTACGATGATGACTCGGATGATGACTATAGTGATGATGAGGAGTTGCAATCACCAATTGATGAGGTGGACCCTTTCATTCTCTTTGTGGACACGATAAAAGGCAAGCAAAACCTCTTTTGCTATATTGCATAAAAAGATTTAAGACCAATTTCTTGGGTGGCATCTAACCAGTAACTTTTGTCATTTTTTTTTCTGCTTAATCAGCCATGCAAGCATTGGATCCATTAAGGTTTCAGAATCTTACACAGACACTTGACTTTCATTTTCAAGCGCTTGCAAATGGTGTTGCCGAACATGCTGAGCAGAGGAGGGTAGCGATTGAAAAAGAAAAATTGGAGAAGGCATCTGCTGTTGGTGCTTCATAATTTAGAGGCTTGGAGACCTTGTGGTCAAACTTGTTCATTGCTGTCCAGTTCATGCATATTGCATTGGAGTCATTGCCAGTCTCATTAAAGCATTTTGCTTAGTTCAATGGTCATGGAGGTCAGTCAGACCTGAAGAATTTTCAGGGTCAAAGTTATTGTGGAGCTTTGCTGTTTGAGTTCCTAATTGGTCTGCAGATTGGGGGATAAGGGGGCTGCGACTTTCTCTGCCATGGGTTCAGGTTAGTCATTGTTTGGTGAGTCTGGTCAATTCTACATCAGAAGAGGCCTGTCTCGGCTAGTTTGTGTTGTTCTCTTTGTTTCTCCTGTTGTATTTTTTTTTTTTTTTGGGGGGGGGGGTTGTGGGGTGAGGAGTGGAGAGGTCCTTTTGTTTCAATCACCTCTATACTCGTACCTCTTTCCGGGGTTGATTTGAGACCCATTGTCCTCTGGGTTTGAAATCAAGAAGCACAACATGCATAGAGTCCATGTCACTGGGATCGGAATCATTTTGGAGAGGTCGACTTTGTAATGATAATTTTTGATAAATGTAGCCAATATTCTTTCTTTTTTTTTTTCACCCTTTCTATTTTTATCCCATTTTGTAACGAGTAGTCTACAAGCATTATGAAACTTTGGTCCGCTTGGTCTTTGGAGTTTTTGGGTTTACTGCAGAGGCTTCCAAGGGTAGCTTGCTGCTGGTTGTAAAACAGTTGATATTCTTTATATAATGTGGTGGGAAGAGATGATTGGTTTGTATACGATGCTCATTTTCATGTTGGTAAACTAGTTTTCTTGTTTGCTGTGGACTTGCATGGTCAGGCTCAGGCAACATTTGTAACACGATTAACATGGGTTTCCTGGTTTGTATCTTGTTGCAAATCTGTGGTTTAAAAGTTGCTGTAGATTGTCATTGAAAATGCTGTTGGCTTGGATAAGTCCCCTGGAAAAATGGCTGCCGGCAGTGTAGGAATTAAGAAAATGGCCTTGCAAGGTAAAGTAGGCATATTGCGTGTAACAGCAAAGTCGACCATTTTCATGGAATCAACCAGAATGTCGCTTGGTAAGGTTGGTGGAGAATAGGCAGCATGTCGCTCCATATCATTTAAAGGTGACTTAATGTCAGTGATTTATGCGATTCCTTGACTAAGGATGGGGAGATTTACGTGTAAGCAAAAACTTGTGTCACTGCGGCTTTGAACAACAAAGAATGGAAGTTGGAATTTTGTTCGAATAATGGAACGAGGATGGACTCTTTCTTTGGCAAAATAGTCCAATGACTCCCGACCTTTTTATTCTGTTTTTAACAGAAGAGGAGTCATTTATTCATAATTGGCAGAATGCTAATGCCTCCACTTTCAAATATTATTGCAAGTTAAAATGGATTCGACTACTCGAGGTGAAGATGAAAGTAGTAATCAATGCTTGTTTCTCACTGGGATGAAGAACTACAAGGGGGAGGCACGATGCGTAGGTAAGAGCATAAGCTAAAGAATCATAAGAAGAAAAGGAGTTCCGGGGAGGCCAGACAAATTTATTAGCGAGTTTCACCTCCGAAAACCTATCTGATGGCTAACACTAATCGTAATGCTTTTTGCACCCTTTGTGAGGTAGATCGATTCTTGAAGTAGATGATTATGACTTAATTAGCTGCACATTCCTTCATCTACAGGGTAGTCTCTGAGATAGAGTTGATAGGTTAGTCTAAGTCTGGTCGTTTTATTTTGTTATTCTTTTCGCTCATCACGTACATGGTTGATGGTTGTTTTAATTATCAAGCTTCCTTCGAATGAAATCGAAATTAAATCCGTAAGTTGAAACTTCGCTTTTGTCACCGAAAAAGGTCAAGTGGGCTAACATAGCTGTAACATGAAAAAGAAAGGCAATTAGCACGACTGCACGAGTCAACACGTAAAAACCACAGCAGGAAACGAGATCTTTAAGGAGTCAACGATGACTCTTATCTCAGAGGACTATGAATTGAAGGGCTAGAAATGATAAAACGTATCACTACTCGACATTTCTTTTTCGTTTTTCTAAATTCTGAGGGTGACTGCTGCTTGGAGAGGAATCTTCTTCATCACCAGCTAACAGAAAGTGACTAATGCCCAAAGATGATCAGCCAAAAGAGCGTCCTCCTTTCTCATTATCATGAAACCATGACGACCCACCCAATAAAAAATCCCTCCTTGATGGATGACAATCTCTGCTGGGATTTGATGTTTGTTGACACTACTGTGTGTGGAAGAAAAAGGTTGGCTGCTGGAATTATTAAGATAATTGAAATTCAGTAATGTGTAAGGTTCAAGACTTCTTCATGTCTTAATGGGTAATGTTTTCTGCGATGGCCCTTTTCCAGTTTCTTCATTCTATTTGTCTGTGGAATCTATTAAAAAAAAAAAAAAAAAAAAAAAGAGGGAAACAGTACTTCAAAATATATTTCTTGAAACCTTAAAAGAGGACAAATGGCCGACTCTCCCAAATCCAGATGTTCTTGAGTCTTTCTTCCTTGGGGAGGTACTTCTCTACGTGCCTGCCTGGAAGTTTCCCATGATACAAACACAAATCCATAGCACAACCATACAAAGGAAAGATAAAAATTGAAGTATATACCATTGCAGATGAAATAAAGCCCTCGTGATTCATTAATACATTCTCTCTCACCTGGATTTGTTCAAAATGTTTGAAAAGTTAATGTCTTCATAAATCAACTTCATTATTATTTACTATTTTTCTTAGTCACATAAACTTTAAACTAAAACCTCGTGAAATTTTTCCAAGAAACAGCAGTCTCTTGGGGAAAAATGTTTAATCAACAGCAAGGACCAAGTTAGGGTAGCCATATTCAATTGACGACGTCAGAAAAACCACTCAAACCCAAAATTTAATTAAGCTAATGGCCGAGGGCGAACCAAAACCCTTGGGGAGCTAATTTAGAAATGTCATACGACTTTTGGGATATTATTGAATATTTGAACATTTTTAGGAGCCTAGTAATTAATTTATAAATGCCAACATGAAAATAATACTCAACTTCAGGGATATATTGAATTTTGAAGAATTTTTGAGGCCTATTACTCTCACAACCATGACCACTCTGCGCCACTGTTGCTTAAAAGTCCTGAATCTTATGAATGATTTTATATTAATTTTTAACATGTTTTATCGAATAAAAACTATAAATTTTAAATTTATATATATTCATATTTTATTTTATGTTGTTAAATTTAAATTAGAAGATAAGAAAACAATAATAGAATTCAAATCCATTTAATTGAATAAAACTCTCTCACCTGCAACTCATGTTTTGATAGTTTTGAGATGTACGATCTATTTTCAATACTTATTGCTCTTCATTTATTTATATTTTTCATGTCTGATTAGTTATGTAACAAACTTCCTCACTTTGCAGCTCATGTTTTGAGGGTGTCACGCATATTTAAACTTCAAAACTTCGTTGGGTTATTACACCTTTTCAAAACTCGTCTACCATGGTGAATTATGATATTTGAGTTTGTATTCCATTTAAAAAATTTAAGTCTTAAGATAGATGATTCATTCTCAACTTTATATGTTTATCTCTACTTACTCATTCATTCCATGTGGATTAGCTCTTGAACAAAAAAAAAAAAAAAAAAAGGTTAAAATCTTACATCAGGTTATGAAAAGTACAATTCTCATGAAGTTCCTAATCCTGAACTGAATGAATTTAACCATACTAATTTTGATATACAAAGATTGGCTTAAAAGGCTGGAAAAAAATATTAATTAATTAGTGACTGCACCAGGAGTTTTTTTTGCATAAAATATTTGAACAAATGAGAAATATTTTACGTACATAAACATTTTACATGAATTTTTTTTTACGTGATGAACAACCATGCACTACAGCTGGACTGACTTTTGACGTATATGTTCCTCCCACTCCTTTGGATTTCCGTTGACACAGTCGAATGTGGTTTAGCTTCAACCTCTTGTGTCGTCCCCATGTCTTATTAAATTAATTAGCTGAATTTATATGTATTTAATTTCTACTTTCTATTTGGCTCAGCTCAACAATCTTGGAATCGTAGCTTCCAATTAATTAAGTATATTTTTTGTTAGAATTGGCTCTTTGCTGGAAAGGATAAGGATGCGATCGTGAATGGTTGGTACAATGGCATACTTCTTGCAGTTATATATCATGCCTTTCTATTCAAAATTATTTTAGGGCCCGAGTTCTCTTTCCAATAGCTTGATTTAATCTTGATGATAGAAGGGGTCCAAATGCTTTTCCCACCAATAGATTAGAGAAACCTTTTTCTTTCAATATACTTTCCTTTTATACCTGCATAATCAATCAATTAATGCTAAAATTTCCTCCCTGAATGATTAAATCATAAGAAATTGAACCATTAGAAGTCCCTTTTGGCCAGACTATCCAATTTTTTATCTAGCCTAATCTTACCATAGACATTAATATTATGTCATTTTGCCACCCTTTTCCTTCCTTTCGACTGGCTGGACGTATTTCGCTATCGAATTTAAGCTTTGAAGTAAAAATGCACGGTATGAAATGAAGCACACGTCGAAGAACCACGTGCACTGAAAATGCTGGGCATCTCCTATGGTGATAGAGGATTGTATGGTTTATGTTTTAGTACTGCTCATTTTACTTTGTGAGCAGATACAGGTGCTTTTTTTTTTCCAAGAGTAATATATATTAACTTAAAAAAAAATCATCTAGCCTTTAAAATTTTTGAATTAATATAATTTTTTAATATGGTAAAAAAAATTTGTTGACTAAACAACAATGAATTTGAATATTTATCATCATCTATGTTTTCTTTTATATTAAAAATAAAAAATTCAGCATAAAATAGTGATAAGATTGTACGAGTTTCATATATATATATATATATATATATATATATATATATAATTTTTTGATATAACATAAGAAAAAAGCACCACCTTTCATAATCTAGATACAAGGATTTCAAGTTTCAACGAATAATTAAGGATTTAAGCCGACAAAATATGACCCATTAATTACACTCCTTCCAAAGAGGAAACTCCTCCTTTTGAGTGTAACCTTCTACCAAAGCATGAGAAAGATATTGATTAAAAAGATACAATTAATGCTAAAATTTTCTCCCTCAATGATTAAATCACAAGAAATTGAATCATTAAAATTAGGCGTGGGCAAACCATAAAACGGTTTGATTTTGTACAATTCAGTTTGGTTTTCGATTAACCAAATTAAGAAAAATAAAAGCCAAAACGGAATCAAAATAAATTTGATAAATTCAGTTTGTAACCAAATTATTTCGGGTTTCGAAATATCTTGGTTTTAACCAAAATATTTTGTTGCAAAAAAAATCATTTTTATTAATTTATTTTTGTGTTTATTAGCAAGTGCTACTACTTACTTCTACTTATGCTTTTGTATTTACTAGCATAGATAGCATTTTTTTTTACTAGCAAATACAAAATCAAAGGATATTCTAATTAGACAGTACTACAGTAGCATCATATTCCAATACTCAAAAGTCAATATGTAGAACAATCACACACACAAACAAATATGTCAAACATATTTCAAAATCAAAACATGGTTGCAATAACATCAGTTGCAATCGAAATTTTTTTACTTTTTATTTTGGTTTTCGATGAAAACCAAATTTTTTTCTAAAAACCAAATCGAACAAAAATAATTTTGATTTTTTAGTTCGGTTTTAAATTATACAATTTTAAATTTAAAATCAAACAAAATTTCATAATTCGATTTGGTTCTATTCGATTTTTAGTTAATCGAACCATTTACTCACCCCTAATTAAAAGTCCATTTTGGCCGGACTATCCAATTTTTTATCCAACCTAATCTTAACATAGACATTAATATTATATCATTTTGCCATCCTTTTCTTTCCTTTTGACTTGCTTTGTTGGGTTTCCTCCTAGTTGGAGGATGACCCAAACGTTTGCTTACATTAGCTTAATCTTGGAGGCCACGTAGAGAAGGATTTTTTAATCATTTGAAGGATAATTTAGGTATTTTTCAAATTAACCCTCTCTTCTCTTTAATTTCGAGATCGATTATGGAAGAAAGTAAAGATTAAAAAAAATAGAGAGAGAGAGACATAACTTTAGAGAAAAAGAGGACAAAAGTTTCAACATATACTAGTCATCGTAAAATTGAATTTTTGAGTTCGATCACCATTGGATTGAGCTCAAATTTGGTGGGAATATTCGGGAGAGACAAACACGGGAGATCCGGTTTTAAGTTACGTAGAATGAGATATGATACTTGCAATAGTACTATTTTCCGATGAAATATAAACTTGGTTATTTATTTATTTATTTATTATATGACGAGGTTTGCCATGTTTGTGTAACTATTGATGCTTATGGTCGATGTATTCCTCTAGTTTAATTTAAAGAAAAATCCTTGTGTTATCCATTATTATTGATAGTGGAAGTCTTTGTGGACTCTAGTCCCGTGGTTTTTCCTTCTCAAATTGAGGAGGTTTTCCACAAAAAATTTGTATGTTTTTATGTGATTAGTATTCTATTTTTCAAATTATTAGTTACTTGTTTTGTCTTGGATATTTGTTTTTAGCTCTTATTTGATTGTTCAAATAAAGGTAAAGAGGTTTCGTTGTATTATTTATGTTTCTTTGCCCAACAAAGTGGTATCGTAGTCCGGTTGCTTATTTTCGACCTAAACAATATGCGTAATAACATTAAAATGATAAGTCCGAATGGAACTAACTCGTCATATGTGGAAGAGAAAAATGAAAGATCTCTTATATGTAAAGAGTAGGCAGATATCTACTTATATTTGCTTCGGTTAAGCTCGCGACAAAAATAAATGAGGATTGAAAATTTAAGAATCAACAAGTTTGTGTTTTTATTCGTTAGTACATTAATGATAATATTTCTAATCATGTTGCAGAAGAGATGAATGCTAAAACTTTGTGAAAAAAATTAGAAGATCTCTTTGCCAAGGAAACTGAGAATAACAATATGTACTTAATTAAGGAGTAGATGAAATAAAAGTATAAGAAAACTTCTACAGCTAATGACATTAATGAGTATATGAGAATTTTTCAACAAATGAAAGCTATGAAAATAAAAATTGATAATGAGATCCTTGGGTTGTATTTATTTGGTTCATTATCGAATTCTTGGAAGACATTCCATGCTTCACACTGCAATTTTGCTCATAATGAGAAGATGACCTTGACTTATGCTAAAAATAGGATTCTTAATGAAAAGGTTAGAAGGAAGATTTAAAATTCCTCTTCCCAATTTGATGTGCACATTTTAGAAAGAAAGAAGAGTAAAAGTAAGGATCCAAAAGTCAGAGACAAGAGCAGAAGCAAGGTTATTTAGAAGAGGTAATTTGTTTATTTATCAATTAAGTGCATGCTTAATTAGAAGAGATGAGTGCTATGACAGAGAAATTAAGCGGTTGGTAGGTCACATGCATATATTGGTTAATTGATATGTCCAAATTAAAGTCTGTGCACCTTATCTTCAATAAAGCAAATATTGTGGTCAGCAATTGGCTTGCGTCATTATTTTGATAGCTTTCAACTCGTTTTATATACATATACACATGTCATAATTTAACTAGTTGTTCGGGAAAAAAAATTGAATAGCAGAACCTCATTTAATTATAACAAAACTTCATTTCTTGTCTAACGAAATGTACGTGATTGTCCAAGCTTGGACAATCACGTACTTCCCTTAGCCGGACATGAGACAACCGAGTACATTTCGTAAGACAAGAAATGAAGTTTTGCTCTAAATTTATTTCTCGATCAAGTTTTGTTATAATTACATGAGATTCCACTATTCAAAGTTTTTTTTTTCGAACAACTAGTCAAATTATGACATGTGTATATGTATATAAAACGAATTGAAAGCGATCAATATAATGATGCAAACCAATTGCTGACCACAATATTTGCTTTATTGAAGATAAGGTGCACAGACTTTAATTTGGACATATCAATCAACCAATATATGCATGTGACCTACCAACTGCTTAATTTCTCTGTCATGGCACTCATCTCTTCTAATTAAGCATGTAGTTAAGAAAGCAATATAATCATTTAAAAGAAATCTATAAAAAAAATTAACTTTCTATAAAAAAAAATCTAACACTGTATGAGATTATTTCTTCAGTATTGTAATTTTCTATAGTTGTAGTATCTAAAAACTCAATATTAAAGAAAACTACAATATTTTGAACACCAAAAATTTATGGCAAATTGGAACTGGCCAACTTGGATTATAAGAGTTGATATATACTCAACGGACGGTCTGGATTTCATAAAATGTGATTTCTCTTATGTTTTTTTTTTTTTTGGGGAATATAAATGCATCCCAATTGTAGCAAAGCATTAATCCTGAAATGAGTAACTAATATTGCTAATGGATTGCCAAGTCGAAATGTTTTTTCATCACACTCATTTATACAGTGTGAAAAAATGGTACCAAATAAGAAGCAGAAGAAGTAACTATGTGGGGCCAGTGATTTATTCAATTTCTATATTCTTAATAACTAGAAGCGGGATTAGCGTTTTTGCTAATCAAGATTAATTTTGGATGGATATCTTTTATAGAAAAAATAAATTACAGAATGGACTAGTTTTAAGTTTTAAATGGAGGATCATAGTATAGTATAACTATACATTCAAAACTTTGGGAACTATATTTTCTTGCTTCAATTAATCTATCTGGACTATTTCTTGCAACATAGAAAAACCCCACTAGCGACCCAAATGATGCTTCTTTTCGTTGTACGGTAGATTTGTGTAACATAAAATTATTCTTCAAACTTCATTGAATAGTTAACTTTTTTTTTTTTTTATGTTGAAATAGTTTTTTGATATAGTAATAAAATCTTTGATGATCAAATGATCATGAGTTCGAGTCTTATCATCCTACTTTCTAATTAAAATATTATAACACAAAATAGTATAGACTTGTATAAATTTCAAGTTTAAACATTACAAGAAATTTGCTAAATAGCAATGGACTTTAGCGATGGACATCAAATTGTCGCTAAATAACGATTAAATAGTGCAAGATTAACTTGCATCACATTTAACAATGGAATAGAGACTACTTTGCGACTAATTATCAAGAATGAGTCAATTTTCTTCATTAAATATGACCAAATTAAAACTTGTTGATTTATTATTATTTTAAATTTAATTTGGTTAAAATTAGAGTTAATTAAGTTAACTTGATTTTTATTAAATTAATTAATTAGGTTAATTATTTTTAATTTTTTGAATTATAAATATATTTATATTAAAACTTATAAATTTATTGTTATTTTAAATTTAATTCGGTAGGAAGTAGAATTAATCAAGTTAACTTGATCTTTAATTAATTAATTAAGTTAATTATGTTTAATTGGTTAAATTATAACTTTATTTATAATAATACTTGTTAATTTATTGTTATTTTAAACTTAACTAGGTTAGAATTAGAATTAATTAGTTTAATTATTTCATATATAATTATTGAAGTGTGCTCGAGATACACTCGTAGTGTATCGAACTCGAGGGGTCGAGACCCTCAAGAATCGAGGATAACTAACGTTGATACAATGCTATATGATCGAGCTAAGAGGAAGAGTTTGTGATTTAATTTTGATGGAGTATCCAAGATAATTATTGGTCTCGATGTACGTAATATTTGTGTGATCATTTAAAGTATCCGTTAATTGAAAAGGTATAATTTACGAGAGGAGACTATGCCAAAATTTTGTTGTATGTTTAAAAAATTAATAGTTAAATAATTTTGTTATGCCTTGAAAATGCAGAAACAAAATAATAAGATATTTTAGGTGTATCAATGGTTATTTACATGATGATTTCATGAATAAGGTTGAAGAATTTATTGCATTTGTCGTTACTCATTCCGAATGTATAGACGAAAGAAAGTTAAGTTGTCCTTGCAATCATTGTAAGTGTTGAAACCTAAATTTTAAAAAGGTTCACATGGTTAAATACCATTTAGTGAGATATGGTTTTGTGTTTGGATATTATGATTGGATATACCATGAAGAAGTTGATTCGAGGAGTTATGTTGTGTCGAAAAGTATCATGAAGGGAAGGGAGTTGTAGTCAACTTTCTAATCCATATGAAAAAATAGTGATGGATGCAATCGATCCATCATTCAATCAATCTATCACATATGAGGAACCAAATCCCGATGCTTGAGTTTTTTATGATATGTTAAATGCAACAAATAAGATGATTTAGCCTAGTTATGACAATCGCTTTCAATATTGTTGCCCAATTGCTAACTCTCAAGTTGGAATATCATTTTTCTAAAAGGTGTTACAATGAGATATGTGGGTTGATAAAAGAGTTTACGTCGGTTGATAACTCGTATGATAGAGGATTTTTATAGCCCCCAAAAGTTGGTGAAGAGGATTGGTTTACCGATAAAAAGATTTATCGTTGTAACAAAGGCCGCATGGTTTTAACAAGGGCTTAATGTTTTAATAACTTTAATTCGTTCTTTAAAAATTATATATAAAGGTCACCAACTAAACTTCCGATAAAAATACTAGCACCGATTTGATTTTTTTACTAAAATTCTAGTTAACCCCGACGGACAGGTGACAAAGCATGACATGTGGACTTTAGCAAGCCATGGAAGATCCATGTAAGCATGATATATAGATTTTAATGAGCCATGTAGGATCCATGTAATTGATTTTTCATATCACTACTTATGTGGATCCTATGTAGCTTGTTAAAATTCATGTGTCATGCTTACACAGACTCGTCATGTCGGTGTTGCTTGGAATTTTAGTTGAAAAATCAAATCGGAGCTAGTATTGCTATCGAAGGCTTAGTTGGTGATCTTTCTATATAATTTTTAAAGAACGAGCTAAAATCATTAAAAAGTATATAGGTTATGATTTTTTGGAATATTAAACCTCATTTATAATATATTTTTCATCAAATTGTTATTCATTTGTTAAACTCGTTTCAAGTGATATTCTTAAGTCATGCCTTGTGGATTAGATAGATATGGTCGCGGTGTTAGTAGTCGTGGCTCGATATTGACTATGTAACTCGATAGTGGTGATGTACATAGATGTGACACTACTAGTACAACTCGTTTAAGGTCGCAAACTTGATGATAGTACTAGTTCGTTTGCTTCCCCTTCGGTAGCGCCTCCACGGTAGCATCCTCATCGATAATGCCTCATGTCGTGGATGATCCCACTATGATTTTCTCGATTTTAAGAAGTTCTACTACATCTAAAGATGGATGGATCATTTAGGTCATGAATAATCGGTAAGTAATATGTTTTACATATGATAATTAGTTTTTTATTTTCATATATTATATTGAAATCGTTAATTCACTTATTTATTATTTATTTGTTTTGTTCGATATTTTGTTTTCATTAAGCAAGTGTTCCAATCACTATAATTTTCAAGAAGCATTTGGACGTCATTGACTCTACATGAAAGTCTCGTCTCCATGGAAACGAAAGGCTTTTACTTCAATGAATTTAGAATAATATATTAATTATTTGCTTATATTTCATTTAAAGTATTAATTGAACATGAAAAGTACTAATGTTATTTTTTTTCTTTATATAGAATTAATTTTTATGGCATACGGCTATCAACGCATTGATTAAATATGCATGCGAGAGTCTAACATGGAGGCAACACGGTGACATGCTCAACAAGTTAAAACATAAGGATAACGGACTTGTGTTTGTTAAATAGAAGGTATGGGAAGCATGACACTAAGATTAGGCCACTTCGAAGTATCATGCCCGATCTCAACGAGCACTTGGAACCGCATGTTAACGATGGGCGATGTTGATGTTAGTGATCCAACACGCCGAGTGTTTGGTAAATACTATATTATTCATTTTGTTATAAATTAATTGTTTCGTTTATTTCATCTCATATTATTTTGTTTATTTTTTTCAACATCATAAATTTGTTCGTAATCCAAATCCTTATGAAGTCGTTCATGACCACTTATAAGCGGAATAATGGGACATTCATCAATAGTTGGTCATATATAGTAATGATATGGTTTTATATTTTTTTGAAAAAAATATATATTTACATTTATCAATGTAAACTAAAAATTTTATTTATAATTTAATATTTTTATTATTTCAATGAATTAGGAGTGTGAGCAATCAATGAAAAAAATAGTCGCTAAAGAGAGACGAGGAGGGTAATGCATCATCTTAGAGAAGAAGTGGAGAGTTTACGACATTAAAACTTATGCATCCCAATGTTACTCGTATGCTAGTGCCAGCTCCTCCTCTACCACTTCACGGTATCCCGGCGGTAATATCCAAGAGATTCATGTCCAAGTACGAAGATCAAATCAAGAAAAAGATCGGATCAAGGGGATAGAGGCTACCATCCAACAATAGGTTAATAACGTTAACGGCATGCAAACTCAATTGGAGAGAGTTATGGAAATTGTTAGAGAACTTCCAACCGCCTCTCGTCCCTCTCACTAACCTCCCATAACCCAATAGTCAATCATTCCTCTCAACGCTCAACTGACCAAAAGATAATGCAAGAGATGCTAACAATGAAGATAAACTTTCTTTTTTAAAAAAAAATTAATATTTTTATACATCTTAATGCATTTATATATTTATTTAATTTTAATTCATATAATTTTAATTTTATTTAATAATATAACATGTTTTAATAAGATATTGGTTATATTTATTTATTATTACAATTACGGATAAACGGCAACTCATTAAAAAAAACGATGAAATTAGCGATGGAATAGAGATGATAATTAGCAACAGATGAATACTCAATCGCTAAATAACGACGAAAATAGCAAAAAAATACGAGGATATTAGCGACTAAAATTTTATGACAGCACATTCCATTATTATTTAGTGATAGAAATAAGTAGAAATAACGACGGTTAACAACGAATACGAGACTTTAGGGAGACTGATTTAGAATCATGTAATTATGGAAAATCAATAAAATAGAGACAGAAGAAAATTCTGTCGTTAAAAAAACAATGATCATCACATAACAGATTGAATTTTGTCTCTAATCCTTCGATAATTCCATATAGTGACGGATTATTTCTGGAAATTTTTGTAGGGAACGAACTTTTATTTGACATATGACTAAAGTCAGTTAGCCTTTCTTAATCAATTGTTATCGGTCAATAATCATCCGTCTATAGCTGATGACTTTGAGGTCAACTTGAAGTTAAGAGTTATCTAATCAAGCTCGTATTGCTTCATTGAATATTAAAAAAAGAAAAAGGATCAGTTATGAATAATTTTTAGGATAATCCATTACATATATACACTATGTTTCCCTCCTTTCAACCCAATCTAACGACATGATCTAGTGCGTTTTGATTTTGTTTAGGAGATCTCCAAAACAAAACAAATAAAATAAATAAATAAATAAATAATAAGGTTGGTAGCTAAAGGAACTCATCAGATAGATAGACAGCTAGCTAGCAAGCAATGTTTGTGCTTGAGAATATTACTAGTGCACCATGCGTATAGCAGAGTATAATTTTCGTATGATGCTTTCTCTTAAGCTTGTCATTCAAAAGAAGGGCCGGGTTCGACATTGAACTGCAGGTTTACGATATCCGGTGACCAATAGAGTACTCACTCATGACTAGATCATTGAACGAGGTTTGCTGTGGATTTAGACTCCATTAATTTCTCTGAAAATAGACCCCCTAAAGAAAATAATTAAGAATACAGTTTAATAACCGATGAATTTTGATGTAATTTTATTATTTTTAAATTTTAACATTATTTATTTTTATATCGTCCAGTTTGGAAAGTTTTGAAAGTCAAAATAAAATTCTAATAATATACTATAGCTAGCTAGGCTACAATTTAAAAATAATAATATCTATATATAGGCTATGGGTGAATACTTAAGAATCGTAATTTATAAATAATTAGTCATTGAAATGATGGCTGATAGGAACTAATATTGGGATATTGGGAAGGATTTCTAATATATAAACGCTTTTCCAATTATTTACTATTGTAGTATTTTCTAGTTTTTTATGATTGTTAATTTGGTTGGATTAGGAAAAAACGAAAAAACTAATATTATTGAGATGGATTTCCGATCGATAAATATTGCTTTACCAATTATAAGCTATGTTAGGATTTTTCTAGTTTCATGTATGTTAATTTGGTTGGATTAGGAAATTTGCAAGATGCTTTTGATAGCAAGCTATGTAGATATAGCTAAGCAAAATCAAATATATACAAATTTTAAGAAAGCGTTAAGTTAAAATGAAAAGTATATTTTTAAGATGGTCTACCAAAGATATTTACTCTTAATTAACATACAAACTCGTTGAAGAATATTTTTTATGGTGAAAAAAAAGCTTCAAAAATTCTAAAAATCAGTTCCTTGATCTACTGTAAATTGCAATGGCTTCAAGTTGGAATTCAAGCTAAAAGAATTCAGAAAAAAATGATGCATCAATTACATCGCTAAGCCAACAATAATAGTTCTGTAACGACAATAAATAAAAATAGAAAAAAGAGTTCGGACTTTTCCAAGATAGCTTTATAAAGGTGTTGTGATAATACGATCGTGACAATTTTTTTTTTTTTTGGACAAAAAAGAGTTGCCCTGGTGCGGTGGCTAGTGGAGTAAATTACAAATTAGTTTTTTTTGTTTTTTTTCAAACGAATTAATTAATTTTATTTATTTAAAAATAGTTATTTGGTTTTTTTACTAATATTCATTACATTTAATTTAATATTATTTTATTTAAAAATATCATCTTTTATTTTTTTGCTTATTTTTTCTTTTTATATTTATTAAAATAAAAGATTAAATTAAAAGAAAAATTAAAAATACAAAAACTAAATAATTTGTTTTTAACCAATTAATTTATTTTTCGAATGAGAGATACTGATTTATAATTTACTCGTGGTTAGTGATTACTAGCTCCTATATATACTAGAAAGTACGAGGCATTCGAGCGTGCACCCATTATGAATCTTCTCTTCTCAAGTACAAATATGCACAAAATGCCGAAATTCTCCCTTGCAAATCCTAGAGACAGAAAAACCCCATTTATCCCGGCCCTATCGATGTTTCTGATTATCAAAATCCTTTGTCTAGCCACTTTTGCAGAAGCTATTACTTCAAAACCCTTTCCATCTCAGTTCGCAAAAATGTCTAGATCCACAACGCCTGTAGCACCATCATCCATTAATAATGCCTCTCCTTGCAATGGCACCCCTTACAAAGCAGCCTGTCAATCTATCCTCCTGTCATTGAGTAACAGTAATAATGCTCTTCCTAAAACCCCAAAAGAACTCTTTGACCACTCATTGCACTTCACCTTGAGCCAAGCTCATTCAGCCCTAGACCAGCTCGCTACCATATTCCTTAGCCAAACCTACCGAAAGGTTGACATGACTCGTTTGGCTAGTAGTGGCATGAGAGACTGCATGGAGTTGCTTGACGATACCTTGGCCCAACTCTCTAAGGTCATCAATCGCAAGAATGACCCTACCCACACCTACAATGATGTCCAAACGTGGCTTAGTGCAGCTCTTACTAATCAAGAAACATGCAAAGAAAGCCTGCTTGAAAATGGTAAAAAATATCATTTAGCGAAGCTAGAAGTAATAGATTCCATGGCAAAAAATTTAAGTCAATCTATCAGCAACTCTTTAGCCCTTTATGTGTCCAATTACGGGCTCACCGGTACTACTCCTCGTGGTCGGAAATTGTTGAGTAATGATTTCCCAACCTGGGTGTCCTCGTCGGAAAGGAAGCTTCTAGAAGCTTCTATAGGAGAGATAGAAGCCCATGCGGTGGTGGCAAGGGATGGGAGTGGAACCCATGCCACCATAGGAGAAGCAATCAGGCAGGTGGCGGCTTCCCTGGAGGATGGGGGTAGAAATGTAATTTACATCAAAGCCGGGACTTATAAAGAGAGCCTCAGGATCCCTTCAAAGCAGCAGAACGTGCTTCTATTTGGTGATGGGAAGGGTAAAACAGTCATTGTAGATAGTAAAAATGCTGACGATGGCTCCACTACGTACGACTCTGCCACAGTTGGTACGTACCTTTTACTACATTAAACATTACATGGCAGTAGTTTATCTAAACGAGTAAAACTTTTTCTGAAATTTAATTTAGTTAAAATTTAAAATTTATTTTTGAAATATCTAAACTTTTAATTTTTTGAGATTTAATTCATTCATTCATTCATTTTTTTTTCATTTATCTCAAAATATAAAAATCACATAAATAGTATTATGAAGAAATTATTTTAATAAGATTTATATAAAACTATTTCAAAAATCATTTCTAGGTTTTTTTTTTAATTTCTTGATTTTTATAGTTTTTATATTTAAAAAATAAATATATTTTTTTTTAGATAATAGATTGGATTTTTTTAATATATGCATAAAATTTTAGTTTTAAAAATATCAAGAATTGGATTTTTTAGGCAGAACGATGATAGCTGAAAATCATTAAATGGATTAAATCTCAAAAAAGTTAAAAATTTAAAGATTTTAAAAATTAAATTTGAAGTTTAAAAACTTATTTTTAAATGAATTAAAATTCAGATAAACTTGATCTATTTAACCTTATTTTTATAACCATGAAACCAAATTTACAAGGAATGTCTTAAATCCTAAACTTCAAATGTATGAGAATATAAATATTATGGCGCAGGTGTTGTAATTATCACTAGTTACGATAATATAGA
Source organism: Dovyalis caffra (assembly GCA_963924115.1). Taxonomy (NCBI): domain Eukaryota; kingdom Viridiplantae; phylum Streptophyta; class Magnoliopsida; order Malpighiales; family Salicaceae; genus Dovyalis; species Dovyalis caffra. The sequence continues at coordinate 25,085,381 of CAWUPB010001173.1, forward strand.
GAAATATTGACATTTGAGGTCATCAAATATTAAAATAATATTATTAGTTAGATATTAGTTTAAGTGGATTCAAATAACAATTTCTTTTTCAGTTTATTTCTGTCTCTCTTTTTTTCTTTTCCATGTGGAGTTAGAATATTTAACTATTGGTACTTATTCCATAAATACACCGTAAAATTTCTTATGATACATTTCATAAACTTTGCATGTCAAGAAAGTTGTTAGTTTTATTTAGTATAAATTTCACCAAAAAAAAAAAAAAAATTGAATTTAAAAGACTAAGACCTCGATCGTCGGTAAGTAAAAAAATCTCATACACCCACATATATATTAACTTACAGGTTGTAGATCCAACTGTACGTGTTGTGGTGCTATACAATACTGGAATATGAGCTGTTAGTTAATGACATTTGAAAATTTAATTCGGAGGTCCACAATAATAATTTTGAGACTGATTAGCGTGGGCCTAACAAAAGTCATGTCCTTCCCCTACCCTACTGTGTGCATGCATTGCATTGTAATTGCCATTAATTGTTGAGTTTTGGTCATATTTTTTAGCTAATTAAATTAATATGCATCTGCTTTAGGCGTGATGGGGGACGGATTCATAGCGAAGGACATAACATTTGTAAACAGTGCCGGTCCAAGCAAGCGGCAAGCTGTTTCCCTTCGAGTTGGATCTGATAGAGCAGTAATCTTTCGATGCTCAATCCTGGGTTACCAAGACACTCTCTATACTCTTTCCAAGCGCCAATTCTATCGAGAAACGGACATTTATGGCTCAGTAGATTTCATATTTGGTAATTCAGCAGTGGTTTTTCAAAACTGTAATATTTATTCTAGGGAACCCGGAACAGGACAGAAAAACTTCGTGACTGCGCAAGGTCGCAGCAGCCCCGACCAAAACACAGGCATTTCTATACACAATTGCAAGATAGTGGCAGAGTCCGTCACCTATCTCGGTAGGCCATGGAAGCAATATTCTAGAACGGTTGTAATGCAATCCCTCTTGGATGGCTCCATACATCCTGCTGGTTGGTTTCCTTGGGCTGGTGGCTCATCCCCCAATTCGGTCTATTACGGTGAATACATGAACTCAGGCCCAGGGTCCTCTACTTCCGGTAGGGTCAATTGGCCTGGATATCATGCCTCACTTACCTCAATAGAAGCTGAAAAATTCACGGTTGGTAGTTTCATCAGTGGGAATGTTTGGTTGCCGCCCACCGGTGTTGCTTTCGATTCTGGACTGGGTGGTTGAGGCTTCAAATTAAGAAAGGGTCCAAACGTGTGCATTTCACATTATTTATTATAGCTGCCATCTTTGTGTTATTTTCCTAATTTATTATGTTGTTTTCATTTTTCTTTTGTAAATAGAATCTTAATTACTGGTTCATACATCAACTGCCCATGTGTAATTCTTCATGTTCAAGTAATAAAATTATGATCTCTACTTGTTTAATAATCTGAAGAGTCGGTATCAAAGTTGCAAGCGGATCCACTTATTTGACAATCAAATTAACTAATTCTATGAGAAGAAAAAAAATTAATGTAATCGAAAACACATAAAGAAATGCATATCAGATGTATCTTTTAACTTATCATTTCGACCCCTTTTTTTTTTTTTCCAGTTTTGGCGCTTTAACGGTACCAAATTACTTTTGCTCTGGGCTACTTCTGTTATCAATTAATTAGATTAGCATTTGTAAATTGTAATCCATTTATTTGGGCTACATTTATTTCCAGTCTTGGGATTGGGCCATTGCTCTCCAATATATGCTGATTTCTGGTCCATGAACATACAAATCTTGGATGAGCTTCGGCTTCACTACGTTTTCAGTTAGCAGCCTAATTAGAAACGGAGTGCAGCCCAAGCCATACTGATGTCCATGGGTCAATTAGCAGTATATAACTTTCAACTCATTAAGATGCAGGTGAATATATAGGTAGGCGATAGTATTATGAGTAAATTATAAATTAGTTCCTTCAGTCTCCAGAAATGAATTAACTAGTCTTCAACTTTTAAAAAATTAATTATTAAAATTTTATATTTTCTTTAAAATTGATTTTTTTTTCTCTTTATAAATTTATTTTAATTTTTTGTTTTAAAAAATAGAAAAAGAATAGGAATAAGTAAGAAATATTAAAGGAGCGGTGAAAAAGATGACATTTTATAAAATAGAATAATATTAAATTAAACGTTTCTAGGTTAAGAAACTGATTAGTTTTATGAATAAAAAAATTTATTTAATTCGTTTCTCAAAAATACAGAAATTTATTTATAATTTACTCGTAATATGATTTTTTTTTTTTTTTGAGTAATGAAAGCTGAAAAGGGTTGCATTACAATACTATAGCTACATAACCAAATTGTATGAAAAATAATATAATCTTAATGGAATTTTTCCATATCACAGTTTCAACGTACACTTTTTTCTTTCTTTTTATAACCAAACAACTAGCATGGATTTCAACCAAAAAATGGAGATATCTTAAATTTTAAAGCTTAGAATTTATGACTTTCCACGTATTAGTAAAACAAGCTTTCATCAGCTAATGGCGTGCCTATATTATTTTCAGCGGAGTCCATCAAAGTTATCTTTTAATGATTTTTGTAGATATATATAGAACATGAACTGGTAATATATTTGACTATCATATCGCAATATCACGAATTGTTCGTTATTTATAATATAAAATCAGAAGTGAAAAGTATTAAAGTAATAAAACGAAAGGGAAAGCATTGGAAGAGAGAGATGTAAGGGGAAAAAAGGAGCCAAAAATATACTTTATAGTATATCTCTAAAAAAAAAAAATTGATCTTAAACGATATAATTATTAATTTGTCACATGATGTGTTTCCTATGTAAATCAAAATTTTGAAAAATAAAGGAAAAAATAGCTATCGGATTGATTTGTTATTAAAGACTACACGGGAGATGTAAAAAGTAGCACTTGTTCATTAATGCATTTTCAAGCAAAACTTACTTAAGTGACCTTTTGTAGTTTAGTTTTTTAATTTTTTTTTACTGTTACATCAATCTAAAATCATTTATTACCTTGTGTGTACTTTAATACACACAATTTTTTTTTTTTTTTTTTTTTGTGATGACCCTAAAGAAATTGAAAAATGTTAAATATGAGACCTCGTGTATTTAAAACTTCATTTTTCTGTTGAATTACTTTTTATGGTTATTTGTCTGCACACTTATAGACTAAATTTATTGTTATTTGCACTTTTTTACTGTTTATTCAATTTTAATTTTAATCCGTGTACGTTTTACTTTATTTTATATACTTTGATCTTTATAAATCAAATATATTCATTAAACACCTTAGGAAACTAAAAATAAGTTACCCATGTAGGATCAAAAGTTAAGTTTAAAAAAGGAGGATGAATTGACTTAATAAACTTTATAAAGAAATAAAAACTTAATGCAAAAATTGATAAATCAACATCTATATAATTTAATTCACAAAATAAGATAACAATACAATAAGTAAAGAGATAGAAATAGAGGAATCATACATATAATAATGTAATGGATAGGTTGCTACCTGATTAACAAACCTCTCTATGTGAATATTATGATGTTTCTAACATCAATGCTATAGCGCCACATGATCCATGTGTTGTTATGTCTAGTATATGAATAATTTTAGCCAACGAATTTACAAATAAAAAGAAAGACCCAAATTTCGAAATGTGTGCAAGTGTGGTGGTGAAAATTTTGAAATTAATCCCATAAAATCATTTGGGTAGAGCAAAGAATACCTCGAGCCGAGATATGCTTGCTAGCTTCGTAGAGTAGAGCTAGAAGCACAGAAGAGATGGACAATTAATTAATGGTTTTTTATTCTATTCGGACCTATACAAAAAAAAAAAAAAAAAAAAAAAAAAACTGCCGAAAATACTTTGATAAAGGATAATTATAAAAAGAGGCTTGCCTATCCAATCCAATTCAGTACTCCATCTATCACGGCGATGCAGTTAAGAGAAGACATGATTAACTACAAGAAACGCCGAAATATCATATCAAAGAAAGAAAATAATGGATTTTGCTCCATTTTTTTATTCTCAACGAACGTCAACAAGTATATACCCATTATTTTGCACAATAATAACATATCTTGAGTAATTATTTACATATTTTAGTTATCATTTTTAATAACATTACCGGATATATCATCTTAATATAAGGAAACATCGAGTTCTTAGTATTAGAAGATATTAATTAATATAAAGAGAAATAAATCTGTGTTGTGAAAAATAAAAGATATATGAGAATTTAAAGGAAGGATGGCAAGAAGAAGAATTCACTATAAAGTGAATACAAGTGAGAAAACTTCAAGTTGTTCTCTTAATCTCTCTACAAACTTGTACATCAACAAATGAACAATCAAGCCTATTTATAGGCCTCAAAATTGAGATGAGAATTGGAAGGGACTATGAATAATTAAAAATACATCAATTGCATCACCCTTTCAATCTCTCAAATTGAATGGTGAATTGAATCACATTAAGGATCATGAGTAGTGGGGATATAAAAAGTAGATGGACATTCATTATTTTATAACACTCCCTCTGAATGTCCATTGTACAAGGAATATGCCTCGTTAAAACCTTACTAAGAAAAAACCCGAGTGGGAAAAAAATCCTAGTGAAGGAAAAAGAGTACATTATTCCTTGCACACATTAATACCTATTTTGGTCTCCCCTCGTTGAAGACATTATTTAAAATCTCTAAGACGACGCATTCCAATCTTGTGAATCATCTTTTCAAAAGTTGTGGTAGGTAATGCCTTAGTGAACAAATCTGCTAGATTGTCACTTGAACGAATTTGTTGAACATTAATATCACCATTTCGTTGAAGATCATGTGTGAAAAATAATTTTGGTGATATATGTTTCGTTCGTCACCTTTGATGTATCCTTCCTTTAATTGAGCTACGCGAGCAGTATTGTCTTCATACAAGACTATTGGAACTTCTTTGCTAGTGGATAAACTGCATGTCTCTTGAATATGATGGGTCATTGATCTTAACCAAATACATTCTCGACTTGCCTCATGAATTGCTAGTATTTCGCATGGTTTGAAGATGTGGCGACTATAGTTTGCTTCATAGAACGTCATGATATAGTTGTATCTCCATATGCAAATACATAACTAGTTTGAGATCGAGCTTTGTGTGGATCGGATAAATAACCCGCATCCGCATAACCAATTAATCCATTCGTTGATTTGTTAGAGTAATATAAGCCCATATCACTTGTTCCTCGGAGATAACGTAATATATGTTTAATTCCATTCCAATGTCTCCGTGTTGGAGTAGAACTATATCTTGCTAATAAATTTACGTAAAATGCTATATCGAGTCGGGTATTATTAGCAAGATACATTAATGCACCAATTGCACTAAGGTATGGTACTTCAGGACCAAGAAGTTCTTCGTTATCTTCTCGAGGTCGAAAAGGGTCCTTTTGAACATCAAGTGAACGAACTACCATTGGGCTAGTTAATGGATGAGCCTTATCCATATAGAATCTTTGTAGTACTTTTTCTATATATGTTGATCGATGAATAAAAATTTCATCTTTTAAGTGTTCGAACTGCAGTCCGAGATAAAATTTTGTTTTTTCAAGATCTTTCATATCAAATTCTCCTTTTAAATAATTTATGGCACTTAAAATCTCTTCGAGAGTTCCAATTATATTTAAATCGTCAACATATACAGCAATTATCATAAACCCCTTTTCGAATTTCTTTATAAAGACACATGGACAAATTGGGTTATTTTTATAACCTTCTTTTAATAAATAATCACTAAGACGATTATACCACATGCGTCCAGATTGTTTCAATCCATATAGAGATCTTTATAATTTAATTGAATACATCTCTCGAGAATGTATTTTACATGCTTCGTGCATTTTAAGTCCTTCCGGGACTTTCATATAGATATCATTATCAAGTGACCCATATAAATAGGTTGTTATTACATCCATTAAATGCATATGAAGTTTTTCACATGTCGTCAAGCTAATAAGATAGCGAAATGTAATTGCATCCATTACAGGAGAATATGTCTCTTCGTAGTCAATGCCGTGTCTTTGTGAAAACCCTCGCGCTACAAGTCTTGCTTTATATCTCACAATTTCATCTTTTTCATTTCGTTTTCGCACAAATACCCATTTGTATCCTATTGGCTTAACATCTTCGGGTGTTTTAACAATGGGTCCAAAACTCGCTCGTTTTGTGAGAGACTTTAATTCTTCCCGAATTGCATCTTTCCATTTAGGCCAATCATCTCTATGTCGACATTCTTCAATGGATTTAGGCTCGGGATCCTTATTCAAGATATCAATTGCCACATTATATGCAAAGATGTTATCAATGAATGTTTCTTTTCGGTCCCATACTCTCCTCGTGTTAACATAATTTATCGAAATTTTTTGATTTTTCTCAAGCATTTGGGCTTCTTCCGGAGCTTGTTATCAAAAACATATTGGACCATTTTATCTCGTCTCCTTTATATTTTCATCTTGATTATTTTTGCTTTTTTTCTTTCGAGGATTTTTATCTTTAAAATCGATCGGTCTTCCACGCTTCAGTGCGTGTTTTAGATTCATTTGTTATAACATTAATAGGTTGTCCTACTGGGACATCAATTTTAATAGGAGCATTCTCGACAGGAACATGTGATTTAGTTACTCTCTTTGGATTAGAGAATGCATCTGGCAGCTTGGTTTGCAAGACTTTGTAAATGAATTATCCTTTGAACTTCAAGTTCACATTGTTTTGTACTGGGATCAAAATGATATAAAGATGAAGTATTCCATGTAATTTCTTTTTTCAACATTTTTAATCGCTTATTCCGTTTATTTTCTCCCCTAATGTTGGAAAAATTGTTTCATCAAAATGACAATCGGCAAAACGAGCCGTAAAAACATCCCCCGTTAATGGTTCAAGATATTTAATTATGTAAGGAGATTCATATCCAACATATATTCATAATCTCCTCCGAGGACCCATTTTAGTTCTTTGTGGAGGAGTAATTGGGACATATACCGCATATCCAAAAATCCTTAAATGAGAAATATTAGGCTCATGACCGTAAACCAATCGAAGGGGAGATAATTTCGATAACTTGTAGGCTCGATGCGAATAAGTGTTGCTGCATGTAAAATTGCATGTCCCCAAACATAAACAGGAAGTTTTGTTTTCATAAGTAATGGTCTAGCTATCAATCGGAGGCTTTTGATAAATGATTCCGCTAGACTATTTTGAGTATGAACATAAGCAATAGGTCGTTCAACTCTTATTCCAATAGACATGCAATAATCATTAAAAGCTTGAGATGTAAATTCACCAAGCATTATCAAGGTGAATTGTTTTAATGGTATAATCTGGAAATTGTGCTCGTAATCGAATTATTTGAGCAAGTAACCTCGAAAACACCGTGTTTCGAGTTGATAATAAACATACATGTGACCATCTCGTAGATGCATCTATTAAAACCATAAAATATCTAAATGGTCCACATGGTGGATGAATTGGTCCACATATATCACCTTGTATACGTTCTAAAAATGCCGGAGAGTCAATCTCAATTTTATTTGGTGAAGGCTTAATAATAAGTTTGCCTTGAGAACATGCGAACATGAAAAATCATTAGATTAAAGAATCTTCTCGGTTCTTCAATGGATGTCCATACGAATTTTCAATAATTTTTCGCATCATAATGAATCCAGAATGGCCTAATCGATCATGCCACAAAATAAAAGGATTAGTAAACTTCGGTTTACTATGGCATTTGTTTCAATCCTTTGAATATTTGTATAATAAATGCCGAAGAGAAAGCGAGTAATTTCTCCAATACATATTTTCTACCCGATTTAATTTTTGTAATATATAAGTACTCAATATTCTCAATATTTGTTGTCTCAATATGATATCCATTTAAACGAATATCTTTAAAACTTAATAAATTTCCGTGGGACTTAGGAGAGAATAATGCATCATCTATAATCAAATTTGTCCCTCCAGGTAGTAATATATTTGCTCTTCCGGAGCCATTAATTAAATCAACACTACCGGATATAGTGTTAACATTAGCCTTGCCCATCGTTAAATTGGAGAAATACCTTTTATTTTTAAGTATAGTATGTGTGGTTGCACTATCCACGAGGCATAGATTCTCCTCCATGACGTTTAAACCAATTACAAACTTGGTAATATCAATATATTCTTCATAAACACAAACACAAACAAATAAATAAAAATGAAAACTAATATGATGAAATAAAAATAAAACATAAAACTTCTTTATTTATCAAAAGGTAACAAAATTTCAAACAATTATCATTAACTTAATAATTTTTTCTTTCGTAATCTTCAAAGAAATCAACGAACATCTAAATGTGTTAAGTTACCGAAATCTTCAAGAGGAACATTGTCACAAACATTATTTTGATATATAAAATTTACCTCTATATCATTTTCTTTCTTTTTCAATGAGGCTTGATAAAGCTCAACTAGGTGTTTTGGCGTACGACAGTGTACGCGACCAATGTCCCTTCATACCACATCTATAACATTCATTTTCGGAGTGCCGACTTGATCCACCTTTATTCTTTTCTTGTTTCTTTTCATAATTTATCCACTTCGGGGATGAGGTGTATTATTATTACCACCACGATTATAACGATAATTATTCCGACCACGACTAATGCCACGACCACGTCCACGCCCAAAATTATTATAAGATGTCACATTCACTTCGTGGAATGGAGTAGATCCAATTAGGCGGGATTCATAATTTTTCATTAGTAGCTCGTTATTTTGTTCAGCCACAAGTAGGCATGAAATCAATTCGAGTATTTCTTAAAACCTTTTTCTCGATATCGTCGCTGCAGGAGCATATTCGAGGCATGAAAAGTAGAGAATGTTTTCTCTAACATATCGGAATCGGCAATATTTTCTCCACATAATTTTAGTTAGGAACTCGATTCTAAATATCGTAGAATTATACTCACTTACGGTTTTAAAATCTTGTAACCTTAAGTGCATCCAATCATAACGAGCTTTTGGAAGAATTACCGTCTTTTGGTGGTTGTATCTTTCCTCTAAATTTTTCCACAGTTCAAGTGGATCTTTCACCGTTAAATATTCAGTTTTCAAATCTTCATGGAGATGATGACGAAGGAAGATCATTGCCTTAGCACGGTTTTGCAAGGATTCTTGATTATCATCCATGATTGTTTGTCCAAGGCCATTAGCATTTAAATGTATCTCAAGCATCAAGCACCCATGATAAATAATTCTTGCCCGAAATGTCAAGGGCCACAAAATCAAGCTTTGTGAGGTTTGACATGATAAAAATTCTATAATACAAGATATAATAATGATGTTAGAAAATAAAAACAAACATAATAATAATATTCAAACTTCTCAAAACAACATGCATTGGATTATTAGAATATATATTAGATTATTCAAGTTTTCAAATATACATTATATGTACTATTAGATTTAAAATAAAAGATAGATCGTGTACATACCTCTTAATAGGCTAGATGATTTGCGCCGTTTGGTAGAACAATCGTGCCGATAACATGTTGTGAAAAATAAAAGATATATGAGAATTTAAAGGAAGGATGGCAAGAAGAAGAATTCACTATAAAGTGAATACAAGTGAGAAAACTTCAAGTTGTTCTCTTAATCTCTCTACAAACTTGTACATCAACAAATGAACAATCAAGCCTATTTATAGGCCTCAAAATTGAGATGAGAATTGGAAGGGACTATGAATAATTAAAAGTACATCAATTGCATCACCCTTTCAATCTCTCAAATTGAATGGTGAATTGAATCACATTAAGGATCGTGAGTAGTGGGGATATGAAAAGTAAATGGACATTTATTATTTTATAACAATCTGTTTGTTTTTATATAATATTTAAAATCTTCAATATATCCTTAGGTTTTTAATTGTATTCTATTTGTATTTAAAAATATTTAAAATATCCAATCTATTCTTTTAATCAATTTTTCTAACCAAATAAAAAAAAATTTATCGAAATGTCCCTAATTGAAATAAAAAAATAAAAAAATTCTAAAGATTTTAAAAATAAAATATGCGGATCATGTGACTTTAAGTAACTTTTTTTTTTTTGCATTTTAATAAAGAGCTTTTCATTAAAAAATATTTTTACATAATGAAAAAAAATAATCGAATGACATATTGCATATTTTAAAAATTTTAAAAAGCGAGATAAAAGTCTTTGAATATTATACAAGACATGTGAATATATTTACCCTTAATATAAAATGAATTGATTTTGAAAATGTATTTTCAATTGTATTATCGGACACAATATATATTAATTATTTTGCACAGTGTTTCATGTCAAAAAAATATCTAATGTATGTGAGTTAATTGTTCGCATATTTTGGTTGGAAGATGTGTCAAACTCTTCAAAAAATACTTTTTAGTTAATAAATACTTTTAAAATGCACTTTTAATCATATTATTGGATATACCATATATCTTAATATAATATATAGAGCATCGGGATTTCCAGTATTAGAAAATATCAATTAATATAAATTGCAGCTCATCTTCAGTCATCAAGTATTTTTCTGAAAACACATTTTCAATTAAATTTTCATAAGTAAAAGGGAATATGGGAGTTTTTGTTGGGATATAGATGTCTTATGAGGAAGAGGTAGGGGTAGTAGATGAGGTTATGAATGTGAGGTTATATAAAAAGGGGAAGAATAGGAGGCTAACACAAATTAACAACAAAAAGCATCAATTGACAAGTAAGTAATCAAAGATTAGACAAGAGAAAAAGGTTCCCATTAGACAAGTGGGTAACTCAACCATGTGCGATCATGTGGTGGTTGGCACTTGGTGGGTCCACAAACCCACTTCTCCAACCCTATTCCTTCTTGACAGGGATTTTTTTTTTTTTTTACCCTTTTTCTTTAAAAGAAAAGAGAAAACAACAAAAGAAATTGAAAACAAAGTAGCTAGCTAGCTAGGTTGCTTCGTTTCTTTCTTTCTTTCGTATTGTTTTCATACCAAGTGCACCAACGCTTATTTCTTAAGAGGCCTAAAAACATTTCACGTCTTCTTCTTCTTCTTCTTCTCTATTCAGACAGTGGGGGCTCCTGGCTGAAATTCGTTTCCAATAATAAAGCAACAGAGGCAGCATAATCTTTACATGGCTTTTATCACGCTATGGAGGTTGCGTGAAGCCCACGTCCCCTAATGGATATGGCATTAGGCATGTATACTTCTATTACGGACAAAGATAAATTTTTTTAGCCTCCTTAATATAAATAGGTTTGTTTTCTATATTATTATGTAAGACTTATTAATAAAATTGAAAAAAAGGCTTAAATTAGTCAAAAATGGGTTTTGCTAATTTTATTATCTTCAAGGTTCGATTTCTTTTTCTATGAACACATTTAAACATAGATTTTATATATTTTTTAGATTTGATTGAAGAATGATTTAGTATCTGCATTACAAAAGTCATTTCAAAAATACTTTTATTGTTGTTAAAAGTAAAATAATAATAATAAGAAGAAGAAAAAAGAAAAGAAATAATTAAAAAAATTAGGCACGGAAAACATAAAGGCTAAAATTCTCTCTAGCCGTCCAAATTCAATCCCTTCCACTCACATCTAATATTCCTTCCATATTAGCTTTCTCTCTCTCTCTCTCTCAAAATCTCATAATTAGCTCTCCATGTCCATGGAAGAAAACCTTCTTTCTCTTTCTTAGGCTTTTTAGAATATTAAGAGCTGATTTGGGTTTGTGTGTCAGAGATGAAATTTTGGCTTTTGTCCTAGCAAGCAAGAGGCCCCCTTTGTGTCAGAAGAAAATCCTAACTTCCAATCCCAAATGCTCATTTGTCCCTCTTTCATCTCCCCATAAAGTGACTTGTGTCAGAGCTAGTTCGTTAGTACTAGGATTTACGGAACAATTCACGCTACACTACTCCTACTCCTATAGTTTTTTTTACAAATTCCCTCTATAAAACCCTAATATCTACTTCACTGTTTTCTCTCGCTTACAGCCATGACTTCAAAGCATGTAATAGCTGCAGCACGCACAAGTTCTATTAAGACCAGGTTTGCCCGTAGATTTCTCAGATCCCTTCTGAAAATGAAAAGGAGTAATAGGCTTGGTACTGGTTCCCAATCAAATGAAGAAATCAAGAAAAGGAGTACTCATATAATAAAGACTGCTGCTTATGCATCGATGGCTCGTGCAGTTGGGCCAAGAAGAACTTGGAGCCGATCCCTTCTTTTCAAACTTAGAAACCCACGCAGAATCCAGGGAGTTTCGAGCAAGAGATGCTTGGTTACAAAGGAGAATAAGAACAAGAGGATAACGAGAAATAAGATGCAGATAATTTCAAGAGAGCCGCCAAGTCGTGCTGATAGTCTTCGGAAGCTTGTTCCTGGAGGAGATTCCATGGATATTTGCAGCTTGTTGGAAGAAACTGCACATTACATCAAATGCCTTGACACTCAGGTTAAGGTGATGCAAAGTATAGCCGATTACTACTCTAATTGATGATCGGATGATGAATTGCATGCATTGTAATTAAAACTTATTGTTTTTACATATATATCAAAATTATGTAAATATTATGAAGAATAAAACTTCCATGTCATGTTCTGCATGTATACACAAGGAAAGGATCCAGATGAGTTTGTAAACAGGTAAATTTTCTCGTAGATCTTATGAATATTTGTGTAGATTTAATACAGTAATATATATATCTGCAGTTATAAGTCAGATCAGGGATCAATCACACCAAATGGTTAATTTTTGTTTGTCGTACATGAATATATGATCTGATAGACATGATATCTTTTATTTTTCTTTGTACACTTTCGTCTCTCTTTTTTCTGCAATAACTCACAAGCACATACTGCATCTTCACTGTTTTAGAATATTCTGTAATAATTTTCCATGGCTTGCACGTCAATGATATTAGATGATCTGATGAGTGGAAGTTTTATTTCTAAAAGCTAATACGGTTTAAGATCAGACAGATTAGGTGATTACAAGAATTTCATGGTAAACACACACATATATACATATTTATGTACACATTTTCAGCTGCAAGAATATGTATTACGAATTCTGATTGATTAAAAATTATAGCTATATTTCGATATAAAATATTTACAGTCGGGAGCACGTACATCCTGTAACGTTTAATACATAGATGGTTTGAACTATTTACTGGACTAAAACCTAGATAATTCATTCATTAAGATTGTGTGGTTGGGGGGCTGCGATTTACTAGCAAGGAGTTCCTCACCATCCAAAAAAGTGAATAGTAATTAAAGAAACTAAAAGGGAAACATCTGCATTCATCCTGTTGTGTATCATTTCAACATTACTATATTTTGCAATATTTTCAACTTCAACATATAATCATGAATTAAGGTGTGTGTCAAACAGTTACGATTTGATATAATTTGAGATTTTAATGATAAGATCTCCATTTCAATCTTTGAAAAGGGTGGTATATGAGATTTGAAAATAAAAAATATTAAAGGATAATATAAATTATATTTTAAAGTCTCATAGTTTAATCTTCTAGATTGAAATAATTTTTTATATGATATCACAAGTTTTTTTTGACCAAATAATCACAACATCTTCTAAAAAATAAATATTTAAAAATAAAATAGTAATGTTTGAATCTTGCTACTCTTATTTTCTTTTCTTATGAAAATAAAACAACTAAGTGCAAGAAAAGAAAATAGTGAATTCCTACGAGTTTCAAATTAATATATATATATATATATATATATATATATATATATATATAAGTTAGAAAATAATATTTAATTGATATTAAATATTAAGACCTTAATCGCCGGCAGAGAAAGGGAGTTGTGGATTTAACAACCATCCAACCGTTTTGATTACATCAGTTCTCCAAATTTAATATTTAATTGATAGTTAAGGAGGCTCTTTCATTGCCAATTAAGAATTAAACTTCCTGCCAAAACCATCAACCATGCACCAAGATAATGTAAACCTTTTTTTATTTATGAATCTCGTTAATTATACCGACATGGATATTACAGCTTCTTTTTTATTTTATATATATATATATATATATATATATATATATATATATATATATATATATATATATACAGTAGCTAGGATTGTGAATATTTGTCACCCTCGTGATCAATTTTCAATTTAATTAATCTTCCTTCAAATTATAGTCAGACAAACATTATATACATATAATTAAATAATGCTAGCTATATATAGAGAGAGAGAGAGACTAAAACTAGCTAGGATTGTGAATATTTGTCACTCTCTTTATCAATTTTCAAAGTAAATCTTCTTTAAAATTATAATCAGACAAGCATTATATACATATAATTAAGTAATGCTAGCTAGAATCTTAGCAATTATTTATAGACATACGTTCATCATGCAGAAAAAAATAATTTAAAATCACGGTGATATATATAGCTAGATGACAATAAAATGAAATTCTTGAAATCTTTGAAATTAAGTTAGTAATAAATAAATATGCCATATCCATTAATAAGATTAATTGTTTAATATTCCTTTTATGTAAACACACACATTATAGAAAGCATAAAACTTATAAGATTTTTTTAAAAAAAAAAAAATTGGGATCCTCCCATGTTTTCTTTTATCATGATCATTAAATCTAAATTATTGATTTTAAATTAAATAAGCATAATTTAGTACGTGATGAAAATAATAACAATTTAATTTCTTATTATTTTATAATACATTATTACATATATCATATCAATTAATAAGATAAATTTAGTAAATTTGTTAATGTTCTTGTTATATAAACACACACATGTTATAGAAAGCACGAAACTCATAAGACTTTTTTTTGAAGTTGGGATCCTCCCATGTTTTGTTTTGTCGTGATCATTAAATTTAAATTAAATAATTAAACAGAATTTAATAACAACTTAATTCTTTATTATTTTATAATACATTATTTTATAAATGCACCAAGAATAAAATTAAGGAGATTTCTCACGTTACCTTAAACAAAAAAAAAATATGTGCCTTTTTTATTATCAGAATTTTATTTGTGTTACATGTGTTGGTTATCATGATTAAACTAGAACTCCACGTCTAAAAGAAGGTGTTCCTACTTCGGCAAAGATATGTATTTAAATTGTTTTTTTTTTAATTTATTAATTTAAACCTATTTACATAACAGGTGGGAAAAACGGTATTATTTTTTGCAAATATGCATTCTTTTCATGATTAATCAAATAAAATAATTTTTTTAGAGAATCATATAAAAGAATATAATATACATTCATGATCATAATACTATGATCAGGTCCTCCTTGCAAAATAAATAGTTAGGCTAATATACAAGTCTCGTTTCTGTGGGGCTTGGTAGCATGTTATTTTTTAACAAAATTCAAAAGCGATTCCAATATATTTGCCAATTTTGAAATAATCAAAAGAATGTTTGCCTTTTATAAGCATCCGAATAGCAAGTTGCACATGGTGGACCTACCTATCATTTCCCTTGATATTTAATAGGAGAATGACTATAGGTCTTATGGTTTGCCATGACATGCTAACTCTAAATTTCCTAGAGATTTATAAAGTTCGGATTTGTGGCTTATAAAATTAATGCTAATTAATTATAATTTTATATAAAAAAATAAAAACAAAAGTGGACGTAGATGTAGATGTAGACAAATCATGGAAATTTACTTAGAGAAGAGCAAGATGGGCTTTGATCATTATTGTCAGCTAATGGGAAGGCTAATGATCAGTACGTGTCGTAAGTAATTACTAAGTTTCTTCTCATTTGCATGTCAACTCATGAAGTAATATCTTTGGATTATCTACACTTATTTATGGACATTTATGATTCTTGTTAGTCTAACTAAGTCTCTAACAAGCTGTAACGCATTTCCTTGCCAATTAATATATAAATAAATGATTTTATGCCTCCAACTTTGCCTTGACAAAAGTTCATATCTCTTGATTGCTTTTTACATCGCACCATGTGATTCAACTATTTGAAAAAAAAAAAAAAACATTCAATCTAAGAGATTTGAATTAAAACTTTAAAAAATTATTTCTCTTATAAGTGTGATCCAATTTTATCATAGTTGAATTGTCAATTAAACGATTTTAATAAAAATAAGTGCTTTCCAAAGTATGAAAAATAAATGATTTGGATTAAAGGAAAAAAAGTCAAAAAAATAAAAATAAAAATCCACCCCCTTTTTTATTTTTTTCAAAGGGGGGTGTTAATTTCTTGCCACGTGCTGTGGTCTAGTGCTGCCACGTGACCATTTGGAACTTTTTCCACATCAAGCTTGCTGCGTAATTTACACGTTTTTTGGATTTCTAGCACTTGCTAGAATTATTTCTGGTCGTAAACTCTAAAAGGACAGATAACTGAACCTTGTTGATCAAGGAGGTAAGAATCCTCAGGATTTATTATTATTATTATTATTATTCAGAGGGGTTTTTGAGCTTTCTGAGGGGTTCTGTGGTCTTTTGCAGAAGCATGCATTTTGACCTACGACGTCTTCCATTTTTATTCTTCCTTACATCACACCATATTTTTGTGGATCCCAACCATTAGGTACGTAGCTTAATCATTGACGGATAGTAGGGCTACGCAAAGAAATTAAAAGATTCGATATATTTTTAACATCTTACCCAAAGTAATCCGACTTCAACAGATTGATGGTAGTTTTTAAATAAAAACATATTAAAAAAGTTAAAAATCAAAATCAAAATTTTTTGGATACGGGTCTGATTATGTCCAACCCACAAAACCCGATCCGAGATGTATTAATTATCACGCATAATATATACATTATAAGGCATGTATGTATTTTACATGACATTTAAAATCTCTAGTCAAGACGTCCTAGCATGACATAATCCACTAAATAAATACATCAATTACGTAGACACTTTAATTTTCATTCTATCATCTCATTTTTTGCATCTCTACAGTAGAACCGTTCCTTCTACCCATTCAACCCAATTTACCAAGTCCAAGACAAGATTAAAGTAAAAAAAATATGAGCATGTAATCTTAAGAGATAAACCTTTGTAGCCCAACTCTCTCCTTTTTAGTTCTCATCACTTCCTTAATTCTTCCACTCATTATTCTTCACCCATCAACAAAGGTCAAGAACCTCCCGCTTCACCCTTTTTCGGGTTTGTGTAGTGTTGGTATTGGCTTATTGCATTACACTTAGCAACTCTTTATAGGTTTGTTCATAAAAATAATAATAATCACTTTGGATTTTGTTGATTGAAAATACATGATAATATGTTGGTTATATATATATATATATATTCAAGTGAGTTTTTGTATGAATTGAAACTAAATTTATTATTTTTAGATTAAATTCGCGTTAAATTACATCTAACCTTATAAATAAGTTGGGTTAACTTTTTAAGCTAGAATGACAATTTTTTTCTTTTTTGTAAGATCCAATCCGTCCAACCTGTTATATGTATATATAGACAAACACGCTATTTGGACATTTGAGCATCATCACTCTTTTTTTCATTGCCTTCAAGGTTTTGTATGTGCAAAACCTTATAGGGAGGGTGCATATTTTGTTTTTCCAAAAGAGAAGGCTCCGCTATATATACATACAGTAAGTATCAGTATATGTAACCGTATATAGTTTTAGTTTAATTGACTATTTATGAAATCTAATCATGATTCAAGGCTGCCTAAATTTAACATCTGAATTCCGATTAAACTGTTTCAGAAATAATACAACTATTTCAAAAAATAAAAACTCGTTCAAAAACAAAGGAAATTGTATCGAAAAGGCATTTTGCCTCTGTAAAAATGCCATATATTGATTTAATATTTCCATAAAACTAAACTTAAAGAAGAAAGGTCTTCCTTCCCCACTGCCCTTGGTTCTCAACTGTTAAAGTTGCAAACAAGATCGATCTACAAAATAGAACATCACACCTAGAGGAATAGTGGATCGATAACTGCATGTATATCATTGCTTATCCTTCAAGTATTAATTAGATTTATCATTACTTGTCCCCTAAGTATCCAAAAGAAAAAATTAAGAGACAAGTGTTGTGCTTTTTTGTTGATAAGGTAGCATTAGAACTCGAGGCTTTTTACCTCTCGATCTCTTAAGAGTACGTAGCACTTGAGAAGAATTGTTGTTTTAGCTCTACCTGGAAAAGCTATACATGCATGTATGCATGGTTAATTAATTTGATTACCCTTTAATTTGTGAACATCCATTTTAATATAAATACTTAAACTGTTAGTTGAGTTTATATGAATGATTTTATATTATTTTTTAAAATATTTTTTATATAAAAATTCTTTAAGTTTAAAATCTATATATATCCACATTATTTTATACTTAATTAATTAAAAAAACAAAAATAATGAAATTCGAATTTGCAATCAACTGGTAATTTTTGCTTGCCTTTTAATTACCACACCAATACTGTATAGTATATTTAGGATGGGCCCAAGCATATACGTTGATCATTTTTGCTTGCCCTTTAACTACCACGCCAATAAAAATATTGCTATATTCAGGATGGGCCCAAGCATATACATATATCCTCATATCCAGGCAGACACGCATAGATCAAACAAACATTTCTCCACCGCAACTTCACACTCCGTGACACCACAGTTCACTTCAGACTATTGCTTGATGGATAAGTGAAACCTGACAAGTTAAACTCACGGGCTACCCTTATTTCCTATCCTTGTCCCGTCCTTCTTCGTTGCCTATATATAAGCGAACCAAACCACCCCAAGAAACCACAAAAGCATATAAACAATTAATAAGAACGATCTGCCCCTCTGCCTAGTGTGTGTTCCAAGAAATGGAGAGAGTCCAAAAGCTCTTTATTGTGGCCCTTTTGCTTGCAGTGGCCATAGCAAGCAATATTGGGAATGCCCAAACCATATGCAAAATGCCTGTTGCTGGCCTAATGGCATGCAAGCCTTCCGTGACTCCTCCTAAGCCAGCTGCACCCACAGCGGCCTGCTGCTCGGCACTTTCTCATGCTGACATAAGCTGCCTTTGCTCCTACAAGAATTCCAACCTCCTCCCTTCCCTTGGAATCGACCCAAACCTTGCCATGCAGCTCCCTGGCAAGTGCAAGCTTCCTCACCCTGCCAACTGCTAGACTACCAATTAATCGTAATCAATCCCAGGTTTTCCTCTATATATCATGTGTTAAACGTCTTCCAAAAGAAAAGAACACAGATTGAGGAAGAGTACAATAAATTAGCAGAACTTCTGACGCTCCTCTTGATCAGCGCTTTTGAAGCTGGCTAAGTACTAAATTATCCCTATTTCTGATTGTGATTTGATGTTCCTTGTTGTGAGGTACTCTTTGTTAGTTGATGAATGTGTATTAATTAAGTTAAACAATGCAATCGTAAAAATTTGTGTGACTGTTATCCACTGGTTCGTGCTGAGTATCCCATGGAAGTCCCACTACCTTGTCATGCATGGTCATTGTAATCGGCAAGATGTACAAAGGGATCTATTAGTGGGAAAAATAATAATAATAATTGCATATATACAAGGTTATTGTGAAATCAAGGTTGGTAATCGATCCCCTGCGACTAAAAGATTGAACATACGCAAGGAAAATGATTTGAAAGTATGCCCAATACTCCTGCAAGTAAGGTGGAAAAAAAAAGCAAAAATTCAAGAGCTAGCGAGCTTTAAAATTGTCTCAATTTAAATGGTTATTTTTTTTTTTAGTTTATTATTTTTAGCGAACGTAGGTTTTTAATACCCTACAAAAAGCGGGGAGTCACTGATCATGTGTAAATAGAAATGGCAACGGATCTCAATCCGAAATCAATTCAACTCATCATGTGTAGTTAAATAAATTTGATAAATAATTTTTATGGGTTGAATCTAATTATAATCTGAATTTATTAATTTATTTATTAAATAAATAAAATATAAATTTATATCTCAATCCTATCCAATAATAATCCAATCTAAAATTTATATTAATATTATTTCTAGTAAATATAATATATATATAAAAAAAGAAAAAAATATGGTACAAGGTTTAAATTTAGGGTTTACTTACTCCAATTGTTATATAGCATTATATATATATATATATATATATTCTTTTCAACAATCAAATGATTATTTTATTTTATTTTATTTTTATTATTTTTCAGGTCTCAAATGAATTTCATGAAAAATCTTATAAAAACATAAAAAAATAATTAATTAATCGTTGCTATTATTATACTTATGTTTCTAATTTATCCACTAGAATATGCATCTTTATTATTTTTTTTAAGTTTTGTCACACTTTTTGCCTAACCTTTAATATAATTTTTTATTAAAATTGTTTAATTTTGTTATTTTTAATGGTAAAAATATATATTTTTTAAATTGACATATTAAATGTTATTATAATATTTTTTTTATACATGCAGAACTTAAAACTCATTTTGCTTCTTTTTTTAAAAAAAAAATAATAAATTAATAAATATCCGAATCCAACCCAAACCCATTAGAATTCAAATCTAGATTGACAATTAAAAACCTAAGTTGAATTCATAAAATCCAATTCTATTTGTTTACTAAATAAATTAAATCCAAATCTCCTAGGATTCAATTTAAATATGATCCGTTAAAAGATACACCATAATAGAAAAAAATTGCAATATTCTCAATACACTACAACAAAAAGATAGATTTACGACGTAAATTTAGCAACGGTAAAAAAATCGTTGCTAATTTTAAAAATTTACAACGGTTTTAAGCGATTTAGCGATGTTCCAAAAAACGGTTACTAAAATTCTTATTTTTGACTATTTTTTTGCGACGGTCTAACCAAATCGTTGCTAACTTCACGGGTTTAATTTTTTCCTTATATGCGGACCATTTTTGTGAGAAAAACCGTTGCAAGTTTAGTGACAGTCTATGAACCATCGCTAAACCATTACTAAGACGACAAAACCTAAAAAAAAAAGAGATGATTAGCAACAGCTTTTTATTAAAAAAATTGTTGCAAAAAATTTGATTTAGCGACGGGCAAAGGACCGTTGCTAAACCGCTTCTAAAAAAAAAAAAAAAAAGATTAGCAATAGTTTTTAATAATAAATCGTTGTAAAAAAATTCGGTTTAAACCGTCGCTAAACCATTTCTAAAATTAGAAGAATTGAAAAAAAAATTACGATTAGTAACGATTTTTTAATAAAAAACCGTTGCAAAATAACTTGGTGTAGCAAGGTCTATAGACCGTCGCTAAACCCTTGCTAAAAAAAATAATAGAAAAACAAATAATATTAAAACCAACTTTTGCAATGGTTTTTTTCAAAAATAACCGTTGTAAAAAATCAATTTAGCGACGGTCTCGTAATCCGTTACTAAAATCAAACCGTTGGTGGGAAACAACTAATTTTCAAAATTATTTTTTTTAAAAAACACTTTTAGCGACGGTCTACCTTCCGTCGCTAAACCTTTATCTTTTAAAACTCGCTCCTCTCTCTCGAAAATTGACGAGTTTCAATTTTCTCTCTCCACCTCTCTTATTCTCCTCCGCAAGACACCTCGGATCCGCCTCCTTTGCCATTTTTTCTTTCCAATCTTCTCCTCACTTTCCTCTTACCATTTCTCCCCTTCAAAAATCCCCTTCCTTCCCTCTTTTCCTCCTCCTTTCTTTCTTTCTCTCCATCTCTCCACTCGGTCGTTTTTCGACCAAACATCTCTAGCGAAGGCTTCCACCGGCTCGACCCCTCTCCTCCTTCTCTTGGTGAAAGGTCCCCCCCATTTAACCCTTCATTTTATTTTTGAATTTTTTCAATTATTTAGTTAATTAATATAATTTAATTTAATATTTTTAATTTGTTAGTTTAATTAATTATAATTGTTTATCGCATGTTTTGTTTTTTTATTAATTGATGATTTAATTAATATTATTGTAATGTGTTAATTTAGATAGTTTATTTGTTAAAAAAAATTATTGGTATTAAATTGTGTTAATTGTGATAGTTAATTTAAATGTTTAATTGTTAATTTAATAGTAATTGTTAATGTTATTGTTAGTTATTGATGTATTTAATATTATTGTTAATTATTAATTTTATTGTTATTGTTATTTTTAATTGTTGATTGAACTAATTTTATTTTTAATTGTGAATTTACTTAGTTTAATTGTTAATTGTTTTAGTTAGAAAATTTAATTGTTATTATTTTATATTGTTAATTTAATTATTATTGTTATTAGTGTTATTGATAATTGCTAATTTAGTTAACTTATTGTGATTAAGTGATTTAAAAAATTAACAAGTGATTAAGTTTATTTAGTTGTTCATTAAGTTAATAATTGAATAATATTTAGTGTTATTGTTTATTGCATGTTTTCTTTTAATAACCGCAAACTTTGTGCTGTTTTCATTAATTTAATAATTGAATAATATTTAGCGATGTTTTAATACAATTTATAATAATACATTTGAAATTTTAAAATATTATATTTAAGATATTTTAGTAGATTTTTTAATTTAAAATTTGTTAATTTTAGCTAATTTTATTAGGCATAAAAAAAATTATAATTAAACAATTAGCGACACTAATTTGAAATAGTCACTGGACCGTCACAAAGTCCGTCACTATTTAACAACGGACTTATCGAGGATTTAATAGATCGTCGCAAATATTCCAACAATTTACTATCATATTTAACAATAGTTTTTTTTTTTTTTTACAATGATTTTGTCCGTCACTAAATTTGCAATGATCCTAAAACCGTTGTAAAAATTTAACGATGAACATTTTAACGACAAGCTTTTGACCATCGCTAAATCATCTTTCCGATGGTTTTTTCACATTTAACGACAGTCTAGACCATCACTAATTTAATTGATTTTTGTAGTGACATGGATATTTCTAGCCAGGTTCCCCTAATTATCCTCATGGTGTAGGAAGAATCATCCTGATGTCTGAATTCCGTCCTCCATTAAGATACATAAACAGTTGACCGTTTAGTTTACATATTTCTTCCAAAGTACAGCAGTGGTGTATGCAACATACAGGAATAAGACTCCAGCAAACAAATTAATTTATGATTTTCTTTATCATACATATCACATTAAATCAAGGCTGGCAACAAATGTAGAAGAACATACACAATAATTAATTACATTGGAATATGTCGAGGAGAAATGAAGTTAGAAGTTCAGCCCCCTTGTACCAGTGTATCCATTGCACCGTATTGATCCGAGGTTGCTATTAACAAAAAACTGATATGAAGTCAACCACTTTACGGTACAATTCAGGTGTTTTTAAGAGTAATTTCCCTTGCATTTGGCTTTTTGAACAAATAACCGATCTACCGCTTCAAGCCTGGCCAGAAGAATCCCTTGATGAAGCTTCTTCGGAACTATAATTCCAGATGTCTTTCAGGTCTCCTCGCACTAAAGCCAATAGGATACAAGTTCCTGATGACAAAGAAGGTTATTTTGCAATAGCAACCCACAATACATCTGCCCAGAATGAAAATGTGATCATCCAATTACCTAGAGTACAAGGAACAAGGTAGAGGAGCGCAGGTTGACCGTGCCCATTCATTAGATATAAGCCCAGGTAAGTGAGGAAAAGACCTGAAATAGGAAAATCAGTGTCACGAAGGAGACAAATATCATAACAACCCCAACCACCAATGACCACCTCCCAATTCTACACTTTGAGGGCACAATATCCATAGGTTCCCATCACTCTCGTGGATACATGAGTCTTGTCTCCAACAGGACCCCATTTCTCCAAGCCAAATCAGATAGTTTGGGATGATAACCTTCACCAAGTAATTCTCAATTTTTGAATAAAATAATAATATAAACTGTATCGTTATATATTGAATCAATTTATGAATCCAAATACCGAATAAAACTTTATTCACAAACATTTTCACACATTTACCCACCTAAACATATCTATTCAACATAATTAAATATTTATAGAAGAAATTATTGACTTAAAAAAATATATCATATCCTACAATAAACTAAAAATAATATAAATTGTATATACTCTTCTCTAACTTTTTAATTTAATTACTATATTTTTGGATAATAATTAAGGCATTTTGGATTCAAAAATGGGTTTATGTAAATGGAGGTTTGGTCTCTGTAATTTTATATATATTGCCTATCAATATAAGGCCCTTTTTTTTCTTTTTTCTTGTGATTTTACTTACTAGGTAAGCTACACAAACTGAATCAAATAAACGTAACTTGAATTCTATACAAAAATAACAGAATAATTACAATATTGTTCGCAGGTTTATGGAATTTAGTGGTAAACTTTCTAAAGCCAATGCTTGATGATAGAAAGAAGTTCCACAAGCAGTTGCAAGTAAGGAAAACACTCCTTATGTCAGTACTTAAATATCAAAAACTTCAGGTGCTTGACATTGGTGGAAATACCTGATTTGGACAAAGGACTGAAATCTGAATTTGAACTACTCAGAAGTAACAGAATATTCTGGCAACAAAATATGGTAACATGTGGTGTTTTTCGACTAACTATCAATTTGGTAAATTTAAAACATTTACACCAAGATGCCAACTAGCTTGGCTAATAAGTCACTTGGTGCCATCCTAAAAAACATCTAATTTAAGCCTAATTTGGTCCTGGGATAAGAAAAATATAGGGGGGACGTTTATCCTGCTGTTTAGCATATTCATTAACCAAAATAACAAAGCATGGAGAAGAATTTGTCTGATAGAAGAGCAACAGAATTAAGAAAATGCAACATTCTGCAAGAATGCTCACCTACTCCATAGCCAACTGTCAACCAAAGAAAATATCCATTTGCTATACCCTTCTTGTTAACTTTGTCATATCTGAGACAACCAACAGAAAAAACATGCAACATAAGGGAGAAAAATGAGAAATTGCCATAGAGAAAGTCCATAACAAAAACATTAATCTCTATACACAAAAGATTCTTTTTTGCAACCTCTGCATGACCCAAGATCTAGAAGACATTGAATGACGACAACAGAAGGCCTTTTCTTAACTTGGAGTCTACTTTTCAAAAATCAATCTCTTTCAGCATAAAGATGAAATTTTTGAAAGGAATCGACAGATAGAGAAATTAGAAGAATTGGATAGAATTTAACACATTATTTATTGAAGATGAAAAAAAATGATTTCCTATAGAAGTCTAATAAATTTATCCTGTCATTTTATGAGAGGATTGCACACCTTTCACCACTGTAAATTTATCTGCAATCATTCTGTGCCTAATGCACTATTTATAAGCTAATGTGAAGTTAGCAAACTACCTGAAAGTAAATGATACAAGCAAGCCAGGAAAAAGAATGTCACCAAATCCAATCATGTCATAACCACCCCAAGGGTCAGCAAATCGAGGGATTCTTAAAAGCATCGGAATAGTTTCCCCACCACTGTTGTCACCTCGAGCAACCTAAAGAAAGAGAAGAGAACTCGATACAGAATTAGTCCAGTTATAAATTCTAACAAATCCACCCATTTATGTCCCATCTCAAGTTCTCCAAACACTTATAATGTGGAAGAAGATGTATTCAAATCAATGAACAAAATTTTAACTAAAGAAAATGGCACAGAACAGTAATATCATTAGTGATATGTTTACAGAATCAGAAGGGCTTCTTTTATAGATGTTTTCGTGTATCAAAGATGTTGGTCTTCATTTTTCACTCTTAACTTCTCTATAGTAAGTCACATTAGATGCTGTACTGACAGGTAGGACCATGGCCCTTTCACGTGTAATGGATGAAAAAGCAGCAGTATGAGAAATTGAAAAATCTATTAATCAATGGCAAAAGCTGAGCAGAAGAAAATACAATACACAAGGCAACAACAGTCTCTTTTTCGCTTTGCTGAGCCATTAAGACACAGGCAACTCCAAGAAACAGGAAGCAATGGTAGATGAATGGATGCAAAAGTGTGTAAATTTATGACAACTACATGAAGAATTTGAAGAAAAGAAGGGAGAGGAGTGGCAAATTCTCAACTGAGTTCTAAGAAAGGCGAACTGCAAAAATAGCCAAAAAAAAATAAAAAATAAAAGCCTGTTGGAATAGGAAATATTCTATTTAGATTATTCTGGATGTATTTTAGGATGTAAATATAAGAATTTAAGGCTCTAATCAAGGAGTTTAGGAAAATTTATAGCTTTAATTTCCTAGTTTGTAATTTCCTAGTTTAGATGCTATATGTAGCATCTATATATGTAAGTTGTAATACCAATAGAGGTACGGCAATACAATCAATATTTCTTGTTTCATATCAATTCACATGGTATCAAAGCTGGTCTATTTTCTCTAAACAAAAAACCCTAGCCGTCAATCACTAATTTATTTTCTTCCTCACCACCATGTCCGAAATTACATCGGATTCTACACCTACTCTTGTTCATCCATCTACTTCTTACAAAACCAAAGATTCCTTGTGCTGGTCTCAATTTGTGCACATGTACATCCGCGACAAGGAAAAGATTGGGTATTCAACTGGTGAGAAGAATGAGCCAAACTTGGATGATCCGACCTATCCAATTTGGGATGTAAAGAACTTCATGCTCAAATCCAATTCTGGATTATCTAGTATTCCTGATGCTTCTTTGGCACAAACAGGTAGTGATTTAAATGCCTTAAGTGTGTTACTCTTTATCACAATCGCTCCATGGATCATTGATTCTAGAGCATCTGACCATATGACAAGTTTTTCAAATTTGTTTCATACTTATTTTCCTTGTTCGGGTCATGAAAAAATTCATATAGCAGATGGGTCCTACTCATCTATTGCTGGCAAAGGTTTGATTATTTTGTCAGATACTTTATCCCTTAAATCTATTCTGCATGTACCAAAACTTGTATGCAATTTTCTGTCTGTCAGCAAATTATCAAAAGATTCTAATTGTAGTGTCACTTTCTTTGATTCCTATTGTGTGTTTCAAGATCAGAATTCAAGGAAAAAGATTGACAGTGCTAGAATGATCGATGGTCTTTACTATTTTGAAGATGAAGTCTCCAAGGATAGAAGACCTCAAGGACAAAGTAGTATCAGTTCTATCCCTGGTAAAAATAAAATAATGCTCTAGCACTATAGACTAGGGCATCCTAATTTTCTTTATCTTAAAAAATTGTTTCCTACCTTATTTAAGGGCCTGGATAATTCTCTTTTTCACTGTGAACATTGCATTTTGTCAAAAAGCCATAAAAATATTTATCCTTCAAAACCTTATCAACCTTCACGACCATTTTATTTAATTCATAGCGAGGTATGGGGTCCTTCATGAATCCCTACTTATTCAGGCAAAAAATGGTTTGTAACCTTCGATGATGATCATACTAGATTGTGTTGGGTATATTTACTGGCTGATAAATCTAAAGTTAAGACAAGTGTTCCAAAATATTTATAACATGATTGAACCTCAATTTTAAAATAAAATTGGTATTTTTCATACTGATAATGGCACTAAGTATTTCAATGAAATTCTTAGAAATTTTTTTAAAGATAAGGGCATTCATCATCAATCCACTTGTGTTGATACACCTCAGCAAAATGGTATAGCTGGGCGAAAAAATAGACACTTATTGGAAATTGCCCAGTCTCTTATGTTTTCTATGCATATCCCTAAGTATCTCTAGGGAGAAGCAGTTTTAACGAAAACATATTTGATAAACAGAATGCCTACTCGTGTACTTAAATTCATTACTCCTCTTGAGTGCTTTAAAGATTTCTTTCCCGAAAACCAAATTTCATCCAATTTACCCCTTAAAATATTTGGATACACAACTTACGTTCATTTTTCCAAGGGCTGAAAAATATGTTTTTATTGGCTATGCGTCAAATCAAAAAGAGTACAAGTGTTTTCATCCAAAGACCCAAAAAGTCCTAGTTACTATGGATGTTTTATTTCTTGAAAATCAGCATTATTTTCAAAAGAATTTTCTTAAGGGGGAGAGTTTAAAGGAAGAAAATAATTGGGACAACATACCTATTTTTACTACTTTACCTCAAACAGTGGCCTTTACACCTAATATTTTCGAAAATGACAACAATTTCTACTGATAAGAATACTGTTTTGCCAGATATTGTTGAATCTTTGACAGGGAGAGAAATAATGCAAAATAATCCTAAGGATCAGGAACCTGAGGTCATTGTTTATGCACGAAAAAAGAAACATCAAAAGGGTAAAGAACCTATCGTTCCTTCAGCACCTAGTCAATCCATTACCTCGGATTCAGGTACTCAAAACATTTCTCAAAATACTAATCCTCCTATTTCACCTCCTATTTTACCCAATGCTGTTTCACCTTCTGTTTTACCCAATGTTGTTTCTCATGAGCATTGTGATCTTGATGTTCCTATTGCACTTAGAAAAAAAGAACTCGTTCTTGCACTAATCATCCAATTGCAAAATATCTGTCTTATGACCGTCTCTCTCAAAACCATTGCAAAATATCTGTCTTATGACCGTCTCTCTCAAAACCATAAGGCATTTACTTCAAAAATCTCTAACCTGTTTGTTCCAAGAAACAGTCAGGAAGCACTTGATGATCCAAATTCAGAACGGCTGTGATGGAGGAAATAAATACACTAAAGAAAAATGGAACATGAGAAATTGTAGAGCTGCCTAGAGGTTAGAAAACAATTGTGTGTAAATGAGTATTTACTGTGAAATGCAAGGCAGATGGTAGTGTAGAGAGATACAAGGCTAGACTTGTGGCTAAAGGATTTACTCAAACATATGGTGTTAATTATCAGGAGACCTTTGCCCCAGTAGCAAAAATTAACTCTATATGTGTTTTATTGTCTCTTGCAGTTAATTTCAATTGGGTCTTATACCAACTAGATGTGAAAAATGCTTTCTTGAATGGTGATTTGGAAGAGAAAGTCTTTATGAGTCCACCTCCTGGTTTTGAAAAGTTTGTTGGTCGAAACAAAGTTTGCAAACTTAAGAAGTCATTGTATGGCCTCAATCAGTCTCCAAGGGCATGGTTTGAACGATTTGGGAAGACTTTAAAAGGCTATGGGTATCATCAAAGTCAAGCAGATCATACTCTTTTTTATAAACACACTGATAAAGAGAAGATAGCAATCCTCATTGTATATGTTGATGACATGATACTAACAGGTGATGATCTTGATGAATTAGAAAGATTGAAAAAGAGACTAGCTGAAGACTATGAGATTAAAGACCTAGGGACATTGAAATATTTTCTTGGCATGGAATTTGCATGATCGCGTGAAGGAATCTTTGTAAATCAAAGAAAATATGTCCTTGATTTACTTAATGAAACCCGTCTTCTAGGTTGCAAGACTGTTGAGACTGCAATTAAGGTAAATCTCAAACTAAATCCTGCTAAAATCGAGGGTGTTATTGAAAACGAGAAATTTCAGTGCTTGGTGGGCAGACTTATATGTCTGTCACACACTCGCCCTGATATAGCATCTGCTATAAGCATGACAAGCCAATTCATGCATGCACCGGGCCATGAGCATTTTGAAGTTGCCTATAGGATACTAAATTACCTAAAAGGGACTCCAGGAAAGGGTTTGATATTTAAAAAACGTGATCACTTTCAGGTGGAAGTCTATACTGATGCTGACTAGGCTGGTAGTGTGACAGACAGGCGATCAACATCTAGATATTGTACTTCTGTGGGAGGAAATTTAGTTACTTAGAGAAGCAAGAAGCAAAATGTTGTGGCACGAAGTAGTGCTGAAGCAGAATTTAGATCCCTTGCACAAGGGATTTGTGAAGCTATGTGGATTAAGAAATTGCTTGAAGATTTGAAGCTTCCTGCATCACTTCCTATGAAAATTTATTGCGATAACAAAGCTGCCATTTCAATTGCTCATAATCCGATTCTTCATGATCGGACTAAACATATTGAAGTTGATAGGCACTTTATCAAGGAGAAACTTGAAAGTGGGCTAATTTGCGTTCCTTATATTCCTACTTCTCAACAAATGGCTGATATACTCACCAAAGGTCTACTGAAAAAACAATTTGATTTTCTGGTAAGCAAACTGGCAATGAAAGACATTTACAAGCCAGCTTGAGGGGGAGTGTTGGAATAGGAAATATTCTATTTAGAATATTCTGGGTGTATTTTAGGATGTAAATATAGGAATTTAAGGCTCTAATCAAGGAGTATAGGAAGATTTATAGCTTTAATTTCCTAGTTTAGATGCTATATGTAGCTATATATATGTAAGTTGTAATACCAGTAGAGGTACAGCAACACAATCAATATTTCCTTCTTCATATCAATTCACAAAGCCAAATGTAGGGGTGACAAAAGAAGATACAAATAGGTTGTGCTTTCCAAGGACAAATACCTCTGTAGAAATTGTTAGCTTATGAATTCACCAAATAAACTTGCCTCATTGCCAAGATGTTAATCCACATACACAACAATAACTAGCTGCAGCAAGTACTTAGAAAATACTATACATCAGCCTAATATATACTCAGTTATAAGAGGCACAAAGAGCTCATTTTTTACTAGAGTATTATTTGATCACTGGAGACTGCATGAAATGGGCATTGTTACAATTTAAAGGTAATTATAATAGTCTCCAGTAAATCATCTAAATATATGTTGATAATTTGCTCCAAAAAAAAAACACCTCATCAGTAGTATCCAGGATACATCAGTAAACAGAACTAAAAAATTTGCAGCTTGAGCAAAATATGATGAGCAGATTATGATTCCTGTAAATACTTTGATATCAAGAGGCCTAATCAAGAATGACAACACAAGATTCAGCATCTCCCCAAAGCACAAGTCAACTCAATTCAACTAAAACTCAATCCATTTAGTCATGTCTAAGGCCAAATACTTTGCAAGCTAAAACAACATCTAATCAATTTTCAACGCTTCAAATGAACTCATTTTAGGTCTATCTTTCCTTCTCTTACATACATTCAACTAAAATCCAATCACTCTTCCGTGCTATATTGTAAAATGATCAAACCATGTCAAAAATTCCTTCCCCAACTCCTCCTTGACAAGATCAATTGCCACCTCCAACTTTTAACGAATGGACTCATTTCTTATCTAGTCCTTTCTTGAATCACTTAAATGTTCTCATCTTAGTAATCAACTGCATAGACATGTTGCTTTACCACTATCTAACACTCACTCCCATTAAGCATAGCAGGCATAAAAAGAGTCTCATAGAATTCATCAGCATAAAAGACTTTAGGCTTCTAGTTCTGATTCTCAATTCCACCGGACTTTGATTCCATAAGTATCATTCTATCCAAATTTTCTTCCTTTTATGTGTAATGCAACTTGAGTGCAGTAACAATCCATTAAATGATCACCCTTACAACCCTTCTTTTTGCATCCCTAACCTTTGAATTAAAAATTCACAACAGCTGAACTTTACTCTCCATCTTCTTTATGTTGGATCAACAAACAAAGACTTCCTTACATTTGGTCCCAATGCTTACATTTCCATATATCTATCAAAGATATAATTTTAAGCACTAAAACCACAACTATCAGTCTCTTTCAATGACGTAAAGTTTCCGTGCTCAATCTAAAAGCAATGAAGCATGTGTTTGCACAACATGACGGAAAGAAATGTTGGGTTATACAGCACTAATACTTACCGCAATCATAACACTCTGATGGAAAATTATTGGTGACAGAAAGACCCAAAAGATGTCGTAAACAAATGCGCAACAAAGAAGCACTGTAGCAACCTGAATCACCATAGAAATATCAGATAGGAACCCAAAAAAAAAAAAAAAAAAATTCATGAATGCATGACAAAATAAGAGCTAAGGTACCTTAATATTAGGTAATCGAGCCACCTGCAAGACGGTTATCATCAAGCAAATGCCCTGACAACAAGAAAGTCACTATTTAGTGAAGAGCAGGAGAATAGAAATGATCTATGCAATGTACAAACAACTTCAACAAGTCATATGTAAATATATTGCATAAAACCACTAGTTACTAAGCATTAAGAGTATACGCCCTTGTTCTTTTATTTGCAATTGAGCACATGCTGGTAGTAAGAAAACTAACGCAGCCAAAAGACACAATAAAATATCATGGCTTCAAGGTTTCTGGGCAAGATACCATCTGTTTACAATGATCAGAAAATAAAAACAACAAGAGATTCTAAATCAACCCTGGTGAAAATTAAGAGTAAGATCTCAAATCCAAATCATTTTGGTTAAACGATCAGGAAAGAAATATTTAAAACCATAACATAATAACAATAGTCCTGAACAAAAACTTGTGCACATGCTTTATGCAAAGAAATTTAATTGCGGATTTCATAAAATAAATAATCCAAAGGATAAACCATGTACATCAACTAGATGTGCAGTTATAACTTGCATGAGACAACCTAAAAGTCTTTCTATGAGCTTAGTCAAACTTAACAGCTGAAGTTATTTCCATACAACATAACAAGTGATCAACAAACTAACCTTGTCTACATGCATTGATAAATTAAACTTACAAGAATATCTTGTCCAACCCATGAGTATGATGCTTGCCGATTTGCAGCCCAGAAAATGGCAAATACCACACAGCAAATTAACACAAGAAGTGAGAGAAGAGAAGTTTCTCCGAAAAGAGGTAAATTTAGTTTCTTCCGCCCACAGTTTCTGCATTTTCTGCTCAAAATATAAGAAATGAGTAACATGAATGTAGAGTATACCATAAAAACCATCAGTTCACAAGTTAAGAAATGCAAGAAATTAAGTATCATTATACCTTAAAATCACTGTTGTTATGCAATTGTGCATCCCCTGAGGAAGAAAGAAAATACTTCAATAAGCATGATACAGAACTTTTTGCTGCCCGTTAAAAATTAAAATGAAAAAAAAATGTGTACAAAAAAGAAAAAAAGAGGAAATTTTACTAGAAGGAAGGAAAAGAACACTCAAAAGGAGAATACAAAATCCTCTCAAATAACAAAAAAAAAAACAACTAGTTTAAAATAATAAAGCACTCCAATCCATTTGCATATCTGCTAAATATAAGAAGTGTCTCCATGTGTATCTGCCAAATATAAGTAATAAATGTTTTTAAGTGAGTTTACATGCAATTTATGCTTCAGACAAACTAGGGATAAGGACTTGGCATAATTTTTCCATTTGCTGTTCTTTTTCATTTTTGGACAAGTCAGAACCTAGTTTACTTTAGCTTGCTTGAACAAAAAGGCATGGAAACAGATCCCGCCACATGTGTGCAGAAATGAAGATAGGCGCGCACATACAGTCTTCTATCTGTCAACAGCTCATTTATGACTTGGGTTGCAGAATTGTTAAAGAGACTAACTAGAGCTTGGAGTGTAAAAATTTGTTTTAAATACAAGGCCAAAACGAACTCCTAAAGATGCACCTGATGATGGTTATGAAGCATTATTAACATACAGCTGTGTATATTAAAATATGATGGTAGCCAAAACCATTTTTCTTCACAAACTACCCAATATGCTTATATTAAAAAGTCACACCATGTCTGCTTGCCAATTCAGAGAGCAAAAATCCAAACTTAACAATGGGGAGTTATCAACTTGGTCCAGTAAGAAAACATCAATCGGCAGATCCCATGCCAATTTTGCAACTATCAAGCAAACCCAAATACACATGAATTTCTTGGCTTCAATAGAACTTGAGCCAAGGTCCTGCTTGTCCAAAATTACATTGCTCAGTTAGTGACAGAGCCTCATCTTATTTCCGGCCACTTCTTTAAATCAAACACATCAAAACAAAAAAATCTTGCAAATATAATTAAGCTGGGAATGTAGTTCTGGTAGATGAAGCAGGTTTTTTCTCCTAAAATGAGAATCTAGCATGCATTGATCATGTGTCAGCGAATTTTCTAAAATCCCAAAAGAGAAAAGATGCGTATATCTCAACGAAAGGAAACATTATAAATGTGCCAAGAAAATGATAAAAGCAATTGTGCTTATTTAGACCATAAGCGGAGAAGTAGATGTATGATGTGCAGGTGCTAAACTGACCAAGTACAGCTCCGGATCCGCTCTATCATATCTTTCCATCCGTTACTCTTTTAAAAAATGTACCATTCCCAAACAATAAGGTAAAAATTACAGCTTCTTGAAATTTTCAGTCAGAGTTCATCAAATATAACAACTAAGTACTTGTTTCAACATTTTAATATTAGCAATTCCCCTATAAAGAAATTTGTACCTCAATACCACCAATGCAGAAGAGTACAATCAGCAGCCAGACAAACCAGCTTGACATGAAGAAGTAGAGTAGCAACAGAAATGCGGACGCTGTTATCACAAAAACTACCGCACTCTTCACATCAATATCAAGGAAATCTTTCTCAGCGTCATCTTTGAATGCTGAGGCATTGGAAGTTTCCTACCCAATGAAAAGAGGAACTAGTCAAATACTGTTCAACTAAGCATAATTAAGCAATAACAGAGGAATTTAAAAGAAAAAGAAAAGGAACATACTAGACACATACACACACATGTATCAAGTAGTATGATGGAAAAATATATCAAAAATCTAGAAAGGTCAAAATTGATTGGCAAACATAGACTCCCAAAATGTAATATCAGATATTCACAACATGCATATTCATCCTGGATTATAGAAGAATTTAAAATGAATTGATCTGTACAATCCATAAAAAGAACATCTCTAGGTGGGAATGTATAGACACCAAAATGTCTATCACAACCATTTATTCTCAACAGATAAACAAGGGCTTTCTAAGTCACACCAGTTACAGGACATTTACTTGCTTAATCTATTTTTGTAATGATGTCAACCCAGCTAAAAATTCAACATCACACAGACAGGAAAAAAGAAAAGAAAAGCAAAAGGAACAAAGCTGCTAACAACTTGAGCATAAAATTGAAGACACAAATAAGAGTGCATGTTAACCTTTGGTGACAATTCATTATACCGCTCCTCATTCTCCTCGGAAGCAGCTATCTCAGACCAAAGTGAAGCACAAACAACTGTTCCAACGGCCATCATCCATAAGAATATCACGGACAAATCCACTGGAGGACGAACAGGTGCATAGAACAGAAGCTCCACTGTATTATGAAAATCCATATAAACAATTAGGAGTGTTACACATGCTGTGGTTGTGTTGAGTGTGAGTTTGGGTTTGGGTTTTGGCGAGGGTGGGAGAGAGAAAGGGGGACTGAATATTGTTTTCCAAATTTGAAGGGCATAGAACAGCTGAAAACAGCTGAAACGTAATTTGTTCTCATGCTTGATTCAGTTTATTGATTCTGCTTTTATCATAATCATTGACATGGTATATAGAAAAAATTAACATTATTACAGTACTGGTGAAAAGCCTAAACATGACCTTATTTCCATTTTTTTCAATCTGACAAGTGATGTTCTTCACCCATCACTTCACTTTCCTATCTAACTCATACCTACATGCAGCACAAAACATCCTGGCTGGTTTTGAAGGTCTCATAGTGTAAGACATTGCTAGGTAAGCACATCTAACATAATCATGACAAAGCTCAACAAAGCTTAAGAACTCAATGCTCACCTTTCTGTCCATCCATTATAGATCTGTTCAGAGATTGACCTCCTGAATTGGGAATTAGTACAACAGGAATCGAAATATCTTGAGCAGAACTATCCTTTTCACAACCCATCTCAGCAAGCTCTAAAAGAATTAATTCAGATGCCAAAAAAAAAAAAAAAAAAATTACAATCAATTTAAAAGGAAGCATAAATGACCAACTCCCCCACATTCAACAATCTAAATAAACTACAACCTTCTTTGTCATTTATCACCAACAGAGCTGCTGCACCTCTAGACTGTGCAACTTTAGCCTTTGTTGTGAAGTCACACTCACCACGCACAGCAATGGCAACAGAACCAGATAGCTGAAGAACAGAAAAATAACCATACTATCCCTTATAATTCAGAAAAGTTATGGACAAAAACCTAGAAATTTATGACAATACACAACTCCCTCGTAACTCCGAAATTCAAAACCTTGTGACACCAACTACATTATCTATTCCCAATTGAAAGTACTCACACAAGCTTAATCAAAAGAAAAATAACGGATAGACCAAGCAAAAAAACAATATAAAAACCTTGGAAGAAGAAGGCGAACAGCTATTTAATGGATTAGAGAAAACAGCCGTCAATCTGACACCATTTTTCGCCTCTTTTGGCAGAAAAGCTCCAAATCTTGCAGTTATTCCAGTCAAAGTTTCACCTCCAGCACCATTAACCCAGTTCTTAACCTTGACCTACAGCGTTTTAAAACATAAAATAAAAATAAAAAATAATCATTTTTTAGGTCAAAAAATTAATTTCACAACCACATTTGTCATTTACGCTATCGACTATTATTCTCACAAAGAATTCGGAAAATGCTGCGAAAAAAAGGAAATGAATAATGCGAACCAGATTGTAAGGATGATCGCAGCCAGGAAATTTTGGGGAATCGCCGTCGTGAGAAGCTTCCTCGGCAAATGAGAAGCCGATCAGAAAGAAAATGCAAAAGAGGATTGTTCGGAGAGACAGACTTCTTCTTGCAGCAAACGCCATGGCTGTGGATATTAAAAATGGAAACCCCGATAATCAGATTTGAAATAGACAAAGAAATTGAATCAATGGAGGTAAAGAGGGAAAAGGGGCATCTTCTATTTTTTTCGTGTTTCTTTTTTGCCCTTTATTTTTTGTGTTGAAGAAGAAAGAAAAAGAAAGAGAAAAGTAACTGGTGAAGGAAAATTAATGTATTGGCATTACGATACACGCTTCATGTTGGATTGTGTTAGGTGTCGCTAACTAATAGTAGCTAGCATCCCACTCTGCGTACCCAGGGCAAGGGCAGATAATTTTCACGGCAGATATATTATGGCAAATTACGAAAAATATCATGTAGTTAGATGGCAATATTCTCTGTTCTTGTTTTTTAAAAATTATAATTTATATCACGAATTTTTAGTCCGATAAATTATAAAAGAACCGCAATGCCCTCATATATATATAATTAGACCTCGTGATTGAATCATTTATAGCTGAAAATCCAAAAAACAACTTTAATTTTTAAATTGTTTAATTTTTGTTTGGAAATATCTTATTTTATCCTTTAATTGGTTGTTTTTAGCAAAACACTTTAAAAATTTGGAGACTTTTAAGGTTTTTTTATGTGAAATCTGAAAAAAACCTAAATTTTGAATGTTGATTTTTTTTAAAGAGAATTTTATTATTTATGCTTTAATTTGTTATTTTGAGCAAAACTCATTAAAAAAAAAAACAGGGTTTAATCAAAATGGCTCGGGACTTTATTTGCTAATGGCACAAAAGATGAGTTTTTGTAAGATTCTAACTAGGGTTTGATCATTCGTTGTGATGGTGATAACGGTGCTCTTATTGATGATGTTGAATTTTTATTTATAGTTTATGAGAATTGTGAGGTTTTAGATATAAAAATCTAACTTGAAGAAAAAAGTACATATTTATAAAAGGATTTTAGTCATAGTTTTAAATAACTCCCGCTGTGTTATATAACGGGTTCGGAGTATTTCGTTCTCGTTATTTTAGTATTATAGTAAGCCGTGATCCGCGATGATGGCCACGATCATTTTTTCACCCATCCGTTATTTAAAACTATGATTCTAGTGCT
The DNA here is from genome assembly GCA_963924115.1 of Dovyalis caffra. Classification (NCBI taxonomy): domain Eukaryota; kingdom Viridiplantae; phylum Streptophyta; class Magnoliopsida; order Malpighiales; family Salicaceae; genus Dovyalis; species Dovyalis caffra. The sequence continues at coordinate 25,123,102 of CAWUPB010001173.1, forward strand.
TTCAATGTTGAAGGACCATTTTGTTTAAGTTTGATTATTATTCGAAGAGCATTTTGGTGGATTTTTAAATGCTAAGTGATTTATTATTTTTTGTCGTTAGTATACATGTTATTTATGAAGATTTTGACTAGATATGTTTGGCTTGTTTTATGAAGCTTGAAGATTTTAAATGATAGTTAGAGGTTGGAAAGACATGAGAAAAATTATAGTCTAGTTTTTTTTTTTTTTTTTTGTATGACATTAGCAAGTACATCCGATTCTATGCCTTTGGATTTCAACCAAGCATGGAATGCAACAAGGACGAGGCCATCAAAACGAAGGAGATTGCAAATAGAAAAATGCAAAATGGTGACTTTAAAAGGACAAGAAAGATTGCATCAAAGGCGCAACAACTCTACCTTGAACTAGAGAATATTTCCCAAATGTTGACGACTCGAGAGGTTCATTGTTCCGCACAAAACAAACTAAATAGTTCAACATGGATTGGTATGAAATTCTCCAGTATCGAGCGCTCTTCTAAAAAGGTAATTGTCAACAATTAATACAAAATGTGCGTTCTTGCGTCATGTGATAATAACTTGTTTGTTTGTTGATACAAAGACAACTTTCAAGTCGATTGATGAAGCACATAGAGTGCTTATAGATTATGAACTTCCCGGGGAGTTTTCAATTTCTTGTATGATTGAATCTTTTATTGTTTTGAAATGCTTGAAATGTTAAAAGTGTTTTGAATTAGAGTTTTGTTGTTTTCATTTAATTTTGGATGTTTGAAATTGGATTTTGTATGCTTAATCACTAGATTTAGGTTTTCTCAATTGATTTTTTGGTATTTTACATTAAATTTTTAATACCGTGTTGAATTTAGTTGTTTTGAAATTACTTTTTTTAGACCAAAATACTTCCAAAAGGCATTGTGGCCATTAAAAATAACAATAGTAAATTTGGAATAATTCGGGGACTTTTCAATTTCTTGTGTGATTGAATCTTTTATTGTTTTGAAATGCTTGAAATGTTAAAAGTGTTTTGAATTAGAGTTCTTACGTTTTTATTTAAATTTGGATGTTTGAAATTGGATTTTGTATGCTTAATCACTAGATTTGGGTGTTTTGAATTGAATTTTTGGTATTTTACATTAAATGTACGTTCTTGCGTCATGTGATAATAACTTGTTTGTTTGTTGATGCAAAGACAACTTTCAAGCCGATTGATGAAGCACATAGAGTGTTTATAGATTATGAACTTCCCGGGGAGTTTTCAATTTCTTGTATGATTGAATCTTTTATTGTTTTGAAATGCTTGAAATGTTAAAAGTGTTTTGAATTAGAGTTTTGTTGTTTTCATTTAATTTTGGATGTTTGAAATTGGATTTTGTATGCTTAATCACTAGATTTGGGTTTTCTCAATTGATTTTTTGGTATTTTACATTAAATTCTTAATATTGTGTTGAATTTAGTTGTTTTGAAATTACTTTTTTTAGACCAAAATACTTCCAAAAGGCATTGTAGCCATTAAAAATAACAATAGTAAATTTGGAATAATTCGGGGACTTTTCGGTTTCTTGTGTGATTGAATCTTTTATTGTTTTGAAATGCTTGAAATGTTAAAAGTGTTTTGAATTAGAGTTCTTACGTTTTCATTTAAATTTGGATGTTTGAAATTGGATTTTGTATGCTTAATCACTAGATTTGGGTGTTTTGAATTGAATTTTTGGTATTTTACATTAAATTTTTAATATTGTGTTGAATTTAGTTGTTTTGAAATAACTTTTTTTAACACCAAAATACTTCCAAAAGGCATTTTGGCCATTAAAAATAACAATGGCAAATTTATAATAATTTGAACCTTTTTTCTTTTTATCCGGAGACTTGACACTAAAATGAAATTATAATACATGGTATTTTTTAAAAATAAATATTAAAATCATAGAGTGTAAAGTGTAATTTTTAGAAAGCGAAAGTGCATAGTGTTCTTGGCACCTAACTACAAGGTGTTTTTTATAATTTATCCTAAGTTCGGATACCCTACTAGTTAAAGATAATTTTTTTTTAATTTGATATGTTTTTAAATGTACTTGCGTTGATGTAGGTCGTGTGCTTTTTAAATTGTCATACAATGATTTAGTCTTGATTACAAAATTTTTATTGATAGCATCCTTATTGTTGAAAGAAAAAAAAAGAAAATATTTTTAAAAGCTATAATGAAACGGCAAATGAAAACCTTAATTTAGTCCGGAACATATAAGTTTTATCGATTAGTTCTACAATGTCATCTCGTATTTTTTAAGAGGATAGTTTTGTCAATTTTTTTTAATGATCCTCGTTTGATATGTATATTTTGTGCAACAAAATCATGTAGTTTTAAAAAATATATTTAATATATAAGTTAATGAATATCAAATAAAAAACTTAATTGAGAATTGTTTAAGATGTTTAAGAGTGTATTGATGGAATTGATAGATTATCAATAAAACTAAAGTAAAACATATTTTTACTATTCATTCACTATTTGAAACACTATTCACACACTCACATGTCGCTATTCCTTTCACTATTCATGGTGTTTTTGTAACACTTTAATCCTCAAATTTTCTATATTTTTTTTCAATTTCAAACTTTAATCGTATTATGATTTTATTCAATTTTGTTTTAGTGTTTTTTGTCAATTGTTTTTATTATTTAAAATTTATAATCTTAATTTGTCATTTTTTTAAAATTCTCTTTCTTTTTTCAATTTTAAACTTTAATTATATTATGGTTTGGTCTCATTTTGTTTTAGTATTTTTTGTTAATTATTTTTATTGTTTAAAATTTACTACTTTAATTTGTTATTTTTTTTTAAAATTCTCATCCAATTAATTTAAAATTATATTTACTGATTTATTTATTTATTTTTTTCTATATGTATGGATATTGGAATAAATTTTTAGAACATGATTATTTTTTCTTTTGAAAAATAGATTCAGATAATTTTTAAATTATAGTAGCACGATTAATATATATAATTTTTTCGAAATACATTTTTAGATTAAAAGTGCATTTTAAATAATTTTTTCTCGATTTTTATATTATTTTAAATTTGCTACATTAATTTTTCATTTTTTTAAATTCTTTTTTTTTCACTTTTAAAATTTGATTATATTGTGATTTGGTTGTATTTTGTTTTAGCAGTTTTTGTTGATTATTATTTAAAATTTATTACTTTAATTTGTCATTTTTCTTAAAAATTATCATCTAATTAATTTAAAATTATATTTACTGATAATTTTGATTTATTTTTCTATATGCATGGATTTTGGAATAAATTTTTAGAATATGATTATTATTTTTTAAAAAAAAATTGATTTAGCTAATTTTTAAATTATAATGGCATGATTAATATATATAATTTGTTTGAAATACATTTTTAGATTAATTTTTTTTTCAAATAATTTTTCTTGGTTTTTTTTTTATGTTATTTAAAATTTACTACATTAATTTGTCTTGTTTTTAAATTCTCTCTTTTTTTCTTTAATTTCAAACTTTGATTATATTGTGATTTGGTCTCATTTTGTTTTAATATTTTTTTGTTAATTATTTTTATTATTTAAAATCTACTACTTTAATTTATCTTTTTTTTTAATTCTCATCCAATTAATTAAAATTATATTTAGTGACAATTTTGATTTATTTTTCTATATGTATGGATTTTGAAATAAATTTTTAGAACATGATTATTTTTTCTTTTGAAAAATAGATTTATATAACTTTTAAATTATTGTGGTAGGATTAGTGTATATAATTTGTCTAAAATATATTTTTAGATTAAAAGTGTATTTCAAATAATTTTTTCTTAGTTTTTTTAGAAAAAGCTCAAATTAATTAATTAATAGTTGAAAGTCAAATTAATATATTTTTTTAATATTATTCATTATTTTGTAAATAAATATATAAAAATTAAATTCATATTTTTTCAAAACCGATATTCTCATAAACATTAAATAAAAAAAATTATTTGTTCAATTCTATGTAAGCTTTTAATAATTGTTATTTATGTTTTTTGACACAATCTTATGAAATACTAAAGCTTTTTTTTAAAAAAAAATATTTAATTTTCTTTTTAGTTAATAACCCATGGATTAATAAGGATAAATTGTTTTTCTAAAGGAAAAATTATGAAAAACACAAATAAGAAATAATTAAATACAAAATTTTTCATTAAAAAAGTATAAATAAATTTTTTCACGGTTGATTTCATATATTTTTATAGATTCATATCATAAAATAGACTATCAAACTAAAATAATTTTTTTAAACAATTTTATATATTTTATCTAATTCGTAGCGTAAGCGCTGGACAAAAAAATTAGTTTATAACTAATCGAAAATGGTGTAAGATTAGGACTAAACTGGGTTTTTGTATATATAACAATGCATGATGGTAAATATATTCATATGTACTTGTATAATACTCAAAACCTTCAATCTGGTCCTAAATTTTTAATTGCATTTTATTTGTCTTTTAACTTTTTTTTTTTTTAAATGTTGAATCTCTCATTTCGATTAAATTTTTTTACTATAATTTTTTTCTTAACCAAAATGCCTTTTACTAAAATATATGTAAAAAAAAAACACTTAAAGTAACGTGACTTGTATGTTATATTTTGTATGTCTTTAGATTTTATTTTATTTTTTACATTTCAATCAAGAGCATTTTGGTAAAAAAATGTTATTTAGCTGAAAAAATTAATCGAAAAGAGAGATTGGATATTCAAACACTTCTATAAATATATGAAATGCAATTAAAAATCTAAAAATAAATGAGAAACTTTGGATGTTATACAAGAAGAGATAAATATATCTACCTTATAATAATAGATGTATATACAGAGATATATTAATAGGTTTTCTTAAATAAATAAATAAAAACGTACAAACAAAATTAATATATATAATGCGTGTGTACACGTTTGCATTTATGAATATGTATATATATACACACATGCATAAAAGAATTCAACAATTTAAAAACTTCAACCTGCTTAGTTTCGACGTTACCTACACACTCCTGGAGTCTATAACAAAAGGATCTAGCTACAAACTAGATGGTAGAAAATATACATCTACATTTATCTTTAAAAAGAAAATTCAAATGGAATGGCTCAATGAATGCTAATTGGATTTTAAAACTCACACGTTCAACTATAAATCTGCACAAATTATGAAAATTAAAAGAATTTAAGAAAAATGATTTTAATATGGTTTTTTAGGATAATATAAAATACAACTCATTTAATTTTTGGTGCACGTGCGCATTAATAGAAAATCTTCACTTTAGTTCGCTTGAAATATCACTTTAACAAAGCTAATAATTTCTTCAAAGAAAATAGATATCCAACTATCCAAATCAATCTTTTACAAAAGTGTTTCATACGAATTGTTTTTAAATGCTAAGGATAAAAACCTTAAACTTATGCTTCACGATAAATCGATAAAGTGGTATGATTTAAAAGAGAACATGAGGGGGTGACAGTAACAACAATAGGTGTTAAAGTGATCAGGTAAGGGAGTCAGGCATTTTATCATTTTTTTTTTCAAATGGAAAAGAAGAGGTTGATAGCCTCTTATGTTATCTTAAAATATATTGAATTCAAATTGAATAAAAATGATTTAGCTTAAGAAAAAAATATAGCAACTCAACTCATTGTTTTACTCTCACCTAATTTAGATAAATGAATTCAAATTAAATAAAAATGATTTCACTTATAATAAGAAATTACTTTGTTTCTATTTGTATTAATAAAAATAATAAGTAAAATGATCGATTACTATTTACTCGTACTATTTGAAACATTATTCATCCATATTCATTCACATTATTAACCAAAATTCAGATGCACTATTTATTTCATTATGAAAGTTTTTGTTACATTATATTTTAATCATTTAAAAAAAAAAACATTATTTTTTTAGTCTATACATATTTATTGTTTCATTTTGGTCTTTTTTTAATTTCATTTTAATAACCTTAGTCCTTTCTTCTTCTTCTTTTTTTCTCTTTAATTAAAAATTTAAAGGTAAACAATTTTCAGAAAAAATAATTTACAAAATAAATTTTTAGCTAAGAATCGAATGATTTTGATATTTTTTATATTATTATAAATTTTTTAGTTTGTGGATAGAGATAAATAAATAATGTTTCAAAAATTTATGAAAAATATAAAAAATATAAGTCAAATTCAAAATTTTGATTAAAAATTATAAAATAAAATGAATTTATTTAGTTTTGATTTAATAAATTGTAATATATGCACAATATAATACAAAACATTAAAATAAAATAATTTTTTTATATTTTATTTGATTCGCAGTATAATGCGGATAAAAAAATTAATATAGTAATAATTAATGGCGTTTCAATTTAAATTCAACAAAAACGAGGACATGTTTATGTAGGATTAACCAAGAAAATGATTTACCTATAAATAAATTATGTTAGGTTTAACAAGACACCGATTTACCTTGAGCAATTTTATAGCGAGAAAGAGGCAACGAAAAATAATGCCAAACAAACACACCTTAAGCTTGCTATCCGACGGCGTCACTTTTGTACTGTACTAAAGCTACTAACCAGCCCACAGATTGACAAATCACCGCCCCCAGATTTCTCGTAAAAAATAAAGCAAAATATGGTTACTTTTCAATCCTTAATTAATTTATTTTAACTTAACACAATAAGAACAATAATAAAGCAAAAATAGAAAACTGAAAGCTAGAAGAAGAGCTGTTATTTGTGTTCCCAAAAGGAAGCAGCAGCAATCACTGAAGGAGAGGAGTAGGCAGATTTTCACTTACTTCTTTGTTCGTCTGCGATCGTTTCGGAGGCAGACGAGAGGCAATGGCCTCCGCCATGAAAATCGTATTCGGACTCCTAATGTTTGTCACTGTTGGAATGATCATAGGTATCTATCTGTCTATCTAATCCACGATCTCGATTATCACTAAAAGAGTTGTTATGGATCTCACCATTTTTTTTGTTCATCGATTATATGTATAATAAATAGTTGAGGCAAATTGATGATTTTGGTTAGGAATTGCAGGTGCTTTCTTTCAAATTGCGTTTATACGAAAGCTGGAAGGCTCCTATGGTAATTTCCTTTGTCTTTTAAATGTTAATGGAATATATCATAGTCACTTTTCTGTTATAATCTAGGGCATTGCTTGCTTTTCTTATGTGTGAACATTATGAGTATCTATTCTTACGGGGAATTAGTTTAGAAGAAACAGTTTTAACCCAAGTAACATGTCGGTTGTCTTTTTGCTGATTTATAATGTAGGAAGGAGTTGCTGTTTAATTCTTACTAGGTTTATTATATTGCGACAGTGAGTGTTGTTCTTTGACTCGGATTTGAGGTATTAACTCCCATCGAAATTCAGAACTGTTACGGGAGTTCCTTATGCTTATGTAGGATAAGAACATGACAAAGCACGATATTGTTAACATGGCATGTATCAGTTGTCATTTACTTAAATAGATGCCTTTTTTGATATCCATGATATATGTGCTGATGCAATGAACGTTTGAAAGGAGTTTAGGGCTGTTTGGTTTAAGTTTTAGACTCAGTCTAAGGTTTCTTCATGGGTGCCTAATCTACATTCCATCACAGCATTATTTTCGATTCTGTTTTCTAATTTTGATTTCTCCAATCAACAGAGTGATAGTGATATTACAAATTAGTGATTGTGGAGAAATATGTTGGCAGGTTTGCTTTGAATGTGAAGTTAGATATCTTGTTCTCTTTATACGTGATGAACGATGATTGCTTAAGAACTAGACTAATATTTGGGTGTGTTTTCTCGTGAACCATCCTATCCTTTATAGGCACCAAGTTTCCATCATTTAAAAGAGTGCGAAAACTTCAAAATGATGGCTATCTTCAGTTGCCGAGAGGTTGGTATAGTTCCTATATACATGTTCACTATCATTTAGAATACAGATAGATATGCCAAAATGATAGTTTGCATTACTAGGTCCTGCTTTTTTTCAATATTTATAGGCTGTATTGTCTTTATGGTTATAAACCTCTTGTTCTTTATCCAATATTGTTTGATAAGCATCTAAAACTTGTGCTTTTTATTTTTATTTTCAGGGATTTCTCATTGGGATAATGACCAAGAAGCAGAAGATTTGCGTATTGGATATGTATGTTTTCTATCTGGCCTCCTTGATTGCCGTAAACATTAAAAAAGAATGTCCATGGACTCAATGCATCTCTTAGCGAGATGGAGGAAGAGAGAGAAAATATGCATGCAGAAAAAGTTGAAAAAAAAAACCTATTAAATATAGCTGTAATAAATCTGGCACATGCTAACTAGTGTCTCATAGGTGGAATCTGATAAAACTGAATGTACTTGATAGTATGGCAAAATCATGACGATTACTTCTTACATGGCATGCTTATATTTTATGTAGGAAAGTTTTCGTGTATTCAAACCTGAAACTTATTATTTCTTTTGTTTTGTTTTTTGAAATTTACACACTGAGTGGTGAAGTTTAAATTTTCTCTGTTTCTATTGATGTAGGTCAAACCTGAAATTATTAGCTGGTCACCGCGAATTATTGTATTACATAATTTTTTGAGCATGGAGGTATGCCTATATCCTAACTCATGATTGAATTGAACTTTTCTTGATTATTATGGCGCTATTGGATTCTGAATTGAACTCAGCCAGCAAGGAGTTTACTTTATGGGGATTAGTTCCAATAATTTTGAAATTATTGTTAGTCTGACTAATAACGTGTATAGTGGACATAACATTAACAAATATTTAGAGATAATATATCATGAAATTATCTGTTTATGTTAATAGCATGTGGCTTAATAATTAAAAAAGAAAAGAAAAGATAGGTTACTTACGAATGTTCAGGTAGTGGGCTAAAGTGTGCAGAGGCTATTGGTCATTGGCTTCCATGTTCTTTCTCCTGCCATAAACTATTTTTATCCTGTCGATTTCACAAAATTGTTTTGTGAGGTTCTACAACCATAACAATAAGGTACAATAATAATAATAATAAAAATAAAATAAATTAGTAGTAATGCCTTACTTTTATCAATTGACTATTCAATTTCTATTTCATTTTCCATATTGATTTTTTTCGACTGGTGTCTTATTGTGGTTGCATAAAAGAACATGCTAGCTCTTCCTTTGGGTGGTGGGAGGTGGGGTGTTGGAGAGGATTTCAGGTGATAGCCTCTAGTAGGCTCTCTTTTATTATGTGATAACAGCCCTTAAAAGGATTTGGAATGCTTGGCTTAGTGGTTTAGGAACATAATAATTATGATATGAGAGGGGAAGATAACCTTGTAGTTTATATTAAATATGAGGAGGCAGACTAGTTCATACTCATAGTTGTTAATTGGCTTGGCAAATAGCTCTTTACCCTGGTATCAATGGACCTGAACCTGCTTTTTTTGAACTTTTTGAATAAGAGTCATTCGTAATTTGTGTTGTAACTATCACTATTATCTTCTTTGTTTTCTGAAATTAGCCTTCGTTTTTCCCTAAGAAAGCTAGCAGAGCTCAATTGTGCCATCACAACATTTATATCTGATGCACAGCGATCTATTGTTTACAGCTACATATTGCTTCTTGATGTATAAAGGGGTGGAAGGAGCATTCTGATACTGTAAAAATTGCATGATGCATTTGCCTCTTGATAATTGTACTGCCATTGCAGGAATGTGATTATCTTAGAGCCATGGCTAAACCTCGGCTTCGAACTTCTACTGTGGTGGATGTAAAAACAGGGAAGGTATACCTCGCTGCTTTAATAGACCATGTAATGGTTTATCATTTCTGCTCTTTGCTTATATTTTCTATAAACTTTGGCATGCCAGATGTCTTCACCTCTGATAAAGGCTTATTCTTTTTGCCAGTTCTGATGTTATTAATTGATTTTCAAGAACCCAAGTTTTATCATTATGAAGTTATAGAAAATTTGTCCTTTTAGTATTACTTGCAACTTCTATAGAAACAAAAGTTCCCTTGCAACTTATTCAATCTATGTTTCATGTGTTTTTTGGATTGATGCACGACTTACAGAACTGTGCTGCCTATGATGGAAAAAATGTACAATTTGAATGGACTCCCATCTATCAACATATATTGGTGGGGGACTCAATTGAGAATTTTCTGAAACTCTGGGACCCAATTGGGACAAAAATTGTTTGGGGATTCATTTGACAGCCCCTATGTAATTTGTGGACTTATATTGAGGTTTACCCAATTTTTCAAAATGGATATGACTCTGAGACTTTAATATTATAACTCCAGTACTCCTTTGAACTGCCCTTTTTTCTTTCCAAATTTGTTTGACTCGTTTATTTAACTGATTTAGTGTCAAATGACTATTTGAACATGATGTGCCTGTATTTTCAGGGAGTTGAAAGTAAGGTAAGGACAAGCTCTGGAATGTTTCTGAGTTCAGAAGAGAAGAAGTATCCAATGGTACAGGTTAGTTTGTTGTCAAACTTGCTTCTCGCGTCATCTTCATTCTTCTCTGAGATGTTCTAGAAGCTTAAAAAAGCTTTTTAATGCGTTCAATGTTGCATGCATGCCATACTCATCATATTGCGACTGACATGGATGCATTCATGCATGGATCAGCTTATACCTTGTTTGAGAATAAGCAGTCACTTCATGTTTTTTGCATAACTTTTTGTTGTTGTTGTTGTTTTTTTTTTTTTTAATTTGTAATTTTATCTAACAAAAAGTTTATTTAGTTTTTATTTGTGTAGATCATGAAAATCTCTTCATCGGCGTATCTATGGATTGATTTCTTAAAAAGTAATAAAAATGAAAACACGAGCAAATTGCTGTAATTATAGCTGGAATACGTAACCATGCTTATTAACTTAGATGCATAATCCAACTTTTATTTTTATGTTGAGCCACCAGGCAATTGAAAAACGGATTTCAGTCTATTCTCAAGTGCCCGTTGAAAATGGAGAGCTCATACAAGTTTTAAGGTGCAGATCTAACTTATTTACTAACATGTACTTGGTCACAAAATTGTAAGACTAATGTTTTGTAGTATTGAAGCTAACATCTGCTGCAGCACAGGTATGAAAAGAATCAGTATTACAAGCCCCATCATGACTACTTTTCTGATACTGTGAGTCATTTAATCTTCCCTGTTTTATTGTCAATAAATCTCTCTTTACATGTACTTTTATTACTTCACTTTTCCTTAATTTCAGTTGTCTCACAGTATGAAAATCGCTCTCTCTTAACATTTTTTATAGTTTAACTTGAAGCGTGGTGGTCAGCGAGTAGCAACAATGCTGATGTACTTAAGCGACAATGTTGAGGGTGGGGAAACATATTTCCCAATGGTAAGTATTGTTAAGTCTGATGCTTTATGTTCATTTTATCATCTCTGATTTATGGCACTCCTGTTTCGTTGGAAAAAAGTGAATTTATTGTACATGGGCATGGGAAGAACTCATTAATTTCAAAAGATTGCTTCCATTCTACATGGGTGTTCTTAAGGATCAGTTAGTAAGATAGTTGTGTGTCCTGGCTATCTTGATTGTATCAAGTCTTCTTTCACGGTATTTTAGCAAGGAGATTTTCGGTGTTGAAAACCCCTCTCCTCCTTCAGTAGATTTCTCCACTGTTTTCATTCAGAATCCCTTCAGTAGCTTTCTCCACTGTTTTCATTCAGAATCCCTTTAGTAGCTTTCTCTGCTGTTCTCATTCAGATCCCTTATCTTTGCCACCCTCATCTCATCCCAATTACAGAAACTCTCCAGGAGGAGGAGGAGGCTTTTGTTAGGAATGAGTAAGTTTGCAACATTTTGAGGCCTTATTTACAATTGAGAAGTAGCAAGTCTTTAAATTTCAGAAATTTTGGCCAGTTGCAATTTGTTACTGTGTCTTGGGTCAGTCTCTCTCTCCCCCTCTCTGGTTGTATTATAACTTATTGAGATCTATCTTCTTTAGAATGCGCAAAGTGCAGTGCCTCCCTCAGTTCCAATTGGCTCTGGCTAGGGTGCTTGTGAGCAAACATAGTATACTTGGGTCTCAATCTCTCTCTTGAAAGTACATTAGAACTGTTGCGATTTATTTCCTGCTTTGAATCCTCCGTGTGCGTCCATTGTGTCTAGACATTCATTTTAGCATACAATGGTATTATACTGTCTAGAGGGAAACTTGCTGGCATGAAACCACAAGAGAGTAATTAATTAAGTTGAGAAATACCACAATGGAGTTTTAAAGAAATTTCAGTCTTTCAATCTTTTACACTACAGAATAGCAATAAGACTGGGCCTATTTCCATGGCTGGCATCTATTTCAATGCACTTGTCTTTGTTGTGCTGATCCCAGGAGTGGGGATTAGACTCCTCATACAGGAATAATTGTCTAGAATATTAACATGTGAAGGAACCACTGAAACTTCGTGTTTCGGATGTTGGTAATAGCTTCCAAGCCTGTTTTCACTTTTTAGCACTATCATCCTGCCCAATTGAGTTGGTTCCTGTGTAGTCTTTACAGGTCTCATAGGATCACCATTAGGTGGCCTGCAAATTGAATAACTTGTCAAGATATAATACTATATTCACATCATAACAGGCACTGCTGTTTCTACCATGAAGACTAACAAAATTACTGTTCGTAATGTGAGTGGTTGATTACCTGTGCTTGTAACTGCAAATCACATGTTTCAAGTTATATCTTAACATGAAAGTTTTATGTTTAATTGCTTGACTGTTATAATTGCCATTTTCTACCGATTCTTTACTTGTAATGATCATGTGTTAAGGTTAGTACTGCATGGGTGTTTGCACCTATGAGTGATTGCAGGCTGGTTCAGGTAAATGTAGCTGTGGTGGAAAAGTTGTGGAAGGGCTGTCTGTAAAACCAATCAAAGGAGATGCGGTGCTTTTCTGGAGCATGGTCTGTTTTCCAACCCTACTTGCTAAATTTATGCACTTGCAGAGTTTTATATGAAACCCCTTCACTTTATGTGTGTGTGGGTGTGAAAAATAAGGTTTTCAGGAGTAATCATTTGACTATGTTTGGAACTGTAAACTGCCTCAAGTAGCATGTTGCTTCATGCATTATTTTTCTTTTTTCATAAAGAGGATTTAGAACTTCAGAATGGTTTGAAATTCTGCTTGAGTTGTGCTACTAGCGATGGGACATCTTGAGCTTTCTATTGTAACATTTTCTCCTATTTCAACTGCCAAATTTAGCTTCTCTACCTGCTATTAAGGGTTTCATTGAAGATGTACAGCCTGGACCCAAATCCCAGAAATGCTTAAATGACCCATCCTGAAAGCCTAAGAAACCTGTCTGACATGCAATTCGTATTGGATTTTACTTTAGATCAAAATTATTAGATTGCTGGCCTTAAATGATGCAGTGGAAGCTCAACTGATGTTTTGATAGATGCAGAGCCAGTCTGATGCTAGTTTGTTGTTCTTGCTTCTTTCAGGGACTAGATGGCCAGTCAGACCCTAACAGCATACACGGAGGATGTGAGGTTATTTCTGGGGAGAAGTGGTCAGCTACAAAATGGATGAGGCAAAGAACTACTTCCTGATTTTATAGTTAATCCTAGCTTAGGTATATTGGGAAAAAAAAAAAAAGCCTCTTTTACATGGGTCACGTAAAATTCATCTGGATACGAAGGATTAGAGAATGTGAATTGATCTTAAAGATAGGAGCAACAAGTTAGATGAAATTGGAAATATATTTCAGTTTCTAAATCCCCTATCAAGTTGAATTAAGGGTTAAATTGGAAATATATTTTACATCTGAGATTAACCTTTGTACTGCGTGTTACGGTTATGCCCACTTTGGGGACGGTCAGTGAGTAATTTAATTTATCAAAATGAATTATTTATTTTTAAGGATGTGTTTGGTAGGTGTTGAAAGGGGGTGAAAGTGTGCTCCAGTAACCTCACACCTCCTTTATGTTTTAACAAAACCAAATGTTAAGGGTTAACAAGAAAGGTGAGACACTTCACCCCGAAAGTGTGGCGAAATGTTGCTCCGCAGCTAGGAGGGGTAAATATTACCCTTCGATTTTTTTACCTTGAAAACGCCACAAGTCCGCTTTTTATTTGCAATCTGTCACCTTCCCTTTCTCGAACTCTCATCAATGGAGATGGATTTCTCAAACACAATAATACTCGTCTTATGCCTCTGTTGTAACGGTGAAATAATTTTAGTAGTTTGATAATTCGTATGTAGTCAATTATCTTTTGATTTAACTATATTATCGTAATTTTGTGTATTGTTATAGTGATTATAATTATAGTTGTTTGTATTGATTTTCTTGGGTTTAAATATAAATAGTAATAGATCTCATATGCGTTAAAGGCGCTTAATCCAAATTTTATATAATTTAGGCTTACTGTACAAAAAAAAATCTTGAATTTTATACTTTTTAATCACATTAAGCTTTTGTTATCGATACTAGCATAGTGAATTTTTTCATCTTAAATTTCGTTTTCAACTAATGTGATGTGAGAAATAGAATGACAGCATGACAAGATACCACATAGGATTCCAAGTCAGCCAAATAGATCCTAACTCGCATCCCAAACTCGCCAGACTCAACAGCGAGTCTTTCTCTTGAACCTGCCACTTTTCGATCGAATCAGAGGTTGAAACCTCGACAGAAAAATGCATCGTCATTCCAGCGACAACGTCGTTCTAGTAGTCCTCTCTCTGTGATAGTGACGAAAAACGACAAGAGGAGGAGGAAAACGACTTGCGATCCATGACCCGCCAATCATTTTGTTCTCCTACTTCTTTGATCATTTGATTGGATTTAATGGCTTTCAAGGCTCAAAACTCGTCCCAATCGACCTCTAGGGCTTAAAAGAAATCGATTCTATCCATTTCAAGCTTCGATTTTGTCAAAAAATCACAAAATAAAGTGAGTACACTCTTGGGTTGGGTTTCGCGGCTGTAGGCCCCTTTTTTTCACCTTGCTATGGCTTTTTCCTCCACTTTAACTAGTCAGAGAAGTTTGACGGAGGTGTGGGGAACAATTTTGTGGTGGTTTCAGCTTTCGATTTGGCCGAAAAGTGGAGGACATCACAAATCCTTGTCTCAGGCTACACAGGTCGACGGGCTTGGGATACGGGTTAGGGTCTGTCTGGCTGATGTGAAATCTTAGGTGATATTTGTGTTTATTTTATCTCTTATGCTACTCAGCTGAAACATAATTTAAGTCGAAAAAATTCATGTTTTAATATAGTTACCAAAAACTTAGTTTATATTTTTTTATATCTAACATTAAAAGAACGTACTAATATAATTAAAAAGGGTAAAGTTTATAATTTTTTATACAATAAACATATAATTTATGTAGCATTTTATTATTATTTTCTTCAGATATGTCTTCAATGTTTAATTTTTTTATTGATTGAAATTCAATTTATAAATTTCTATCCTAAAACTAAAATAAAAAGTAATACAAAATTTAGAAATATATAATATATTCATTTTCTTGATGCATATTGAATTTACAGTGTCGATCTTTGAAAAAGATAATATTATATCACTTTATTTCATAATTTTACCAAGAAAAAAGATTTAATAGAAAAGTAATAAGGGTTTAAATAATGAATGATTCAACCCTTATACTATCATCAATTTTTAAACATCTTGAAGGACCTTAATGTGGATTGATCTCACTTAAGATCACCGTCGTCATCGTCGTCATCGTTATTATTTTTATATCTTAGTGAGAAATATTCAGTATGCATTTTAAATTGAAATTTATAATACGAGATTTCTATTGGTTTAAGTAAATTTTATTACTATAATTCTATGCTAAAAAATTATAATTCAGTGTTTCTCGTATTCTGTTTTTTCCACTTGATATCAATATCTAAAATTTTCTCATATATATATATATATATATATATGTGTGTGTGTGTGTGGCAAGATGGATCTAATTTATATGTTAATTTATATGTTATTTTTTTAATATACGACAAAATATTATTTGTTAAAATTTAAATATATTAGCATATAGGCAATCAATATGTTTTACCATAAAACGCACAGTTGCATTTGTTTTGCAATTATATATTGATGATGTTGATATTTCTATGGCTATCTATTACTTCTAACTCCAACCCGATTCTATCGTCTATTTAATCCTTGAAAAACTACCAAAATATTTCTATGGCTATCTATTACTTCTAACTTCAATGGCCTTATGGATTCTACCAATCTCAAACTTGGAATCAACCTTGAGAATTTATGCATACACCCTTAAGGATTTTGTGCCACATCAACATGGACGTTTAGTAACCTGAAAAACTATACCATTTAGTAAATCAACATAATACAAGAAGTAGAAAAAAGGAAATCATAAATATAATATTATTACCCTGCTGGAGGATTTATTTGAAAATTGAAATCGAACCTAGGATCCTTGAAGACCCGAAAGTCATGATCTCAATCTTTTCAACGATGTCACGTAATCGTTTTCAAATAAAAAGTATAACAATTCGGATGGCAACACGTCGGATATAAAGTAGATATTACTTTATTCGATCTAATAAATACTAATTAAAAATATTTAATACAGAAATGATAATGGATCAGATGTAAAATGGATATTCGTTTTATCCGGTTCAATAAATACTCATTAAAAATATTCAATAGGTATTGAAGTGGATAGAAATAAAAAAATACATACCTATTAGTATGGTTTCAAGACATGAATACTTATTCTTTATCCTATTAATATCCACTAATTAATTTAGATTTTTTTTATTAACATATAGGGATCCAATTGTATAAAATTTAAGAATTAAGAATCAAAATGTTTTTTTTTTCAAAAACTTTGAGGACCAAAAAACTTATAACTAAATGACCAAAATACAAAAGAAAATAAATTTTAAGGATAGAAAAATTTCTTGAAAATTATAAAGACTAAGATGAATATTTTTGACAAATTAAATTAACGGATATTAAATGGCACCTAAACTAATATGGATCATGTATGAATCGAGTAAAGATTTATATGGTGATTTGTTAATAAGTAATAAGTAAAATATTTTTTTGATTGGTGGATAAAAAATTGAATTATTGGGTCGAATACCCACCCATTATCATCCCGGGTCTAATGAATATTGAAGTGGGAAATAAAAAAAAAAACACATACCAACTAATATAGTTTTGGAGTATGGATATCCACTCATTACTATATTAATACTCACTAATTTATTTAGATTGTTTTATATGAACATACGGTGATTTAATTGCATAAAATTTAAGGATAAAAAAACATATAAATAAATGACCATATAATGATCTAATAGCATAATTAAAATACAATGATCTAATTGCATCAAATTTAAAACTTAAGAACTAAGATATTTTTTTCGAAAACTCTAAGGATCAAAAAACATATAAATAAATGACCAAAATACAAAAGAAAATAAATTTTAAGGATCAAAAAAACTTTTCTTATAAGTTACAAGGACTAAGATGAGTATTTTTTATAAATTAAATTTAGCAGTGTATTAAATAACATGTAAACTAATATAGACGGGGTATAGACTAATTAAATATTTATATGATGATTTTTTAATGGACAATAAGTAGAATATTTTTTTAATGGATAAGGTAAAAAATTGAATTAATGGACTCGTTCATTGTCATCCCCGGTCTAATGGATATTGAAATGGGCAAGAATCGAAAAAACATACACCTACTAATATAATTTAAGGATATGGATATCCATTCATTATCCCGTTAATATCAACTAATTTATTTTGATTTTTTAAACACATAAGGATCTAATTGCATATGTTTTAACAATTAAAGATCAAAATATTTTTTCTAAACACTTTAAGGACCAAAAAAATTATAAAGAAATGACCAAAAGGCAAAAAATAATAATAATAATAAATTTTAAGGATAAAAAACCTTTCTTGAAAATTACAAGGACTAAAATAAAATATACTTGATAAATTATTTTTTATGAATATTAAATGAATATTAAATTAATGGATAAACTAACATGTACAGAATAAAGAATTATATGATTATTTTTTAATAGATAATAAATAAGATATTTTCTTATGATATAATGAATAATTGAATTAATTAATTGGATATCCGTATATTGCTATCTTATGTAGTCTCTAGTGTAACCAATAACCAATAATGAAACTTATGGAAAGGAAACTCCTTCACCTATTCTTATTTTTGAGAATTAGAAAGACCTAAAAACCAAGAAAATAACCTAATTGGCAGGTATTAAGTGCAGATAAAGCAAGGAAATAAAACGAAAACGAAACAAATGGATTTCGCCAATGAGATTGGAACCGGGAATAGATTTTAATTAATTAATTTATTTATTTTTCGGTCATGACTAGACATACATTCATCCCATGTACAAATTTGAATTTACATTCTTACTTTTTTTTTTTGCCATAACCTTAAATAGTTAATAGTATCAAAACATATGTCTTGTATGCAAGTATCTAATTGTATAAAAGTAAATATTTTTTTTCAAAAATTTTGAGGATAAAAAAACTTATAAATAAATTTGAAAAAAAATAAACAAAAAAATAAAAACCAAAAATTTTTTTCTTGAAAATTATAAAGACTAAAATGAATATTTTTGATAAATTAAATTTAACGAGTATTAAATTAAGAAATAAACTAATATTATCCGGATAAGTTTTATATAAAAATTTATATAATAATTTTTTTAATAAATAATAGGTATAATATTCTTTTTATATGTAGGATAAAAAATTAAATTAATAAATCCAAGTTATATTGTAATAACCCCGTCCCAAAAACATACATTGTTCATGCATACACGCATACTTAGAAATTACACGTATATAATTATACATGCATATGACATGTTAGTGGGGTATTGGATAATAAGTATTTGAAATAATAGGAAGAAATAGGGGCTCAATTGTAAGTATTTGGAATAATAGGAAGAATTAGGGACTCAATTGAATGTAATCTAAGTTGGGGGACTAGAATAAAAACAAACTAAAACTTGAGGGACCAAAATGAACTTTGCCAAAAATATCTTCACAACCTTATCAAGATTACTTACCTGATCATTATCTATTCTTATCCCATATGGTTTCCCATTTTGAGAGAGAGAAAGAGAGAAAAACCCCATTTCTTTGTCAAATTCGGATGATCAAGCTGAAAATCTAGGTAAGTTCATTCCCAACTCTGTTTTGCACTCTTGATTTCGAGACTTTAGGGTCAGATCTGGAACAAGTTGTAAGAATAAAAATTGTTGGTTTGTGTCTTATCTAGCTCTCTGTGAAAGGGTTTTGTATTTAGTAATTTATATTTCGGGTTATGATGGTTTGAACACATGTTGTTCTGGGTGATCTGATGCTGGCAGATTAGTGTGCAAACTTTAAAAATATGGTATTCTTTGGGTGTTGAGTATTTCGACCTGATTTTTGGATATGTTTTATATTGATATATCTAGTTCTGTTTTAAAAAAGAATTAGTTCTTGATCATGTCCCAATCTAGATTTATTGTTATTTGTTTGGAGACTGTTCGGTAACAAGGGTGCTGGAAACTAGTTAGAGTTTGAAAATCTAGAATAAATCATGGATATGGCATATTGGGCTGATTTTTGGATATGTTAGACCCCTTTGAGTCTAGTTTCATGTAAAACTAGAATTTTGTCATTTTACCCTGTATTTTAGGATTTATAGTACAAAGAGTATGAACTGTCAAGAGGTCAAGTACCCATAAACAAATGGCAGCAACTCTGATTTTTAGAAAATCATCATGAGTTGTGTATTTCGTACCTAGACTTGATTTTTGGATATGTTAGAGCTCTATGAGTCTAGTTTCATGTGAAACTAGAATTGCATCATTTGAATCTGTATTTTGAGACTTATGGTAGAAAGAGTGAAAAGGGGTCAAGTACCCATAAAAGAATAAGTTAACCCTGAAGTCATATTTTGTACCTTAAGCATATTTAGAAGTTTGATCATGATAAAATGACTTATAAAAGTATATGTGTATGTGTTTATAGACGCCGAGGAGCGTGAGGTGCGAGACGCGATGCATTGATAAACGGCGAAGACGTCATTTTTGTGAGTTGAATAATAATCGTTGTGCCATGATGTGTTATTGCTATTGAGTGCTAATATTATATTTCTATGATGTGAATGATGTGTCGTTTGCTAGTTGACGCATACGTTGTGTTTATTGATGTTATGTGTATTGATATTGATATCATGATGTGAATGATGTGCCGTTTGCTAGTTGACGCAAACGTTATGTTTATTGATGTTATAATGGATATGTACCATGATGTCGGCCATGGATGTCGTATATGCTATATGTGAAACATTCATGATATATGCAAGGCTAAGAGGTTAAGGTTATGACTCGACTTGTCCAAGTTTCGTAAATACAAGTTTACAAGTTTACAAGGACTCAATGGGTCAATTACAAGTTATAAAAGCCGCCGACAATACATGTGTACAAGTTTACAAGTTACAAGTATCCGGGCGGAACTTGACATGTCCAAGTCATAACCGACAAGAAAAAGAAAAGCATGTAATCTTAGAGTCATATGAACTCCATGTATTGTTTATATGTGATGATACTCGGATGATGTGATTGCATGTTATGGTTTCAATGAATTATTGTTCTCTCATTGAGTAGCATTTCATTAAAAATGCAATTACTTTTTAGGTACAAGAAGTTAAGAAGCTTAGAGCTTGTTTTATCGCTCATTTCACGACATGAGTAACGAGTCGGCTGGCGATCTCCCTCTCCTCTCTCTCATTATGCCGAGCATATGCATCCTAGGAGAGTTTTGAATTGTATATGTAACTATGTAAATATGAACTCCCGAAGGTGTTTTGAGACGTGTTTATGAGCAAAGAAAAAGTGGTTTTGATTGAATATCAAAGGGTTATAAGTGGAAAGAATGTTGTTGATTAGTTGAATAATAAAAAAAAAATCTAATCTTTCTAATATGAGGTTTTAACGATCATAAGTGATATTTTGTGATTAATTGAGTTTTCTAGAACTAAAATGGTTAAGTTATACGAAGTTTTTGTAAGGAATTAGGTCAAGGACGCTACAACATGCACTCCAAAAGCATGGAACGTGCTTCCTAATTTTCTTGTTATTATATTTTTATCATTGTTTTGTCTCTCTTCCAATTTTAAACCGCTTTTATAGTTCAAACTCTAATTTTTGTCACTCGATAGAATTTGATCCAGATATGCACGGATATGTTAATAAAAGCAACGACAATTACCTTCCACTTTTCAGTACCAGAACTAATGATTCTAAGCACTTTGATACATCAAATCCCATTGTTTTGTTCACTGATTCCATTTGTCAAATCCTCTTAATTTGTTCGCTAATTCTTCATATTTTTAGTTATTGCAGATTTAGACCTTACTACTAGTAAAAAAAAAAAATCATGACAAAAAAATCTAAAAGAAATAATCTGAATCACTCACAGATTTAGAGTCCATAGAATATATATATATATATATATATATATATATATATAGCGATGGTCTGTATATAAATTTCGAGGGACCTATTAAATTAAAATAAACATAGAGGACGGACTGGACCTATTCACTGTAGTTTGAGGACCATGATTGATTTTAGGTTTCGAAGCCAAACTGGAAAACCTAGTACTAGAAATAAGCACTTGCGTTACAGCGTTAGGCCGCAGCATCGCAAGCAAAGAAGCAAAAGAGAAAAATGGGAAGCGGGAAACCAGAAAAACACTCAAAGACGACGAAGAAGGAGTTCTCTCTCAAAAACCCTAGTAAAAATATCAACTTCAAGAAGAAAAAGGGTATCAACAAGAAGACTGACCAATCCAAAGACAGAGAAAACCAGAACAAGAGCGAGGAGGCTTCATCTTCAGCTTCCCAGCAGCTTAGATTTTTCATAAACGAGTTTCAATCTGCCAATGCGGTTCAGCTTTCATCCCTTGAGCTCGAATCAATTAAGGGTATTTCTTTTCTTTTGTTTTCTTTTTTTAATGTTTGTGTTTGTGTGTTTGGAACCTGAATGCATTAATGATGCAGAGACCTGCTTTGTTGAGTTATCTCAAGAATTGGGTCAAGATGTTATGGCCTTGGGGAAACTCACGAAGGCAGCTTTTGGCCCATCTTGGAAACAAGTTCTTTGTGAAGGGCAGTTGGTGGGAGGCAGAATTGATCCAGGGAGTCCTGCTGTTCTCATTCTTACTACATCTGCCTTGAGATCTATCGAACTTCTAAGGTCTCTGACTTTTTTCTGTAACTGCTAAATAGATATGATTTCAATTTAGCTAATTGATGTCAATTTGATGCTGTAGTTTTGAAAACTTCTTTTTTGAGAGCGTAATGTACTAATTAACAATTTATTATATTCCTACTCTAGGGGTGTGCGCTCATTGACGAAAGAATGTCATGCTGCGAAGTTATTCTCCAAGCATATGAAGGTCGAGGAACAGGTTATTTCTTGGTCTTTTCAAGCCTTTTATTTTATTTTTGAATGGATATATAGTGTAGATTTCCCTTTAAAATGTTCCTCTGGCTGATATATTTTTCTAAGAATTGTTAATGCATTATGATTTTCGATTTGCAAGGGAAATAGATCTCTTTCAGTTTTACACATTGGTTATGGTGCTTATGAAGGTCTCAGTCATTTTTCTTGATGTTCATATCCATGGGTTTGTTGATTCTTTTTGTTCTCGAGTTGTATCAGTACTCTGGTTATTACAGATAGGAAGTGACTATTTCTGTTAATATCATATTTTTGAATATACACTTCTGATTCATTATTTGGCGCTTCACTTTATTATAAGAATTTGTTATCTTGCTACTATACACATGAGTTGTAAGTTTCTTGCTTCAAGTATTTGATGAAGAAGAATTGAAAATATTGTCTTGCCACCTTTTCTCTTTTATCTTGGGTTCCTGTTGTTTTCTTTCCAGCTTCAATAATCCACATTCTTCTTCCTTTTCACTGCCAAAATGTGTTTGTTGTCAAAAGAACTTCAGAATCTCTCAAAATTGTGCAATTTTTACTTTTAAACATATCTAGTTATTTATTTATTTATTTATTATATGTTCTCTATGTTGTGAAGTTGGGAAACGATGATAGTTACAACAGATTATTGAAGGAGCTATCGATGCTGAATAAATCTTTTGCACGTCAGTCTGATCCTGAATTCACACTGATTATGAGTAGTTTTGTACTTTCTTATGTTCATTGGGATTTCTACTCGTGTTTTGGTTCCAATGTCCTTTCAATGACCTCCAATGAGTCCTTGATGTCTATTGTGAGATGGGTTGGTGTTTCATTTTTTTCTTTTACCATATATTCATTTTGTTGTGAAGTTGGGAAATGATGAAAGTTACAACAGATTATTAAAGGAGCTATCGATGCTGTATACATCATTTGCACGTCAGTCTGATCCCAAAATCACACCGATCATGATTATGTTTCTACCTTTTTATGTTCATTAAGATTTGTACTTGTGTTTTGGTTCTAATCTACTTTTAGTGACCTCCAATGAGTCCTCAATTTGTAGTGAGATGGCTTGTTTTGTCATTTTTTTTTAATTGATGAGTTTGGATATGATGCCAAAACAGATTATCAGAGGTTTTTAGCACTGCTGATATTTTGCACGTCAGTCTGATCCAAAATAAAGTAATCTATGCACTAAATTATTTTATTTTCATGACTGAGCTCAGTCTGATCTGAAATAAAGTATATTATGCACTGATTTATTTAATTTTCAAAACTGAAAATTAAAGGAGCTATTGATGCTGAACACATCATTTGCATGTCAGTCTGATCCTGAAATCACTCCGATCATGATTATTTTTCTACTTTTTTATGTTCATTAAGATTTGTACTTGTGTTTTGGTTCTAATCTGCTCTTAATGACCTCCAATGAGTCCTCAATGTCTGTAGTGAGATGGCTTGGCTTGTCATTTGTCCTTTTTTTTTTTATTGATTAGTTTGGATATGATGCCAAACAGATTATCAGAGGCTTTCAGCACTGCTGATATTTTGCACGTCAGTCTGATCCGAAATAAAGTATTATATGCACTAATTTATTTTATTTTCACTACCGAGCTCAGTCTGATCTGAAATAAAGTATTTTATGCATTAATTTATTTAATTTTTGAAATTGGGCTCGTTAGTCTTTTGTTGATTTGTGTTTTAGCACCTCCCTTTTCCATCGTCATTATCTTGGATTTTTGTTTCTGTTTTGAATTTTTAAAGTTCAGTCCCATCCCAAGATCACATTGATGAGAATATATATATATATATATATTTTGTTTCTGACTTTACTTCCATCCATCTGCAATAAATCTAGGATGAAATTGCATGATATGTGTTATTCACAAGTTCAGGTATGATGACAAAGCAGATTGTCAGAGGCTTCAGCACTGCTGAATAGTTATTTTGCACGTCAGTCTGACCCGAATAAAATCTCACTGGTTCTTTTTCATTGTCTATCTTCTATGTACTCTATTTATTTTGCTCAACTGCGGTTACTAATTTCTTTTGTTTTATCAATGGCCTTTTGCAATCTGTTTCTTTTTTACCATTCTGTCAAAATTGTATTACTATCCAGAGTCTAGGATGCAATGCTCAAGTTGCAAACAGACTTTCAGAGAATTCACACCTGTATTTGACATCAAAATATGCCCCTAGATACTGTTTTGTTTATATATCCATATGTTTAAGTATGGTTTTGATTTTTTTTTCAATGTTTTAACAATTTTTGTGATCTTTGACAAGTCTCCATCATTTTCTGTGATGTATGTGTGTGTGTGTACACATGTTTGGGAGATGATGAGAAAATTAATCAGAGGTTCCAGCTCTGCTGAAATTCTATTTTGCACGTCAGTCTGATCCCAGAATAGTTCTCTGTTTTTATCACATACAGTACCATTCTTAAATGGAGAGGCAAAATTCACCTGTGTTCATGCAAGTAGCTGATAATTGGAAGTGGATAGTTTGGTCAGCTTTCTTATGGTTGCATTACCAAATCGGTGGTTGATTTTCTTTTCTCTTGTTTTTTTCTTTTTTGTCTGACTTCCTGTTCTTCGACAATGGCATTTTTGTTTCCTTATATTTTTTCAGTAAGTATTCAGTCTGCTCGACTACTTGATGCAAACGCGAATAAGCGTAGTAAAAGTGGACAAAAATTATCTTTTCAATTATGATTCTTTTGTGTGGATCCTATGGTTATGATATGAAATCAGTGAGTTCCCTTGCATTAGTGTTAGGCTGGAGTTTTTGTTTCTTAACGAGTTTGCCACAGCAATATAGAAAACCATCTAGGCTGTTCCTTTCAATTTCTGATGCTTTATTGACAATGACGACCAAGGGATAACTAAGGAAATGAATAGATCCTGGAACCATGGACATGGAAAAAGTAATAGTTGAGATACAATTGAAGAAAATTACTTTCTGAGGTTCAAATGGGTGGTTAATTAAGAGGCAAATTTCTTGCTCATCGCCTAGGACAGTTACCTATATCTACAAGTCAAAGACGTTCCAATCTTATAAACTGAGATGAAATTGCTCATATCTATATTTTGGTGTTCCAAAAAAATTTATATTATCTATTCAGATAAAATTTTCTGTAATATGTTCAGAGAAGAAATTGCTTACTCGCATTCACTATTGGATACATTATGAAAATTTCTGCTTGCATTCTATATTCTAGGTCTCAAATCCTTCCTTTTTAACAATCTTTGATTATTTTTAATAAAATTTATTTCCATGTTGAATCTTCTATGGTCAATGCAGGTAGCCATGTTGAAGAACCGTGTAAATTTTGCCAGTGGCACACCAAGCAGGTTAGTCATCAATGTATTCTGTTAAAGCGGTTATTTATTTTGAATTTCTTTTTGTTCGTTTCGAGCTTCATCATGTCAGTATATGTATTAGCTTTTCTGTCTTATTTCCTCTTTAATAGATATGATTTGCTAATAATTCATCCTTACTATTTCAAGGATAAAGAAGTTGATTGACATTGAGGCATTGGGGCTTTCACGGTTAACAATGATTGTACTTGACATGCATACAGATGTTAAGGGTTATTCATTGTTAACCCTTCCTCAAGTCAGGTACAATCTGGTTCTGATCCTCTCTCTGTAATGTTTGGGTTGATTTTGTTTCCAACATTTTGTCTTATTAACGTCGCAAACTATCCCCTCTATCTCTGCTCTCATTTTTATTCATTTTATTTGGCAGAGACGAGTTCTGGGACTTGTATAAGGGATACTTCCATCAACGACTGTTGCAAGGCGATCTACGTATCTGCCTATTTGGTCCTATACAAAACGCAAATGTTAAGGAGTTCAAGGGTAAAAAGAAGAGAGTTCCTGATGAACAAGTAACAGAACCTCAATTGTAAAATTGGGCTGTGTATTATTTTAACCTGTCCTGCATCTCCAGTCACATGCCATGAAATGTTCATTCTGCTTTATCTTCTCAGACTCGGCTAAACATGGAGGGAAAGAAACTTCCCTTCGATTTTGTCCATTTATTTAAGCTGACCAGTACACTGTACTGCTTGGTGGGCTATGACAGGAGCATAATCAGATTCGAATCCTTTTTCATGATCCCTCGTTTTAAAAATCTGATAAATATACCTCAAACTGGGGTAGCATGAACTGAAGGGAATGAAATGGCACTTCTACGTTAGGATTCAAACTAACATTTGGGCAAGTCGCTCTTATCTTACTGAATTGAAGCAAAATCGAGTTAATATTGCATAAAATCTGACACCTAAAAAGTAAATCTTATTGCTTCGAATGATTTTCAGAACCCTAAGCCCAAAATAACAGCAGATAACCGAGACGCACATGCCCCCAGCCCAGATCCTCACAAGATTTGACTGTTTTTAAAGTCCTCGAAGTCAAGCCAAAGAGGCTAGATGGGTCAAATCCCACTATATCGTTGTGGAATCACCACCGCAGCTTTTAGAAGTTGACTTATAATCTTCCAGAAGATCAACGATGTGACGTTCTAAAGTAATGATAAAAATCGACTTCTCACCTTCCTTTTTGGCTGAATTATCATGTTAATTACAAGGGGAAAGACGCTAAGACTTGCTTTTGCTGCTAATGCGATATCTTGTAGAATGTCATGGGCCATTTTTGCTAGGTAAAAGGTTCAGTCTCCCCGGCAAATATCTTTTTGTATCTTTATTAATCTAGCTGATGGGAACCATTTTATAGTTGGATTTCACATCAGTTTAGTGCTGTGTGGAAATCATGAAATAAATATAATAAAAAAAGTACATATAAAGCAATGTTTGGGATTTGCCGATAATGATTATATCTTAGACTTACTGAGATACTAAGGTCAATCCCATTCAGGTGATCAGCAGGGTTATTTCGAAACCTTGTAAATGAATTAATAAGTGCCTTTTTCTTCTTTACGATCGTGGCTTGACGAATAATATTGCAAAAATTATAACATCCAATTGGGATGTTGAAGCTTTTTCTTGTTAGAAATAAGTTCTTTTCTTAAAAAAAAAAAAAAAAATGTTTACAGTTTTCTCATACTAGTTTCCACACGTCGATGATTAATATTTCTAATAAAGTTATTTATTTATTTAGTATTATTATGGCTGAATATGAGTTTATTTATAAGACAACCAATTGTCTACTCCTACGAAGCTAACACATTTGGGATGAGTTACAAGAGAATGTTTTTATTTTTATTTTACCATTAAGGATATTCTCAAATCAACTTTGTATACAAAAATTAAATCTGCTTGTTTAAAATCAATTAAAAACAAATTATCCATATAGAAATAAGACGATTCATGAAAATTTTATTTTTTACAAATTGACCTAAAAATGGAAACTCCATTGACTAAGAAGAGAGCGCGCACGTTGCCCTTGAAAATTATGCCAATACTCTTAAGGATACTAAAGCTGCAATTAATATAGCTGTTGGCAAAACTTTTATGTTATTTTCTTCTCGGTAAATACATTTCATATTTATCAATGTATTAATATTTATCTATGATTCCTAAATTATGCATAGGCTCTAAGGATTTTGGTTAGGAAACCTGCTGGAACTTTACACTACATTGAAAAAAAAATGATTGATTACTATTTATTTATTGTAATATTTGAAAATTTATGAAAAATATAAAAAATAATCAATCAAATCCAATTTTTTTATTAAAAAATTATAAAATATAATGAATTTTTATTTAGTTTTGATTTAATATATTTTGATATATGTATAATATAATATGAAACATCAAACTAAAATAATTTTTTTAAAATAATTTTATTTTTTTATCCGATCTACAGCGTAGGAAGGATAAAAATATTGTAATAATCTAAGCCGAAAAGAGGAATAATGTCCACAATATCTTTCTGTCATTTTTATGCATCTTTGTGTTACAAAACTGCCTTCAATGGTTAGCAGGAAAATTGGTTTCCTTTGGGCCCAGCCTAGGATGATCCTATTCCGACTTGAGATGCTCAAGAAGTGGGAAATCTTCCAAGCTTTTATTCTTTGTGAATTCTGGTCAGGCCCATTATTGAAACCAAAGCCATTTCATGCTTGCTAAGAAAAATGACAATACATCGAGTTTAATTTGAATTTATGATTCTAATTTTGAGAGATCAATCACATGAAGAGCTATTAATTATTTAGTAAAGAAAAAAAAAATCTTATTAACGATTCAAAATCTTATTTTATAAGTATTTTGGAGGAGAATTCTATAACTTTTATGGAGATATCGCAAAAAAATGAAGACTGCTCATATCAACCTTGATGTTTTTATAAAAAAGTTTCAATATGGTCCTATACCATTGAATAGTTAACGATCAGGTAATCAAACTAGTTTTCAATTCTTAAAGGTTCTGGGATTTTTTTTTGTTAAATAATATCACGATGTATGATGATTTGAGAGGAAAAAAAATAAAAAAGTGAAATGAGAAGATAGGAAAGTGGGCATTCTTTTGGGCATTCAATAGTCATGAGCCAAATTAAAACTTTTTGGAAACACTAAAGTTAGACTTAGAAAGTTTCAAATTATAGAGCCTAAAGTGAAACATTAATAAATATATAAGAGCTAAAGATATAGTTTATACTTTTTGTTTTTTTTACTTCAGAAAGAAAAATGATTGAAACGATATCAATGACGCAAGAAGAGAACGGGCAAAGACTACAACATTTGCGTCATCAGCAAACTATAAATTATAAATGACCATGTCAAACATCATTAACTATTATTGGAATATTTGTAGCTACTATAATATTGCAGTCCGGCGGCATCAAATTAAAAGGCCGTCATTGATGACCCTAATATTGTGATGCCGGCCGGCTCGTGGGATCTAATGGCATTCTTCGAAGACTACGCACGTTATCCTATTATTAAAAGTGAGCACTAACATCAGCATTCTTTAAAAAAGGAAAAAGAGAGAAGGAAATTAAGAAATCACGGTATTAGCAATAGTGCTTTCTTTTTCAAGGAGAAATTATTAGGTTATATTTAAAATTGATTTATTGTATCATAAAAATATGAGCTATGCATCTTTTAATTATTATAGTACGTTTTTTCAAAAATAAATAGATAATTATTTTAACACGAGAATCATTTTTCGTTCAAGATTTCAAGCTCATATGACATGACATGTAGGATAACACTTTAAATAAAAATCCACATGAGAGGAGAAGTGATAAAAGATTAAAATTTAGTTTAAATGGATGACATGTCACCCACTAATAATCTATAATTCTAAAAACTAACAAACCTAATTCAATTTATAAAAATACCAAGCCCAAATCCTTAATCTTGTTTTGTTTTCTATCCGATTGATGAACAAGTTCAAATTTCTAATCCTTTTTTCTTTTTTGCCCTATGAATCTTCAACCGGTACCTTTTTTTCCTCACAAAATTCCAAAATTAAAACAAATACCTACATTTGCATTTGTTTCATTGGGGATTAACTCCTTCTAGTTGGGGGTTGAGGCTTGAGCGGATGCATTAGTAATGTTCTAAAATATAGAAATGAAGTTATGCACACATACGTTTTAATCTTCAGGTACAGGTTGGGTGGCTAATGAAGTTGATCATCTTCTTTATTTTTTTCAAAATTAGAATCCCATGGCTAATATTAATTTAAGAGAATTAATTTATTTTCTTAAATGCATTAAATACATATTGTGGGGAATAGTTTTTTTTTTTAAAAAAATCGTTCTAGAAAAGAATTTAATTTCATTCGCTCACTAACTCAATCCGAAAGTTAAAATATTTATGGTTTTTTTTTCATCAACAATATGAATTGCTTTCAATTAATATGGTAACAAAGCCCAAACACTCATGTTCCTCTCTAACCGTTGCTAATTTACAAGCTTCATAGTTTTAGATAGTAAATGGGATATACCCTACATAATTTGTAGCAAGGGAATTCAAATTTAAATTTGACAATTCCAGGATTTCATGTATGGTTTTTGTTTTGTTTTTAAACCTCAGTGCATAGTGATCTTATGCTCCATGTACAATGTTTCTCTTTAGTTTCACAAACAATTTAAATGGGGTGAAACCGGCAACTTCATACTCTGACAAAACAGAAAAAAACCTCCAAGGCCTTCTTGGGGGAAAAAAAAGAAAAAAAGGAAAAGAAATAAAAGAATGGTCCTCCCCGCTTACTCCTGTTAATTTGAACTTCTTTGAAAAAGCTTCGATGGCAAAAGCATGGGATTGTGAATATTGACCATACTTTCGACCAATAATACTTGGGCTCGCAACAATGACATAATGATGATGCAAATTTCTTGTCAAAACGAGCTTATACGACTAGACCAAGGGTAATTTCATTAATTTGTAGTCTGGTGAATTGAACTAATTTACACAATTATTTTACATATTAAAAAAATATAAATTATTGGATTTATAAAAATTATTAACAAAATACCCTTATTTAATTTAAATTAAATAAGTGAATTTTGTTAATAATTTTTATAAATCTAATAATTTATATGTTTTAATAAATAAATTATATAAAGATAATTATGTATGATTAACATTAATTATTTTAATTTTAGTACTAGCTAGCTGCATGATAACCTTTAAATAAGGTTTCTTTATTACGTTAACTCAGTTTGACTTTGAGATCGATGTGCTAATTAGGTATATCTATTTGGGCAGGCATGTGGGAGGTCCTATGTTTCCCTTTTACAAATCCTTCCCATTTACGTGGGCATTTGATGGCACCTAGGCCTGCATATGCCAGTTGGCTGTCGTCTAACTGGAGAGGCGTAGGGATCCCATGTTGATTTTCTTCGATAAAAAATGGGGACTGGTTAAACTAACGATAGAAGTCAAGGTTCCTTCGCAAGCGCAATGCTTAGGTATGATAGATGTCATTTGGATAAATTTGGTTATTTTAAAAGAGGATGCATCGTCCATTCTCCAATCAGAAAAAAAGTATGATGCCGTCTTTTGAATTAGAGATTTAGATTCCAACCTTCACAAAATCCAAAAATAGAGCTATCCTATCCTAGTTTGAGGGTTCAAAATCAAATACAAGAGACATCAGGACGCAAGGAAGTTTCCAACCTAAGAAAACAGCTGGGATGAGCCACCAAACATAAAATAATAATAAATAAAAAAAACATCTTAGAATTATCGTAAACATCTACTATATTATTATTATATTGTATCCGTAACTTGTTACTGAAATTCCTTTTAATGTATCTTTTTATAATAGATGGTAATATATAATTAAATCATTGTCTGAGTCATTATAAACAAGAAGATATATAGAATCACTAGCTAGTTATTATATTATCATGCCGAATAAACCATATTTGATCTTTTCATGAACGTTTTTTTTTAAAAAAAAAAATTGCTAAAATTTTCTAATGATCAGTACCAAAAATAGAATTTTTCTTGGACATCACTAATGCATCTAATGCTCGATTTATAGACAAATTCACCAAAAAGATCATCAATTTCTTTCAACTAACAAAGACACCAAAACCTCACTCTAAAGATCTTAAACATCTCATATAATGCAGTAGGTATTTTGAACCAGATCTATGATCGTTGTAATAAAACACAAACAAAACAAACTAAAAACACTAATTAATTAAAAGAATAAAGTAGAAGAAATTAAAAAAAAAAAAAAAGAAGAAGAAGAAGAAGGAGAGAGGAAGGCAGATAAAATTAAAGAGCTGTCATGGATGAGACGGTCACCATCACCGGTGGAAATTGGTAACATAAAAAAGACTGCCAATAGAGGAAACTTCTTTTTATAGTTAATCCCACGCCAAATTATTTCAAATCTATTGTCGTGATCCCTCCTATCGTGAGCATTACGAGTTATTTCATCACGTAAGAGGCATTACAATTTCGTTACTATCTTACGTGCTAGAATGATAAACTATATACATCTATTTCTGATCAATTCGAAAAATTAAGAAATAAGAGTTAAAAAATATTTAGAATGATGCCATTTCAACTTAATTTATAAATTATTATTCCCACTGTATATTTATTATTATTAGCACTAAAAATAGACAACAATATTGCTCATATTTTTAATCTTCTTATTTTTGAAAGAACAAAATTTTGGTAAATTATCATTTTTCAAATAAATATAAGTTGACTTAAAAACATTGTAAAACTGAAAGATAGATATCATATAAAAAATAGAATTTAATTTCAAAATTTTAATTATAATTATAATTTTTAGTGTAAGATACAAAATAAAATTTGTGTGAGCATTAATTATATTAAACCATCTTAATTTGCAAATGTTTTTTTAGCTTCATAGATACCAGAAAGTTGAAATTGTAAAGCACGACAAATTAACACTCTCCAAATGTTGGATGATTTTAACAAAAATCCCTTCTAGGTTTAGGAAAATACTACAAAAACATCCTTTACACCCTACACACCCCTCTTTGTATAAAAAATAATGTCCTAAATCAATTATATTTTAATTTTAACTTATATTTTAGCTATTTTAATTATTTTGATATTATAATTTCAATATTACTTAACATTAGAATATATTTTTTTAAAATTAATAATTCATCAAGATAATATCCATTTAATTTTTAAACAAAATAGTTCATTAATGTAATGAATATTTGCTCAAAATACTATTAGACAATATTCAATTGTATGGTATTATGCAATTTGCTTTGGATTCCGAGCGAACCGATATCAAGCAAACCTTCAAAATATCGATCCATTTAATTCTCTCGAAGAACAAATTCTTTTCAAGAAAAATCATTATAAAATATATTGTCATAATGGATGTTTTTTCAAAAAAAAAAAAAAAAACTAACATCAAAGATGCTTTTGGGCGTTTTGGGCATAAAATATATATTTTTAATATCTCCTTGCATGGACAAGTGTTTTTATGATAAAGACATGAATTGGATATATTAAAAAAAACAAAATTTTTTTTGTTTTAAAGATTCTACGATAAAAATATCATCCAATCAACTTGCATGTCAATTAAAACTAAAAATTTTTTAAACAATTTTACAGATCCATCCTTTACATCAGCCTGATGTACTAAAAAAAAATTAATAAATTATCTCAATGCTGATCCTAAGATTTGAACCCAATAACTTTTTTTTTTTTAAAAAAAAAACCTCCTTGGGGTTAATCATTTTGAATATAAGTTTGATCGGTCAACTATCATTTTTGAATATAAGTTCAAACCTTCTTGGGATTTAAAACTAAATGTTTTTGAACATAAGTTCGATCAGTCAACTTTGACCAAATGGGTAAGGTGTGAAAACAACTCCGACCATATAAAGCTATGTATACATTCACATCATTCATTCAAATTATAAACAAGATAAATTATGAGACATGCAATAAACTCAATAAATTCATTCTCAATATTTGTCAACTGTTGTCTTAATTTCAAACAATACTTAATGATTTAATTAATGAACAATTAACAAACAAAACTTTATGAACTTTAATTATATATAATTTCACACTTAGCTCGGCTGCTTTGTTACTAGCATAGACCAATGAACGAACATATATATATATATATGCTGCACTATGCCATCCCATCTACGTGTAGTATATACATACAGAAGTGGCCACTCAAATTTAAAGAAAATACTGATTTGGGGTTACATAAATGAAAACTTTTAATATTTTGGACTAAAATGACCCCACTAATTAAATTTAGAAAAAAAAAACTAAGAAAATGGAGTCAAATTTGTAAACAGAAGTTCAATTAATAAGACGTGTGCCTAAAATCATGGAATTAAAAAAAATAAAGGAAAAAATAAGGGATTTGATCATTGTTTTATATACATACACAATTAAAACTGTTAACGATCTTCCATATATTTTCATTTATTGTCTAGAAAAGGAAGGTTCCTCATCAAAGCAAAACATAATGCAAATTACATTAATTTTTCCTCAACTTTCTCTATTATTTTTTAAATTAGAATAAAGAATAAAACTTTTACAAATTACGTACAAATGAGTCATCTGAAGAAACGCAATCCTACAAATATCATCTAATAAAAAAAAATAATTCTATGTTAATTTCTCTCTTTCAATCATAAGTACTATTTTTGAATTAGCTTCCTTTTCAATTTTTTTTTTTATTGAGTTATCAATGTACTTTGAATTACAATAGATTATATGTGTAATATTTTTCATTTGCATCTCTCTTTTTAAGAATCTAAAGCTTAAGTTTTATTGGGGACAGTAAAATACTAAAATTTAGTAATAACATAAACGTACATTTTTTTTTTAAGATCTTTCACTGACCGCACTACTACGTTGTATTATATGTCAAATTTTATAAACGTTATCATAACAAAAATAAAATAAAATCAATGTATGTCAAGTCTTTCAGAACAACAAAATATAATCTTCAATATTTATTCAAATAACAAGATATGAATTCCATACAGGGAAACAATAGTGTTTACAAGTTAGATTTGAAAAGATTAATACAAGAATAGAAAGAAAAAAAAGTAATGAAAAACAGTAAAAAGAACTTTTATAATAATTTTAGGGTTACGGGAGAAAGTTTCGTACGGAAAAGAAAAGGGCATGCCAAAAAAAAAAAAGAAAAGAAAAGAAAAGAAAAATTTATTGTAAAGCAGCAGGTGTGAAAAATGAAAAAACATCATGATGACAAGAGCTTGACATCATCATCATGATTGGTCCAAGGAGAGACATAGAAGGATATCCCCACGCCTCCAACTTCCCTCGTGTCACAGGTACCAACTAACCCCAATAAAACAAAACGTGTTCTTAAATCATCTTTATTCCCTGAATTTGAAAAAAAACATAATCCAGTCCTTGACCTTTGAAAAATTCTAACTTAGTTCTTCGATTCTTATAAACCCTTCTTTCATTGAAATATTAATCGATTTTTTTCTTAATCTCAAATGTAGACTTTTAAAAACTCAAGCTCTCAAAGAAAACCAACATGATGGGGTTAGAAAAAAACTGAGATGTTTTAATAAGATGACGGTCAGGTCACCAAGAATTATGGAACTAAAATAAAAGTCTTCAAAAATTAGTGATTAAGTTGTATTCATGTTTAAAATTTAAGGAGCAAGAATGTCTTTTTTTTTTTTTTGGGTGTGTTTGTGTGTTGTTTGTCCAAAAGCACACAAAGCCACATGCCCTGGCTATATATATGGATGCAGAGTAGGTACTAATTTCTAAAGAAAGCCTACAACTATATCCAACGACACGAACAAGAAAATACGAACTGATTTTCATTTAGTATTTTCCTGTTTGCTTCTAGTACATGAGAGCTTCTGTTTATCGAAACTTTCTGTTCAGATTATATCCAAATACTAGGACCAAGGCTAGTAACAGTATCAACCGTATCAGAAATATCATGTCTGAATCAGATCAATCCATTGGTTTCAGCACACCCAGATTGGTGACCAAGAAGGTCCTGGCCAAGCTCCAACACGAAGGTGATGGTGCTGTCGTTAGAAGAGGCATTGGAAGGTAGTTCCTTCTTCTTGTTTTTTTTAATACATCAATTTTGAATCATGCATGGCTTCTTGTGTTCTTGATTTATTCCGGTTCTGGTTTCCTGGTTTCTTGATGTTCCTTTTGTTTTGGGAAATTGATTTCAGGAGTGAGCTGAAGTTCTTGGATCCTTTTCTCATGTTGGATGATTTTTCAGGTTAGTTTTATATCAATGACTTATTGGTTTAAGAAATATTTTATGGGATTGAGATTGTAAGGTATTTGGTTGTTGTTGTTGCAGTGTCTCCTCCTGCTGGATTTCCTGATCATCCACACAGAGGTTCTTGAATTATTCCCATCACTTTCAATGTTTTCTTTTTTGGGGGGTTTTGGTTACTTGTTAGATCATACAAGGTAGATTTGGAATCTTATGCCTTTCTTTTTAATTTTAATTTTTTTTTAATATGAATTGCAGGTTTTGAGACTGTTACATACATGCTGCAGGTAAAGTCGTTTTCGGTTTTTTTTTTTTTTTTAAAAACCAGGTTATTGGAAGATTAAGTCTTTAAAAACTGATGTTTGATTACTGTGGACATCAGGGAGGCATGACTCATCAGGATTTTGCAGGACACAAGGGCACAATCCATACTGGAGATGTGCAGGTAAAGGGTTTCAGATGGGGCAACGAATCAGAGAATTTCATGCTGTTATATATATATCTTAGGTTTTCTTCTTCTTTGTTTCATTTGATTCTTAGCTTTTTTTTTTTTTTTTTCCCCCTTGATTGTGCAGTGGATGACAGCAGGAAGAGGGATCATCCACTCAGAAATGCCTGCCGGAGAAGGTGCGCAAAAGGGTCTGCAGCTGTGGATAAATCTATCTTCCCAATACAAAATGTTAGAAATTTCTGCATTACTATCTCTACTTTTTTTCCCCTGGGTTTTAAGGTTGTAAGGGCTACACTAGAACCTGGCTCCTAACCCTTTAACTCATCTGTTAGTTACTAGTTCTCATTGATGATCTTTTGACAATACCTTCGAAGGGATGGCTAGTCTAAAATGCTGAACAACAAAGTTTGATTTTGGAAAAACACCATCGTTATTGAAATGTACATGCGACAGAAAAATTACGCCAATCCATAAAAAAACTTCAAATGATTTTCTAGTTTCTAAAATATTCATGAGAATTTAGCTGCACTTTTTTTGCGTGTATGTATTTGTCAATGTCCCAGTTAATTCTTATAATGCTTTCAAACATGTCTACTTTCCTTGACCCTTAAGATAGGCCAGCTTTGCCCCTATCAACAGGCAATTTAAACTTCTCCATGTATTTCTAATGTTCATCTCGAAAAAAGTAGTTTCAGAATCTATCTTTTATATTCGCCATGCAAAAGAATTAACTATAATCCGAAACCTATTTTGCAGGATTGAACCAAGGTATCAAGAACTTTTAAGTGATGACATAAAAAGAGCAGAGAAAGATGGGGTTGAAGTGAGAATTATAGCGGGGGAATCAATGGGAGTGCAGTCTCCAGTTTATACCAGGACACCAGCAATGTATCTGGATTTCACTCTGAAACCCAGAGCTCAAGTGCATCAAAACATCCCAGAATCATGGAATGGATTTGTGTATATTATTGAAGGTGAAGGGGTCTTCGGCAAGCCAAATTCTTCGCCTACAACTGCTCATCATGTCCTGGTTTTAGGTCCGGGAGATGGTTTAAGTGCGTGGAACAGATCTTCTAAGCCACTGCGATTTGTACTGATTGCTGGACAGCCGATTAACGAGCCTGTGGTTCAGTATGGACCGTTTGTGATGAACACACAGGCAGAAATTGATCAAACCATTGAGGACTACCACTATAGCAAAAATGGGTTTGAAATGGCCAAGTATTGGAGATCCCAGTGAGTGGGTTAAAACCTTTCTGCAAGCCATGAAAGCACATTACTACTGTTTAAAAAAAGAGTGAGAAGAAATAAACGACACATCATCTTTATCTGTCTCTATCTTTCAATATCTGCATTTACACACATCAATCACACACAGAAGCTGAAAAGGATGTTTCTTTTCTCACTGGAGCAAAAAGCAGTTTCTAGAAGGTTGGAAAGTGCAGTTGGAGAAGCAAAGATGGCTATCACTAAAGTCATGATGGGTCAGCTTATCTTAGTTGATCTCTTTATTATTAACCTTTTTTTCAAACTTGATTTTTCCCCTTTGCATTACATTTTATAGTGGTAGCTCGATCTCGAGTAATTTTTTTTGAATATTTAAAATTTTCTCTTCCCGCATTAGTTAATGATTTCTTTTCTTATTTGGGTGTTATGACTTATGATAGTAGTAGTGGTAGGGTTGAGTTTTTCTTGTGCGCTGGGTTCCCCATAATCCTAGGTGAGCCTCCCAATTGCCCACTTCGCAAGCAGCAAACACGGTAATACACGTACGGTGTGAGAGAGAGAGTTGAATAATTTAGCAAAGCGTGATTTGGGTTTGGTTGGATGGCTAGGCCAACAGTACTTGAATTACATGGTCACGTTATGGCTGTGATATTTGGTTGCCAGTCAACCAAGGAATTTCACTATTATCTTGAGAGCAACTTGCAGTACTTATTGCTTTCTCAAGTCATTGACAAAAAGCAGAAACCAAAGTTGATTTTTTCAGTTCCTGTTCTTGTGCGATGATGTTAATCTTACATCCTGATTCTTGTTTGTCTAAATAGCCAAAATTTTTTTAGCAAAGTCTGCCATTGTAGGGCAACGAATGAGAAAAGGAAATTAGCTAAGGTCACTTGGATATGGAAGGGGAGCAATAGTTGCAAGACCTTTACCACCCAAAAAAGGTTCCTTGATTAAAACTGGCTGGCTGTCCATCTGAGCTAGGGATCAACTACAAGTAATCCATAATTGTGGACTTAAATGGGGCTTTAAAAAGAAAAGAAAACGAAACTGGGTACAATAAGCAAATAGATGCATCTCTGTTGCTCCTCTTATGAAAAAGGATGAAGTTGCTGTTAAATAGAAAGAAACAACTGTAAAAGCTACGTGTAAAATTTCCACTAAAAATAACAAGCTCACAAAGGAATATGACCGTTCACTTTCTTTTGTGCAATTACATGATTCTGCTATCTAGAGCACAAATAGCTTGACCTCTTTCTTTTATCTTGAATTAAACAATTTCATTTTCTATAAATATCAACTTATTTTTGCAATTAATAAAGCCCTGAAGTCATCACAATTAAATAAAACAAACCAACCAACCAAATTGAATCAACAAACCAACCATGAAAAATCCCATATCTTGTACACTTGTTGGAGATGAGAAGGAACAGATATCACCTGGAGCAGCAGGAAAAGTAGCTCTGGGCTTGCTTGGAATCACCCCCATTATTAACAAGGGTTACCCTATTCAGAGACAATTCAGCTTTGTATGTATCGGAATTCAAGACCTTCCTGCTCACGTTGTTATATATCTCTCGAATAACAATCTCAAAGGCCTTTTTAACATTTGTTGAGTCGAGAGCAGATGTCTCTATGAAGAACAAGCCTTCTGCTTCTGCGAGGCTTTTGCCTTCCTCCACACTAACATCCCTGATATTCTCCAAATCACATTTGTTCCCAACCAGCATCCTTGCTACAGTTGTATCAGAATGGGCTGCAGAATTGTTTCAGTTAAGCTCAAAAGGTGAATTTTAAAACCAAAAGGCAGTTATGAAAATCTGGGGATAGACAGGAGGAAAGTGATTCCGTGGAAGCAAATAGATGTGCAGGATATACATGTAAAGGATAAAGAATACTCTTGAATCTCGAGAGATCTAGAAAACATTAACAATCAATCATATTAACTCTTTGCAACCTCTAACCAATCCCAGGCCAAGCTAAAACATCATTTTATTGCCATTTAAAGAGAACTCTTGATAATAACAGATCAATTCTCAGCTTATAATATTGCTCAACGTGTACAATGATAGGGAAACTAAACAGTAATGGAACTGCTTATGAAATCAAATTTTAGAAAATGCAGAATTGACCTTCTAAGATTCTCGGATGACTAATTGCTTCTCAATCAATCATTCCTCACCAGTTAGAAGCTCATGCTCAAAGCACTGCATCTTTATTAATTACGTCAAAGGATGAATAAGGTATGATATGAACTCTAGCACACTTGAGGAATGCTATTTCTATATTCTAGTTAAATGCAAACAATGAATAATGCTATTCATCCCAAAAAAATTCATCCAGAATGAGTTCCTAATTGGTGTCATATGGGAGTCACCAGTTTGGTCCATCCCATTAACGGTTGATTTCTTTCAGGAAACTTATTTGAGATAATATTTCAGAATGGATAACATTACTCTAACATATGGACTCAACTACAATTATTTATTAAATATATCAGAGGCGAGTTCATCTAATTTCGGGGTGCAGTACTTGAGCATTTCATT
This sequence comes from Dovyalis caffra, assembly GCA_963924115.1. Classification (NCBI taxonomy): domain Eukaryota; kingdom Viridiplantae; phylum Streptophyta; class Magnoliopsida; order Malpighiales; family Salicaceae; genus Dovyalis; species Dovyalis caffra. Next base: position 25,163,517 of record CAWUPB010001173.1, read on the forward strand.
CTCATGATACTCCCATAGAAGTACAAAGGGAAATGACAAATTCAACAAACGCACAAGTTGCAAACACTCACATAATATCAATGGACAAAACATTGTATATAATTACAATTGTGCCATTGTGAGTGTTTGTGTGCTATTTTGTGGTATATTTCATGATGTGTAGACATGATGATTTTGGTCATATTCCCATGTCAAGACTAAAGAAAGAATTAGGCTTCTTGAAGATAGAAAAAGGGTACCGTGTTTGAACCTGTATTTGCAAGTTCCTTGCAGGAAAAAAACTTGGTTTGCTTCCCATCCCAACCCTCTCTTATTCATTTGTTGCTTTCAGGTTTAGGCCATTATCATGACACAAGCATAGGCGTTGATTTGTCATGATATGTTCGACAGCAATTCCTAAAGCATTAATTAATAATTATCTGATGATACTCAGCACATTCTAACTTTTAACTAGTCCAATAAGACCATAAATGCCAGGTTATCAAGGCTATAATATTGTAATCAACTTGCAGTGTATTGTCTTTTTATTACGGAACAGCCAGCACACAAGCAGTGGTAAAGATTAATTAATCCACATTCTCTTAAACCAACTGCTAAATCTTGATATAGACTGCTATGTCCTAGACATAAGCTAATTTGCGTCTCTATCTAAACAATTATATCTACAAAAGGAATACTATATTGTCTCAAGCTTAGAGATGAAAGATGAAACAATGAAGTACAAACAGATCCACAGGCTTATAAAATAAGACCAAAATAACAGCCACCAATGTAAAACATCAGAACTACATATAGCACCCAAACAATTTACATGCTCTATACACAAGCTAACCACATCTGTGAAATAAGACAGAAATACAGAGAAAAGGTATACAGATTGCTGCTAACATCATAATTTTTTACATGACCTGCTTCAGTTAAATATCCATTATCTAGCTTAGTTGACTTCATTAATTATTGTCTTCTACTGATCCCCCTACATTTTCTCAAACAAGAACCTAACATTTGTTGCTAAAGAAACTTCAGGCCAGAGACAACAAATTTGTTCTCAAGAGATGAGCATCTTATGGATGCACATGTGAGAAAGAGTGATGGGACTGAAATAGTAAGAGAGGGAAGCAGGAAAGGTAGACCAAAATAATGTGGAAAGAATGGGGGAAAAAAATAGCACCAGTGCCGTTTACATAAAGTATGGCTCAAACTGGACCAAATGAAGAACATGATGTGATAATTTTCTAGGCAATACCTTCAAAGAAGGCTGCCTGAAATAATAGGGACAACTGTACTTTTCCCCGTAGTTAGATGGCTTTTGGAAATCATTAGATATGCTCCTGGATTTTCGTTGCTTGGCTACAGTTCTTGTTATTCATTGTTTATTGTTTCCACTTAAATGCTACCTTCTAGGCTCTTTAAACTTGTAATACACTTAATGGCTTTGCTGCATTCTCTTATTAATTCAATAAAAAAGGAATATGATAAATTACAATCAAACCCAATGTGCTCTTTGGTGGCCGGTGCACTTGTACTCTTGGGGAACTCCAGTATGCTTTTACCATTAATTTTGGCTTAAAATCCAGATAAAATTTAATTTAATTCCAGCATACGCATAGGCCAAGATCAACCTAACCAGAGTTGATGCTTAGTTGGAACAATAAATATATATCTAAACTTTCCTTAAAAGCAAAACATAGATCTAAAATAACCCCATAAACCGTCTATTTTTCTGCTTTATCATTACCTTTTTTTGGGGTAGTATTTTGCATTCGGGGGACTTTCATTGAACTATAGCATGCCTTGCAATCTGCACAGAGACCTACAAAATTTTGCTTTTTACTTTTCTAATTTGTGCTACATGCTTTCCACATTATTGAGAAGAACGAAACAATCAAGAGGGAAACTTGTATTTGACACAATGGCAGTAAAATACCAATAAACGTGTCACCATCCAAATGGCATGGCTATTGGTACTGACTAGTACAATGGAATTATATCTCTGTTGTATGTATTCAAATTGAATGTTTTTTTCGATATGTTGGTGCATTATCTATATATTCCGTTTTACAGGTTTCTGCATATATTTTTGAATTATTTCATTTCAGATATGTTAGTTAGTTTATCCTAAAATGTTTGCATGAAATTCCCTTTGCATGACAAATACATATGCTCTATGGTATGTTGAAGAAATAGACATTGTGGACAAGACACTAGAATAAAACTGCAAGCATGCAGCACTGGTCACCAAAAATATTACTAATCCAACTACAAGCAAGGACTCAGAAAGATAAGGACCATAATATAACCTCAAAGAAAATTGAGCAATCCCAATTAATATTAAAGGCTGGGCTTAGTTGACATGCACCCAAGCCCAACCTGGCCAAGTTGCAGCATACAATTTTAAGCAAACGATGATCACAATAATTCAATTCCTAAGTAAATATGGAGTTGACCTCACCTTCCTCATCAACATTAGACACGAACAAAACAATTCCTGAAATAAGATTAACTGAACAAAAAAATCAAACATAGTAGGACCAACTTAGATGCAATTCCTGAATTTGGGGTAGCATCATGGGCCATCATCAAAAAGCTAATGGAACATTTTAGGATTGTTGGGCCAATTTTATATACTAAGATCAGCCCATTGCACTACTAATGCAAGATGTGAATTACCATATGTGAACACAAAAACAAATGCATGATGCATACAATCACAAATGAGGTATGTGATCAGAAGCTGATTTACATATATATGAAGCATTTTTTATCCCCGTAAAATACAAGCTAACTGGCATGGAAATTCATATTGAATTCCCATTGTGATTCTTTCACTAACCCATAATTTCTGTTAAACTGAACCGAACCATTAATTATATTGACTCAACATGGAAATCGTACTAAGCTGCTTTAATTTTTAAGCGTCTTAGTTTATACTTATAAACCAGCCTTCCAAAAGAAAAGGAAAGAAAGAAAGAAAGAAAGAAAGAAAGAAAGAAAGAAAGAAATTATTATCATCAGAATATGAGATCTTGCACTTACAAATCACTAGGTAACAAGGACTATATTTTCCAATTTTAGCAACACAATAGCAAAATAATAACCCGACGAAGTTCAAGCGATACCAATAACATCCATAAAATATGCAACCATGAAAACCAAAAAAATGCACAATATAAAGATATGGCAACAAGTTCTAACCAAAAAAACAACCATCTTTAGTAACTTTTCTAAAGGAGATCAATTTATAGTTTTCTTCATACTTAAGTCTCATTGAAAATCCATCATTCCAACCTCAGATCTAACTACAACTGACCAAAAAATCAACCTTTTTTATACCACCAAGTATATTCGAAACAAAACCCCAAAACAAAACCAACAAAAACAAAAAGGGCAGTCATCAAATTCACAAAACAAAGAAAAAAGCCAAAAGAGGTAAAAAAAAAAAAACTTACTTTTAAGCTCATCAAGCCATCGACCGATACTATCAAAAGTAGTGCGGCGACTAATATCATAAACAATGAGAGCACCGACAGCACCTCTATAGTAAGCAGAAGTGACAGCCCTGAACCTCTCTTGACCAGCAGTGTCCCAAATCTGAGCCTTAACTTCTTTGCCATCGATTTCCATGCTCTGGGTCTGAAACTCCACTCCTATTGTCGCTTTTGAATGTAAATTAAACTCATTTCTTGCATATCGAGAAAGCAGATTTGATTTTCCTACCGCCGAATCCCCAATTATCACGATCTTGAACAGGTACTCCTCTCCTCCTTCCTCGTCTGATGACATGTTTGCCGTTTCTGGAGATGGCTGTGTGGTTTGACAGAGAGACTGGTGGAGATGGAGGGGTATGAATGCGTGTTTTTAGTCTAAGCTAAGCTGGCACAGACATACTGCGCATGTAGTGGACTCATCATCACATTTATTTATATTTTTGAGGTACCTTTTTGTTTATTTCATGTTTCTTTGTAATAAATCAAATCAAATATTTAATGATATCAGCTATTCAACTTCCAACTAAATTATTTTACTTTGAGGTTTAAAAGATTTGAACTACGAAATAGGGAGAGTTTCTTTTCATTTTTCTTTTTAATTATTCATGTATGATAGGAGAAATTGAAGTTAATAATAATTCAAATTTCAATTCTATTTAATCTATTAAGTTTTTTCAAAATGACAAATGAGACAATAATATATACCTCGTACTTTCTGCTCTTCGGAGAGCGATTCTTATTGCTCTTTTTTTAAAAAAAATCTTATGTTTCTTTTTTTTTTTTTCTAATTTAAATTTTAAGATCTGCATCAATGAAAATTTATTTTTTTAATGCATCAAATCAACGTGAGAAGTGCATTTTTAAAATTGTATTAGACCAAAACTTAATCTTAATTATATACAAATTAGTCTAAAATACACTTACTTTTGGAGAACAAAAAAACAATTGTTTTCAAAAATTTTATTGCACACCAAGTTTTATCTTTTTTCTTTAATGTCCCAATCATTAATATTCTGTTATCATTCTTTATTTTCTGTTTTCTAAAGGCTATTTTCAAAAAAATTTAAAACTACAAATGCTGCTATTTTGATTTTATGATTATGGGCCTATGGGGCTCATTGGGTAGACTTTGAAATGTTGTTTTGAGTTTTGGCATAATTGTCCATGATCATGACACATTTTTGGAACGACGGTTTGTAAAGTATACACTTTTTTTTTTTTTACACAATACTAATATCTTATTGTGCATAGTTAAAAAACACTTTTTAACAGATGATTTTAGATATTCTAAAAATAAATTTTTAAAAATATTAATTACAAAGATTAAATTCAAGACTTGACCTACAAATTGATGTTTATTTACCTACGGTTTAAAATTTACTTCTTTTAACCCAAAAAAAAAAAAAAAGAAGACCAAATGTCGAAAGCCTCAAAATGAAAGAATTAAAAATCAATGGGCAATGGCTAATGCCTGCCAAAATATTTAAGAACAAAGCAGGCTACACAAGGTACAAAATTAATGAAGACCATAAAAAAAGGAAATTTGTAAACTTAGTTCCACGGCTAAGGACACAAGGGTTGGACTGTAGATGTTAGAATGACCAAGTTCAAGTATTCTCTGAATCCTCGAATAACAGGGAAAACAAAAGGGGGAAATTGAACAGCATTTTACATATATCATTTCTGATGAAGTACAAGTCAACAGTATTCTTCACTATATACAGCTTAGAGTTCGATTCCTTAACGTTGCAATTTGGTAAGCCAACATCAGCCTGCTTGAGTCCTTGCCTTCAAAATCCTTGAATCAAAATCTTGTTTCATGAATTTCTGTCAGGTCAATATTTAGGCCATTTCAGTTTTGGAACTCAGATCCTCTCATGTTTTCCTTAAGAACATGACCATCATATTCATTAAATCAAAATCATTAAATTCAAACTAAATTGACATGATTTCGTAGATGATAAAAATAATAACAATTAACTCGTTATTTTTTTTTTATCTCATCTAATCCAAATTATGGAACTAAAAAATAATGATTAGATTTAAAACACGACCGGTCATAGTTTAAAAAAAACATGAGAGGATCCAAATCTGATACTCTGATAGACCACGTAACTTTCAGTTGCCTTACCGTAAAGTGAAATTTTTTCACACAAGAAGCAAAAATTTGGCCCGTCGATTTTAGGCCTCCTTTGTTAGCCAGCATCATGGGGTTGATTGTTTGCATCCACAAGTACAATGTTCCAAATCTTTATGGAGTTTCTGTGAGAGATGGACAAGCAAATATCAAGTGAAGATTAGGAGAGGACCGGTAATAAGTAATACGCCTATAGCAACTACGAATTTGATAGACAGCAAAGGGTAGAATAAATTCAACCAATTGCCTTGGAGATTTTCTCTTTTTTTAGCTATCATTGGTATCTGATCACGATGTAAGGTTTTACTCACCTCCACTTCATTTTGAAGGCCTTTGATATGCTGTACTGCGAAGTCCAACATGTCTGCATAACTTGTTTGCTGCAAGTTGTGAAGAAAAATCAACATACACCACATTCAAAGCCAGATTACAGATTGCAGGATATGAAAAGAAAAGAACACCACGTTATTACCTTATCCATGTTAGGAACAAGGTCTTGTAGTTTCTTCAGTTTCCCACTTATTCTGGTTCTTCTCTCCTGATAAATAACAAAGATGATTAAAAACCCCACATAGATGAAGATACGCATGCAATCAAATTTTACGATCAGCAAAGCTTTTTTTTGGATCAGAAGGAGGGCAAAGACCATAGGAGAGGACTGACACAATCTAGGGGATGCAACCTCACAAATGTGTTCTAGCAAAGCATGGTTTTGATAGTACGTTTTGCAAACCAACAGTAACGTCCAAACGGACTAAAATATTGACATCCTTGTTCCTTCTTTAAACTACCCCAAAAAAGGGGGAAATCCTCCGGACTTCTACGTACAGAAATCAGTTAGTACCCATATCTACAGTAGTGCAGTGTGACCCAATTATGAAATGAATGAACTGCAGCACAAGTAGATTCTTGCATGGTTTAGCTGTGATTGCATGTATCATAATCAGACTAATACAACATATTTATATGCTAGTTATTCTGCTGATCTTATAGTCCTTATTATAGGAGGTGACACAATGACTACCTCTCTCTCTCTTGCTTGTGCAAGCAGAGACACACTCACGCTTCTTGTTATGACATCACTTTTTTTCCCGTTGCTGCCATTCACTCTTGGGCATTATTCGAGTAATTGTTGTCTTGTAGACATCAAATCAGAGCCGTCCATCTTCTTATTATGGTACCGGCAGATTGCATCAACTCCTAGATAGGATGTTTCGGCACCATCCAAACACGATTCTTGTACGACACAGAAATTCCATCCCCACATGCACTTTTCAACAAACATGTAAACTTACAAATTTGAAGGTCAGCCTCTAGTTGTTTATGATTATATGATTTTTTGTTTCCTTGGTAGCCCTCTTCTGTCTTCCAAAAAAGGCCATTATCTGTTGTGACGGAAGTAGGGTTCTGGCTGCAGGGTAATCTAGAAATGGCCTTCCTCTTCAGTACATTGCATAAATCAGTCACTCCTCACGACTCAAATCTGCTACTCGCACTTCGTGCCTATGAATTTCACTATTGCATCAGCAAATGACTGCAAATCTCATGGTAAAATAATTTTTCAAGCTACTATATATATAAACAAACTCTAATGAACCACTGAGGAGAATCTTCCAAGAATGTTCTCTTCACAATCCTTCAAGCATAGTTCATCTTCTCAATATGTTGGTTTTATTAAAGGGAATGCAAAGAAGGTGAACCCACGTCCCTGCTGTTTGATCAAATGACAAACTGTCCTCTTCTGTTTGGGTGAAACCTAAGCGGGTGTATTGGCAAACTCGAATAGGAAAATGGCAATCAATGAGAGACTAGGAGAATGCAGCATGTAGAGCAGTCCCTTTATTCTTAATACACTGCATTTAATAGGTGAGGTATAACAGGTATAAAATGGTCTTCCAAGCTAACTCTTTGGTTTAAAACGAAAAGCTTAGTTAATCATGTTACTGTGCCAGCATATCTCAAATTACAAATCCCCTACCTAGAATACTGAAGTCATGAAACAACCATGCCGGTGCATAACCAAAAACCACCTTGAGAAATATGCAAAGTTAACATTACTTTCTAGGTGCTTGTTCTTCCTTGTTGTAACACAGCATCACACAGTGCAATCTGGTGTGTTGATTTTTTCCCAAAATTGTCCCGAACAATCTTGGTTTCACTTTGAGAAAACTCTAAATATATTAAGCCCTTGTGCATATTGGAGCAAGAACATGTCCAAAAAGAGCTAGAGAGCATGGTTTCAAAACAACACCCCACTTTTTGGACAAATATGACATTAACAAATAAATGGACTGCACATTAAACACTGTTCAGGTAAAACAATAATGTATGCAGTTTCTGTTATGTAAGATACATCATCTATTAATCAGATATCTTCAAAAATAAGGGTAAGCAATTCTGCTAGTATGCATCCGAAAATATTTACTCCTGTCTCAAGGTATTGTTTCCAGAATGTTTATGCTGTTATAGATGAAATCCAAGGGAATCACATGTCAAAGCAAGTTATGAATGCAGCTGAACATGTCAGAAGTTGGACAGTCACTGACAAACGTATGCTATAAGATGTGGTTTAGGAATGTATTAAAAAGTCACTTCAATTCACGCAATGGTCCCCTTTGAAAAGTGGACTCAAATTACAAATAATGAATGCAGGGAATCTGTATGCATGCAACTTCTATAAATCCGTTTTAAAAAGGTTCAAAAAACTTTACTAACCCTTTCAGCAATGCTTCTAGGATGAGTGGCAAAACCACGCTTAGCGCGGATTTTGCATGGAACCGAGTCTTCAGGAATATGTAGCAACTTCTCCACTGTTGCCATCTCAAGACTTGTCTGAGGCAGGCTAAACTGAAGGAAGAATGACTCAGATACAAATACCAGAAGAAAGGGAAAAATAGACGAAGAAGAATTACAGGAAAATATAACGTTAAGCATAATTTACAACAGCCAAGGAGAATTGCCTTTTTTAAAAAAAAAAAAAAATAGAAGCTGAAATAAGGTTTTTCATACGAATATCAGACTAAGGTTCCTTCTCATTCTGAAAAAAAAGAAAAAAAGGAAAAAAAAAAAAAGGTCAGCAAGTCCTTTGATGCAAGCTTAGTAAAATATGCTACTAGTACCATACTATGATCTGAGAAAACAAGTATCCTTCTGAAATATGCCATGTGCGTGCAGCAATTTGCTCACAACAAAATAAAAATATGCTCGTGTAGGATGTTTGCAACTATTTAAATCTAACTGAAATGTATGTATTTGCAATTTACTCTAGCTCATATGTATATAATTTACCAGAAGATGCAGGAGCGTGGTATGGACTTGCTAATGCATGTGTTTTTCACGTGTTTATGGGATGTTGAGGCCAGAGAACAAAATAAATTATCCACATTTCCATGAATTTCCTGACATACAACTCTTCAGAAAAGAAAATTAGTACCTGAGTTTCTAAGGCATTGAAACAGTTATAAATATCTCCATCTCCAGTCCTAGCTTGTTTCGAGGGCGACCCAGAAAATACAATGGAATTTGGATTGTCCCAAGATTCCATACCAAAGCTAGCAGCAGAATAAGAATGAGTGGAGTTCTGGCGGCCATTGTCAGAGCCGATGCCTTCAACAACATTCTCACTAACTTCAGATATCTGAGAAAGAGAATCTTGTCCAGTGAAGCTCAATTGAGGCTTCAACCTTGATAATGAGCGGCCACCACCAGAACCACTGTGAGAGTTATAGCCTCCAGTTCCCCTTGTAATTGAGAAACCTCCTATTTAGATTGGAAAAGGAGACGGTTGATATTCAAAACCAAAAATATACAACTCACCCACATGTAATATCTGATTAGATATGTACTTCAATTTCATTACACCATATTTTCTTTTCTAGTCCTAGTTTTGAACAAATGAAACCAGTGGAAAAGCACCAAAGGGAAACAGATCTATTGTGATCCAGCGGTAAGGGTTTCATACAGAAAACTAACTATCATTTTCCTTTTTCTTTCTTGTTTGATCCCTAAAAAAGAAAGCGGCAATCTCAAACATGGCCAAGACCATATCTTTACGGCCAAGTCCTCATATTTGATAATGTTTTGTCTTCTAGACAGAACTGAGTCATTGACAACCAGGACAGTCTGTACAAGTTGCTGTTGAAATTTGACGTTTTATTTTTTGTCCTTTTCTTTATTTCTTTTTGATAAAGATGAAATATATAGCACATGGTCTTGTCCATAATTGAGATCATATGTTCAACCTCAAAGCCTGACACATGCCCAACAAAATCTTGTTAATTCCTAGTTGTAACAACAAATGCTGGCCTCATTATCATTAGTATGCTATAAAGAAACACTTGACAGTGAGACTGAGAGGTTCCTTCCCTGTCCCTTCATAATCCAGACTCCATTTCTTCCTTATGAATTCCTTTTATTACCGCCATCTATTGCTTTCCAAGTTTGTTGCCGAACTATTTACCAACTCCCAAATAAATAACACGACTTCAATTTTTTTGTGCAAACCTCAGGTTAGTCCCCAACTATCTACCACTTCTCAACTAGGTACACAAACTATCAATTGTTACAATTAGGTCTTCAAAGTACTAGACATTTCACCATTGAGTGTCCCATCTATGTCCATCAATTCTCTGTCTAAATTGTGCATACTAGGCAATAAAATGACGCCATTTTGAGAAAGAAAGAAAAAATCGAAGATTTTAAATAAAGAACCCAATTGAAAAATGTAAGATACTTTGGAAACCCATTTGATAAAATTGATAGTTTGTGAGACTACATTCTAAATCAAGTCATAGCTGAGGGTCTGATTTGAGGTTTACCCTCATATTTTCTAATGGAACCTATATGCTAATATCCTGCTATAAATTATACTCTTGGAATGTATATTTTGTAGAACTTTTTGAGAGAAATTGTGCATATCAAGGCTTGGCAAAGGGGGTATGAACCTATCTATGTCTTGGTGCATGCAAAGCCACAAATAATTACATGAGCAAATTATAAATTAGTTCTTATAGTTTTTCAAAATAAATTAAATAGTTTTTTAGTATTAAAAATTAATTAATTAATCCTTATGATTTTAAATATATTTGTAAATTATTTTTTTTGTTTTTTTCAATTTATTTTGATTTTTTGTTTTCAGAAATAAAAAATAAGTAAAAAATGTTTTTAAAACAAAATAATATTAAATTAAGTATAATCAAAACTAAAAAAAAATACTCATGGATTAGTTTTTGAAAAAAAAATCAATTAATTTTGCATACTAAAGAAACTAATTTACTCATAATTACATGAATCAACAATGGTGTATTAAGCAAACCTATGTCTTGGTGCATGCACGAGAAATAAAGAAAAGGAAACACAGTCTCCCCACCAATTTTATACTTAGTAATTGTAAGCCATTTTCCTCCACTCAATCCAATGAAATAATTTATCATCCATAAGCTACCAAAAAGGCACAAAACCCTACAACTCTCCATGCCTACAATGTACTCACGTGATTGCGAGAATATTAATGTAAATAACAGTATTCATTCCTAGACCTGCAGCAAATCAAACTAAAGGGTAGTTTTCTCTTTTGAGATATATTTGCAGTTTACATTTTCGTCAACGCCTCTTTACCAGACCACTAATAAAAAAAAGAAGAAAGATGACTCAGACCCTGAAAAAGAAATCCAGAAATAATGGTAAAATACTGGCCACTTGAGGTTAAGTAAATCATACTCTAAAAATTATACTAATTAAGATCACTCCTGTCAATATTGTTTATTAAAATATTACATAGACCACACCTATAACTTCAAAATCGAGGAATCTTCTCATTGGAAGAATAACTAAATTAACAAGAGGTTAAGACTCTAAGTATGCCGTGATTATATCTCTATACTCATTGCTAGAGTAAATCATAAATTAATACCTCTAGTTTTTTTTTTTTTAAAAAAAATAGCTCTATAGTTTCAATAACTAATAAATTCATATTTTTATTTTTAAATTTATTTATAACTTAATCATTTTTTTCTATTTAATTTTTTCTCATAAATATAAAAAGGAAAAATAAGTTAAAAATATAAAAAGATTAATAAAAAAAAATTTGAAACAAAATAACATTAAATTAAATATGATCAACTCACTGTTTAAAAATTAATTTAAAGTCAAAAAGAGAGCTCTCTTCACATAAATTTTCGTATCAACTTATGTGTTAACCGAAATTAAATTTATTTTAAATAATTTTAAAAATACACACATCGGTCTGCCTTTTTGAGTTATTTTCGTTAAAATTTTGTATTTTTTTTTTGTGTTAATTATTTTTTATTCTGTTTTCATTATTCTATTATAATGTTGTTATTTGTGAAGTAATGTAGTGTGTTTGATCTTGAAGCGTAATACATATCATACATAATACTCTAATAAAGAAATTTAATTTAAAGAATATGATGCTTCCATTAAAATAATTTGAAGCATACACGGATCAATTTTTTTTAAAAAAATTCATGTTATTTTTTTTAATTTCTCATAATAAATACATGAAATGTATTATATGCAAGACTTTATCACAGTAAACCTCTAAAATGTTTTTCTTTTCTAAATATCGTTATACTAAGTTTAAAAATATAAAACAATATATAAAAAAAGAAAAAAGAACTAAAATATAATTATTAAAAGAAAAATATAGTGATGTGTAATATCAATTAGTTACAGGAGTACAGACTCCTGGGTCTAATCCTTATATATATATATATATATATATATATATAAGTAACTTTTCTTTTAATATTAGACTAATTTAAAGTCAAAAATGGAGTTGGTTTTTCATAAAACTTGAGATTGCATCATTTTTTTTTTTTTTTTGATATAGATACTTAATTACTAATCAATATTATTGTTTTTTTTTTTAAATAATTTTAAAAATACACACATCGGTCTGACTAGCTTTAGAATAAGATAATAAAAGTAAAAACCAAAGCCAAGTACAGTTTTATTTTTTTTAAGAATAACATATGCTATGAAATGAACAATTGCATTATTTGACCGGGTAAACAAACTCATCAGGCAAGTGAGTGGGAAGGACACAAAGGTCATTGCAACTTATTGAAAGTGTCTATCCACCAAAACCAAACATTCCTATCACTTTCCATCCCTGTATTTTACAAGGTTGTCAAGAAAAAGAAAGAACCCAAAACAATACATCCCAAAATCAAGAATCCATTTAGTCATGTCCAGCTAATTAATCCAAACAAGAAAAAGATTAATAATATTTATCTACATATTTAAAAGAAAAAAAAATATGTGTGTGTGTATAGATATTTACCATTTTCAGTGGCAAGATGGCTTAGAAATCCAGCAGGCGAACTCCTCTGCCGCACCAGAGATCCAGCACCATGTGCTATCTCATTCAAGCCGTACGACCTCTGCAACCCACCACCACCACTTTTGGGTGCTTTTGGATCGCAGCTGGATGAGTTGACTTTGCAAGTCGACTCTGAGGTGATAGAGGGCGAGTCGCCAGAGAAGTATTGTTGACTGCCCACAAGGGAAGTTGATCCAGGACCAGAGAGTTCCCGGTCAGCCCCGATGACTGAATCAACGGCTCTGGTTAAGAAAGAACCTGGGGCCGAACCATATCTTGTTAGCCCACTTGAGAGATTGGGTTTTTGTGGTGACGAGGATGATGACGAAGGTTGTTGATACATGGTACGTGCTGTGCTGGGTTCTCTGCCCAATAACTGCTATACAAGAAGCTGAAGCTGCTAGTAACTACAGCAGTTAAAGATTTAGAGAGAGGAGAGGTTAACGTGGGAAAAGAAAGTTCGATTTCGAGGAAGGAAATTGCTTTGTTGGGTCACCTTGAGCTTGAGTCTGAGGTGACCTCTTGTTTTGTAATCTCGTGCAATGTACAGTGGCAATCAACTTGTCGAACAACCCTTTTTATTATTGATCAAGTTGATACCATTTTATTGTATTTACTTACTCACCTTTAGATTGTTTTACTATTAGTGGGCCAGACCTTCTTTTCCGTTTTCGCAAATTTTACAGTGCTCTCACTTTATCATCCCGTTATGTCAATACCGCTACCGTTATTTAATTGACACGTGGACTTTATGTAACATGAGGCTTTTTTTAAATTGCCAATTCAGTATTTTTGTTAATTTTTTCTTTAACGGATGATATATTCATTACCTCAACAGTACCAAATTATAATTTTTTACTTCTTTTTCTCACTGGCGTATATTGATTTTAATTTTTTATTTAAGTATTTTTATTTTTTAAAATTATCAATCAAATATTTTTATTAATTTCTTCATCAACTAATGAAGTGTTTGTTATCATCAAATTACTAATCATGTTTTTTTATGAATTTTTTTCCAAATTAATCCACAATTTCAATTTTTGATAAAAAAATTAAAAATATTTCTTTTTAGTTATAAAAACCTTGAATTAGACTCGATTAGGTTTGTTGTTGAAAATAAAAAACTCAATTAGGATTAGGTATGAAAACTAAAGAAAAAATCAAACATGAAAATATTTATTAAGAAAATTTATTGTTTGTTAGAATTTGAGGAGGAATTTTTCTCTAAAAAAAAAAAGATAAATTATAATTTGATATTTTAAACTAACTAATACATCATCAATTAAAAAAAAATTAATGAAAATATTTTATTTATATTTTTTTAAAAAATTATGTATTTAAAAAAACTTAAAATTCATGTAGTCAATTGAAAAAAATAAAATTACAATTTGATATTTTAGAATTAATGGATACGTTATTAGTTAATAGATAAATATAAAAATACTTAATCGATAGTCATATTAAAAAAAATAATTCTATATATTCAATTAAAAATGAATGTATTTATAACCTCAATGACATGATGTCCTCCAGTATTACTCTTTCAGGTAACTTGTGTAAATTGTCAGAGACACATTAATGTGCCAACAATTTTTATCTTCGAAGTCTTTTCATCTGTCTTTACTTTTTATTTCTAGTATCAATATAAAATGGTTGCTCGTGAAAATCAAATTTGCATGAAAAATGGTACAAAAAAAATTAATATAAACATAAAACCTACTAACAACAAACAAAAACTTGCAAATAAAATGTACTTTTAAAAAATAGAATATAATGCAGAAAGGATGATTATTTCATTTACATACACGAGATACCATGTAATAAAAAATTACAACAATCAGTAATGATCTACTATGTGCCTTTGTGTAAATAAGAATAATGAGAAATAAAATAAATAAAAGCAGATTCATGTTCGTTTTTTTCTTAAAAATAGAGTATGGGAAGACTTTTAGAATGTTTATATGTAGATAGCCTTCTTTTGAGATGATATATACACGTTCGGTTGATACATGTGCAAATGTATTCTAAATTTCGATCTCAATATAGATATATTGATGTCTTTTTAGACACGTGTGAATGTGAAAAGTAAAATTCTTTACGGTTGGTTGTGTGATCAAATTAGAGTTTTTTTTTTTTTAACATACAGAATAGACTTAAGAAAAACTACTTTAGCATTAATAAAAAAAAATGCCAATCTCATTGAAAGTTATTTTCCAAGTTTAATTATACAAAAAAAATTAAACCATTGGATTTATAGAATTTACTAGTAGATTTATTTGTGTTGAAAAAACAATGATAATGGTAAAAAATTGTTATGATAATAGTAAAAGAATAGGAAGAAAAGATGATTGTTGTCGCTTGTCAAATTTAATCTTAAAGTAGTGTATATCGACGCTTTAATTGGTGATTAAGTTATTCGCGATGAAATGTTATGGGATTCGGTTTCGCCTAATAAGCCACTAGAATTTTCCATAGGTAATTATTTTTTTAAAAAAAGTAATAAAGTGGAAAGAATTTTATCAATCGGAAGAGACAAAATTCATTAAAAAAGAATGTAAATATCATAAATCGAAAATATATGACACTTACATCTTTAGTTATCAAGATGTTCGATGCCATTCGACAAATCAACACTTCCTAAGTTACAACGATAAGATTACCGAGAGTAGTAATAGACTATCGCACTACTTGCAAAAAAATAGGAA
This sequence comes from Dovyalis caffra, assembly GCA_963924115.1. Lineage (NCBI taxonomy): Eukaryota > Viridiplantae > Streptophyta > Magnoliopsida > Malpighiales > Salicaceae > Dovyalis > Dovyalis caffra. Next base: position 25,179,189 of record CAWUPB010001173.1, read on the forward strand.
CTAACTCGTTAAATGATAAACTAACTATTAAATGATAAACTAAGAAAATTGAACAAACTTGTATGAGAAATCTTGTGTTATTGATCGTGTACGATTACGTTGGTCCTTCTTCCTCAAACAACTCTTAATTGACAACTCGCCTTTTATTTAAATTTAAGATTGAACGAGTTATTTGGTAACTATCCATTTGTTTTCTTTATGCATATTGTCTTCGTCAAAGCCGAGTGATTGCGGGACCAAACATATCGTCTTATTTAAATTTTATGATTTTGTTGAAACCTAGCTGGTTATATTACCAAACACACCATTTCACTTAGGACTTAAGGCTCTATCGAAACTCGATTGGTGATCGGACCAAACACACTCGTTTCATTAAAGACATGAGGCTTCATTGAAACTTGATTGGTGTCGGGACTAAACGCATCATTTCATTAAAGTTTTAAGGCTTCGTCAAAAATTTGTTGGTTATAAGATGAAACATATTGTTTTATTAAAGACTTTAGGCTTCGTCGAAACTCGATTAGTTTATAGACCAAATGCACCGTTCCACTTATGCTATATTGTTTTGTTATAAGAAGGCACCATACGTGATCATGTATGATCTTGAATTTTGAAGTGCCAACACATGCTCCCTTTTAGACCTTTTAGAGATGAAAGAAAATTTTTTTCCTTTAATAGGTAGAACATTAAATATTGATGGACATGATAAGACATCACATCGTTTCATTTCTTAAATGGTCGCTTAATCATTTACTAACTCGGTTACTTAACAATCGGTGGCTTTATACCTATTGGTTCAATCGAACCACGAATTAAAGAGCCTCCTCTTCCTTCTCGTTCCATGATGTAAAGGGGTGGTTTGATATTCAAGACTCCTCTTTCCCTTCCTTGGAAACCGAGGTTTCAATCGAAGTGATCATTGGCTTAAGTTAGCCTCTTTGCAATATCTTGATTTTCATTCCAATATTCTTATCTTGGGATATTTTGACATTTTTTTATCTATGCCATTTTCCTTAACCACCTCTTCTTTTGAGTGCCAAACATGGATTGAGGGCTATCGAGCTCGAATGTCGTAGGGAACTGCCATATTTTGGCTATCTTGAGAAATTATCATATCTTGACTGTCTTGAAAGATTGTCATATTTTGGTCGCCTTGAAGGATTGCCATGTTTTAGTTGTCTTGAAAGATTATCAAATTTAGTTTATTTAGAGGATCTGCCATGTTTTTGCTATCTTGGGAGAGAAAATCAAACTTTCTTCCACACTCTAACTTTGGATTTCTTTGGCTTTATAAACCTTAGAGGTCCGTTGGTTTCATCAAACTGTCTCTCTTCTATTAGTTTTCTTCGATCATCGGACCTTCAATAGGGATGACTCCTTGATTTTTAAATACTCTCGAGCAAGAGAAACATATTTATACTTCTTAGAAAAAGTACTCCCTATAAGCATCATTCTAATCCTTTTGACTTGAGCCCTAGTCAAAATCATTAGGTTCTAGGTTTCCCGATGAGTAGCTATCATTTCTCTCATTTTTTCTCGCACAACTACTACGTAACTTGTGTTGAGTCGGACCTTTTTGTCCGATCCTTTTGAACTCCAACTTCGTCTATGTTATGGCCTTTTATTTAAAGTCACTTGAGAGGATAATCCCTTCATTCGGTGCTCCTTAATCACCATTTTTTGACAATGGTCCTTAATCAACATTTTTTAGTAATTCAACCAATCTTGACCTCGTTTATGGGCCAAATTACATGTCTTGAAGTTGAACTTAAGATCTTTCAACTATTTCTTGACCTTGTCAACATATGTTTCGGCCCGAGTGGGGTTAGAATAAAGCTACTTCTTTTTCATGGGTGAAGTCATATTAGTTATAGTCTCGATGACCATTTAAATAGTTCATAAAGTTGAAGCATTTATCCGTTATATATAGAGTAGTAGTGATGCATCACTTACGAGTGGTGGTTGAGTTTTGGGTCATTAAAACAAAGAAATCGAAGGACTCCTCTATCGACCAAATGGTTGAAAACTTGGTTGGCCACCTTGGTGGCTTTTGATATAACAAGTTATTATTGCAAATCGGAAAAGTCAAACTCATCAATAGTAAAAATTTTGACCATTTTAGGGAAAAGATTACTGTAAACTTCCATAACTTCCTTATCGGGAAAAGTTAATTTATTAACTTTATTAAGTCTTGAATTAAATTCCTAAATAAGATGTAATTATTAGTTGAATGGCATGTAACACCGTGTCATTTGCAAAATTTCCCTTTTTTTTTTAATTCTTTTGAAGTTAGTAGTTTATGTTTCCCTTTAAGTTTGATTTTATTATTGTCTAAAAGTCAATTAAAGATCAAATCCATTTTATCATGATTGAACTAATATTTTCGATTTTCTTTTGACTTAAAACTTATAGGAGCTCGTATGTTTTTTTGAGCTAACTACTTACAAACTATTAGCTTTCCCTTAATATACTATGTAAAATCCACTCGACCATTATGGAATCTTGATAATATTTTCTCATTATGGTATTTTTTCGCAACGATTCTTCGTACATAATTGTTTCGAACCTTGACATCTTTTTTCGTTAGTTCGTAAAGATCCCGAAACACCATATCCTCGCATTTATTTCTAAATTCAAAATCCAAACCATCTTATGCAAAGTGTAAAAACTCACTTTCAAGTATATGAACCTAACATCAAACTCCGGCTCTTCCGAACCTTGAAAGAAACTACTCTGCGATTCACCCCGAACTGTTTTACCCTCGCTAGATCTGCTATTAAAATTCTAAGGTCCGTTCTTGAAAACTAAACTTGGAATGCATTCTACATATCCCACTAGAGTGAAGATGGAACTTGGTAATAGATTGATGTACCAAGTGAATGCTGCAGATAATTAAAGAACTAAGGAAGAGTCGCAGCTTCAAGAAATCATCTTTTGATAGTTCTTCCTAGTAAAAAGCGAATACGGTAACGTGTTCTAAGGCGTAAACATTATCTTCACCGGAAAATAGAGTGAATTTAGGAGATTGAAATACTCTAGGGAATGGATATTCTCTATCGACAAAATCTACTTTCAATAAACAAAATGATTGATTTTTTGCATTTGCGATCCATATGTTAGCCAAAACTTCTTGATTCAACTCTTCGGGTGCATTTTTAAGGGTAGAGCTATGATGTCGCACCATTTTCTCCTGCTATTGCCATAGTTGGCGCATTCTATGGTGAAAAATTTATTATTACCCTTAGAGATAAGTTTGAAGAAGGACCATAATATAGAGGTGTCGGTTATATTGATATATTTACAAGCGATGCCCAGGATAAATAACCATTAGTTTGGCTATAGTAAACACGTTTATAAGTGTTTTATGGCATGTTATGACCATTTTTATTATCAAATGACCTATTAGGAGCGAAGGTGGATATCCTAAAGGAAATTCAATCAACCTAATTGTTCATGATATTTCCTATTAATGTTAAAATTCCTTTCTTCGATTGGTTCCTTCCTTTTTCCTTCTACTAAAATTACAAATTGTCTTACATCTTTCTTCATCTCGTTGAGTGACGCTTACAGTACGTCTTAAATCTCGATTCAATAGCAATCTCTACTTCCTTGATTGCTTGTTTAACCAATGGAACAAGAGTTCATTAAATAGATGATTTACATCTATAATCACTCTATCACTATGATAACATGTACAATCTATTAATTTAATGTTATGGTTAATAATGTTTTCATTGTTTTTTTTTTATGATTTAGTTATGGAAGCCTTTATCTTTTTGATATCCTCTTCAAGCTGATTCGATGCTAACTCGTATGTGTCGATTTATCTAATTGCCTATCTTCAAAGATTGATCATATATCCTCTTTAAAAATTCTTTAGTCCGATTTGCCGGTATTTATTGAAATTCAACCATTCGTTCTTCGAGTACTTGTTTCTTGACATTATGGTTTCGGTTTGTAAAACCATCACTTCTATATGAATCCACGTGTTCATGATTTCTAACACCCAATCTATTTTAGTTGTTAGATTGTCCTTTATCAATTACATTTTTAGGTTACTGCATTGTTATTAACCTTGGTTTCCTTACGATTGTAATTTTGCATAGCTTTCATTATAGGTTCATTTTCAAAAATTTGGATCATTCCTTTAACAAAAACCAAAAGGATTTCGTCAATTTGGTCCTCTTCGGAGAGTTGACATCTCGTCATACTTCTTATAGTACCACGTTTTGACATTTCTCTCTTACTATGGTCGCCATAACTTGCTGCTCGCTCGTTAAATTTAATCTTAAAACCGATTATATTGACACATAATTTTTTATTAAGTCCTTCGTGATGAAATATTATAGTGTTCGATTTCATTTAGCAAGCCACTAAAACTTTCTATAGGTACTTAGTTTAAAGAAAGAGTAATAAAATGGAAAGAATTTTATCAATTAGAAGAGACAAAATTTATTAAAAATAATAAGAAAATATGGCACTTACATCATTAGCTATCTAGATATTCGATACCATTCTCATAGATCAACGTTTTCTAGGTTACAAAATAAAATTATCAAAAGTAGTAAAAGACTATCCCTTTACTTACAAGAAAGTAAGAACTAACTATTCAAGGTCAACTAAGAAAATTGAATAAGTTTGTATAAGAAATCTTGTGTTGTTGATCATGTGCAATTCTATTGGTCCTTTTTCCTTAAATAGGTCTTGATTGACAACTCGCCTTTTATTTAATTTTAAGCATGTATAGTTATTTGGTAACTATCCCTTTATTTTCTTCATGCATATTATCTTCGTCAAAACTAACTGATTGTCATACCAAAGACATCGTTTTATTTAAATCTTATGATTTCATTAAAATGCAGGTGGTTATATTACCAAATGCACTATTTCACTAAGGACTTAAGGCTCTATCAAAACCTGGTTAATGTCAATACCAAACACATCATTTCATTAAAGTTTTAAGGCTTCATTGAAACTTGATTGGTTATAAGACCAAACAAATCATTTTATTAAAGACTCAAGGCTTCGTCGAAACTTGATTGGTTTATGAGACCAAACGCATTGTTCCACTTATGCTATACTATTTTGTCATAAGAAGACGTCATACTTGATCGATATATGACCTTTAATTTTGAAGTGCCAACAATAATAGAAAATTAATTTCCCTATAAAATAAAGTGAATATAAGTTATAAGCAATCGTAAACAATTTTTTAAATCTTTATAAAAATATTTTCACACAAATAAATGAATAAATAAGCCTATTTATAGACTTTAAAGTTAAAAAGAGAATTTAAAAGAACTATGAACAATTAAAATGTGTGTGAATGATTGAATCAATTTCACCATCTTTTTAATTTTTCATATTAAATGGTGAATTAAATCACATTAAGAATTATGAGTAGTGAGAATATGAAAATAATATGAACATTTATTATTTCATAACAAGTTATTTAATATGAGAGATTTCTTGGAAGAATATTAATAATATTAGCATTGCTTTTAATAAAAATATTAGTTCAAATTGATCGTATCTATTCATAATATTGGTTAAATATAATTTTAAGTATCAAATGATCATAATTATGGCATAATTAATAAATCTAGTTAATTACAATAGTAATTGCACAATTCTCCTATCAAATGCATAGAGATATTTGATAAACTAAATTAGTCGAGTGCGACTTGTGCTATAGGGTTATGCAATTTTAGACCTTTGATTATTCATATATAATTAATTGTTTAGTTATTTTATAGTATTATAATAACCTTGTTTTATTTACTGTTGTAATTATTATAATTGACTTTATTTATGTTTATTTATGTTGTTCCTATTATGTATAAACATGAATAATAATAGATCTCATATCAATAGAAAAAGCTTAGCATAATTTTTTTTTGATAGTTTTTTTTCCTACTTGTTATCAATTTTTTTATTGATCGAAATTGAATTTATAAAATTTTTATAAAAAAAATATTTAAAAATATAAAATATTTTTATTTTCTCCATGTAGATCAAATTTAAATTCTTAATAGCTCTCGATTTTTAAGAAAGTATGTGTCACTTGATTTTGTAATTTTTAAAAAAGTTTTATTTGAAAAATAATAATGACTCAAATAGTACATACTTCAACTCCTATACTATCATAAAATTTGGAACAACTTGAAAGACTTTGATATGGGTTGATCTAGTAAAAGAGATGGTGTTCTTGATTTTTTTGCTTTATATATATATATATATATATATATATATATATGCTTCTTAAACTAAAGTGTATGATACGAGCTTTCAATTGGTTTAAGTAAAAATAATTTATAATACACACATGTTAAAAAAGCGTGATTCAAAGTATTTGTTTAAAATTCTTCTCATATTTTCTCTTTTTTAGATCGGTATAAATTTTTGGATTTTTATCTTTTTTAACTACATACGTAGTAAGAGAGACCCAGATTATGTGTTAAGATTTATACATTATCATACAAGCAATCCATATGTTTTAATTATAGTATGTTAAGAGGGTTGTTACGAACTGATCTAATGATTGGTCGACAAGCCAGTCAAAATATAAAAAGTTAGTGTTGTGAATTGTGGAAGCAACAATTAACCAATCAAGCGGGAAAGATGCAAATAGTAAGAGGCTTGGGAGGAAAAGCGATCAATACTAGTAAAGTGCAAGTCGCATGGTTGACGAGTGGTTAGTCAAAGTCTAAACAAATAAAGATTTAGACGTTGTCTAGTATGTGAGTGAGAGAGTTTTGAGATAGAGGGTTCATGGTTTTCTTTTGCTAAAGATAAAAAAAAATCGATGTAAAAGTTTCTCTACTTTCACAATAATGTGAGCCTAGTGTTTATAGTGAAAGAAAATGTCCATTGATGCTAAGATCATACTACGTCATCCAAATATGAACAATGAAATTTGGCTTGAAAAATTTAGGTTCTTAAGATTAAACTACTTGAACTTGCTAGCAAAAACTAAAGGAAGTAACAATTAGGTCTTTTCTTAGTAGATCATGCTTCAAGTCTAGCAAGTCAATCTCTCTAATGTATTTCAAGAACATACATAGACACTAGCCCTATCGAACACCCACGTCTATCGTTGTAACCTATGACTTGACACTAAGCAAGGTTCATAGGTCATTGTGTTGCATGTTAAATTTCATGGAGGACCGTCCTTGATAACAAGGACATCGCGTTACATTTTACTTTTCGGGATAGGTTGTCCTTGATAATAAGGCTATCGCATTGGGTTTTACTTTTCACGGTGGACTTTCCTTGACAACAAAGCCATCGTGTTATGTTTAACTTTTCAAGGTGAGCCATCCTTGACAACAAGGCCATTGTATCACATTTATTTTTTTGAGTAGGTTGTCCTTGACAATAAGTCCATTACATTGTATTTTTTAGAGAAGGTCATCCTTGACAACAAGGTCATCATACTACATTTTACTTTTTAGGATAGACCATCCGTCATAACAAGGCCGTCAAGTTGCCTCTTACTTTCATAAATCAAACCACCCACATCAACCAAACCATCCTTTTGCCAATGAATTCATTTTTATTCTGTTTCTTTACAAAATCACTAAGTAAACTCAATTTGAAGTTCACATTTCAATTAGCATTTGCACCATGAGCATTGTAAAGAGCGATTCATCGTCATAATCTAAATTTTGAGTTATATATTTTCCCCCGATTTTATCCCTTACACTTTTATTTTTATTATTATTATTTTTATTATTTTTTGTTCCTTATTTATATTTCATTTCTCATTATTTATTATTTATTTTTATTCATCTATTTTTATGTTAATACTTACTGCAAAAGCAAAAAGAAATAAAAAACATAAAAAAAATGTAAAAACAATACAAAATTAAGAGATAGGTTAGATCAAGGGCATGATCACATTAAATCAGCTTGAAATTGAAAGCTAATAGGGTTAAATTGAACAAAAAATTAGGATGAATTAAGGGTATAATTGAAACGGATTAGAGGATACGATTGAAAAAATTTAGTAGTTAGGGACTCGAATTGGCAAATTGCCAAAAATAAAAATTTGAGAAATTGAACATTAGTTCATCGTCACCTGTGTTTTCACTAGAAAGGGTTTTGCGTATATCAAGACCCCATACAATTCGAATTTTTTTATTGAGACCTTAAATTTTTTTTCAGTCCAATTTATATGTTATACTCTTACTTTTTTATTATTTCGGACCTTAATGTGCCACGTAGGCGAACGTGGAAGGTCGACCTAATGATAGATTGACATGTGGCAAAATGAACCTAAATTGGTTTTCAACAAAAATAAAAATAATTTTTTTAAATTTTTAATTATTTAAGTAATAATAAACTTAAAAATAGGTTATGAAAATACCAACCTATTGTTACCCACTTAGCCTAAAAATTCCCCAAATTACTCTCTCTCTCTCTCTCTCTTCACTTATTTCAATTTTTTCTACTCGTTTCTTCTCTCTTTCCTACCTCCGATTGTGATTAATCCTAATTTCTCCTTCTCCTTTCCTAATTTTGCAAAACCTCAACCCTAATCCTCATTCTCCCTTATTCTCGTTTTTCCAATTTCATAAAACTCTAACCCTAATCCTCATTCTCCATCATTCCGGAATCCCTAATTTTCCAATTATAAACCCTAATTCTCATTCCCCCTCAACCTTTCCTCCATCTTTCTCCTTCGTTGTGTTTTTTAATCCCTAATTCCCAAATCGTGATTCTAGAATAAAATGAATTTGTCATCGACATCCTCTTTCTCTTTCAAGCATTCATAGATTTGTGCTCTCAATGATGAAGAATTACATTAGAATGAGAAAGAACCCGTAATTTCGTGTTACTCGTGACATGAAAACAAGGTAGTGTCTTAGAGCGATGATCACCCCAATGTAGAGTGTTATGTTTGTGCGGTTCGATTCAAAGCTAAATGAAGAAAAGATTTTTGGTGCGATTTTAAAGTATGGTTCCGGGATGAGTTAGGTGGTAGAGCTAAAGATATTGTTTCGGGTTTGTAAAATTACGAACAAGAAATACATGTTGAGAACTCAAGATTGATTTTAGAGAATGTTAGATTGAATGAAGAACTTACTATGTTAAGAAATGAGAATGAAGAATTGTTGATTGAATTGAAGATCGTGAGAATTGAGAACAATGCTTACAATGAGCAAAAATAAAAAGAGAAAGATGTTCTACTACTAGAGATTGAAGATTTGAAGTTGAGTTGTGCTAATTTAATGTTTTTTAAACGTAGAATTAGTAGAGTTCTCACGCTATTTTATACAATGATTGTCATTGTGATTGTAAAATTTTATGTTTGATTATATGAAATGGACAACAAATCCTTGCCTTGTGAATGCATTTTGAAAAATTGTATTATAGGTTTTAGGTATGGGCAAGGTTAGAACTCTCTCTATATTTTAAGGGTGTTTGATCGATGATGGTGTTATTATAGCCGAAACCGAGTTTAAGGTCGGAACTCTATGTATCTTGAAGCTCTTTCTCCACATCCTCGTCTTATTTTTGCATGGGCAAGGAAAATAACATATCATTTCTTATTTTCTTTAGTCTGTTTTTGAGTCATTGTATGATAATATAGAATTTCATCGAAGATTAAACTACCTAGAAGCCGTAGAAGACTAGAAACCTCAATAGGAACGAGCATTAGACAAAGAAGCAATTGACTAAGGATAAACAAACCACAACCAATTAAAATATAATGATCATGAAAGGGTTCTAAAAATTCAAATACTACTCCGATTATGCTTTTTCCATCTTGCTTGGTATGCTTCACTTTAATGGAAAAGCTACCTAATTTGCTTCGGATAGGATGGTAAAACAATCAATTTTTAATTTTTACTTGGATAAAATTTTCGATTAAGCATTTAGCACATACTTAAATGTTATAGAATTATTTAATAGAATAAAATTATTACAAATGTCTTCAATCAAAATCTAACTTGAACCATGATTTAGAATTTCATATGATTTGAATAATTTCGGATCTCACATATGTATTCTAGAATATCATAGACTGAAAAATTATATGTTCTTAATTGTTAAGCATTCATTATCAACTCATGACATATTACATATTCTTTAGTAACATTTAAATATTTAATAATACTAAGCTAATATCACATGCTTTTTTTCCTAACACTTGCTCTTGTGACCCTCTTGTATTGAGAGTTTAATCTAGTCATCATCTTTTTTTTTTCAAAATTTTCAGCAACCTTCTCCTTACTATTCAGCTTATTCTATCAACATTATTCTTTTTTTCTTTTGACTTTGTACATCCTCCTCCTTTTGAATGCCCTTGTTATTCATAGGTTTATCATCATTTTTTTTCATATTCGAAGATGCAACTCCAATCTTTTTTTCCCTTCCTTTAAAACCAAACAAAAAATTCTAAACAAACAAACAATTGGTTTCACCATAACATAACCAATTCCATAACAAATTCAAGTTTCAATTAAAAAAAGAAATTGTCATTTATACCGACCAATGATGACATGTTCTACCATAACAAAACCAATTCTATCGAAGCGACTCCAACATTATGATTTCCTTTCTTCTAATACCAAATAAACAAACAAATATAAACAATGTTTGGAATTAAATTAAAGCAAAAAAATTGAAAAAACTTAGCAAAATAATTATTTATACCCGACGAATGGTGAAAGGTTTCACCATAACGAAGTAATTCCGAAACAAGTCCACCAACCTTCTCCTTACCCTTGTTACCCACAAACATATCTTTATTTCTTTTCCTCTTGTCGGATGAAGCGACTCTAACCTTCTTCTTTCCCTTCCTCTAATACCATATAAACAAACAAGTATAAATAATGCACCATAATTAAATTGAAGAAAAAAAGACTATAAAAATAATCATTTTTACTTAACTAATGATAGGTTCTACCATAATAGAACCAAAGTCTAAAACAAGATGAATTAGACCTTCTTCAATGTCAATATTAACTAGTCCAATAGAAGCAACACCACCATCATCAACCTTTATATGATAGTGAGAAATGTAAACCAAAAAACATAAACATAAATACATAAATACACAAACACAAACGAGTTCTATAACTAAACATACTAGCCAACTTATTCTTGAGATTCTCGGGACATGTAGATCTATTATGTCATTTCTTGAAATAGATTTTACAAGTCATCTCCGTCCTCTTTTTGACATTTTAGTTCCATTGGATGATTTCCATGATTCTAAATGTCTCTTATTCGTTTTCCTTTCGAGTTGTTTCACTATCTTTGGAGGCGATACCTATGTTTTTGATGTTTTAGGCCAATATTTTTTACTATTTGTTGGCTCAATTGACTTTTGATATGCGAGACAAGAACATGTTCTTGGGATACCAATAGACAAGATAATTATTGAAATTCCACTTTCTAGCTACAAAAACAGCTATAGCATGTGGACATGGTATCCCATCATCTCAAACGGCCTATAAGTGCATGTTTTCCTCTTTATATGCACTATATATTTATCATTAAAATTGTATATATTTATGGCCTCATACCCATCATCACCATTATGCAATACTTTAAATTTTGAACTTATAACTCTAAATTCTTTTATCTTTTCTCAAATCTTAGGCCCAAAATTTCCCTTATACCTAAATATAAATAATTTACTAGCTATATTTCTTTTCATAACAAAGATCCTAATCTCCTCCAATAAAGACACAATATTTTTGTGTCTTGCTTGTAAAATAAATTCATTCCATGTTTCCTACAAGTTATTGTCAACCACATCAGATTTAACATGTGTTTAAAAGTAAGTCATACACCATTTTTATGGACACTCTTTTATGAAATATTTAATTATTGCCTTGCTATACTTCCCCAACTACTCAAGATTTTCTTCTAAATCTGGTATCGTACTTGATTTTGCACAAATCCAAAACTCGATTCTCAACATCTTCACCATTATGTGCCTTACTCCATTTAGCAAAAATATGTCCGGCATATCACCTATGTTCTGCTTTAGGTACTAATTCCTCTAGAGCCCTAGAGCAACATATAATCCTTGTACACATTAATAATTAATTAGATTAAGAAGACTAATTGAAAGTAAAAAAAATACTAATGAACCATGCATATTTACTAACCTTTTGCCTATCTATTATGAAAGTCCATCCATATCCATTTCTATATGGAATCCTAACATCTTCCATCAAAAGTTGGATGAATCGGATCCAGTTATCTCTATTTTCTCACTTCACAATGACCTAACACAAAGGATACATTTGATTATTTGCATCCCTACCAATAGCCGAGAACACTTTCTCTTTCAATTGATCGTTTAAAAATACACCATGTAATCCTATAATTGGCTTACATCCTGCCTTAAAACCTTTTTTCATAGCATAAAAACACACATATATTCTTTTAAACCTCGTTTAAACCCTTTTCATCCTCTTATGTTTCAAGAATGATAGTATTATTGTCATTACATCTTCTTAGCTCGACTTGCATAATCTTCAAGCCTCCTAAACTCATCCTTTATATCTTTAGAATAAATCAACCGCATCAAATCTTTTGTATGTTTGGCTTTTGATAGTGTAATCTATACTTTCATATCAAATATACTGTCTTCTATAATCTCATGCAGCTTTTTACTCAATGCAGTTCTTCCAAACTTCTTCATAAAATACTCAAGCAATATATCTATAAGTAACCTTGAAATTTATGAATGATCAATCACATGTGTGTTATGCATCATATGTCTTTACCATCTATTTTTTGGTCCTCCTATTAATAAAAACTAGCAAGCTTCCAAGGACAAGGGTCATTTTTACAAACAACTATATGCTTATATTTGTCATTCCTAATCAGCTTCAAATCTCTTTTACTATTGATGGCACACTTAATCACAAGCAGACTCTAACTTCTTTCTTGTTCTTAAAAATCATACAAAGCTGGAAATGCGAAAGATCCGAGTCGGGTCAAACTCGATCGATCCGCTTACCTTTCTTATGCCTAACTCTTCATCACCACTACTATAATAGCTCTCCACCCATTCATCCGAATTACGGTATCCCTCATTCAATTCTTTTTCTAGTTTTTTTTAACTCTTCTAGTAATTTCCTTATCTCCTTATTTCCTTCTAAATTTCTCTCCATAACTCGTCCCTAAGTTTCCCTTTACATTTCTCCCTAAGTTTTCCTCCATATTTTTTTCCTAATTTCCCCCACATTTCCATCTAATTTTCCCTCTAAATTGTCATCTAAGTTACCTTCTAATTTTTCATCTAAGTTTCCCTTCAAAATGACCTTACTTTTACTAGTCGAAACCGAATTTATCTTTTTCAAACCTTCTTTAATTTCTCTAACTTCCTCATCATTTAACACCCACCGTAGATCCACCCAATATTCTATACCTTTCACATGATAATACGGATCATTATTAACATCTAAATCATGGACCACCCCACTCTCTTTATTGACATTCCCACTACCTATCACACTTTTTTTATTTAACAATGCCCACCACACACTCTTTATTTAAAGTCCCACTATCCTCTACACATATTTTATTTAAAGTCACACTATCTTCTCTTATTTTCACATGCTTAACTCCGTCCATATTGACCTACATTAACATTACTACCCTCACCAATATTAGCAACACCATGGCCACCTATATGGACGAGTGTTACCCACAACACTACCCATATTGTTTTGTTTACTTCCTGTCTAGAACTACCCTCACCAACCCACTCGCCCATGTTCATTTAGTCCTAGCCTTTTACATAAAGCTTTTGGATTATCATAACTAAGTAATGGATGGACTTAATCACTTCTCTCATAATATATGTCAAACGCCAACCCTTTACATAACATATTACATATATGCAAACAACTTTTATCATCATTAACTTCTACAAGACTTTGTTCAAAATTCAATTGAGATTTTAACTTCTAATAATAAATAGCCTTGCATTTTCCATATCCATAATCCTCAGCATATTCTAAAATCCCTCTAAATTGTGTTAAATCAAGATCTACGTTATTTTTCTCAATAACCTCAACTTTACTAAAAAAAACAATTTTTTTCTTTTCCTCTTTTGTAATTTAACCCCAAAGCGAAGCCTTAATGTTGACATTGCAATTCCTACATTTTTTGAGGATACATAAAGGCAAAAGACAAAAAATACACTCGTCAAAGACAAAGATTTCAAACAATAAACAACACACAATGAAACCCATACAAACACAAATGATAATCACCAAACAAATCCATATAATTTATTCAAAAATTAAAATTGTTTCCCAAAATGTGGATAAAATTGTTCCCTAAAATGCGGATAGAAACTTTAAACAAGCACAAATACATATTTAAATAATAACTAAGCATAACAAAATATTAAACCCATAAAATAACAACCTATTTTGACAAAACCCATAATGAAATTTCTACCCAATATATAGAAGTATATAAAAAAAACATATTACATACCTTGTTTTTAGAGTCACAATTTGTTTTAATCAAATATGAAAGTTAAATAAAATGAAAAGCGAAGGAGAAAGAAAAAGAAAAGGAAAAGGTTAAAGGGGAATGATGATTAGCATTTGGGTTTCACGAAATTAGGGGAATGAGGATTAGGTTTGGGTTTTGCAAAATTGAGGGAATGAGGATTAGGGTTTGGGTTTTAAAAAATTAGAAAAACAAAATGAGGGAGAATAAGGATTAGGGTTTAGGTTTTATGAAATTAATAAAGGAGAAGGAGAGATTAGGGTTGATTGCAATCGAATGAAGGAAAGAGAAAAGAAACAAGCAAAAAAAACTTAAAAAAATAGAGAGAATGAGTAATTTAGGGAATTCTTGGGTTAACTGGGTAATGGTAGATTGGTATTTTTATAACCTATTTTTAGGTTTATTATTACTTAAATAATTAAAAATCCATCAAAATTATTTTTATTTTTGTTAAAAATTAATTTAAGCTCTGTTTTGCCATGTGTTAATCTCTTATTTTGTCACATGTTAATTTGTCATTAGGTAGACCTTGACATGTGTGCCTATGTGGCACATTAGGGTCCGAAACAACAAAAAAGTAAGAGTATAACACTTAAATTGGGTAGAAAAAAATTAAGATCTCAATAAAAAAAATTTAAATTGTACGGGGTCTTGATATGCATAAAACCGAATCGAAATGGTTTTGATTCCTAATGGTTTTCTAATTAATTTGATTCCTTTAGCCGACCTATCGATCTCTCTTTGGCTTGGTCCATAAGTCATGCTACAACAAATTAAGAGGATTAGAACGTTACGGAATAATAAAATAGAGAGAGATTTGATCATATGATTGGCAATAGAGGAAGGAAATGGAAAATTAAGTTTGTTAATAGAAAATTAGGTATAAATAAGAGTGGTTTAGAGGTCGGAAAGGAGGGATCAAATAAGAAAAGAGAAAAGAAAAACAGAGAGTGAAAATAGAGGAATCTAGGTTTTAATTAAATTTCTAGGTTTGTGTTCTTGAGTTTCTAGGTTTTGGTTGCATTTCTAGTCTTTTTGTGAATTTTTAGATTCTAGTCCGAATGATTCTAAGTTATTTAAATCTTTAGGTTTTGAAGAACAATATGGGTTTTGAGAGGAAAGACTAAAAACGGGATTCAAGGAGGATAAAGAGGTTTGAAATGAAAAGGGAGTGTTATTTTGGGTTTATAATTTCTAGGTTTCCTACATTGATTTACTCGGGTTTCAAGAACATTAGAAACCCAATTCTTTAAATGGTTTTGTCAATCCTCAATCACCACAACAATAAACTCCCTATTTTCCAATCCTAAGTGCATTACAAGCTACTCCAAAGTCCCAAAATCAATAACAACGCATTTAGTCTTTGGGTCACGAGTCCTCTAATTCTACTTGCAAAATCATCAACAACAACATAGGGCCCTAAATCCCATCTTTCATTCCTTCAGCTTTCATTCGGGTAATCTTAATCTCATATTTATTCTATTTTTCATGTTAATGCTTAGGTTCAAGGTTTGATAGTGGTCCATGGCGAGTAACATGGTCATCTGCCATAGTAAGTTCCCCGATGTCCGATCATTAGGAACTCGGTGATATGAAACTAGAAGGCAATTTAGTTATTAGTTTTAGTGAAAGTAAGCTCCTGATGGTGATTACCGGCCAATCAAAGAGAAGCTATGGAAGATATAGAGGATTAGACGATCGGAAAAGAAAGAAAAGAAAGGGAAAATAAATAAAAAGAAAGAAAAGAGAGAAAATGGGGGAGAAAAAAAAGGAATGGAGCTGGATCGGGCTTGGCTTAGCCCAAAAAGAAAGAAAAAAGAGAAACTAGGCCGGGATTAGCATAGTCCAAAAAAGGAAAATAGGAAGGAAATAGTTCTAATGGTTTCAGCCTGATCCATTGAGCCCAACCGAGTGGGCTTAACCTAATAGGCCTAGTCCGATGAGACTCGGCCTAATAGGTTGAGGGCCCACCGATCCTAAAAGGCTCGGTACTCTTGTTTTTAGTCCTTTTCCTAAATTAACCCCGAATTTTTTATATATGCATTTTTTTTTATTATTTTATGTCATAATTTAGATTTAATGTTTTGAATTTCTTGAATTAGTTTAGTTAAGGTTTAATTTTAAGCTTTATTTCAATAATTAGATTTAGATAACTAATAGGTTGACGAATCATCGAGTCTTTTAATTTTTAGAGACTAATGATGACTCTCCATCAATTAAAAAAAATAACAAATAAAAAAATCATAAGAAAGAGAAAACTAGTTAAAAAAATTAAAAAGAGAAGAAAAAATATAAAAAATAAGGAAAAATGACAAAAATGAGAAGAAAAATCCCAAGTAGAAAAAAATATAATGAGAAAAATAAATAAAGAAATACAAAATATTAGAAAAATTTAACAAAGTCTTCTATTTAATAGGGATTGATATTAACCAAAATCAATCACTTTAGTAATTGGATTGTTCTTTGACAGATTGGTTATGTCGAGATTCAAACTCGGATTCAATGTAGAATTGATGTGATGCCCAATGGAAGGGTTCAACGATCGGTTTAATATAATGCCTCAAACCCAAATAATAATAATAATAATTTGACGTAGGAAATAAAACTTAGAAATTGACTCGAAATATTTTGACAAAAATAAAACTTTTAAGAGATAAAACTTAAAACTAAACTATACATGATATCTTTATTAGGAAATGGTACCTTTGGATGATTAATATCTTTCCATGGACATAACAAATGCTTTATCCAATAATATCTTAACTAATGCCTATTTTAAGTTTTTAGTTCTTTTAATATTAGATGACGACTCCGAAATCAATAATAACTTACATCTCCAAACGAACAAAATTTTAACAAAACAAATCATCGGATGATTTTCGAGAGTCTCGCGAATGTCGTGTAGCCACAAAAATTTTATTTTTTAAAAATAAAAATTTAACAACCGAATTTATAAAACGACATTATTTTGATATTTTTTTTAATGGTAAACCTAATTGATCGTTACGGATAATCGAATTAGGATATTTGGATCAAATTTATCAAAAAACCAATATTGTAAAGTTTAAGTTAAGTAATTTGATACTAAAAATCTGAAATTATCAAATTGTAACGGAAGAAATACAATTTTTCCCATTAAACCCTTTGGAAACTCAATGGAGACGTGATGATTTCCTTTTGGTACTTCACCGAAATATGGGTTGTAGCGATCCGACGAGTAAGTCATTTGTTAGCCCCATATGATGCGGGCCTAAGGTCCACAAAATAAAGCCTAGACAACATCCGAGAACGTTAACAAGAGTGATACGAAGCCTGAAAAAACGAGGTTGGGCCTACGAGCCTAAAGTCTCTCTCTCTCTCTCTCCCTCTGTTTCCATTTTAGAAATTTTTAACCTCATACCTTGACAAATGTATATTTATGTGTGTGTAGACCATTAAAACTTTGATCTAGTAAAATAGTAAGTTCTCGAGTCGAATTCAAATCTTTGATGCGAAGAATTTGAGATAAAAAAAAATGTTTATTAGAAAAAGAGGTTAGAATAGCTTTTTATTTTTACATAGTATTCAATTTAGTTTTTTATCATTGTAATATCATTTCCTGATTCATTAACTACTAACATTATAAAAACGATTTACAAATGGATTAACAACTTAGAAAAAAGTTATTACACAAATCTTATAGTAATTTATTTTACCGAATTAATTTTAATTGGCCGGTACACTTTTTTTGATTGACACAATAATGTGATTAACTTGGCTAAAATGATCGAGACTCCTGCAGTACTTTCTTAGAACTTAACTAAATGTAATTTATGGCTTGAATGGACGCTTTGTCATCCTAATACACGCAATTTTTTTTTTTTTTTTGATAATGCAATACATGCAAACTTAAATGGTTAATTAGCAAAAAGTTAATATAATTCTTTCAAGTTGCCATAAATTATATAAAAAGTCATAGGGTAAAAAAACACCTTATGTGTGCATGTTCTGGAGAATATAATAGTTGCAACTAGGATGCCCTCTTGACAAGAATCTGCCCTTTTGACAAAGTTAATTAATTGGTTTCGTGATAAAGTCATAGGGTAAACATTTTTAGTTTCCTCTTGCGGTTTGGTGGCTCAATCATGCCTTTTATGTGTTGAAATTGAGCTGGCATAAATAAGAGAGGCTTTTATTACTATCTATTGAAGTTGTCTGCTAATAATCTCTGCGAATTGGTCGTTTTAGTTTTTTTTTTTTTTTTTTTTTTTTTTTTTTTTTTGGAGATTAATGCTGTTTGGTTACTTTGCTTTCAGAGCAAAAAGGGTGTTTGATTATTTGCGATAGGTTGGCATCGGAGAAAAAGCAAAAAGGGGGTTTGATTATTTTGGAGGGTTGGCGTAGGAGAAGCAAAGGACAAGATAAGGGATAGATATTACTTTTTTATGATGGGTTTTGTGAAAGTGATAATTGTCCCCTAGTTACGATATTTACGAGGAAGGGTCAATAGTTGTGGTCCATGATAATGTGGATAAGAAACCCATCAGATGTGGCGTCCTACCATCGCTTTAGCCTTTGTGGTCATATTTATTGGTCATTGGAGGGATGTTGTTTACTTGATTTTCTGTCCTTTGTGGTCCCTTAATTAGTCAAGTTTGTAAATGGGCTTCAATTGAGTTCAGATGGCCTCTAAGCTAAGATTAGTTTATAGCTTTTGTGCACATTGCTTTATAGGAGGAAACATGGGTTCAGATTTTTATGGGCCTGAGTTTGCGAAACTGTTTTTTGTTGGATGGCCCATTTGAGATAGTAATTAATATGGGTTGCGTCCTCATGGTTATTCATGCTGATGCAACCTAGAAGAAGCTAGCGTTTGACACTGCCTGCATTAATCACTAAGTGACACGAACATTCCTGCAATTAAACAAAAAGTGCTTCATCTAATTAATTTATAACCTTTAGTTTCCTAGTCATGCCAAAACTATGGGCGGCTAAGTAGGATAAACATTGAGGTTCATGGTAAGTGTTTTCATTTGTGGAAGATGAATTCCACATTGAAAAAAAAACATAAAAAATTTAAAAAATATATATAAAGTGAAGAATGAACTGATTTGTCATAAAACTTAAGTTTTAGATGGATCCTAAATTCAATCAACAAATTCAGCATTCTAAAAGAATGATCAAATGCAATAAAAAATATCTGCAATTAATATGCATGAGAAGAGCAATTAATATGCATGAGAAGAAAAATGATTTACTTCTTTTATTTCAATCAAAGAAAAAAGATTACAAAGTTTGTGTAAATCTCTCAGAGTTGTATCTGGATTTATATATGGTATAGAAGCAAAGAGAAAGTTTCCTTCTAACTTATCTAGCTAACTAATTTGTTATTTAACTGGCTAGCTAAATAACTATTCAATTAACTACATAATTAGTTCTTGATAAGGCTGATGTATAAAGACTTTTGCTCAAATAATATGCAACAAAAAGATAAATTTAACTGCTCATCTAGGTGTAAAGATAAAAAAGTAATTATAAACGTTGTTTGTATATTTTCACAAAGATACTCACAATAATTATACAAGTGAGGCTATTTCTTAATTTTTTTTGATTTAGTAATATACTCTTCATATTAATTTTGAATATATATATATATATTAAAACGGTTATTTTCACATATATATGGTTATTTTCACTTATATATGCCTTTTTAAGAAAAAAAATTCATCAATTGAAACCACCCCACACGTTTTCACTTATTTATGGACACTATTTTGACAATAATGCCCCTCAATTGACCTAAAGAAATAAAATTTGAAAAATACATAAAAATAAAAAATAAAACCTCGAAAACCCTAAATAAATATATATTTTTAAAATTAATTTCTTTCGGAAAACAAATCCTTCCAAATTTTCTTTAAAAGTTGGTTTTCCTAAAAAAAGAAAATAATAAATTTACTGACGAGAAATATACATTCGTAATTCAAATTTTGGCCCACAATTTGGTTTCCTTTTAAAAAAGGTTTTCCATGCAGAGAATAAAAATACCAAATGATTATCCAATAGGAAAAGTCAATAGTAATTCAAAAGGTTTTGCTCCCCTCAAATTTCCTTCATCTTTATTTGTCTCCCTTTTCCAAAAAATATTCTCCCTCTTACGCCCTCTCTCATTTCCTCACCCGCCTTCACTTTCACCCCACAGCACACGCTGCGTTTCAATCACTCTCCGTTCTCTTTCAACTCCTATTTCTTTGCTCTCCACATCTTTCAATCAAAATCACCACTCTTTCACATTAATAATATTCTCTTGAAAGGAAGTGTTTTCGTATTTTTTTCTTACTTTTGCTCTTTATATTTTTATTTAATTTTCTGAGTAGATATTAGAGATTATCATTTTCTTTAAATTTTGAGATTATTTTGTTGATGTTATTTATTATTATTATTTTTTATTGTTGTTATGGTGTGCAAGATTGTGTTTGATGATGATAAATATGTATTAGATTTATGATTTTTTTTTTAATTTTTTGTTTATATTCATATTATGGGTTTGTTTAATTTTGTGGATTAATTTGTATTGATAATATGGATTTTTGTATGATTACATGAAAATAAAATAGCTATTTATTTTTTATGACGACACTGAAATATCAAATATAAATCATTTTTCCAATTTGATTCAGTTTCCAAATTTTAATATTTTTATTTTCATTACCAATAGAATATAGATGAAATTTTTTTTCAATAATTGATAGAATTTCAATTTTTTATTGAGTTAAAAAAAAAAAACTTTCAACAATTTTTTTATGGAATATATGCTTTGGAAATTTCATTACCGACCAAATGTACTTCTGTTACCGAAAAAAATATTTCCTCAATAAAAAATAGTGCTTTCTTGTGTCGTACAGCGGAAACAAGGCTAATATTGTTCAATATATATGCTATCATTAATAGCGATGATATTGAAGATTGTTAAAAATATTAGTATAAAATTTTTTTAGAATCTTAATAAATTAAATAATTTAAATTTTTCGATAGAAATAATTATTTAATATAGTATTGATATCTCATTGACTAATTGATCGCGACTTTCAATTCTATTATCTTCATCCTTCTGATTAAAATTAAATTAGTTCAAGAAAGTATGGATATGCGTGAGTTTCATGTATGAAGAAATGTTTTAATTTGTTTAGAAGGATGTGTTGAAAAATTAATGTGCAACTATTCTTATAGTGTCGTTTGACAATTTAACCTTTTGCTAGTCATCCTCTTGATGCGTGTTAAAGTCATAGTTAGGTGCGGACATTGTTTGGTCAGATTGGAATGCTGCGTCAGAAAAATAGAACTTACATGTGTTTCTTGCCATGGCTATACATATCCATAGTTCCACGCTAGCTACAGTCTTCTACTACAGTCATGTCATTGAAATGACAAACTTAATTGCATTTCTGAAGACAAGCTTCCTGTTGCAATACCATTTGCTTAGACTTTAGGAGGCAATGCTGATATCTTAAATCTTGATCCATTTGGAGCCTTGAAATTAAGAAAAGAGACAGTGCGTACTCTTCTTTTTTAATTTGTCAAAAGAGTGACAATAAGTTTACTTACTTTCACGATCTCTTTATATTAAAAAAAAAGAAAAAAAAATCACTTTAACATTATGGCTGCGTATCCCCACCACCAAGCAATATTTTAAACGTTTGCGCATTAATTTATTAATTAGTGTTGCAACCCCAGAATTCGACAAGAGTAAAAATGTACAGAGTTTGCTAGCCTAGCTGAATCACATTATTTCATTCGCACTTGTTGTAGAAAATGAACCACTGCATGTGCAGAAGTACACTAATTCATTGTGATCAGTCCACAACTTGATATTATATTATATTATTTAATTTAATTCTGAGAATACCTTTTCTTGCTTCTACTTTCAAACGAAATAGAAAATGTGAAAGTGAATCAGAAGGGTCGCTATCAAAATGATAGAAAAAATAATTTGCTCAATAAGAGTTCTATAAAGTCCAAAACATGGCCCGCAGATCACACGTGGAAGCTTTCGTTCATTTAATGGATCCAGAAAATAGCAATAATTTACTGGGTTCATGGTCGGAAATTAGTCAAATGATTACCAAGTTCGGTTTACAATTATTTGACCGTATAATATATTCCAGCCACTACTTAAACAGTAGTATTATTGCAGCATTTTAATTAGTTTTATTGGTTATGAAGTATTATGAACTAATGGTGAATAGGATAGAATTTCTTAATTATATTTTAAATTTAGATCTTCAATTTTTTTAACCTATAGTTAATTAATCTTTTTATTTATCTGATTAATTTTAGATGTGAAGTTATAAAATAATAACATATATTGTTGTTTTAATGACTTCGTATGTTTTTTATTTTTTTCCGATATCATCAGCTCATGAAAAGTGTTTAATTGCAAATAAAAATAATAATATCACAATTATGGAGACTCCAAGAAATTATGAGAAACATCTCTACAGTTTTTTTCATGGATTCTCCACTATAAAGTCAGGCCAAGCATCATCATCATGAAGTTAAGGGTTTGGAGCTCAAGCTCATGATGTACAGCCCAATTAAAAACAAATCTATGGGACATGAGTTGGTGTGATCAAGTACTAATTAAAGTCGCAGAGAAATCGATTCTTTAGG
Source organism: Dovyalis caffra (assembly GCA_963924115.1). Lineage (NCBI taxonomy): Eukaryota > Viridiplantae > Streptophyta > Magnoliopsida > Malpighiales > Salicaceae > Dovyalis > Dovyalis caffra. Next base: position 25,202,334 of record CAWUPB010001173.1, read on the forward strand.
TTGGTGACATCTTCGTAGATTAATTCTCTGTTTGACAACAAGACGAAAATAAACAAATAATCCAAAAAATTTTAACAATGAGAGAACAAGACTCTGACAGCTCCTTCTATGACGGGATGCTTAAAATTATTATGTTGTCCGTAGCCAACAAGTGAACAGTGTCGTGGATCTGTTGAATTTGTAGCAAAAAGACAAGAAAAAAACCTCCATCAAACAGTAAATTATTTGGTTCATCAATTAATATGTAGCCAGATCGAGTGCAAATATTTCAGAGACTTTGTATGGACATAGAAATATGTATGGCTGCTTAAGGTACAGATCAGGGAGTTATTAACTTATTATTATCGTTTCTTTTTGTTGCTGTTATGACTAACAATATAATTAATATCTTTAGAGATATTTCTTTAATAATTATAATACTAATTCAAATAGCTAGGTTCTTAAATTTATGTAAATACTAACAAATAGAGTTTGGGTCTATCATGAAATTAATATTGGTGCAAAGAGAAGCGTTTCTCTCATGGTCTTTAAAATATTTAACACACACGTCATGTAATTGTGACTGTTTGAGAGAACCTACTCTTTCTTAACATATAGCTAGGCATCATTCTAATGGCCTTCGTGTTGTATTTGATGAAAAATGATAACCAACAGAAAGGAATTTTTCTTTTTCTTTTTTATAAGAAAATTTAATCTTAATTTGAAATCTAATGATTCTCACAAATGTAAGTAATTTTGAATTTTTCTCTTAATGTTCAACGTCAAATATGTGGAATAACCTAACTTTTCTCCAAGAACAACGGAAATCAAGCAATAATGAAGCAATCATAACAGTGAATTTTGACTTCCACGTGTTTCATTCCTTAAAATTGTGTGGTCGGTTGTCGCTAGTTGCTTCACAAAAATGCATTTCTGTCCGCGTATCTGAAATTGAATACTACTTTGCATCCTTATTTTCAAGATAATCTTCGACGGGTCATTTTCCGAGTGAAATTTATTGGTCACCGAATTTAATTAATATTTGGGTTATGATGACCAGAAAATGTTGAATTCTTTTAGGCATTGCTAATGCAGGCTATGTGGACCTCGCACATAAATACATGCATCTTTAATATTGTTTGAGGAAAAAAATTTAATTAATTTGAAAATATATAATTTTTAATTTTTTTTAATGATAGTATAATTTTCATTAAGAAATCGAGAAGAAAATATCAGCTAAGACTACATCCCATAAAGAGCGAGAATAGTAATCATCAATAAAAATTTGTTTGTCAGGGTTGAATCTACCTAAATTAGCTAGTTTATGAGTAGCCTTATTATTAACCCATTTAACATAGAAAAAAGTAAAAGAATAAAAAAGACTAATTAGAGCTATAATACCAAGAGCAATAGAAGATAAGTTGGAACTATTTTTTATATGAATGAGGTTAGCAAAATTCTATTCTAAACAAACTTTTGAGAAACCCATATAAATAGCAAGTTGTTGACAATAGCCGTAGCAAAAGCTTCATCTATTGCCATTGAAAATTATACCTTCATATGTTTGTGGAGGGAAAACATAATTTGCTCTATAGAATTTATGGCACTAAAACCAAAACCATTGATATTTTTGCTAAAAGAAGCATGCGCATTAATTTTGGTTACATCAACAAGTGAAGGAACCCATCAAATTGGCTATTAGTTGCAAGATTGAGGAGTTGAGTTGACCTCTAATTGATTAGCAATATGAAAGGAAGAAAGAGTGTACTTAACAATTTGAAAAACAACCGACACATCAATTTATTTGTGCTAGAAATAAAAACAATTTCTAGCATACCGTGTATTCCATGCTAACATGATAACCGATTCAATGGTCGAATCATCAAGAGACAATAAAGAGTAGCAAAACCATTCGTAGAAGAAAGATAATGAGGCAACAAAAATCAGCTTCTAAATTGGTCTTTGAATCCCAAAGACTCTTTGTAAAAGAACATCTATAAAGGATATGATTAATATGCTCTAGATGATAGCTACATTAGCCAAAATCTTGATCAATAGAAAATCCATGTAACGCTCGCGGCCTAACAGGAAGGCCGAGAGTGCTATCGCACTACCTCACATCCGAAGGTGCAAGAAAATACATTTTGTCCTCTACCCCGGATCTCTATCATAATGTACAACGAAATTCTCACTCGATTTAAAGTGCAAGGCTTCCTAAGTTTAACATTTAAGGCTAACAAATTCCGCACAACCTAAACCATTTCATATTCATTATCGAATTAAATGTATTAAAACCAACAAGTTTCACCAAGCCTAAGACCATTCATACATGTCAGTCCATCCATATTTAAACTAACCTATCAACATTTCCATATTTGAAATAATCTTTCATAAACCTTCAATCCACAGTACACACCTCCCCTCCCCCCAAAATAACCTAAAAATTCATCATTTACAACCCAAAAGTGGTCGAATCTAGGTAACACAAAATAACAAAAACTTAGGCATGATTTAGCCTTCAAACTTTAAACCTAGACCTATAATACACAATTTGGCAAACTCGTAGCTCTAGGCCATCATCCTCAACGCATCATCAAATCCTCAAGCATCACCTTGTTTACCCAAACAACAAGACGAAATAGTGAGCTAAAGATTAGTAAATGTAACCATGAATGAATGCAAGCAAACACATTTTTCATACATGAAACTCATTTTTCTCTTTCAACACATCTTGTTGAATGTATATATACATTCAGATTCAACCTTCTTTTAAAGCCGTCATCATGAAAACCATAAGAGCACTATACATGTTCGATTCCATAAATCTCGCAAAGGATGAATCATTCCACTTTGTCCCTCTTGAACATGTCTTGTAGTGAGCAATGTCATTTTGAAAACATGAACATATCCTTTCTTGAATGTTTGAAATCATGACATAAAATATTTTTATGGTGTGCATGTAATTAGAACACAAATACAAAGCAAATATATGAACATAAACCAAATGATATCAAGTTGTTCATGAACATAATCCAAATGACATCACAAGACCGAATGACATCAAGCCATACACCAAGAATGAACATAACCTATGAACATGAAATGCACCCATAAGCCTCAATTCATCACCTAACCTAAATTCATCATGTTAACAACATCAAACAATTTCATTGACATAAGCTTAGATAGTCATATGAACACAAATTCGAGTCCATCACCAAGCATCGTCAATTATACAATCCGATTAAACACCTAGGTTGCATCATCCATTATCACCACTATTATTCAATTATCTAATAACACCTAAACACATGGCCAAGTATCATCAAGTAATTCACATACTCGAATTCATCAATTCACAACTCAAGTGTTCAAATTATACAATCACACATAAATGCAAAGACCATGTAACCTAAAGTAATCCTTATCCGAATTCAACATAAAACAACATAATCATTCATCAAGTGAATCCATAATTTCATCCACATCATATATCCATAAACTTAACATCAATCATACCTAATTATACAATCATCAAAACCAAGTAACCATAAGCAAATCGAATTCATCATGCTCCCCATTAATCAATCCATTATCAAGTATATCCATGAAGTAACCCATAAACTTAAGTGATAAATCCTCAAACAAAACATCAACATAATTATTCGATCAATAATTAAACACTTACCCATCATCACCACAATATTCAATCCATAATTAACACCAAACCCAAAACTTTAGAATCTCTATAAATTACATGAACACTACATTACCAATGTTCAAATAATAATTAAACACATATCTATCATCATCATAATGTACAATCAATGATTAAACACTTACCATTTACCAATTGAACATAACATCACAATATCACAACACATCTATCATAGTTCATCAATTAGCATATAGAAATCCTAGGTCTTGTGATGAGTTGAGATTACACTTACCTACCTTAGGGTTTGATTGTAGTTGAAATCACCTTAAAAATATTCAAGATTTCTTTTTTTCTCCTTGCTCTCGCTCTTAGCAAAATCTATCCAGATTTGCCTATCGGCCAAACTCTTTCCTCTCTCGACCATGTTGTCTTTTCTTGGCAATTTTAGCTTCTTCCCTAGAGAAATTCAGTTTCTCTCTTGTTGTTTCTAACTACCTCTCAAGTGTTTAAAGCCTTTAAATGGAAGGATGAAGTATAAAATGAAAATCCTAAAATTTCTCTTTTTATTTCCCTCTTGGTCAAAATTTTAGAGGCAAAACACTTAGTGGGACATATGTCCTAAGGTGTGTTTTATACTTAGACATTTTTAATTTAGGTGTAACACCTTATTGGGAGATTATCTCCTAGATTAATAAATGTTTAGGATACTAATTAACACTATCAAAAAAACCTAAATTAAGGACGGTCTAGACCATTGCTAATTATAAAAAAACCATTGCTACTACTAATTTATGATGGATTAATTTCATTTCAAAAAACCTTCTTGTTAAAACATTAGCAATGGTTTTTCGAGATCGTCACTATTTAGCGATGGTTTTTCCCATTGCTTGATTAAGTGAAAACCATCACTAATTCCGGACGAGCTTAGTAACTCGTTTTTAAAAATCGACATAAAATTCGATCGTTAATTTTGGATAAATTATCAATCTGTTTTATAAAACCATCACTAAAACCATCGCAAATTATCAAGAATTAGCGATTGATTTAATGACTTTTTGTAAATTTGGTCATTATTTATTTATTTAACGATGGTAAAAACCATCGCTGAATTCATATGTAATTGTTTTTCAATATTTATTGGAAATATTTTTTTTTAAGTTAAGATATTTCAATTTAAAAACTAAAAAAGCAATATACATAAGATTTTTAAATAATAAAAAATCATTATAAAATATAAAATGAAATATATATTAAAACATCAAATTATGAAATACTTTTTAAATTTGTTAATATTATAAGAAAAATAAAACATAAAAGCTAAAAACAATTGATAGTGTTGTCGATCAAAGACTCGACGAGATCGTCGATCGAGGAACGATGGATAAACTACCTCGCTACATATTCTACAACATCCACTCGCATCATTATATGTTACTCCCCGAGTATACTCGTCTCAACTCATTTGTAGTAGCTAAAAGTGATGTAGCGAGCACCTTCTACTTGCTCAATCTTTTCGCATGTGAATAGCATGAGCCTTCATTTTTTTCCCCGTGCCTCATTATTGATATGGAATTGTGAAGTGATTGAACTAAGGGTGTATTAACATTAGAGTAATAGCGAAGGCTCGTGATCGAGTTTGTACATCTTCTTTTTCTTACTATCTCTTTCTCCAATAGCCTTCTTAAAAATCTCGTTCATATCGATATCAAGCAATGAAGTACCCTCCGTTTTTCGGATAGCAATTTTTTCCTTTAAGATTTTATCCACGGTCTCTAACATAATTATACAAATTTTAATATTAAATAGCTATGTTAATAACTTATATAAAAGTGACATACGTATGAGATAACTTATAAATTAATTACTTACATGGAGAATTGTTGATTGTTGGTCAATGAATACGTACCGATCATCAACTTTCTTCCTATGAGTCCGTAAGAAACCTCGTGAGTATCGGGTTCACGACCCAACTCACTACATCGAAACAAAAAAATTTAATGTAACAAATGTACTTAAATTTTTAATTAATCGAGTTAAAATCATTGTATATATATATATTAAGATTTACCATGCGTATTGCATGCTTTCAATGGCCGATCTAACCTCCCGTATGTCATGACTTTTCATGTCATATAATCTAAGGTTGTTCATATCGACACATCTAGCAAAGTTTGATACATATCCTTCGAGAAATCCGAGTTGTTTAATCCATTCAAGCAGTTGTATTTTTTGTTGTTTGTCTTGAGTGTAACACGCTTTAGGATATTTTCTAAAATTTTTATCTATTTCTAATTCGATCGTCGACAATAAAGTTTTAAGTCTTCTTTAGAGTTTGTATTGTCTTTTGCTTTTTCGACACATTACAACTATATTAAACATATTGTTGAAGATATTTTTTTCAATGTGCATCACATCCAAATTTTATCAAATTAAATTGGAACTCCAATAAGGAATATCCCAAAATATAATACGTTTCTTTCAATTATAAACTCTAGATATATTGTTGTTACACTATTCGAGCCCTCTTCCATGACTTTATCTAACCTCTAATTTTATATTTCATGCAAAATTTCTATTTCATATATGATCGGGGGAGCAATGTTTGTTACAATTGAATTTAACTTGAACATATTTATGTTCCACTTAAAAGGATGACTTTTTGTTAGAAACTTACGGTGACGAGTCAAACTAAGAAGTTTTTCTACCATTACGGAGACCGAAAGCATTAGATTTTTCTATGCAATACGAGCATGTTGTTTTACTTACAATACTTTAACTTGATAACATTAAGTATGCAAGAAAGTTATTGATTGTCCATATGATAGCAGACTCATATTTGAAAATTCTCCTTACGAGATACATCATCGGTAAGCACACTAACTTTCCGTAATTCAATTAACTCCTTAATTAAAGATTATAAGTACACGTCTAGGTTGATATTTGAGTTTTTAGGTCTTGGGACAATTACGATTAAGAGCATATATTCTTTCTTCATACACTTCCATGGTGAAAAATTGTAAGGCATTACAATAATAGACCACGAAGAGTATTGTTTTTCGGATTGATCAAAAGGTTGAAACCCATCGGTCGCGATTTCCAATCTCACATTTTTAATTTCGATTTAAAATTAGGATGTGTTTGATTGAAATGCCACCTTGTAAAAGAGTCAAAATAATGATGCATGACGCCTCGCCTAAACTACATGTTTTGTATGCCACATCATGTCACCAGCTGTGGTGACCGACACATACATCCTCTATAATTGCGAGTTACCAAAAAATATTATATTTTTTTTATATGGGACATATGTTTCTCTAACCGATCCTAACGTTTGACCTCAATATTGAGGATGTTCATAATTTTTACAAGTGATTCTCTCGTTGTCTTCACCCTAATAAATATGCAATAATTTATACGAATTGTGGATTCGTTGAATAGGTAAACCATCATTTGCACCAACTTTTTCATATTGTAACGAGTCTTCGGTATGCAGTTATCAACATGCATCAATTCTTTCATAAATTGACATAAGTCGTTGTAACACCTCTCTAAAAAATGATGTTCGGACTTGAAATGTAACAAACGAGTTATTGTTGATAACCGTGAGTCGTTTTCTAAATCGAGCTAGATTTCTCTATTGGTGCATTCAACAAATCATAAAATGCTTAGGCACCGTGGTTTGGGTCTTCATCTCGTGTTAGATGGATTAAATGATGAACCAACTCCATCCATCACCATTGCGTGATATCGATTGGCTTGAGGTTCATCAAATATTTTTTCACGTTGAACAAAATTTACCGAATTATCACAATAATTAACCGACTTATTCTCTCCATGATGTCTCCACACATAATATTTGGACACAATACCATATCTCATGAAATGGTACTTAAGAGTATCAAGAGTTTTAGAACTATGGTTTTGATATTTTTTAAGTTTACAAGGACACCTTATCTTATTACCGTCCATACATTTCGGATGACTAACGCCAAAATTAATAAATTTATTAATCCCATCTACGAAACGCTCATTTAAAAGTCCATTGATTAGTCCGTAGTCAATCCATGAACGATCCAAATTTATTTTAAACTAAATGTAATTATTTTAATAATTAACTTATTAATTTACTTCAATTAAGAAATAACAAACTTATTTAACAACTAATTAATTAATATTTTAATTAACTATGTAATTAATTCTTCTAATTAAAAATGGAATATTTTAATTATAAAACAATTGACTTAATTGAACAATTTAAAAAGGGAAATTAAAAACCAAGTTAAATAAACAAACACATAATTTTATATATTTTTTAAAAATTAATAATTTAATTTCTTAATCAATAATATAATAATTAAATTACAAAATAAAGGATTTAATTTAACAATTACACAAATAAATCAACAAGCAAATGAATGAAACTAACTCGTAATTTTATAATTGAAATTAAATTTTATTAATTTAATTATAAACTCTTAATTTTTTTGTTCAACTACCTAATTGATTCTTTTAAACGCAAATTAAATAACTTAATTATAAAGTAATTGACTTAATTAACAACTATAATACTTAAATAAGAAACAAATAAATTAAAGTAACATGTAAATATATATATTTTATGTAATATTTAAAAAATATAATTCTAAAATAATTTTCTTATTCAACTAGCTAATTAATTATTTTAAACAATATTTAAAATTTTTAATTTCCAATAAATTATTTTGCTTAATGTAACAAATAAAAAATTTAATTACCCCCTAAATATATAACTAAACTAACAAATAATTAACTTTGTAAAACCATTAAATATTTTATTTTTCTACAATTTTACATAATGTTATTAACACGTAAATCACTAATTTAACAATTAATTAACTTATTAATAAAACTAGCACCTCTTTAATTTTTTAAAAACAATTAAATTATTTAAATACCAATAACTTTACTTAGTTTAATTAACAACTAAATGAAATTTATTTGAACATAATTTATTAAACTAACACTTAAATAATTTTTTAAACAAAAACTTAAATTAATTAATAAGTAACAAACACTTATAATAATAAAATAAATTAAACTAACTAATTAACAATTAACCAATAAATTACTTATTTAACAACAATTAACAATTAAAATTTTGAAATACCAACAAATAAACTTTATTTCATTAACAACTATATGAAAAAAAATTATTTAACACATACATAATTATACTAACACTGAAATAATTATTTTAAAAATATATTAAATTAATTAACAAATAAAAAATACTTATAGAAACAAAATTAAATAAATAATTAACAATTAATTAATAAAAAATTAATAACTAAATGAAATTTATTTAAAAAATAATTCATTAAACTAAAACTAAATTAATTATTTTAAAAAAATAAAATTAACTAACAAATAAAAAATATTTATAATAATAAAATAATTTAAACTAAATAACGTTAATAAACTAATCACTTATTTAACAACAATTAGCAACGAAATTTTTTAAAGACCAATAAATAGACTTAATTTCATCAAAAACTATATAAATCAAAATTATTTAACACATATTTTATTAAAAAAATACTTTAAAAATTATTTAAATAATAAATTAAATTAATTAACAATAACAATAATAAATAATTAAACTCCCTAACAATTAACAATAACAATAATTAAGAATTAACAACAAAAAATTAATAACAAATTAAATTATTCAAAAAAATTGAAAAAAAATTATGGATGGGTTACCAAATTAAGAGGAATTGTCGCCAAGCTAGAAGAAGGAGGGGCTATTGCCGTGGAGGAGTTACTCGTTGTCGTGGAGGAGCCGTTGTCGCCAGTGAAGGAGGTGCTACCGCAAAGAAGAAAAGTGAAGGGAGGAGGAGGAAATGAAACAAAGGAAAAGAAAAAGGATGAGGAAAGGGGAAAAGATGAAGGGGAAGAAGAAAAGAAGAGAAAAGGAAAGAGGAGAGAGGAAGAGTTGGAGTTGTCTGGTTGGAGGAGAAAATGGGGAGAGAGGGTTTCGGAGTCGCTGGAGGAATAAGGAAGAAGGAGAGAGAAAATTTAAGGAAAAAATGGGCGGTAGTGCTTTTTGAGATTTAAGTTTTAGTAACAATTTTTTAATTATCGCTAAAAGCTAAAAGTTCAAAACATATCCGTTTCCCTCCAACAGTATGAAATTAACAATGATTTTATTAAATCGTCACTAATTTCTCACTATTGACGATGGTTTTTTTTTTTTTTTTTTTTTTTTTTTTTGTGAAAAAACCATTGCAAATCCCTTAGCTAATTTTTTTTTTCTAATTTAGGGTATTTAACAATAGTTTGGGTGAATTGTCGTTAATTTCCATTGGTGAAAAGGGATTTTAGAGACAATTTAGTTAAACCATCGCTAAAATTCCTTGTTAATTTAGAAGTTAGGAATTGTTTTATTAAACCGAGTGCTAATTTCCAAATTATGCTATGGTTTAGCGAACGGTTCAACTAAACCGTCGTTAAAATTAGTCATTTTTGATCGATTTAGCGACGGTTTAGTGAACCATCACTAATCTTCTTTTTCAAATCATGATTTGCTATGATTATATTTAAATTTTCATAAAAATTACTTTGTTACTATGGTTTTTTAGGCCGTCGCAAAAAAAATGATCGCTATTTAAAATTATTCTGGTGGTGTAAATTTTAATATAAGGTTAGCACATGTAGAAAATATTTAATTAAGCTATATAATTAAGTCCTAAATCTTTTAATTATCATCTTTGGGTCCTCTATTCATACATACCCATACTATTTAACAACATGAAATTACATATAAAACACTTATCAATATAAAAAGAAAACATATCATGCATATATTTAGCCAAAATAAACACATCCAATGCATAGGAATAATTCGAGTATTATATCCTCACCTTCTTATAAAAATTCCATCCTCAAAATTTAACTTACTCAAACAACTCGGATACTTGGATCTCATTCTAGTCTCTCGCTCCCATGTAGCCTCCTTCACGTTGTGATTCATCATAAAAGTTTAACTAAAGAAATCTACTTTTTCATTATTTGCTTAACCTCTTGATCCAATACTTATATTGGCTCCTCTTCAAAACTCAAATCTGATTTCAACTCTAACGACTCAAATCTTAGAACTTGGCTTGGGTCTTTGACATACTTTCATAACATAGACACATAAAAGGCATTAGGCACTAAAGTAAGAGATGTAGGCAAAGTTAATCGATATGCTTTATCTTCAACTTTTTCTAGCATCTTGAACTTAATTTTTCCTTCTTCTCAAACCTTAAACTCCTTTCATTGTGCCACTTTCAAAAACACATTATCTCTAACCTTAAATTCTAAGATTTTCCTTCTTGTATTAGCATAACTCTTATGTCTACTCTAATTCATCTTCATTCTCATTCTAACTTACTCCACAATTTCAATAGTTTATTGGACCATCTTGAGTCCCAATTGTTTCTACTCACCAACACATTCTAGTGTATCAATAATTAATATTTTTATCCATATAATGCCTTATAAGGTGGCATTCCAATACCGACTTGGTAACTATTATTGTATGCAAACTTTACCGAAGGTAGATACCTATCCTATTTCACGGACCAATCTAAGACACAAGCTTGTAATATGTCCTATATAATTTGATTCATCCTCTTGATTTATCCATCAGTCTATGGGTGAAAGACTATGTTGAAATTTAGATTGGTTCCTATAACTTGGTGTAAACCCCTCTAAAATTTTGATGTAAATCGTGGGTCTCAATCCGATATAATCAATATCGGAATACCATGCAATCTCAAAACCTTTTTCAAATACAATTCAACATACTACTATTTGTATATATAGATTTCACCATGAGAAAGTGAGCTAATTTTATCAATTGATCCATAATCACCCAGCATGACATCGATCCCCTTTCGAACCTTGGTAAGCTAAAGATGAAATCCATCATGATGTGCTCTCATTTCCATTCAAGAATGTCTAATGGCTTGAATAGTCCAAATGACCACCGATGTTTGATCTTAACTTGTTAGCACATCAAACCCTTAGCCATAAATCTAGTAATATCTCACTTTATTCCCTTCCATCAATAGACTTTCTTCAAGTCTATATACATCATTGTACCACCTAGATGAATTGAGTAAGATGTAGTATGGGCCTCTCTCAAAAACTTTTCCCATAACTCATCTACTACTGGAATATAGAATATATCACGCTAACACCATACACCATCACTATCTATGGCCAGTTCAATTTTATTTCCTTTTACCACTTCTTTTTGAATTTTAATTAATTCGACATCAAACAACTATCCCTTCTTAATCTTCTCGCTTGAAAAATCTAGTTATAACACCATAACACATAATAAACCATGGTTATCCCCTCTTGACATAACCTCTAATTGTATCCTCTCCATGTTCTTAAAAATTTTAACTTGTATTATAGCTCATGTCTTTTGACTTAATGCATTTTCCATGACATTTACTTTGCCTAGGTGATAATAGAACATATTATCATGATCCTTCAACAATTCAAGCCATCTTCTTTATCTCATATTCAACTTTTTTTGGGTGAAGATATACTTGAGACTCTTATGGTCGGTGTAGATCTCACATTTAACCTCTTATAAGTAGTGCCTCCAAACCTTCAAGATAAAGACCACAACTGCTAGCTCTAAGTCATGCGTAACATCCTTTTTTTCATAGTCTTTTAATTATCATGAGACATAGGTAACTACTCTTCTATGTTGCATCAAAACAGCCTCCAAGTCCGATCTTAGATGTATCGGTGAAACTAAGAAATCCTCGTTGTCTAATGCAAGAGCTAAAATCGGTGTCATAGTCAATCTGAATTTTAGCTCTTGAAAACTCCTCTCACATTCATCATCCCATACAAACTTAGTTTTTTTTCCTTGTAAATTTATAAGTGTAGCGATTATATTTGAAAATCCATGTATAAACTTTTGGTAATAATCCATCATATCAAGAAAACTTCTCACCTCAAACACATTCTTTGGTTATCTCCTCCCTTACACTATCTCAATCTTACTAGAGTCCATCATAACCCCATCCTTAGAAATAACTTGGCAAAAGAAAGATACTTGCTCAAGCCAAAATAAACATTTTTTGAATTTAGCATACAATTTGTGCTTTTACAAAGTTTGCAACATCTTCATCAAATGCTCCACATGTTCCTCTCGACCCTTACAATATATCGGAATATCATCAATGAATATAATGATAAAATTATCCAAATACTTATGAAAGACTAAGTTCATCAAATCTATAAACACGACATATACGTTAGTTAACCTAAATGACATCACCAAAAACTCTTAGTACCTCTACCAAGTTCTAAAAGTTGTTTTCTTCACACCCTCCTTTCTAAGCCTTAGTTTTTAGTATTCGGATTATAAGTCAATCTTTAAAAATATCAAGCTCCTTTTTAACCAATCAAACAAATCATTGATACAAGAAAGAGGATAGTTATTCTTGATGATAATCCGATTCAAACCTCAATAGTTAATGCATAACCGTATTGTTTTATCCTTTTTTTACAAATAATACGAGTGCTCCCCAAGGTGAATAACTAGGCCAAATGTAGCCTTTATTCAGTAAGTCTTGCAACTAAATTTTTAACTCCTTTAGATTTGTGGGTGCCATTTTATATGGTTCTTTAGAAATTGGTGTCATTCTAGATTCAAGTTTAATTTCAAACTCAAACTCCCTTCTCGGTGACATACCCACCAAACTTTTAGGAAAAGCATTTGAGAAATCCCTCATACATCAACATCTTCCATTTTTTCCTTTCCCTTATTCTTGGTATCCACCACATTAACCAAATAACCTAAACAATCATTATTAACCATTTTCCAAGTCGTCATTGTTGAAACAACACATACTAACTTCAACTTGTTTTTGAATTGGAGCTCAAATGGTTATTTTCTCAATCGTTGAAACATAATTTTCTTTATAAGAAAATAAATTGATACACTATTCTTGGATAAACAATACATGCCCAAAATCACATTAAAATCCAGAATCTTTAAAACCACCAAATCCACCTTTAAAACATTATCACCAATTCATAACTCTCAATCCCTAACCATATCTTTAGACTCCAATGTTTCCCTTGATAGAACACTTCATACACCATCTCAAGAGTCTCGAGTATCACTCCTAATTTACTTAATAATAACCATGATTTGAATGAATGTGTAACATATGAATCAATTAAAGTATATAGGATAAGATTATGGATTACAATATTACCGTATATCACGAATGCATGCTCCTTCTTAACTTAATCTTGTGTCTTCATGTATATTCTTTTGGGTACTCTCAATATAACACTCTTCTTAGGATAATTATTTGCCAAGTGCCTAATCTCTTTACAGAGGTAACAAGTATTTACATTAACTAAATAGTTCTCAACATGTAGTTAGCCACACTTGACACAATTTGGCTTGCTTTGCATTCCAAATCTTTGCTTTCCCTCGATGACTTTAGCTTTCTTAGTATTAGTTGACCATGTTGTCTAAAACCTATTCTATTTGGCAGCCTATTCATTAAACCTATTTGTAATATATGACCTCTTAGCTTGCTGTAGTCATGTTCCTTCTTTTTACTCTTTTTCCACCTCTAGTACTATAATAACCATGTCACTATAGTTATCCATCAACACTCGAACAAGATTGTGCACCTCTAGTTTCGGACCCCTTAAAAAGTAGGCTCTCTTCCGTGTGACAAACCTCTAAAATGAATTGTAAACTAGCAACCATGCTCAAAAGTTTAGATATAGTTGGCCATCAACATATCCTCTTACTTTAGTTTCATAAAATCTTGAATCTTTTTTGACTTCACACTATTAGAGAAAAATTTTCTCATTGAAAACCTCTTTTAATTATGCCCATATAAGGTTAGGTATGTCTAAAGAAATCTTCATTGATTCCTACCATGTTCGTGCCTCGCTAACCAACATAAAAATAGCATAGGACACGCCATATGCATCCTCTATGTCTATATGGTGAAAGATTGTCTCCAAGGACTATATCCATTCCTCGATAACCATAGGGTCAAACTTGCCCAAAAATTCTTTCGAGTTGAACTTTCGAATCGTTCAACCATATCAACCCTCTATGGAAACTTTACTACTACATGGACATTAGAACTTTTATATGTTCATCATGTCTCTATTGTTACTACTGCATTATTTCTTGTTGTTGTTACAACAACCTAAACACCTACTCTATTGAGATTCCATTGTCCGCAAACCTATTGTTCTTCTCTTGACTAACGACCCTCGAACTTGCTTCGATACCACCTTGTCCTTTCCATCATGTTCTTATTCCCACATATTCATATGGATGCTATAATTCACGGATCAATATTCATACATATTCATATAATCCAACAAACATCAATCATGTTCGTAGAATTCATCAAGTAAACAAAGTACACAACCATTAAACGTACTTGTCAATATTCACATTCAATAAATTTAAACACTTACATGTTGATGATGTTACTCGGATATTGAGTTTGCATATACTATTTAGGTATACTAAGTCATATTGCTTTAATACCAAGTACGTAAAGCCCGAAATCTAACAAGAGGGTCGAAAGCGCTATTATATTGCCTCACACCCAAGGGTGGAAGGTACCGCATTGTGTTCTCTATCCCGGATCTTCATCATAATGCACGAGTGAAATCCTCACTTGGTTTAAAATGCAAGGCTTTCTAAGTTTAATATTTAAGGCTAACAAATTTTACACTTCCTAAACCACTTCACATTTATTCTTGAATTAAACATATTAAAACCAATAAGTTTCACCAAGCTTACAATCATTCATAAATGTCAATCCATATATATATATATATAGTCAACATACCAAAATAACTTATAGGTTCATCATTTACAACACAAAAGTGGCAGAATCTAGGTAACACAAAATGGTTGAAACCTAGGCTTGATTTAGCCTTCAAACTTTAAACCTAGACCTATAGTATATAATTTGGCAAACTCTGTCTCTTAGACAATATCCTTAATGCTTCAATAAATCCTTAAGCATTACCTTGTTCACCTATATCATAAAAAAAGTGAGCTAAAGCTTATAAGTGCAACCATGCATGAATGCAAGTGAACACATTTTTCATGCTTGAAACTCATTTTGCTCTCTCGAACACACCTTGTTGAATTTATATATACTCTAATGATGATATATGCACGAACACAGATCCAATAATAAGAGCTCATGTAAGAAAGCTTTAAGTCTACCATGGTTTTGTGATGAAGTATGATTCTATTCATTTTGAAGGGCTTAGGTCATGTTGGATCACTTATTTATTAACTAGAGCTTGTATAGAGGAATAGAATCTCATGGGATTATCTTGAAGGGATTTGGTCAACTTAGCTTTAATGGCTTATTTGTTTCCTTATCAACTCATTTAATTGTAGAATTGTTTCCTTCATCCAAAACTTTATTTTGCTGGTTTATTTCCTTAGTTTTCATATTCTATTTAATGTCTTTTCATTTAAATTAGGTTTTGAATAAGGAGATAGCTATAGTTTAGCTATGAATTAAGAAAGTATTTAAGCTATATAAAGGAGTCTTATTCCTTTATTTAAGGATGATGATGAATAATATAGAACTATTTGAGAGATTTATTCCTCAATCACTAAAGTTCTTATTCGGTTAGTTTAGTGGCAAACAACCTTGAATCTTATCACTCATATTCTTTATGTGTGGCGATTCAGCCTCTTCTTATTGAATTGTGCATAATATCAATTCAACTTGAAGAGTTTCTTATTCTACTATCTTATTTTTACCTTTAAAATGAATAGAACTAGCCTAGATCAACATAAATAATCCATACCCTAACTTAGGCACATCATATTCAACCTTCATTTAAAACCGTCATCATGAAAAACATAAGAGCACTCGATATGTTCGATTTCATGAATCACACAAAGGATGGATCATTCCCTTTTACCCCTCTTGAACATGTCTAGTTGTGAGTAATTTTCTCTTAAGAACATGAACATATCCTTTCTTGAATGCTTGAAATCATTACATAAAATATTTTCATTGTGTGTATGTAATTAAATCACAAACACTAGGTAAATACATGAACAAAAATGAAATGACATCAAGTCATTCATGAACATAATCCAAATGACATCACAAGGATGAATGAGATCAAGCCATACCCCAATAATAAATACAACCTATGTAACATGAAATGCACCCATAAACCGAAACATCATAAGTACTCAATAATTCCATAAACACTTGAACACAAATCCAAAGAATCTCAATTAATCACCTAACCCAAATTCATCATGTTAACAACTTCAAGCAATTCTATAGGTATAAGCCGAGACCCTCACATGAACAAAAATTTGAATCCATCACATGCCATCATCAAGCATACAATCTTCAATTAAACATCTAGACCAAATCGTCTAATATCACCACAATCACTTAATTATCCAATAACACCTAAACACATGGCCAAGTATCATTAAGTAATTCACACAATCAAATTCATCAATTAACACCTCAAGTGTCCAAATTATTCAATCACATATAAATGTAAATATAATGTAACATAAATTAATCCATAGTCAAATTCAACTTACAACAACACAATCATTCATCATTAAGTGAATCCATAATTTCATCTATATCATATATCCATAAACTCAACATCAATCATACCCTTAACAATCAATTCATCATCAAGTATATCCATTAAGTAACCCATAAACTCACGTGATAAATCATCAAGAAAAACATCAATGTAATTATTCAATCAATAATTAAACAATTATCCATCATCATCATAACATTCAATCCTTAATTATCACCAAACCTAAAACCCTAGATTCTCTAGAACTTGTATAAACACCACATTATCCATGTAAAAATAATAGTTAAACATATATCCATCATCATCATAATATACAATCAATAATTGAACACATGCCATTTACTATTTGAACACAAAATCACAATATCACAAACATATCCATTGCAATTCATCAATTAACACATAGAAACCCTAGGTCTTGTGGTGAGTTAGGATTACATTTATCTTAAGGTTTGATTGTAGTTGAAATCACCATAAAAATTATCAAGATTTCCTCTTTTCTCCTTACTCTTGCTCTCAACCAAATTTGTTAAATTTTCCTCTCAACCAAACTCTCTTCTCTCTTGGCCAAGTTGTCTTCTCTGGCAATTTTAGCTTCTTCCCTTGAGAAATTCAGTTTCTCTTTTATTGTTTCTAACTCTTTCTCAAGTGTTTAAAGCCTCTAAATGGAATAATGAAATACAAAATGAAAATGCTAAAATTTTTTATTTCCCTTTTGGTCGAAATTTTGGAGGCAAAACACTTAGTGGGACACATGTCCTAAGGTGGGTGTTTTACACTTAGATATTTTTAATTTAGGTAGAAACACCTAATCGGGAGATTATTTCCTAAATTAATATATGTTTAGAGCACTAATTAAATTTTAATCCTAGGTTAGCACATGTAAAAAATACTTAATTAAGTCCAAAATCTTTTAATTATCATATTTGGGGCCTTTAGTCATTCATATTCGAGAATTTTAATTATCGACTTCTTCCCTTAAGAAATTCAGTTTCTCTTTTATTGTTTCTAACACTTTCTCAAGTGTTTAACGCCTCCAAATGGAAGGATGAAATACAAAATGAAAACGCTAAAATTTTTTTATTTCCCTTTTGGCCAAAATTTTGGAGGCAAAACATTTAAGTGGGACACATGTCCTAAGATGGATGCTTTACACTTAGAAATTTTTAATTTAGGTGGAAACACCTAATTAGGAGATTATTTCCTAAATTAATATATGTTTAGAGCACTAATTAAATTTTAATCCTAGGTTAGCACATGTAAAGAATATTTAATTAAGTCCAAAATCTTTTAATTATCATATTCGGGACTTTTAGTCATTCATGCCTACAACGAGTTAGCAACATGGAATTACAAACAAAATAATCATCAATATAAACAAAAAGTATATCATGCACATGCTTAAGCAAAATATAAGATATGTAACACACTAAACCAAATGTCAAGTCTATGATGTCGTTTGTAAAAAGAAGCTTAAAACAATCTCTTGTTCTTATAACGACCTTGTACATATGATCTTCACATGAATATTTATACAAGTCAAACACGTGGAACCTAAAAATCCACATTTTGTTTTCGTTCATCCCACATCTTTTACCCCGTGTTTGGATAGAGTGAAAAGCTAAGGAGAGGAAAGAAAAGTGTTAAGGAAAGAAAATTTTAACTTGTTTGGTTTTCAAAGGAAACCTATGAATAAAAAAATAATAAACAAATTTAAAGGTGGTGGGATCCACTTTCATCCTAAAATTGGGAGGAAAGTAGGAGAAAATGTGGCCAAAATATAATAAAAAATAGAGAATAGAGAGTATTATCATTTTTTTCCCTTCAAAGTATTTAAATATAGAAATGTAATAATAAGGGTATTATAGTAAACATACAATAATACATATCCTCCCTCTTTCTACAATTATCTAAACAAGAAAAATATATTTTCTTTCCTTTCATTTCTACTCTTATCCAAACAACAAATGGAAATTAGTTCTCTTTCTTCTCACTTTTCTTTCCTCTTATTTTCTTCTCTCTTTTCTTTCCTCCCAAGAGGAAATATCCAAACACAATGTTAAAAAGACAGGTTAACTATTCTTAATATATAGAAAGTGGATCATTTCTATTTCTTTTTCATATTTTGTAATAGTTTCTTTATTCATTGTTATTTTTGAAAAAAAAAACAAAAAAAAGTAGATAGCGTCTTAAATGTGTGCAATCTCATGAACAATTTTCGATGATTTCATATTTTATTTTTTAAAAAAGCTAATTTATTTTCTTTTTATTACTCTTAATCCCAAAATATGTAATACACTATTTATTTTAATATATTATAAATTTATCAAAATAAAAATACAACTTTTGAATAGTATATCATATAAGTAAGTAAGTGATCAAACACAAATTTAAGTCAAAAACATCTTATACGATCATATACACACAATAATCTTTTATTTATTTATTTATTTATTATTATTATTATTATTATTATTTCTTTTTTTGGGTTTTCAAGATATCCTTAGGACTTTAAGCTAAGCAACGAGGGGTGATCCAACTCTTTCATTACATTATTATAATCGAAGAGGTTAAAGTTATTAAACTTGAATTCACTTTACAATATTATAATTGAAAAATAGTAGAGTTATTAAAATTCTAAATCTGTTTTAATATTAAGAAAGCTAACAAATATAGACACAACTTTTAGGTCAAACTTGCATGTTAGTCTTTTACTTTAAGATAAATAGAATCCCGGCCCCGGGACCCTACATCTAACTCTCAAGAGTTATAAAATTAAAATGGTGGTACAATGATTGGTCTTGATTTTATGAATGCCACACCTTTTCAATTGACAAAATGGAAGAAACCTTCCGTAAATATAAATAAATAAATAAATATATATATAATATTACAAGAAAACTGTCGATTAGTGATGGACACTAAACTGTCTCTATTTAGCAATAGAATTATGACTAGTATGTTTAGAAACAAAATTGTGACATACATTTAACAACGGATAGAGTTATGTTGCTAACTAGCCTTGGAAAAAAAAACTCGCTTAATCTAATGACAGAATAGTAACAAATTTGTGAGGGAAAGTAGTGACAAAATTGAGTATTCCATCATTGGCTAGCAACTTTGCCCCATTTTTGAAAAGATAAGAAAATAAAAAGATGAATTTAAATTTGTACTAGCGACGGACAAAAAAAATCCGTTGCTACCTAGAAATAGATTCGCGATGAAATTGAGTATTCCATCACTAACTAGCAATTTTGCCCCATTTATGAAAAGATCAAAAAATAAAATAATGGATTTAAATTTGTATTAGCAATAATAATTAAATCCCTCACTAATTAGTGTCGGATTAGCGATAGAATCATGTTCGTTGCTAAATCTTAATCCTTAAAGTGGTAGAAACTCTTTTTCTTCTCCATTTTTTCTTCTTTCCCTTTCCTTATCTCCTCCTCGTTGCCACTAACCGCCCAACCTAAAAACCTCCACCCAAGGCTACTTAACTTCCTCCGAGGTTGCTCGAACTAACGCAAGTGTCCCTCTCTTTCCAAAAAAATTAAGAGTTTCACCTACTCAATCCTCTCCTTTGCCTCCCCTATTGTTATCTCTCTCTCTTTGCTTTTTTTTTTTTCATACCCATTAGCTATTTGTATTAATTTTTAGGTTAATTTTGATTAACTAATTAATTAATTTTTTAATTTGTTGCTTTCGTTAGTTGTTAGGATTTTTTTTATCAATTTAATTAATTAATTTGAATCGGTGTTAATTGAGTTAGGTTAATTTCAAATGGGGTTAATTAGGATTAATTTAAATTATTTAATTAATTAGGTTAATTTAATTAAGGTGAAATGTATTAATTTAATTTGAATTTAAATTAGGGTTAATTTAAAATAGTTATTAGTTGATTAATTAAGTTAATTTAATTTATTGGGTTAACTTGAATTTAAATTAGGGTTAATTTAAATTATTTTTTATTTGATTAATTAGGTTTATTTAAATTAGGTTTAAATGAATTATGTTAATTTGAATTTATTAATTTAATTTATTAATTTTAATTAGTGCTAATTGTGATTAGTTAATATGATTAATTAAATGTTAGCTGAATAAGTATGTTAATATTAATTAATTAGTGTTAATTTGAATTAGCATTAAATGAATTTAGGTAAATTTTGATTAATTATGTTATTTTTCATTAAATTAAATTTAATTATGTTTATTTTGTTACATTTTAATTTTAATATATATGTTTTTTTGAAAAAAATTATAAAACTCGAGTTCCTACTTACCACCTAAAAATAGTTTTAAAAATAATTACCAATCAAATAAAAAAATCAAAATTTTGTAAAATATTAAATTATATTAAAGATAACCAAAACACAATAGTAATAATATTTCAGTAAGTGAACTATTTTTATCTAAAATATTAAATTAGATTAAAGAAAACTAAAACAAAATAGAAGTAATATGTTACTTTAACTATGTTTTTTTTAGATAAAAAAATATTTAGATTAATTTATACAATAATAATCGTTACATTTTAATTTTATCTTTAGGATAATTAATAGTTATTTTTAAATATAATTAGGTTAATTTGATTAATTTTTAAGTGTATTTAAAATAAAATTTATTTTAAATTTATTTTGAATTGGAGTTATGTACTTTAATTATTTATTTTATGATTATTGAAGTGTGTCGTGATACGCCGTAGCGTATCAAACCCTAGGGGTTCGAGACTCCGAGATTGAGGAGAAATAAGATAGGTTTAATGCTTTGCAATAGAGTTAGGAGGACAAGTTTGTGATTTAATTTTGATGGAGTATCTAAGATATTGTTAGTCTCGATGTGCGTATTGTTTGTGTGATTATTTGAATTATTTGTTAATTGTAAAAGGTTTAATTTACATGGAAGCTCTGTTGAAATTTTGTTAGATATATAGAAAAATTATTAATTAGATAATTTTGAAATCAAAAAGTGTCTAATATATAGGAATATTGATCAAGAATTGTTTGCATGTTTATGTAATTTCTATAAACATTTTTAAAAAATCCAAATGATAACGGATGAATGTTAGGTTAGTGGGTGGGTTGTTAAATTATTAGTTTGTCAAAGAGGTTAAACAATTTATTACATTTACTCGTTACTTATTTTGAATGTATGGACGTAACAAAAATAAGGTATTCTTGTAATCATAGTAAGTGTCAAAACGAAATTTTAAAAAGGTTGAAGTAGTAAAATACCATTTATAGTGTAAGGGTTTTATGTCGGGATATTATGATTGAATACATTATGGAGAATTTGAGTCATACATGACATTTTATGATTCTAGAATTTCTGAAAATTATCATGTAGGCAAAGTTAGTTCTAGTGAATCCTAAAATCCATATCAAACAATAAGTGATGGATGCAGTTGGTCCATCATTTGATCCGTCTAGTATGGAGGAGGTGCCAAATCCCGACGTTTATGCCTTTTATGATATGTTTAACTCATCTCATAGAGAGATATGGACCGGTTGTGATAATCACTCATAGTTGTCAATAATTGCCCAGATTGCTTGAACTTAAAATTAGAGTATCATTTTCTTGAAAAGTGCTATGACCGATTATGTGAATTGATGAAAGAATTAATGCTTATTGATAACTATATGACATATAGCCTTTTTGAAACAAAGAAGTTGGTTAATGGGATGGGTTTACTAGTGAAAAAGATTCATTGTTGTGAAAGAGGTTACATGATCTATTAAGGTAAAGACAATGAATTTGATAAATATAAGTTTTATGCACATCCTCAATACCAAAGTCCTTATATCAAGGATTGATAAGAGAAAAATTTGTTACAATAAAAAAATGTAATGCTTTTTACTCACCCTATGGTTAAAAGATTGTATGCATCGAATGCTACAACTGAACGGATGATGTGGCACATCGAGCATGAGATAGAGGATGCAAAAGTAATGCATCATCCCTTCTACTTTATTGTATGATAGAGTTTCAATCAAATTGATGTTCCTTTTATAGCTAAAAGAAGGAATATCGGATTAAGAATTTACACTAATGGATTTCAACCATTTGATCAATCCGATGTATAATATTCTTCTTGGCCGATAATTGTGACTCCTTAAAATTTGTTATCTTAGAAGTGTATAATGGAGGAATATATATTTTCAATATTGATTATTGTAGGTCTAGCAAACCCAAAGCATAAGTTAGATGTCTACTTGCGACCTTTGATTGCTAAGTTGATTCATTAGTGGGAAGGGGTTATGATGATGTACGATGTATATCATAAGCACATTTTTATATCGAGACTCGTAATGATATGGCTATCAGCTATTTTTATATATATTTGATGCTCGTCTAGTTGGATTATTGTAGAAAAATTAACATGTATTTACTACATGAAAAATTCTAATGCTTTCTCCTTTCCTAATGGAAGAAAACCTCATGATTTGACAATCACCAAAAGTTTTTTTTCTCAAGATCATTCATGTAAAAGAAACAAAAAAGTATTCACCATAAAAAATGTTGTTAGATGTGGCCCTTTTCTATTTTGATTTGGTGGTGAGATGTTATAATAGATAAACAATGAGGGTTATCGAAGGTGGCCAAAAAGGATACGGATGATCGAATCTCTCAAATGTGTGGATAAAAAAAAGAAGTATTTTCTTGAATTTGTCTTACCGGAGTCTAAATCTCATTTGACATAATGTGGATGTCATGCATATTGAGAAGAAATATATTCAACAATGTATTTGACACAACCATGAATGTGCTAGGTAAGACTAAAGACAATACCAACTCTAGAGAAGACTTGAAATTTTTTTGTAATAGGCTAAAATTAATAAGGGATGATGCCTTTAAAAAGTACTCTAAAGTTGCTTTTATCCTTTTCAAATAATAGAAAACAAAATTACTTGAATAGATCAAACAACTTAGGTTTCTCTATAGATACGTGTCCAACCTACCTAGATGTGTTGATATGAAGAATGACAATTGTATAGGGTGAAAACTCATGACTCGCCACATCTTTATGTAAAAGTTAGTTCCCATTGCATTTTAAGAACTTTTGTTGGGATATGTTTAGCAAGCACTTACCCAGTTAACTTTGTTCTTCAAGTTGACCTCTACTATGATAAGAAAAAAGGATATATTATAGGTTCATGATAAGATGCTCATCATTTTGTACAAACTAGAACATATATTCCCTCTTAGTTGTTTTTTTTTGACTTCATAAAACATCTTCCAATCCACTTGGCATACGAGGCACCTATTATGAGATTCGTGCAATATAAATGGATGCATCTAGTGAAAAGGTAATGACATTAAATTTTAATATTAAATTAAATAAAATTACAATTATTGAACATTAAATTAATTTATATAATAGGCATCTTTGGAAGCTAAAATAATAATATAAAGAATAAGGAAAAAGTGAAAGGGTTAATATGCAATGCATATCTCAGTGAAAGAGGCCTCTTTATTTTGTTCGTACTATTTCGAGCCTCATATGCATACTAGGCATCAAAGAGTACAACATAAAATTAAGTGCGATGGAGAAGAGAGTGGCCATATTGAAGGGATGATATAATGATATCTCGTATTCAAAAAATAAGGTCGACTAATTTGTCAACACATAAGATGGATGTTGACGTAAAATGAGCAAAAGGTAGCCCATCAATATATATTATTCTACCGTGAATAAGTAAAACCTTAAATTGAGTAAGTTTATCAAACTTTCATGTCAAAATTATATATGTTTACTTACCTTTCATAACATTAGCAATCATAATAGACACACTAAGTCTCATATGTTGTTACTCCTCGGTGGATTCATTGCCAAAGTGCGACAAAACAATCCCTTCATGCCAAAAAATGAGGTTGATGCTCTACTTGAAACCGAGTTTGCCTCCCGATTTAGTTAATATATAAGTTTCCTAATTTAACTTGTGCTTTGTTAGTAGGTAGCATTAATTAATTGGTAACTTACCTTTAATAGATTTTAAGTCAAATTTATAGACAAAATATGCACAAGTAGTTTTCATGACATACCAATTCATAAAAGATCTAAGCACAAGGCTCTTTACTTACCGTCAAGTCGTATATGAGTTATATTGTTAACGGGGTATAGGTTTTGCACACTAAAGGAAGGTTCAAAAACAACAAGTTTCAATAGTAATGTGTATATTAAAGGAACTAAATATAGTGCAAATGAGAGTGACTACTATGGAATATTATTGAAAATTTTCTAAATAGAATATCCCGTATTACCAATCAAGAGAACAATGTTGTTCAAATGTTATTGGTTCGATCCTATACCATAAAGAATAAGGGTTCATCCATAATAAAGACTCGGTAGATATTAACTATAGAAGAAGGTCGAGGAATTATGAATCCTCGGCCTTGGCATCACAATCGACTTAGATGTATTATACCGAGTACCCTAGCATGAGATGCGACAATTGAAATTGGTAGGATGTTTGAAAGATCAAAGCTAGGTTTATGTTTGAGTTACCCGAATCATTCGTTGCAGCCTAATAAAAAGTCGTACTTTTTAGCAGGACGATTTAGAAATCCAACATAATTTGATACGGGAAGTTTGTGATGATTTATTATTTAATGATCCAATTGGATCGTTTGTAGATATAAAATTAGTTAAGACTTACAAAGAAGATGAGAATGAATATGAATTTGTGTTGGATGAGGGAGATGAAAACTTAAACAATGATTACAATGGTTGTAATTAAATATATGTTTTATTAGTTGTATTAGTAAGAAATGATATATATATTTTTTATTTGTTATAATATATAATATTGACTTTGATATATTTTCAAAATATTGTTGTGTATTTGTTGTGTTGTGTTTTAAGTAGGTTGCGTATCAAGTAATTAAAAAATGTCTAATTTTTAGGAAAGACTCTCAATTTTTTTTTACGCTCAAAATTGATAATATATTTATTTTATTTTTTAAATTATCTTAGGTGATATTATTGAGCTATGACATTTTGTTTGCACCGACCTCCCACAGCTCCACAAGGATCACGATCTAATAGTCATGGACATGCATCCCCGATTGATGATAGTGGACATGGTTCTCCATCCAACATCGACATGGATCTCTCTTTTTGGTACTTTACATGGGTCCTATAACATAGGATGTTTATCTTATTACTCCCTCGGAGCTAGTAGTTCTACACCGACTCGATGTCTCCCTCCATGATCGTTCCCCGGCCATAGGGGCTCCTCCGGCCGTCGAGCTTCCCCAACCATCCCTAGAGGGTCTTTCATCTCGCGCCGATGTATCTTCTAGTCCAAGGAGCTCCCGAGGCTTTAATATTCAACAATAGGTTTTGATCTTTAATAGCTAATAAGTAATTTGCTTAAAATATTATAATTATTTTTTATTTTAATATATCATTTCAATAATTACTACATGTATTTTTTTTTATGGTGTTTGATAGTTTTCATTTGTGTTAAAGAAATTGCTTTAAAAGGATAACCATGATTATCAAGTAGCGGTTGGACATCAATGGCTTGAAGTGAAAATCTATGAAATAGTTCTATTGAATGAGTTTAAAATAACGTATTACTTATTTATTTGTATTATATTTAAAATATTAATTTAATATGAAATGAACTAATATTAATTTTTTTATTCATGTAGAAGTATTTTTTACTAGGATCTAACCATCGAGGTGTATACTTGAGATGTTTGGGAGGCTTTGGCTAGGAAGTGCTACTCGACTTCGTTGACATGTATGGTGCGAATGATGAAAGGCCTTTTTTTATTAGATAGGATGTTTGGGATTCATGAAAGCGAGATTTTACCACACTCGATCATCAAGCGTGTTTTCAGCAGGAATTGCATAACCGAATGTTAGAGATTGGTGGTATTGGTTCAAGCCTCGTCTAGGCATACATGAGGGTCCATCTCGACTTTTGAGCAGTGCCTATCACTTAGTATATCCTATCCTATATTATTCAATATTTTAAAAATTAATATTTACAGTGTCATATATTATTTTTGTTTATTTTTTAAGCTATCAAATCGGGGCGTGAGCCTATAAATTTAGAGTTGTTTGGGGCCACTCACAAGCGAAGAGGTGGAACTTTCATCAATTTGTGAGTCCGGACGATAATGGTAAGTGTTTTTAATTTTTAAATTATACATATAAGAATATAATTTAAAAAATTAATTTTTTTAACGTTATAATTATTTTAATTATGCAAGTAGTATGTGGAAGAGCCGATATAGGAAGTTATTAGGAAACAACGAGAGGCTAGAATTGAGTAGCCACACGTCGACACGGATGCCATATAGTTCGATGTTGTATGAGGGGAGAAGAAAAGGAGGGTTTACAAGATCGAGTTAGAGGCATCGTAGTATTTTTCTCATTCGGTTAGTGTCGGCTCGTCCTCGGTAGCATCATAGTTTCCTAACGACAACGTTGTTGATCAAACTCCCGACCAGTATGAGGAGAGGATTAAGGAAATGTAGATAAGGTTAGACGAATAAAATAACATTATCACACAAGTAGCAAATGAAGATCAAAGGGATGGAGACTCGGATTTTGTCGATTACGGTGATGTTACACACCTACCGACCCCTCTATCGGTGATGACTCCACCATCCCTCCTAGTGAGCTCCGGGACTCTACCGTCCCTCCCAATGAGCCCTAATTAGATGAGCGGGATTAGATGATTATGATATGAAGTGACTTTTACATTTTCTTTTATGTTTTTACTCTTTTTCTTATGTACTAACGAATAATTTTTTTAATATGAATTTCAGTTTAATTTATAATATTTTAATTTTAATAAAAAAGTAATTTTGATAATAAGTTGTTTTGTTTTAATTGTTAGTTACTACCAAAAATATTAAAAATTTGAAAATTAAATAAAAAATTAAAAAAAAATTACGACAGATTAGTGATGGATTGCCGATAGAAATGAAAATAAAAAATTAATTTCTTTTGGAAAACAATGGTCACTAATTAATGACGAACTAGCGATGAAATCGTGACCAACATTAGTATCGAACCATTGCGATTGTTTTTTAATCTTTACTTAGTGATGGATTTAAGACACGCTTACCATAAAATTACGATGTATTTTTTGTTGGAAAGACGACAATTTTGGTGTAAAATTTAGCGATGGAATAAAATGAATGAGAGACGTACACTCGTTCATTCCGTCACAGAGGTTAGCAACAAGCGTTTTGGCCATGGATTTTTTTTTTTTTTTGGATACAAATCTGTTGCTAAATCGATTTAGAAACTAATTTTGTTAAAATAGAGACAAAATTATCCGTCACTATTATGCTATTATATATATATATATATATATATATATATATATGAAGAAACCATGAAAGAAAGCGTGAATAATTATAACTTTTTTAAACAACTCCTCACCGTATAAATTCAATTTCAATTTCAAGCTAGACCATGGTAGTATTATTTATATGAATATATTGACTGAATTTCTATTGGTTGGTAAATTCATTTTAAGGAAACTTTCTATAAAAAAAATTCCATTGACAAACAATTTATTGACGAAATATATTAAAGA
Source organism: Dovyalis caffra (assembly GCA_963924115.1). NCBI lineage: Eukaryota > Viridiplantae > Streptophyta > Magnoliopsida > Malpighiales > Salicaceae > Dovyalis > Dovyalis caffra. The sequence continues at coordinate 25,231,188 of CAWUPB010001173.1, forward strand.
ACCACTCAATTAAAAAACATAAGTTAGTAGACGAGGTATTAAAAATATTTTTGGATTAACTGATCACCATCACAGTTTCTCAATAAAACTTATTTGGAGTTAAACTCGTGCTTGTATTGAAATTTATTGAAAAAAGAAAGGGATTAGTAGGATATATTTGAACTCAAAGACTACTTAATGAAAAATGTTTTTATAGAATATAAAAAATATCTCTTAACTTAAAAGATTTAAACTATTAAGTAATAAAATGTCTCAAAATCGATTTTATATTAACTCAGCAACACAACATATATGTATTAATATTCTCCAGTAGTTGAAAATCAGGTTATGTATTTATTTATTTATAATAGTGCACGATCTCTCTATCACACTGCCAATTTAATTAGGATGTGGATTGTGACACAGCAAAATCATACTGTCCCATCTTTAATGATCAATGGTAAAGTGACCTATCCATCTAAGCTTCCATTAATTAAGCTTGTTTATATAATTGGATTTAAATGAAAATTAGTAGTGATTAGCGTATACAATGAAGTCATGACAATGCATGAAGTCATACCAATAGATATCTATGGTGCTTCCTTTTATAGGGTCATAGATTATGAAGAGTCCTCTTCCACCATCATTAGTAACACGCGTGAGCTTCATGAAAAATATGCCGAAGTTCTGCAAACAGTACTGTGAATACTAAAAATTGACCCTTCAAACTAAGCTTCATTTTAATCGTAACAAAAATTATAACTAGCTACGATAATGGCCTTTTTTATGTTGTCCTTGACACGGTTTCAGTCTGCATTCTCACTGGTAATTAAATTCTTGCCCAACAGGGCTTAATTCCCCACTGAAAGGTGTGATGATGCTGCCAGTACTATGCATGTGCCTTATGGGTTTATGACTTCAGGTATTTATTGTACTTTTTTTTTTTTTTTTTTTTGTCGTATAAATGCATCACAAAAAAATTGATTCTATGAAACCATTCACGGGCTGGTCTTTCAGTTTTTAAATTAAGATCAATTTTTGTAAAGGTTTTATTCATTGAAAATTAATATCTCCTTGTTTTTTTTTAGTGTAACTAGATATTAACTGCATGCTAGCAAACTCAAGAAATCAATCTTCTAAAATCAACTTAAAACTAAACGTAATTCAATATTGATGTGCAGACTAATCCGATAAAACATTCACTAATTATAATATAGAAAAATAAAATCTAAAATTAATATAAAATTACACCTAATATTTTATCTGATAGTATCAGCTTTAGATTGAATGGTTGTTTGGAAATATAAAAAATCAAAGTCATTCTTTTTCTGCAAGAATATATATGTCAATCTCCCCTAGATATGAAAATTAACAAGAATAATCACATAAATGATATTGGATTTCATTTAAAAAAACTTAAATTTTATGTTGGATTATTCATTCAACTTTTTTTACATTAGTTCATATTATTATTTATTTATTCAATGTGAAATATATATGTTAACATTATTTTTTACTTTTAATCCATTTTTTAAAATCTGTCACATAATTTGAAATTTAAAATCTTTGTTGGACATTTGAGCATCTTTAAAGCTCTACTATTAATTAATTAGATAGTTCCATTCAACGATATATATATATATATATATATATATATATATATATATATATATATATATATATATATATATATATATATATATATATATATATATATATATATATATTAGTTGTTCACTAGATAATTACTCTCAACAGTGCTGTTGAATCTTAAAAAATTAATATTCAACGACCACTTATAAAGTTATCTCAACAACTAGTCCATCAACTAGTTTATTTATTTATTATATATATTTATAGATAGTGAAATATTTTCAAGTTAGTTTTCGTAAATATTAAAATTAAAATTATTATTTTTTAAGTTGAATTAATGCTAAATCATATTTATTCTTTGATTAATTCTAAAAATTAAACTCTTTAATTCCACCAATAGCCTCTAGGTAATGCCACACGAGAAAGAAGAAAGAACTTTTTAAGGAATCAAGCTGTCAATGCAATCATAGCAATGCTGGTCTGTACTTGATCATCATATACAGTAATGCTCATACATATCCATGTTAGTCTTGGTTCGACAAACCTGAGACAAGCTGTCAATGCAATCATAGCTTGCTTGAGTAGAACTATGGAATCTTCGTTTTCACATTTGAAGATGAAATATATTGCCAACCAATTAGTTGATTATTTGCATGAACTTTCAAGGGAGCATGAAGACTTATTGGCAGCAATTTCGGAAAGTAATGCACGTTTGCAAGAAATCATATAGAGGCTACATTTATATAAAGCTGTTATTTCCGTCATCGTGGTCTACCTCTTGCGGGAGAGATTGTTATGTACTCTTATTCTACTGGATCGATTCATCACTCATTCAGGAATTTAACCAATAAATACAAGACAAATAAATAAATTAAACGAAGTGTAATACGTATACCGTTGTTAAATATATGCTATAGGTCTAGTTCGTAAGTGACTTTAGTATAATTCACCAAGAAAATAAATATAAAAAAGATTATTGTGAAACTGGAAAGAAATTTTTTTTATTTTTTTATTTTGGTATATATATAAAGAATTTATCTTTTTTGATTCATATAATAGGAGAGGAAAAAGAAAAAAAGAAGAAGAAGAAGGGTTTTTCGTTTATTTTGTTGATTTCTATAATAAAAAAGTAATGATTTTTTATGTCTATAATTGCAGTGATCAAATAACACTTCTATTACCGTAAATATTTTACTTCTTAAATTTGCTAAAAAATTTAAATGGTTGTATTATTTTTTCAATTATTGTAAATTATTTTAAAATTGATCTCGTGATTTTTTCTTTACGATGGAGAGAGTTTTTCATATAAATTTGATGTTTGTATAATTGCTCATGTGATAATTTATTTTCTAGTTCTTAATTATTATATATGTTTGCCTTGATTTTTTTTTTTAGAAAATCTAATTTACACATAATGGAATTATCTTTTCCCAACAACCTTATCTACAAATCTTTTGTTTTTTTATTATTAAAAAAGCATGTGATTTGTGTTTATTGCTCTAATTTACAAGTGATGAGAAGATCTATGCATAAAAATAAAATATATTCATTCTTTCACTTGATGAATAGTACAGTAAAAGATATTGTAATAATTATTATTTTGACCTTATAATAGTTCAAACTTTTTATTCGAGTAATTATTTAATTAACCCAGATATACATATTTCGGCATAATATTTCTTATCTTCTCACTAGAACTTCAAAATAAAATTTAGCAATAGAGCTTAACTAGTCAAAGAATTTTTGAAGTTCCAATAATTTCTATGAACATGATAGATAATATTTTGTGAATCTAAAACTACTGGTTTGAAAATATAACCCTTACCCTTTTCATTTGTCTGGCTAGTTTGTGATTGGTTTTTCGAATAATTAGGTCGGTGGTCCTTGATTTGTGTTTTTTTTTTTTTTTTTTGGGAAGGTCAGTGGTCATCCGCGCGTACAAGAGGTGAGTAGGAGCTTCTCTCTTTTGTTTCCTTGCTTCTCATCTCTTTCGGATCCTTCCGGTAAAAATTTCGGATCCTGCTGGTATTCTAATTTTAAAAATTCAGACGAATTTTTTATTATTTTATTGAATATAAATATAATTATTTAAGGAATTTTTTATACATGTAAATATTCAAATTCAGTATTACTTATTTAAATAATTAATTAAATATTTCATTTTGCTAAAAAAACTCTCTTCTCATCTTTGATGAACAAGACTTGATTAGAAGGTAATTGATATAACAATAAATGACTTCAGTAATTAAGTTGGCCGTACCGGCTTAAGTTTAGTTTTTTGTTTTTGTTTTTTTGTTTTGTTTTGTTTTGTTTTTTTCTTTTTTTTCTTTTTCAGGGGACGGTTTAATATTACACAATAGGGGTAGTTTTTGTCCACTTAAAACCGAGACATTACAATCAGTTGGACTAGGGGCTGCGCATAAGATAAGCATGAGGGGAGTATGGCCCCCCAATTTTTTTAAAACCCATTATAGTCCTTAACGTTTGTGCTTATTTTCATATTGCCCCTTAAAAATTATTACTAGGCCCTACAAAAAAATTTTAAAATATTCCTCAACCTTACAATAACTAACTTGCCCACCTTCCAACATCTTAGTCTACCTCTGCCACTGGTTGGATTCGAACCTTACTTAATTAAAAGAAGTTATTTGACATACAGTCGTTACATTAAATTTTTGTGTTATTAACTCAAATCATCAATAACGTGATTTTTTTTTTTAACAAATGGAACAAGTTCTTTAAGCACTCGAGGAGGCAAAAAGCGAGCCACCCAAGAAAAAGAGAACAAATTGAGCAATGTTCAAATATATACAAACATGGGGGGGCAACTGGGTTAATACCCAGCATACGCAAGACTTAACCAATTGAGTCGGGACAATGATAAAACTTGACCAAGAACCAATTGATAATATAACGTGAGAATGGAAGGATAGGCATTGACATGTTTTAGTTAAAAAATTAAGGTTTGAACTCGAAATATTTTGAAAAAGAGAACATTAACACCAGTTGATTTACAATTTATTGAAAGATAGGCATTGATGTATTACCTAATTTTGTTTTATAAGTAGAGTAATTTTTTTTTCCAAAGTCAATTCCTTTAGCTATTAATTAATTATATCGAAGCAATTTAGCTAAAAGTGATTTCTTCACACTAGGTGGATTAAGGTCATTATCTTCAAAATCCACGGAAAATGATGTGCCGACCAAGCAATTCCAAGTCATCCCAAGATCATGCTTATAACGATGAGGAAAATAATTGAAATTAAAAGTACGAACAACAAACAGTTTGGTTGAGAGCTATCAGCAAAGAAAGGATCGATCACCAAGAGCTGTACTAAGTACAAGTTGATAGAAAGAGAGCTTGATATCAAGTTAGATCTTATATTCTCCATTCTGCATATCATATCAATATTATGAAAATCCTATATATGCTTCTGAACTTAGCCTAGCTATAAAAAGTCCGAAAATTAGAATTGTTTTCAGTAATTAAGTTCAAGAAACTACCTTGAAACTAACAATATCTTATGAACAAGTTAAAATTTGGTTGCTTTGATACTTTAATTTAGTACAAGCTTCTCTTAAAGCTGCAAAAAAATTTCCCTAATGTACTAATATATGGAATCTCATGCATTCTTTACAGAACATTAAGCTCCTCTACCTATAAAAGAATATACAAAGCCAAGGAGCTCATCAACCCTAAGATATTATCATCTATCAAGAATTCAGACGTTCTTTGAGACTGAACCAGGTTTACGACATTGCTTGCAGCATTTTTCAAGGGCTCCATGTTAATCTTCTGGGCCCTACTTAGTATCGATTCACTTGCTCTACTGAAAAAATTTTCTTCATCTTCTTGAACCTCTGATCCTCTCTTCGGACATTTGAGTAAGCTGATATAGGATCCCAAGTCATGAACACATGAAGGGTTTTGCATGTTGAAGAAGTCGAGGACTATCTCAACACCTACATGTGCATAACATGAACAACTCCAAGGTAACTCATATCTCCCTCCTAAAACCCTAAAATTTTCGTTGAGAAAAACCCCTGGTAACTTTGTGATGGGGTCATTAACATTAACAATTCTTAAAACTTTTACTCCTAATTCCTCACATCTCTCCTTGAAACCAGAGTTTCCTACTCTTGGCCCTCCAAATGAAAAAACCGTAACCGGTATGTCCAGGTTCTGGCCGAGCCAATTCAATCCAAGCTCGGCAATATCATAAGCAAGTAGAAGAGCCAGTGAACTACCCATACTATGTCCTGCCAAGGAAATGCTAAGTTTCTCACCTTTGTACCTGTTTAATAGCCTTGATACTTCGGATAGAAGCTGTTCGCGGCAACTTCCTAGTCCAAACTTGTCATCACTTTCGTTAGAAGTGTACAAGCTCAAAAAACCAGACTCTACTTGCACATCTGGGCGTGGATTATTGGGATCTAGCCTAGCTGGGGTCAGCGAGCTCATTAAATTTGCAATCCACTCTGGGTTTGTTACTGTTCCTCGAAATGTAATGACTATGTCCCTCCTTCCAAGTCTCCTAGCTGCATCATCTGAAGATACAGCCACATATCCAATCCACCGCCTGCAAGAAGGTTCGTTTTGGATTGGAACGTTGACATCCGCAGTGGCGTAGATGTACTTGGTGACTTCGTAACCGGAATTTCCCATTCCAACTTCTCTAAACAAGTTCTTCTTTCCGTACTTGCAAGTCAAGTATCTTTTGGAGTTGGGGTTAAGATCAAAGGCCTGATAACAAGCAGTGACAAACTCCCCATATCGAACGATCTCTTGCCGGAGAAAAGGGTGCAAGGGTTCAACAAGACCCTCCCAATTGTTGCAACCTTGAACCTCTCTCCACATATGAGCCAAACTAGAAGAAGTACTTGTAGAGCTAGTTTTGTCTAATTTCGTTGGCATGGTTGGTGTTACAAAAGAAGCAACAAGTGACTGTGATGTAGAAGTAGTGGTTTCAGCACTCTTCTTGGGCAAACAAACCTGCCCAAAAGAATGAGATCGGGGTACCATGCTCCCTGAATATGCAACATGGTTTACACTTGGATTTGGCATCAAAAGTTTTGAAGCCATTATGGGGAGAGAGTGAGAGAGAAAGGGAGAGAGGAAGGGAAGGAAGGATAGAAGCCTTAGCTGGGGAGATTATTCTGGTCATGAAGAGAGCAAGAGAGGTGGGGATTATATAAAGAGAGAGGAAACAGGTAGACAGTCACAGAGGGAAGGAAGTGGAAAAAAGAAATGAAATGACTAAAAAGCATGTTTGGCGAGTATTTGACTGAGAATCATGTTTTCAAAATTCTAAGCTTTTTGGTTTTAATTTATGTGGTCGGTTGTTTTAATTTCACACAGTGATAGTTGTTTTTATGCCATGTTGGGATCGATGGTGTGAAGAGAAGGCTAGAGCGGGAAAATTAAAACCTTCGCATCCCTAATTGGTTGAGAGGTGGACTTCCAAACCTCAGCAAGAAACTTTTGAGAGAGAGAAAATTCGTACTTTTGTACAAATGGAATTTCTCCTCTTTCCAAATAAAAATCTTAATTTGATACGTTTATAGCATATTAATTACCTCTCTCTATACAATGATGAGTAGAAATGAAATTTAACTCCAATTCGATCTGATTTTGATATAATTAGATGGATTTATATATAATTATGATACACATCAATTAACTTATATATTAAATAGATCAAGTACGAATTTATTTTAATTTGATCCAAAATTAATATCAATATTATCAACAATAAATATAGTATTTTAAAACATAAAAAATAAGAAAAAATTATGACACTAGGTTAAGATTAAATGTTTCATACTTTTTTCTCTCTCTCTACATTGACAACTATTCTTTCAAACAACTATATGATAATTTTTTTTTTCAAGTCTCAAATTAATTTTATAAAAAATCCTATAATATGTATGAAAAAGAATAAATTAATGAGTTGTTGCTGGTATTATACTTGTGTTTCTAAGTTATAAAATATTTACTCAATGTGAATTTTTGTTCATTTCATTCTTGTTATTTATAAAATACTAGGATTTTCTTTCATACCAATCAATTTGTACTTGGAGGTATTTTTATTTTTATTTTTTATTTTTTTCATTCTCCTTGCCTACTTTAAATTAATTTTGACTTTAATGTAAATTTTTATTAGAATTATTTAATTTTTATTCTTTTCAATGGTTGAGACATTTGGATTTTCTTTTTTTTAAGTTGACATATTAAATATTATTATTTTTCTTATACATGCAATAGAGGGTTTTTTTTTTTTTTTCTTTTTGATAATCGAAAACTGACAATCCTTCAACCATTTTTGATAGATACTAATTGGTCTTAAAACTAGAAGTTCCAAGCCTTTCAAACTCTTGGAACCGGAGAAGCATACATAAATTATATAGTGGTTACAAAAAGGCATAGGAAGTGAGATTTGAGCCTTGGATCTCTTGTTAGAAGTTTATACATGAAATAGTTGAAACTTGTTTTACATTGAAACATAATTTTTAATGCAACCAACACCTGTTCTTTGAAAAAAGTTGAATGTTATCCTTTTATAGACATCCGAAGTCGAACTCGAATGCTTGATAATTGCAAAATTTAGATTCAAATTTATAAGATCCAATCTGATTTGTTTATTAAATAAATTAAATTTGAGTCTATTATGATCCAATTTGAATCCGATCATTTCGCACCCTAATTGCAAATAAGCTCATGTCATTGTACGGATCAAGATCTATATACATTAATTTCATAAGATTTCATGTTTTGCAAAATGGTATTTAGGGATATCGATGGAGTGGATTATACTTCTTTGTTCCATATTTATTGCAAATAAGCTCATTTTATCCTTTAATTTTTTTTTTTTGGAAATTATAATATATATAATAGTTGATACTTGATATTTGATACACAATAAAAAATAAATTATGAATTTTTCCTTAAATTTGATTTATATTTAAAACTAAATAATCAAAACTTAAACTCAACAATAAATTTGTTTTAAAATATTAATCCAAAAACAATATATGTATATAAACACGGACAACAGTGATAGATTCACTAATGAAATTACAAAAAAAAAAAGAAAAGAAAAATAAACATATGATTTGCAACCAAACAAAAGCAATCACAAATTTGTCCATTAACATATGATTTTTCAATTAACAAAATTATTAAGTATTAATATATATAATCATCGTCATAATTTTCAAATAACTTGTCCATTGGCAATAAGTACTACAGTACATTGATTAACAACATCATCATTTTTAATTTAAATAACTAATTTTTTCAAATTTTTAGTTAATCTCTTTCAAGAAGAAATTTAAGTAATAAATGATACAGAATGTACGTGATGGATTTCAAATGCAGAGTTAGTGTATTAATTGGAGAATTAATGATGGACGTAGAGGATGCGTTAGAGTGAAGAGAGACAGAGGAAAAGAGGGGGGAAAAAATAGAGAGAGAAAGAGGTTGCGGAAGAATAAGAGAAATAGATATGGAGAAAATATATATGTTAGATCGAAATTGAGCCAGAAAGAAGAGAATGCGTTTGAGGGATAGGGTTAGAGAAAATAAGAAGCTGTTGGAGTGAGAGTTAAGGAAAGAGACAATGAGATGAAAGTTGAGTTATACATACATACATACATACATATATATATATATATATATATATATATATATGCTGGACGAACAGGATATTTAGATATATAATAAATGAGAGAATATAAAATAAAATTTTGTTCATAATTTTTTTTAAAAAAAATAGAGGGAACTGAAATTTTAAAATTTTTTGCTATTTGTGACTGAAAATAAATGATCACAAATAAAAAATGGATGAAAAAATCTTAATATTAGTGTTTGATTTGCATGCAACAACATTCGTCGGTCACAAATCAGTGAGAGAAAAAATAATTTTGTTTTGGCGACTGCACCATTTGCAACCGTATACATTTGTTCTATAAACGGATGACAAACAAACAAGAAATTAAACAATAAAATAAAATTATATCTGATTTTCGATGAGCTATTAGCGATTGAAAAAAAGAAGAAGAAGAAGAAGAAAAAGAAGAAAATTTGTGACATCGTTATAGCCGTCCGACCACAAATTTCACGTTTTTTAGTAGTTAAAATGAAGTTCAACTTCAATTTTTATTATTCTGTAGTTGTATATTTATTTTATGTGAGAACTTAATGTGATATATATATTTGTGTGTGTTTTTATTGGATGTGAGATTATTTTAACAATAAATTTTATGGTGGGTGATCCAACAAAAATTTAGAACATGGTTATATCCGATTGCAAATTTCAAGTTTTTTGGTAGTTTAAAATGGAGTTCAACTTAAACATTTTTTATTATTTTGTAATAATGTATTTATTTTATGTGGAAATTAAATGTATTATATTTTTTTCTTCATATTTGGTGAATGTCAAATTATCTTAGCAACAAAACAAATCTTTTGATAGATGATCCATCTTAATTTTTTATATTATTTTGTATTGTTGTATTATTTAATGTATGAGAAAATTTTAATTAATAAAAAAAAATAGAATTTAAACTATATAACGTGGGTATCATATCAAAGAAATCATTTCAATATATATAAACTAAACAATTGGTTTTACGTTTAACATGATTTACTTTTATAAGGCTTTGCAATTTTGATATCTTCATTCCTCACTCCTCACTTCCGTAGACGCCTTAAAATTTTTTATATTATTTTGTATTGTTGTATTATTTAATGTATGAGAAAATTTTAATTAATAAAAAAATAGAATTTAAACTATATAATTTGGAAATCATATCAAAGAAATCATTTCAATATATATATATATAACCTAAACAACTCGGTTTTACATTTAACATGATTTACTTTTACAAGACTTTGCGGCTTTGATATCTTCATTCCTCACTTCGTAAACGCCTTAAAATTTTTTATATTATTTTGTATTGTTGTATTATTTAATGTATGAGAAAATTTTAATTAATAAAAAAATAGAATTTAAACTATATAATTTGGATATCATATCAAAGAAATCATTTCAATATATATATATATATAACCTAAACAACTGGCTTTATATTTAAAATGATTTACTTTTACAAGGTTTTATGGTTTTGATATCTTCATTCCTCACTTACGTGGACGCCTTAAAATTTGGCATTGACACTTGCCCATTACCCTACCCAATAGGGACTTGCCATGTGTCAAGTCTCAAATGAATCATGATGTGATTTACAAGTCATTACCACTAGTTCAGTAATTTAATGGAAAGCCCAAATATTTGAATAATTGGAAGTTGAGTCCCACTTTATTTGTACGCGGCAAGCCTATCACACACACACATATATATATATATATATATTTTTTTTGGTTTTTCAGCCACGAGCTTCTCCTTGTCTGTTATGGAAGACGAAAGAATAACAGAAAAGCATAGATGGTGTTTCACTAAATTACTATATGGACAGGAATATACTCAATCTTTCCTATATTGTTTTGCTGACTTTCAACATTTGGAGCCTCTTCTTTCTTCTTGATTATTTGTGTACTTAATAAATAAAACGTATCTTTTCGTTTTAAATATTTTTATAGGTTTATAGGTAATTAATGATCCAGGTGGGTGGACAAACCCTTTACCACACATACATATAAGTAGATTTGTTCCACCAAATTGATGATTTAAAAAGAGTTTTTGCAAACCATTAATTTGATATATATTGAAATAGTTTTTGCAAAATTAATTGTGGTCCTTTCGAACAATATTTTAAGAATAAATTAATAGATTGCATTGCTTCAATCCAGTGAAATGGTTAGGAAAAAACAAAAAAGTCATTTTGTCAACTTCAAGAGTAGTACGTTGGATTTTTTTTAATTTTTTTTGGAAAACTGATAAACGCAATTTGCTTTCAAGTACTTTATAATGGCTAATGATTTTAAACTGTAGGCATTGCCCGTTAATATTTTTTGAACAATTATTTTATTTGAGCATGATTTTGTGAAGTTGAGATTCAACACGGAAAGCAAATCATGAACCTTTAGGCTTTACACGTTTGGTGGGTATGGGAATCGGAAGCGAGAGCAAAGGTTTTCTTTCTACCCTATACTACTTGGAACTCGAACCCTAGGCCAAACATATGTTGCTTTACTTTTAAAAAGAGTTAGAGAGGAAGGATTTCGTTGACAAATTTTGACTTGGATGTCATCCATTGTTTTATATTTTTCAAAATGGAACGTAACAATTTTTTATAAGTAATACAAAGTTCATCATTATCTCAAAAGCATATTGGATAGAGATGATGCAATTTATTATTTGAAAATATAAAAATTAGAAAAACCACTCACAAGAGTTTTAAAAATTGGAATTATTGATACGGATCATATGTACAAACGAATCTTGAGTTATCATATATTAATTAATTAAAAAGTTTTACGATTAAATTTTGTTGATAAGAGATCTTTCCTTTTGATGACTATCAAATGATATTAATCTCTTCAAACACTATAAAAAAAGCCAAAAAATAGCATGAATTTCACTACAAAAAAAAATCATCAAATAATAACGGATAAGCTTTCATCGTTAAATTATAAACAAATAGCAATAAAATAAGATCTATTGGAATCATTGACGGAATAGTGATGGATTAGTGATAGTTTGTTAGTGATGAAAACCAATCCGTCGCTATATTTGGTGGGAAAATATTTTTGAGGGTTTTAGAGATGATTTAACGACGAATTTGCTCGGGATTATATCGATAGAATTGTTTATCCATTGCTATTTTCAATGTTTCGCAAAATTAACGATGAAAAAGTCCATCGCTAAAGGTGAAAAATTGGATAGGCTTTTTGAAAGTCAAAACCGTCAAATAAGTGACGGATTAGTGACGGACACTTACGTCCGTCTCTATATGTAAAAAATGGATGGTTAACTTTCATTAGTGAGTCGCCTATATTTGACACATTAGCGACAGATTAAAGAGAAGATCGCATTTGTCGCTAGTTTTCAATTCCTAATTAAATCCTTTTCTTCTTCTTTCTCCTCCATTTTCTTCTTCCTTTCCTTCTTCAACTAGTTGTCGATCTCCCCCTTCTAAATTATCACCAAACTCCACTCCTCCACTCTTAATCAATCCATGCCCACTCAAAGATCTTTTCTTTTAGAAAAACGCTATTTTTTCTTCCCTCTTCATGGTGTAATTCCACCCGAATTAGTTCAGTTTTCTCTTCTTTTTTTTTTAAATTAAAGTTAGTAATTTGTAGCAATTGTTAGGTTAATTTTAAGTTTAATTGCTTGATTTATAATTTTATATATTTTAATTGTTATTTTGTTTATTTATTTGTTAAATTATTAATTTTTGTTAATTGTTAGGTTAATTTGTTGATTAATTTATTAATTTGCTAAATTTTGTTAATTTTTATGTAAATTAATTAATTAATTATTATTTAAATTTAATCGAATTAATTTTTAATTAATTAAGTTAATATTATTTATGTTTAGTTAATTAATTAGATTAAAAAGTACGACATCAAACAAATTAGCTACTGTTTACTCAAAACATCGCTAATTCATGGATTTAGCGATGGTTTTTAATACCGTCATTAAAAAAGATTGCAAACAAATAATTTTTTTTTTATAGTGAAATGAGGTTATTTAAAAAAATATTTAAAATAAAGGTATTTAAAAAATTATAAATAAAAAATTAATATAATAATTAGTAACGTTTTAACATACGTGAAAAAGTCAAATATAATATTTTTTTTAATTTGAAAATGTGTTCTCTAATAGATTCTGCCCAGTACCCAGGAAGTAATATAAAGCCAAACTTGTGGCACGATGTTGGGGAATTGTGTGAAATTACTCTTTGGAAGTCTAAGAGTACGTAGTTATGTCTTTGTCAGGCAAAAAATAAGTTCTTCGTCAACCTAAAGAAATCAAAAGGTTAAAGTACTTGAGTCCATACATTCCGTTGCATACCAAGATTTCAAGAGATGAGTTGAACAAGAGAAGTCAGAGACCAAAGAAACAAAATTCGTATCCAATTTTCTGATAACCTATCCTTGAATGAAATTCTTGCATTGGAAATGGTCTCCTTCTCCGTTGCATCTAGCCTTTCTTATTTGCCACTTTTGGTTGAGAAAGCATAAAATTAAGGGCAAAGATCCCTCGGCATTTTCTTGGAAGTTACAAGAGCACGCTTGGCAGCTCGGGTGTGTCCATCCATAGTAATCTAAAATGCCAATTTCGGTTAGTTATGAGTCCCAGATTTTCCTGAACTTCAACATCATGACCCCCCCCTCTTTTTAATATCATTTAAATTTCAAAGTTCGGAAAACATTGAGGATGGCCGCCGTAATGGTCCCATAAGATCGCTCTTGGTGGTATAATTTGAACGGGAAAGTTCGAATATACAGTAAGACGCCTACGGAGATTTCAGCATTCTGGTCCTCTCTTTTCGTTGCTAATTTTTTTTTCAATCAACCTTTTTCCTCGGTGTCGAATTCAATGAAACACCATTCTCGTTCCATACTTGTTCATACATTATTATTTTTCTACAGTTTCATTTTTTTCTCTTGTCATATGGAGATCACTACAAGAAAATCAAAAAAATAAAGATGAAATTTTCCGTTGCATAATAATCAAAATCCGTTGCTATGAATACAACATTAGTTGCTATTTACGTACCAATGAAAAAAAAATTCGTCATAGATCAACGACGATCTACCCGTTGCTAATGTGTAGAATTTTCATAACTAAATTGGAACAAATAGTCATCTTCTAGGTTTGGTATTTGTCTTAAAATCATTGTTATTTCCCTTATTTACGTCGTTAAAATTGCCATCATTAAATCTTACTCGCTAAAATTTCTCATATTCGTCACTATATCTCGTCACTATTGGTAAATTTTTGTCGCTAATATGTTGCTAAACAAAGAATTTTTTTATATAAATTAATAACAATTTAATGTTAATGGTAATAGCAAACAACTAAAAATAGCACCTTATTAAAACTCAATATATTATTTAATTGCACAAAAGGATCAAGAGTCCGTTGCTGATTTTCGATTGATAATAGACCCTAATCTAATGAATTAGTATCGGACTTTCAATGAGGGATTTTACCATCACATATAGTACCAAATATAGGTCCCTCACTCGAAAATTCAATACTAATTCATCGGTGTTTCGTAGTCGAGGTCCACACCTCGATAACGGTCATAATTCGTTTATTGATCTATCATGGATTTTTGTCGACATTTCTTGGTTTTCTTGTAGTGGATGGAATTTATGAATTATCTTTATGAAGGATTTTTGTGAGAGGAAGAGGAACAACTCTTCACATATCTAATAATTTCTCTTGTTTTCATTTTTCACTTATATTTAATTATGTTATCCTCTCTAACAATCTCATCTTTTCCATTTGTTGCCGCACGACTAGTGAGTCGACTAGAAATCAAAACAGTTAGAAAACAAGGATCAATCGAAAACCATTTTTGATTTTTGATTTGCAAAAATCGGTTGAAGGAAACAGATGAATGTTCATTCACTCGTTTCTATCGTAAAAGTGCAAAATAGTCCTTTCACTTTCTTGACTTTTTTAATTGTATCCTCAATTTCCTTTTAATTATATCTTTAATTTCGTTTGGAATTTTGTTCAATTTGGCCCTCGTTACCTTCCAATTTTGAATTGATTTAATACAATTATGCCCCCTTGATTAGATTTATTCATCCTTTTTTTTCCATTTATGTATTTTTATTATTTTTTATGTTTTATTTTATTTTTTCTTTGATTTTCTATTTTCTATTTTTTTCTTTTTTAATAATGATTACTAAAATAAAATGTATGAAAATAAAATAGAATAGCTAAAAATAAATAAAGGTTGAAATGAAGTAATAAAGGACAAACTAAAATAACAACTAAAAAAAATAAGAATTAACTAAAATAAACAATTAAATTAAGAGAAAAAAGTGTAAACCAAAATTTGGGTTATGACGAGTTGTCCTCTTTTTACAATACTCACGGTGTGAATCCTAATTGAAGTGTGAAATTTAGAGTGGATTTGTGTAGTGAGTTTGTAAAGACTAAAATAAAAACGAAATTATTGATTAAAGGTTTTATCTAAAGTGGACAATTTGGTTTGTGAAATTAAAATGTAATGCGACAGACTTTGTTATCAAAAGTAGTACGCACTTAAAAAGTAAAATACAATGTTTTGGTTGTCAAGGATGACTTATCCTAAAATTTAAAATGCGAGTGGACTTGTTATCAAGGGTAGCCTACCCTAAAAATTAACATGCAATGCGATGACCTTATTGTAAATGGTAACCTATTTTAAAAATTAAACCTACAATACGATGGCCTTATTGTCAAGGATAGCTTATCCCGAAAATTAAACGAGTAATAGAATGGCCTTAGTGTCAAGAACAACCTACTCGAAAATTAAACATTGGTTGTTCAAATTTGTATTTGCGCGATGGTCTATCGTGGGGTAACCTTATCCGAGGTGAATTTATGGAATGTATTGCTTTAACATTTCTTTGGTATTTCCTTATTCAAGGTTTATTGTAGATTTCATCATTTCCTTAGTATAGCTATGTACTCGAAACAAGATTTGGCATGATGGTTAGTTGAAGTACACTGTAAGAAATATACGCCGCCTCACTCAACTCCCTCTTCGACATTTTTCTTCTAGTTGTTAAGGCTTCGACGTTGGACGATTATCTATGATCTAACGAGCTTGACTTTGTCCCTTTGGACTATGTTTATCATTTTTGTAAACTTGGGCTTATTTATTTTTTAAACGATTATTGAGGTAACTCGGCTATTCTATTACATCGAAGGCGAGTGCTCGTTCCTCATTATGATCAACTACTAATCGACTATTTATACTTGATTTGTGTTCTTTTTGGAGACTTTCTTTATGACTTGAGGTCCTAAATGGATCTTGAAATGTTTGATTATTTTTCATTTCATGAATTCTTCTTTCATAAGAAAAGCTAGCTAGATTTTAGTCGGAGATTTTGGATCCAAGGCTTGAATGAAAGCTCACAAACACCTCGTGGACTAAGCTGTGCAAATGTTACAATATGGTCAATTTTGGGTTTTTTTTTTTTAATATTTATGCATTAATGTTGCATAGCTTGTGGCCAATTTACGGGTTTGATGACAAAGAATATTTTTCCCCCATGTATTATCCTTTGGCACCAATCATGATTTTGTATAGCTTGTGTTTCGATTTTAATTACTTGTTTTCAATAAAATTCTTTTATAGGTGCTTGAAAGTCAAATGCTCATCTGGTTGGTAATTCGTCTTACGTTAGAAAAGACTTTTATTGATACATAATACAAATTGTGGCATGGTTTTCTTGAAAAATGAGTAAAGCGAGGCTCAAATAGTGTTTCGAGTTTCTTGACATAGAACCACTTTTAAAAATAATTTTTTTAGATTGGATTAGAGACATGTCCGATGATGATATTTCTCGGTCTAACATGTTCCTTCTTCTTTCATTTGGGAACAATATTTTTGAAGTGAGTCGCTCCTTTTGGCAAGGTAGATGGAGTCATGTAGTAGATTTTTTTAAGGTACTTTATGGATGATTTTTTTTTTGGCAAGGTTTGGCTCGACTACAATTTCTCCTTGTGGATTTGTTTTCTTAGAAAAAATAAGTTATCTTGTGACATGTCTCTACAATCCAATCTTGAACATTGTTTTTTTTGTTTTTTACTCTCGGTGTGAGAGGTGATCATAGTTTGAGTTTCATGAAAGAAATAGAAAGCTTAAAGTTAGATTCTAAATGACAGATTTGAATTGAGTGAGATAAAATTTTAGAGGTGATCATAGTTTGAGTTTCATTCTATCAACAAAATACATATCTTGACAAGTTTTGTTTTCCCGAGATCCTTATTAGAATAATGTTCGGATAAAGCTTGCAAATCTTGACACTCGCTATGCAATCATCATGAAAGGTACCGTAGGAGCAATTTAGGACATGGATAAGTGAATTAGACCTTGGTTTTTTTTTTTTTTTTTTTTATGGATCACATATAACATTTGCATGGAAAATCCTAAGAACTAGCGAGAACTATTCGTTCCTTTTTATTAGGCTTGTCATTTTATTTGTCTAGTATTTTTGGCTAAATAAAATGTTGAGTGCTTCCGCCTTGGCTAAAATCTTGGTTACTTTGCCTAGTTGGGAGTAACTTCCCTCATATGTGATACTTGTCGGTCTAATTTGAAAGCCATATGGGACTCGTTCTTTTCGAGTTTATTGGAAATTTGATTTGATTTTTTTTTTAGGTAAATTGAGCCTACTCTTTTTTTTTCTTTTTTTTTTAAGTAGAGCACTATTATAACATCTTGTATGCCTTGTATATTAATTTATAAATAATATTAATTAAGATCAAAAGATGATGAGAGAAATGATGAGTGTTTATGGAGTCGATAATAGAGATGTAAGAAAAGAATACAATGCACATGTTTGGCTCGAATTTCATCTTTTATTTCATTAGAAAGAATAAAACACCTCTCAAGCATAGTATTTTTTTACTGTATCTAAGTTTACAAATTTAGCTATACTCTCCCCAACCATACCGGCCAAAAGAATTGTTCATCCTAAGAATAAATTTTTAACTACATAAGGGCCTTGATAATTAGGTGGCCACCTACCTCTATCTTCTCCGGCTATAGGTAGAATTTTTCTAAGTACCAAATCTCCATCTCGGAACTCTTTTAGTTGGACTTTTTTGTTATAAGCATTTGCCATTCTTTTCTAATGTATTTATATGTTGTAAATGGTCATAAACCTATTTTCGTGGATCATGTTCAATTGTTTATATCCGATTCTAGCCTATTCTACTTCTTCCAACTATGTTTCCATAAGCACTCGAAGAGAAGGAATCTCTACCTCCAAAGGCACCATCATCTCCACCTTATAAATCAAAGAATGTGGTGTATCTAAATCAAAGAATATGGTGTATCTCTCATGGATGCTCTTACGAGTTGTATGGTATACATGTAGAGCATATAAAAGCAGTTCATTTCAATATCCGTATGTGACCATCATTTTTTATACAAAATTTTTTATGTTCTTATTTTTCGCTTCGATCGTCCTATTCATCTTGGGTCTATATGGTGTCAAGTTTAGATGCTTAATCTTCCATCACTTGTATAATTCTGTGATCATTTTTCCATTAAAGTTTTGAGCATTATCAATGAATATTATTTTCAGCAAACCATATTGACAAACCAAGTTCTTTTCTATGAACCACTAAACAACTTTCCGAGTAACATGGACATAAGAAACAACTTTAATCCATTTGGTGAAGAGGTTGATTGCCATTAAGATGAACCGATGACCATTGCTTACTTTTGAATTGACAGGACCGATGACATCTAAACCTCACATGCTGAATGATAAAAGAGATACCATATTATACATTAGAGCTAAAGGAATGTTGATCTTGTCCCTATAAACCTAGGATTTATGACATTTATAAACATATTCTATACGAGTCCCTTTTCATGGTCATCTAGAAGTATCCACTTC
Organism: Dovyalis caffra; assembly: GCA_963924115.1. NCBI lineage: Eukaryota > Viridiplantae > Streptophyta > Magnoliopsida > Malpighiales > Salicaceae > Dovyalis > Dovyalis caffra. The sequence goes on from CAWUPB010001173.1 coordinate 25,250,311, forward strand.
GTTATATCTAGCGAGTCATAGTGTGACCATTTACTTATATTATCCGGATTCCCTCATGGACCTCTTTGATTCTTTCTTTGCCTCTCGTTTCATTCAAACATCCGAGTAATGTCCTATCAAAACTTCGTTGGTAAAAAATCTTACCATCTAGATAAAAATCCATGACCAACCTTCTCAAGGTTTTCTAGTCTATCTTAGAAACACTTGAGGGACATTCTTGGTTTTTTTTATAAACATTTTGATTCATGCTACCATGACTTACTTTTCTCTTTTATAGCATAATAATAAGCTAGTGAATTTATCACTTCAATACAAATGGGTTGTATCCTAACTCTAGGATGTAGTTAAGTCATTAAAGCTAAAGTTTTCAACGCATTGGAAAACTGGTTTTTATCCCTTCTTAGATGAGCCAAATTTGATTTCATTAAAATTTTCAACTAGTTTGATAAGATAACTCGATAAGATTTTAGCTTCTCACCCATGGTCTTCCATTCTATATTAACTTGACAAATTATCAGCAATAAATCACTATACACTTTAAATTTTGTGATCCCTCTATCTCCGACTACCTCTAAGCCATGTATGCATACCTCATACTCAACTATATTGTTTGTATAGTTAAACTAGAGCCGGATGGCTATTAGGTATTGTTTACCATTTGGAGAGATTAAAACCGCCCATATACCTTTGACTAATACATTCACTACACCATCAAATTCCATAGTCCATTTTTCATCATTGAACTTAACTATAATTTTAGTTGTCATGATATCCTCATCAAGAAAATCAAAATTTAACAATTCATATTCATCGATGGTGTTGTTTGCGAAGTGGTCCGTAATTACACTCTTTTTTTTTATCAATTTTCTAGTCATGTAGATGATGTCATACTCAGCCAATAATAGTTGCCATCTTGCAATCATGTTTGATAGATACAGACTTTTCAAAAAAAAAAAAAAACCGGAATGGATCTATTTGCAAAATCATCTATGTTAAGTAGTACAACATATACTACCTAAGTCATCGGACACTCCACACTAAATTGTAACACATCTTTTTAAGCGTATTGTAAGTACATTGAGACTTATAATCTATGAATTTCTTACTCAAATAGTAGATTGCTTGCTCATTTCTTTTATTATCATCATATTGACTTAGAACATAGCTCATAGTCGACTTGGTGACCATCGGATATAAGATCAATGGATGACCGGACAAAGGTGGCATAAGAAGAGGAGGATTTTATAGATATTGCTTAATCTTATCAAAATTTCACTAACATACATCATCCTAGATTCTTAGATTTCTTTTTCTCAAAAGTCAAAAGATAGGTTTGCGGGTCATTATAAGTTTGGAGATAAATTGGGCTATGTAGTTCGGCCTAGCCTAGGAAACCTCGGATCTCCTTTTCACTACTGGGTACTAGCATTGCCTAGATGGATTTAACCTTATCAAGATCTACTTCTATTCATCTATTACTCATAACAAAACCCTAATAGTTTTTCCGACTTGACTCCAATTGTACACTTGATGGGATTTAGCTTCAATCGATACTTCCTTAACTCGTTCGAACAAATTCCTTAGAGTTTAAACATGATCTTCTTCGGGTGTTATTTTAGAAATCATATCATCCATATGCACCTTGATTTCTTTATGCATCATGTCATGAAAGAGAGTAACCATGGCATGTTAATAAATTATCCTAGTATTTTTCAAACCAAATTGCATGACTTTATATCAAAAGGTTTTCCATGGTGTGATGAATGTGGCCTTCTCTATATCCTTCTTAGCCACCTTCATGTGATTGTAACCTAAGAACCCATCCATGAAAGAATAAGTCAAATTCTTTATAGTATTATCTACTAGTATGTCAATATGTGGTAAAGGAAAATCATCGTTAGGATCGACCTTGTTTAAATTTTAAAAATCAATGCACATTCGATCTTTGCGTTCTTCTTTTTACTATCACGATATTTGACATCCAAGTTGAGTATTTGATCACCTTTAAAAATCCTAACTCAAATTTCTTGATAACTTCTTCTTTGCTTTGATGAGACCATCTAATCTCATTCTTTTTAGTTTCTACTTTATCGATCTATAACTAGGTAATAATGGGACTTTGTGCACTACTATGTCAATATCTAGATAAAAAATGTCTTCATATAACCATACAAACACATCCGCATATTCATATAATAGGGCAACCAATCCTCGTCTTTTTCTCACTCGATTATCATGGTCCTAATTTATAATTCTTTTCTATTTTTTTCTATCCTTATGTTTATGTTTTCTAGCTTCTCCCGGTGTGGTTTTATAGAACACTCGGACAATGCTACTAACTTGGCAAATTCACCTACCTCTTCTTTCTCAAACTTTTTTTCATCTCGTTGTAATCAAAGTTTGATCATATTTAAGCCAAACATGGTCAATGTAATTATTTTAAAAATTTAGAAGATGTTCATTTTCTATATCCATGAAAGTAGAAAAATATGAAAATCAAAAGAATGGCAAAGAATGGATACAAGGTTTAAATGAAAATTCATGATCTTGTATTAATATTATATATAAATTCTTAACATAAGTTCTTTTTAGTATATTGAGCTAGATTACTAAAAGATTAAGTTACTAAAGTAGTAAATTATTTAAGATTAGAGACTAGTTAAGTTTTATGCCCATTCCAATTATTGAGTCCCTCACTCGATACGTACTATTTGACCAACTAGTTGATTGGTAGCATCTTTCCTAGGGCGTTGATAGTTAATTATGGTGGGATATAGCATGAAGAATAACCACAATTGACTTAAGATAAATGTCTTTTTTTTCTCTCCCTCGACTTTAATGTGGTTGACGGATAAACCAACCATTTCTACCTCCAAGTTCATCATCTCCTTATTTAGGTTGATGACATAATCGAGTAGGGAAAAGTAGTCTAAATATAAGGAATAAGGATCCTCTTCTCATTAATCTCTCGACCTTCGATTCTATCTAATCTCTTTTCTTTCTTCTATTTAATAGCTCTCAAGTAATCATTTTTATTGGGTTTAAATCCCTACTCAACATGTTGATCAGCATTGGATCCTCTTAGGGCATTCATTACTTCTAACATTCTATTACCGAGACCATAGTTCAAAGAAAATCCATATTTCATCAAATATTTTACTCGTCATCTTTACAACACCAAACACTTTTGGCTTTCTTAATAAGGTATTTTCAAGCACTAATTTTGCATTCATAATTTCAAAAACATATAGATTTCCATCCCAACTTTCTTCGGTTTTAATGTAGGGCATATACACATTTTTGAACAAGAATACTACCTCTTCTGCTATGAAGTGACTAGCTTATCATTAGCTATATATTTTCGCTTTTGATGTAATGAGAATACCACAGCTCTAGCTAAATGGATACATGGTCCGTCTAGGAGCATACTATAAGACAATTACATATCAATGACTTGCAAAGTGACTTAAAATTAATTTGATCCAATGTTCAAAATGATATCAATATCTCTTATTACCTGCCTTGAAGAATAATTATATGCTCTTGCCTTCATATTGCTAGGATGCATATGAGAAGTATCTATGGGTAATTGATCTAGGATAAGTTTGGGCAAGGGTAGACCCATTATCAATCAACATTTTAGCAATTATATGGTCTTTATATTTGATCGTGATGCATAACAATTTGTTATGAATGGTATCTTCGGGACCTAATTCGTCCTTAGAAAATGAAAAGTAGTTGCGAGCTTGAATCCTCTCTACCAAATATTTCATAGCATTTGAAGTGACATACTTTCTACAATATCTTTCAGTATGGTTCATAGCTAATGATCAATGATAATAGGGAGATTTTATTAGGTATTTTCTTTAGCCGATCTACCACACTATAATCATTATTCTCCATTACTTTTAAGCAATTTGATGGCTTCATCGTCATCCATCGACTTGTTCATCTCCCTAACTTTGGTGAGATTTACTACCTTCTTACCTTCTCTTTTCTTAACTCTTCTAGAGTAAAACAAATCTCATTTCAAGTAAGGTCAGCAACACCAACATTAAATTACATGTTCATCACTTGGATAAGCATGGCTTACGGTATTGTAAGGTAGGGATAAATAATTGTTTTGCGTTGACGGAATCATTCTAGGGGATTTATTACTTGTAAGTATTTACATACCTCGGTATGGTTCCTTTTTAATGATGAGACCATTTTAAACTTTTTCCACCCGTGAAGTCCCTAATACCAACATGGTTTTCACCTCTTCGTGAAAGTCCTTATAATTATTGATATCATGCCCATACGTCTAATGATATTTATAACATTGACTCTTATCACTTTTACCTTGATCACTAACTCGGCTTTTTTAGGCAACCATTTTTTACTAGCATCAAGTAAAGATTATCCATAGACACTTTCATATTCCTCTTCTCTCTATCGAACTCCATCTCTTCGAATGATGCTTACATCACCTCCTTTAGAATCATGATTCAAAAGTGGATTAGTATTGACTTCTATGGTACTCGGATGATCAAACTTTAACCATCCATATTTAATGAGAATTTGTACTTTTCTTTTGAAAGCCAAATAATTCTCAATAGAATGCCACATGACACCAATATGGTATTCACATTGTTCATCGTTCTTATACCATGGTAGGAATTAAGGTGCATGAGTTCTGCTAAAATAGGGCCATTTGCTCTATACGAGTGTATAAGAAACTTTTCATCATACACCACTTTAGCCATTTTTCTCCAATACACCCTCGAGTGGGGTATAGGACACCGATTTCTAATATACTTAGCAAATTTTGGTACCTTAAATTTTTTAAAATTGCCATATAAGGTATTAGGCCTTTTTAAATAGTTATCAACTTGTCCATATTTAGGCCCCCACTACCTTATATTTATAAGTTTCCTTCCCAATATGGTTTATAGTGGGCACATGTGGCATATGTGAAACTCACGGATCCATTGGATAAATGAATGCCCTAGAAGGATAAGAGGTCTTAACATGGAATGTTGTTGCCCCTAGTTAGCGATTGACATGATGGATGAACCGGGCTATAAGCTAGGCAACAATAGAGTATACGATGAGTTATGTTGGGCTTATCTCCGATTCGAACTACTTCTCTCACTAAGAGCTTTTTCTAACAAGCTTGTTAGTTGAGCAACATCTTCTTTTATGGATTCAAGCTCTTATTAGTAAGCCTATTCCAATCATGCTCTTTCTTTGTTTTACATATAACAAGTGTTTTACATTTGGCAAGTCCCGAGTTGAGTGTGGTGGATATGCGAGAGGGAGTTGAGTTTTAGCAAAGTGGCTTATATTTTAGTTTCGAAAAATTGGATGAAAACAAAGATATAAACAATGAATATAATATATACATTTATGATTTGAATTAGGTTAGATACCATTCTTTGTTTGTTACACATCAAATCATGATAGAGTTCATGCCAAGGATGAGTCAAATCAAACTTAGCACTAGTCGAGGGTAAAACTCTATAGATACTTAGGCAATTTGAGAGACATATTTGCTCTCTATTGGTCATAATTTGACCATTTGCAAGTCCTATGATATATTAAAGAGATCGAAGCCATGGTAGACGATACTAAAGAAGCTTGAAATTTAGACTTCTAGCATGTTCTAAATATGACCTAGAGTAATTTTTCATTAAAGGAACAAAAGGCACAATTTTATGTCCTATTACATTATTTTAAAAAGAAAAGAGTATTTCTATTATAATTTTAGAGAAATTAAAATCCATACTTCTAGCACATTCTAACCGTGACCTAGAGTCATTTTTTAGAAAGGAAAAACTATAAGCATGGAAAGCCCTATTGCATATGAGATTTTAATCTACATCCCACCGCAACCTTAAGCCTTCATAAGAAGCTAAGCCGGTTATGAGTTTCCTAAGTCTTTAATAGAAAAGTTGAACTTTCTTATGGGCGAACGTATGTCGTCGGCTAAAGGCTCAATAGTAGGTTGCATTTGTCATGTTTTTTGGCATTCTAAGCCTGCAAGTGGTATTCCATGGTTCGAGACCTCCATTCAATCACCTCTCTCCTTCAAGTATCCCTTTCCTTTGACATTGTCTATATAGCCGAGTCGTGCTTTTCTTTGGACCTAGCCAATCTTTCTTGGTTAACCTTGTATTTCCTCTTTAATTTGTCTACATGACTATTCAAATGGAATATTATATCAACTTGATTTGTAATCTGTTCTTGAGTAGCATATTTGAATTCTTCAAGGCTAGTCTTTTAAGTCATGTGTTCATCAATCTCTACTTTAAGCCTCGTCTTTTCATCATTAAGATTGGCCAACTCATCCATTAGGGAAGTTATAAAGTTAGTTGCACTCTCATATTTTATGTTTAGTGACCGATGATGGAGTGTTGCTCGTTAATAAATTTTTATATTTATTTTCTCCTCACTAAACCCAATTAAAAAACTACGACTAGTGGCAAGTCGAGGTCAATCCCATAAAGAGATGGTCTAAATAATGTCCTTACTCTTTTGATTATTTTAAAGTACGAGTAAAGAAAAAGAGGTTTTGGTTTGTTGAGAGTAATAAAGTTAAACATAATTAAATAGAAAGATGACAATAATAATGAAAGTCTTGGTTGAAGGTAGGTCTCTACTTTTGGTTCACTTGTTGATCATCGATTCATTCATTAATTCATTCTTATTATGGATATCCGCCATAATATAACAACATGTATGTTATCCCCAATCTTTCCTTAGTGATTTATTAACCAAATAGATGTTATTTAATTAATCCTTAGCTATTGAACAACCTAGTAGACCTCTAACTAGATTTAATCCAAAAGCGAAATTAAATGATAGAAAGATAGGTAGAGCTAAACAACTCTTTTAGATGCTATAATAATTTAATCTAGTTTTGTTTGTTTAAAGGATTAAACAAAAACCCATTTACAATCATTACCTCCTAGTCCCTATTGGAAGAAGGTTTAGACAACCAATTATGGACTTGAATACTTAGCTAGAAATAGATTATAATGATTAACTAATTAACATGCACTATAATCAATCAATCAATCATATTAAAATAATATAGAAAAACATAAAATACTTAAAGGAATAGGATTAGAGATAAAACTCGTTTAGATATCATAACAAGTTACACCAAAATCTTCAACTTTGCCTTCAACCAAGAAAGATTCTTAGTGATGCATGGTTTTCTTACAAGAGCAAATTTCTATCTATAGTGGTTATAAGAATGGGGGATCCCTATAATGAACCTTAACTTCTCTATTTATAGCCAAAAGTATGGTTACTTCACACACATGGTAGTCCCTCGAGATCATATGGTTTGCTTTGTTGAGGAACACGACTTGCTTTTTGTTTCATATGGATTGGAGCCTTAAAGAACCGGTGGCACATGACTTGCTAAACTTAGGCACACGACCATGCCTAATTTTCTCTTCATCTCGTGTCTTTTGGTTTTTGCTAATATTTTGTTTCTTTCTCCTTAGAGGACATCTCAACCTTGACACACACGAGCGTGTCACTTTTCATACTAAAGCCATATGGATTGTTATTACTCATATGTCTTTTTTACTAAGCATCCACATGATTTTCTTTTTTATTTTACATGGCTAGTAGCTTTTTCCTCTTGTAGGTCATATGGCCGTGTGACTTCTTTACTTCTTTAGTGGCTTTTGTTCTCATGCATTTTGCCTTGGGTTTATTCACTCGATTTGCCATTTTTCTTATAAAAATCTAAAATCGTTAACTTGTTCTTATTTACCTTAATATAATGCAATAAGCATTAGTAAGTTTAAAGTAAAACGACATAAAAATTATGTGAATTATATACCTATCAAATACTCTCACACTTAAACTTTGTTAGTCCTCCAACAAAACAAACAAAACAAAAACCTAACTCGTTTTCGTAGAAATCACGATTATATTTAGCATATGCAATAAGCTTTTAAACCCCTAAGTTATCCTTAATGGATGAATTGAGTCTCATGAGAGTTTTTAGAAGATATACCTATAAAATCTAAAATGAATATCATCCTTAGAACATTGATTCTTAATTCAAAATTCAACAAAATCAGATAATCAAATAAATCATGTTTAAAGATATTATTCTCATGTCTATGTATATTTCTAAATTGATTTATGTATCTTTGTAACCAATCATAATTTAAACATACGATACTTATTTTTCCCTTACCCCTTTCCACTACTATAAATAAAAGTAGTAAATTAAGATTTCTTTTTCTTAAAACCTTTTCTTATTTTATTATTTCGATACTTATTTATGTATCTTTATAAACAATCATAATTTGAGCATGCAATACTTATTTTGCCCTTACTCTTTTCCACTATTACAAACAAAAGTAGTAAATTAAGATTTCTTTTTTTGAAAACCTTTTCTTATTTTATCATTTTAATCCTTTTTCAAGGCCTTTAGCAATTCTTTCCTAAGTGATCACTTTTTTATGCGACTACTAACATTTATGGAGAAAGTAACCGGTTACTCGGCAAGTTATACACTTAGAGTGCTTTGCATGCTCATAATTCAAGTTGTCGTTTGACATAAAAGTAAACATTTATAATTAGTACTCAAAGTTACTATGCAACTTGAAACATTAGAGTAGATTTACATTTAATAAGGCTAACTTTCCATTTGGAGTGTTTTCTTTTGCTTTTATTTTTAAATTCTCACAATAGCTAAAAAAAAATCTTGTTTACTTAAACCTTGCTGAGGCCTAGTTTCAAAAGGTAATTTCATAATAAGCTTTACATCATAAATCATGCTTAATCAAAAAGACAAATAAATCTTTCTAATATGCATGCACTTCCACAACAACAATATTCTAAATAGTCTCAAATTTCTTATAAGATTTTATTAAATTTCTTTATCAATTAATAATTAATAAGGGTAACATACTAGACCACACCATTCATTTCATCATTTTTTTATGGATAAACAATCTAAAAATTCAAACATAAAGCATATAAACAATCATAAATAAATTAATCAAACCTAAATCCTACCCCTTACTTAAACTTTACATCATCCTTAATGTAAACATAAAGTTGATCTTTGACAAATGAAATGTAAAGAGTTAGGGTTAAAGAGCAAATATAAATGGTGACACTCAAAAGAGAGTTGGTGGAAGTGGAAAAAAATGCATGATGAAGGCATTTAAGAGGTTGTTTAGATGGTGGTCGACCATTTAAAACCCGAACTTCGCATGGTTGTCCATATTTTGGATTTGCTAGCTTAAATAGTTAAACTAACTATTACATGTGAGTTACAAATCATCCACCATAGAAGCAAGCTCGCTTCAACGTGTATGATTTAGCACTCGAGGTATTCCTAGTGAACATTTTTAGTCGCTCCTAGTGTCTCAACATCCTCATTCTCATTACCCTCACTATTGGATGATTGTTCCTCCTCTTATTGTCGAGGCCTTTTTATCTAATGAACTTGGTACTTTCATCTATTTTTCTCCAATAACTCAATCTTTTCTAACTTTTCTAAGCTCAAATGGGTTGTTCCCTTTCTTGGTGTCAATGATGTGTTTTTTCGGTTGAACAACTTTAATTTTTTAACAATATAGGTGATAAACTCATGGATTATAATATCGGATTCACTTGACTTTTAAATTGGTAAGAAGCATTTACGAAGGTGGTAAGCCAAATCAACCTTCATCTTTTTAGAGATGAAATACAAAATTCCAAGCTCTACCTTGTTTAGCACTCCATTGCTATTTTTCCACCCATATAATGTCCATGTCAAAAATCGATGGATGAACCAAAAGGTAAGACCGACCATTATGGAGGATTTTGAGCAAAAAGGATCGTAGACCTCATCCTTCAATCTTGTTACTACCTACCAAAATGGCTTCTCAAAGCCAACAAGGGGCCTCGCTCCTTCCTATGGCCAACCAAAAACCTAAGCAATATCGGTTTGTTCATGGATATACCCAAGATTGGCTTCTCAAAATTTAACAAATTCATCCTTAGGAGTTAAATCCATTTTAAAGGAACTAAAAAATTCTAGGTTTAGTTACTTATACGAGGGTGCATCCATGTCTAACGAGTGTAGCCCACCCTATACCATCCAACATTTCTCTAAACTTCTCCAATAACCCTATCATGTCTAAGACATTCCAATTGATATAACTATTAACTATCACCTTTCTATTCATCATCATTTCATAACGAGATTTTTGTTTTTCGTTCTTAAATTTGATAGTTGGGTAAATAGGCATGTTATTGGCATAGGATAAATCTCTTATACGTTGTGCTCTCATCTTCCTATTGCTCTTCCATCCTTGGATCATTTTCTCGCTTTATCTTATCTCTTGATTAAGACATGACTACTCTATAGGTGTAAGAAAAGAATGGGGAATATGATGGTTCTTTGGTAAGCAAGAGTAATAGGAGGATAATGTGCCTAATGAGGTAGAGGATTGGAGAAGTTGGTGTTTTTTAGTTTATGTGGCTAGGTGTTTGATTAGAAAATGGTTGAGAGATTTGAAGAGAAAGAGGATGGAGGCTGGTGTGGCTGAGGAGAAAATTTTAGGAAGATGAAATGGCATGATTTAAGGTTTTAGGGTATTTATATATATGGAAAAAAGGAAGGAAAGAGTGTCCTTAGGCAAAAAGAGAAGTCACATACCCGTGCTTCTTTTGGTGAGCAAACCATGTCTCTATCCTTCTGTTTGTGCCTTTTTTCTTTCTTTCTCTTCATATAATGGCTTCTAATCCATACAACCATAAGGCTTTTCTCTTATAAACCATGTGAATACCCACTACTTGTGTCTTTATATTGCCTTAGAAGTTAAAGTGGTAAGTAAAAGCCATATAGATGTACTTAAAATTGGTGCATAACTCGTGTCATATGCTACTGCTTATGCATCATTTTTTCCATCTTAGAAGTGTAACATAGCTTGCTTTTTTGAAGGTTAGCTTGTGCCTCTTGTTATTGCCCGTGCTCAATTTTATCTTCTTTTGAACTTTTCAACTATAATTTGGACATATGAGCATACCTTTTAACATGCACACATCATGTCTCATGCCACTCGCTCATGTGGCTTTTTTTTCTTCTCTTTCTTTCAAAACCAAAGAACATATGTTCCAAAAACACTCTCCAAACAAGTCAAGCATAAAGGAGATCCGAAAACAAAACATGAATTACAATAATAAAAAATAAGAACTTAAAATAAATTCATTGGTTTGCCTTCCAATAACCACTTTTGTTTAACTTCGTTAGCTTGACATTACCTTTCTCATCAATTGGGATCTTTTATCTTATGGTGTTGGGAAAAAATAATCCCTTGAACTTGAAAATAACTAGTATTCATAGTAAAAGTGGAATAGATATCGTCAAACCATTTCATAGCTTTAAAAATGTTAAAGCAAATCACCTCACAATCGAATTCCATTATGAGGATACCATTGTAGACATTTATGTTTGCTCGTGCTTGTCTTGAGGAATGGTCTTTCTAACAAGAAGGGTGTGTGATTTTAGGAAGATTCATCTCTCATCTTCGGAATGTAGAAATCAACCAAAAACACAAACTCCTTTAATAATGGATCTAAATTTCGGGAGGCATGTTGTTGATAACAATTGGGTTGGTAACCTCATTGCCTTTGCTCGATAAAAGTTTTACCCTCATTGTCAATTACCTTTATAACTTAAATTTATGTGATTGTAGGTGTTGAAGAATGAGTCATATGACCTTGATTGACCACTAAAATTTCTAGCCATATGAACTCACTCAATCTACCCCTCTTGGAGTGTTGGGCATGCATCGGTGGCATGGTTTGAAAAAAATAGATCCCACAAGTATTTAAAGCTTGTAGATTTTCCAATGCCATTTATCTTACTACTGCAGTTAGCTTAGACATTTGTTGCTCTAGGCTGGATATGTTAACCTTATTGACTCTTTTTGATGCATGATCCACCCTTGTATCAAATTGCCGAGAATTTACTACAATATTAGAAATAAAAGCTCTTGTAGCATCAAGGTCTTATCTACTAATGCTCCTCCACTAGCAACATCAATCATGCTCCTCTTCATAGTTTACAAACCCTCATAAAAATATATAATCAACAATTGATTAGAGATTTGATGGTGTGGATATTTGGCACATAACTTCTTTAATCGCTCCTAGTACTCATATAATTTTTTTCCATTAAACTGTTGGATACCACAAATCTTCTTTTTTATATTAATAGATCTTGATGTAAGAAAATATATTAACCAAAAGACTTGTTTCATCCTATTCCAAGAGTTAATTGATTTTGTAGAAATATCATATAACCAACTATTTGTATCTAAATATAGTAAAAATTGGAATGCACATAATTTAATCTATTCTTCTAATACTCTTTATGGTCTTATTGTTGAGCATACCACATGGAATTCCTTTAAGTGTTTGTGTGGGTCTTCTCTAGTAAGACCAAAGAATTTAGGTAGTAAATGTTTCAATCTCGACTTTAACTTAAAAGTCACATCCAGATTTAGAGACTCTATAAACAAGGGTTATTGATTAAGATCAAGAAGCGACTAGCTCTTTCAAGGTCCTGTTTGTATCCATTACTTCCCTTTCATAATCACTTGATGACGAAACTCAAAAATTATATTTATGCCTAATGAAGTAGCAACAATTCTTCCGGATGTTTCAATCCACTTTATTGAAGCTTGTCTAGCTTCTTTCCTCAACTTATAAAATGTTCTTTCTGATTTAGGATTAAATATTAGGTCACTTGTATGAGATCCGGTCATAAACCAACTTGATTTAAATTAAAAAAAGTCAAAATGTCAAAAAACAATAACTTGAACGTAACCTCCTCGACAATAGCACCAAAATATGATGACATGTCACTCTACTCATAAAGTTTTATATTTATTTTATCCTCACTAGGCCCAATTACAAAACTACAACTAGGACATGTCGGGGTCGATTCAATAGAAAAATGGTTTAAACAATGTTCTTATTTTTCTTATTGTTTCAAAGTAAAATAAAGGAAGGGGTTTAAGTTTGCTTAGAGTAATAAAGGTAAACACAATTAAATATAGATATGATAATAATAAAGAAAGCCTTGGTTGAAGGTGGGTCGCTACTTTTGGTTCACTTGTTGATCATCGATTCATATATTAATCCATTCTTATTATGAATATCCATAGTAAGATAAAAATATGTATGTTATCTCCAATCTTTTCTTAATGATTTATTAACCAAATAAAAACTATTTTATTAATCCTTAACTATTGAATAACATAGTAAATGTTAGCTGAATTTAATCCAACAACGGTATTAAATGATAGAAAGATAGGTTGAGTTAAACAACCTTCCTAGATACTAAAAGAATTTAATCTAGTTTTATGTTTTTCAAAGGATTAAATGAAAATTATTTATAATCATTAACTCCTAGTTGCTACCATAAGTAAGTTTAGAGAAGTAATTATGAACTTGAATACATAGTTAGCAATAGATTATAAAGGTTGACTAACTAGCGTGCACTATAATCAATCAATCATATAATCATATTCGAATAGCATAGAAAAATATTAAATACTTAAACAAAATAGGATTAAAGATAAAATCCATTTAGATCTCACAACAAGTTACATCAAAAGCTTCAATTTTTCCTTCAACCAATAAAGATTCTTAGGGATGCATGGTTTGCTTACAAGAGAGCAATTTTATCTATGATGGTTGTAAGAATAGATGGATCCCTAGAATAAACCCTAAATTTTCTATTTATAGCCATAAGTAGTATACATGATAGCCCCATGAGGTTACACGGTTTATTTAGTTAGGGCACATAGCTTATTTTTTTGTTTCATATGATTTGGAGCCTTAGAGAACTAGTGGCACATGACTTACTTGGACTAAGGCCCACATTTGTAATAACCTAACCTAAGAATAATATTTAATTTAAAAAATAATTAGGTTGGTATAAAAATGAGACAACTTGGTCGCCTCTTAATATTTATTTCTTCTTCTCCTCTCCTCTTCATGAATCTCTCTAAATTTTCTCCCCTCTCCCACTTTCAATTTCTAAGCTAAGACTCTATAAATTAAGCTTAGAAAAATCATAAACAATTAGATTTAAGTGAAGCTTAGCTAGCTTAAAGCTTAGAGAGCTAGGATTGATTTAAGATTTTAAAGAATAAAGTATCAAAGGTAAGATTTTTAATCATTTAATCTTTAAATTATGATGTTTATATGTAGTTCATGATGATATTAAAGTTAAATTACATTAGGTTTCTTGATTGAATAAAGAAGCTGAGTTAGATTGATATTAGGGTTTTGAGACCTATTTGTGGAAAACTTGATTAAGTGATCCTAGTTGATTAAATGATGTGTGATTGTATTAGGTAAATGGTTTATGAAGTTAATTTAAAGTGAAATTGAGTAAGTTTGAGTAATTGAGAGGTTGAAGATGATGAATAGTCAAAAATCCAAAAATTAGGTTTTGAATTGAAAGGAACTTGGGAAAAATAAAAAATTAAGTTATATAAATGCAATTAAAGAGGAATGGATTGAGTATTGAGTGAATTAGCATGAACTTGATCAATTAATTCAAAATTAATTATATGAAGGTTGATTGATGGTGGTACATAGGCAATTGTTAAGAGTTGTTAGAGACATTATAGAATTTAGTTAAAGTTATCGATTCGAGTCTTTCGATCAATTTTATTCCTATATGTAATCTTGTATTCCTAATTTTATAATAATTTAATTTTTTGAATTATTCTTTAATATATAATATTGATGGTTGTTTTACTATCTTATGTTATTAGATTCCTTGAAGCGAATGACTCCATCTTAATAACATTGACACCATCCGATTCTTCATTATACTATAAGTGGATATTATATAACATGTTGTGTTTTTAAATTCTTTTAATAATTATATCATGCATCATTGATTTAAGTACAATTAAACATATCCATTAAAACTTAAACGGCAATGAACTCTATGAGGATTTAAAATGATTTTGTATCGAATATGATTTGATGTAATTTAAAAAGATATTTGAATAAATGTTTGATATATGGTTATGGATTTAAATGCTATTTTACTTTAGATGATTATTTTGATTATCCATATAATTTTATAAATATGTATTTGATATTGAAATGTATTATCAAATTGATTATGAGCATGCATTGTGTTTTAAGTACTAGATTTAGAAAATATATATGTTATATGGTTTCAAAATGTTTTTGAGACCCTAGGGAACCTAGCTACGGGGGTGTAGCCTTTGAGCTCAATGATAGGAAGCTCTAGCTAGCAGGAGAGGTAGTGTATTAGCCCATGTGTTGGCTAATATATGAAAACGTTGCCACGGGGGCATGACCTTTGGGTGTTCGCAGCCAATGATATGTTATATTCATCGTGTGGGTAGATAAAAACCCTAAATATATGATTTGATATGATTGTGATATATATACATATGATTCAATGATTTGATATGAAAATGGTTTTGAACCATTTAACTTATGATGTACGACTTAGTTTTATGATATGTTTTCATTTTGAAGAAATACATATGGCATCTTGATCCAAATTTTTAGTCATCATCCTTACTTCATTTCCCTCTTTTAGATGTGTTATATAGTGTCTACTCGTTAAGTTATTGATTGCTCACCCCTTATTATTTTAGTTTTTTTAGGATTTGTGAGGGTGCCTCTTTAGCTTTCATTCGACGACTTGTCTTGAAGTTGGCATATTAACCATGTGGTTTATTTTCTAGTGATCTCTTAGAAATTATGTATGATTTTATTTTATTCTTAGAAGCTTTGTAGTTATAGCTTATAGGTGTTATATTAGAAATGGATTATGGACATTGATTTAAGAAATGTCGAATAGCATTGAATTATGATTGTGTTGGAGTTATAAAGTAATGATTGCTAAAGTTGGATTACTTGTGAAATGAAATGCGTTTGATATAGTATTGAATTAGCGATTTAAGTATAGATATTTAAGACTTGCTTGAACCGAGGTGGACCTCATAGTTTCCTCGATCCTTATGTCGATCATCGCCCACTCTTAAGGTAGTGACAAAGTTGGTATCGGAGCTTAGACTTTAGAGTCTAGGGTAACTATAGAGCATAGGTTCTTTTCTAATCCATGTTCTTGTTTTAAATTACATAGATCAATCAACTAGTGTATACCCTAGGTTTTATGTTTATAGTCTTAAATTGCATGCAAGAAGTAGGGCTTTATCATACATGATCCCTCATATGGTTTGCTTATTGACACACGATCAGTTAATTTTTTCCTTTATCTTGTATCTCTTAGTTACTTGTCTGTGTGGTTTTTCTTTCTTTTTTATGTAATTCAATGGTTAGGCATGGACATGTCAAATTTAATCTTCATCTCATGTCATTAGCTACTGCTCGTATGGTTTTTTTTCTTTTTTGAATAATTTTATGGTGACACACGATCGTGTCACATTTGCCCTCTAACTTTGTATCTCCGAGCTTACGTCCGTATATCTTTTCTTCCTTCCTTGGATGGCAATTTTATTGTTGAGACACGGAGTGTCAATTTTAGTGACTAAATTATGCTAATACCTACTCGTACGTATGTCTCTTTGTTCTAAAAATATGCATAAACGTGTCAATTTTTCTATATAAACTATGTCTATTCTTTACGCTCACGTCTTTTTTTATGCCAAACACATACATAGGCTCATTGAATTTGTTATGCAAACCATGTTTATTCTTTCTACCCATGTACCTCTCTTTGTACCAAAAACACGTTCGAGCATGTCATTTTTCTACACAAGTCGTGCTCATTCCTACTACTCGTATGTCTTCTTGTGCTAAATACACATAAGGGCGTGTCAAATTTTCTACATTAGCCATGCTTATTCCTACGGCCCATGTGCCTTCTTGCGCTAAACATATATACGAGTTTTCCTATTTGTTTCATATGACCGGTAGTTTTTTCTTCTTTCAATACATACGATCATGTGTCTCATTTCTTAAATTTAGCTTTACATGTATTCTTTGGGTCTTTCATGCATTTGGGCTTATATGCACCTTGGCTTGGGTTTGCTCACCTTGATTATTATTCTTCTTATAAACCCAAAATCATTACATCATTCTTGGTTAGCTTAGTGTAATACATCACTTGAAAAAGGGAACAAAAATTATATGAATTATGTACTTATTGTCCTACCTTCTTGAATTTATCTCTTTTCAAATATGTTAAACTTAAGTTACGTTTCGTATATATTGTTATGATGATGACTAGATCGGGTGATCATAAAGAAGGAGGTGATGAGGTCGAGGCATCATCCAACCCTTTATGGTCTCATACTAGATCTAGAGTTAAGGAAGAAGTAGACTACGATATGATGAGGTCAACTAACATCATGGCTGGTTTTTATACAATGCAACATACTTGTATAGATAATGGCCGAGGGTATTCGATAAACTTTTTAAGCCATAGCGGGGTTGGTGTCCGTCAATCGGGGTTTGGGTGAAGCGAGCACTTACGTAGTTGCTAATCGATCAAAATTAGCAAGTTTGATCCTGATGTGGTTGAGTTTTTAAAATTAAAGGCATCAACTTATTCGTTAATAAGGATGATAAAGATCTAATGTATTTTATAGAAGAGATGGAAAAGAAACTAGTTGTGTTTTAATGTCTTGAGGAAAGAAAGATTGAACTAGCAATATTTATACTTGAAAAGAGTGCCGGTGATTGATATAAATGATGTAAGAAACTTAATTGATCTTGGGAGCAATTTAAGAAATCTTTTCTAAGAGAGCAAATACCTAGGAGTATTAAGAAAGAAAGGGCTAAAGAGTTTGAGAGACTAGTGAAAACTTATAACATTATGATAAGTATAAGAGAAGGTTTACCAAGTTAAGTTAATATGCCCCGAAATAATATCGATCGAGGTAAAAAGAGTGAAAAGATTTATGAATGGGCAAGTAGATCCACTCTTTACAATAATATTTCTCCAAAGGTTCTAGAGTTATTTTAAAGGAGTGAACTATGCCCGTAAGTTTGAGATAAGGAAGATGGAGAGTAGGATAACCAAATATCAAAAGAAGAAGGCAAGAGTGATGCCTTATCATCCGATTGGCATAAAGTTCATAATAGTGGATCTAGTTGAGATATGAGTATGCAAAATTATTCTAGCACTCGGAGGAGATTTTTTAGATAGAGTAGTCTTGGTGGATCATGAATGAGCATGAGTCAAAGGTCATCTCACTCGGTTCATCGGGTGTGTGGTAAGAACCATCCGGGTATATGCCGTTAGAGGATAAAAGCATATTTCTTTTGTCATCAATAGAGACATTTGATGCGAAATTACCCTAGATACAAGATGGCATAAAGTACTACTTCAAAAGGGGATACAAGCTCCTCCTATGATCAATCCATCCCCCAGTCGAGTATGGTGGCAAATTTAGTAGCCGAGTCTAGCTAAAGGTTTAGTGATAGAGCACGAAAGGTCGAAGACAAGTTCGGTTAAGGTAATGGAGGCTCAAAAGGTTAGGGTCGGATAAGTACTAGTATTGGCTAGGCTTTAGCTTTTACTATCACCCAACAGGATGCACAAGCATCCAATATTGTTGTATAAGGTATCTTTCAAGTCTTTTCTTATAATGTAAGAATACTATTTGATTCAAGGGCAACCTATTCTTGTGTCTTCATATTTTGCTAAAAGATTCGATGTGAGTACATGTATGTTAGACTAATCTTTGATGGTGTCAACATAATGAGAGAATGCATGATAGCGAATATGATTTTCAAAAACTATAATGTGCGAGTGATGGATAGAAATCTAATTACGGATTTGATATCGTTGGATATGAATGATTTTGATATGATTTTAGGAATCGACTAGTTTGTGAATTATAATGTTTCACTACACTCGCTATAATAAGATAGTGTATTTTGAGGATTTAAGAGAATATGATTTTTTTTAAAGAGAACGAAGTATAGCTCCCTCTAACTTAACATATACCATAAAGGCAAGTCGGATGATGAGAAAGGGGTGTGTAACCTATTTGGAAAATGTGAAAGAGATTGATGATAATATGGCTAGTTTAGACCAAGTCCCAATCGTTAGGGAGTTTCCCATTGCATTTTCGGATGAGCTACCTAGTTTACTTCTAAATAGAGAAATAGAGTTTGGTATTAAATTACTTTCGAGCATCGACCCTATCTCTATAGCTCCTTATCGGATGGCATTAACTGAATTAAAGGAGTTAAAGTTCAACTTTAAAATTTATTAGATAAGGGTTTTATCCAACCTAATGTTTCTCAATGGAGTGCTTCGGTTTTGTTTATTAGGAAAAAAGATGGGAGCTTGTAGTTATGCATTGATTATTATCGGTAAATAAAGTGATGGTGAAGAATAAATATTGGTTGCCAAGGATTGATGATTTGTATGACTAGTTATAGGGTGCCAAATATTTTTTCAAAATTGATTTAAGGTTTCAATACCATCAATCGAGGATTAAGAGGAAAGACATTCCAAAAATTGCTTTTAGGGTGTGATATGGCTATTATGAATTTTTGGTGATGTCATTTGGTCTTACTAACACTCCAGTAGACTTTTATGGACTTGATGAATAGGGAGTTCCATCAATTTCTTGATAAGTTTGTAATAATGGTCATCGATGATATTTTGATGCATTCTAAGAATGAGAGAGAGCATCAAAATCATTTAACGTGAGTGCTTGTAGACATTGAGGGATCGTAAGTTGTACGCCAAGTTTTTAAAGTATGAATTCTAATTGAAAAGCTAACATTCCTAGGACACATTGTGTCTCTAAAAGGAATTATGGTGAATCTAAAGATGATATATGTAGTAAACCATTGGCCGAAACTTACTTTGGTGATATAAATTCATAGCTTTTTAGGTTTGGCCAAGTATTATTGATTGTTTATGTAAGATTTCTCAAGAATTACAATACTATTGACTAAGTTGACTCAAAAGAATGTGAAGTTGTAGTGGCTAGATAAGTGTGAGGAGAGCTTTCAAAAGTTAAAGACATGTTTAACCATAACTTTAGTCCTTACCTTACCCTTGAGAAGTGATGAATTTTATGTGTTTTATGATACCTCAAGAGTAGGATTAGGATGTGTGTTCGGGTAGTATGATACGATAATAGTTTATGCTTTAAGACAATTGAAGAAACATGAATAAAACTATCCTACACATGACTTAGAGTTGACAATAATGATTTTTGCCTTAAGATTTAGAGATATTATCTATATGGAGAGACTTATGAGATTAACATAGATCATAAGAGTCTAAAGTACATATTTAGTATGGTAACGGATGCCTTGAGTAGGAAATCGGTTGGGAGCTTGGCCATTAACATCGAAGTGAATAGATAACGAGATTCTAGAGTGGTGTTTAGAGTTAATAAATCGATTTTTCTTTTAGCCCATATTAAATTTAGGTTAATTTTGGTGGATCAAATTTGAAAGGCTCGGATGAATGATAAAAATGTATAAGATATTTTCATTAAGATCCAAGAAGAAAAAAATCTAGGTTTTAGAGTGCATGATAGAGGTACTTTATGGTTTCATCGGAGATTGTGTCTCCTCGAGAATCCGAAGCTAAGAGAATGGATTTTGATAGAAGCTCATAATATGACCTATTCTATACAACTTAGTTATGTTAAGATGTACTATGATCTTCATGGGCACTATTGGTGGATTGAAATAAAGAAAGATATTATAGAGTTTGTTTTAAGATGTTTGACTTATCGACAAGTAAAGTATGAGCACTAGAGGCCGGCAGGAATGTTACGGGAGTTGCCACTACCGCAGTGGAAGTGAGAGAGAGTGACAATAGATTTTGTAAAGGGTTTTCCTCGAACCTAGGGAGATTATGATTTAATTTCAATTATTATGGATAGATTGACTAACTATGTCACTTCTTGCCTGTAAAAACTACCTATGGTTATGCTCAATATGCATAACTATATATTGATCGGATAGTATCCTTACACGATGTTTCAATCTCGGTCATTTTAGATAGAGATACTTAGTTTACTTCTTGATTTTAGAGAAAATTATAAGAGGCTCTTAGTATAAGATTAGACTTTAGTATGGTATTACATTCTTAAACAAATGGTTAGTTAAAAAAGATGATTCGGACCTTAGAGAACATGCTTAAAGCATGTGTAATGGATTTAAAAGGTAGTTGGGATCATTACTTGCCATTAATCAAATTTTGATATAATAATAATTATCACTCTAGTATCGGTATGGTATCGTATAAGGCTTTGTATGACCATAAGTGTAGATCACCAATATATTACACAAAATCTAAGGAGAAAGAATCTTTAGGGATGGAGTTAATTCAGCTCATTATCAAGAAGGTGAAGTTGATCTAAAAATGCCTTAGGACTCGTACGTAGTAGACAAAACGAGTTATGTAGATCTTCGGAGGAGACACATGGAGTTTTAAAATAGTGACTTTGCGTTTTTTTGAGTTTCTCAAATGAATGGAGTGATGTGATTTGGTAAGAAATGAAAGATGAGCCCGAGGTATATCGAATCGTTTGATATCATCGAGCAAATTGGAATAGTGGCTTATGAGTTAACATTGCTATCATAATTTTTGAGTATACATCTAGTGTTTCATATTTCCATGCTAAGAAAATATGTACCCAACCCATCTCATATCTTAAAATCACAATTGGTAGATTTAAATCCTAACTTATCATATAAGAAGCAACTAGTGGCAATAATAGGTCGTCAAGTTAAAAAATTATGAAATAAAGAGATTGTATTCGTTAAGTTATTTGGAAGAATCATTTAACCGAAGAAACAACTTGAGAGGTTGAGAAGGAAATGAAGAGGAAGTATCCTCACCTATTCTCTTACTAAAGTACGAGTTAGAATTAAATTTGACGATGAATTTTACTAAAGGGAAAGAATGTAATAACCTTACCTAAGTATAATATTTAAGTTAAAAAAATATTCAAGTTGGTATAAAAGCCGGACTGACTTGGTCGCCTCTAAATTTTTTTTCCTTCTTCTCCTCTCCTCTTCATGCTACTTTCTCTAAATTTTCTCTTATCTCCCACTTTCAATTTCTAAGCTAAGACTTTATAAATTTAGCTTAGAAAAATCATAAACAAGTAGATTTAAGTGGAGCTTAGCTGGCTTAAAGTTTGAGAAGCTTGGAAAGCTAGGATTGATTTAGGGGTTTGAAGAGCACGAGTATCAAAGGTAAGATTTTTAATCATTATATCTTTGAATTGTAATTTTTATATGTAGTTAATGATGATATCAAAGTTATATTACAATGGGCTTGTTGATTGAATAAAGAATTGAGTTATATTGATGTTAGGGTTTTAAGACCTATTTGGGAAGAACTTGATTAAGTTATTATAGTTGATTAAATGATATGTAATTGTTAGGTAAGTGGTTTATAAAGTTAATTTAAAGTGGAATTGAGTAAATTTAAGTAATTAAGAGGTTAGAGATGGTGAATAGTGAAAATTTTAAAATTTGGGTTTTGAATTGAAAGAAACTTTGGAGAAATGAAGAATTAAGTTATATAAATGTAATTAAAGAGGAATGGATTAAGTATTGAGTGAATTAGAATAAAATTAATCAATTAATTAAAAATTGATTGTATGATGGTTGATTGATGGTTATACATAGCTAGGCAATTGTTAAGATTTATTAGGGAGATTATAGAATTTAGTTAAAGTTCTTGATATGAGTCTTCCAATCAATTCTATTCCTATAATTAATCTTATATTCCTAATTCTAGAATAATTCAATTGTTTTGAATTATTCTTTGATATATGATATTAATGGTTGTTTCACCATCTTATGTTTTTAGATTCCTTACAACGGATGGCTCCATCTCAACAACATTGGCTCTATTTTATTCTTCATTATATTGTGAGTGGATATTATATAACATATTATGTTTTTAAATTTTGTTGATAATTTTATCATGCATCATTAGTTTAAGAACAATTTAAACACATCCATTAAACTTAGACGAGAACGGACTTTATGAGCATTTGAAATGATTTCATATTGAATATGATTTGATATGATTTAAGAGGAGATTTGAGTACATGTTTGATATATGATTATGGATTTTAATGTTATTTTACTTTAGATGATTATTTCGATTATCCGTATCATTTTGTAAATGTGTATTTGATATTAAAATATACTATCAAATTGATTCGAACATGCATTATGTTTCAAATACTAGATTTAGAAAATGTATAAGTTAGATGATTTTTGAAATATTTTCGAGACCTTAAGGAACCTAGCTACAAAAGGCGTAACCTTTAAGCTCAATGATACGAGGTCCAACTAGTACTAGAGATAGAGTGCTAGCCTGTATATTGGCCAACATATAAAAACCTAGTCATGAAAGACGTGACCTTTGGGTGTTCGTATCCATTGATACGTTATATTCACCCCACCCCACATGTAAATAAAAAACCTAAATATGTGATTTGATATGATTACGATATATATATATATATATATATATATATATATATATATATATATATATATATATATATATATATATATATATGTTTATGTATGATTTGATGATTAGATATGAAATAGTTTTGAACCATTTAAGTTGTGATATGCGATTTGATTTTATGATATGCATTCTTTTCAAAGAAATAAACATGGCATCTTGATTTGAATTTTAAGTTACCATCTTTAGTTTGTTTCCTTCATTTAGATGTATTATATAGTATCTACTCACTAAGTTATTGATTCCTCACCTCTCACTATTTCGGTTTTGCAAGATTTACGAGGGTGCTTCTTTGGCATCCATTCGGCTATTTTTTTTGAAGTCGCACATTGATTGTGTGGTGTATTTTCTTATAATCTCTCAACTTATATTTGATTTTATTGTATTCTTAAAAGCTCTACGAGTTATAGCTTGTGGGTGTTGTATTAGAAATTAATTATGGATATTGATTTAAGAAATGTCCGAATAGCATTGAATTATGATTGTGTTGGAGTTATAAAGTAATGATTAGTAGGTTGGATTACTATGAAATGAAATGATATTTGATATAATATTGAATTAGGGATTTAAGTATAGATATTGGAGGTTTGTTTGAGTAGAGGTAGGCCTCACGGTTCTTTCGATTCTCGTGCTTGGTAATGGTTCACTCTCAAGGTCGTGACAACGATTACGCCTACTTTTCTCTTCATCCCATGACTTTTAATTTCTGTCCATGTGCCATTTTTTTCTCCTTGAAGGATATCTCAACCTTGACACATATACGAATGTGTCACTTTTCTTGCTTATGTCATATGGATTGCTACTACCTATGTATCTTCTTTGATGAGCATCCATATAATTTCTTTCTTTGTTTCATATGGCCAGTAGCTTTTTTCTCTTATAGGTCACACAATTATAGACTTTTTTGCTTTCTTGGCGGCTTTGGCTTCGATGTATTTTTGTTTGGGTTTATTCGCTTCGATTTGCCATTTTTTCTTACAAAAATCTAAAATTGTTAACTTGTTCTTATTTAACTTGATATAATACAATAAACATTAGTAAGTTTAATGTAAAAGAGTATAAAAGTTGTGTAAATTATGCACCTATCAATTGATGATCTACTTGTAATTTTTTCAAGATCCTCTTTGCCCATTTAGAGCCATTCACGAGCTCTTTGTTTTCTATCTTTAAGGCACCCATTACATGGTCTTTAGTATTGACCCTTTCTTCCAGACTTACTCTTTTTTTTGTTAATTCTATCACCCGAGAGTTTAAACTTTCATGGTAAAGCTCATGTTGGGGCATTTATCTCCAAACAGTACATCATTCATCATCTTATTCATTAATCGAGACAAACCCTCCAATAGTGGTATACGATATCCTTTACCTCTAGTGTGTTGCCATTTTGGGTAACCGAGCAAAGTCTTCCCATCAACACTTCTTTCTAAAGGGATGACCCTTTTGTTCCTCTAAGTAGTCTTAGCTTCCCCTAAGAATTTCCCAAAAACTTTTAGATCTTCACAATACTCAACAAATTCATTTGTTCTTAGGATGAATGGTTAAAATTCGATTGCAACAAGAATATGTTTGGGCAATAACCGATGTAGCATTAAGCTCTAATTAGTGGCACCTAAAGGAAGTCGCCACAATAAGCTAGATAAGATTGAAGGAATGTGTATTATACCCTCTAGTGAAATTTTGACTTTTTTAGGCTAAAGAAAATTCTTGTCCACATGGTTTTAGCTAGCTCATTGAGAAAGTGATTAGGAAAGTGATTAGCAAAGTTCTCTAGTTTAGAGTACAAATGCCATGGTGCATGAAAAACCCTAGTGACCTTCTTAATCACTACCCGGCTAACAAGTACATACAAACATAAGTTGGACATAACACCTTAGATGCCTATCCCTTTTTCTCCGATAGAAATTTTATGATGAGAGTGTTTCGTTAGGATTATAGCTACGGTGTTAAATTTGAGGGACACAACACTCTTACATATATTGACCACCTTAAAGTAAATTGTACCTTCGATTGAGGGCAATGAAACCAATCCATATATAGCTAATTTCAAGATACCGAGCCCGATGCTCGTTATTATGGTCTTATAAGTACTTTGTAAATTCTACTTGAAGAATGCTCCAAAACTATTATTGAGTTTGACCTCTCTTGGTTAATAGCTTTTTCGTGATAGTGGGATCGATTCCGATTAATGATGCAAAATGGGCTAAAGCTTGTTTAGGTGGACTAAAAAAGTAAACTCGCCTCTATTTTAGAAAACACTAATGAAGCCTTATATTCTTCTAGTGTGGGTGATAGATCCACACTCTCAAAAGTGAAGCGAGTAGTATTCTAGATCCTAGTGCCCTATCATAGTTTAGAAGTATGAGATATGAGTCTTTATCTTGAGGAATTAGGCTATGTCACCATATGCTTTCCGAAAGTCAAATCTATCTTCGAAGCAAGAATCTCCCACTAACAAAAGAGTGGGCCTATATTGGTCATCTTATTAGCGAGTCCGGCTTTTTTTGATAGTTTGGACACAATGCTAAAGGGAACATAGTCTCCTTCCTCAATTTGGTAGTGCTCTAATCGGACCTAAAATCCTAAACTTCATTTCGATTTGCTCTGTAATGATTTATGTGAGTGATAGCCTATGAAAGCCAAGGATTAGAAATGATATCATTTAAAAATGGTTCGTGTCTTAATAGGTCAACCCTAGTGGATAGGATCCAGCTTTTCTATGGTTTGGGCAAAGTTGGTCTAATCTTAAATTCTTTTCAAGTTTCTAGACTATCTAAATTATCGGTGGAATAATGCAACCTCTAACCTTATTCACTAGGAAATAGGGAAAGGTTGTTCCACTATTTCCTATGCATAAGGTGAATTTTAGTCCAAACGAGAGTCCAAAAAACATCGATAAACTTTCATCTTACTTGCCTCTAAATCTTTCTATATAAATCCTAATAAGGTTTTAGCTCGAGTCTAGAGCTTACGTAGGCTTCCTTCGTGGTGTGTGCAATAGTTCAAACCAAGAATCCAACCTAGTTCAAAACAAATTAAATATCTATAGAAATTAAAAGAAAATAAATTACAAAAATTAAAATATTCAAAATAATACAAGAAATAAAAATGCATGACTTTCAAAACAAATGACATAGAAAATAAATGGCAAAAATAAATAAAGGAGATGAATTAACAAGGACTAAACCTATGGTCTAACTCTAGATCCCCAGTTGAGTAGTAATTCTATTATCCTTTCTAACGATCTCATCTTTTCCATTTGTTGTCTCATAACTTGCAGATCAAGCTAAGGAGGACAAGTGAGTTGGCTAGGAATCAAAATTATTAGAAAACTAGGATCAATCGAAAACCATTTTTGGTCTTCGATTTGCAAGAATAGATTAAAGGAAGCGAGTGAATGTTCATTCACTATTTCTACTATAAAAGTGTGAAATAGTCCTCCCACTTTGTAAATTTTTCAATTGTATTCTTTATTTCTTTTCAATTATACCATTAATTTTTTCTTGATGTTTGTTCAATTTGGCCTCTATTAGCTTCCAATTTCAAATTGATTTAATTTAGTTATGCCCCTTAATCAAATTTGTCCATCCCTTTTTTGCTATTTATGTATTTTTATTATTTTTTATGTTTTATTTTATTTTTTCTTTGATTTTCCCTTTTCGATTTTTTTTCTTTTTTAATAATGAGTTCTAAAATAAAATAAATAAAAATAAATAAAGGATGAAATGAAGAAATAAAGGAAAAACTAAAATAATAAATAAAAAATTAAATTAACTAAAATAAAAAATTAAATTAAGGGAAAAAAGTGGAGTTCAAAATTTGGGTTATGACAAATTAAGAAGTCCATTTAAACAATAAATACGTACTCAAGAAAGGAAAATTGTGAAATATTTTATTTCTTTTTAAGGATAAACTAATCCAAATTCAAAAATTTCCCAAATGATTATTGCATATCAATGTTGCCATATTGGTGATGATGTAGGGTTAGTATTACATTTGCGACAATATAATTCATACAAATTTAATTTAAACATAGAATTTTTTTCATATTTTTACTATGTATTTTTTTTTATTAAAACTCTTTTTTTTTTTTTTTTTGCTTGATTGAGATCATACACTATAAAAAAAATATCAAATAGCGATGGATAAACTTCCATCGCTAAATCGTAAGAAAATGCCAATAGAATAGTTTCTATTACAATCAACGATGGCATAGTGATGGATTAGTGATGGACATTAATCTATCGCTAAATTGGCAACAAATATTCTCAAAACTTTTAGAGAAGAATTAGCAACAAATTTATTAGGGAACAGAGTGACGAAATTGGTTATCCATTGCTATTTTCATTATCTAGATTTAGAGATGGAATATCCATCGTTAGAAAAAATATCCCTCGTAAATTAGAGATGGGAAATTTCATCGCTAAAACTGAAAAATTGGGTGGACTTTTTGAAAATCAAAACCGCTAAATTAACAATGAAAACTTATACCCATCGCCATACGAAAAAAAAATCCATTGTCATTAGATTAGTGAGGTACGTAAATGTTCGTCGCCGATTCGTGATGAATCAACAAGGAGATCGCATCGGTTGCTATTTTTTAATCCCTAATTAAATCCTTTTTTTCATCCTCCTCTCCTTCTACAACCAGTCATCTATCTCCCCCTTCGAACAACCACCAAACTCCAATCCTCCACTCTCAATCAATTCACACCCATTCCAAGCTCTTTTAATCCCCAAAACTCTCATTTTTTTACCCTCATCTTGGTGTAATCTTTCCCAAATTAGATAAGTTTTTTCTCTTTTTATTTTTTAATTAAACTTAGTGATTTGTTATTATTGTTAGGTTAATTTTAAGTTTAATTGCTTGATTTATGAATTTTTCATATTTAATTGTTATTTTGTTGATTTATTTGTTTAATTATTAATTTTTGTCAATTTCTACATTAATTTGTTTATTAACTTGTTAAATTATTAAATTTTGTTAACTTTTAGGTAAATTAATTAATTAATTATTATTTGAATTTATTTTTAATTAAATAAGCTAATTTTATATATTTTTATTTAATTAATTAGGTTTTTTTAATTGGTTAGATTTTAATTTTATTTATTTTAGAAATTTTTTATTGCTTATTATTTTAAATTTAATTTGGTTTAAGTTCGAATTAAATAAGTTAATTTGATTTATATTTAATTAAATAATTAGGTTAAGTTTTTTTAATTGGGTGAATTTTAATTTTGTTTATATTAGAACTTGATAATTAATTGTTATTTTAAACTTAATTAATTTAATTGGAATTATGTTTAATTAATTAATTTTTTTAATTTTGTTTAATTGGTTGGATTTTAGTTTTATTTATATTAGAACTTGGAAATTAATTGTTATTTTAAAATTAATTAATTAAATTAAATTTATGTTTAATTAATTAATTTGATTAATTTTGCTTAATTGGTTGAATTTAAAGTTTATTTATATTAAAAAATTTTAGTTTATTTTTTAAAAAAATTTAATTTGGTTAGAATGAGAATTATTTAAGTTAATTTGATTGAAGTTTAATTAATTATTTATGTTAATTTTTTAATTGATTTAATTTTAACTTTATTTATATTAGAAATTTCAATTAATTGTTATTTTAAATTTAATTTGGTTTAATTTAATTTAATTAAAACATTACTTCCATCAATAATCGATCGTATCCGTGTGTTGCCAATCATACCGTGCAATCTAACATGATAGAAAAGCGTATAGTTTGGTTAATTAAATTGCATAAAATAAAGCATAAATTAAAGAAGTAAAATTCATGTTCGCTCTCACTATTTTCTTCAAGTTCTATAACCTTCAATATAGTACTCGAGAAAGTTTTCGATTCATTTTCCTAGTGGGTTAGGATCTCATCCTCTAACATGCATTAACCTTGAGTTATTTCAATAAACAATACATGAAGGATTAAGTAGGTAACTCCTTACCAATTACATCTAATGTAACTCCTAATTCCATTGGTATGACAACTCATTATCTTTATCACATCTTATGTGAATATCAATCCTTACTTACAAGTTATTAGACCTTGAGTTTTCTTAACAAACCCAACAACTCATTTAAGTTAGACCCAACGTTTGGGGTAATCGCATGATCCATGATTTGTTTCCCTCGAGAGAGAAGTGACCTTGAGTTATCTCAACAAGTCAACAACTACCAAGAGACTTCCCGCCTCATAAAATTGGAAAGCATTTAATTTAATGTTTTATTTGAAGGATTTAATAAGGTTGGTCTCATCCTAGCATGCATACTAAACTATAATCATATTATTCTTAATCATGCATACTAACAAAGATCTCATCACATTCATACATCTCATGCATGACTCAAAGATCGGTGAATGGAATGGATTTCTAATACTAGCCCCCTCAAGCCATAAGGAGACTAGTGGGCCAATTCCTAGATGAAAAATTATTACACATTCTTCATGAATGTCTTTATTCCTTGGCATCTCCTCTTTGTATCTATCCTATTTTTTATCTACTACTTTTATATTTATTTGAAATAAGAAACGTCAAGTTACATTCAAGCGGAGTAAGATGAGAAAAGAAATACAATAGAGTAATATAGAAGGCAAAAGACGTATGTCCTATTTATCCCAAAAAAATACCAAGCATTCATAAAACTAGGTCGACTCATCCATACCATTCACCCATGCTTCAATCATATTGATATATGACATACACATGAAACAATTTCATTCTTAAAATGATTATAAATCTATAGTTTTGGTCATTTTATAAATTTATCAAAATTTCTCTAAATTTTACTTTTAAAACTTTTTGGGCATTGAGGGTTCACGGGTTTCGAAGACCAAACCCTCGAGTTTACGTGCATTCACTCGCAATGCCTAGCCCGCGTGCTTAGCTCGCAACCCGGTAGGCCTAGCCACTACCGTGCACCTAGCGCATCGCCCGTCGAGCATGCAAGCCGCCGGCCGTGCGGCTCGGAAGGCTTATAGCCTACCTAGCGCATGGCCCGGCAACCCTATAGCCTCGCCTAGCACATGACTAACATGCGCCCGATAAGCCAACAACCCGCTCGCTACGCGCTTAGTGCGCTACTAGCAATAAGGCCGCCATGCGCGTGAGGTTTACGTCCAACGTCGACCTTGTATTCTCCTACCGATTTTGACCCAAAATTTTAGTTTTATATTTATATAAAATGTCAAAAACACAAGAATTATGATCGGGAATATCTTATTCATGTAGTTAATCACAATTAACCAATCATACAATCAAAGATTCAATGGAGGCTCTAATACCAATTTAAGGATCACGCATCCTATGGAGGTGCGAAATAAATAAAATTTTTCTCCATCTAAGGGCCCAAGATCATGCCGCTAAATCTACTAATCATATATACATGAAAAATAAGCTAAAAGTAAAAGATTACCTCTTCTAGCATGGATCTAAATTCCTTTTCTTTAATTAGCCGTCCAAGTGTCTAGTCTCTATTGATGATCCATGCAGCCTAAATAACCATAAAGAAGCACTCAAAATTGATGGGGTGCTAGCTCCACCTTTTCCGATTAAGTATTTTTTTTAGAAATCAATCCCGAGCAATTTTGCTACAACTTTAAAGGAGAAGGTAAAAGTATTTCTTGTTAGGGTTTTAAGAGAAAACTATTTCTTTCTTTTCTCTCTCTAGGTAGTATGCCCTTTTGGGGCTAGCCGAATTTTTTTCTTATTTTTTTTTCTTAGTCAAAAATATTCTTTTAGGTCATGCTTCCTTTATGCTGCATATCTCCTCCTATTTATAAAAGGAGAGTTTCCTTGTCCTCTAAGGACAAGGAGAAGGGCACCCATGAGTCCATAAAGGACTTTAGGTTGTTACTTCTTTATCCTCTAAGGATGAGGAGTTATTTTATATATGGACTACTTGATTATTATCTTTAAAACATTCAACCTTATCCAAGAAGGTTGATGTTTATCTTTAAAACATTCATCCTTATCTAATAAGGTTGATGTTTATTCTCCCATCAAAATTATCTTAAAGCTTTTAATTAAACCTAATGGGCTAAAACTATTTTAGCCCAATTAAATTATTTGGACTATCCAAATAAATATTCTTAGATTATTTTAATGGGGTCCACATTAGGAAACAATTTCTCAAAATACCCTTTAACCTAAATTTGAAAATTCTTTTCCTTTTAGGTTCTGCATTTTCAAATTTCAAACTAATTTTCAAATTAGGAAATCAATTTCTAAAATGGGAAACTTTGCATTTTTGGAGATTTTTCATTTTAGAAAACTTTTCATTTTGAAAACTCTTTCCAAAATAGGAAAATTTCATAATTAGAAACTTTTTCTCATATCTTTGCTTCTCATTTGTAATGTGAATACTTGAACGTATGCGTATGACTCGGTAGGCTCTTACATATGCTGGCAATGTATCAAGAATAAAAGACTTGTTCATCTCTTCATACATAAATCAAGATTAACCTCTAGCAAGGCATCATGACTACCCAATTCTCTACGAGGATTAGCTAATCTATTATTACCTTTCACGAGCATGGTTACCATATAATTCGAGTCCTCATGTCAACTTATTACGAGTGTGATCTCAAACTTGGTTATTAGTCTTGTTTGATTATGATCACATAAGTTTTCTTCGATTTCTAAATGCCTTAGCTCTTAGAGTAAACCAACTATGCTTTATTGGTGTACTCCTATTATGGTCATAGATTTCTTGAGTAGACATTTATCGAAGTGCAATGTGATAACTCATTTAGCATATAAGGAATGACATGACCTATCTTAGTCATCTACCTATCTTCATTAGATTTCGAGTGCACCCAATAAATTATCTACGTGCATCCCATTAATGGGTCCATCAAAACGAGTGTCAAAGTGCATAAGTCCTCCAATGAGATAACCATGATGACTTCAAGTTTAAGGACCATTTATATCAATCTCATATGATATTCCCGTGGACTAAAACCAAATGAGTTCTCACGGTGAGTCAAATCCAGTGATATGTTCTCTAAAATGAATTACCTAAGTGTTTGCTTTGGCATCACCATGTCAATAGGTGTGAGATCTCCTACTCGTTATCATATAGCATGAGCATAGCACTCACAAGTCTACCCGTATATTGTCAATGTCCATTCTTGATGATGCTACTACTTGGGATATTTAATGATATCATTTATGTGCATTAGTGTTTGCCTCACATCTTTCGATCAATCATTCAGTACCGTAAAAAAATGAATTAGTGACAAAATTTAGTGACGGAAACCAATTCCTTCGATAATTCGTAATGGATTAGTGACGGATTAGGAAAAAATATTTTTTTATGACGGTTTTGTGACGAAACATTAGCGACGTAAACAAATCCGTCACTAAAACAAACTCAATGATGGATTAGCGACGTATTCGATCGCTAAATATAAAATCAACGATCGACTTAATTTCGTCACTATATAGCGATGAAATATGTCTATCGCTATATAGCAATGGAATATGTCCATCGCTATCTATTAGGAGAGATTTTCTCCTAAGAAATAGCGACAGTACAACCGTTCAGTTGCTATTTAGCGATGGAAAGGTTTGTCCATCGCTATTTGGGGGAAATTTCCCCCTTTTAGTGATCGACGACCGATCCATCGTTGAATACCGACGGATGGGATCCATCGCTATTTAGGGGGAATTCTCGCCCAAATAGCGATGGATCGGCCGATCCGTTGCTATCTAGCGATGGATAGACCAATTCGTTGCTACAAGAGAGAAATTCCCCTTAAATAGCGATCGGGCCGCCGATCCATCGCTAAAAGGGGGTAAATTTCCCCGCAAATTACCGATCCATCACTAACTAACAACGAATTGGCCGATAATGACGGACTTATTGTCCGTCGCTATTTTGGGGGGAAATTTCCCCCTTTTAGCAACGGAATAGCGACGAATTTGAGTTTGTCGCTATTTTCCTTATATATACCCCCTCTTTTCCCTTATTCATTTGTTTCTCTCACCTCCACTACACCTCCTTTTCCGACTCCAAGCAAAAAAATGGCCACTCAAGTCGGCTCACGCAAATAAATTTTTTTCCACAAGCATTTAACAAAGTAAGAGTTATCTTTCGTCCTCAAAATTGGATCGATTTGTGCTATATAAACTTCATTTTTTGAGTAAAACTCTCTCAATTTTTTTTTTAAGTTAGATGAATGTTATATATTTTAGTTAAATTTTGTTGTTTATTAGTTTATTAATTATTTGAATGTTGCTAATTTTTTTTTTTTTTTTTGTTAATTGGTATCGGATATGTGCTATATAAACTTCATTTGCCGAGTAAAACTTTCTCTCTCAAATTTTTTTTTTCAAGTTAGATGAATGTTGTATATTTTAATTAAATTTTATTGTTTATTAGTTTATTAATTATTTGAATGTTGCTAATTCTCTTGTTTTGTTAATTTGTAGTTTTAATTTGTTAGTTGTTATTTTATTTTGATAACTCGTTCGATTTATTTTGCTAAGTTTTAGTTTGTTCTTATTTTGATAATTAGTTGTTATTTTAGTTTATATTGCTAAGTTTTATTTTGCTAATTATCTTTTTTTGTTAATTTTTATGCTAACGTAAATCTTAAAAATATAAATTTTGTTAATTTTCTATTGTTAGATGAAAATTTAATTTTTAACCTTAAATTATTAGTATGATTAATTGATTTATTTATTTATTTATTTATTTTTAATTGTTATAGTTTAATTTGATGAGTTGTTTGTTTATATATAATTTGGAAATTATATTACTTTTTAATGTAGTTTAATAAATTTGTATATAACTTTTATAAGTAATTTTATTCTTTAATTAATAAAATTAGAATAATATCACATGTAAAATGATTTAATTGTATCGAAAAACAATTAAAAAATTAAAGTAAAGATTAAAAATTTATTAATTAATAAAATTAACTAAATACTTTTGTTGAATATTTTTAGAAATTATGTAGGTGATAATGTAAATTAATGTTTTTTTACGTGTTAAAATCTAATTTTTTTATATTTTAGGTGAAAATGATAATATAATTACTAAAATTATATAAATATATAGATAATTAATAGAATTAAATAAATATTTTAGTTGAATGTTTTCATAAATTATTTAGTTCATTGGTAATTTAACGTATTTTAACATAAAACAAGTATAAAATTTTATGTATTTTAAGAAAAAAATGATAATGTAATTCTCATAAATTACCTAAGGTAGTGTAAATTAGGTTATTTGTTTTGTTTAGTTTAAGTTAACGTTATAGCATATAGCACTTAAGGTTGAAAATAAAAAAAAAACAAAAAATTATTGAATATTAAGAAATTAAGTGGTTATTTAAAAAATTTAAGCATTCCTTATATATTTATTTAAATAGGAAGTATAATTCAAAAACAAAATTAATAACTAAATGAAGATAATTATATAACTAATATAATTGTTTAATATTTATTTAAAGTAATTCGGAATGATGAGAAGTAATTGTTTACAATAATTATGTTATTTTTTACAATAATTTAAAAAATAAGACATGATCGACAATTGATGAATTTTAGGTTAGTAAATGGATTGTTAAGCGATGAATTCATCAAAGGTGTAGAGCAATTTTTAGCTTTTGTCGTTGAGCATCCTGCATGTATAGACGGAAGCAAAATTAGGTGTCTTTGTAATTTCAATAAGTGTCGAAACCGAAATTATGAAGAGATTGAAACGGTCGAAACATCATTTGTGTCGTAAAGGTTTTGTCTCGGGATATTATAATTAGGTGCATCATGGTGAATTTGAAGACTATATGACATCCGAAACTTCTAGGAGTCGGCATGTTTCGGGAAATTATTATATAGGCGAAGATAGCTCTAGTGAGCCCCAAAACCCATATCAAAGTACGGTAATGGATGCAGACAGGTCCATCTTTTGATCCATCCAACACGGAGGAGATTCCTAATCCTAGCACCCAACACTTTTATGATATGTTAAATGCATCACGTAGAGAGATTTGGCCGGTTATGATAAGCATTCGCAATTGTCAACGGTTGCTCGAATGCTTAACCTAAAAGCCGACTATCATTTTTCAAAAAAGTGTTTCGATCGGTTATGTGAGCCGATGAAGGAGTTGATGTCGTTTGATAATTGTATGATACAAAACTTTTATGAAACAAAGAAGTCTGGTGAAGGGGATGGGTTTACCGGTGGAAAAAATTCATTGTTGTCCTAATGGGTGCATGATTTATTAGAAGGAAGATAATGAATTAGATAAATGAAAATTTTATCAACATCCTCGATATCGAAGTTCTCGTCGAGGATCGGGAAGAGGAAAACTTGTTCCAAATAAGAAAATGTACTACTTTCCTCTAACTCCACGTCCGCAATGATTGTATGCATCGAACGTGGCAGCTGTGCACATGACATGGCATGCTGAACATGGGGGAGATGATGTAGGAGTAATGCATCATCCTTCTTATTCAATTGCATGGCGAGTTTCAATCGGATTCATTTTTCTTTTATAGCTGAAATAAAGAACGTCCGCTTAGGAGTGTGCACCGATGGATTTTAACCATTTGGTCAATTCGGTGTGCAATATTCCTCATGGTCGGTCATTGTTACTCTATATAATTTGCCACCATGGATGTGTATGAAGGAGGAATATATGTTCCTAACAGTTATTGTTTTGGGTCCAATAAATCTAAAACATAAGTTGGACGTTTACTTGCGGCCTTTTATATTCGAACTTATCCATTTATGGGAGGTAGGTGTAGTGACCTACGATGTGTCCCATAAGCAGAATTTCTTATTGAGAGCTGCAATTATATGGACTATCGGTGACTTTCTCGCTTATTCAATACTTTCGGGTGGAGTACTGGAGGAAAACAAGCTTGTCCTTACTTGTATGAAAAATTCGGATGATTTCTCCCTTCCAAATGGAAGGAAGACCTATTGGTTTGACAACCATCAAAAGTTTCTTCATCATAATCATTCGTATAGAAGAAACAAGAAAGCATTCATCGTCAACAAAGTTGTTAAATCTAGTCCTCCTCCAATTCGATCCGGAACGAGAGATGTTACATCTAATCGAGCGAGTGGGGGTTATTGAAGGTGACGGAAGATGGTGCGGATGATCATAATAGTAGAATCTCTAAGATGTATGGATGGAGAAAGCGAGTATTTTTTGAGATTTGCTTTACTTGGAGTACAAATATCATCCAACATAATTTAGATGTCATGCATATTGAAAAAAAATTTTGATGATGTTTTTACCACAATCATGAATGTGTCAAGGAAAACTAAAGATAATGCCAACTCTAAGGAAGATTTAAAACTCTTCCGTAAAAGGCCGAAATTAGCAAAGGATGATGCATCTGGAAAGTATTCTAAAGTTGCATATACTCTATCAAAACAACAAAAAAGAAAATTACTTAAATGGATAAAACAACTCGATTCCCCGATGGATATGTGTCCAATCTAGCTAGATGTGTTGATATGCAGCATGACAAACTTTATGGGATGAAAAGTCATGACCGTCACATTTTCATACAGCGTTTACTTCCAATTGCATTTCGAGAGTTCTTACCGAGAAATGTTTGGCAATCATTTACAGAGTTGAGTTTATTTTTCAAGCAATTGACTTCTTCGATCATAAAGCAAGAGGATATATTGCGACTTAATGATGAGATACCCATCATTTTGTGCAAACTAGAACATATATTTCCGCCTAGCTTTTTGACTCCATGGAGCATCTTCCAATTCATCTTCCATATGAGGCATCTATTGCTAGACTTGTGCAATATCGATCGATGTATCCATTTAAAAGGTATTGACATTCAATTTAAAAGTGAAATTAAATAAATTTCTTACCTTCAAACGTTAAAATTATTCATATTTGCAGGTATCTCGCGAAAACTGAAAAATAATGTTTAAGAATAAAGCCAAAGTGGAAGGATCAATATGCAATGCATATTTGGTCGAAAAAGCCTCTCTATTTTACTCACATTATTTTAAGCATCATGTGGATACAAGGCATCAAAAAATGCCTCGTAATTTTGAATTCAACAACGAAGAAGAAAACCATATTGAAGGGATGTTATCCATATTCAAGCAGACAGTGTCGATCAATTGGTCGATACAAGATAAGAAAATTGACACAACAAGAACACAGAGTAGCACACCAATATACATTGCTGAATTATGAAGAAGTCAAACCTGACATTGAGTGAGTTTGACCTAATTATTATATTTAATAATTCATATTAGGAAGATAGTACATACTAACTTATGTTTTTTAATAATTCTCTTGTCTTTAGTGGATTTCTTACCAAAATGCAACAGAAGAATCCATTCTTGTCCCAGAATGAAGTCGATGCTCTAATTGAAAATGAGTTTGCCTCTTGGTTTAATCAATATGTAAGTATGATCATTTTATATGTTTAGTTTATTGATAGCATTAATAAAAAAAATAACTAAATTTATAGGTGATTTTATGTTTAACATATAGACACAAAATGCCCAAGCAATTGACATGAAAGATCGGTTCTTGAAAGATATCGCACAAGGTCCATTGCTAATTATTAGATCGTACAATAGTTATTTTGTTAATGGTTTTAGGTTTCGCACACTTGAGGGATCTTCGGATATTGGATCTTTCAATAGTGATGTATGTGTTAAAAGAAGCAATTATAGCTCAACCGAAAGTGACTATCATGGGATTTTAACAAAAATTATTTACGTAGAGTATCTCGCATTACCAATTAAGAGAACGAGTATTGTTCAAATATGATTGGCTCGATCCCACACCACAAGGAACAAGGGTTCATCCACACTACAAACTTGTGGATGTTAACTGTAAAAGAGCTTTGAACAATTATGAACCATTTATCTTAGTATCACAGATCGGCTCAAGTGTATTATATGGAGTACCCTAGCTTAAGACGTGACAATCGAGATTGGTGGGTCGTGTGTAAGATCAAAGCTAGGTCCGTGTTTGACTTTCCCGAGGCATCGGCTACCATAAAACAAAATGTTGAACCATTTCGAGCAAGACGATCCGAAAATTTTACATGAATTAATAGACGAAGTCGAGGACATCACTTTGTTAAATGATCCAAATGGATCGTTTGTAGAAATAAAAATAGGTGTGGTCGACGAAGAAAATGAATATCACAATGTTTCGGATGATGAAGATGATAACTTAAACAATTATTACGATTGTTCGAATTAAATTTGTATTTCATTTGTTGTATTAATAAGAAATTATGTAATTTTTTCTCTTTATTAATTTATTAATTTTGGTTTTTGTACATTAAGTAAATGTTTATTGCATATTTTGATTGTTTTATATCCATAACAAATGATGTATTTTAATTTACTCATTAATGGACTCTAACAATATATTTGTTGTATTTTGTTTTTTTGTTTCATGGTAGATCATACAACAATGACTCGTGGTAATCATGGTTTGCATTGTCCCGTAGGAGGTGCTACTTGGATCATGTTCCGCTAATCGTGGATGAGCATCATGATCGGATAGTAGTCCATTAGGATCCCCTACCGGCATCGATCATGGATCTCCATCGACAGGATTTTTTCATGGATCCCACGACTCCCGTATTCATGGAGCTAGCACATCCGCATCGACAGGTGTTCCTCTTTTGCACCGGATTTTCCACCATCGAGCTCCGATAGTACCCTTCGCACATATGTCCGACACTTCGGAGAGTTCTCATAGCGCATCTTATCGACAACGTATTGTTTACGTCGACTACGGATCGTATGTATTTGTTTTTTAATATGTTATTTTATCAATAATCGTGTTTAAAATATTTGTCTTATCTTTTTGTTATTTGCTTTATAGCTTGACTCCAGATAGTAGAGATTATTCCATGAAGATCTTTGAGATTTTTAAGGAATGGGTGGATAAAGAAGGATTGTCATGGAAGGATGTCACCGACGGCACTAAAGACTTTTATTTTAATGAATTTAAGGTAATGTATTTATAATTTTTTTATAATTATAAAAAAATTATCTTATCAAATAAGTTATATAAATTTTTTTCTTGTGCAGAAACATTTTGAATGGGATGTGGAGATCGATGCAATTGTTAGATGGGGATAGGAGCGTCTTGATAGGAAATGCTATGCTAACTTTGTTTATAAGATCAGTTTGATGCATATACGACCTAAATTTATGAGTGAGGAGACATGGGATGCGTGGCAAGTTGATTTCAAGAAACCCGAGTGCGTGGCTCGTTCACAGCAAGCATCGCGTAACCAATTGTCGGAGAATGGTGGTCCTGGTTCGGGTCCTTCCGGACATACGGGGGCTCAATATCTTCACAAGAGCATGCACGTCGTTTGGTAAAGTATACTCTATTATTATTTACTTATGTCATAACATATCATTTTGAGGCTTGTCATATTGTTTGTAATGTTTTTTTTAGGTAATAGAATTGGGATGCCCACCTACGAATTTTGAGTTGTTCTAGAGGACTCATAAGAAACATGATGGTTCATTCGTCGATATGCACTCCCAAGAAACACAGAGTTAGTATTTTTTCAATTTCAAATATTAAATATAAAAATTTATTCTCAAATTTAATTTAATATTATAATGATGATAAGATTGAGTTAATACAGGACCGCGTGGGGCGGTTAATAAATGAGGAAGTTGAGGCTTAGAGGGAGGCAAGAATCTTAGATCCGAAGTTGACCGAATTCATTATACCCGCATGCCATCGGGGAAAACAAGAAAAGATTTTATGGGATAGGCACACAATCGGTGCATTATGTGTCTTGGTCGGTGGTAGCAGCTCCTCCTCTACAACGTCGCAATACATGATTGATCCGGCTAGTGAACGGCTTCGGATGGACTACGAGGCTACTGCGGAAGAGGTTATCGAGCTTAAGGAGACTATTTGTAGCATGAAGACTCAATACGATTCCATGGTATCCTTACTAATGCAGCTAGTACGGACATTCGGATTGTCTATAGATCCAAGCAATTATTCAGCAGTCTGCTGGTCCTTCCACTCGACCTCTAGTTCAGCCTCTCCGCCTATCCTCCGGACGACCACTCGCATAGAATGGTGATAAGGATATGGAATTAGACGAGCGGGATAAGTGATGTAATAATCAGTCACTTTGTTTATTTTTTTATTTTTTTATGAAACATATTCTAGAATGATTTTGTTAATGTTATTTTATTTTTCATATATACATGATTACTTATGATTGTTTCTTATTAATTTTAATTATGAAATATTATGTTAATAATATTCGAAAATGTGATGGAATAGTTATAGAAATCAATGACGGATTTATTATCGAAATTTGTGATGGATTAGCGAAGAATTACTCGATCGATTAGTGATGAAATTTAATGATGGATTAGTGATGGAATTTAGTGACGGATTAGCGACAAAATTTAGTGATGGATTAATGACAACTTAGTGACGGATTAGCGACGGACTTATTTTTAAAATTAGTGACGGATTAGTGATGGATTTATTTTCAAAGTTAGTGATGGATTAGCTACAAAGGTTTTTTAAAATTAGCGACGGATTAGGGTGCAATCCGAAGTTAATTTTAGCGATGGATATATTGGGTTTAGTGATGAATTTTTCGTCACTAAATATAGCGACAGACATAATATTTCGTCGCTAAA
Source organism: Dovyalis caffra (assembly GCA_963924115.1). Taxonomy (NCBI): domain Eukaryota; kingdom Viridiplantae; phylum Streptophyta; class Magnoliopsida; order Malpighiales; family Salicaceae; genus Dovyalis; species Dovyalis caffra. The sequence continues at coordinate 25,291,500 of CAWUPB010001173.1, forward strand.
ATTTAGTGACCATCAAATTAGTGACAGAATTGTTTCCGTCGCTATTTTCGATTAACGACGAAATTATATTATTTAGCGACAGATTGTTCCGTCGCTAAAAGCTTTTTTTTGTAGTGATCTGTTCCAAATGCATATCATAAGGACTTCTATCTAATTCTACCGAATTTATCAACATGTAAACATAAAAATTAATATAATGACTTCTTTATTATTTATTAAAATAAATTATGCAATAACATATTAACATAAGCCCATCCAAACATGGTTGGATCTTGGGCACCAACATTAACAATTGCAAACAACGATGGGGTTTTACAAAACCTATAGCGAGGCTCACATGTTTCTTACTCGCCCTCCCACAATATCCAACAATCAAAAAATGATGCGGAAGATGATGATAATGAGGACTAGGTTTTTTTAAAAAAAAATTAATATTTTTATACATCTTAATGCATTTATGTATTTATTTTATTTCAATTTATACTATTTTAATTTTATTAAATAATATATCATGTTTTAATAATCTGTGTTTATAGTTATTTATTATTACATTTAACAATATATTGATTTAAAAAAATCAAAATAAAAAATTTCTTCATTTAGCAACGAAATTACGAGGATATTTAGCGACGGAGACATATACGATTGCTAAATAACAATAGATTTAGTGGTGGAATTATGAGAACTTTAGCGACTATAATTGAGCGACACCCATTCAATAATTGATTTAGATCGATTAGCGATGGCATGACGACGGATGTAAAGACCTTACGGACGATTGTATTAGACCAATTTAGTGATGGAAACTCAATAAATTAGTGATGAAAAAAATTTTGGTGTCTAAGGAAATATCATATTGTCTCTAATCCATTCGTAATTGTATATAGGGACGATTTTTTCATCGTTATATGTTAAATTTCTAATAGTGATATATTTTTTAAAATTTCTTACTTCAAACTATACTATAATGCCACTAATCGGCGATCAACACATAGTATTATAAAATAAGAAATCTCAAAGAGTAAAGATGGCATGTCAATTAGTATCGATTTATGGCGTTATAACAAGAGATTTGAAATAAAAAATCTCAATCAAGTTTTTAAAAAATATAAAGTCATAATCAAAAAGTAAAAAAAAAAAAAGAAGACATAATCCAAATATTGGGAACAAAGAAAAAACTTGTAAGTATAAGATATCAAATGAAAAGACTTTCGTTAGAATTTAATGGGAAATTGGTGGACTAGTTTGTAATGCATGGAAAAAAGATAAAAAATTCCACATAGAAAATAAATATGTCTGCTAAAGTCTTTATAAATGTAGGCTTTTAATTATATGATACCTAATAAGGCGTGCTTGGTGTAAGTTCTTTGATCGATGGCCTTATTGTTGGCTCTTTATTGGGTCTTATCTCTTAATTATGTATAGATATGATTAAGATGAGTAGCACTAATTAAATTTGAAGAGAAAAAAATATTATGACTCATACGTCCATATCAAATATAATTATTTTCTAGATAATTTAATTTTTGAGTAACTTTTAATTTTTCCCTCTAAAGTTTAAGGAATGTTTACATTTTCATCATAAAATTTTAGTTTTGGGTTGTTTCAAGTAGCCTCCACAACAACTTTTAGTATAGCTTCAAATTTGCCTCTTCCATCCATGTTCGCTAGTAACAGTAATGGAAACTTGATATATATATATATATATATATATATATATTCGAGTCAATTTTCGTATTATTCGAGATTAAATTTACTACTTTCCGAATTAAGGTAGCGTCAATTTTGATCAACCACTAAGCTCCACTTTGATTAATCACTAAATTTCATTTTAAACCAAATGAGTTCAAATTTGGTATTACTTAAAAATAATTATAACTAGTTATCCGTAGATAATGAAAATTGAACCTTGGTTTTGGTCAATTTAAAATAATCTTCTTACCATTAGACCATATCTCTTGATGGTCACAATCTCTTATTTCTTTATTTATTTTCACATTTTTTTTATATATATTTGATTGTATGATATTATTGCTTATATTGATAATTAGTGTTGCTATTTTATTAATTTAAATTAAATCTTTTTATATGATATGTAAAATAATATAAAATTAACATATTATTCACCTACAGTGTTTTAAAATTATTACTATGTATATAAAAAGAGTAGAGAAAAAATAAAAATTATTTTTAAATCTGAGTGAAAATAGTCAAATCTCTTTTATTTTTGTATGTATTTTTTCCTTCAAGGATTCATACATTTGTTCATGAAGTATTATTTACCAAGTAATATAAAATTTATTGTAAGGATAAGATTTACGAAATTAGGAAAGCATGCATTTTCAGCGGTAAATCTAAGTCATTGGTATAGTAAAACCCCAGTTGCATGTGACACATGCATAGATAAAATCTTGGAATCAAAATCCATTAGCAAAAAATCCGCGGTCCCGAAAGGCAGGGCACTTCTTTTCCATATCTGGCTTAAAAATGGACTGGTCCAATCGGATCTTACTAGGCGCACGTAATGCCTACTCAAGGGAGCTCCGTACTTATAATAATTAATCATTATAAGGGATGGCCATAATTCCTCCACGTGGGCCGGTGGTATTCTTATAGTCCGATGCTCAGGAAACCGTCACGTTTTACTCGCTTCTACAGTTGTGCTCAATTTATGGTGCCTGGTCCTTTTGTTTGATTTTTGGTTAAAAATTGATATTTAACAACTATTTTTGGTGTTTTTTAAGAGAGTGAAAATTAAAAGAGATTAAGTGTTAATCTATCACTGATAAATAAATATGAAAAACATCACTATTATTATTTTATTTATTTATTTAAAATATTAGACCTTATTATTCATATATATGATTTTTACGTATTAAATTGCCGATACTTCACTTTCTAATTACTTTATTTTTATACTTTTAAATTAACTTCCAATTTTTAATCTTGAAGTAAACATAGCCTTATTAACTATGAGAGTTTGGATTCGTTATATCACACAGCTTTTCATTGAGTGTAATTAATTTTATACTTTACAGTTGTATTTACTTATTCGGTATTAATATATGTGTTAGTGAGATTTTTTTAGATATGTTTGTCTATTATATATGTAACCTTTCTAAATTTAAACTAACATAATTTACTTCTATTTAGTGTTTTTTTTTTAAAAAAAAAAACAAATAGAAAGTATATATTTAAGCAGTTGTGAGGAAGAGTTCAATTCCAAACAGATAACGCGTTTGGCTAGAAACTAGAAAGTAAAAAGAGATCAGTAGATGTAATTTCTATTAAATTTGATGTTTTGGTATTGTTTTTGTTACCTTGTCGCACTACGTACCAACCCCCCGATACAAGTGCAAGTTTGGATATAAAGAAAACCCAAAAGCCATACCTTGTCATTTTGTGAATCGTGTGCTGTTTGCAAAATGAGACCTATCTATTATGACTTGTTTGGGGCCTCATTGTCTTGCTTCCACACTGCCACCCCAACATTATTGTACCCGTCTGGTCTTCCTGTTCTGCCTCACAAAATTACCCAACATTCTTTCTTTTCTATCTTTGTCTTAATATTTATTGGACGGTGGAAGTTATTTTGAAGTATGTTTATACGTACGGTTAATTAATATTACATTTTAAAATAATCTTAAAAACATATTTTCTATAGGACATGATAAATTTAGAAAAATTTAGTACATTTTGGTTACTTTTTGAGAAACAATAAAAGTGCAAGCAATTTGCAATCACTGAAGATTTTGATTTAAATTTGTAAGGTTTTTTTTTTGGGGGGACCGAAAAAGTTTGATCACGTTGAGCGGGAAACACTACACTTAATTAAGGTGTTCGTACCCTTAAGCTCTCAACCATGGATGGATATACTAGATTTTGAATGCTCTGAATTTGGGTTTGCATGTTATATTAAGAGCACATGTGCCTTCGCATGTGTAATTATTACAATTACTAGAGACTAATTAATTTAATTCGTAATTAGTTATTTTTCAGCTTGTTGTTAGCTAGCTTTTCTCTTTCTTTTGCTTATATATAATAGTAGAAAGAGAATGAGCTAGGTAGGGTGTAATTTGTTAATTTAGTTGAAGAATTCTGATTTTTCTTCTTTTCTAACTTCTTCAACTTTTCTTCTCTATCAAACATGGTATCATAGCTGAAAATTTAAGGTTTTATACTAAATGTTTTAACTTAGAGCTTGTCAATGACGTATTCTTCTCTAAGCTCTTTGATTGGAGACTCACATTCTCCTTACTTCCTTCATCATTTAGATAATCATAGTATTGTGATTACTTTACCTTTAAGCAATTATGCTTCTTAGAGTCGATCATTCTTGCTAACTCTCTTAATCCATAATGAAACTAGATTTTTTTATGGATTGATTGAGGCACTAGTTATCGGTGATTCAATGTATGGTCCATGGTGGTGAGACAACAACCTTATCATTTTGTGGATGCTTCATTTGATTTCACCTCCAATTGTAGCAATTATTTTCTACGGGATTTAGCTATAGAGATTTGGAAGACTTTGAAGAAACTATTCTCTCAAGTTGATAACTCCAAGATTTACAATCTTTAACATGCATTATGTACTATCAATCAAGGTAATCGTAATCTTGATAAGTATTTCACCGAATTAAACTCTATTTGGGAGGAATTAGAGAACTTTAGGCTTTTGCCTCATTGTAAGTGTGAGGAGTGTAATACAACTTGTTTTAAGAAGTTTATTGATTTGTAATCGAAGGATTACGTGTTTCGTTTCTTGAATGGATTGAACGAATCATATACTAGATTGAGGTCACATGTAATCATGATGAATTGTTTCCCTTCGCTTGATGAGGTTTATGATTTGGTGGTTAGATAAGAATCATAAAGAGTTATGTAGTGTCAATTTCAGCATTTTTTTCAAATACTTCAACTATGGTAGCTATAGTAAATTTTTGAAATAGACCTAAGAACAATTTTATTTTTACATATTATGAAAAAAAACTTGACTTACCAAAAAAAGATGTTTTCATTTGATTGGATTTCCTTATGATTTTAAGTTTGTAAGGAATAAAGGGAACTCTTCGGTAGTGAATTATGTTAATTCACTATCAAATAAAGGCTTTATTGCTTTTGTTAACTCCATAACTATTAATGATGGTGCAGTAGTTACTAATCCAACCATGAACTCTATATGACAAATTTCTTTAACTCAACATTAAGTTTAATGATTAATGACCATTTTTAATGCTCGGAATGCACAAACATCTCAATCTAGCATACATGAATATGATGTTCCAACCAAATTGCCTTCTATGTATTCTAATCTAGCAAGTATACATTCTACTAAAATTGACTTAACTAAAACATCACATTATCGTTGCACGTAATTTTCAAGACATTCAACATGCCTTATGAATCATAATTCTTTGATAATTAATACAAGTATTTCGGATCATATTACTTGTTCTTTAGAATTTTATTGGTCATTTCATGCTATAAATTATGTCTTTGTATTGATGCCGGATGGTTCTAAAGCTACTGCTACTCACTCTAGCACTATATATATATATATATATATATATTCCAAATTGAATTTTCACAATCTCCTTTATGTTCTTTCTTTTTAGTTCAACCTCATTTCAATTGGTAAACTCACCTTTTCTAGTATATACGTTCTTAATTTTCGCGATGATTGTTGTTTCATTTAGGCACTTCCTTCATAGATAGTGATCGGACTTGTTAAAGTCAAAAGTGGTTTTTACTTCTTGCAAAATCCATTACCTCTATAATATTTAATACATGTTAGTTGTATAATAAGATTGAATTTGATTCTTCTCAATGTTCTCTTGTTAACACTAGTCCTTCACTTAGTGTTGATAGTTGTTTTGATCACTAACATTTCACATTAGGCCATGTTTCGTTCGATAAGATGAATTTTGTTCATCAATTATGTGCCGATGTACACAATTATGAAAATTTGAATATAACTTCATGTGTTATTTGTATAATGATAAAATATAAAAGACTTTTTTTTCTAGTTCATATACAAAATGCTAAGGTTCCTTTTAAATTAAATCATATTGACATTTATTGACCATATTCACATGTAGATTAAGACAAATATCAATATTTTTTTTTACTATAGTTGATGACTATACTAGAATGGCTCGGGTTTTCTAGATGAAATCTAAATTCAGTATTGTTTATATCATTTCTACCTTCTATAATCTCATTCAATATCAATTTAGTTTCTCCGGTAAGCAAGTCAAATCAAATAATGGCTTAGAGTTTAAATTTTTTTTATTTTATAAAAAAAGTATCATTTGTCAATTATCTTATGTCAAAATGCCATAATAGAATGGTTTTATTGAGAGACAACACCAATACTTGTTGCCGAACTTTGTTATTTCAATCGTCATTACTAGTTATTTTTTAAAAGGAAGCAATTTTAACTACAACCTATGTAATCGATAGATTGGCTACTTTTAGTTTAATACAATAAAACTCCATATGAAATGTCATTCCGTAAAAAGCCTAAATACAATCATTTATGTGACTATGGTTGTCTATGCTTTGCTTCTACTCTCTCGAAATAGAAAAAAAATTGATTCTAAAGTTAGATAATGTATTTTTATTAGTTATCTTGTTGGCATAAAATCATACAAGTTATATGATTTAAAATCAAAAACCGTGTTCTTTTCTAGAGAAGTTGTATTTCATAAGCATGTTTTTCTTTTCTCTTACAATCTAATCATATACCTACAATACCTAACATTCTATCACATGATGTTTTACATGTTATCCTATTATATCCATTATTGGTAGTTCCTAACAAGCAAAGGAGTTAGTTACAATAAGATAACTACATGGGCTATGCTTCCTAATTGTTATGAGAAAACGGGTAGCTACAGGAGAAAATAAGACATGATTAAGATAATAAAGTATTACGAGTACAAGAATAGGAAGCCACAACAGAACATGGAGATCGTGGAGCATTATAAAAAGTCATAGAGGAGCCAAAAGCCAATAAATACCAGCTATAATAAATGAAGAAAAAATGTATAAAAATCAACAATCAACTTTACAACACTCGCAATAAATAAGAAAGCTCTCTCAAGTTTTAGTATTTCCGAAACTTATTAGGTAGTAGTTGGTAGGCGATAATCAAAGTAAGTCGATAGATTTGTAAAATAAAGATTTATGAGCTGATAGATTTGTTTTCCGAGTATTATATTATCGTTGTAACTTGTGTTCATATTCCTCAAGAACTGAATTTTTACATGAATATCATCTCTAGAGAAAGAATCTCAATCGGTAAGAATTTTTTTCTAGTTAATGAATTAAAGTTCTTTTTAAACTTTATGTATTATGTTATCTTTTATTTTAAAGTCCTCTTAATTAAGGTTGGTATGAAAGAACCCTTAATAATTTTGGCGACCACATAGGGAGTGTCAATTATATTTTTGATATGACATCAAATTATCAAGGTTTTAATGAAAGAAAACGTCATTTTGAAATATGTCAACTTTTGAGACTCTTTATCTAAGCAATTATCTAAAAGAGGATTATAGTGATAATAATCAAAATTATGATAGAAAAAAGAGTCATTTCATAATATGTTAACTTATGAACCTTGAAAGGAATTGAACCAAAAAGTTCATAAACTCGTAAGCTCTTGAAGGAAGTTTGCAGAGAAATAGATATAAAGCATAAGGTTTTTGCTCAATAGTTAGAAGAACAATATAGGCTAAAAATAAGATCCATAAAAAATCACTATAAGGAATTAAAGTTGGCTTTCAGCAAGATAACTCTACTTACAAAGACATATAATGACTTGTATGAGGATGTGGGAGGTTATGATAGAAGATATAATTCATCATTAAATCTAAATCCCCTACATAAACACTTCAAGCTATTGGAAGAGCTAGTGATCCCATAAAAAAACTCTCTGCATTTCTAAATATTAATTATACAAGGATTGAAAGCTCTAATCACAAGTCTACGAGCACTAATTCCGTAGAAGTTGAAAGCTCCAATCATAATTCTATCGACATTAATTTTGTAAGGTTTAGAAGCTACAATCACAAGTTTGTATGCACTCGATTCTACAAGTGTTGGAAGCTCCAATTATAAGTTTGTGGATATAAACTTAGCAAGAATTAAAAGCTTCAATTATAAGTTCGTAGGCATTAATTCTACGGGGGTTGGAAACTCCAAATACAAATATACAAATATAGACTCTGCAGGGATTGAAAGCTCAAATTAAAGGTGTGCGAAGCATTGATTCTATAAATCTATTGGCACCGATTCTACAAGGGTTAGAAGCTCTAAGTCCGTAGTTACCGATTTTGTAGGGATTGGAATCTTCAACCTCCAATCACAAGTTTGTAGGCACCGATGTTGTAAGGATTAAAAGTTCCAATTACAAGTCCATAGATACAAACTCTACAAGGATTGAAAACTATAATTATAGGTTTGTAAATACAAACTTTATTGAGAATGGAAGCTATAATTACAATTCTACAATGAAAGTTGTAATTACAAGTCTATAAGGATTAAAAATTATAATTACAAAACTACAAATGAAAGACCTAGAGGAGTAAACCATCAATCCTTACACTTGATCCTAAATACATTTAAAAGGCTACAACACAAGCCTATAGACCTAGTGTGCATTAGGTTTGCAATTTAAAGTCTAACTTAAAGTTTGAGATTGCTACGAATAATTATGATCAAAGCATTACAAATATGAAACACATTCCAAGATCTTAAGAAAAATTCACATTTAGATTATGAAATCATAGTTAATGATCAAAGCTTTGAATTAACGGAATCACCACAAGGTTTGAAGAAAATTCTATATTCGACTTTGGAATCGTGATAAATAATCATGATACAAGTATTGTAAAGTTGGAATCATCCAAAATTATGGATCCAAATGAAAATCCTACCATATTTTTCAATATCAATGATGAAAGGGATGAAAAGCATCTAATAAGAGTCCATATGACTATCTTATTCATCCATGAGAATTGTCATCCTAGTTGGTTGTTAGTGGTCACATGAATTAAAAGTCATATTCATTTGGTTGATCTTAAAGTATTGTATATATCATTTAATCCTTTACTATGATCAATTGTAGTCATGTTCTTTATTCGCAAAACATCTAAGACACGTATAAGAACACATGAGTTCCCTTCATTTATAAAAGAGCATTTTAAAAAAGGTTTTTAGATTGAATTATGAAGAAGGTGCATTTCAAAAAAAATAAAAATAAAGAAAACTTTGTGGAACGGAAGAGTTTAATAATGAAATTTCTTTCCACATGTGAGGTAAACACTCACATATGGAAAGAAAGAGGGCAAATGTTATATCCATCATTTTGAGTTTCGACAAATATAGGAGTTAGTTATAAAAAAAATAACTATATGGGCTATGCTTCCTAATTATTAGGAGAAAATAAGTAATTACGAGAGAAAATAGGACATGATTAAGATAATAGAATCTTGCAAGCATAAGAATAGGAAATCACAACGGAACATAAAGCTCTATCAAGGATCATAGATCACTATAAAAGATCCAAAACCTATAAATGCTAGCTAAAAAAAGGAGAAAAAACACACAAAAATCAACAATCAACTCAATAACACTTGTGAGAAGCAAAAAGATCTCTCAAGTTTTAGAACTTCGAAACTATTAAGTTGGTAGGTATTAATTAAAGTAGATCGATAAATTTATTTTGTATTGCTATGTTGTCTCTGCCACTCATGTTCATTTTTCTCAAGAACTAAATTTTTACATGAATATCATCTTTAGAGGAAGAATATTAATCCATAAGCATCATTTCTCATTAATATATGAAATTTTTTTTTATACTTTGTGTATCATTTTATCTTCCATTTCAAAGTCTTATCAATTGAGGCGAGATAAAAAAAACCCATAATATATCCAAATGTTTTCAATGATCCATAACCTAAATTGAAAAGCTCTTTTTCTAAACATGAAGAAGTTTGTTATGTTTCGTAATAGAATCTTGTCCGGATGTTATTTCTTCTTAATCTACTTCAATTATTATAAATATCAATCCTTCTCAATCCATTTCACCTCCTCCAATTGATATTATTTCTCAATCAAATTAGATATTATTTCTCAAACAAATCATGACTCTTTTATTTCTTCTATTCTTACCATAAAGAGTACTAGAATAAGTAAACCTCCTAATTACTTGTCGGATTATCACGGAACATTACTTTTATAAATTTCTTATGTTTGTTCTTCTATAAAATATCTTATACATAACATTATATTTTTATTTCACATTTATCATCATCTCAAGCATCTTTTATTACTTCTCTTTTAAATGTTGTTAAACCTCGGTCATATCATTAAGCTATTCAATCCGATCACTAACAAGTAGTCATAAAAGCTAAACTTGATGCTTTTAAGCCAAATCACACTGGACAATTATTTCTCTTCTTTCTAGTTAACATGTTGTGGGCTGTAAATGGATATATAAGGTAAAACTTCATACCGATAGGACTATTGAAAAATATAAGGCTAAGCTAATAGCCAAATGATATAGCCGGAAAGCAAGTTTTTATTTTTAGAAGATTTTTAATACTATTGTCAAGATATCAATGAACTTGCTTTTGGCTTTTACAACTACTTAACATTGGTTTTTATCTTATATGGAAGTCAATAATGTTTTTTTTTAATGAGGATTTGGATGAATGATGTATATGAACCTTCCTCTAGGGTATCGTGTCTAGGAGGAGTATCATACAAAACCTACTTGCATACTTCAAAAGTCTCTATATGGATTAAAATAAGTATCTAAGCAATGGAATTCTAAACTCATTACTTTCTTATTATCTTTTGGTTTTTCATAATCCAAGGAAAACTATTTCTTATTTACCAAAAGAGTTTGTTCAAGTATTTTTCTTGTTTTGCTTATTTATGTTCAAGAAATTGTTAATGCAAGCAATTCTATGAAAGTTGTTAAAGAATTTAAAAGATATCTATATTCTCAATTCAAGATGAAGGATCCGGAAATGCTAAAGTTTTTCCTTAGTATCGAGGTATCTAGATCACTAGAAGGAATATTTTTATGTTAGAGGAAGTATGTTCTTGATTTGTTGACAAAACATGAAATGTTGGGAGTCAAACCAGCTACTACTCCAATGGATCCTAATTTCAAGCTAATACGATCAGATTTTGAATTCTTAAAGGATCCATCATTCTATAGATAGTTAGCGTGGAAGTTGTTGTATTTGACTTTCACGAGATCCGATATTTCTTTTGCTACTCAAGTGCTTTCTCAATTCATGGATAAGCTTGGAGATATATCCTTACAAGAAAATTTTAGAGTTTTGAGATATCTATAATGTGCACCTAGGCAAGGAATACTATTTTTAGCTAATTCAAATGTGCAACTATAAGCTTAGGTAGACAAGTGACTAGATAGATTACGGAGATTCTAAAAGATTAGTCACGTGTTACTATATGTTTCTTTGTAATTTTCTTATTAGTTAGAATTCAAAGAAGCGAGTCTTTAGTAGCTAGAAGATCAATTGAAGCAGAGTATAAAGTTATGGTTTCTAGTTGTTATGAGTTGATTTAGTTACTCGTTTTTATTAACGGGTTTTGGTTTTGAACAAAAAAATGAGTGATGCTCAAATGTGACAATCAATATGCCATTCACATTAGCAAGAATTTTATTTTTTATGAGAGAAAAAAACATATTGAGATTGATTATTACTTCATTACAAAAAAAGATTCTTACTAGGATTATAAAACCGTAGCTTGTAGACTTATTTACCAAGACCCTACTACTCGCATAGTTTAGTCTTCTTGTAGGTAAAATGAAAATTGCTGACATTCATACTCCTTTTGAGGAAGAGTATTGAGAGGATGTGTTAATCACATATGCCTCCATATGTGTAATTATTAAAGTTACTAAAGACTAACTAATTCAATTAGTAATTAGTTATTTTTGAGTTGTTTCGTTTATAGTCGATTGGTTAGTTTTTCTCTTCTTTTCTAACACTAGAAAGAGAATGAGCAAAGCAAGTTGTTATTTGTGAATTTTAGATGAAGAATTCTATTTTTCTTTTCTTTTCCAACTTTTTCTTCAACTTTTCTTCTCCATCAAACGTATTGCTTAACGGTGATGTTTGGTAATCGAGAACGACACACCGAGAATAGGAATTCCCACTTCATTCCTTGATGGTGAAGTGTTTGGTAATCGGTAATAATATGGGAATGGGAATAAACTTTTCCCGAGATTTCATTACTTTTGGATATGCGAGTTTAAGTGGGAATGAGAACTTGGGAATGAAAAAAAAGGCGCTATTTTTTTTCTTAAAAATATCCTTAGCTTTTAATAAATATTACAATTATTCCACTATATATACTAATGTCTCCTGCGATATCTAATTAGCCACCAAAGCTTACAAACTCATCTCTCTCCCGCGACACTTTTCTCGCAGGTAGCCCTTTCTTCTTCTCTCGATCCGGTTTCTTTTTTAATCTTGAAATAAATCTAAATTGACATTGCTTTGTGTTTCCTTTAATCTTAATTAGGTAGCCACCAAAATTGCAACATCATATCTATCCCTCAACAGGTAATCTTTCTCTCTCTCTCTTGTGTTTTTTTCTCCTTCAACAACTAATCTTTCTCTCCTTGTGATATTATTTTTCTTCTTTGTTGATAATTTCAATATTTTTATTGGTGTTAGATTAATGGGCAAGTGATATTTAGGATTTTTAGGATTTGTGGTAGAGATAATTAATGTATGAGGAAAAGTTTGATGGGACAATATGGTAGTGAGAGTTGAGCCTCTGCGAGGACGAGAGTTAGAACTTGGCGGCATATTGCATATCATATTATGAAGAGAATCAAATGACCTTTTCTTTTTTTTTTTACTTTTTATCATGATTTTTTTTTCGAGCAATTATATTGGGATTACAAGTATAAATTAAGAGAACGCTACGAGTGCCAAAGCTTCATAGAACTCCTTTTTATCCATTGAGTAATTGGCATTATTTAACTACAATTGCTGATGTTGTGTTTTTATCGGGGCTTTGTTTAGATAACAATGATATGGTAAGTCTTGTAAATAAATAAATCTTTAAACATCATGCATGTTTGTTTCATGTCCATAATAAATTATGATAAACATTTATTCACTAGGACTTAAACAAAATAGAAAGGAAGAATAAAATTGGATTTTTGTACTTATCCCTATACCTTTGGCTTGCACCTAACCTTAATGGCATTTCTAGCATGGTAATGCTTTTGTACCTAGCATTTTCACTCTAGGATTTTCACACTTATCCCTATATTTGTTTAGTTTTTTCCTCTTTTCTTTTATGAAATTGGATCGTGTTTTTGTTTAGTATCCCCTTTAGGATTTAGTTTTCCTCTTCTTTAATTTCTCGATTGCCTATATAAAGCACCTAGTTTGACATTTTAAATATGTTCTTTAATTTCTCAACTGCTTATATAAAGCACTTGGTCTCTCGATATCTTAAATTTCTCTCTCGAATGTGTTTCTCCATGTGTTTATTATAATTATAAATGTGCCTACAAAATATGGAATCACTATTATTTATGTACACAAATTCTATACAAGAATTTGCTTAGGTTAAATATGAACCACCTTATCTATACAAAACATTTCACACATCCTCTTTTCTTTTTAACGAGTTATGGCTCATTCACCTCGCAACAGAGATATTGTTAGACACATCTCGGAGAGAAGACGTAGGATTAAATTGATTATTATATTGTTAACCATATTGATGTATGTCATTTGGAGAAGTATGTTGAGGTTGATAAAAGAACCTAGTAGATATAATCCAATAGCACGCATTCAACACCTCAATGGCATGATTGTTGCTAGTGACATAGCATGTATTGAACAACTTAGAATGGATAGACATACTTTTAATGTTCTTTGTTCGTTGGTTCGAGATATCGGAGGACTTAGAGATACTAGAAATATGAATGTTGAGGAAATGGTTGCAATATTCTTGCACCTTATTGCATTTAAGGAGAAAAATCGAGAAATTAAATATGATTTTCAACGATCGGGAGAGACAATAAGTAGACATTTTCATTAAGTGTTAAAAGCGAGTACTAAAGCTTTGGAGGGTTTTACTTAAAACCCCGAACCTGTTATCGCCAATTACAATGATGAGAGATGGAGGTGGTTTGAGGTGGGTGTCTTGTCTTCATAATTTTTTCTTATAATTAAAGTAAATTATCATTAATTTAACTTTAGTTTTATGTTTACTCTAGAATTTCTTAGGAGCTTTAGATGGCACATACATTAGAGTAAATGTACCGAGTACTCGACAAGTCATGATATCGAACAAGAAAAAATGAAATTGCAATAAATGTTCTAGGCATGTGTTCTTAAGATATGCAATTTATATATGTTTTGCCTGGTTAGGAAGGTTCATGTGCTGATGGAAGAGTGCTTCGAGATGCTTTAACTAGGACAAACGGGTTGAAAGTTCCTAAGGGTGATATATATTATATATGCAACCTTATATATTACACTAATTAATATTTAATATTCTAATTTTTTATTTTTTATTTATTAGGTTTCTATTATCTTGTTGATGCTAGATATAAAAATTGTAAAGGATTTCTTGCTCCTTATAGAGGTCAACGTTACCACTTAAATGAATGGAGAACCGGACATCAACCAAATACGCCGGAAGAATTTTTTAATATGAAACATTCAGCAGCAAGAAATGTGATTGAGAGGACATTTGGATTGTTGAAGCTACGTTGGGAAACACTTAAATGTCCAACTTACTATCCTATTGATACACAAATTGATGTCATATTAGTGTGTTGTTATATTCACAATCTCATTCGACAACAAATGAGACTTGACCCAATGGAGTAATATTTAAATACCTTAGTAGAAGATGATAGTAATAACGTAAATTATATTGCTACTACTGAAACAACAAACCAATGGACTTCTTGAAGGGATAATCTAGCTAGAGAAATGTATGATTCATGGAGAGCTAGGTGACAAAATAGATAATATTTGATTGTTTTTATTTTGTATTGAGATTTTAATTAATTTAATTTTTTTTATTATGCTTTCATCTATCAATGTTTTAACAATTATATTATTTGATTGGTGGTATGTATATTGTTTATTCCAAATGTGATGTGAACAGTATGTGATTGTTTTGCATATATATTTTCTTATACAATTCTTTTATTAGTTAGATGGAAAATTCAGAAGTGGAGCAAGTTAATTTGTAGCATGAACTTGGTCGAGGAAGGGGTAGGAATAAACGAATGTGGAATAGCGAAGAAGAATTGGTGTTAGATGACATCCTTTTGGAATTAGTCGGCATAAAATGGAAGGTGGATACTCGGTTACAAGAATAGATTTTTTACTCATGTTGAGAAGCTTATGGAAGAAAAATTACTAGGATGTTGTATTAAAGGAAAACCGCATATTAACTCAAAAATTAAGATATTGAAGAAGCAACTTGGTTATATATTAGAGATTCAAAAAAATGGTAATGGATTTGGATGGGATTATGATAAAAAAAATGATGATATGAGAGAAATCGAGTCTTTATGGGATGGGCAAAGATAAAGTTCATCTTTCTTTTTCCTTTGTCTTTAAAGTTATTATTAAATATTAATTTTTTGATGTTTAATTTATTAATACAATGTTATTATGTAGAGTCGTGATGGAGCATCGGCATTATATATGAAGCCGTTTGTCTATTTTGATAAATTGTGTGAAATATATACAAAAGATAGGGCTAATGGAGACAAAGCTCGAGGTCCTGGAGAAGAAGAAATTACGGTAGATAACCAAACTAACAACGATGTGGATGGTGGAGATATGAATGAGATGCATTCAAACTCAACACATTCAGCTTTTATAAGTCAAGAAGCGACCTATTCATCCGAAGCTGGAAAATCAAAGTACAAGAGAAAATTTGAAGCAACCGATCCTTTACAAGCAAAGTTTATAGAGCTATCAAAGTCCATCAAAAGTTTAGTTGAAGCCGAGAAAGAATTAACATCCGTTATGAGTGAAAAAAGGAGCAAAGTGTTTGAAACTTTAGCGAACCTTGAAGGACTTTCTCCAACTGAATTAGTTAAAGCGAGCAAGCATCATTGGTCAAGATGATAAGAAGGTGGAAGTGTTTTTTAGTATCCCAAATAATTACAAGGTCATGTTTGCACGTATCGAGATTGGGTCTACTAATTAATTGTAGCAATGTTGTTGCTACACTTAGCAGATAGTTGAATTTATAATTTTATGTTTTTTTAAGAATTTTTTTATAGTGTAGTCTACTTCATATGTTGACTGGAAAATCATTTGACACTATTTAAGATGCATTTATAGCATACTTTGGATTGATATGAGCGAGTTATTTGCATATTTTAGCCTTGGATATATTTCCGTAGAATTGAATTTTATGTTTTAATTTGAAAGTTGGTGCCATATCCTAATTATGATTACATTTGTGTTGCTATTCTTAAGCATGTCAAGTTGTACTCTCGACATGTTCTAGATGTATTTTCTTGGGTGTAATGACAACATGGTTCTTTGTTGATACTTTTTACTAGTGTAAAGAGCACCGGAAACCGCAAAGTGGTTGGATTCCAAAGCCAAAAAATTATTCCTCGTTGTTTTTACACAAGAGTAGCAGTTAGTTGATCAAATGCTTAGTAATAATGAGATTTCTTGATCCTAAGTTACCTCTCCTATTTATGAAGATTTATGTTTTGATCGAATTAATAGAAAAATCATATCGATTTAATTGTTCCAATGACTCTACCATCCATTTTCATCATATTGTCTCCGGAGAAGACAATTCATTGGATGTCCTCGAGGAGACAAAAAATGGCATCCGACGAGACTGCGAAGATTTTTATATTTCACAATGTTGGTTGATACTCTCCAACTCAATAGTCAATTCATGAATTTTCTTTTGCTTCTCATCCCGAGCAAGGATAATGATAAATAAAAGAAAATAGAATATCAAAAAAAAAACTGGAATAAATGAAAAATAATTAAAAGTGGCAAAAATTTGAGGTATGACATCTTTGCTTGCCTAGGAAGTTGAGTCTTCAATCCCGTCCATTGGTGATGACACCGCTCCAGATGAGGTCTACTTCCATAAATAATTTTTCGGTTCCTTTCTTCGAAGAGCCCTTTTGTTTTGATATACAAGAGCGTTACCAGCCGTTGTAACTACGTTGCCCAAATCGATACATGCGATCGAATGGCTATCCTCAACTTTTTAAACTCCTTCTCTCTTAGATCTTGTTGATTTTTAAAATGACGCATTTCCTCATTTTTCAAAAATAATTCATGCTTAAGTCGTCGTATTTCCTTGTCTCTCATTCGTAAATGGTTCACAAGGCCATTTTTTTATCAATCAAATAATGCTTTTAGACGTAATGTCCTTTTTAAGAACCAGGAAAAATGTGTGATTGTAATAGGCGATTCGGTAAGAAAAAAGAGACTATTTTTAGCTATAATCAAGGAGAGATGATAAAAAATTATCTTTATTTGATTGATAAAAAATATTCATATAATCTTTTTGTGTGTAAAACAATTAGCTTGTTTTAAAAGAATAATAAAAAATATTCATATAATCTTTTTCTAAATTTTAATTGTTTTTATGACAAAATTTATTATGGTTGTTGAAGGATACGATGGTAAATATACGATATCATTCCGATTCCTATTTGTCTATACCAAACACAGTAATAGTTATTTCAGCATGTCATTCCAATTCCTAATAGTAAGATACCAAACACAATATTTCTATTCTCATTTTCTCGTTTTTCATTCCGATTCCTTCATTCTCATTCTCATTGTTTTATTCCCGATTATCAAATAACACCAAGCACCGTATCGAGATTGATTATTACTTCATTACGTAAAAGATTTTTACTAGGATTATAAAACCGTAGCTTGTAGACTTATTTACCAAGACCTTACTACCCGCATAGTTTAGTCTTCATGGGTAAAATGAAAATTGCCGACATTCATACTCCTTTTGAGAAAGAGTATCGAGAGGATGTGTTAATCACATATGCCTCCACATGTGTAATTATTGAAGTTACTAAAGACTAACTAATTCAATTAGTAATTAGTTATTTTTGAGTTGTTTCGTTTATAGCCGATTGTTTAGTTTTTCTCTTCTTTTCTAACATTAGAAAGAGAATGAGCAAAGCAAGTTGTTATTTGTGAATTTTAGATGAAGAATTCTATTTTTCTTTTCTTTTCCAACTTCTTCTTCAACTTTTCTTCTCCATCAAACGTGTTCCTTAACATGTTTTCTTTACCATAAATAAGTTTAGTTCATAAAAGGACATGGAATAGGGTTTTAATGTTATCCACTTCTTTTTAATTTGTAGCATTCAATCGAGGCAGGGGGACAAAGATGTGACCAAAAGATACCTAGCAGACGAGCAACGAATTGAACACCTATGTCCCATATTTCAACCACCAAGGAGACACACGTCCTCCACTCAAACTTTGTCAATACTCCATGGTTGACGGTCACTCAAAGTGGAAAACACCTTAAACGTTTCTTTTTTATTTATTTATTTTTTTTTATGTCTCGTCTCGAAACCTTAATAAAATAAAATAAAATAAAAATTCGAAGAATTGTTTACACTGGACTTGAGGAGTAAATTACAAATGAGTACTTTTAGTATTTTAAAATCAATTAAATAATTCTCTTAGTTTTAAAAACAAATTAATTATTTTCTCAATTAGTGTTAAGTGTACTTAATTTAATATTAATTTATCCTAAAAAAATTTTATCGTCAATCTTTTTATAATATCTTCTTTTTTTTTCTTACATGAAATGGACAAAAGAGACTACTTAATCATTTTTTGAAACTAAAAAGATTATTTAATTTATTTTGCAAAACAAAAGACTAATTTATAATTTACTTGAATTTGGGCGATGAGTTTTTAGCTACGAAAACCATAAAGCTCTCCAAATAGAAACCTAAAAATTAGGATAAAATCTCAAAGTAGTCTTCCAATTGTATGGTAAATTTCAATCGACTCATCAACGAAATCCCCCATCCGTATTGGATAATAGATTCCGCCCAAAAACAGATGCCTAAGCAATAAAAATAACAGCAGCATTTTGCAGACAATGACATTTTTTCAGAAAATTTTTTGTAAGGATTTAAACAGAGATTCTGTTGGGCTTTTTTTTTTTTGCGCCCCCCCCCCCCCCCCCCCCCAATCTTGATACAGGACGATTTTCATTAATATAGAAACAAATACAGTGTAAGGGGGACAACTTGCATTTGGATGTAAATCTAAAACCAAAACAATCAAAGACCTGGGCCATATGTAGCTTAGACCAGCAAATGTTTCAAGACACCACTTACCACTGACCCATCTATATATAACAATTTTACGATTAGTTTGTGTAAATCATATTTTGTTTTAATCATTTCTAGATTGGCTACAATGTTAACAGTTTGAGTTGGAATTTAGAATGCTAAACAGCATCTGGTGTACAATTTACAGTAGCAATGCTCCTCTTGCAAGGAATAGGTGGAGATTGTAATATATCGCAGCAGTTTTCTGTTGAATGACTACAGCTTGATTATGAATATTGGAATGCAGAGCAACCGCCGCTGTACAAATTAATCATGCTGGTGCTCCTATCCTTTTCCAAGTCCAGGGTCTGGTTCATGCAGACCCACCTGCAGATCTTGGTTATATCTTTACATTACTCTTACTCAGCTAGATGTCAGACAAGCAACTCCAGCCCGGGATGGCAGAAGAACAAATGAATACAGTCTAGATCACAAAAGAGGACTGCAGTTCCATATCACTACGTAACTCACACGATTTGAGATATGTCAAGCAGGCCTTTGTCATTCTGAGATTCCAACACCTTTCTCAAGGCATTGTGACATCTGAAAAGTATCGATTTGGTCAATAACATATACTTCAATCTTTCCAGGCAAAAAGATTAAAAAAACAATAAACAATTGCGCATACCTCCAAGGTAGATGATCAAAGAACATACTTGGTGACACAACAATATCTTTAAAGACATCTCTGTTTGCTAAATAAGCTCTATAATTCCGTGAACTCTCTTGTAGTCTCCAGCCTTTCCACAAGGGCATACTGTTGTGCCTTTGTTGTGGTACCATATGAATCACAAGGCCTGGTAGAAACATCTCTGCATGATCCCCAGCTGACCCATTTTCAGATCTGGGGATAGTTTCCAGAAATTGCGATACAGGATCGTCCAATGATTTTACGACAGCAGAACTGTCATAAAATGGATTTTCAAAATTGTCATCATCTGTATCACCACCACTATTGGTCCTGTCTGATTCATTCCAGAGAGAATAGCTTTGATCCACCTTATTGCTTCCTGAAGCCAAAAAAATCTTTTAGTAGATCCTCTTCAATATTTACATAAAAAAAAAAAAAAAAAGTGCACACCGTTCGTTATGGCAAGCTAGATAATCAATACTAACCCACATGGACTTTGTGATCCAGTTCTTCTGTTGTGGTGGCTGCAGAATGTAGCTCTGATGGATCAACTACCCTAGTCCTCCCTCTTTGATTCTTGCCCACAAAGAGAAATTGACGAGCAAGCCTAAAAATCAAGGCTGTATCAGTTTTGGAATCCTGTGCGAGTGCCACAATTGCCGCAGCACGAAGCCGTAGGATTGATCCAACTGAAAGCCGTGCAGAAAATTCATTGTTGTGTACAATGCTGCAGAAAGCTCAAAGCTTAAAACAGAAACATTTGATGGAAGAAAAGTGGTGAAAACTTGCATTGGAACTGATGGCATGAGGGAAATTAATTACCTTGTAACGAACTCTGAACATGCTTCTGCTATGACCAAATCCACACATGGAAGGGGTCCATATGCATAGACATGTAAAGTTGGGTACCGATGATATAACTAGTACACAGAAAAATGATAAAGTGATCAAATAAATAGTTTTTCGACATGACCAAACCAACTGGGGATTGGGAGAGAGTATGGATGTGCAACTATGTGTCCTTGCATGTTTTAGTCACCAACCCAATGTAAAAAGAAGTTTCAATTCAAGAACAACGGTGGGCGCACTAATATTTTCTTTATATTCGTGATAAAAATGGTTTAGCTAAAAACCAGGTAATGGCCACTTGTGATAATTGCACATCAAATAAGAAAATTTTAGCAGAGGACCACACAAACAGCTTATCATATAGAAGATAACCAAATTGCTTCAAGTAGAAAACATACCCTCAGTCCTAGCAAAGCAGCAATGGCACCTCCGAGGGAATGGCCAACTATGCGCAGACTATATCCATCGCACTCACATCCAGCTCCCAGCAATGAGGAAAGGAAACCAGAGCTGCTTTCTGATTCTGTATCTCCATACAAATTGCAAATGGGTAAAGAAGTGCAGTTCATAACTTCAATTGGCATTTTGTAATTTTCCACTTTAGGTGAACGAAACATATATTAAGCACAGAAGAGAATAACAAAAGCTAAATAGCGAATAAGTGATCCTTCACAAAAGGAAAAGAAAAGAGTCGTCATCACATTAAAGCAGCCCACTCCTGCTGAATATCAGTTATGGGAACACCCATAAAAGCACCAGAAGAATGAAAGCAGAAGGAAAAAAAGGAAACCTTAACATGGAAATGCACTGGTCCTTAAACACTCCACATCATAAGACTGCATAGATGGCACAAAACCATTCTTTAAATCTTTTATAAACATGAGCATGAAATTCACAAATCTTTTGTAATTGTACATACAATCTGATCTGACGAGTGAATTGTACCCATTTTAAGATAACGGATGATCACAAAGGTCCATGACCAGAAGAACAGCCCACTCCAAAAACCACCACCACCCCCCCACCCAAAAAACAAAAAAAAAAAAAAAAAGGAATAAATAAGTAAACACTCACTGTATATGTATACTGACCTCACCAAGATTTTGGAAAATAGTGGCATTTTGATGTCAATTGAGAAAAAAGATAAGAGAAAGAAAGAAGAAGAGAGGAAGCAACCAACAGAGAGACCAAGAAAATTTAGTTTCAATAATCTCAGAAGCTGCCTGAAAAGGTATCAATAGATGAAGCTTGATGTTGAACAATGATTATTATTTTTCCACTATTAACTTTACAATATGTAAGTGAGAGAACAGAAACTTCATGAAGCTTAATGTTACAAATTCTCTAGTGAGAATGTGAGATTAAGTTTTGGTCATTCCACTGGTATTTTAATTGATACTCATTCATAATCAAGGCACATATGAGTAATAAAAAGGGAAAAAGTGAACCAAAGCCACACAGGTTAGTATTATCAGAGAAATTAAGAAGACATTCCTCACGTAACTCTATGAAATATCAGGTGCTTATAACGCATTAACTCTACAAAAAATCCGAGCTTAGGAAATTTTCCACTACTTGGTTTGTGACCAACACCAATGCCCTTATCCATGTAAAAGTTTCAAACATGGGTACTTCTACAAAAGCTAAGATAACAAAGAACATTAGATGCATGAGCATGTAATAGGATTTGTTTTTAGGACAATTTGGTCAAAAAGGACTGGTTTAAAAATTTATGAGAAGAAAAGTAGGTTAATGAAGAAAAAAAGAATACCAATTACCATTATCTGCAGGATTTCCTTCAATTTGCATATAAAGATCACGTGCAGCCTCAACTATGCCTGAGTGCCCATAGTGTGGGAAAGATGATTCGACACTTTGCTTCACATCAGGGTGAATATGGCTGCTACTGTAAAGAAGCATTAAAAAAAAAAAAGGTTTCAGACCAGAAGCAATTTGTTCAGTTGAGCCCAAAAGCCATGAAAAAAAAAAATGAAGGCATCAATTCAATTAACAATTTCAACCAAACAACTAAAGGGAAGACTATCAGGAGGAGAAGGAGTTGCTGTGGGTTAGAAAAAGAGCTTTAAGAGATCTACCCAAAGAAGCAAAGATGCCAATAGGTAAGATTACACAATGATGCAAAAACTTTAAGTTCTAGAGGTGCATTTATAATATATAGAAGCTTAGAATTCAGAATCAGCTTACTGTTTATAATTTTCCCATACTGTTTATGAAGAAGAGCTCAGATGAGAAGCAATCACCTTTTGTATCATGTATTAGTTAACTGAAAAGGAATGTAACATATAGAATTGATAATCCAGTAGTAATATTTATTTTGATAAGATAGGTTGTCCCAATTAGTCACATGTTACTAAAGTTCTCTGCAAAACAATGTAGAAGCAAGCAAAAGAATAAATGTTTCACTTATCAATTGGGGTTCTATAGCATTATATAGACATAGAGAAGTCGGGAAAGACTGCTCCACCCCTCTCCTCCACTCCCCTCCAAGGTCCAACATCGGCCCCAAAGAAAGGTTAGGGGGAGAAGACATAAAAACATCTCCAACAGTGCTAGACCAGACCTTAGTTAAGCTAAAGAAGGGGATGTGATGATTTCTTGACTCCAATTGTATTGAACAACTCCTAATGAAATGCAATTGGGAATCCAGAAAAAAGTTAAAACAAACAAAACGTCAATAGTTATTACTAACCACAGCAAAGTGGGTGTAATCATTATTGGTAATTTGTACTCAGTGTTGTCATTAGTTTGAAAAAATCATCATAATGAAGTCTCCGTTCTGTTTCTTTCATGACTCATACGATTTAGAATGAAGTCTCCGTTCTGTTTCTTTCATGACTCATACGATTTAGAACTCCAGAGTATTTTATTGAATCAAAGATGCATAAATTTACTAATTCTTTTAGCAAAATGCCATAAATAACCAAAACTTCTTTCCAGAAGCATAGTTAGTTTTCACACAATACAGCATGTGTGTGTGCGTGTATGTGGGAAGAGAGAGAAAGAGAACATGCTTTATCAACCCATCCAAGTCTTGTCTAGAAAGGAGGCATTCCCTGCCATAACCATCTGTTATGAGGTCTTCAGGGGTCTCAGTTCCTCGGACAGAGATCACTACAGATCTTAGATGATGTAGAACCACAACGAAGTACGCAGCTTGGCATTTTTCCTGACTCAAAAAGAGGAAGTGAAATTATAACAAGCTGCAGGAAATCAATATTTAGCATTCCTAAAGGTCCAAACTTGTGGAGATTGTTAACTATTTCATATATGAACAATGAGACTTTGGTTAATCATTAGGAAAAATAGCATTTGAGGAAGAAGCGATTTCTCTTGCCTCTTTTGACAATTTCATGGCTGAAGTCATTGCACTATCTGTGTGCAGGATAGAATTCTTTAATGAAGAGGATCTTCTAAAATTTATTGATCATTTTACACCTACAGTAATTCATCTACATTTTTTATATAATAACCACTAACCGCACAAAAGCCTGAACATTAGATGGCACCATGGCTTTCAAATACAATTAACAAAATAAAAATACGTAAAATGAAAAATTGCCATGACCTCACCCATGTGTCTTCAAAGAGTAAAAAAGACGAATTAACAAAATAAGACCCTTAGTTTCTATCTACCTGGTATAAAATCCTAAGAAACATTGCCACTTTGCATGATGTAAGAACTTGAAATTTGAGCATCATAAAGTCAAGAAAGATGGGAGAAGGCAATGAACTTCTTTCTCTTCTTTTTTCTCTTAGCACTATTTTCTTCTATTTCTCTCTTGCTAGAGTAAAACCCTAATCCTAAATCCCTAATTCTCCAGATCTGACTCACCATAAATACTTAGAAAGTCACTAATCCAGTTGATCTACGTCTATTGGTATCAGACCTAAAGCGAACCCCCTCCTTTTTATTTCTTTCTGCTATAAAACACACATAATTTGCTTTCTCCAAACTAAGTTTTCATATCACAATATGTATTCTAATTTTAAAACTCAAGATCGAGTTTTATCTAACCAATGGTAGAAATGTAGCCACCAAAGAGAAGAAATTTCTGAATTGCCTCATTTTGACTTTCAATCCTCTATATTCTAGTTTTTCTTGTAAACTTTGTCCATTTAGGAATTTCTTTTCTTTAGGAATCCTATTACTATTTAATTTTGTACTATTCGAGCTTTTGGTACCTATAAAAGGAGCACTTATTCTATGTGATAGGAAAGACTTAAAAGAGTATGATTTTGGTCTAGTTTAAGGTTGTGGATTGTTCATTCTTGTTGTAAATATACTAAGTCAACTATAGGATTGATTCTCCTGTAAATATAGTAAGTTAACTATAGGTCCGTCAATTATAGGACCGATTGAGGCGTTGATTTCTAGAAAGTTAATGACAACTTGATTCTAGGGATTTACACCGATCCTAAACCTATATATATACATGTTATACCCATGCACTTTAAGGAGTGAAACTATTGTTTTATTCTCATATTTCTACATGGTATCGAGCTGCTGCCCTAATTGAGCAGCTGCGGCCATTGCGCTAGTGAGCTACCACATTTTTTTTTCTCTTTCCAATGCTGCCCTAGTGAGCCATTGCAACCTTGCTGCCCAATTTTCTCCCTTTCGTTCGTTTAATGGCTGACGGAACCGAGAAGAAAACTATGATCTCCGATGTTGTTACTACAACAACAAAGATTACAAAACATAAACTCAATGGGCAAAATTTTTTAGATTGGAATAAAACGATGCGCGTCTATCTTTGGAGTATTGATCAAGACAATCATCTTACCGATGATCCCCCAACTAATGATGTGGAAAAGAAGGCTTGGTTGAGAGCAAATGCTAGAATATATCTGCAGATTCAAAACTCCATTAACAATTAGGTAATTGGTCCGATTAGTCACTGCGAATTTGTTAAAAATCTTATGTATTATTTGGCATTTTTTATATTTTGATAAGGATAATCTTTTTCATATTTATAATGTATGTAAAGAGTTCTATCATCCAAAAAAGCAAGATAGAACCCTAATTGAATATTTTATGAATTTCAAGTGGGTTTATAAAGAGTTGAATTCTCTCCTTCCTTTTGGTACCGATGTGAAGGCCTAACAAACTCAATGTTAGCGAGATAGCTGTCATGAGTTTCTTGCGAGCCTACCACCCAAATTTTATGCTACTCGCACACAAATCCTTTCTAGTGCGAAGTTGTCTCTCTTCATGATACCTTCACTAAAATCTTACGTACAAAGACATCTCAACTTTCTTCTAGTATTACTAGTGCCCTTGTGAGTCGAGGTAGTTGGAATGCGGGAGGTTGAAGTGGTAGAGGTGGCCAAAATAATTTTGGTTTTCAAGGTGTTAAGAGTGGTACTTATGGAGGAAATTGCAGTTGCGGACGAGAATGATCAAAATAGCCCAATAACATGCTATTTTTTTGGAGATCCCGGTAACACAAGACGTACATGTTGAAAACTTCATGAAAAAAACCCAAAAGTCGAGTTCATACCGTAAACTTTGCAACCCAAGAGGCTAGTCCTACCTCTTCCTCGTCTAAGAAGTCTATAATGGTGTCCGTTGATAACTTTGCTCAATTTACTCGGTATCAATCCTCAATAAAGTCTTACAATCCACCTCCAGCTATCGGTGATGAGACGAGTAAACCTACTACATGTCATGTCATCCTCTTTCAAAAGGGTCGTTGATTCGAGTGCTACGAATCACATGACGAGTAATAAAGATATTCTCTCCTCTTTTGTTTCACACAAAAATCTTTCTAGTTTCACTCGACTTATGGGTCAACCACATCCGTTATAGGAATTGGAACGACTTCTTCCTACATCATCTCTCTCTTTGTTATCTGTCTTATGTTTACCCAAATTTTCATTTAATCTATAGTCGATTAGTAAAATCACTCGGGCTCTCAATTGTTGTCATTTTCTTCCCGACTATTATCTATTTCGGGATCTTACATCGAGGAAGATTATTGGTAGAGGACGTGAATCCGGAGGGTTGTATCATCTTCAACCTATATCACAACCTATACGACCTATCATTTGTTCCAATATTATAACATCTCTTGAGTAGCATTGTCGACTAGGGCATCCTTCTTTGTTTGTTTTAAAAAAGCTGTTTACTCGGTTTCGAATTTATCCGCTTTAAAATGTGAGTCTTGTCGGTTTGCTAAACATCATCGTGTGTCGTATTTTCCTAAAGTCAATAAATGGGTTATATCACCTTTTGAATTAGTTCAATCCGATGTTTGGAGTCCTTGTCCAATAACTTCTACAACTGATTTTTGATATTTTGTCACATTTGTTGATGGCTATTCCTGTGTTGCTTGGTTATATTTAATAAAAAGTCGATTTGAATTGTTCTCTATATTTTGTGTTTTTTGTGCTGAAATTCGAACTCGGTTTAATGTTTCGAGTACGTGTTTTGAGTGATAATGCAAAAGAATATTTCTCTCGAGTCATTTAATACCTATATGACATAGTGGAATTCTTCATCGATCATCATGCATTAACACACCATCTTAAAATGATGTTGCTGAACGAAAAAATAGACAATTACTAGAGGTTGCTAGATCCCTTCTTTTCCGGATGAAAGTTCCAAAATAATTACGGGTTGATGCTCGTGTCTACAACATGTTTCTTAATCAATCGGTTACCCTCCTTTGTTCTTCCCGGTGATACTCCTCAATCTATTTTATTCCTTTCTCCGTCTTTATTTCCAATTGAACCAAATGTCTTTGGTTATATGTGTTTTATTCGTGATGTTAATCCCAAAGTGTCTAAGATCCAAAATCACTCGTCTTTTTAGGGTATTCTCATCTTCGAAATGTTACAAGTGTTATTCTCTTATTTTGGATCATTATTTGATTTCGGTTAATGTAATATTTTTTGAGACTACTTCATTTTTTCATGAACCTACTTATGAGAGAGAGAAAGATGATATTCGATATATATTGTGACTACAACTACTAAATTTCATGGTCACAAAGGCACTACTTGGATCTCATATACCCATTAAACCACCTATCACCTAAGTTTACTCTCGTTGTACTCATCCACGAAATCTACTACCAAATCGAACTCACATCCTCTCGCCGACTCTTTCCTCTACAAATCCTAGTCTTGATCTTTCCATTGCTCTATGTAAAGGTAAACGTCAATGTTCTCATCCTATCTCTTCATTGGTTTCTTATAACCACTTATTCCCTTCTTTGCGTTGCTTTATTACTTCGTTAGATTCGATTTCGTACCTAGAACATTGTATGAGGCCTTGTCCCATCTTGGTTGGCGGACTGCTATGAAGGAGGAAATGATGGCTTTAGATAATAATGGTACTTAGGAATTGGTGCATCTCCCAAAAGGTAAACAAGTTATTAGTTGTAAATGAGTGTATGCTATCAAGGTTAATCCCGACGGTTACGTGGCTCGTCTCAAAGCTCAATTAGTTACAAAAGGGTATGCTCGGACATATGGTGTAGATTATTCTAATACCTTTTCTCCGATTGCCAAGCTTGCATCCGTTCATTTGTTTATCTCTCTTGCCGCTACTAATGGTTGGCTCTTACATCAATTACATGTCAAAAATGCTTTCTTTCATGGGGATTTGCTAGAGGAAGTCTATATAGAGCAACCACCTAGGTTTGTTCCTCGGGGAGAGTATGGGAAAGTCCGTACACTTAGGAGGTCTTTGTATGGGTTAAAACACAACCCTCGTGCTTGGTTTCGACGACTCAATGCTGTAGTTCAAGAATTTGATATGAAAAAGATTACTTGTGACCATACTATTTTCTACCAATGGTCAAAAACCGATATTATCCCGTTAATTGTATATGTTGATGATATTGTGATTTACGGTAGTAATGATGCTAGTATTTTAGCCCTTAAGTCTTTTCTCCATACCAAATTTTAAACAAAAGACGGGTTTATTAGAGTATTTCTTGGGTATTGAAGTTACCAAGTCCAAGAACGGTATTTTTCTTTCTCAATGAAAGTATATTCTTGATTACTAAAAGAAACTGAAAAGTTAAGAGCTAAACCTTCTAGTGTACTAATGTTTACTAATCTACGACTTACAATAGATGATAGAGAGTTATTTACTAATCTTGAGAGATATAGCAAGTTAGTTGAAAAACTAAATTATCTCATAGTAACTCATCCCGACATCGCATATCTTGTCAACATTGTGAGTTAGTTTATGTCCTTTCTTTGAGTTACTCATTGGATAGCATTAGAACGGATCTTATGTTATCTCAAAGGGACTCTAGGGCATAGTTTACTCTATATTAATCATGGCCATTCCAATATTGAGTGTTTCTTAGATGCGGATTGAGCTGAATCTAAGATTAACGAAAGATCTACTCGCAAGGATCGTGTCTTTATTGATAGAAATTTGATGTCATAGAAAAGCAAGAAACAAAATGTTATGTCTCGATCTAATGCAAAATTGGAGTATAGAGCTATGGTCCAATTCACGTGTGAACTTGCGTGGATATCTCAATTTTTAAATGAGATTGGTCTTGAAAATCCTTTTCCTATGAAATTGTTGTGTGACAATCAAGTTGCTCTTCATATCGCATCAAATCCGAGTTTTTCATGAAAGAACTAAGCACATCGAGATCGATTGTCACTTTATCCATGAGAAAATTCAACAATGATTGATCTCTCCAAGTCAAATCAAAACTAGAGAACAACTAGACGATATCTTCACCAAAGCTTTAGGGAGTCCTAGGATTGATTATATTTGTAACAAATTAGACATGATTAACATCTATACTCCAGCTTGAGAGGGAGTGTTGTAAATATAGTAAGTCAATCATATGATTAATTCTCATGTAACTATAGCAAGTCAACCATAGGGTCATCAATTATAGGGCTAATTGAGGAGCTGATTTCTAGATAGTTAATGACGACTTAATTCTATTTCATTCTTGCTATAGCAACCCCGATTGCTACTCACTCCAACAATAAAAACCTTAATTTCCTAAAATCACTAATTCTTAAAACCTAGCTCACCATAAATCGTTTATGGGGGCACCAATCCAACGTTGTCCTACATCGTGTACTTAAACGAGATCACATGCTAAACATAACTATTTTAAAGCAATATTAAACTACTCTATTAGTTGTGGGTTAAATTTGTTAAAAGTTCGACGATGAAAAATGTTGAACCATTGCAACACTTGATTTGGGTGCGACACTAAATCCAACCCTATTTATATTGAATTTTGAACAAAAAATAACTTTATGCGGTTTTTGGTTCACAAAATCGACTTTTTCCACTAAGATCACTCCCTAGAATGTGGTATAAGAGATATGGATCCTTGGGATATAAAATTCCTGCATCTTGTTGGAATTAAAGAACTACAAGGAAAAAAAATTTTCCAAAATCGAAAAGACATTTAGCATAAATTACCGTAGAAAGATCTTGTATGATTAACCTATTCGGAAATCATTCTATTTTAGAAAACAAATCATTAGTCTCCTAAGTATTTAGGGTCAATTTCCTAAATGGTAATTGTCACTATAATTTAGGGATTTATATGTTTTTTCCTGAAGAAGCAGATTAGTTAAAGATCTCTCGCCTATAAATATGTACATTCTTACCTCAATGTATAGTGGAATAAAAAATATATATCTCTCTTGAAAACTTTCATGAAACCGGAATCAAGTTCTTTTATTTGGGTATTTATTGTCTAATAGACTATCTCTTGCTTAACCCGAACAAATCTATCATAGTGTCCTGTCCTTGAAGCCACCAAACAATGAGTTCGGGAAAAGAGACTTCAAGCATGTTCTCATCTACCACATCCGAATCCATTCGGTCATCGGTGGTTTCATAGTCATGTGAAGGATCGTCACCGCAAATCACCAACCATAGATTGGATGGTAAGAACTTTCTTCAATGGTACCAGTCGGTTCTCATTGTTATTCAAGGGAGAGGAAAGTTGGGATACATTATTGGAGAGACTTAACAACCCAACATAAGGGAACCAACCTATGCTAACCGGGAACTCAATAACTCACTTATCATGGCATGACCGATCAATTCAATGGAACGTCACATCGGTCGTGCCTACCTATTTCTCCGAACTACCAAAGCAATTTGGGATAATGTCAATATAAACTACTCCAATCTCGAAAATACATTTCAAGTCTTTGAGATTAAAACTCAACCGAAGGAAATACGACAAGGTAGTATGGATGTAACTAAGTATTGTAATGAGTTACAAATACTTCGGCGTGAGCTAGATATGCATTATAAAGCAGATTAGGGAGATCTTAAAGGCAATCTAAAGTTCAAAAGGCATTTAGGAAGGAAAAATTGTATGAATTCTTGATCGGCCTTACACCGGAGCTTGATGAGGTGCGAGGAAGGTTAATGGGGCATAGACCATTGCCTTCTATTGATGAAGCATTTGCGAAGTAAGACGAGAAGCCAATAGGAGATATGTTATGCTTGGTGGAAAAGGGA
Organism: Dovyalis caffra; assembly: GCA_963924115.1. NCBI lineage: Eukaryota > Viridiplantae > Streptophyta > Magnoliopsida > Malpighiales > Salicaceae > Dovyalis > Dovyalis caffra. The sequence goes on from CAWUPB010001173.1 coordinate 25,322,885, forward strand.
CTCCATGTTTGTCTTGGTCGGAGAAAGGTCGATTGATACAGCGGCTCTTGTCGTACGCAATTCCTATGACGGATATGGTGGAGATCAAAAAAATAGTACTAGCTTTAAGGAACCACTCGCAACGAGTTGGTCATACCCATGATATCTATTGGGATATCCAAGGAAAACCAGTGAATTGGAAGCTTTAAGGAACGAATAAAAAGGGTTTTCAAGTAATAGTAGAGGAGAAAACTAAGAAAACTAGTACTAGCAATGAGTCAAATGGTGTATTCCTAAGCAAATCTCAAGCTGGAACGAGTTGCGAAATTGTTGGGTCAATCAACAATGAGTAATACGAATGTTAGCGATTCAACCCATAAAGGTACAATTCTTCATGCAAGAAATACAAATACTTGGATACTTAACTCCGAGGCATCCGACCATATGATAGGTAACTTGTCTCTGTTTTTAACCCACACTCCTTGTCATGAAAATTTCAAAGTTAAAGTAGCGAGATGGTACCTTTTCTCCTGTTATTGGAAAAGACTTAATCCATCTCTCAAAAGAGATTTCTTTGAGTTCCGTTCCTTATGTACCAAATCTTGCTTGTAACTTGATCTCTATTAGCAAGATTACCCGTGAGCTTAAATATATTGCTGTATTTTTTAGCAACTCTTACATACTACAAGACTTGAAATCAAGAAGAATGATTGGCGGTGCTAAAGAAAAAGGTGGACTCTACTATTTTAGGATGATAAATGCATGACTAAGAAAGCTAGTGTGGTTGAGAGTGACTCTACTTCGCTATCAATAATGCAAGTAATGTTGTGGCACCATTAGGTTAGGATATTCAAACTTTTATCATGTCAAACATCTATTTCCAAGTTTATTTATCAATAAAAATCCTAGTTCTTTCGAGTTGTGAAATTTGTCATCTTACCAAACATACTCATGCATCCTTCCCAATCCAACCATACCAAGAGTCTCGTCCATTTTCCTCAATTCATAGTGACATATGAGGACCCTCTAATGTAAAAACTATCTCCGGTATACGATGGTTCATCACCTTTATCGATGACCACACTCGTGTTTGTTGGATTTATTTACTTAAAGAAAAATCGAAACCGCAAAAACATTTCAAATTTTTCATTCAATGATAAAAACCCAATTTCACACCTCTATCCAAACATTAAGAACCGACAATGGAAAGAAATATTTTAATGTAATTCTTGGACACTACCTTCAAACTAATGGAATAATCCATCAAAGTTCATGTCTAGACACACCTCAGCAGAATGGTCCGGCAGAAAGAAAGTCGCCTCCTTAAAATTACTTGGAGCCTTAATGTTTATCATGCATGTCCCAAAATATGTTTTTAGGGAGAAGTCGTTCTAACGGCCTCTTACCCCATAAATAGAATGCCCTCGCAAGTTCTTAAATTTGACTCCCCTTTGTCAACTTTGCTAAAAACTTATCCCAACCTTTCATTCTATTTCCTCCATACCACTTGAGACTTCCATATATACAGACTTTTTTACACATCCAAAATCATTATAAACTAGACCTAAAATCTTTCAAATGTGTCTTCATTAGGCATTCTCCCACTCAACTTGGGTACAAATGATATTCTCCATCACTTCGTCGTGTTTGTGTCCATGGATGTCTTCTTTTTTAGTCTCAATCTTTTTTCCGAATACTTATCTTCAAGGAGAGATTTCAAGAGAAAATAAGTCATGGGATATACCTAAAATAGAATCCTTATCCCTGTCTTCCTTTCCAATTTCAACCCTAATTCCTAATATTGAATCTCAACCTATTGTGCCACTCAATACACACAGGGAAACATTAGAAACAAGGCGAGATAACTCTCGATCACAATTACTTCTTTATTCACGTAGGAAACATTCTCAAAAGAGGGAGAATCCTAAAACACAACATTGTCAAGAGTCCGACCGGAATCCGAGTCCCGTCGTCAAAGGTACTAATGAACTCGTTCGAGCATGATATTGAGCTTCAAACCCACACTTTAGACCTAGATATTTCAATTGCTCATAGACAAGGAAACGGATCATATACCCAAGCATCCTATATCCAGGTTTGTCTCTTATAAAAGGTTGTCCCCCGAATTTCATGCTTTCACTACTTCACTATCCGGAACGGAGGTATCAAAAAATATGCAAAAAGCACTTGTCGACCCGAAGTGGAGAGCGAGTTGTTCAAGAAGAAATAGGTGCCTTGAACAAAAGTAGCACATGGGAGATTGCAAGCACTTCCTAAAGGGAAGAAAACGATGGGTTGTAAGTGGATGTTTACACCGAAGTTCAATGTTGATGGTAGTATCGATCGATAAAAAGCTAGGCTTGTGGCTAAAGGCTTTACTAAGACATATGGAATTGTCTATCAAGAGACCTTTGCTCCAATGGCCAAGCTAAATATAGTAAGAGTTCCTCTCTCCTTAACCTCTAATCTTGATTGGCCACTACAACAATTGGATGTAAAGAATGCATTCCCGAATGATGACTTACATGAGGAAGTCTATATGGATGCAACTCCTAGATTTGAAAGAAAGGACAACCCGATGCGTCATTTGAAAAAATCTCTTTATGGGTTAAAACAATCTCTTAGAGAGAGGTTTGAAAAATTTACTCAAGTTATCAAGAGTAGGGGTTTTGTTCAAACACAATCCGACCACACATTGTTTTACAAGCACTCTATAGATGAAAAAATAGTCATTCTTATAGTGTATATAGATGATATTATCCTAACATGAGACGATCACATAGGATTGACTTCTTTAAAGTACATAGCAAGAGCATTTTAATTGAAAGACTTGGAGGGTCTAAGGTACTTCCTTGGTATGGAAGTTGCTAGAAGCAAATCGGAGATTACAATTAAACAACGAAAGTATGTATTTGATCCGCTTCAAGATACAGGTATGTTGGGTTTTTAGACCAACTAAAACACGACACCTAAGGATCCAAATACTAAGTTAGATATTGAAGGAGGTAAAGAAGTTGATCGGGGAACAAGTATCAAAGGCTTGTAGGGAAGCTGATTTACTTGTCACACAAAAGACCGGACATTGCCTTTCCAAGTAAGTGTGATTAGTAAGTTTAAGCATTCACCTAAGGAGACATCTTAATGCAACTTATAGAATTTTAAGGTATTTAAAGAATACTCCCGGTAGGGGTTTATTCTTTAGGAAAGGTGAACAAAGAATGATAGAAGTTTACACCGATCCAGATCAGGCGTGTTCTCCCTTGGATAGAAGGTCAACTTCGGGTTATTGCACATATGTCCGGGGTAATCTTGTAACTTAAGAGGAGTAAGAAGCAACCTATAGCTGCTAGAAGCGATGCGGAAGCGAGTTTCGAGCTTTAGCTCAAGGTATTTGTGAAGGAATATGGCTAGGGAGATTGCTTAGTGAACTCGAAGATATCTAACAGCCTTTCCCATGAAGCTATATTGTGACAACAAGGCAGCGAGTGTGTATAGCTCAAAATCTTGTTCATCACAATCGAACAAAATACATAGAAGTTGATCAACACTTCATCAAGGAGAAGATTGACAATGGAATTGTATGCAAGGTTTATATCCCTACTAAAATTCAGGCAACCGATATTCTAAATAAAAACTTGCATAAACTAAGATTTAAAGATTTAGTAAGCAAGTCGGGAATGATTAACATATATGTCTCGGCTAGAGGGGGAGTGTAGAAAGATCTTATATGATTAGCCTATTCTGGAAATCATTTTATTTTAGGAAGTAGATCATCGAGTCTCCTAAATATTTGGGATCAATTTCCTAAATAGTAGTTGTCATATAATTTAGGGATTTATATGTTTTTTCCTAAGGTGGATTAGGAAAAAATCTCTACCTATAAGTACATACTCGTCCTACCTCAATGTATAGTGGAATAAAAAATACATCTCTCCTAGAAACTTTCAATTACCACCATACCCTTGTTATCGTTATGGTTTATTGAATTATCAAGTGCAATGATAAACTCCTGTTTTTCAAAAAATAAAATTTTTTGCATAGAAGGATTATATCCTTGTATAATGGAGAAGCTAATAGCATTTTTAAAAGGGGCATGCATATATGAAAATGAAATTAATTTTTTCATGAAATTGAACTAGTTAGTTATATAAGAATATAAAAAATCAAATTCAATAATCAATATATGTGAACTGGTACTCAAATTATAAAGAAAATAAATTAGAAATAAAAAAGAAATTGAGTGTGAAGAATAACATATCTTCGTGACCATATTAAGCACTTCAAAATCACTATTCTACAGTTCGATCTTTACTTGATTCAATTATTATGGCAACAGGAGCAGTAGATATATAAAAATAATAATAATAATAATAATAATAATTATGATAAATATTAAGAAAAAGCTTGAGATTTAGGATTAATTTTTACCAAAATTGTTCTTTATTTTTCTGACAGAATCTTGCTTAATACATTTTATATTGAGTTATGGGAATGAAAAACTAAGTTGAGTGTATCATTAGTCTAACATTGTGAACAATAAGGATATATCTATCACAATATTAAAATTCATTTCCTAACACTTGGGAAAGCAAGTTACCACCCCCACCCAAAAAAATAAATAAATAAATAAAATAAAATAAAAAACAACAACAACAACAAGGGAAAGTAAGAGGGTCTGGAATATGAAATTTTAGGGAAAGCAAACTCAACATATTGATGCTTAGAATCTCACTTTCCTATCTAATTTTGAGGGAAAAAAAAACGGCACCTAAAATGACAAACCCAAACAATTTTTTTTATTGCAGTTAGGATAAGAATATGAATTTCACCTGACAAACACGACCACGTCGAAGAGCCTCTGGAGGTAAATTAGCATATTTTAAAAAGGCTGCCGCATGACCCCGCCACCAGTTATCTCCAGAGAGTGAGGGCCGCCTGAGAGAAGAAAAGGCAGTCGTGTATAATCAGTATATGGGAATGGAAAGATACCTTACCCCTTGCACATAAGATGATGGCATACACTGTAATTTGCATAAGGGCACGTAACTATATGCATTTTTGCATGCATGTATTTATTGCCCTCAGCCTAAAATTTTCCACCTGTTTTTCTAGAATGTGGCTTCTTCGGAATAAATTCTTACATTCAAGTCCACTGTAACAGGTTATATTTGCAAAGCTATGCATGTGATTTCTCTTATTGAACCCCATCTAAAATGGGTGGGCAATATCAACTTTCTACTTCATTTATGTACAAATGGGAAATGTAAGGACATTGAGATAAATAACAATCAACTGGAAAACCAGAATTCATAAAAGGCTAAAATTCCAAGGTTTGTACTGCTCGTCCCACAACAGGTTCAGTCCACAATCTCTCCCACACATACGATTGGGAGCATGGAAAGGAGCAATATTCCTTTCATTCAAGCCTAGGTTCCTTTAAGGAAAACAAGGAGGAGTACTATTCCCTTCTTAATAGCCTAGGTTTCTTTAAGGGAAACAACAAGAAAACCTCCTTTGGCGTTAAAAGTCATGTAACCTCTCTCTCACAGACAAAATTCCTTGCGTGCATATTAATGTTTTGATCAGTAAAACAACATGAAAAAATAAAATAACTCAACCTTTAATATAATCTAGATGCATGCCGTATGTGCACTAACCAAGATACCCGGTGAATAAACAACCTGTTACGAGCCCATGGAGTCAAAATCCCTTGCCTGTAGAGCCATGCACAAGGAAAAAATACAGTATGTCTTCCCAAATCGAGCAATGGACCCTGAAAAATATAGCAGCTTTACAAAATTCACCACAGTAATCTTCTGCCATTGAAAAAAGAACAAAAAAAAAACATTAATCAAAATTAACGAGAAAGTTGAATCACAGTACAGTGTATGCAGCTTCAGCAAATTCATGAAAAGCAAAGGCCTCCCTAATCTTTTCTCTGGGTGCTTCTACCAATCCATCATGAGATTTAGGGGATTCACTATTCCTCTGCAACAAAGCTAAACCTGCAGAAATAGCATACTGCATTTAAGGTATATATTAATGAAAGGCAATAATAGAGAACAAAGAAAACAATAAACTAGGACTTCAGAGTTTAGGCAACAATCTACACCAAATAACTAAGCTGTCTTTTTCTTATAACGGGTTGAGAATGAACAAGTTAAAAGATAACAGCAACAAGTGGAGAATTTAAACAGCTATGGAGCTCATTAATGGCACATAAATATTAAAATGGCAACTTGACTGATTGTGGGATTCACTCACTATTCAAGCCCAGGCAGACATAAGTCCTAGAGAAACATGCAGGCTCTACTTTCCCAACAAACAAATGATTCACTGATGGGCCCACAAAACCAGCTTGGAGTTCAGGGAAAAACCAAATCAACTAACCAAAATCACAGCAAAACTTAATCCACCAAGGTCACCTAACAGTATGAGCAATGCCTATCTTACAAAACCAACCACAAACACACATGGAAAAAATTATTTAAGTGCGCTCGTGCATCAAATACATAGGTTGTTATAAACGCAGAAATGTCATAGGTTCCATAGCATGGCAGTGACAATGTATATGCATGGAAAGCCTCATTGGATGCCACATTTGTCTATAAAATTTGTTAGTGTGCAAAGCATTTTCCATTCAATATGTAAAACAATATCAAGCCCCATATAACACTGATGAGGGAATACCCATCAACACCCCCTCTCAAGTGTACACCCCTTACAAAAACAAATAGGATCTTCTTGTCATGATTGATTAAGACTGTGACAAAGTCATGGATATAATCAGTTATAATGCCCTTAAAATAATTAAATTTTAGTTTGTGAAAAAACAGAAAAAGTAAGCACGAAAGACAGATCAGAATTTGAAGAACACGTGTAGGCAGTATGGTTATGTGTGTAGTGTGTCTGCAATTTAAAAACATGCATCTTCTGATGGAAAAACAATATGGTTTTAGAATCTCTGTGACAGTGACTCTGCAGTATCCCTATTAAGATGTCCAATGAGTTGAGCTTTTATAACAACTGGTCTCGTTAATATTTTTAAAGAGATGAGTATTTCTTTTCCTTTCTGGTGATTAGACTTTCTTTTATAACTTTAATACAGTCTCTCTTCCAAAATACAATTGAACTAAATGCAATGGAAAAGTCCAGTATGACAGAGAAGGCTGCAGTCCAGTACCATTTCTAATACCCCAATTAAAGAGTGAAATTTTTTAGTTTATGAGTAACGTCAAATTTTGGCAATAAAATGAATTTTAGGCACAAATAAATGAACCAAAACTTTAGATCTGGTACAGAACACCTTGAGCTTTAACACAAGTGGCAGGAGAAAATTTTCAGTGCTCCAAAAGTAATGAACAGTCAGTACAACTTCCATTGAAATTTAGCCCTATGGACAAATTGTCAATTTACTGACAACATCTTTCTTTCATCTATTCTTTACTTTCCTAAATCTATCAGGTTGAGCTTTAATTTCATATATATGGCTCAATTTCCATTGGAGTGTAGTAACAGTGGGCACTCATGAAGCAAACTTGAAGGCATTACGATAAGTATAGATTTGAACAACATAGATAGAAGACCAAGAGGAGAAGGACAAAATAAGGGAAGAAGCTAGGGCGAACCAAGTCAAGGTGCTACACCGTCATGTCCCACTGATGAACAATAGATTGATTTGACAAGTCTTTAGGATTCCATCTTAACTAATGATCTCTAGCCCTCAAATTTCTGACCCTTTTAGAAGACACAGCATGCCTATCAGCTCCTTGTATATGACAGAGATTATAGAACATCAATAACTCAATATGCAACATGCAGGGAGGTGAAAACAAACCTGCCAGAAGTTCCAAATGTCCAGTGCCTGACGCACGATAGGCAACAAGATCACCCAATAATCGTGCTACTGAGTAAACTTCATCTTCCTTAGACACCTGCCTATAGGAATTAGAAAGAAGCTGGCTATGAGATAGTTGACGAAAATTCAAATCTTAAAGGTTAATACAATGCTGAGAAAGATACATGTATTTGATGCGCCCCAGACAGCACAAAGCCTGACGAATTCCATGGTCAAACACCTCCTGATAGTGCGCCTTCCACACGTCATCTTGGGTTTCATAAAAAGATCTCCATCTTAGGACCGCAGGTCCCACAAAAATATGCATTAGTGGAACAGAACAGACTGTGATAACAAATGAAATGAGTAGTTTTGTCTTCCACTTGTTACCATTTGAAGATGTCCCTGAATGAGAAACATTTTTCAAATGAACTCAAGTGTTTGCAGAACAGAAACAAAGATTCATTTAAACACGTTTACGAGAAATGCACTCTAGCATCTACTAGGCTAAACCATTGAATCTGTGAGAAAACCTCAGAAGCTAAAATTTTGTTCATCAAAAAGGCTAATGGAAAACAAAGTCATAGGTGCAATGATAGCCAACAAGCGCTAACTAAACAGTAAATGATGGTGGGACCAAAGATCTATATCCTTGACTAAATGAATGCCCCTTCAGAAGATCAAATCCTATAATGTGCCTCCTGGGTCCACCAACAATTCCAACAAAGGCTCAAAATGCTGCAATTATCAACTGTGTAACTCCATTGCCAAGGTAACAGTCAACACACTATTGCTAGTTTATGCATCACTTCTGCAAAAGTGCAGATAAAAAAGAATTACCTCCAAGTTTGGAGAGAAAAGCGCACAGGGGTCTTCACAATTTCTTGCTGCATTTAATGAATTACTCCCTAATTTTTTAGCCAATCTAACATGGCCAACAGACAATTGCCTTGATTATTCTATTACTTTGACTTAAGACTTTATGGTTCAAGTCAACAATTATCTAGATATCTTCACTCTAATTATCAACAGATCTCATTTTGGAGGGCCTGATCCATTAATCTCTGTTTCACTCTTGATTACATTTCCCATCTTGAGTTCAAACAAAATCAGAATTTTCAACACTTCCTACTCCTGATACTTGAACCAACAAACGAAGATTTTAAATTGTAGATTTTTGCAATGATTGAGCTGATATTTAACAGGTGGAAGTACAGTGACAGTAATAATAAGATAAAGCAGAAACAAGCATTGCTACCGATGCAGATCGATTATTCACAAAACATAATAAACACTATAAAAGATGAAAACAAACTAAAAACTTATTTTATAAAAATAAACTAACTTATTTTACCTGAGAGACACTCACATGATGTCCCATTATGAGACATGTATTTAACCACATTAAACACAAGGTAAATTGCAGTCACAATTTGCAGCAGAGTGATTACCAATGCAAACCGACTCCACCAAAGCCATGTTTTGTACCTCACCTGTTCAGGGAAAAAAATTCATTAAATGGAGTTAAAAGGAACGCAGACTAGAAAAATATATTTAGCTAGAAAAATATATTTAGCTATGTTTGTAAGGTCAAAATTCAAGCACATTCCCTATTTTAACTTTGCATCATGCCAATGTTACCAATACTTGAACCTAGCTAAAGAAATATGCTTTGAACAATTTACAAAGAAACCAAAAATTACTACTCAATCCCATTTTGCCAAAAGTCGATCCTTAAATCATTTCATTGTTTTTGTTCATTAAAAAGAAAAGCTTGCTATCTTTTTCCCTCCTAAATACAGAAATTTAACAAAAAATTCTCCGAAGTTCATTGGGAAACCCACTATTCACAAAAAATAATAATAATACTAATAACAATAATAAGAAAAGGATGATCAGGACACCACAACTGCTAAAAAGCCTATCACATGTTCTCCAAGTAACAAAGCAGTTCAAGAAAAAAAATCACCATTCTCACCACTCTTAAAACACGCAGCATGCAATGTTTTAAAAAAGGAAATTCCCTCTGATGTAATCAAGGATGACTGTGGACTGTAACTCATGTAACGAGATTAACTCAAGCAAAAGAGTCTTCTCTGGTTAGGTTGCTTTAACCTTTTACCTATATGCAAAGAGGAGAAACCTATGGCTGATATTTTCACATTTATTCAGCCAGTTTCCAGTTTTGCATTGAAAATCAATTTAGTACCTTGCCAGTTTATATTGTTCACTTAATCTGGCCTAATAGATCTTGATAAATAAATAAATGAAACTGTAATGATCAAATGCACATTTTAAATACAAATCCAAAGAAGCACCTCTCCACACATCGAGATGCTTAGAGAATCTTTTATAGAATGTGAATCCCCTCTCAATAAGTTAAAGGGCACTCCTGAATGATATATCTACCTAAGGAAACAAAAGTAAAATCTAAACCATAACTTACTTGCCATCCAGCTCCTAAACATATTGATCCTCTATACACAAATTTAGTCAAACAAAGGTGAGAAATACAAGCCATTTCTAAAACCATCCAAGTTCACTAAGCCAATAATCAAAAATCTCCAACCAGCTAGGCATTAAACACATTCTGAAACCCAATTAAAACTAATGCAAAACACTCAGCTGAAATAAGCTCAAACAACAAAAATTCTAGTTACCAGAACAATAGTCTCGCTAACCAAAAGAAATAACCATACCCTTTAAGAGAGAGAGAGAGAGAGAGAGAGAGAGAGAGAGAGCTCAGCAGATACCCGTCTTCGAAGGCGATTAATGGAGTCAACAACAGAAGTATCGACAGGCGAATCAAGAATGGAAATAGCAGTAGCCTTCTGTGCAACCCCAGACTTAAACATGGCAAAGATTTTGAAAGCAGCAGCCAAAGACACCATTGCAACCGGAATAGTTATTCTGTTACGGTCACAACCAGGAAACACAACAAACAAAAGAACTGCACCAACAATCACCACCGCTACGTTCGAAAAACCCAATATTATCGTACTTATTCTCAAACTATTCACCAACGAAGAAACCCACATTGCCATTGACTCTCAAGTTTCAGGCTTTATTCTTGGGAGAGAACAATATGGGTTTCTTACTTTCTTTGTTTGTGGTGAATATCGTGAAATCAAAGACTACCAAACATAAGAGAGAGAGAATTTTGTTTTTGTTTTGTTTTGTGCTTTTTTTTTTTTTTTTTTTTGGCTTTGGGATTCACCAAATCGACCCGACGTAGGGAGTGAGATTGGATGGGTGAATCCTCCAGCAGTGGTATGGTTAGTCTCTTTTGGTTTAAAATATAATTAATTAATTCATTGACTTGTATTGATTATGATTAATTTTAATATTATTTTATTTCATAAATATCTTTGTTGATTAATCTTTTAATAATTTTAATTTTTTTTCCTATTGCTTAAAATAAATTAAAAAGAAATAAAAAAACAATTAAATTACAAATAGATTTTAAAAAAAGATTAATTAATTAGTTTTTGAAACTAAAATAATTATTTAACTCTTTAAAATAAATAATTAATTTAAAATTTTTTATTTTTTATTTTTTTTGGTTTGTTAAATTGTTCTACCAAAAAGTGAAATTGAGTTGGATAGAGAGAGTTTGGTCGACTAATTCATTTAACTCGTATTTCTTAATATATAAAGAGTTGGATATTTTCTTATTACCTTTTATGTATCAAGATTAAATTATTGTGAATTGATTTTTCACTTATAACCATGCTAGTATGAAATTGTGTATTCAATAAAGAGAGATTTTCTTCACAAAATCTCTATTATAATTGAATAATGGATCATAATTTGGTAAGTCAAACCACTTAGCACTCGAATTGAATGAATCCTCAAAGTATATATAATTTAATTAGCTATTTATTATAAGTCAAAAAATATATAAGAAATACAAATAGTATTGCCTTCGTCTCTCTTTTGACTTTATGCAAAAATAAATTAGGAAATACAATTAAATGTAGTTTTTATTTTATTTTTACAATCTTTTAGTTTTATTATTCAAACTATTTACTCCAATAAAACAAATGGATTTTTATTAAAAATACAATACTCGTTATGAAATAATAAATGTCCATGATCATTTCATATTCCCACTATCTATTATTCTTAATGTGATTCAATTCATCATTCAATTTGAGAAATTGAAATGGTGATGCAATCCATACATCTTCTAATAGCTTATAGTCCCTTCCAATTCTCTCATTAATCTTGAAGCCTATAAATAGGCTTGATTGTTCATTAGTTGATGTACAAGTTTTCTAGAGAGAATAAGAAAAACTTTGAAGTTCTTATCACTTGTATCCACATTATAGTGATTTCATTTTCTTGTCATCATTTCCTTCAATTCTCCTATTATTTCTATTTCTTTTGCAACACGTTATCAACACGAAGCTCTAACCAATCGAGACAATAGACCATGAGGTATGTATCTATCAAAACACTTAATCAATTATTTCAACCATTGGATTTCTTCTACATAAGTGCTCTATCAAAAGATCTAAATTATTTAGATCATTAAGAGATATGTATCTAATTTATCATATACTTTAAATACAATGATATATATAACATACATTTAAAAAACTTAAATAATTTAACATATAAAATCTAATAATCTAATATATATTATTTGAAAAGCTTTAATTTTATTATTATGTTTGTTCTTATTTTTTTAATATTATTATTGTATATTACATTATAGAATTTTTATCATATCAAACCTCATAAACCCGATTTTGTGGTTCTTGATATTTCCAATAAGAATTATTGATTATGAGTGCTTGATTCTGAAAAAATATTCTCTATTTTTTATGTCTTGAATATGTTTCGCAAGTAGCAATATCAAGAAGATGAATTTAAGAAATATTTTGAATCGATTTCATAGTTGCTCATGGCTAAATAAAATGACAAGCTATTCATGAAGAGGAATAAATCTTATCCAACTGGATTTACTCAATTCCCTAAAGTAAATGTGACAACTTATAATAATTTTGAGCATGGACAAAGATATGGTCATAGCCATGTATAATTGTGATGACCATGATACTACATCTCACCACTAGACGTGGATAACTATGAAAAAAAAGATAAAGTTAGTACACTAAAAAATAAATATTATAGATGTAATATGAATGGACATTGGTCGTGTACATGTCGTACACCAAAGCACCTCATTAAATTTTATCAAATCTTGTTGAAAAAGAAAAAAAAGTAAAATATAGAGGCTAATTTTATATATATCAAAATGGAGGTAATTGAAATTAATAACTTGTTAGCTTTTTAATAAATAAGATGTTTTATATTTTCTTATAATTGCATAGAGATAATGATAAATTTATTTTACTATATATTTATTATTTATGGTTATGAAGAATTTATTTATTTATTTATTTATTATTTTATTTGATTATTTATTTTATGTTAATATTATATATGATAATATTAATCTAATAGAAAGCTCTAGAAGAGCGACTATATTATTATCTAAATAGATAAATTTTGAAAGCTCTAGAAAAGCGAATATATTATGACCTAAAGAGATAAATTTTTGAAGCTATAGAAGAGTGAATATATTATTACTTGAAGAGATAGCTTTTAAAGGCTCTAGAAGAGCAAATATGTTATTATATAAAGGGATAAATTTTATTATAAATTATGTACTCGTTCTCTTCGAAGTCTCGTAAAAATTTATTAAGTTTCAAACATATTCATCTAAATTAATATCATATCAAGATAGCAAATATGAATACTTATATATTATAATCATTATACTGGGTAGAAAATATGTATTGAAAAATTTACTTGCTTTCTCTTCTATTATTTATTACAAATATTGGAATGATTGAAACAAATACTATAGTAAATCGAAGTTTACTAATTCAAATGCTTTTATCATGTGACATGACCGATTATACTATCTTGGGTTTTTCATGATGCGAAAAATTATCAAAAATTCATATGGACATCAATTGAAGAGCCGGAAGATTTTTCAATTTAATGAATTTTTATGTTCTATATGTTCTCAAGGCAAATTGATTATTAAGTCATCACCAAGTTAAATTGAGATTGAATCTTTAGTATTTTTAGAATGTATTCAAGATGACATATATTGATCAATTCATCCACCATGTGGACCATTTAAATATTTTATGATTTTGATAAATGTTTCCATAAGATGATCACACATATGCATATTATCTACTCAAAACCCGAAGTTTTCGAGATTGCTAGCAAATAATTTGATTTCGAGCATAATTTTCAGATTATGTCATTAAAACAAGTCACCTTGATAATGATAATGAATTTGTTTATCAAGAATTAAATTATTATTGATTGGCTATTAGAATAAAGATTGAACATCCTGTTGCTTATGTTCATACTTAAAAAGGTTTAGCAAAATTATTTATCAAAAGGATCCAATTGATAGCTAAACAATTATTTAAAAATAAAACTTCATGTTTATTTTGAGGAACATACAATCTTACATGTAGTAATATTTATTCGCATCAAACCCATGAGTTACCAAAAATTCTCTCATCTTCAATTGATATATGGTCATGAGTTAAATATTTCTTATTTAAGAATTTTTGGCATTGCAAGTACATATCCGTAGTGCTCCTCCATATCGAAATAAAATAGACACCTAAAGGAGATTGTGAATATATGTTGGATTTGAATCCTCTTCGATCTCTTGATTCATGAACAATAGGTATTTTTACGAGCTCGATTTATCAACTCGTCATTTTGATGAAGTAATTTTTTCAACATTAGGGGAGAGAATAAGGAAAATAAGCAATTGAAAATGTTGAAAAAAAAGATTATATAGAGTACTATATCTTTATATTGAATCTCGTACAAAACAATGTGAACTAGAAGTTCAAAAGATAATTCATTTACAAAGTATTACAAACCAACCACTAGATGCATTTTCAAATCTTAAATGAGTAACTAAAATCATGTTCTTGTCGAGAATGCTTCTATTAGAATTGATATCACGGAAGGACAATCTATTAATATCATAGCTAATAAATCTAAAGCATGCCTAAAGCGTGAAAGACTAATCGATTCTAAAGATAAAAATCTCTAAAAGAAAAGGGCGAGATGAAAATATTTACAAACGATCTAAGATATTTTTAATAATATGCTTTCAAAAAAAGTTTAAATGCTTGAGAAAAATCAAGAGATTTTGATAAATTATGTCAACACAAAGAGAAAATAAGACCGAAAAGAAACATCTATTGATAAGATTTTTACATATAATGTTGCAATTGATATTTTGAATGAAAATAAAATCCCGAGCTAAAATTTATTGAAGAATGTCCATATAAAGATGATTGATCTAAATGAAAAGAGTAATCCAAACAGAATTATGTTCTCTTACAAAAAAAAAAAGTTTTTTAAACCTATAGCTAAAATACCCGAAGGTGTTAAGCTAGTGGGATATAAATGAGTATTTTTATGAAAACAAAACAAGAAAGATGAGATTATAAGATACAAAGCAAGACTTATAGCACAAAAGTTTTCGTAAAGAATTGACATTGACTATGAGGAGACATATTCTCCTATAATAGATGTAATTATATTTTGTTATCTTATTAGCTCGATAAAATATATGAAAAACATTCATATGCATGCATTTAATGAATGTGATTATAGTTTATTTGTTCATTTGAAATGATATCGGGATGAAACTCCTAGAAAGACTTAACATGCCGAAGCATGTAATACATATTATCGAGAAAATAATTCAATTAAATTATAGAGATCTCTCGTTAGGATTATTAGTATTTGTTTTATTATTTTAGTTTTTATAAATTTAATTTAATTTATATTTATATTTTATTTTTATACTACTCGTTTATTACTAACCCATATGCATGCGATATAATCACTTTAATGATTATTGAAAGAAAGTTATGAAAAAAATAACCCTATTTGTTTATATATTTTTATTTAAAAAATGGTTTGTTGTATATGTTGATAACTTAAATATTATTGGAACTCCCGAAGAGATTTCAAGTTTCATAAGTTATCTAAAAAGAGAATTTGATATGAATACCTTAGGAAAAAAATATTATCTCGACCTGCAGTTCGAGCACTCGGAGATTGAGACTTTTATTCATCGATCAATTTGTATAGAAAAAAGTTCTACAATGATTTTGTATAAAGATCATTCATTGACTAATCTAATGATAATTCATTCACTTGATATCCAAAAAGATCATTTTTGACCTCGAGAAGACAACGAAGAACTACTTGATCCCGAAGTATCATATCTTAATACCACTAGTGCATTGATATATCTTGCTAATAATACTCAACTTGATATGGTTTTTTCTATAAATTTATTAATAAGTCATAGTTTTGCTTCAATAGGGAGACATTGAAATAAAGTTAAATATATACTATGTTATCTTCGAGGAATAATTGATATGGGTTTATATTACTTCAATAAATCAAATACAAGATTAATTGATTATATAGATACGAGTTATTTATCCGATCCACACAAAGCTCGATCACAACTCGGTTATATATTTACATATGGAGATACGATTATATCTTAGTGTTCTATAAAGCAAATTATAGTCGTCACATCTTGAAATCATACGAAATATCAATTCACGATGCAAGTCAAGAATGTGTTTGGCTAAGATCAACAATCCATCATATCCGAGAGATATGCGGTTTATCTATCGATAAAAGAAGTTCTAACAACATTATAAAAGGGTAATGCCGCTTACATAACTCTATTGAAGGAATAATATATCAAAGTGACAATCCAACATATTTGTTCACTAAGGCATTATCTATCATATTTTTTAAGAAGATGATTCAAAAAATTGAAATACATTGTTTTAAAGATCTCAACGTGGGGAGGCCAAAGGCCAACACCGAGATTAATGTGTACGAGGAATATTATACTCTTTTTTCTTTACTAGAATTTTTTCCCATTGGGTTTTTTCCTAGTAAGGTTTTAACGAGGCATGTTCCTCTTAAGATGGACATTCAAGGGGAGTATTATGAAATAATGAATATCCATGACCATTTCATATTCTCACTATCCATTATTTTTAATGTGATTCAATTCATCATTCAATTTGAGAAATTGAAAGGGTGGATGCAATTCATGGATCTTTTAATAGCTTATAGTCCTTTCCAATTCTCTCCTTAATCTTGAAGCTTATAAATAGACTTGATTATTCATTAGTTGATGTACACATTTTCTAGAGGGAATAAGAGAAACTTTGAAGTTCTTATCACTTGTATCCACATTATAATGATTTTATTTTCTTGTCATCCTTTCCTTCAATTAGCCTATTATTTATATTTCTTTTATAACAAATACAAATATTAAAATAATAATAATAATTTAAAAAATTCTAAGTTATGAGACACGTAAAAAAGAAATGTGCTTCTAACGAATTGGGACAAAATAAACGTTTATACTCAAAATAAAAAATTGATGAACCTATTATGACTAATGTAAATGGATTGAGCTCTATCAAAAGCTAGAGTGAATCAATTGTAGCTTTGGTAATATTAAATGGATGGTCGTTGGTTGGTCAAAGGGTTGAGATATTTATACAACTTGTAACAAAGGGATTGATTAACATCTCGTCGGATGGGAAGAAGCGTTATTAATTTATCAAATTTAATTAAAATGAGTTGTATTTTAATTAATATTAAAATGCGTTAAAAATTTAGAAAAGTTACCGATGGCAATACAAGGCTTTGGTACAAATTTACGTAAAGCAAAAATACGGTCCAAGAATTTTAACAAAGAGAAAGAGGTGAAAAGCCATACCCTTTTTCGGTTAGTTTAAAAATCACTAGTCGATTATTCACTCTATACTCGTGAATTGAATAAAACAAAATTATTTTATTACAATAATCAACGCTATATTATTGCTCTACACAACCATATCGAATAAAAAATAAAAAAATCTAAAATTTATAATTCTTTCGTCAAAATTTTATATTTAATTAATTTTTATATTTTTTATAATTTTTGACTCAAAAAAATGAATCATTCTTCTTTATACGTTGATTATTAAATAAAAAATTATAATAATCTAAATTAAAAATTTAATCTAAAATTAAAAAACATGATATAAAAATATATTTTTCATCAAATTGTATCAAAAAATATTTTTTTATTTTTATTTAATATTGATGAGAAAATTATTTTTGAAAGTATTTATAATCAATAATGTTAGCATAAAAATTTATATTTGAATTACTCAGTGGTTCTTTTAAAAAAATTATTTTAATTATTTTATTTTAAATAAATTAGTTTTGTGATATTAAAAAAAACCTAATAGCAAATAATTGGTATTATATGTGTATACATATAGTTAATTTTTGATAAAATTGATGATTCAATATTTTTTAGATTTAGTGGGTTCAAAGCATGAAGAGTAAACCATATATATATAATCAAATATAAATTATTTTAAATACACTTTTAACCTTTATATTAAATATATATTTATAATCATACTACCATCATTTAAAAATTTTTAGAGTCCATGGGATAAATTATACAATTTATTTTTTTTTAAATCTCATTCTAAAAATTTATTTCAAAATCTATGAGTAGAAAAACATAAATCATATTTATCAAAAAAATAATATTTTATAAAAAATAAAAAATTCATCAGAAGAGAATTTCTTTAAAAAATTAAAAATTTAAAAAATAAATAATAAAAATAATATAATATAAAATATATGTTTATTTTAAAATATAAAAATATTATATATTTTTTGTCATCGTAAGTCTACGTTGAAAATACAAAAACGAAAATAATGTTCAATCTCTTATAATTTTTGTCGGAGAATACTCAATAAAAAAAATAAATATTAAAAAAAAGCCTATGGCACAAGCCCCCAACACTTGGGCTTTGTTCAAGACTCATGCAGGCCAGAGTAAAAAAAAAAAAAATAGATAACGGATGACACGTCATCCATTGCCTGCACAGCACTGTCAGTACTTAGGCTGGTCAGAAAATTCATCCAAAATATCAATTTTTAAGTTTTTGGCCTTCCAAGCCCTAATTCAAAATCATTTTTACCTAAAAATACTTCAAAATAACATAAATAAAATCTATAAACTCATTTAGAACCTCAAGTTACATTTTAACGCTTACAAACTCATAACATCTCAAATTAAATTCAAAAAACTCAAAAATTTTTGAAACTTTAATCTAACTTTTTTAATCATTTTAAGATTTATGATCATTATATATAAAATCTACTCTCTAAAATAAATAAATTGAAGATAATTATGGTCAATGTGACTAGAGTAGTTCTCAATACCAACAGTCTCTCTCTCCTTTCTTCTCTGTCTTTTTTCTCTCTCCTCTTGGTATAAAGGAATCAAACTATAACAAAAATAAAGTTTGGAGTCAAAACTAAAACTTCTTAAAAAACAAAAGACCAAAGTGTAAAATTTCGGCCAAACAATATAAATATACAGTAGCAATCAGTCTGTGTCTACAGTTTTCATGAGTGAGGCCCTACATTAGAAGAACATGGATTTCTTAGCTTGTTTTGTTTTAGTAGTTTTTATAACAATTTGTAATTATAAAATCCAAAGACTCAATAGTCAATATATCCCACCTAAGGTTTCAATCAAGCAATCCAGTAATTGATGTATAGGAAAACATTATTTATTTCTTGAAATATTTTGTTTTTCTTCCGACTAATTAATCTAAGCGTTGAAGTAATTAAAATGCGACGTCGAGAACCATTAAATTTCAGTACTACATACACACACATACATATATGTATAGAGAGAGAGAGAGAGAGAGGAAGAGTTGTCAGCATATGATTAAATAGCAGCATGCACGGAGCCCAAAAGCCACGCAAATCCCTAGATATCTTGCGTAAGAGTCACTTCAGTAGAGATGATCACCAGAAGAGTACCAATATCAATAACACCCTACAAGAAGCTAGATTGAGCTTTGGAAACTGAAGCAGCTCTACTGCATGCTACTGCTGCTGTTGTGTCAGCTTCTCAATATTGAATTTGCCTTGGAAAGGTGACCCCGGATTTAGAATTTGTGGATTTGATCTTAATTCGCCATAATTAATTAACAACTGTATTTTTGCCTGATGGACATCGCAAGGACCAAAGTAGCAAAATGTACTGTCACAGTGCCACTGGCACATGCAGAGAGAAGCGTTACAAGATACTATTTACTTTCATAGCTAGAGAACAGGCAGTGGATATTACAGGAAAAGCTTTCATAGCTAGATCATTCTATTTACTTTTTGTTTTTCCTTTTACGAGTACGTGCAACATCTGATCACAGATACATATAGCTTCATCGATCAAAGGGTCATTTTATGACTTAATTCTGCCACTAATACACAATTAATTTGTATCGGTCTCGTGTTGAGGCCATTAGTTCAAGAGGCTCAAAGTACTCAAGGACTTGGTGGGAGAGACTTTTGGCAGTGGGGATTGAAGGGTTGGAAGAGAGTGGATGTACTTGCAGTTGGGGCAAGAAGGAGAGGATTTGGAGAGTATGACAAGAAGATGGCAATTCAAACATGCCAAAGCTACCATGTTGCTGCTGCTTGAGACCTGGTTCTTGTTAGAGTGCTCTTCAAGTGAATTATCGGAGCTGCTGCATTGATCAGAACACTTTGGAATTGTTGATGACATGTTGAGCTCAAGGTCTAGCTTTTGGTTCTTGGGCCAGCTCCAACTCTTTCTCAATGTTTTTCTGTTCAGATAAAACACTCTGCCTGACTGCAAAAACCACAATTTTAGCAAATATCAGACTATTGAAGTGACAAGAAAGCACATGTACGTACTTCACTACAATATTTTAAGTATTAGTCAATATATTGACATTTTAAGGCATTAAATTATGATCAGCACTTCTATAGAGTTAAAAGAAGAGTTTAGCGAGTGGTATCATCCTGTGCATGTGTGTCAAACAAGAACAACGTATAGCTAGAAAGAAAGAGAGAGATACCTCAAGATCAAGGCATTGCTCCCAATCCAATGGTAGAGGGTCTTTAACATGGAGGTCGACACTTGCTTGGATTGGCGGTCCATTCTCGAGTAGCTGGCACTGATCAGAGAAGAACTTCCTCTTCCTGGAAGGGTTGTTTTCAGATTCTGATGATGATGAGCTATTCCTACTTTTATCAAGACCAAACTGTGTTGGAGCTAAAGACAGCTCTGTGAGTTCCATTATAATCCTCCAATTTGGAAGTTTTTGCTCCCTTTTCAGCTTCTTCTTCTTCTACTACTTCTGTCTAACTTGGCTCTGCATCGATCTTTTGATCAATTTTCAAAATCGAGGGAAGAGATTTAAAATGAAAGGAGAAGACCCAATTGAAGAAACTTTGTAAACAAACAGAAAGTACAGGTAGAATATCCCTGCTCTCCCCTTTGGATTTGCGTGTCTACTAAAGAGTGTCCTTAAATTGCTTCCATCAAACCCATTAAAAGGTGGGCAGGCGAAGCATTAAAGCTGGCAAGTAGATGCCACTTTAATGCCCCAAAATCCAACTCTCTCTTTCTGAACATTTAAAACGAACCTATACATGATCGCTACCTGAAATCCAATTTCATGGCCGAGTTAATTTCTCAACTTTAAGTCACACAACTAACTATTGCATTCAAGTCCTACCTTTAAATTTTACATCCACTTTCAAACCCTAAGAGATACAGATGGAGGAGATCGATGAAATATACATGCAAACAAGCGGCCGATCTTTCCTTTGTTGAACTTCTGTCATTACCGCTGCCCAAAGATATAAATCCACAATCTCTTTACAAGTGCCATATACGTACGGCGCATTAATTTGGATTTCCCAAATTAAGAAAAGCCAAAGATATTTCTGTTTACACGCATGTACTAAGTGTGCTAGCCAATGACCCACTCATGGTTTAATTAGCTATTAATCGCTTCTGCTAAATACATCGACTTCTCGATTAGTTGCTGAAGAAAATATCAAATTTTATAAGACACTGTAAAACTGATATCGATCTTCGTAATTAATCTACCAAAAGCATCACTCTTCATAGACACTCATATCATGGAAACTCAAATACAAGGTTTGTTTCTTATTAAAAAAAATAGTTTAAAAAGCTTTTTATAATGATGTATTTATCACAAGCTATAAAAAAAAAAAAAAACATCAGGAATCCAATTAGTTTATTTATAATTAAATGATTAAACAAACTAAATAACTGATTAAAAGTTAACTGAACACCCTAATCTGAACCGTCACTTAAATGGGTTGGAAGAAGAAGTTTCGGTTTTGTGTTTGTCACTGGCTGAGCAAACATATCTACAACATGAGCCCCGTTTTTGGGCCTAAGGTGGTAGGCTGCTTTTAAGCCCCAAACGCACCAAACATCATAGCCAGACTTTGGTTACTGAAAATTTTGATGTGGTACAAAAGAACTTCTCAGTTTTTGCAGTGATTTTTACACTATTTATAGCTTATAATTTTAGAATATTAATATTTTATAAAAATATGTATAAAATATTAAATATTTTTATGATATAAATTACAAGTACAACCTAAAATATGTGTATTCTTTAATTATTTCGAAAGTTTGCAACCAAAAATATAACAGTTCCAAACTATTAATTACAACTTATTGAAATTTAATTAATCTGTTCCAAAACAACACTTTACAGCCCGTTTTGAAGCCGTTTGCAACTGTATATGCAATAATTAAATATAAAACTTTTTTTTTTTTAATATAGCAAGATTAGAGCATATATATTTCAGGTCACATATTAATAATTATTAATTAATTTCACCTTTTCAGCTTCAGCTTCAGCTTCATCTATCCTTGCTGACTGATATCTATTTCTCCCACCTATTCTTTTATCAGGGGGTCGACAAAATCTCTCACACACATAAACTTAGAACTAATTAATGGTTAATTATATCCATTACTGATTTCCCAAAAATTATTGCTGCGTAATCTTGCACTTCTTCTCATGGCTGGACTCATTCATTACCTTCAACCCTAACCCTAATTAATAATAATACAATATGCAGTAAATGAAGAAGCAGGAAACGGCAGGTTTTCATGCAAACAAGATGGTATACAACGTACGCATGATTTAATTTCTTTACTTGTATTGCATGCAGTTTGGTATCTGACAATTTTTAGGTTCCAACATTAATTAGAATTCAACTTACCTCTCATTAATATTTGTGATATTGGTCCAGCAATATTAATTAATGTTTCAACTGATATCATCTAATTAATCAAGCACACCATGTATATTAATTAATTAGCAGAGTTAATTATTCAGATTTTAATTATCTTACACGCCCTTGGATTAAATTTAAATTTAAATTAGACCTCTTCATGATCATAACTAGGGGATCCAAAGAGACTCTGAGACCATGCACGATTCAATGAAAAATTTATGGAGAGCTGAGAGGATTAATAAATTGAGTGATATATCTGTATCTGTTCCAACAAACAATAATAAATAAATAGAGCACCTCTCCTTGGTTGTTGGGGCATGAACCCTATTTAATGGTATTTTAAATGTTTCTTCACTCCTCTATACCGACACCCCTTCCCCCTTCAAAGTGTTGAATTGAATATCCAGAAATGGATTTATGGCCGTCCTTGTATTTAATTTGAGGGCTTAATTTCTTCTGCTGCGTACGTACAAATGTCTATCTAACATACCCTGCACAAGTATGTAATGCACTCTCCACCTACCTCTATGAAATGCATCTAATTTTAAACGCTACTTACCCTCCACACTTTTAGATTTCTATTAATTATAATTATTGATTTATTAGTATCTATGAAAAATTATGATTTATTTGCAAAGTTGTTCTACATGCAGAAAACCATGCATAACATGCATGGGTTAAATATTTATTGGAAGAACTAGTTAATAAAGCTACCAATTATATATCTTTTTGCTCTCCTTTTCTTGCCTGATTTATGTAATTAGTTCGATACATTGATCATGTACGTACTGTTGTTGTATTGAAGTTGAATGTAGGGTATAGTACTAGTATTGCCCTACAATATTAATTGATAACATCAGTTTTCGTACCTTCAAATCCTGATAAACAATACTTCTATATGTTCAAGTACTTGTTGATTCAGCTATATATGATCTTAACAGAAATCGCTTCTAAATTTGTTTGTGGAAGAGTTAGCCCTTATCAGTTTATATAGCTAGATCCTTTTACTGCAGTAGCCTGTTCAGTCTGCTAAAGAAGCAGTTTTCCAAATTTGTGTCAGTTTTGTACTTTTATTTTTGTTTTCAATACCCTCGTAAAAAATCAACAATCGGTTAACGAAACAAAATGGTGTTAAATAATTGTGACAATGTAGTTGATTTTTTTTTTCAAAAAATAAAAATAAAATAAAATAAACTAGTTTTTTATTTTTATTTTAAATTTTTTAAAAATTGAAACAGCAAATCATAGTAAATAGTATTTTCACAAACAAACAAATAAATTTCGCATGTAATGCACTTAGGTGGCAAGTCATAGCATTACGCACCATTTGCCAAATCATTAAAATTATGATAAAAAATACATTTCCTTTTGAATTTTTTTTTAAAAAAATTTGATAATTGGTCCTTGTATACGCAAAATCTCCACCCTTCAAAAGATAATCTCATCTCAAATACTCTCTTTGTGCCAAATGTTATTCCCGTAAGCAAAAACATAAGAATTTATATTTATATTTTAATTTTTTTTAAATATGTATATAACCAACAATGAAATAAATTTACTTTGCCCAAAATATAAAAAATAGTTCTATCTAATTTAATTAATAAATATGTTTTTTTTTTTCGTTTTGCATATTTGACTAAACATTTCGATCGGGATATGGAGTGGATAAAATCTCCTTTTCTGCTATATATATATATATATATATATATATATATTCTTATTAACCTTTTCTTTTGATTGGAAAACTATGAATTATTTTCAACTAATTAGTTTTCCCAAATATCAAAAATCAGAAAAGTGTAAGTTTTCCGAAAAATCACCTGTCCCCCAGAACAAACAAGCTTTAATCTTCAATTCAGACCGCGGACCATGCATTCCTGTGAAACATAGGTCATGGGAATTGAACATTAAATGTCCACACATGAAGATAACCTCTTCCTTTCTAAAGTTTCCAAAACCAACTTAGAATTTATTTTGTTGGGAAACAGAAAGATGCATGCAAGTAATAAATGAAGGAGCTTTCCAGTAATGAATGCAGAAATTTCTCATCAACTAACTGAAATATGGTTGGCTTTAATTAAACACTACTAACTTTATAATAATGTTTACACTACGTACTTGGGAGTAATCCATATTAATAATGTTCAACAACCTAAACGGTGGGTTAAGGTAAATTTAACCTACTTCTAATTCAGCCAACTTCTCACTAATGCCTCTATATATTCCTTAACTGCACCATTCAGACCACATATCTATGTCTCATTTGATTTCCCAAACTTAATTGGTAGAACTATTTTTTTTTTTTTAACATAAAAATATTTTTATACTAGTTTGTATGTATATCAATTGAGACTAACTAAATTTTTTTCAGATGATCTTCGTTTACTACACACTAAGCAAGCTCCAATATACTCTTAAAAACCTAGTTTTTTTGGCACCAGCAATCCAACATCTCCATAGTCATAGCATAATATATATATATAAATATAAACCGAACTCAAAACTCATAACTAAATAATATAATGAAATATTCATTCATCAAAAGTATCTTCAATATTTAGCCTTATATTCTGTCCATATATATATAGCGTTAAGTACTAAAATACAAATTGACTGTTTTTTTAAAATAAAATTAAAAAAAGAAGAAGAAGAAGTTATAGCTAGCAAACTTTTAGAGAGACCATTTTTTTCTAAATTCAGGGTAATTTTGTCCTTTCCAGATAATTATAAGTGCTTTGCACACATAAAAACTTTTATATTTTTTTCAACAACATATTTTTAATATAATATACCTTATAAAATTATAAACAAGAAATAATATTTTTATCGAATACTATGGAAAAAAAAACAAAAAACAAAACAAAACAGTGGAATACAATGGACCAGGAAAAAAAAACAGAAAAAATTGATATGTCGATCAGGAAAGTTCGATTTCACCCTAGATTTTTTTTTTTTTTTAATGCATGCATGTCTATATAGTACATGCAGAATAATTTTTAAAGATGAAAAATAATAACAAAGTGTACTGGACTGTATAAAATGTTTTCGTAAATTTCACATCAAACAAAAAATAAAAATGAAAGGAGAGTGATTAAAATGTAAAAATAATATTTACTTGCTGCCAAACAAACCTGTTGTATGATTATATAAACCTGCTGCCAATCACTTAAGCTTTGCATCCATAATTTAAAATAATTAATAGTAAATAAGTACTGAAGAATTTTGATTGTATAAAGAGAGAAAAATACTTCTATGCAAATATAGGACCCCTTATATCTTTTCTCACAGTCATAGACAACACAAAATATCTGGATTGATCTAAGCCCAACAAAACAATAGCTAGTAGGTACATTGGACCAACTAAAGACAAGTTACATGGTCCATGTTTTCTCCCAATCCAATGATAACCAGTGGTCCAGCCCTGAGTTGCCAAGGCCTCTTAAATTGTGTGAAAAAAAAAAAAAAAAATTCAAGTCCTACTCTATTGATGCAATGACGTGCTTCAATGGTGTGAGAAGGAGCCCATGAAAGAATCTGATTCTCAAGTTTTTATTTTTGATTATAATACCAGTTGCCTGGCCATCGTAGTGTTGCTAGAGTGAAACCAGATGGGAAAAATGGGGTAAATTATGGGGATGAAAGCATGCAACCATGGCAGGGAGTTGTAACTCCCTCTCCTTGCTTCAATAGTGTTCTTCAGTTGGCTTATTTTCAAAGGCGGAGAGAAGATCAGAGACTAATGATAGTTCAAAGACATTAAGCAAATGTAGATCACCAAACCAAAAATGCACCCGACAGAAAATAAGAAAAGAATAATGGTATTTCTTATTTTTGGTTAGTGTTG
Source organism: Dovyalis caffra (assembly GCA_963924115.1). Lineage (NCBI taxonomy): Eukaryota > Viridiplantae > Streptophyta > Magnoliopsida > Malpighiales > Salicaceae > Dovyalis > Dovyalis caffra. The sequence goes on from CAWUPB010001173.1 coordinate 25,349,764, forward strand.
TATTACTTGACAGAAAATTTTACAACTATGTTTGTTAGAAAATCATATTATTTGCAGCACACCGTTGTGCATAATGAACAGTACAGTGCCCCAAAACCATGAGTCAACTGACCAGCAAACATTCCCATGACAATTTAAGTCTTTAACTTCGAAAAGCTTGTGACACCTGTCCAAATGGTTCTCCTTTTCATGCAGTGATGAATTGCTACCTTCAGAAACTACTCGGTCTCCAGTTACCTCTTGAAATAACAACGAAAGAGAAACATAGACGTTACATGCTTGGACAACAGTCAGATCTGAACACGCTCTTCAAGCAGATCCCCTTGTCAAGCGATCTAGAAGCTGCAGTAATTGGATTTGATTTATGTATTGGTCAGTTGTAGAAGAATGCTCGTAGTTTCAAGGTAAAAGATTAAAATAATTCTTCTTCCAAGTCTAATAAAGATATATCAGGACGACACTAAGTCCAGTGGCAAAAGGCAAAAGGTTCGATTGTAATGAATCACAGGTGTAACTATTTTCATAGGACAAAGAAGGTAAAACCAACTTCTTTGAAAAGAAGGGCTAGCATGCAAATAGTAGGGAAACTTAACTCTAAAATGGTTTTCAGTCAGCACTCTCAACCCTCTGAAAAGAAGATCATGGGAAATCTTTTCACAGCTAAGAATGGACCAGGTTGCCATCAATTAGCAATAGCAGTAACAAAACATAGTCATGTAACAAACTATCAGATGAGGATATTTCCACTGCCAAATCTTTCAGGAAAATAAGAACTCTGATATAAATGCAGGGATCACGTTATGCATAAAATTTCGGTGAACTGTGTAATTTAACCGTCTAAGAAAAATGGCTAGAAAAATAACCTATAGTTGGCATCACATACATCCAAAAACAAATTTGATCAGGTCACAAGAAGCATGCATTTCATGCAGGCAAAAATTGCACTGGGAAAGGTCATCCTTTGCAGAAATAAAAAAGCTGCAAAGGTAATCTAAAGGAGGAAAAGGCATAAAAAGAACTAACCATAATAGGATACTGTATAATCCACCCAACTACAGGAATCTGATAGAGGAACACCTTGACAGTAGGCCAAAAGCCACTGGTGGAAAAACATCAATGCAATAGTTCAGGCACAGTATAAGTAAATACTTAAGTTCAAAGCTTATGACCAAAAAAAAAAACTAACCCAAATAGAGCAATGCAACCATATATTTCAAAGATAATTCCAACTATTGGCCACCGAACAAATATGAAAAAGAGCCCAAGGAGAAAACAAACAGAACCCTGCAGAAGAAAGAACACATTAATATAACATCTATGTGCATTTCAACTTTCATCTATCCTTACAAGGTATAATTCTGATTTTTCACACACAAATACATCTCTTCCCATGTTTAGAATAATCTGAACCAATTTAAAATTCACTACCAAGTTTTATAAGTAAATTTCCAAGTCTTTATTGGGAGAATGGGGAATGATCAGGACTCAGGAGCTCTTGATAAAAGTTTGGCAAAAACATGATTGGCAGATGAATAAAAAAATGGAAATGACTGTCAACAAACTACTACACCAAGCAAAGGTGATGCAAATCTTTTGGATATCAAACAACAAAGTTTCCCATGAATGATGAATCACTTCATACTCCAGCATGCCATTCCTAAATGAACATTAAAACCCCCTAGAGTGTACGGAGGCAGGACGCTAAGTTTCATAGCACTTAAAAAAGAAAACATCAATCTCTTGTCCGTGAATGCAAGATAGAGAAAACAAAAGGTTTTTTTTGGCATTAATCCAGTAGAGCACATTAAACGTGGGCAGCAACGCAGTTTTAAGGATGTTCATCTCATGGCCAGTGAATCCAAGATAGACAAAACAAAAGGCTCATTAAGAATCAAGCAAGCACGAAGATAATTTTGACATTTGCCAGATTGCACAGATGGATGAAGTTTTCCACTTTCTTTCGGCAAAAGGAGACCGCAAGAAAATAAAGTAATGAGAAGGACAAGGTCTTCTTTGATACCTTATAATTTGCTCTGTTAGTAAAGAGCTTCCAAGTAGAATACCACCCTAGCAAAATGGCTACCCCTGATAACCAAAATATCTGATGACAGACAGAATCACAGCAAGCAAATTAGAAAATTTGTGTCAAAAAATTAGGTCAGTAAAATCTTAAAAAAAAAAAAACAAGAAGAAGAAGAAGAAGAAGAAGAAGACGAAGAAGAAGCCTTACATTCCCTAGGGCAAGTAAACCCCTGTCAAAGAACAGAAGTGCACCAAGAAATGTAAAAAAGATGCCGAAGCCAATAAGACCCAATCCAATTTCTGCAAAACAGTAGCAAAATTTTAATTCTTAAGAATTAATTAAACACTGTGAGATCATTAATCATTATCATTAAGTAGTAGAAAAAATGCTCACTCTTTTGCTCATTTATTTCATAGGCCATCTTGATCGCAATCACAACCCCTCTTCAGTCTTGACAGCAGAAAAATCAAAGAGCCTTCTGTAAGAAGTTAGAAGAAAAAAGAAAAAAAAATTAATCATTCGGGACTTGAAATTAAAATAAAATCCATTAGGGGGAGGCTAACCTCGCCGGTTGCCGATTCCCCACTTTCAATTCGCTCCCTTTTTTTAGCCGGAGACGACCGTCTAACTATTCAAGTCTGTTAGTCCGACGAGAATCCGAACCCAGAGCCCTGGTGACTAGTTGAGTATTTTTCTTCATTAAAAAAAAAAAAAAAATCAGAAAGGATCGGTTTAATGGTCCTCTTGGCCCAAAATATTTACACACCAAGGCCCACTAAGTAATTTAGATCCTCTAAAGTTCTGTAGTCCCACAAAATTACATTTTATTCTAACCTGGCCCTCTAATTTTAACCTTTTGGGAATACAGTACAATGTAATATCTTATGACTGCTCACTCTTCGAGCCAAAAATTAAATTGCAATGCTTCACAATAACTATGCAGAAATTGAAGAGAAATTTTTTTTAACATGTTTAAATATGCTATTTTGGTTGCTAAATAGCTTGACTGATAAGTAAATGTTTTTAATTTTTTAATCGATGTCAAAATTTACAAACCATGGTAATTTTAATTTTTTTAAAGAAATTCAGCAACGGCAGGTCTTTTGTTAGTTGTCGTAAGAGAATCTCTGTTTTCTATAAAAATGAAATTTGGAGCCTGTGCATCGCGTTTTCTTTTCTAGTAAGTTGGAATCGGCGGACCATATAGCCCATGTGATTTGGGCTATACTGAATATGGCCCAGTATTTTGTTTGTCAGATTATTTTAAATGGCCCACTCATGACCATTTTGAAGTATCTGTGGGCTGGGTCATCACAATTAGTCTTTTACCGCTTGTAATAACTGGTGCGAAAGACACACAACCTTTTGAACCAACAACAATCTATCTTTTTTCTTTTTTTAAAAAAGAAAATAAATAAATCAGTCTTCGTACGCAGTAGTTCTCTAAAAATTAAGAATCTCTGGATTTCTTTGGCATAGGCCATAGAAACAGATATAGTAATTTAACTCAAATTTAATGAATATTATCCGAACCGAATCCTATGGATATAATTTTATTTATTATTATTTTTTAATAGTTAGTATTTTGAATTGAGTATAAATATTTAAAATTTTTATTCCCCAGATTATATATACATATACATATTATATATTACATAAACATTGTAAAATTCCCAATCCGAACGCAATCCAAAATATTATCTTTTTTTTATATTGAATAATACATAATATTTAGATAATGGATATTTAAAATTTGATGAATAATAGATGATATGAATATCTAAAATTTTCACTTAATAAATAATACATAATGCATACATATTCAAAACTCCACTCATAGATAGCCATTGCCATCGCTACGTACTTGAAAACAACAATAATAGGCTCCTAAAATTTTTTTATAGGATTCGACGTAAAAATGCAACCAAATTTATATCGACATGAAAACCTTAACAATCTCGATAAGTTTGCCAAAAATTGGCCTTTTTTTTTTTCCCCTCCACAATTGAGGGTGATGTTCCGGCCCAAGTCAAACCCTGCACCATTTTTGTCGAGTCATCTTTATGAGCGCAGGTTTGTGTGGTAATGGAGACACATGGAGATTTTGTACGGGACTGTGTGTTCGTGGCCGGAGGACTATGTCATGAACTTTGCTTGGTGTCATGTAATTAGCAAGTGCATCAATTTATAATTTGTAAAATCTAAATACCTACGCTTCTTCTTTAATGTGGAACTGTTTGTCTTCTAGCTAGAACCCTTTACTTTTGCCTTCTCCTAATTAGATAATTAATTCTCACTTAAAACTTCAACACTTCCCTTAACCAATTAAGAGAAGGTAGAAACATTTCCAACCAGTCATTAATTAAAATGGGATAGACGTATCGGTATCTAGCAAAACAAATGATAGTGTTGGTGTATAGAACAAGTGGCGATCGTTAATTGATCATGTCATACCCTCTTTGTCAGCCCTGATTCCTAGGCATTTAATTATATGTACGCTTTAGGTTTATATATTTTTATTAAGCTGCTCAATCATAGATAAATAAAATACAACGGTTATTAGCAGCAATATGCAATATATTGATTAGTAGCAAATGTACAAAACTATATTAGATGAGAAAGCCGTTATGTCATCTATCTAATAGTAGCAAAGTGAGGGTATTAATTTATAGATTAGTTAAAAAGAATGATGGAAGCAAGGCCCAATTACAACGGTTAGTGATGAGGCATAGGAAATTTAATTAAATATTTGGGAGCAGGAGGAAACATATGGCAAAGTACGTTAAAGTTACCAAATGGAGCATATCTCAGTGGTTGAACCAGTTTTGCTTGCCACAAGACCTCCTAGCCTTTTTAAGTCAAAGTAAAATAATTTGAATGAAGTTCGAACATGCAAAGCTTGAGATCCATCGAAGATGCCGGCAAGTAAGTTATTAGTAATTGAGATCTCAAAATTATTGACTAGTATGCATGGGCGGTGGTGTTGTTGTGGTGAGGAGCAGTTAGGGTTTTTAATTTCTTATAAAATGCAAGATTTGAAATGTTTTTCTTTTAATATTTATAGATAATATAGTATTTATAACTCAATTTTTACATTGGTAAAGATTAAATCTATTAGTTTATGAGATAGATCGATACTAAATTACATCTAATTTTTTAAACCGATCAATAATCCATGTCTTGAAATTTATGTTATGTGCTATGATTAAAAATATTCATTTGCTCAATTTTTAATTTCTTTTTGGATGAACAAGATCTTAATTTAATATATATTGAAGTGATGCAATTTAGGGTACATGATTGATCTACTCAATTTAGGGTGCATGGTTGATTAGAGAAGCCCTATATATATCATCAATGATTCCAAACACTAAAAAGAAAAAAGGTAAAAGACAAGAGAACTAATTTTAAAGCTCCAATCACGAACCTAACCATTTATCCAATTGAAAAAAAAAAAAAAAAAAAACCTTACACTCCTCCATCTAGAAACTATTAAATTTTAATTTTTGCACTCTTAATGGGGCAATCTTTTTTTTTTTTTTTTCTTCCTAAATGCTAAAGCTCCCATCCATTCAATACCCAACCTGAATTGTGAGTTTTGAAATCTACTTGATTGATAAAGGCGCCATTGACAGGTAGTGGTTTAATTTAAAAGAGAAAATGCACATGCTTGAAGGGGGAATATTCGATGGCTCTGGCTCTTCCTTGTTCATAAAGATAGAGCTAATATGCCCTACAGGATGTTTTTTACCTCAGAAACCTAAAAGTCAACACTGACCTTTAATTACACGTTATATGTCTTCAGTCTAAGAAGATCATCACATGCTATGTTGCCGTCAAATGGCATCATTTGAATCTACCAAATATATATATATATATATAGCACCATATTTGACCCGTATTTATAGGTTGCTTTTGAATTCGAAAATGAAGTTTATTTTTTTTTAAATCTTTTTCTTGCAATTTAATTTCAAACGATACGGACTGAAAAAATATAGGTGTTAAAATGTAGCAATAATGTTGTCGAAACAATGCTTAAACGTGTAAATCTTTTATTTGTAAAACTTCCAAAATTCAGTAATGAATTGTAACTCAACTCTCGAATTAAAAATTTTATTTGTAACTAAAAAACAAAATTAAATTTAAAACTGATCTGGACCCTACAATAATACAACGTCTGAGGGACAAAAGTGCTCTTCAATTAATCTTTTGAACTAAAAGGTTTTTTGGGTTTTGGCAACCTATTGAATAGTGAAACCTGTATCGCAATTGCTCGTGAAATGTGTGTGCATGTCATTTTCGTTCTCAATACATGCACTAGACAAAATGAGACATGGCATGGATATGGCCTACGCTATAATTTTTTTCAAAAGGATGCCACAAAAATGGCGCCACTCAAACCTACATAGTCAAGTCCTAGGCTTTCATGATGGACTTGTCAAATGACAGCATGATAATCAGAGCTATTAATCTGGGAACAAAAAAAATTACTACTGCCATATAATTTTTTTAGAAGAACTACTATCATATTTTAAAAAAAGAGGAGAAGGAAACATGAACTGCATGCGCCCATGGTATTGCCGAATTAATGTCAATTTTGGGGCTTGTAGAGAGAATCAAACAAGACAAACAAGCCATCATATGATTAATTAACATGTAGAAGAGTCATGCAAACAGGGATGTAAAGCTGATTTCTATCCTTCAATTGATTTTCTTACAAATGTCATGTTGTTCTTAGTTCCTTTATTAAAAAATAAAGGGATATGATTAATTATTAATTAGTTTTTCCAGTAAGTTCAAATGTCCTTTTCTTAGTTTTTGTTGGCATGTCGCTTTCCCTCAAAATACTCAAATTCAGATGAGGAATGATCTAGGAAATTTAATTTGCACACAATATATCCCAGCCAAAAGAGAAGCTTGACTGTATCTGGTGATAAAAGGAGCCATCGGTTAGTTGGACAAAGAGAAAGTCAGGGAAACAATTAAATAATAGATTTTTAATAATAAAATTATTTATGTTGTGTTCATTGAAGCAACTTGCATAGGCCCCTAGCTCTCCATAAGTACGTTTTGAACTGTGAGCTTTTGAATAATTCATGACAGATTTAAACACCTCACATTCAGATGTATTTTCCTTTTAAAAGCTTTAGTTGATTCGCATGTTCCTGGCATCTTCCGATCGGATCTTATTACTTGTGTTGCACTATAATTCATAAATAAATAACAAAACGTTTATGCTTTCTACATAGAAAGAGAATAATTAATTATGAAACCTATATCCGTTATTAGTTTTTTCTTCTTTTTTTCAACAAAAGATGTGATGGACCTTGTTTTTAGCTGCTACACGTACAATGCAAGATCATACTCATTACCCTTACTCCAAAGAGCTGCTTAATTAAAATGACTTTTTTCTTTTACTTTTAAATTTTGAATATCGAGACTCGTGTTTTTTTTATAATGCATTTGCAGATTGATATGTGTAATAACCCATTTTTGACCTATCGTTTATTTTCATACAATATTAAAAATTCAAAAAAAAAAAAATTGGAATGTTGTATAGTTTATCTCTTTCATGATTTTTAGGTATTATAAATTTTTAGGATTTTAATTTCCTAGAATTATACCTCATTTTTAATTAAAAAAGAAAAATAAAAAAATTAAGAAGAGGATTTGGGATCCAATTGAAAACGACGTGAAAAATGAGGACCAAATTACATTAAAATAGGAATGTAATTGAAAAGGAATAAAAATTAAAGAACTTGATTGAAAGTTAATCGAGTGTGAAATTAAAAATAAAAATAAAAGAATATGAATTAAACAATTTCAATTAGGGAGCTAATTGAAGAAAAATAATGGAATATACATTGAAATTGAAAAAAGAAACTAAAGAAAAATCAAAATTGATTTTATCTCAAACCTTAAAAAATTTCGATGTAAACACCCTTTCACTTCATTTTTTAGGAGAGCCTCCATAATTATTCCCTTACCTTAAAAATCCTAACCTCACAAATATTTCCCTACCCTAAAAGCCGTAGCCTTCATCACTCACCTTGCTACCAAAAAAAAAAAAACCTAGCCTTTTTCGCTCATCTTCCTACGAAAAACAACCTAGCATCCATTATTCGCCTATCACAAAACGATTTAGCCACAATACCCATCACCTCTACCCAAAAAATAAATAAGTGAATAAATAACTAAAATGTAAAAAGTTTACTAATTATTATTTCTCTAAAAAAAATGTAGTCTCGGATCCAAAGAGAAGAAAAACACAAAAAAATAATTAAATTCTACCAAACGACCCTTAGAAGAGGCCGCCAATCCGACCCTCTACGAGTCGGACCCATTCACCGCTTAGCATTCCCCCTCAATCAATCGTCATCCGATCAAATTGCCTCCAACCACCACCATTAGATCCATCATTTCTAGCTAGCTAGGGAGGAAGAAGACACTAGAGGAGGCCAATATTGAGGAGAGAGGGTCGATAGATCGACTCGGTTTTGAACCTATAAATATCACTATTTTCCGGCCAAATCAACAACTCACACCACCACGTAAACTCTCCTCACCCTCCTAGAAGGTGTTTCCCCTAACAATTATAGCTCAACATCACCAAAAAATGACAAATTGATGTCAAGTTCTAACCCGACCCGTTTTTAAAGATCTAGACTAATCGTCCGATCAAAGTCAAATCAAATCTCCCAACCACTAAATAAAGGTTCATCATGGTCTTCCGAGTAGCTTGGTGTCCTTCCCATCCATAGTCGTGGCTGGAATCATCGTCGGAGAAGAAGAAGGAAAATGGAAGTCGTGGTCAAATCTTCATCGCCTCCGATCTCTCTCCTCCATGAACGACGATGGCTACCACCACCACATATTGGTCGAGCAAGACCTCCCCTAGCAAGAAAAATGGTCAACATGCTTGAAGGACATTGAACGATGATAAGAATAAGTGACAACAACATTAGGGGTTCCGAGGGAAAGTTTGGCAATTCGACATACAACGGCATTTTGATAATCTTACCCTAGATGCATTTTGGTCATTTTTCAGCAGCATCCTAGGGGAATCACCACAAAAATATTCTGCACCCTCCTAAAAGGTGTTTCCCCTAAAAATATAGCTCAACATCATCAAAAAATGACAAATCGACACCAAGTTCTAACCCCGACTCATTTTTTAGATTTCGAACTAATCACTCGAGTAAGGTCAAATCAAACCTCTCAACTACTAAAGAAATATTCCTCAAGATCCTATGAGCAGCTTGGTGTCTTTTCCATCTATAGTCATAGTTGGAATCATTGTTAGAGAATAAGAAGGAAAATGACAATCGCAAGCAAATCTTCATCGGCGTTGATCTATATCCTCCGTCAATGACGACGGCCGCCACCACCACAAACTTGTAGAGCAAGATCTCCTCCAAGCATATGGGTTGGGCAACACACTTGAAGGACACTCGGACGATGATCGAATAAGCAAGCATCACCATCGAGGTTTCGAAGGGTAGTTTGGTAATTTTGACATGTAAAGGCATTTTGGTTATCTTGCCCTAGAGGCATTTTGGCTATTTTTCAACGAAGCATCCTAGGGGCATTTTAGTTACTCTTTAGTGACCATTTAGTTGTTTCTCTAGCTTTTTTTATTACTTTATTACGTTATTTTGTAATAATCATTTAATTTTAGGCGTGTTAAAAAAATAAAAATATTTAGATTATAAATTTTATCTTAATATATGGATTTTCATTTGTTTGTAATGTCGGACCAATGAGTTTTTTATTTATTAAGGAAAGATGATGGTTTTAATAGATTTTATCTAATAATAAAAATGCTAAAAAAAGAATAACGAGGGCATTTTTTTCTTATTAGAGTAATTAAGAAAATTTAAGTCGACCTAGCGAGTCTCTTTTTTAAATAGGAATTGATGATGGCCTCGAGCCATAATAAAAAAATTAATAAAAAAAGGAAGAGGATTAGCTAGCTAGGATGAGAGCAAATTAATTAAAAAAAAACCTTTAGTTCAATTTAGGAAAAGAACAAAAAAAAAGTGTTTTAAGAAACCTTAACGAGTATCTTATCCAATAGGGATGGACGTTATCAATTCAAATCAATCACCTTAGTAATTAGGTTATTCTCCGATATATCGGTTATATCGAGACTTAAATTGGATCCGATATTGGATTGACAAGACTTTCAACGTCGAGTCCGACGATCAATCAATATGATGTCATAAATAAAAATAAAATTGGCTTAGAAAATAAAACTTGAAAATTTGACTTTAGAAATAATTTGGCAAAAATGAAAAATTTTAGGAGATAAAGTTTATTATTAAACTAGATATAGTATCTTTCCTAGGAAATTGTGCTTTTGGGTGAGTGATAGAGGTATAACTAACAACTTATTTTAGAATCTTCGAACTATTATTAATTTTAGGTTTCTTAGTTTTTTTAATACTAAATGACGACTCTAAAATATGTTTTAACTCACATCCCCCGTAAATAAACAAAATAAATAATTTTTAATTGAAAGTTTTTAGAAGTCACCCAAATGTCGGATAACGACAATGGAAGATATATTTTTAAAATAATCCGGAGAATTTTTTTTAATTATTGTATAAATTGATATGGAAAATCTTCTTAGGAACCCAAAAAAAAAAAAAAAAATTCTTGACCTTAATGTGATCCAGTCTGAATGTGTTAATTTTTTTTTACATTTGTCTTGAAATGAATTTTCATTTTCACTTAGGTTCCAGGATATAACTATAGAGTGATCAAAAAATTATCTCAACCAAAAAATTTAAGTAGTTAGATAAGACTCTATAATATGATTTAAATTACTTTTTAATAAATTTCATAATAGAAATTGAAATTATTCAAAATATTATAAATGATAGATAATTTATTCTCAATTTAATTTTTATATATAGTACTCTTCTATTTTGTCTTTCTTAAATGTAAGATTTTTCTATAATAGAAATATATCATTTTTTTTTGTAAAAAGAGAAAGAAAGAAAAAATATATCATTTTTTATAAAGTACATGGACAGATTAAATACTAGCTAGTTAATTTGATAAACATAACAATTAAGTTGCAAAAATAATTGTGGAACAAAATAGAAATTCACACAACATTAGATGACTTCCCAGGACAAATTTTAGTAACTCTTTGATCAAAACTTCAGTTAAATAGAAAAATCAATTTGGATAATTCGTTATTAAGTTCATGGCATACATCTTTTAATTTATTCATACTTAACAGTAAAACAAGAAACAAAAGGGATAAGATGAAATGATCAAATAGCTATATAAAAAGAGATAAGGTTAAATTAAAGGCAGCTAGCTGTAGGGTTGTGGCAGTCAATGGTTGGACCAGATCAATGTGAATAAAACATTAATTAAATCATGTGTTGATAATAAATGAATGATTAGAGTCCTCCCATTTTTCTAAAGAGACCTTTTCTTTTTCTTTTTTCCCCTTTTGAACGTTCTAAAGACTAACTTGTACAACTTTACGTAAATTGCTATGATTTCCAAAACTTTCTTTTTTGGCGATATCATGACTATTATTAATGTGGTGAGATGGACTGAAGATTAATTATGACATTAGAAAATAATTATCCACAGATCATATTTGGCGGTGCTAATTAATTGAGAATTTCTGGAGATTTGTTTACTAATTAGTGAAGAAGTGAAGTGGGGTTAAGGTCATATTCAGTTTTGGCTTCATCTAAGGACCTAATATCACACACAAACTTAGTTAATTGGAGGACACAGTACCGTTTTTTTGTTTTCTTCTTTTTTTTTTAAATCTTGGTGATAATTAACATTTCTTTTTTATTGTCTGACAGTATATATGGCCCTCATCTCCATGTTTGCATGCTTTTTATTATGTTTTAAAAATAAAATAGAGATTTTTCTCACATCGGTTAAATGGGAGATTTGATGGAAAAGATGAAACATAATATTTCTTTACGATGAACTAGCTATCCTGCTGGACAATGAGAGGAAAAGTAAACACAGTGATCTACTTGACTAACGAACAAGAGACAAAAGGCAGACACAATATTTGCAGGGGCAGGGAGTGGCTGCGTCCGCGAAAGTATTAGCTGCTTCCACGTACTGAATTATTGGTGTAATTTGACGACTCCACGTTTTTGCAGCATGTGCTTTTTATTCCTGTTTCCTTCTGCTTGAGCTCTGTTTTTGTTTTTCTGTCCAACTCTCTGGTCTTTGCATGCAGTTGGTGTCTAATAATGTATATGCCATGGGCTTTACGCTATTAAAAAAACACAACCTCCATCTAATTTTGTTTCTTTCTCCTGCCCCTTTCCTTTGTTTTCCCTTTGTAAATACATTTGATTCAGATCCTTACGAATATAGATCTTTAGTCTTTGTTAATTATAGATTTTTCGTAGTTTCACTTATATTTGTACATATATATATATATATATATTTTTTTTGGGTTAATTATTCTCCCTTAGAGGTAGTTTAAGCTTTCCTTTTGTATTTTTGATTGAATCTCTTTACTTTTTCTGAAAGCATATCAATAAGCCATTTCCGTTATATATGCTTCTATTAGAAAATGCAAGAGAGAAAAGTTTTCAGTCTTTAAATTTTTAAATTTTGATCAAATAACTTTCAATAAAAAGATTTAATTATCTAAATTTTCATAGAGAGCTTGTTGGATCAATTCCCTCAATTGCATGATATTGAGGTGTGGTAGGGCCAAAATCTGGTTGCATAAACAAATAATGCACAGCCTAATAACATGCAAGTAGTTACCTAATTATTAATTAACACAGAATCTCTTATGCACAAAACATTAATTACGTACAACTAATTAACCTAACACCAAACCACATTTGATTTCTATAGAAAAGGGCAAAAGGCATAGGAACAGATAATGGTTAATTATAGTGTTAGGTGAGGATGACTTAAGTGTAGAGCTAAAAAACCTATACTCACTGCCACACCAAAATTGAAATTTTGGGAAACAAATGGTAGATATAGCTTGCTGGTGGTGTCTTTTAATTAATTAGATGACTTTTAACATAAAGAGAGAGCTAATCAAACAAGTAAAAGACTTCTTTTATACATAATTACCCTTTCTGGGTTACTTCATGATCGATTCACACCTTTATAACCCCTTGATAAAGACTTTTACTATTGTCTTTTTCATTCCTAATATTCTCTTTTCCAATTCACTGTCTTCCACTAGCTAGCCAGCCAGCCTGTCCCCTGTAGCAGCCCTTCTCTCTTCCAAGCAACATGGCAACAAAAAGGGGAAATATCATAATTGAAATTAATATATTTCTTCGTCCCTAACAACTCTTGCCCCACATTCAACACTTAACAGAGAAACAAATTGTAGACTTTTAATCAGAGTACTAGAAGTGCTCCATCTTACGGCATTGACTGGCCATGAGTGAGAGCTTGGAAGGTGCTAGCTAATTAATTATAATTTCAAAATACCTGCAAAATGTTCATATATCCCTTTCTGTTTTCCAAATATGTATAGTGTTGTTTCATGTACAGATATTAAAAGACTGTCACTAGCTAGGAATTTATTAGGTTAACTATTAATGCAGATTAATACATGCAAAAGTGGTGGGTTTTTCATCATTATCGTGCTGATTAATTTGGACAGCTGTGTGCATGAACTAGGATGATTCTAGGACGATGACTTTTAAGCAAATGGGCTATCAATTAAGGTCGATCTGAGACGAGGTGGAAACTAGAGATGCCATTCCCCATGTGCTTACATTTATAATTCTGCTGCTACTTACGACTTCTTCTTGTTTAACAATTTTAATGGAGATTATTATTAATTAATGCATACTAATATTAGTCTAATTATGTCCCATCAAATTAATAAAATCATTTCATTTTGTGGTTAATTTGAATTAGAACAATACTAATCTGAAATTATATAGCACAAACCGATTTGATTATGGAACAACTTAGTTAATTACTTTTGTAGCTAGCTAGGTTGTTTCCGGAAAGTGGGGACATGTTGATTTTCAAAGAAGAAACTTGCATTATTATCATTATTATAATTTCTGACACGAAATGAAAATGCATTCAGAAGTCAGAATAATTAACCATATATTCTCTTTTACAGCTTTTCTCTTTCTTCTCCTCCTTTTTTTTCTCTCTCTCCTTATAGCGTGAAACTCAGAATACCTGCAAAAGCTGCAGTGCCCATTATTAGTGATCCACATGCAATCTCATAATTGAGAAATCACATGCAATTTTGATCAAAATATGCCATCCAAGTCAAAAAATAAAAAATAAAAAAAAATCAAGTCTTTGTTTAGTGAAGGGAAGGCGCTTGTAATGTGCCCGGCTGGCCATAAACGTGCATTGTTAAAGAAATAGCAATCTGCAAACCCGTGACAGGCAGAAATGTGCACATCTCTAGCTCTTCTAATTTCTCTAAAAAATCTATAATTGTTTTTTCTGACTAAGAAAAAAGAAGAAAGAGATTGCATTAACAAATAAAGAAAGAAATAGAGTTAGTTAAGCATTTTCTCATAAGAATGGGAAAGGAAAAGGCTAGCTAGCTAGGAAAATTGGATCGTACGTGATTTTTTGAGTGTATAAGCAGGAAACACATAGGAGCTGCCAACTGCCTTATCTTACAACTATTATACAGAAGGATGCCAAATGTAAGGATTTCGAATTCGAGGAAGAGCAGTATTAATTCGACGAATCTTGTTAAAAAGCACTGCCATATTCAAAACCAATAAAATTGTTTTCTTTCATTTGGAGCGTTCTATTGGACTTTAGAAATTGATCTGCAAAGCTCATGATTCATAAAATGATGCTAAGCTACGTCAGCGTCAGCACTATTAAATAATTGAACAGGGTAGAGGAGTGGAATTTTTAAAAAATGACTTGAAATAGATGAAACAAAAGCATGATTAACTTATGTTATAGATTTGAATGATTAGTTGGAAATTAGTTCTGACGAATAGATAAGGAATCCAAGAGATAAAAAAAAATAATAATAATTAAAAATAGCAATGGAAAGGCAAGCTAGAAGAAAAAACCCGATTTGCTAGCTAGATTAATCAAAAGTCCAATCGTATAGGTCCGTGATGATAGCTCTCCTTCAACGACTGGACGGCTTGCTATAAATACTTTGTATTTATGCATGCTTTCTCATCAACACAGACAAAATCACCAAAAATTTCCCTCACCCTCTCTTTATCCAATAATAAAGAGAAAAAGGAGTAAAACTCATTGCTTATACTTGGTGGAATTTCAAGGGGAGGAATGACAGGTTCTAATGGCGGCCCCCTTTGGGGTCGTCTTTGGCCTCAATTGGCCGTGGCATTGGTTGTTCTCTTTGTTTCAAGCAATGTAGGTTCAGTCTCAGGAGATGCTTATGCTTACAGTTCACCTCCTCCACCTTATGAATACAAGTCTCCACCACCTCCTTCTCCTTCTCCACCACCACCTTATATGTACAAATCCCCACCACCTCCATCACCATCTCCTCCACCTCCTTATGAGTACAAATCCCCTCCACCACCATCTCCATCTCCACCACCACCATATGAGTATAAGTCGCCACCACCTCCATCCCCATCTCCCCCTCCACCTTATGTCTACAAGTCACCTCCTCCACCTTCACCATCACCACATCCACCTTACTTATATAAATCTCCACCACCACCCTCTCCATCCCCACCACCACCGTATGAGTACAAGTCACCTCCTCCACCTTCACCATCCCACCTACCACCTTATGTCTACAAGTCACCTCCTCCACCTTCACCATCACCACCACCACCTTACGTATATAAATCACCTCCACCCCCTTCACCATCACCACCACATCCCTACTACTATAAGTCTCCACCACCTCCATCACCATCTCCTCCACCACCATACCACTACAAGTCTCCTCCACCACCCGAACCTTCACCACCACCTCCATACTACTACAAATCACCACCACCTCCTTCGCCATCTCCACCACCTCCTTACTACTACAAGTCCCCACCTCCACCCAAAAAATCACCGCCGCCACCATACTACTATAAGTCACCACCTCCTCCCTCACCATCACTACCCCCACCATACTACTACAAGTCTCCACCACCACCTACTCATTCACCACCTCCACCTTATTACTACAAGTCCCCACCTCCACCCAAAAAATCACCACCACCACCATACTACTATAAGTCACCACCTCCTCCCTCACCATCACCACCCCCACCATACTACTACAAGTCTCCACCACCACCTACTCATTCACCACCTCCACCTTATTACTACAAGTCACCACCACCACCCTCACCATCTCCCCACCCTCCATACTACTACAAGTCTCCACCTCCTCCTTCACCATCTCCTCCACCACCATACTATTATAAATCTCCTCCACCACCTTCAAAATCTCCTCCACCTCCTTATTACTACAAGTCTCCACCACCTCCAACAAAGTCTCCACCACCTCCAACACCATATTACTACAAGTCTCCACCACCACCTTCACATCCTTTACCTCCACCCTACTATTACAAATCTCCACCACCACCTAAAGCTTTACCTCCTCCATACTACTATAATTCTCCCCCTCCACCTGTCCCTTACCCTCACCCCCACCACCATGATTTGATCGTCAAGGTGGTAGGAAAAGTTTACTGCTACAGATGCTATGACTGGGAATATCCAATGAAGTCACACGATAAAAAGCATCTAAAGGGTACATTTTGTCTTAAAATAAAGATTAAACATTTCTAACATTGTTAATCATAAACTTGCATCAAACTTATTAAGGTTCATCAAATTTAGTTTTGTTTATTCGGTGAAAATGACAGCACTAATTTTTGGATATCATGCATATATTTGTCGTGTTTCTAAATAGGAATGCATGTAGGATGTATACATGATTGATCCATTTTCAAACAATAATAACGATATTTGACGGCGACCAACTCACTATACATTAATATATTAATTAGTCATATGGTTTAAATTATATATATTAATTATTAATTATAAGACACTAATTTTTCGTTTTATACACATATATATAAAATGTGCACAAACATACAAATTTTTTCAGAACATTAACAGCTTGCACATTTCAAGTTTTAATTTTCACTCCAAATATTGGACTTACCTTAAGTAATTAGAGAAAATAACTTGAAAAGGACAAGGATGATGCGTGTGTTTGTGTGTGTTACTTGTAAAGTAGAGCGGTCCAATTTTGAAATTTCCAATCAATGATCAAACCCTTCTAAAAAAACCCTAATTAACTAATATAGATATATATATAATGTAGGATTAGAAGAAATTAGTTATTGAAGTGGGTACGGAATGCTATTATTTATTCTAATTTGACTTGCTAGCTGTTTATAACCATGTGACAGTACTTGCTCACTTTTATTATTGTGTGTGGAATAGGTGCTGTCGTGGAGATAACATGCAAGGCAGGTACCAAGAAGGTGAAGGCCTATGGTAAAACCAAAATCAATGGAAAATACAGCATTACTGTAAAGGACTTCGACTATAGAAAGTATGGAGGCAAGGCATGCAAGGCCAAGCTTCACGCAGCACCAAAGGGCTCACCATGCAACATCCCAACTGATCTACACTGGGGTAACAAGGGTGCCTCCGTCAAGGTGAAGTCCAAGACAAAGTACGAAGTTGTGCTCTCAGCTAAGCCATTTGCTTATGCTCCCAAGACCCCTTACGAGGAGTGTGAGAAGCCCAAGCCCAAGCCCACTCCTGCTCCTTACTATTACAAGTCCCCTCCACCCCCACCTCCTACTTACGTATACAAGTCACCTCCACCACCTCCACCAACCTACGTCTACAAGTCACCACCACCCCCACCTTATATGTATAAGTCACCTCCACCACCTCCACCAACCTACGTATACAAGTCACCACCACCCCCACCTTATCTGTATAAGTCACCTCCTCCACCACCATACATCTATAAATCACCACCACCACCAACTCATCCTCTACCACCACCATATTATTATAAATCACCACCACCTCCATCATCGTCTCCTCCACCTCCATACTATTATAAATCCCCACCACCACCATCGCCATCTCCTCACCCACCATACTACTACAAATCACCTCCACCACCAGTTCACTCTCCTTCCCCAACATACTACTATAAGTCTCCACCCCCACCATCTCCATCACCACCACCATACTACTACAAATCACCTCCACCACCGGTTCACTCTCCTCCCCCACCTTACTACTACAAGTCACCACCCCCACCATCTCCATCACCTCCTCCACCATACTATTACAAATCACCTCCTCCACCATCACCGTCTCCTCCTCCACCCTACTACTACAAATCACCTCCGCCACCGGTTCACTCTCCACCCCCACCCTACTACTACAAGTCTCCACCCCCACCATCACCGTCTCCTCCTCCACCCTACTACTACAAATCACCTCCCCCACCGGTTCACTCTCCTCCCCCACCCTACTACTACAAGTCTCCACCCCCACCATCACCGTCTCCACCACCACCCTACTACTACAAATCACCTCCCCCACCGGTTCACTCTCCTCCCCCACCCTACTACTACAAATCTCCACCTCCACCATCTCCCTCTCCACCACCACCATATTACTACAAATCACCTCCCCCACCATCACCGTCTCCTCCTCCACCTTATTACTACAAATCACCTCCACCACCAGTTCATTCTCCTCCCCCACCTTACTATTACAAATCACCACCCCCACCATCTCCATCACCTACTCCACCTTATCACTACAAATCACCCCCACCACCGGTTCACTCTCCACCCCCACCCTACTACTACAAGTCACCACCACCACCATCACCATCGCCACCTCCACCATACTACTACAAATCGCCTCCTCCACCATCGCAATCTCCTCCTCCACCCTACTACTACAAATCTCCACCACCTCCATCGCCATCTCCTCCACCACCATACTACTACAAGTCTCCCCCACCACCCGATCCTTCACCACCTCCTCCATACCACTACAAATCTCCCCCACCTCCCTCACCATCTCCTCCACCACACTACTACTACAAATCCCCACCTCCTCCCTCACCATCTCCTCCACCTCCATACCTCTACAAATCCCCACCACCACCATCGTCATCTCCTCCTCCTCCATACCACTACAACTCCCCACCCCCACCATCCCCATCATCACCACCTCCTTACCACTACAAGTCTCCCCCACCACCATCTCCTTCCCCCTCCTCCATACGTCTACAAGTCCCCACCTCCCCCTTCACCATCACCACCTCCTCCCTACTACTACCATTCACCTCCCCCACCTATGAAATCACCTCCACCCCCAGCTTACATTTACGCTTCTCCACCACCACCAATTCACTACTAGGCTCCGAAAGCTCCTCCATAAGTCACCACAAATCATGTAAGTAAAGTTTCTCTTAATCAATTTCTCACCATGTCAATTAGTGCCAAAACAGTTCAATATAACATCATTAATGTGATTAGTTCTCACTTCCAATCGTTCTTGACTTGCAGGTTTTAGTTTAAGCAATGTAATAAAAGAAGGATCCAGGAGCGAAAAGTGTAGATACGAAGCACCCTATCCAAATCCATTCAATAAGGGTCTAAATTTTGCATCAGAACGTTATAACTTTTACCATTCTCCAGTCTCAAACTTTAACGTGGCAATCTTGCATATCATCATCTTATTATGTTCAAATACTTCCCTTCGCCGATCAAGATTAGGACGTGAGATTGGAGAGAAGTAGACCAGGATTTGGAAGTGGGCTTTTGCAGATTGGTTGTTTTTTTATTATTATTTGTTTTTAAATTTATTTGTTCGGATAGGGTTCCATCTAATTTATTTACTGTATGTATTACCGTACAGCGTGGTTTGATTGGGCTTCTATTTATTGTGGGCAAATTGTTGTTTCTTGGACCTTCTTGTGCTTTGCATCGAGGCTGTTAGTAATAAAGGAGCACTTTTTTTCTGCTTTGTCTATGTTCATTCATTCATTCAAAATTGGTAGCATAGCAGCAGCAGCAGCAGCAGCAGCAGCAGCAGAAGCAAGGATTGTCTTCCTGCTGTCCTCTGCAAATCAGACCATCCAACTCAAAGATTAAAATAAAAAGTACTGGGCACATACAACTTCAGTTGAGCAGCCAAAAAAAGACTGCTTCAAAAAAATCAAGAATCAGAAATAAGTCAATTATCTCTCATGCGTCAGACAATTATATCTGCATGCCTTAGTGTTTGATCAAATTGTTGAGTGCTTTAGTAGCTAGGTGTCAGCAACTTTAGTAGCTGTCTCTCCTTTTTCTCAGCTGCCTCATTCTTTCAAAAGTGGAAAAGTGTACAACAGTACAAAGGAGAAATGACAAGCCTTCATGCATGCGTATGCTGACCCAAATTGTTTCAATCATGAAAAAAATGAAACTAAATACTAAGTGATTGAGACATCAATATATCATATAGACTTAGAAAAAAGAATCATAATTTGTTTGTGGTGTATAATATAATAGTGTCAATAATTATTTTTCTTTTGTTTCCAAAATAATTTCTTAAATACATATGGTATTTTTTTCTTTCGAAATTACTTAATCGAGGTAGGAAAATCAAAAGAAAGCAATTCCGAATCATAATTAGATTCCATGGATAACTAATCATACTATGATTAAATCCGATTAGATAGACAGATTTGATGTATGAGGTTGGTGTATATGGATATGTTTGCTTTTAGACCGAAACCCATGAAAAAACCCATGCCATGAACGTGAGAGTGCGTGGTCAAATCAGTAGAGCCGTGGCTTGCTCCAATCTGACAAGTTGTGTTGGGTAGGTCCCTAGGATGAACTTAACAAGCTAAGGTCTAAAAGAACATGTCCTCACTCAAAAATGTTTCGAGTCTCCTCCTTCGTCATATTTTCTTAAGTTTCATTCCTTAAATTCTTAAACAGTGGATATCCATCCTGTTAATATAAAGCATATGCTTTCTTGTTTCATGGTGATGCCACTTTCTCCTCTTATCAATCGATTAATTCTAGAGTTAATTATAACACAGCCTTGCAGTTCAATGAAACTAGAAATTAATTAATGCTTATAGAACTTGAATCCAACATGCATCATTTCATGTATTAAATCAAATTCTTATCATTTGTGTTGATCCTTGTGAGTCATGAGTGGATTTAAAATATGTAAGGATTAAATTTATTTATAGTTTCTGAAACTAGAAGAACTAGTTTATTGATTTTGTAAAACGATAAGGTTGATGCAATGAACTCTTCCGTCCGTGGAGCAGGTGAAGTCGCAGTTGGAAAGTCTCCATCTTCATCTACCACCCGCCCCAATCACAAGCTTCCAAGTCTAAAGTTCATGGGGTCGGCCCATGAAAATTGAGATTATGATAGTGATTTGATTTGTACTCTTTTATTTGCTTTCACATTCGATTGATTCTCTTATAATTCTCCATCTTTTTTTTTCTTTTGTTAAGGCCACTTGTGCTTGTCAAGTCCCATATGGGATAGCCATTAATGAAAGTCAAAAGGCTTCGTTCCACCATTGTTGTAATCTTTACACAAGTAAGTAGGTAGGTAGATATCTGGTTGCCAATTGGCAATGTCCTTCCCATATCTTACAAGATAGTTTGAAGTTCAAATCTTAAATCACAAAGTGAAAAAAAAATTTCCGTCAACTCTTTATTCACGAGGTAGATAATATGCTTTTGACTGAATTATAATAGATTTAGTTTCAACGTAAGAAATTAATACAAAAATACCTTGAAGCTTAAAAGTTGAAAAAAAAATCTAAATAAAAGACAATGGAGTACATTATTTATTTGCATTTAACAAATACGTGACAAGTGGTGATAGTGCAATATTTTCTTTATATAAGTGTGTGTGAATAGGAAAATATAACATATAAATGGACACGGGCAGCAGAGAATATTTTATTAAAAAAATGACAAAAAATTGCTAGCTACTTGCTGGTTTGAATAATAAAAATTGGCAGGAAAATTTACAACGAATTGATTCAATCTGAAGCCTAGACACAGTATACTAACATAAATATTGCAGGCTTTCCATAACTCCAGAGCTGATATCATAATTGGTCTTATGACTAGTATACAAATCCTTTTCCTTTTAGTTTGTTTTTCTTTTGATGATTCTAAATTTGTTAAAATACCATGAACCTACAAGAAAATCAAATTAAATGCCACCCCTTCCTTGTTTGAAGGGGCATCAAGAATTTGAGGATACAAATACTTGGATTTTTTGTAGGTGATTAAGCATCCACATTGCGAATAAAATTTGATTTTGCTTGGAAATCTAATATTTTTATACCAATATAATATTGTCCTTTGCATATTTCGTGCATCATCTAACACATTAATAATGTGATTCCAACTTAATTTGAATTACTATATATATTGTTTTTCTAATGGCAGTCACTCAAATAGTGAGAAGATGCAAAGAAGAGTTTTTGATCACATTAGGTGGTCATGCAGTGATGATTTTCTATAAAAAAAAAAAAAAAAAAAAAAAAAAAAAAAAAATCCTTGTAATTATAATTTGGACAAATATTGAATGCTACGTTAGGGATAACAGGTCCTTCCATCTATAGTCAATTTAATTTTCTATTAACTTTGACTCTTAAAGGAAGCAGGAACACGTGTTAGCTTTCCACTGATTCTCACTTAAAAAAAAAAATTTTTGATTAAAAATTCAAAAAAAAAATGCCAACTTTTTATTTATTTATGAGTAGAATTATTTTCGAATTTATTTATTTATTTACATTGGAAATTTTTTTTACTTTTTTTTACTTTGTTTAAAAGGATGAATATAAAAAAAAAATGATTAAAGATTTTTTTAAAAAAAATTTTATTAATTTATTCTGGATTTTTTAAAATAACTTTTTATTTATTTATATCAAAAAAATGTTTTTTATTTTTATTTTTATTTTTTACTTAATTTAAAAAATAAATTTTACTTTTAACTTTTTACATCATCAATGCAGGATGAAGATATCAATTTATTGATAAAAACATATTAGATTTAATTTTTGTATTTTTTTCATAGGCATGATTTTTCAATTTAATTTTTCAAGGAAGTTTTAATTTACGCTTATGAGTTTGAGATTTTATAATTTTTACATAAAATTAGTCTATTTCCTTATTTTTTTGAAACTTTTGAAATTAAATAAAACCTCAAGTAGAAAAGTAAAAATAAAAGAAAGAGAATACGAAAAAAAATAAAAACGATCCTGCATACATGAATAAAAAAAATTAACAAAAAAAATTAATCATTTTTGTATTGTATTTTTTAAAAAATTCCAAAATAATTAAAAATAATTGGAAAACGATTATTAGCAGTAAAAGAATAAAAAATTGGAAATAAATTTTAACCAAAAAATTTTAAATATATTTTTTAAAAACTTTTAATTGACTTTTATTTTCTATAAAATTCAGATCAATAGAAAGCAGACACATGCCTTGCTCCTTTTCAAAATTCAAAATTAACAGAATTGAATTAACTATAGGCGTAGAAATTTCTGCTGCCTAACGAACCAAACCATAAAGATTCAATTGTCCAAATTAAAACCCCAAGAGCGTCTTTGTCAAAAATCTATATCAAAGGGACCTCTTAATGTCCTTAAACACAATGAAGAGCAACTAGCATGAAGCCTCCTTTTCTGCTTCTGCAAATCCAAATTATAAATGAGACTTTTGTCCCAAGTACAAATTGAAATTTGGGTCTAGAAATTATCGTACAACCAATCAAGTGGTACTTCCAGAGTTTTACCCTCTACTAGCTTATTCATTATAGAAGAGGCAAAAACTATCCTTTGCAAACAATACATCAATAGAATGACTTTGATACTACCAGTTCCTTCCCTGCTGTTTAATTGATTTGATGGTGAAATCAAAGCTGAAGGCTTTAGCAATCTTTGGAAACTACAAGATTAATTTACAATAAGAGGTGACTACATGTTTCAACGAGCATTTGAATCGAGAAGATGAAAGACAAGCTTAGGCATGCAAATTCTATATTTCAGGACATCTCACTGAACGAAACAATTATTATACACTGGGGTATGTGCAAAGGGCGATCTCTACCAAATTCTCAACTAGGGGTACCCTCACCTTTTCCTTGATTTACAGCCTCTAAACATTCCTTCGCCCTGTGAACCTTTGATTGGATGTAAAAACTTCCGTTCTTAGCATTCCTCTCAAATAAAGCATCATACTTCTGCACAAGTAGACAAAATATGTTTCAAGACTTTATTCCAAATAAACGCAGATGATTGAACATGCAAAGAAACACCAACCTTCAATATCTCCTCCCAAGAAGTTTCCTCAGTGACACCAAGAATCTGCCGAGCTTCTTGCTCCGTCATGACTTTGCTTCCTCTGCGGATTGTGTTTTGAATTGTCTCTTGGGCAACACCAGATTTTGAAGCATCTGCATCACGCCATGCGTCTAGTCAAGAGGCTGGATAGAAAATTGTAATGCAATAATTGCCATTCAATTTAGTGCATCTCTAGCTTCTGCATTCTGCCAAACATGCCTGGGTCAGATGATTGGCAAAAATCTACAATTCATGTCTTTACTCAATGCCTTTGATGAGATACCACTGGGAATTTATCATGGAAGATGACATTTTTTTTTCATAGGGAAACCTCAAATAGGTCCCCAACATATTTTCAATTCTCAATTGAGTCCCAAAATAATTTATCAATTTGGTTCCCAATCATTTCAGATAATTCTCGATTGGTTCTTTTTTTCAAGTTCCATTAACGTATTCATTGCTTCCAAAACAGCAGAGTTTTATAGCATAAAATGGCATTAGATAGGAAATGTTAACAAACATTGACAAAAGGACCCAATTGAGAAATGTATGAAACATTTGGGAGCCAATAGATAAAATCTTTTGATTTAGGACTCAATTCAGAATGGGTTATACAGGTTAGGGACTAAATTGAGGTTTCTCTCCCTTTCTTCTTCTTTATTTATTCATTTATTTTTATTTTTTTTCCAACAAAGCAAAAGATATTGCATTCTACAAATATCAGCATCATGGGAAATGATCCATTTCGAACAGAAGAGAAAACAAATTGGGTTCCTCAATTATGCACCATATAATCTACATTAAAGAACAAGGTCTACAAAATTCAAGAAGTTGCAGTGAAAGAAATAGACAGAGGAAAAGAAAAAAAGTTTGCTGCTAACACATACCAAACAGGTGACTTTTGAGAAACAAAGCTAAAATTTTTTTGTTGAAGATAACAGCAACGGTATGGAAATTTTTTTGAAAGAACTTGAATGAAAAACAGAGACAAACAGGGGACACAAGAAACAAGGGAAAAAAAAATTATGCCTCTGCAAGAGCTGAAAAGCAAGCAAAAAAGACAAAAACAACCAGAAAATTAAGAAAGGAACAGGAAGTAAGAATTTCAGAACCACAACTCGATTAAAAGAACTGACAACCAGCACATTCCCAAACTAAATTTGACTTTCCCTCAAGTATTATACAGGGCAGATCAGTGGTTATTAAAAGAATTGTTTGGAAAAGAATAAATAATACTAAAGAATTCCATGCATAAGATTACTTGACCAGGGCATAGATTATTTAATGGGTTTCAAGATTTTTAATTTAACAAGTTCCTAACTACAGCTGACCCAGCAGCAGGAAGCAGTATGATGAAGTAACACATTTGGAAATATGTTACCCACTACCATGAACCTAAAATGTTCAAACCATAACTTAGATGTTTGCAAGAGCCCTCATGCCACTCTAGTACTTATGTCAATAAACTTGTGGTTCTCGTGATCTGACTTAGTTTAGGATGTAATTCTTTTCATTATCGACTTGTAAAAAAACTTGATAAGTCCATCATTAACCTTTATTCAAATTCGTAATATTGAAAGGATATGCTGCATGGGCGACAACCATCAACAAAAAAAGAGATAGTAAAGTAAATGAAAAAGATTAATAGCTCACTTGAATGGATAGAGCAACAAGTTTATTCTTTTTATTTTTTGGGGGCAAGGAGTCCAACTCAAGAACTGATAGAAAAAATGAGAGAAATCCAGTAATAACAGAAACAAAGTCTTACTTGCAAGTGCTTGACGGTATGCTTGAATGAAAGCCCTGCCTAATATAGTGGAGCCCATCACAATTAAGTTGGCAAGGATCTTTGCTGCCTGTGAAAACGATAGCATGCATGTACATATTAAATTTAAAAAGGTTTGTAACAAAAACTGTAAATATGCCAATCTTTATGGGTGAATCTATCTCCTTCAGGCATGTTCAAATGGAGAGCGCATGTGTACCTTAGCACACATACACACCAGTAACAGCACAGCGCACCAAATTTGATTTGAATACAATAACCTTAGCATCTGACCAATTTAGGCAGACTAGGAAGACAATTAGCTACAGCAATGGTGTTCCTTAACATTTGTAGAGGCAAAAATAAAGATAACAAAATAGAAAATTTAGTTTTAAAGTTTGGAGGATGCCTTCTCTTCCTGCTCTTGTACATCTAAACTTAATAACAAATTCCTTCTTCTTAAAAAAGGAGGGGGGGGGGGGGGGGGGGGGGATCAAGACACTTGTCAAGTGCAGCGTATGTTTCAATGTTTATTGGTAGAAAACTTCCAACAGTACTCTATAGAACAAAATTGGGATTCAAATCACATTATCACAATAATACTCTGAACCTAAGACATCTACTCAGGAAACCCCTCAAGACATCCTAATCCTTTGAAAATGTATTTGGATGGGTGTGAATTGTGGTAAAAAAAAACTTCTTCACATATCAGGCATACAACAGCCAGGAACAAAATTTCAAAGCGACAACTAGTCTAACCAATCTGTGACTGGTTGGAAGATGCCAGTTCAGAATTCAATTTACTCAG
The DNA here is from genome assembly GCA_963924115.1 of Dovyalis caffra. Taxonomy (NCBI): domain Eukaryota; kingdom Viridiplantae; phylum Streptophyta; class Magnoliopsida; order Malpighiales; family Salicaceae; genus Dovyalis; species Dovyalis caffra. The sequence continues at coordinate 25,376,692 of CAWUPB010001173.1, forward strand.
ACCAACATCATGTCTATATTGCATGGGTTCAGGAAATATCCTTTTATCCCACTGTCCCTCAAACTAAATTAATATGCTCCTTGCTATCGAAGTTATGATATAAGTTCTCTTGATCAAGCTTTCTTTCTCAAATTCATGACAAAGAAACCTCCAAAACACCATTAAAAACTAACAGCACACAAGGAAAAATGTCTAAGCTCAAAAGCTTTCCCCTTAGCAGCCCTCCACAACACCTGATATTTCACCTACTACTCTCACCTGAACAGAGGACAAGACCATTAGACAAACTTCTGTAGACCCCCAACTTCAAATCCTACATTGTTTTCAGATACTCTGTTAGCGTTCCCGATGAGGATGCTAGATCACCTCATAGGATCTGCCAGAACTGCCTCGTGTTGAGCAATTTACAAAACAAATGTGGAAAAGAACCTTTTGAAGGAGCCTCACCCCAGGAAACAGAGACAACCCTGTCCTTGATATGACCCACCTAATCTCTCATCTCGTGAGTAAATATGTATTTCCTATTTTATCTTTTTCTACATTTGTTTCTCTCCATCTTCAACACTTTAAACTTTAACAACCTTCATTCGGACACAACCCCAACCAATCTTTAGTTTCAGTTTACTGGAAATACAGCTCCTAAATTGTTCCGTTTTCCTAAAACACTAATGCATGATCATTCCATTAATTTGTCCAAATACAGCTCCCAAATTACTGCTCCATTGAATTGCTAATAAAACATTTACAGAACAAGGAAAGCTAGCTATAATTTGGGAGCTGTATTTGGACAAATTAAATCTATTATTGTGCCCTTTATGTGATTTAAAATATTTTATGTATTTTATTGACAAAAACAACATATCTATTATTGTATCAAACTTTTTACATACTAAAACAAAACAAAAAAACAAAAATCAGAAAAATAACGATAAATAAATGCAATAAAAATAAGGAAGAAAAAACATACCATGGCTGTGGGTAGCAGAAGAAATTTGTATTTGCTTTGATAAATGAATATGAAGATTGATTGGACGAATCTATCTGCTCTCCGTTCAGTCAGAGAATCTCAGATTTCCCCGAAAGGTTGATTGACTTCTAGGGCTTTCTTCTCTTCTCCGTTCAGAGGGAAATAAGCGATCAATAAATTTTCTTTTATAGTACTAGTATTTAATTATTTTATTTTTTTGGAACAGTATTTCTTCTTCACCAGTCAGAAAATATTTTGAGGGGCACCGAAAATTGCTGATTATTAGTTCAATTGCATGGGCGACAAGCAGTCTGCAAAAAAACAAAAACAAAAAAAAAAAACCAACAAAGACGACGACAACATCAATCTTTAAGGCCCAGGACCTTGCGACCTGCATGGGCTGACAAACAGGGCCACTCATCTGGGCCTGAGTGAATAGTTGTTTTTTTCCTCTTTTCTATTGTCATCATTTATTTCAAAAAAAAAAAAAAAAACAATTCTAAGTGGTGTTTTTTTATTATTATTCTTAGTGCAACCTAGATAATAATTTATTTACAAGCTATTTTGAATTTTGGAATTTTTTAATTATTTTAAAAAAATTATGATATAGTACCAAATAAATTTCAAAATTATGTTTTAAATTTATTGGTTATGTGCCTTTGTGGATTAAGATAAATTCTCTTTGAATTAATGTTTATATCGAATATTTTTTGATAAATTTAACATAAATTATTTTTAAAAAAATTAATCAAAAGATGTTGATAAAATTTTGGCATATTAAAAAGAGGAAAAATAAAAACTTTTACATTTATTATGATAAAAAATAAATGTGTGATTTATTATCTATTATTCATTTATTACATTTCTTTCACTTCTTTCTGGAATACAGTTTTTTTGCAATATGCTCATGTTGTTCTAATAAATTTTGATCAGTTTGCATTTCATAAGAATCAATTAAATTAATTAAAAAATTGCTAAAAGATTTGACTAAATGGTACAAACTAGCTTGCTGTTAGTGTTTCAAAAATATTTTCCTTTTTCTTGTTTTTTAAAATGGAGAAAAATATATATTCCTGGCTATTTCTCCCTACAAAAAGATAGTAGGATGTAATCCAAAATTTATGTCGGGATACTATTTTTATTATTGTTATTATTTTACGTAAAAAATATAAAAATACAAAAAGTAACGTCTTTTAGAAAAAACAATAGTTAAATTCGCCTGCAACAGTAAATTCAATTCTAGAAGAAGGGAAGCCCAGTTCTACTTCTCCGTAGCAGTTTCTTGGTTAGCTTCAATTTTAGCTGCTACTAGATTTTTTACAAGCGTTGTATAGATCGGATAAAATATATAAAATTATTTTATTTTAATAAAAAAATTATTTTATTTTAATATCCTATGTTATATTATATGCCTATTAAAATATATTAAATTTTATATTTGATTGATTATTCTTTATATTTTTCATAATTTTTTATTAAAAAAAGAGAAAAAATGATCAAAGCGATCAAAATGAAATAAAAAGGAGAGAACGAAATCAAACAAAAAAATATTTATGGATTGAAAAAACCATATTTAAAAAAAAAGGGACCAAAATACTATATTACGAAAAAACATTCATAATAAATATATTAAAAATATTTAAAAACGACAAAAATGCCACTACATAGTGAAATGAATAGCACATCCGAGTCCGAGTAAATAGTAAAATGAATATAAATGAATAGTATTTTAAATAGTAAATGAATAGTTAATTATGATTTTATTTTAGTTTTATTATAACTACAATGTCAATACATTGATTGCCTTCACAAAAAGCATGTGAAATGGAGAACACCATATTAGTTTAAATAAAAATTCATAAAAATTTGTTTGTATATATTTTTTAAAGAAAAAATCCTTAACTTAAAAAAAAATCACAAATTACATGGCTAATGAATCCAAATATTTTATAATATCGTATCACAATTTATAAATCTATATTAGTTAGATACCCGCGCTACGTTGCGATCGTACAACTATTATATATACAAGATTAACAATTCGAATAGTGTGTTGCAAGTAGATATTTTATTTCTAAAAATTAATGTAAATTGAATCTATATATTGAGGAAATTTATTTGATTTATATATTTATTAAAAAATAATTTATAATATTAGTATAAAAACTTGTATTCAAATAATTAAGAAGTTCTTTCAAAACATTAATTAAATTATTTTAATTAAAAATATAGATTTTGAAAAAATAACAAATAATTGGTGTTATGTGTGCAAATATAATTAATTTATAACAAAATTGCATATATATCGTATTTAGCATATTCAGAATATAAAAAAAATATAAAAATATAAAAAACCCACTTAAATTGCTTGGAATATATCGAATTAAATTGATTTAAACAAAAACTACTATAAAATTGGTTTTGATAAATTCTGATTATCTACATATTATCAAATAAAACCTATGAGTTTTTTTTAACTAATTATTAATTAAAAAAAAACTCAGTCAAATTATTTTTTAACTAATTACTATTTTGTAAAAAAAATAAGTCAATTTATCTAAAATACACTTTTAGCTCTCCCCTCCACGTTAGAATTTATATATGACAAAACTATATATATACATATATATTGTACTTAGCAGATTCAAAATATATACAATAATAAAAAAAATATTAAAAAAACTCACTTAAATTGCATGAAATATATCGAAGCGAATAGATTTAAATAAAAAACCACTATAGAATTAGTTTTCATAAATTTCGGTTATATATATATATATATATATATATATATATATATATATATATATATAACCAAATAAAATTTGTGAATCTTTTAAACTAATTATTAATTAAAAAAAACAAGTCAAATTATTTTTAAAAAAATTAAGTCAAATGATCTAAAACACACTTTTAGCTCTCTCTCTCTCATCAAAATGTATATATGCAACTCGCGCTATTCTCATTTAAAAATCGCAAAAATAATCAATCGTATAAATTATAATAATAACAAAAAAAAAACAATCATGGTCTAAATTTTATTTCAAAAGCTATATATAAAAAATTAAAATTTATTAACAAATAAAATTATATAAAATTAAAAAATTAACTCAATGATAATTTTAATAAGAAACAAACAATTGAAGAAATAAATTTTAAATAATAAAAACAATATAATCAAATATATATGTTCAAACTAAAATCTAAAAAATAAAATCATATATATTTTATTATCGTCAAACCGTACATAAAACTAAAAAAACATTTATTTTTATATTTTCACATCTAATTTCATGATAAAAATATAAAAATAAATTATTTATATAAAAAGGGACAACTGTCATCATCAATCCTCCTTTCTTTTCCAAATTAGCAGCAGCCTAGCTGTAAAAAAAAAGTAATGCTAGAGTGACCAATCCCTGCCAGCATCCCAAACCGAAAAAAAAGAAAAGAAGCAAAATCCAACCACAAAAAAAGAAAAAGAAAAAAAAACACTACAGTGAATGAACAATCAAGAGCTTAGATTTTTTAATTTTGTTTACTAGTTTTTCATTCGCGCTATGCTATGGATCGGAAAGAACGTATAAAATTATTTTAGTTTGAAAATTTACACTTTATTGTGAATGTACCAAAATGTAATAATTATATTTTTTATTAAAAATTTGTATTTGACTAACTATTGGTTGTATTTTTCAAAAAAATTTCCATAAAAAAATAATTTATTCTTATTTATTCGATTATTAACTAAAAAGTTGTGATAATCTAAAAATAAAATCTAAAACTCCATGGATTTATACTAAAAATTTATTTTATAAATTATTTTTTTTCAAAAGATATAATACAAATTCTCTAAAAAATATTTTTAATATATTTAAAAATTCTAAAAATCCATCGTATAAATTATATAATTTTATTTAAATAATCATATTGTAAAATTTTATGTCAAAGAATAATATAAATTATATTTTGAAATTTCACTTAATAATCGTTTAACAAATTGGGTTGTCTATTTTTTTCTTTATAATTCTTCTTGCTTTGTCCTCTAAAGCTTCAAATTTAAAGTTTTAACAGGTCGTGTAAAAAAAAAAAAAAAAAACAAGCTCGAGAATCTCAAATTCCAAACCCCAGCTCAATGGCATTTGTCACCACTCAGAAGTTGAACGTGGGATAGAGAGAGAATAAAAATGGAATAATGCTATACAAGCAAATTTTTTATGCAAATACCCGTTGTGGTTATTTTTTTCAATGAAATATAAATCATTCAGATCAATGAGATTCACATTTTATCATTTACAGGTATTTTAGGATGGCAAAAGCATGGCTAATAAATCCATGGATTTTATAATATCGTCACAAAATATTATTATGTTAAAAAGTGTTGCTTATCCTTCTATTTATATGGTAATCAACATGTCCGTTTGTTTCAATTGATGCTTAGAGCATTAAATTATGTGATTGTTAATCGAATGTAAAAAAAAAACATTTCTAGTTCCAAGATTTCTTTTGTGAAAAAAAGAAAACCATACCAATTGAAGTTGAAAAAAAATTGATTAAAATGAGCAAATACGAGTTTGCTTGCATTATTATAGGACATTGCATAAGTAAATTTATGCTCTTGTTTGAATCTTTTGTCGAACTTTAAACTATCTTTTTTTATATTTATTTAAAGTAGTGTTACATAACACCAGTGGTGTAAAAAAAAATTACCATACTTTTATAAGGATAGTGTTTTTTAAAAGGAATATAAGGAATGATATTTTATTTCAATGACTATTATGTCATTTAACATTTTTACTTTTCAAATTTATCCTTAAATTTTTTATATTTTTAGAAATGATATCCGTCACCATGATGTCATTAAGCATTTTTCATTTATTTAATATGTGTGTATGCTTGTGCCTCTCGTACGGGCATAACAACAAACCTACAACCTCCATGAATTCATATCAGCGAGCTTGATTGAATTAACCCTCCGTTTGAATAGGGTAAAAAGTGGGAGAGAGGAAAGAAAAAGTTTCCTCCGTTTGGTTTGCGAGAAGAAAGTCGGGGAAAGAAAAAAATATTAAACAAAGCTAAAAGGGGTGGGACCCATTTTCCTCCCAAAATTGGGAGGAAATGGGGAGAAAAACGGAAGGAAACTCATTTATCTCATTATTCTTCCGAGTTTCGCCCTTGGCGCCCATTCCTTATCTTCCTCTTCCTCGCACTCTCTCGCTCTCGCTTACCAACGACCAATCATCAAACTTCGCAAACCCTATCTTTCATTTCCGCCCTCGCTCGCCGTTCCTCGTTATTGCTCGACTGATTTCGCCTCTGCCTCTGCAAATCCACTCCTTCTTTCTCGCCGAATCCGTTACCAAAATAGCCTTGAAACTCGTCTCTGCAAACCTCATCTCGCCATTTCCGATATATGCCCGCCCTTCCCTTCGTCGTAGTGTCCGATCTCGCCTCCGCCTCTGCAAACCCACTCTTTCTCTCTCGCTTAATCCAAAACCAAAACGACCACGAAACTCGTCTCTGCAAACCCCATATGCCATTTCCGATATATGCCCGCCCTTCCCTTCGTTGTATTGTCCGATCTCGCCTCTGCAAACCCACTCCCTCTCTCTCGCCGAATCCGTTACCAACGACCCGTAATTTGTTTTTTTTTCCGAGTTTCTTACGTCCGACAACGTCATCGTGGTGTTTCCGAGCAGCGAATGTGACACCCATTCGCAACTCCTCCAAAGTTTGTATCGTTAGCGAGGGCGGGTATGATTTTGTTTGATTTTGTTCTTGCGGGTATTATTTGATTTGAGTTTGTTACGTCATTCAATTGATGGGTTTGTTTGTAATAATGTGAAGACAGAGAACTAAGCTAAGGTATTTGGGGGCGTTATTTGGTTTGGAAGAATCGAAAGGGTACAGATTTGCTTGTTGAAGGCATTCCGAAGTTTGCCATTTGTATCTATGTGAGTTGTTGAGTCCATAGAATTACTTGCTTTCATGCTTTCATGCATTTGCGAGCACTTTAATTACTTGAGCGACTAGATATTCATCTCCTACAAATTATTTGTGATCCGGCATAGTTAGGCATCACATTATGAGATTTCGTCCATTGGTCAAATTATTTACATAGCTACATGAGTCGCTTGAATGAATGTATTTACATGAAAATGGCCTCTTGCCATTTCCTGAAATTCTAGCATGAATATTGTGATTACAAAAATTTTTTATTTTTTATAATCTACTATTGACTTTTGTTCAATTTGATAGAACCATCAACGAGTGCTTTGTCGCATCCTTATTTTGATATCTTGCTTATTCTTGTCATTAACGTGTCAACTCGCATATAGAATTAAGCTTTATAATTGATATGCCATATTTCAATTCAAAACGTCTTTTTACCTTCACCAAAATATATATCAAGCCGACATGTTTTTTGGCCTAACCTTTTTGTTTTTTATATGTGGTTTCGAGAGATGAAGATGAACAAGATGATTTTGAAGAAAGGATTGCATTGAAATTAGCTAAACAGGAGGAGGAAGATCTTAATAGAATAAAGTAGGAGAGTAGAAAGTGCGGGAAGCCATTATTTAGAAATATAGAAATCGACGATTACATGAACTCGAATGTTTTTTATTGTACATGCTTCGTTGGATGGGTGTCACTTAGATATGGTAACTTGCTTTTTGAAATTACATATTGTTATCAGCAAACATGATTTAGAATTATCATTTCATGTCATTTGCATGTTCTAGCAATACATGTAATTTTTACAACTTAAACAGATATAGTATTTGATATGGGATACGCATAAATTCATCAATTAAATTAGTATTCTTATCAATTTTTTTGATAATTGATGATAAATATATTGATAATTGTATTAAAAAAATTATATAAATAACCATTTAATTAATAAACTTAGTGATACTTTTTGACATCCCACTTAAATTACTAAAAAGGATAATCATCAACCGAACATGTTGGTATTAATATATATTGACAATGTCTCATACGTGCACCTTCATTTATTTTTTGTTCCATCAAAAAATGAAATAAAAAACTTAATACTTTTGTCCTCAACATGTAATTGATGTTTTTTGAAAGAGATAATATGAAATGTAATTATTGTAAAATGGAAGCTTGGACTATCCCTTTTCAATTCTTGTTAAATGCTTGCCCTATGCAAATATGTATCAAAACACTAGGTAGCTCTAACACTAGCTACTACCTGTTATGTCATTAAGTATCTTTTCATTCAACTAACACCTTCAAATACTAGAGGGTTCTTGCATTATGCTTTTTTTTTTTTTTTTGTAATAGTCGGCCAAGTTATATATATATATATATATTGTTTTTTGTTTGATGGTTCATGGTTTGGTTTGCTATTTTAGTTGTAATCAATTTATCTCGTTTATTTTTGTAAATGTGAATTTGATGTGTAATATAGATTGCTTTGGATCAGTCTTTTAAAATTCATTTAAAATATTGACTCATTTGCTTTTATGGATATTCAATTATAGATAGGAGAATAGCGAGTCGAGGGTTGTTAACTGGTTTTGATTCATGATAAGCCATATCTTCTGCAACTAATAGAGGTAAGTTTTTTTATATAATTGGCTATTATAAAACTATATTTGTATTTGGAATCTATCAACATATATCATTTGATCTGTGTTTCTATATTATTTCATGCTACATATATGCACTCTTTACTTTCAAGCAATTTATGTTTTTATGCCATTAGTTTAGATAGTAATATTACAATATTTTGCATGTAACATAGATGGAAATGAATGTCATTGAGAACATGCATGATGAAGGACAAAGATGTAATACGATGAATGAGAACTTGCTACAAGCAAACGGTGATGTTCTTTCGATCCCGAGAAAGTTGCAAAGCATTAAAAAAAATTAAGGAATGTCAAAAATGGCATCGAAGGATCATTGAAAATTGGGAAAAAAGACGTCGCATGGTCGTTCTATAACTAATTTGTCATATTGTGCATGCATTACACCTAATTAATGCTCAAGCATTTGTAGTTCGTAAACCTATGCCCAAAGGAAGTCTTGCAAGAGATCATCTACGGCAAGAATTAGTAAATAGGTTAACTTCAAATGAGATGTCCTGTCGAGATATTGTACGAATGAGTCCCCAAGCTTTCTTCCGTTTATGTCGGATGTTGAGAGGAAGTGGTCATTTGAAGGACTATAGGCGAGCAACGGTAGAGGAGCAAGTTGCTAAGTCCCTCCACATTTTAGGTCACAACTGGAAAAATCGAGAGCTCGTATTTTATTTTCATCGGTCGAGTGAAACTATTAGTCGATATTTTCATAATGTATTGCGAGCGAGTGATTTCCCTTGAAAGTGAACTCGCTTAAACAACCACTTGGTTCGGAGGTTCCACATCGGATTAGAAATAGTAGTAGATTTTTTCCTTTTTTCAAGGTAAGAAACCTTATTTATATTTTACTTAAGCAACTTTTCTAAGTTATTTATTTATTTAACAATTATATGATATATGAAATCATTTATACATATAAATTTATACGGGATTGTATTGGGGCAATAAATGGAATACATATTCGTGTTAAGGTACCAAATGATATTGCAATAAGATATCTAGGTCGAAAAGATTGGCCAACACAAAATGTATTAGCTGCTTGTGACTTTGACATGAAGTTTACGTATGTTTTAGCTGGATGGGAGGGAACAACACCGATACAAGATTTTAAAAAATGCTCTAAATAGGGAAGACAAGCCGATAATTCCTCGAGGTTAGTTTAATTAGTCTAGAGTTCTACTCCCGTATTTCTAAATGTAACTATATATCTTCTAACCATATGTAATCATTTTTCATAGGAAAATATTATTTGGTGGATGCGGAGTTACATGTTAAAAAGTACACTACTCATCCCATATAGAGGTGTGCGATACCATTTGAAAGAATATTCTATACGTGGCCCTCAAAATTATAAGGAGTTATTCAACCATCGTCATGCCTCCCTTCGAAATGTCATTGAAAGAGCATTCGGTGTAATGAAAAAAAGATTTCCCATCATCGCAAGTGGAACAGAACCACATTACTCATTTCATACAATGACGGACATAGTGCTTGCTTGTTTTATATTGCATAACTATTTGATTGGAGTATATCCCGATGATGCTTATCCTTGCTGAAGTCGATAGAGAGCTACTTGAAAATGATAGTCAAGATAACCAAGAAATATATAATGGACGCAATGCCGATCATGAAGCAAGACAAGGGGCACTTTTGCGAGATTCTATAGCGATCAAAATGTGGAATGCCTATGAACAAAATTTGTAGCATGCAACTAAATCAATTAGTTGAATGCTTTTCCCGTTATTAAATTTGATGATGTCCGTGTTTTTAACGTGTATTGTTGTATTTTTTCGAGATATATTACATAAGTATGTATGAATTATGACACTAATTCAAGTTAATAAAGTGTTTAATTTTATCACTTATGATCGTTTGTTGTGTTCTTAACGTATTTCCATGCAATGCCAAACATATTACAAAATTGTTGAATTAAAATATATGCTTTGCGAGTATAGAAGATGCGTAGGGGAAGCGACGAAAGGAGTTCACGGGACGATGGTTCTACCGGAAGCAATATATATTGGAGTGTTGAAATGGATAATGTATTAATTGATTGCATGCTTGAAGAGAAAATCAAAGGTAATCGACCGGATGGACATTGGACAAAACCGACCTTAGATAATATGTTGTAGGGTCTAAGGGCTAAATTTGAGAATCACATCCAAAAGAACCATATTAAGAATAGACAAAAGACATTGAAGATAGCTTTTAGTGAGGTGAAAGACTTATTTCATGGTGTAAGTGGATTTGATTGGAATCCCGAGATAAAGACTTTTGAAGCAAGTATCGAGGTTTGGAGAGAGCTAATTCGGGTGACTATCATATATAACTTTTCTTAATATGTATACTTGCAAAGTATATGATAAATTACTCTTAATGTGTAGGCAAAACCGAAGCGCAAAAGTGGATGCATCATCCAATCAACAACTATGATAAATTGTATTAGATATATGGCCAAGATAGAGTAAGCTGGAGAGGGTTACGCAAGTGCTTAGAGAAAGGGTGATGATGTAGGAAAGGGAAGGTTCGTTGAGCCAATTTGATTTCAATGAGGATAATAACATAACATCGGATAGCGAAACAAATTGGGGGAATCAAATGCCAAGGTACCATGCAAATGCTAGCTTCTATACTCCCGAGTATATAGCTTCGCCCAATTCCGAAGAAACAAACTCATCTAGAGGCACTAAACGTAAATCTCATATGGTGGAAGCAATTCGAGTCAATCCGAAATGGTACGTTTATGAATGAAAGGAGTCTCCGAAGTAATGAAGGAAGGAAATACAATTGCGGAGAAGTCATGGAAATTTTAGAAAGGGGCAATGCAATACTTGAAGAAGGAAACTTCATTGCATAAAGGTCATTGACAATTTTAGAACGGGGACGTCAAAATTTTTTTCATGAGGATGAGATATTCACCGAGCATGAGGCGATAGGATTGCAATCTAACTTCCAAATGAGTGCATATCGTTTTTTGGTCGATAATGCATCACTTACAAGACAATTCTTTGGGTTGCCTCGTCGTAGAAGACTTGAATTTCTAACACAGGTGATGGCTGAAAGAGGTGGTCGATGAAAGTAAGTTAATCATACACAAGTTGGAGTATAATTTGTTGTTTGTTTCAATTGTTTCAAATTTATGCAAACTATTCCCTTATTGTTACTCAATGTGCACTGCTTGCTTCCTTAATTTTGTTTGTTTTTTTAATTTGCAGTTGGGCTACTTATTTGTGCAATCAATTGCTGAAATATAATGCAAGGGAATTGATTCGAATCACACTTGAATTTTTGTTGTATTGTGATGTTCAAGTGTATTTAGCGGATATTATATGTGGATGTTGTCTTAAATTGTAATGACTTAACTAGAAACTCATGTAACTTGATTATGGTAGTTGAACAAATTGATGCTAAGACTTTCATAATTATTTGTAATGTGTATGTATAACTTACATAATTATATGAAGTACGTGGGATAATGGATGTAAACTTTTATTGTGATGTTCGTATCCTTCCTTTGTCAAATAATTTAGAGTTTCCATTTATCCATCATCCGATTTAAGAATTATTACCGACGTAGAGGAAATGAATTTGTAATTACTTTTTTTTATTAGGCTTAATTGATAATTCCTCAAGGTAGTGCTTATGAGTGCATAACTTTTCATCTAAAAAATGAGGCCTAAAACCAACTCCCAAAAATAGACCCAACACCTATCGAAAAACCCCTAAACTCGACCACGAAACCGTTACCAACATTCCTCGAAAACCGTTACGGATCAACCCCTTTGCAAAGGCCATTTAAACCACCAAAGAAGCTCCACAAACACCCCCAAACCAACTTCAAAACCACAAAAAAACCCCAAAACCCATAAAAAATGAGGCCTAAAACCAACCCTCAAAACAGACCCAACACCTATCGAAAAGCCCCAAACTCGACTACGAAACCGTTACTAACGACTCTTAAAAACCGTTACAGAGCAACCCCTTTGGAAATGCCATTTGAACCACCAAAGAAGCTCCACAAACACCCCCAAACCACCTTCAAAACCACCCAAAAAAACCCCAAAACCCATAAAAAACGAGGCCTAAAAGCAACACTCAAAACGGACCCAACACCTATCGAAAAGCCCCCAAACTCAGCCTCGAACCTATTACTAACGACCCTCGAAAATCTTTACAGAGCAACCCCTTTGGAAAGGCCATTTGAACCACCAAAGAAGCTCCACAAACACCCCAAAACCACCTTTAAAACCACAAAAAAACCCCAAAACCCATAAAAAATGAGGCCTAAAACCACCCCCAAAACAGACCCAACACCTATCGAAAAGCCCCCAAACTCAACCCCGAAACCGTTACCAACGACCCCGAAAACCGTTACAGAGCAACCCCTTTGCAAAGGCCATTTGAACCACCAAAGAAGCTTCACAAACAACCCCATACCGGATACAAAACCACCAAAAAAACCTCCAAAATAGACACAAAATATCCCTTAAGACATCCCCCGGAACACTTTTTGGAGTTAATGCAAAAAAAAAAGAAGAAATAAAAATTATTTGTGATTCAATTGACTTTCGATGATTGTTCGCAATGTTACATATATATATATATATATATATATATATTAATTGCTTAATAGTAATTGTTTATTCTAAAAAAAGCGGAGAAATGATGAGTAAAAGCAACTAACTTATTATATGCATAGCTAATAATACATGTTATACATATTTAAATTAATTTTATATTGATAATTAATATAAATTAGCTATTGGATTAATTAATTAATAAACGAGTCATCGGTTATGCTATGAAGACGATTCATTATCTATCTTATCATTTCGGATATATGCTACATGCTAGTTTTTTTTATCATCATTTGTGTTATTTTCATGACAAAAATATTCATACAAATTTATTATAAGTATTTAAATATATAAATATAATCACAAGGGTATTATAGTAAATATACAATCATACATTTTCTTTCCTTCATCTTCCAAACAAAAGAAATGTATTTTCTTTTCTTTCCTTTCCACTCTTATCCAAACAACAAGTGAAAAATAATTTTTTTTCCTCTTTCTTTTCTTTTTCTCTTTTCTTTTCTCCGAAAAGGAATTATCCAAACAAGGGGTAAAATGAAGGTTGAGGTTTGATTCTCTATCAAGGTGGTCCGTTTGGGTACGATGGATTTGAAATTTTTTAACCATTCGGCTTTCCCCGGTTCGGTGGCGTCTAGAATAATACGGGGCACAACTCAAGTCTTCCAATTATATATAGTTTCTAAATCGAGTCTCGCTAACTATCAATTTTATCAACCGAGTTCTTGCGTATGTGTGCACGTGCGTGCGCATATGTGTTCATCGGCTCTTTTTTGTCAAATTAAGCGGAGAGGATGACTCATGTTCTAATCACATATTTTTCAATTTATCATAGTTTTCCGATTGAGTTCAATTCTAACCATGCTATTGATGGAGTTGTCTCCATAAAAAAAAAAAAAAAAAAAAAAAAAAAAAAAAAAAAATTAGAAAGCAGTCTCTAGTAATTTGACATGGTAAAAAAATGAGCGGTCGAGCAGAAACCTCTAATGTTGACCATTATTAATTGACAAAGTTGACTTAATAGAATATTACTTAAATTTCCAATATAATGAGATAACAAATGTTAAATTAAAAAAAAAAACATAAGTAGATTTAACTATTATTTTTATCCATGTTGTTAAATTTGATAGTCAAAGTTGTCGATATTATTAAATTTAATTATCATGTGAATAATCATCCCAGAATACTCATTTTCTTACGAGAAATCCTTTTTTTTTAAAAAAAAAGAGTAGAGAGTGTTTTTCTATATATTATGAAAAGTAAATCAACACTTAAGAACTACGGGCTGCAACAAAACTTTTCTGCCATCTAACCTAAATATACGAAGAGGATAAAAAATTATAATCTAAATTATATTTTCATAGGACTTGATTTAAGAGGACAGTAATCGAAACCTCAATTAAAAAAGAAAAATGATATCAATACTCAACTAAATTCGTATCCAATGTTATATACACGTCTGTTAAAATTTCTTAAACCAGTTTAGTGATAAAAACTTAGAAAAACAAATATTAAATTGAAAAATTTATATTAAATTTTCCTATAAGTTCAAAATTAAACAAAAGAAAATGCTTTTGAATTCACAAGCAAAAAATAATATAAAAAACAACAGTATATAAAAAAGGAAGCAAGAGGGTGGGTCTACCACTTCGGTCCTTTACAAATTATTAGTAAAACATGCAAAAACAACTTTCCAGCTCTTCAACATTATTATTCTCAAAAGAAAAAAAAATTATAAGAAAAGTTTAGTAATGATGAGAATAAAACAGCGGTAGCAATTAATTAGTAAAATAATTGTATAAAAATACCAAAATTGTGGATAAATAATTAATTTATTAATCTCCTTAATTTTCTCCGTGTAAGTTGCGCTGTCTTTTTTTTTTTGTTCGATTCTTCTCTCTCTCTGTAAAATCTCCCAATTTTAGCTTTGACAGACAGAAGAAAAGAAAATTCAAAGAAAACGAAACAAAAACAAAATAAACCAAACCCAACAACTCCAACATAGGATTGGCGTTGGTTTCTCTCTCTGAATTCCCGAAGAGCAGAGCAGAGCTAATCAGATCTCATCTCATCAGGCCGGAATTCCATTCCCTCAGGGCTTTCTTCATCTTTTTCTCCACCGGATCGGATCGAATCGGACCGGACCGAATCGAATCTAGTCGAATCGGATTTCATCGTTTCTTGTTTTTGATTTACGTGAGCAGCTCCTTTACTTCTCAATTCAAATTGATTAGATTTTGTTATTCTGCTTCATTTCTCTAAAAATTATAAGATCTTATTTTTATTCTAGTTTTATTAATATTTAATTTCTTCTGATTTTTTCCCTCATATTCACATTAGATCCTAAATTTTAATGATATTTGTTGAAGGGTTAATCAATTTCTAAATTATTATGTGATGATTATGTGTTTTCAAAGCAGAAATTTGTTTCTATTTAAATTCCATTGCCCTTGTCAAAACCTGATCTGTAGTTTTTGTTTCGACAGACTTCTTTCGTCGTTGATTCAATTATCGTGTGATTTGGGCGGTTGGTAAAGATTAAGATTTACATTGCTGTCTTCAACTCTTCTGCTGACAATGAAGAAGGTCTTTGGTCAAACTGTCAGGGACATGTAAGTCCGCGTATGCGTAGTCTTTTGATATCCAATTGGTTTAGCTCATGTCGCTGGTTTTCTATTGCAGTTACTTATGTTGTGTTTTGTTCTTTGTTTTTGTATTGCAGCAAGAGAGAGGTTAATAAGAAAGTGCTTAAAGTTCCTTCAATAGAACAGAAGGTACATTTTTGTCTTGCCATTTTCGTAAATGTGATTGCTAATGTAAAAGTGATTCATTTCGATGTTATTATGTGATGATGTATGGATTTTCTAACTTGTAGTGATTTAAAGCTTATTTGTCTGTGAATTGGTTTTAGATTGTGTTCAAAAATGGCATTTGATGTTAGTATTTAGTGCAGGACTTATTTGAAATTAAATTTATTATTCCTTTTTTTTTTTTTTTTTTTTTCCTTTTAGGTTCTTGATGCTACCAGCAATGAACCTTGGGGTCCACATGGAACGCTACTTGCAGATATTGCCCAGGCTTCCAGAAATTAGTAAGCTTGATTAATTCTCTTGTGGATGCTTTGCAATGCTTGTTTTCATACAGAGGAATTAATTTTTGAACTTCTCATGCAGTCATGAATACCAGATGATCATGTCAGTTCTCTGGAAACGAATTAATGACACTGGCAAGAATTGGCGTCATGTCTACAAGGTCTGCTTTAATCTTTGATGAATTTGGTTGATAAATGGTGTATGCTCGTTCTTTGAAATGCAGATTAGATGACTGTTGTATGATTGATTTCATGACATGTTGTCAGTTAGATTCGTGCTCTTTAAATTCTTTATGGATACAGACATTACAAAATGACATGTACCATATATTATTGCATGTGCCATATCTCTTTCAAACCATGGTATGGTGACAAGCAACTGAAAACTATGTGGGGTTTCAGGCTTTGACTGTTTTGGAATACCTGGTTGCTAATGGATCAGAGCGTGTCATAGATGAGATAAGGGAACATTCATATCAAATATCGGTAATTTTCTGTTCCTTAATTCTGCTTGGCAATGATGTGTGTTTCATGCTTCTAGGATCACCTGCAATAATATTTTTCTTCTATTATGTTGCAGACATTGTCAGATTTCCAATATATTGATTCCAGTGGAAAGGACCAGGGTAACAATGTCAGGAAGAAATCCCAGAGCCTTGTGGTCCTGGTGAATGATAAAGAAAGGATAGTTGAAGCTAGGCAGAAGGCTGCTGCTAACAGGGACAAGTGAGTTTTCTGTTGAACCCAGTTGGCAGTTGTCTGAACACTTTACTATGCACCTTAAATATGCTATTATTTTGTTAAACTTCTTTGATCATATGGTGTGGTGGCATCACAAAATGCTTGATTTTTAAGGATATCTAGTTTGCAATATCATTCCTATTTCAGAACACAAACAAAAAGTGATTGAATGGAAATATAACTCTTTTTTTTTTCTGAAGTATTCCCTGATAATTATTGATATTTACCATTGTATATGAACTCTTTATTTGGTAGATTTCGCAACACATCACCTGGTGGAATGTATAGACCTGGTTCTTACTCAAATACAGGAGGATACGATGATGATGGTCGCTATGGAAGCAGGGATGAAGATCGAAATGGATATGGTTATGGCAAAGAAAGAGAATACAACTACAGGGATGATGACCGGTATGGTAAATATGGGGACTCTTATGGTCGTGATGGAGATCGTTATGGTGAAGAACGGTATGGCAGAGATGGATATAGGGATGATGACTATCGGGGAAGAAGTCGAAGCATTGATGGTGACGGTTCAAGAAGCAGGAGCTCTGATAGAGATAGAGATAGAGATCGTGCTTTTGATGATGATGGTCAATCTTCATCTCGGTATTGTTCTGACTTCTATCCTTTGGAATTTATCTTCATAAAAAGTTATTGATGCATTACCGAATGCTTTTGTAGGCAATTTTAAGATATTATAAGTTTCTATTTCAATTTTCTTGTTCTTTCTTCTAACAGTTTTTTTTTTTAATTTCCGTAGTACATTTTAACTAAATTATGGACACAAGAACTCCTAGAGAAAAGGAGTGAATCATTGATTGGACAATCATGCTTCTGAAGACAATCAATAAAGTTAGAAAATAAAACATTTGATGATTATTATTGTTCAGGATGCTAAGGGTGAAAAAAATCAGAAACTTGTACTTTTTTTCCTTCACCTTTCCTTTTTTCCTTTTGTCATAGTGGACCTTCCGTGGTTTAGAAAGAATTATATTGATTTTGGGGTTATGTTCAATTTTTAATCTTTTTATCTTAAATTGTTTCATAATTTAATTTGCCTTTTTCATTTAAACATGGAGAAAGTATGATAATCAAATGGAGGGTCTGGTATTGGGGAAGTTTATATAAGAAATTATTTTGGAAAAAGGTATCCTTTTAAAAACAGGAGCCAAATGAAATGGCCCCAACTTGGTGCACGGGAAAGAGGACATTGAACTCTGCCATGTTAAGATGTCTGAAATGCAGGACATGCTTGTTTCTAAACTTCTGCTTTCTCTTATATGTCTTTATTATATGGTTGACCTGGAAAGCACGTCTGAGCTTTGTCTCATTTCTGCAGTGGCAGTGGCGCTAGAGCTGATGATCAGTCTCATGACGGAAGGTAAATTTCATTTGATGTTTTCTGAATTGCTGGCTTAGTTGTATATAAAAGCTGGTTGATGATTTAAGACTGTAATGATAATGTCTCAGCATTGCCAAGCGGCTTGAACGAAAATTTTCTGAGCAAAATATTGGTGGTCCTCCCAGCTATGAAGAAGCTGTAAGTGAATCCCGAAGCCCTGCTCATAGTGAAAGGTATTGTTTTGTACAGCAGGTTTTTAGTATGATTCTACTCTTCACTCTTACTCGTATGGTTAATTTTGATCAATTCTTGCTGAAAGGAATGGAGAAACTTTAGCAGCACCTGCTCCCGGAGCTTCTTCCCCACCAGCTCCTAGATCTTCTTCTCCACCTACTTTTAACGCTGCCTCTCCACCTCCAAGCATTCCTGGACAAGCAAACACTTCTTCTGTGACGTTTGCATCTCCTGCAGACCAGGAAGTTGAGGCGGCTGATGAATTTGATCCTCGTGGTCCTGTTTCAGGTACATTAATTCATGTATGTTTGCTTGTTCTCTAATGTCAATGTTGGTGTTTTTTTGCATTGCACAGTCAGTCCTTTATTTGCATTTGAAATCTTGTGGTGTATGTTGAGATGGAGTTGTCTAATAAGGATGCTGGCAGGGGCGTTAATGCATGTTGGATTTAACTTCTTGTGGTAGTCTTGGACTAAACAAACTAACTGTCAAAATGAGTGCGATGCTCATTTATTTGCCGATCTTAAGACTTATGTTGCAAAGTGAATTGAAAAAAATTAAATGCTCAGGCTATTTACTGAAGTGTCCGTCTGTCTCTGTGGGTGTGCACGTGTTCAGTGTTCTTAATAGTTAGGTGTTTGTGTCAATATGTTCAGTGCCTGCATGAACTTAAGTCCTAAGTGGAACCAAAATAGCTGGAGCTAAGTTCCTTTAAATGCTACGATCATAGAAAAACTGGCATGTTGGACTCTCTCATGTGTAGCACTCATATACAACTGCAGAATTGAGCTTTATTTTTTAAATATTTAGGCAATTATTACCTTGCATTGCAGGCTGGTCTATAAGATTAAAGATAACTACCATTTTTTTCATCTGTTAATGCTATCTGTAATTTAGCTCGATCAAAAAAGAGGTTTTGGATGGTTAAATAGAAGGTTCCTTCATGTTCAAAATATACATGTCTAATACTACACTACATATTCAAAATTGGCGTCTTATAACTCTCTGTGTGGTTGAAGTGTAAGCATGAGTAGAATCATCAAGATAAGTGACTGAAAAAGAAAATGGCCACTTTTATTTGTCTCATCATGCCTCTGTTTTACTGTGCAATTGATTAGGTATGAGTTCTGTTTAACATTTTCAGCATTCAATGTATCATTTCCTGCATAAATTTTGCACCCTGCACTGCATTTTCAAAGAAAGCAACCATAACTAAGAATGCATCCACTGGTCAGTAACATGTTTAGTTACAGAAAAATCACTTTCAATATTGATGCTATAACTCAATGTTAGATTGACACCTGGCTTGGGTGGGCACCAAGTGTTTAATTACCGGAATTCCTTATGTGCGGATGTGATTTCATGTGAAGTGCCATAATAATACAGTGGAATTTGATGTAATTGAGAAAAATGAATCGCATCATAAAGGTGTTAGTCATTTTAACATATTTTTGTTTGAAAAAGCTTTGTATCAAATGATGCCAAAACTTATTGGTAGATCAGCACTGTGGGAACTAAATGTTTGATTCTCTTTGTGAGCTTAAAAGAAAAAAGAAATACGGGGATCCCTTCATGTGATGTAGGACCATGTTTGGTGATACCGTGGAATTTGATGTAGTTGTGGAGAATAGGAAATTTTATGAGGCATGAAGGTGCTATCGCTGCAACTTGTGCAATAACCATCCATCGTTACTGGAAACTGATGCTTTTCACTTTTTTATGACAGCTGCCCCCACAGCCACATCTGCTCCAACTGCCTCCGCTTTCCCTACCACTTCAAACAATGCTGAAATGGACTTACTTGGCTCTTTGTCAGATGTGTTTGCTCCAAATCCATTGGCCATCATGCCAGTTACTTCTGCAACTACCTCTGAAGCTGATGCCCAGGCAAACTTTCCAGGACCTGTGTTTGCTGCAACCCAATCAGCATCTGTTATGAATCAGGTGAGCATAATGTGTTGAAGTTAGAAGTCCCTTAAATTATTGCATATTTCCATAGTTGATCTATTAGATAAGTTTCAAACCAACCCCACCCCTGCCCCCCAAATCCCCAAACACTTGCATGCACTCACCACCCTTGTTGCAACTCTGAAGCACTTGCAGATGCACATTCATACACAAAACAGAGTCTCAAGGATTTGGATTTCTTCCCTGAAACCCTTGTTGCAACTCCGAAACACTTGCAGATGCACATTCATACACAAAACAGAATGGGATTGGGATTTCTTCGGTGAAACACCATGATGCCCAATTGCACCTTTGTTTTTCTTTTTTTGGAATGTCACCCAATTCCCTTGTCTTTATTAAATTTTTGGGCACTGGTGATTCAAGTTGAAGGGTTCAGGTAACAAATTACTTTGCCAAAAAAAAAAAAAAAAATCAAAGTGGTTGTGGAGCATGCCATAGTTATCATGGCCCAAAAACAACATTCATCGAAATTTGGAATATATTTCTTAGGAATGTGGAAACTAGTTGTGAATGCTTGAATATTGTCTTCAGCTACAAACCTTTAGCTTTTTGGCTGGCTCATAGCATCAAGGGTGGTGTTAAATGTACATGTAGATTATATTTTCTTATTTAAAAGAATGAATGACCAAACCACCGCCCTCCCCTCTCACCTAAAATTTGGCTTTCATCTTTTAATTCTAATTAGCAATATTAAGATTCAGCTGTGGTGGCATAGCAGTTCTGATATAAAAGCACATGCCGTTGATACAGGCTTTTGAAGATCCATTTGGTGACTCTCCTTTCAAAGCTACACCTACAGAGAATTTTTCAGCTCAACAGCCAACTTCTTCTGCTGCCCCTTTCCAGCCTACCGTGAATCAGAGTGCTGAAATGCCCAATGCAGTTGCACCACCAAATGTTGACACATTCTCTGGCATGACTTATTCATCATCCAATGTTCAACCTCCTTCAACAAACCCACACTTTTTGCCTCAAGAAATGTCAAGTTCTTATCCTGAAACTGATATTCTGGCAGACATCCTCCCACTGTCTGCTCCGTCTGCTGTAGCTTCACAGGCAGGTTTTTCACTTCCAACTGGCCAACCTCCACAGCCAGGCGCTTCTGTGTATGGGAACTTCAATTCACCAGCAGGGAATATGGTACTGCCGGCAGCTCCACACATGGCTCCTCAGGCCCAGCAATTAAGCAGTGCAAACTTCCTTCCACAGGGAGGATCCCCAGCTCCTATCAATTCCAACATGGCTGCTGGACCAATGGCACAGTTTAATAATGGAAACTTACTTCCACAACAAGGTTCTACAACTCCAGCTGTCTCACAATTTTCTCACCATACAGCAACTGGATCAGCACAACAATATAACAGTGGAAACTTTCTCCCACAACATGCCTCTACAGTCCCGGTTGCTTCACAATTTACCTACCAAACTCCAACTGCTTCATCTCCTCAACAGAATGATGTCCCGGGTAATATGTTTTCTCAAGGGCCAAACAATTTCATGGCTTCTCAGACAACTCTTCCATCTTCAACAGGGTCGCTTGCTATAGTTCCTCAACCATCCAAGGACAAATTTGAGACCAAGTCAACAGTGTGGGCAGATACTCTGAGCAGAGGGCTGGTCAATTTGAATATTTCAGGACGTGAGTATATTCAGTATTTAAAGGCTAACAAAATATGTTAAATAGTCTTTTGGTGGTCAAGTCCTAATTTATTTTGTATGGGAGTTTACTTGGTTTTATTTATTTATTTTCATATGCAGCTAAAACCAATCCATTGGCTGACATTGGAGTCGATTTTGATGCCCTTAATCGCAAGGAAAAGAGAATGGAAAAACAGCCCATGACTCCAGTTATATCTACAATCAACATGGGCAAAGCTATGGGATCTGGTACTGGGATGGGCCGAGCTGCTGCAGGTGCTCTCAGGCCGCCTCCAAACCCCATTGTCGGTTCTGGTTCAGGCGTGGGAGGTTATGGGGGAGTGCATCAACCCATTGGTGTGGGTATGGGACCAGTGATGAATGTGGGCATGAATATGGGAATGATGCAGGGTGGCCAGATGCCTCCTGGATCAGCCATACCTGGTGGCTATAACCCCATGATGGGCTCTGGTGGTTACACTCCCCAACAACCTTATGGTGGCAGATATCGATGAGATTGAGCTACCATGTTGAAGTGTAAGTATACCTATTGATTTTACGAGGTAAAAGGGATGGCATTTCAAACCCAGTGTTACCATTGCCATGCTCTTCCTTGTCCCATGGGGTCAGAAGATGTAGTTTTGATCGATAGTTGTAATTTTCCGATACGAATCTTGATGTGATTTATGTGTATTCATCATCCTTATATCTCACTATTGGTTGCATTATCATTCATTTTGGGCGAGAATATATTGATTAGATGCATTGCTGATTTCAGCTGTTGTGAATTCGTAATACGGTGAAGATAACCTTTCTCAGGTTGTCTTCTCCCCTTTCTCCCCTTATGGAGTATATATTTTTTTGTAACTCATCAGAGATTTATACTATGTTTGGATACTGAATGATCAATAAATCCGAGAATTCATTTATCTGTCTTGCGAATTCAATACCTAATTTTATGGAATCACCGCGAGAATTTCCAATCTTAGTTCTTGTAATTTTTGACTTGTATGAAGATTTTTTTTGGTTAAGAGGAGGGAGTCGGTTATAATTAAACTTTACATTTCTTTGGATTATGGTAGGTAGATTAATCATATTTATAAATATTTTCTTTTTTTCAATGAAGCAAACTGTTATTGATGAAAATTAGGTTGAAAAGATCAAATGGTTTGATCTTTGGTCTTATCCGTACTTTTTTACTCTCTGAATGTGCACTACAATTTTATTATGCTATGAACAAAATTCAAACTTTTGTTTACGTTTCAAATCTTCGATGCCATGATCTATACTTTGCCTTTTGAATTAGTTAATTAATATTTACATATTGATTGAAAGTTGTGTTGAAAGTAAAAATAAAAGAAGAAAAGCTCATGAACAAGACAATTTTCATTTAGGCAGAGTGGCCCCTTATGCTAGATGGTACGATTTTACTTATTTTGGTTTAATAACATTGTAATTATCTGACGTATTAAAATATTGACGACTGCGAGTCAATTGTCAAGGATAAAATCTCAGGTATTACCCGATCAGCTCGTTCGCTTCGTTGATAAAGGTTAAATGCAAGCAACGTAACAAATTATGAGTAGATGCGAGCAAGAATATGAGTATTGCTGTGATTAACTCAGTCTGATCAAAAGGAAATTCCCCAGCTTTTGCAAATACGATTATTGGTAAGATTATCAAATGCTAACGAAATAATTCTCTGAGTTGCATCTCAAAAGTAGGCATACCTATTACGAATGACAGCTGCATGAGAAAAGTTTCGAAAAAAAAAAAAAAGAAAAAGAAAACTAAGCAAAATGAAGAACAAAAATTTGGAGCCAAAACACCTTAAAACGCCCTTGACCTTTTCTTAAATCTTAGGTTCGCAAGTCTCAAAGTGCTAGTCACTTCGCTTTAATTACCGGTTTCAGCATGCTTCACAAATGATTGAACACTTGTTTCACTTTGTCCCTTTTCTGAAAAATTATAGAGGCATCACAACCACCTCCCTGGGATCTTTTTTCAGAACCTCAAGTCTTTACAATTTATTTTTGAACCCTATATATAATCATCTTTAACAAACCTGCTTTCTGTTTCTTGGTAGCTGTCTTGAGGAACATAATGCTTCTAAATAGAATAAGCGAACTGCATAATGGAGAACTGGGTTCAAGACAACAAAACGAAGAAGCAATATTGAATCTGTCTCAAAGAACTGCAAGAGTATGTTTTTGTGCAGCTAAAGATTCCGTATCTATTCAACGTTTGAAATATTATTCTAGAAATACTTGTATCATGTCACCTATGGTATCATTAAAATCTAACAGGAGCTTGCCTCCTGGTTCCTCAGCTGCATTATCCAAGAGTTCTTTGATGTTCACACCCCCCAAAGCTGTGTACCAAATACAATCACAAATTTAATCTTTTCACAACCTTCGAAGGATAAATTCATATAGCAATTTTTGTTAAGTTTATTGAATGTATAAAGTACCTGGAACTATATTTGTGATCCCATCCAAGAACCCAGCCTGCAAAAAATACAAAGAAAAACAAAAATAAATAAATAAATACACTCTTGTTTTGCCGAAACAAAAACAAAAGACCAATACTCTCTTGTTTCATAAACAAAGTCTTGCATGCCTTGCTGGTGATGTGAAAGATCGTAGTATTTACAAATCATAATCATGATAGCAGATAATGGAAATACTACTTTGAAAAACAAACAACAAGGATAAAATACATTTCCAAAAAATGAAGTGAACTTGTCCCAAGCCTATCTGTAGACAGTTGGTCATGAATTTATACAGGAAGATTGACTTATGCGACAGGGATCATTCAATAAGAGGCACCACAAGAAATGGAGAAATTGATTAAAGGGGCATTATTCTGGGCATAAATACAATGCTTCACTTATTTTTATACACAATACTACAAATTCCTTAGGCAAAAACAAATGAATGGAGACTTCTGCATGCATATCTGTAGGTAGTTGGACATAGCACTTAACTAAGCCTCCAGTGCAAACTAGCTGGGTTGGCAACATAGATCATTTCAGTAAAACACTAGCAATGCTATCTTTAACATGGAAAACAATCTCAACAAATAGGTTCATTTACTGAAAGCGCAGTGCATTTTAGTTCACAGAGTTTCAAGCATTGGGAATCCATAAGGTAGTGACCAATATAACCCATCATGAAGTGTGGTGGTAATTTAAAAATCCATTATGTGATTCCATACATAACGACACAGTTGATATTTAAACCATAAAACTTTACATAATTTGAAAAATATAGGATGGCAATGCTTTATGGTCAGGTTTTCTTTGCACTGGGTATGAACTTAGTGGTGTGATTAAGTTGGATGGAGGCATGGAGCATGGTTTGATGTTAGCTGCATTAGAAGAGGAAGATGACTTACAGGAATCCTCACATCAAGTTTTTCAAATCCATCTCTTCCAGTTATTTTGACTCTCAATGTTCGAGACCAGATCCCAGAAAAGGGACCTCTTGAATTGTCTGTGCCATTGCTACTGTATACTTCAGGAGTGATCACTTCAACAACAGGATCTTGAAGCCTCTGACTTCTTTGCTCTGTATCATCTGAAGTCCTCCGTTGTATTCCATATACATTACTGCTTGCTGATGAATAACATATTTTTTTAAGAATTAGAAACAGAGAAGTAGCAATTGTGTAACTTAGATTCTTGCAGGAAAATTGGTGAACAAGAAAAATTAACAAGCATGCATTAAGGGTCGATTTAAAAACAACCAATACAGCAGCATAAATTCAAAAGTTTCAAAGCAAAGTTTTTAGGAACCATCCCAGCAACTGAAAACCAACAAGTTGTAATAAAAGCAAAACTAGCTCAGGAGCTCGGTTGAACAACTAGCTGCAGTTGGTCTCCTTAAAATAGAAATACCAATATAGTTCGGTTTTAGTTTAACACAAACTATCTTCACATAGGCCTGTTAGATTATTTTTTGTGGTTACAAATGGTCCCATTTCCATTTGCTTCTTCTGAAATTACACCGGAGTGCACAGTCACACAGAGGTATGAAATGGGTTCCTAGGACAGGTAAGTTAGCATATAGGCCTCTCCCCCTAGCAGATTAAGCATTTGGGTGGTTGAAAACTCTATCAAACTGACACTTAATTGTGTTCACAAAGAACTTTTCCAACAAAATTGACATGCAATCATGTTCACAAATAACTAATATAATTTAACAAAACCTAGTTATAAGATATTAAAAGACAGGAAAGGCCAAAGTGCAAAAAAGTACCATGTGATTTTGGAAATTTGCATTTCAATGACGGGTTTATTTTTCAGCATCCAAGTGAATTGCTCAGTCAGCAGAAGCCTTTTTTATGTGGGTGATGTGACAAAAATATGAATAGCCCTAAGAGCATTCCAAATCTTTCATGCCTCCTCACCATACGACCAATGTTATCAAGGCCCTTGCTAATGGAGCAAACCACAGGATGCTTAAAAAAAAATGTAACTGAAATGCAAATCGCCAAAATAACATGGTCCACTTTTGCATTTTCTTCAAGAAAAAGCGAAGGTGTAGGTAACAAGGTTTCAAGGTTAGAACCAAAGTTACCAAATCTCGGGAATCACTAAAATTCTAAACAGTGGATATACAAATGGGAATCTCTAGCTGTATTACGTTCGACTCTCACCCACCTCTTTGCCTAGACATTTGACTGCTGCTAGTTGCGTACCGCTTCTCTTCTTCATAGTAAGTGTTGAAACCTAAGATTTCCTTTATTTCTTCAAACGATGGCATGCTTCCAGGAGGAGGAATACGACCTCCTTTAATGGCAGCTAGTGAATCCTGCAATGAGTGATAGGAGTTACTTTAACAACCCTCTCATCAAGGAAAGCTCCAAAAAAAACACACTGCCAAAATTAGTAGGGTCTATTTTCTGAAGAGGATTTTGATCCACAATTTGCCAAAAGCACACTGCTAGTGGGTTTTCTGATCAAAAAGTATTTGAAGGTGTATTGAACTAATGCATTATGTTCAGAGAAGGTCAGAAACATGAAAAGAAATATGTTAATGGGTGGGAAACCACTGAATTTCATGTATTTAAGCCAAGCCATACTGTTTGGCAAAGTTAATTGAGTAAGAATGTTAAGCAAGTTTTCAAGCACCATATGTACATCAATTTCTTTAAAAGGTGAAGACATCTGACCTGCATAGCTCTTATAGATACCCCAATCAAGGAAAGGGGGTAAGCTGCAAGTTTATATCCAACTTCCTCAAGTTCAAAAGGAGTGAGCATTGGTGTTTTTCCTCCTCCTTCAAGCATGTTGGCCTACACAGAAACGGAAAACCTTAATCAGTATAACATTTTGGTTATAAAGTAATTTCTTAGGCAAAACTCTTTTTCAAATGCATTAGACAATATACTCATTATGCCAGTGAACTTTAGAATCACAAATACCATAGCAACTACAAGAAATCCAAAAAAGAAGAAGAAACAAACTAAGGAAGGAAGGAAGGAAAGAAACGAACTATTAGTTAAGAATTCATGCACAAGGCCCCTTTAGAGATTGAAAAGCCTGTTAGAAACATTACTGTGAGTAAAAATTCCTCATCGAAGATATATGTGTCCATAATCTTGGCATAATCTAATGGGAAAGAAGTTGGTGGAGAGAGAGAGAGAAACGTTTTTCAAACAATTCTTTAGCTAGAGCTTCATCAAATCATGAGATATAACAAAATGAACATGTTAAATCAGCACTTAGCTATCCCAGCTTGAATTTAGTGTTTTTTAATAGAGCAATGCAATTACATTGATATAACTAACCACTGTTAGCCATAAACACAGAAGCATGTCTATGTTAAATTTCTTAGAATTTCCAGCAAATTCCTCATACTTCCATTCAATTAAGGCACCCAACATTTTGTTCAGAGAGCCTAATTTGTTTCACTGCTAAATAACTTTTTCTTTTTAAACAGTTGTCTATGGACCCAGTGCAGTTCTACAATCAACTGAAGAAAAAAGCATACTGTTGAATTCTATAGCAAGCAACTTACATCTAAATTTTCAAAGGAATGGAATTCTGTAACATTTTCTCGGCTTCACACTACAGATTAGAATCAATTTCATAGAGGTGTCGTAAGATCTTTGACCCAGCATACTCCATGATCCAACTAAAACATTGAGAAAAATCTGAACGGAATATTGTGTGGCATCTGTGAGGGTTCAGAGGGTTTGGACCACTAAGAACTGGGATTATTTGTTTTGTTTACTCCCATTTGAAACTGGGAAATCTTCATTTCACTCATAAGTAGGTGTGTACAGGTGGATGGTGATTTAAGGCATTGTAGAGAAATAGAGATTGCACTTTAAATTCCTACAAAGCAACCTGTGCCGACGCCACTACAGAAAAAAAAAAAGAAAGAAACAAAGAAACAAAGAAAGCTTTTGCATCAGCATTTTGATATACACCACTCCATCTGTATTGTATATACGTATACTAATTCCATCTAAAACTGTGGATTTTTCTTTGGGTAAATAACTTCATAAGAATTTAGTAATAGATCAACAGACACGCTTCATTAGACATTAAATGCATGTCATATTTGTCTCATATCGGGGAAATCAAACTTTACCATTTTTGGAACTAAGGGAGAGATTTCACAGAAAGACTTCATCTCTTCTCTTGAAGCTAGTGCATCAATGAAAAGAATATCTGCTCCAGCATCAGCAAAAGCCCTTGACCTCCAGAGTGATTCTTCCAAAGACACTGCTTGACGAGAATCAGTTCGTGCCACAATAACAATGTCAGAGCCAGTCTCTTCCCGAGCATCAACAGCTGCTTTTATTCGCACCACAGCTTCCTCCCTAGACACCACTTTCCTGCCACGTGTATGGCCACAAGCTTTTGGAGACACCTTGCATTATCAGATGTATAAGCAACAGAAAATCAAAACTGCACCAATTTGCAGCTCGAACAATAATATGACAAATCACAGTTAAGAAAGTTGGGGTTAAGATTACAGCCACAAATTTAACAGAAAGGAAACAAGAGTCACAAGATATGGAAAGGCATCACTCAGATTTTCAAATTCCTAGCAATACCCTGCGTCATAAAACAACAATAAAGTAATACTTAGTCCAAACTGGACGTCTCAAATTTTTGTGACTCACAAGATGCAGAGTTTACGCTAAAAGTGATCACTGTTACCTCATCATCTTGTATGATATGGTTCTATTGTCGGTTTCCTCTTCTTTTTTTTTTTAACAGAAATATTATCTTCATTACATTAATAATCCATGATTAAATTATCACTAGATTAAAAAAGACGATAGAACTCTCAGAAGCCAGAGTTAGAGCTTATCCTACTTTACAATAACAACAACTAAACTTCAATCCTCAACTAGTTGGGTGGTAACACATCCTAGTTTCTTCTTTACGAAAATAGTTATGGTCATTCAAATGCCCCAATTTGGCCATGGCAACCTAAAGTGAAAATTGCAGATCTGAGTCATGAAGTTTAGATGGTTTTGGATTCCAAACCATTACCTGGGCTGCCCGCCCTTACTTGAACCCAAATCACATGAACCATAACTACCAGAAAAGTTTTAGAAACTCTTTAAATAGAGCTACATTATTCTCCCAAATACTTTATCTCTTCCCCGGACCAATCTGGAATCCTTGACCATGCGAGTCATGCTAAGCAACAAGGAGTGCTGGTTACTCTCCGCGTGACAGGAATCAAGACAAGAGTCTATCTTATCAATAAGAAAAACCACTCCACATCCATTTTATTTAAAAACTGGACTAAACCGGCAAGTTGGACCAGGGTACATGAACTGCAGAAACTATTGCATGATCAAGGTTCACCACTAGGACCGCTCTCATACAGTGTTCGCCTGATAAACTGACACACAAGAATCATGCAAGTGGGCAAATGGTGAGATAAGCTCGCCTAATAATTTCTAGACAAACCAGCTGGAGCACGGATACTTGTGGTCAGCCAAGTGGTTGAACTGCTAAGCAGCCAATCCGGTACAGTACAGTTCAGAGTTGAGAAAGCAAAATGAAGTCTTGTTTCGTTGAAAATAATGCAAACCTGATCTTCAAGAATGATCCCAGCAAAGCCAGCTGCAATATAACCCTTGACAGTTCTTTTAACATTCATGGGATTCCCATATCCATTATCGGCATCCCCAATGACAGGAATGGATACAGCTTGGGTAATTTGTTGTCCTTGGTCAACCATTTCTCCATAGGAAATAAAACCAGTATCCGGCAACCCCAATCTAGCCGCCGATATCGAAAACCCTACAGAAACAAACAATCAAAGAAAACCCATAACATTTTTCCTCTCAGGAAAGAAAAAACACACCACATACCACTAGTGAAACAATAATCAAAACCAGCTCGCTGGACAAGCAGAGCACTTAAAGCATCAAAACAAGCAGGGCCCTGGTGAACCCCAGGAGAGTCAAGGATGAGACGCAACTTCTTTGCCGCAGGATTTCCCTGTCCGGAGACGGAGCAAGTCACGATTTTGCGGCTGGTTTGTGCCACCCGATTTCTATTATTATTGTTGAATTCGTGGTGACTACTGAAAAGAGAGAGTTGGGATTTGGAATTTGAAAAGGGAAGAACAAGTGAGGTTGGTGGGTGAGTTTTGGTCTTTGGGTTGGAGGAAACAACAACAGAGACTGTAGCTCTGCTACTGTCTCTACAGCTGACCGCTGGAGCCATCATTGGGCTACTTCTTCTTGCTTGCCTTGTTGGCGCTTCTTCTCCTACTTCTATAAATAAATAAAATCAACGGATCAAAGAGAAAAAGGAATCTACTATTTCAATTACAGTCCTACTAACTTCACTCATTTTAATATTTGACCCAAAACAAAATTCCAAATTTCCTTTTCTTGGAAAACTGGGTTGAGCCTTGAGGGGCCATGGAGCCCCCAAAGTTTAACAAGTGTTTCATTTTATTCCTTAAATGTTGAATACTTTATATTTCGTAATTTATCTTAAGAAAATCCAGTTATTTTTTCTTTATTGAATCCATCCTTAAATTCCATTAACATTTGGATGAAACTTTACTTTGATTTACCAGTGGACGAAAAAATCAAACAATTAATTTAGGGGCTAATGGAATATAATTTTATTTTAGGGGTTAATAACACTTTTACTAATAATTGAGGGTTTTACGTTCAAGTTAGCCTATTTTCAACGTTTACCTTCGCTGTTATTAAAAGGAAAAAAAAAAAAACATTTAGAGAAACGGAACTATAAAGAGCCTAAGCTCAGTCTATCTACTGCTGCTACTAAGCAATGTTTTAGCCAGTCTGCGCATGGAGCTGCCATTTTTAACGCGAATTTCCCACTGCCTTTGCTGCTGCAGTTGATGATTATCCTCCCGAACCCATCTTCTCCCAACCCCAGGAAGACGAAGACGACATAAAAACAGCAGGTAAAAAATAGAAACCTGCAATCCTTATCATCTTATTTTAGGCTTTGGCTGCAGCTATTTTGTTTTCTCTAAAGTTCTTTGAAAGAAGTCATTAAGAGCAAGTAATTATGTTTTACTGCTTGTTCATTAATTTTTGTTTCTTACTGCCAAATGTCAGAACTACCAGTTCTTTATTTACTGATAGGAAAAGAAGTTTAATTTATATGTGATGGCAGATTCTTCGTGGGTGAATTAATAACTTTTCAATTTATGTTTTACTGTCCTTCATGTTGCTGATTGATAGGAACTTCTGCTATGCTGATTTTGTTTGGCTGTTTTATGGTGGATTTGGAAAAGTGGAAAATGATGAAACTAGAGACTGTTTGCTAGTTAAAATCATTCGTTGTCATCGTAAGGGGGAGATGGTTTTGCTGCTGTTGTTGAAAAAGGGAACTGGATGCTTTAATTTTCTCGGTGGGTTTCGGACAGGATACAATTACCAGCAAAAATTTGGTTTGGTGAATGTCAAGTTAAAATGGGTGAAAGATAGAGTATTGGATGCTGTTGTGGCAGATCAAGAACATCTTAAAGCAGTTTGCCTACTTGTTTCGATCATCTCTTCCGCTCCTGGATGTTGCCTTCCTATATACCATCTTAGACAGCATCGTGGACAACTTGGTCTGCCCCATGATCTTAAGCTCTCCACATTTATCAGGAGATATCCTAATATTTTCTGTGAATCTCACATTCTTGATAGTGGAGGCACTCGTGTTCCCTGCTTCCAGTTGACTTCTGGAGCCCTAGATCTTCGCCATGAAGAACTCGATGTTCTTGAGCAGAATCGAATTGATTTGGTTGAAAGGCTATGCAAACTGCTTATGCTTACAAGAGATAGGACACTGCCATTACAAACCTTAGACCAGCTGAGATGGGACATGGGATTGCCTTATGAATATTTTGATTGTTTGATTCCGCTTCACCCTGATTTGTTTTCTTCAGTTAGCCTCCCTGATGATCGTGTTGGTGTAAAACTCCAATTTTGGGATGATCGCCTTGCTGTGTCCCAGTTGCAGAAGAATGCTGCTTTTCAACAAAAGGAAGAAGACATGAAAAATGGCTGCTTAGCCTTTCCAGTTGGCTTTACGAGGGGTTTTGGGTTGAAGAGGAAATGCATGGAATGGTTGGAAGAGTGGCAGAGACTTCCTTATACTTCACCTTACTCTGATGCCTCAAATTTGGATCCACGTACAGATGTATCGGAGAAGAGAATTGTAGGAGTTTTTCATGAGCTTCTACACCTTACTGTACATAAGAGAACTGAGCGCAAGAATGTAAGCAATCTTCGCAAACCATTGTCACTGCCCCAGAAGTTCACTAAGGTTTTTGAGCGACATCCTGGCATTTTTTACATCTCAAAGAAGAGTGACACCCAGACTGTTGTTCTTAGAGAAGCATATGACCGCCAACTACTTTTGCATAAACATCCTCTTGTTGATATCAGGGAAAAATATGCAAGTATGATGAGAAAAGGATTTTTGGATAGAAGTAGGGGCTTATACAAGAGAGCAGCATGTTCTGGTCCAGAGGAGTCATCAAAGATTGTTCGTGGTGATGAACCCACCGACGGTAGTTCTAGTTGTGAAGAAGTTTCAGACTCTGATTTGCTTTCTGAATTTAAAGCTAATGACCCAATGCATGATCCTTTATGAATTCTGCATATGTTTTATTTTGATTTCTACTTTGAGGGTGATTGTTGTTTAAATTCTTGGTAGCTCTTTTGGCAACCCGAGAAAGGCTGCTTCAAGGGGCATTTTGCATGGAACGGATAGGTAAATGAATCAGGGGATTTTCTTCTCATATTGACCACACTACCAACATAGTCTCCGAACTCAGTGCCATGCATGAGAACAGGTCATAATGTGGCTTGGGATGTTGTGAGGATTGTTGACCGGTCATGGTGGAATGCTTTTCTTTTAGCAGCTATCCATTACAAAGAAGAGAGAAAAATGAAAATGATTAGGATAATACTGATATCTAATAATACATGACATTTGCAAATCTTAATTTTCATTGTCCAGAGATATGTAAGCTTTTTCTTCCAATAGTTGACATTCAAAGGTCATATTCAGTAGCATCTGGTTGGTCTATGCATGCTCCTCAGCGTACTTCATCTTTATCATATGGCATAGTATGAAGTAGATGGTAGGACGATTTTAGAAAAAGAAGGATTCAGGAGAAGCAAAAACAGGTTTAGCATTTTCATCCAGAGAAGGCGAAAATTGATTTCTTTCATGCTGATTCTCATGGAAACCTCGCTTTTGATGTGGGTGAATCACTTATCTATTATGACTGGCATGGTGGGATAGATCAACTTATACACGCAAGAGGCTGCTTGAACTTTTCTATGAGTTTTACGAAAAATTGCAAAAGAGGTACGCTTTCTATTTTTTGAAACTGTTTCCTTGAAGGACCTTTTTCAAGCCCTCGGTTGATCCATAGGATGAAAACTCCAATTTTAATGCAAACTAGTTGCCATATTTATTTTCAATGCCTCAAATTAGTATTTGAAGTATCATTGGATGTCTGTGTGTCTTTATGTTATTAACCTGCTATGACCGTTTTGTTTCTCAACCTATGTAGGGCATAGTTCTTGGACTACTAGCAGAATCCTGGAACTAACATATGAAATAGACAGTGGCTGATTCTTTCTCCTCATAGTTATCCTCAAGTTCCAATCCGCAAACCCCAAAACTCATCTTCTCCCTTTCACTAAAACTCATGAAATCAGCGTCAATTTTGGAATTGGACGTGCGAGAAGAAATTTGTTTCAGTCCTTTTCAGTTGACACTTTAAAATGCTAGAGTGAAAAGTCCTACTATATAACTTTTCAGCTGCACTTACAGCAGATGTTGGAACTTGGAACAGTTGGAACCCATCTATAAATCTAGTCTTATTAAATTGATGGAGACAATCAGATGATGCTTCCTCTCTCCTAGCACGTAGATGCTACGAATCATTATTTTCACCTTGAATTCTCCTTAGCATGCTATTGAATCTTGTCGATCATGCATGTGAGATTGATATCAAATTGCAAATGCAGAACTCGTCTCTTTCTTACTTGTCATTTGAAAGACGATGTATTCCAAAAACATGCAATCAAAGTCATTCAAAAAACTCAAATACATGAACTTCATTGTCCTTTTTTCACTGGTGTCAACTGATAAGCAGCTACAAAGATTGTACAAAGCGTCAAAGCCTCAAAGATCTTGAAGCAATAATTTATCCCACTGGATATTTATCGTCTGTAGGTGTCATATTTTACACTGTTGGATCAATATTTTGGGATCAGTAATATGTAAACAGCTTCTGTAAACACATGGTCTTGCAAGCACTTTTATTATGCTATTTTCCTAGGGTGAGGAGATCTGTACATTTAATGAGCCAGACACCGAATCAGCAGCAGACTTTGGCTGCAGTTGGGGAGGTATGCAACAACAAAGCCTTCAAAATCGTTCATCAGCTACGAATTTAGTTATAGTCCATTCCAGGCATCTATGTAAATCCTCACTTGTTCTTGCAAATAAATGGCTAAAATGAACAAAATGGCCAAAAGAACAAACCCATTTAAGCCATCTGTAATCATAGAGAACAGGTATGTTTCGTGAACCTTTTTCAATAACAGGATCACATTTATCAAAATAAACATCTAATGACATGATAGATATTCGCAAACTTTTAATCAGATTTGTTTTTCTTGAACGTAAATTAATTATACGCCTAGAATCTAAATGTTTTGGATGAATCTCTATGTAAAGATATCTTCAATTCAAAATTTAACAGAAATATCAAATTGGACGGAAGAACAATTTCTGCGGCTATCAAATTGCATTTTTTGGAACCACTAAGTCAAAATCAACAGAATCAGGGTCGAAAAATGTCATTAATCCGACAAATCGTTGATGGCATGCTGCTGGACTTCTTTGCATCGCTACAGCCTACGGCTCAGCTTTTAATCAGAAAAGCACAACCTAATTTTACCGGCTGTTTTGCTGTTGCTGTGATGCTGCTATTCCTCCAGCATCAGCAGAGCCTTGGCTCACCACCATCTCAAGCCACCACTGTGTATATTTTCACTACCGTTGCTAGTTATTTATAAGAAAGCAACACGCATTTTATTCGTCTATCAATTCCATTTTCCTATTCAAATCCTAACCAAACAGGCCCTCCTTTGAAAAGGATGTGTTTAGTTGGTGAGCTAAAGACGAGGCCAACGTACAGAAATTGTGGAAGCATTAAGGAAAACAACACATTTTTTTATGAACATTTTGTTGAATTCAAGAAATATACACCTAGCAACCTTGTTCAGATGGGGGGAAAAAGATTACAGACCCGGCCTAAGATCTTAACTACAACTGGTCAGCTGCGTCTTGAATGTATGTAAAAAACGTAATGGGGAAAGTTACTAGTTTGATGGCCCTGCACAAGAGAACAAAATAATTAGCTCCATCGCATGATACAATATTTTAATCTGCCTAAATTTATTATCATGATTGCCAAAATGCTACTGTACTATTCTGCAGGGACCTGGAGAATCAAGCTGCATCAAGCAGAGCATAAATGCATTTCAACCTGATGTTCTAGAAGCAGAAACTCCTGTCCTCTGGCCTTTGTTTTCTCTTGAAAGTTTCAATGACCTCAACTTGGATGATGACTTAAGGGAATGTATCAGAGGCTCTTCCTCTTCCTCCTCATCCTGCTTCTCTTCTTCATCTTCTTGATCTGATCCACTAATTGAATCCTGTTCCTCACTTGAACTGTCCTCATCAAACAATCTCTTTCCCTCTATATTACGCCGCTTCCTTGGACGACCACCGCGTCTCCTCTCTTTTGCATCTGCAATGTTCTTTTGTTATTAGTACCATAGTACCATTGCAGCATCAATTGAAATGAAGGGAAAAAAAAAGTCAATGATTTGATTAATCTAAATTCAGAACCAAGGTGCCTAAAAACTACCAACCGCTCAATAAACCACCATCATGTAGAGTTTCCACTCTTAGAACATGCAATTCAATGAAGCAGGATGCATTTAATTAATGTTGGTGACTTCCACGCTAAACAAATTTGATTTCAATGAGAGGTAATGAAAGTACTATGGATATTAAGCTGTTATGGTAAGAACACAGAGATACCCAAAAAAAAAAACTGCAAGAACATAGTAAGGTTTACCGAGCAGAAAGTACAAAATTAAACAGATTAAAGAAAATGAAAACTACAGCTACAAACAAGATGCTGTCCCCTCAATCCATCATAACATCCAATCTTGCTAGGAAAAATTAATTATTCATAGTTTACAAATCTTGAACGAAGTGTGAAGCCTAGATCTTGAAAATGATCAGGCACCTCACAAGGATTTCCATTACTCCAAGGCAATCAACGAGTCAATGGCACGTAAGTGTCAATTTGTACCACTTCCATTTCCATCATCATTATCAATGCACTATGGCACCAGCATACAAATAGCTCCGCATTTCCAAATTAAAAGACTTAAAACTGGTGGAAATCTAGATATTCATACAACAGTTGTTTAAATTAAGATCCTCCAAATTTACAGTCTCATAGATGGAAAATGATCTAAATCACATAAAGAATGGCTATTTTGGTGGAAGCATCAATTTGATTGCTGTAGTTTTGATGAAAAGTGAACATAAACGAATGCACATTAATTTCTGCTAGAGGGAGCATTTATGAGAAGTGAAGAGTAGTGCTACCTGGCAAACCTTCATTCTTCACATACTTCTCTCGTAAGCTGTCAACAAATGTGTGGTAAGGGCGCCAGCCACTGGGATCTTCATCAGTGTTTACATTCTCTGTCCGGCTTTGTACATCCTTTAGACTAATTGTAAAAGAAGAATATGTTAGGGCCAGTTTGTTTCCATCCATAAAACAGCAGGACTGGCTTCAGGGAAAAGCAAGGAAGTAAAGGAGGGAGTAGTAGTAGGACAGAAGAAACCCGAACCACTATCCATAAACTATGACCAGATAGTTTACTTTTGGAAGGGAGAAGAGGGGGAGACCTATTTAAATTCTAATGCAAAATGCTGCTAGATGACAATATCAAAGACAGTATCTCTTACATTTCCAGGATGTCAACCACAGGAAGCTTGGACACAAAATGAAGCACAGCACCTTCCAGAAAAGAAAGCTGTTTTGGAGCTTCTACGAAAGCATATTCAATACCATCCCTGACTATTTTTAAAATATCAGATCTATGCTTGTTCCGAGCAGCACCCACGAATGTCCCAGAAAGTCGAGCAGCAAGATCCTTGCACTCTAGAAAAGATTTGCTAGTGACAGATTCGTCATCACTTCTGGAAAGATCCACTAGATGCCGATCATAAGCCTAGTCAAATAAAAAATTGCAAACATAAACATCAACATCTTGGGATGCATGTGCACCCACACACAAGACTTCTTTTAATGCAAGATATCCGAGGACCACAGTTGTCTATGGATTATCCTTAACTTGTTAAACATCAAAGTTCAAAATATGACCTGCATGAGCACAAACTTTCGAGAAAGATATCACAAGGCACCTTCAACAAGGTAGAAATTTATGAAATTAATTGAATTATGTGAACTAATCATAGTATGTTAATGTAAAAACACAAGAAAGAGCGTAAATAACGAGAGACTTAAAAGGTGAAACCAAGCATAAAATAAAGAATAATTAATGAAGTCAAACATTGTATGAGAAAGCATTATGTGAAGGTGCAAGAGAATAACCAGAGAAATCATTTTTCATAAATCTGCAACACAGACCCAATGTGATTCCCCATCCCCTAAAACA
Source organism: Dovyalis caffra (assembly GCA_963924115.1). Lineage (NCBI taxonomy): Eukaryota > Viridiplantae > Streptophyta > Magnoliopsida > Malpighiales > Salicaceae > Dovyalis > Dovyalis caffra. The sequence goes on from CAWUPB010001173.1 coordinate 25,415,129, forward strand.
CAAGCCATACCCTTTTCAGTGCTTCTAGGAAAATGTGTGGAAAATCATCATTCTTCTTTATGACAGTGATTAGATGCTTCACTATCTCTGCAACACTCGTTCCATGCATCACAAAGTGAGAAATGATCTCTGGGGTAAGATACTCCTGCATTAGAAACACAAGATCCAGTTAGCGAACTACAAACTAAAGATTGAAAGTTTTTCAAATGCTTGATTATGAAATTTAGTACAAGGGTGAAAAATGGCAAATCATAAAAAATCACATTCATGTCACCCAACCCACCCACTATCCAAATATTTTTATCACTCAAACAGCACACAAATTACACCCATTGCCCATGATATATATACAACAACCCTGTTCATCACAAGATAAAAGAGTAATGATTATCTTTACAATAAGAGTAATGATTATCTTTACAGTTTAGTAGTATGCAGACCTTGGGAACTGCATTGCTAACCACCAACTTTGCTGAAGCTATCATAACTGCATCTCGGTTTGTCTCCTCAATGTACTCTTTGTTTGTGTCTTCATCTTCTGTCTCATCTGTGAGACAAACATTGGAGATAAATAGTAGGGGGAGAACAAAATACGAAGTGTGTATCCAACATGAAAATATTCATGGATCAAGCTTTCTAAGCATCGATGTTGATTTTAAGGTAAGCAATCTAGATTAAGAAGAATTGCCTCCTAAAGGTGCCATCTACAGTCTACAGGATTATGAACCACTGGGATTGATATCAGATTGATCTTAGGAAATCATTCCTAAAATCAGTGATATCAGATTTATTTTAGGAATCCCCTAAAATAAATCTGCTGTAATGTAGGATGTAATTAAGGAATACTGCTATGTGCAGGGATTTAATTTAGGAAAATTCTTGTATATATATCCCAGTGATTTATGAAGAAATTAGAGTGAATTTTCCTCCAAATCACTTCTCATTCCAATTAACATATAAAAACACATAGCAAAGCTAAGGGCATGAAAGAATTGAGTCACCTGAAATATTTAACTGTTGTTCACAAAGTTTCCAGAACCTTTGTAGAACAGATGCATCTGGACAATATCCTAAATGTTCCAGCTTTGTTGAAGAAAAATTAGTCTTTCTGAACAAACACCATGCTTCTGCAAATATAATACAAACCTGGACATAGAACAATATTCATCAAACTGAAAGTTAAGGCATCCCAAAAACAAGCAATATATATTTCCAACAGGTCAAAAAACGCATTTGGTTACAGGTATGTTGGAGAAAATTAATTAACTTACTCTACAAGCTAGTTGATTTCCACATTTACTCCCTTCCTTATCTTCAGAAGGGGTTCCAAGAAAGTACTCAAGTTCCTCAAACAAGGCATTGCGTTTTGACAGTAGAGAGGTTAACGATGCTTCAGAGACAGTTTCACTATTTACAATAGAGTGCAGTTTCCATGCTACATGCAAATACATATTGAGAAGAAGAAAACTGGCAACCTGGATGAGCAGGAGTAATTATTAAATACAAGGAAGAAGAATATGAAAGACGCAAATCATATAATATGTAATTTAACACACCTCATCGTCCACATTTCTGAAACTGTGGAGAACCTTAACAATATCTTCATATAAGCTCTCAATAGGTACAGACCATGACAACTGAAGCTCATATAACCTTTTCAAATTCACAAGCAGAGAATATTCATCACCATCCTGCAAATTTGAGCATGTTAAATCTCATACATTTTAGCATCATGAAGAAAGTGAAACACAAAACTAGAAGTTTACCACTGCTTCTTTCATTGCAGATTTAAGCTTATCAATAAGTTCATCTTCAAGATTCTTCAATTTATTTAGAGCATAATCTTTCAGCTCTCCTTGACTCTCGGTGGAACAGGACTTAATAGCCCTCACACAAGATCTCAGTGCTTCCTTGTCACCATGTTTAAAAAAGGCCTGTTTCATGAGCTGAAGGACATTTTTGAAATTCTGAAACACAAAACAATGAGAATTTACTCTCTAACTATCTTTCTAACAGTATCAAAGAGCTTGCATTTGAAAGAAATGCTACCACTCACATTCTCCTGTCTCTTTAGGGAATAAAGCCCTAGGTTCATATGCAAAATGATCTCAACCAATGATGGAACTTTTGCTTTGTCAGCCATGAATTTGCGGAGAAGTAGCGGGTAGTTCTTCATCATGGCGATTGTTATGTCCCGCCTATTGTTTTCAAATATTTCCTGACATTTAAAGCAAAATCTAAGTGAAACCAGAATACACTAAAATTGACAAAATTTCGAATACACTAAGGTATGAAACCAGAATATCACACACTTTCTGAGCTTTATTGTAATATTGCTTTCGAGTATCCGAAGCTGGAACAATCCTCTCTCCTACAGCCTTTCTGACAGATGCAGAAAGAAGTCTAACCAAATTTGTTGCATCATCATCAGTAAGCTCAACTAATGGATTCTCATCCAGGAGCATGGAAATAATACACTTCCAATCCTGAAAAAGAAAAAATGAATCGCCAGCTTATTAAGCAAATGAAAATTCATAAAATAAATAGTAGCATAATGTTTCTTACTCATAGTCAGTAAAGAGCTCGAGCTTTATCAATGAACAAATTTTGCATTACAAAAAAATTTTCTAGTAAAAGCTTCATTATCCAGAAACTTATCAAATGCAGAATAGAATAATAATACATCCTGGGCAGGATAAGTCAGTAAAAGGTGAGCCTGAGCCCAAGCCCAAGCTTTCCCACAGGTTAGTTCAGATAAGTTCTACCCCACCCCACCCTGACCCTACTCCTTTCTTCATACACAACTTGAATTCTATAGTTCAAAAGTAACAGCATACCTTCATGGCTTTCATGTACTCCCAAACATCATCAATAACATACATACAGAGAATTGGATCTGCTGAAAACTCCCTTAAAATTTGCAACATTCTGCTAAGATGAACCTCAGAAGATCCATCATCACTGCCTGGAAAAACATCGTTATGACTTTAAATGTTGGTTCATGGAATTTTGACAACGATCATATCATAGAGTTCAAATAAGAGAGAAACCTCTTGAGCTAGATTGGGAGCTATTAAATTTTTGTGCAATTAAGTGATCATACACCAATTCTCCTATAGCGCGCCTGACTTCTGCTGGATCATCAATAAGTAAATCATATAACGGACCCAAATCATCATCAGGTAGAAGCTGATGCCTGTAAGACACACAAGGCAAATTTCCAGTGTATGAGCCATTAGCATAGAAATTCAAACAAATCAAAGATGAATTTCTACATGTGCATGTGTGTAGAGGAAAAATTGACACACAGTTACCTAAGTAATTGTTTTACAAGTCCTATAGCATAAACGGCTACAGAGACATCAATGTCATCAGCAAGCTCGATCATCCGGTTGGAAAATCTTTCAGAAAATAAACCAAGAGTCGGCACATTGTCATCCACATCATAAAGTTTTTGCAATGCAAGAACAGATGCTTTTCTGACCCCTGCATTCTTTAGGTGACATAATAAAAAAAAAAAAAAAGCAAATTACATCTGTTCAGCACATTATCAGAAGACACAAGGGCAGAACTCGAAAATTAGGATTGGGGGGGATAAGAAAATACTTAATTGGAACATGGAGGGGGGCACAAATAGTTCCGCCCCTGAGAACACACACACACACACTAAATCAAGTCAGTTAAGATCACTTACTTTATCATTCAGTGTCCATCCAAGATACTTTAAGTATAAATCTTGCAAGAAAAGTGATGGATATGACAAAATCCATACACCAAGATACTCAATGCATGATGTTCGAATATTAGGATCAATATCCCGGTATCGATGCACAAATAACCTTCAAAAAGCATGGAATAAGACAAGTCGGAAGGCTTTTCTAATAAAAACAACAATATCATTGATGAAAAAAGAATTTGCTTTTCCTTCACGAAAAGTAAACCATACCCAGTAAATATTTTGCGCATCATGTCCTCTAGTACAAGTATCTTATCATGAGTTGCTGATAACCTTTTATTTAGGGACTCCAGACGAGGTCCTTCTGTTCGTTTCTTCTTTTCAGCATTTAACTGTCTCTGAGTAGTTTCTCGTTGTACGCCAAGTGCTTTAGCTACTGTTATGAATGATGTGACAAGTTGAAGACCCGTCAAGGATGCAACTTGACGGTAAACTCTTGGCGGAGTGCTGATTCGTTTCAACACAAGGTAAATGTAACCAAAGGGAGTTGCTTCATAAATTAAACCACAATTTTGAGCTTCATAAAATAAACATAACTAACCATGACAGTGCTATTATATAGTCCATGCATTTGTCAAACAACGTCTTATCAAAAAGTGGTCCATTTTGGCATTCAGTGACCAAACTATCCCAGAACGAGATGATGTTATCTTTGAAGTTTTTGAAGTCCTTCCGCTTTGAACCCTGATGATCTTCAACCTCACCCTACAGTTTCCAAAGTTAAGCAAACACTCTAAATTCATAATCTCAATTATTGAACTTAGAAAAGGCCCATAGGCCATACTGCTTTTTTCACAAAAGGAGGAAAAGGTTGGAAACTTTAAAAGAACGGACATAATGAAACAAGAAACATATTAAAGAAAAGGTGTAGCATACACTTCTAGCAAGATTGACAAGAGCAACTACAACATCGTCAACATCAGTCTCATCCAGCAACTCTTCCTTGATGCGATATTTGGCTCCACATGCCTGAACAATTGCACAATTTTATCATTCAAAAGGTTAGGGAGAAACATGCAGCACTGAAATTGAAGTTCATAGACAATATTAAGGTTCTTAAAGGATCTAGTTTCAATCTTATGCTCATGATAAGATACTTGCACATTTGTATCCGTATTCCTTGCACTCCTTCATTCTTTATTTTACAAATGAAGAGATTTTAAAAACTTTCATGATTACCTCAAACAGCATGGTCAAGAGTTCCACCATTGCAAGTTTTGGGTCCTTTTCATATCGCTCCACCCAAAGCTTCACCACCTGAGGAATTTGCGTCCCATTCCCTTTGATAACATCTGCGGCAGAATAATATTCATGCACATATACTATAAAACAGATCCCCATAAACGACCAAAATCTTAGCAGAAAACACCTAACATTGTTGAATAAGGCATTGTAGCAAACCGAAATCACTCCCAGTCCATAATTATCAAAATTAAACAACAATCAAACAAAATTAGGAGTGATTTACCTATCAAGCTTTGATCGGGATTGAGCACTGCGGCGGAAGTGGCATGCTTAGCAGCCCGATTACGCTTGGATTTAGGGCGCGCCTCTTCGAAATCATCCTCGCGCTCCTCCACCTCCTCACTTGCATCGCTCGTTCTCTCCTCGGTCTCGTTCTTAGACCTCTTCCTCTTCTGTTTGAGCAAATTACATCGAGATTAGTACCTAAAACTAGCAGATGCAAGTGCACATCGGAAGAATATAAACTTACAGAGCGGTTTCGGGAAGTTTCGGGGTGGTCGTCCATGACCTAGCTAGGGTTTGCGTTTGATAACGGATTACGAATTTTTGAAAATTTTATTCTAGAGAGAGAAAGAGAGGGACTGGACTGTGCCTTGTGATTTTTGCTTGCCCTAGTTTTTTATTTTTCAGAGAGAAATGGAAAATTTCTCCCGCCAAATGAAATGAATCCGACTTTTATGGCGTCTGCGATTTTTTCAGTGTTTTGAGCTGTGTCCCGTTGCGTCTTGCGTGCGTGCACGCGCACTAAATCGAGGCTCTTTCATAATGGTAAGTAGAAGTACTAGTTAGTTGTCCCCGTTTTTCAAATATTCTCTTCTACGCTGCCAAGTTTTACATGACAAGACTTGCGGGTTTTAATTTGGAGAATTCAATAATTGGCATTCCAATGTAAAAGCATTGGTGTCTTATCATCACAAATGAAATAAAAATACAATAATTGAAATAAATATTAAAATATTAAAATGATATTGTATTCAAAATATTAATAAAAAATAAAAATAAATTTTAAATTTTTTAATAACTTATTTTTAATACAAATAAGAATAATAATTAAAAAATAATTTAATCAAATATAATAATAATAAAAATAATATAAGTGATGGTAAGGACGGCGATAATACTTTTGGTGATGATGATTGTAGTTATGGTGGTTATAATAGTGATGATGGTAGAAATAGCTAATACACAACAAATAAAGATAATATATTATTATTTTGAAAAAAAATCATTCACATACTTTATTTTTATTCTCACCTTATATATAAAAATAAAATTATATGTAATTTTTATTCTTATTCTCATTCGATCAAGCACCTATAACATATAAATAAAACTTTCATTCTCATTCTCATTATTTCATTCTCGATAATCAAATAGTAGTGTTTTTTGTTAATTTAAGTTTAAAAGAAAAAAAAGAATATATATCAAATTTGTATTGGCTACGTTTTAGAAAAAAAAAATTGATCTATATGAATGTGTAATGTGTTTTGAGTTGGAAATGAGTTGTTGGTTTTTATATTTTAGCTAAAAATAGTGAAAAACAGGTGTTTGAAGAGATAAAATGTCATCTGGTATGGTATCGGCGGGAGAAGTGCCCCTCCCCCTTCCTTCGTGTTTTTTATCTTATAGCTAGGTCTCCCGGACTAGCCCAATACTTATAGGGACTCGCAGGACTTGAACTATTTTTTTTCTTATTTTACTGTGTTTGATTTTTTTTATATATTAATTTTCCTTTTTTTTTTTACTTGTTTATTGTTTTTTTAATAAATTTTACCAGAATTTTGCGAAATCAATTTAACGCAACCTTCAAGTATAATGAAATTGGGTTTAAACCATTTTCTACCTAACATACAAAGAGCATTCACTAGTGTAGTATGAGTTGCTAAACTAGGTCTTAAAGGCCCAATCTTTGCCTCATTTAAAAATATTTTAAAAAAATAGTAAATTCAGGCTTCCTTGTGGATTTTGAGAGAAATAGAAGGAATTGATTAATGACGATTTTTGTGGTAAAGAAAGGAATAATAAGAACGAGGTGGCAGCTATGGTGATTTCCAACGGCGGAGAGATAGAGGAGGAAAGAGAAGAAGATGAGTTGGCAACCACGTACGAAGAGAGGCGGAAAAAAAAGATTGTTAAAATGGATTGGAAGAGGGACTCTTTTGTTACCGTTAAGAGGTTAGCAGAATTTTTGGTTCAACCCTTTAAACGGGATGAAGAAAATGATAGGATAGTGCGAGAAATAATCAAGCTATGCAGTTTCGAGAATTTAAGCAATTTGGAGATCGACAAAAGTAGTGCTACCCGATTTGTTTTCAAGAACTCTGACTTCTTCAGGAAGGCTGAGGCTGGTGATTGGAAGAAGTATCTTACAACAGAGATGGCTGCAGCTTTAGATCATAAAATCAAGGAAAAGCTACATGATTCTGGATTGACCTTCACAATGCCACTATAGGCAGAGGAACTTGTACAGTTAAAGTTGAAAGATAGGCGCAAGGCGTTGACAATCTTCTTTCCGTCATTATTGGGAAATAAATGTACTAATAATAGGACAATTTTACGATAATAAAAAATAATTAATATACATATATACTAATTATTTTATAAATTTATTTTTAAAGAGAGATAGATATATAAAAAAAATCATATTTTGATCTATAAAATATTATAAAAAGATTTATGTGTTGGCTCAATTTTTTTTTAATTTTCTCTCTTTTTTATGTTTTTTTATGAAGTAATTTACACTTATTAATCATTAAATATTATAAAATTTATCCTAATAATAGTAATAATAATTAATTAATGCTTTTTGAAATGTCTCGTTTTCTATTGAAAATTGGGTGTCACATGCATTGAAAATGGTTGGATGATAACCGTTAGTTCTCATGTGGCACGATACTTGAAGAGCTTTCTACATGGAAGATGATTCCTATTAACTAAAAGAAACACGGGGCTTTTTGAAAATAAATAACAGGATTTACCATTGCTTTCTCTGAAAATTCTGCAATCTACGTGCCAACATTGAATTAAAAGAAGTTAATGATGCTCCTTATTAATACTTTTTGTCGGTTAGATTAGCAACCATCTACATCCTTTATTTACTTCTAAAATACTTTAGGTATATTGTTTTTCTACTCAGCATAAAAATGAAAAAGAGAAATTTTATAATATTAAAAGAAAAATCAATAGGTACTGAACGAATCTATTTTTTCAGAAAAAAATAAATATATATAAAATTATATTAAAAAAATCTATAACAATTACTCTTTAAATATTATAAAATTTTCTCAACGAAATAATAAATTAGAATTACCTGGGTCTCTAGTGGTTTTCCTGTATTGCGTTTAGAATCTACTGTAGTGAAAATTAAGGATTTTTGAGAGTCGGGCTAGATTAACTTAGAAAGTCCCCATCAGCAGTCTTGGGCCGGATCTGATTGCTAAGCGGGCTTATGATTTGGGCTTTGCATATGTCTCTTGAACATTCTTTTCTTTTCTTGCTATCTCTTTCACGCCTCTTTCCCCCACTCTCTCATTTTTTTCTTTAACAATTGAAATGAAATAAAATGTAAATTGAAATAAAAATAGTACTCCAAATCAGAATAAAGGTGTTTTTTAAATTCAAAGTATTGAAAGTTGAATAGAAAATTTGAGCTAGATAGGAGAATTGTAAAAAAAATTAAAAAAATTTTCCTTTTATTTTTATATTTTTAGAATTTTAAAATGATTTTTTTTAATATGATCTAAATCGAGAATTTATTGTCATAAACTAATAAACAACCTTCCATGGGAGGCTACGGGGATAATGACATTGTTCTTTGTCATTGTGTAAGATGCTCTCTTATCTATAATCCAAAGATTTTTTGTTTTAGTTTTTATTCTAAAAAAATTAATTGAGTAACGCATCATTTTTATTTTAATCTGAACATAAAAACTAAAAAATAAAATGTGCCAATAATATATATTTTTTTACGAGAAGATCAAAGCAAAATGTGTCAACAACATTATCTTTTTGGCAAGAAAATCAAATGGTGCCTTGTGTTCGGCCTTACTGATGCCACATTTGCATTTTTTTCTAAAATTATTTTTCTCAAAGTTTGGTGACTGCTAAAAAAGAAAAATGGTGGATGGAGAAAATAGAAGGCATGCACTATAATAAGAGTAATAATAATAAGTAGTTAGTCCAAAGGGATGGCTTGCACCATCTAATAATGTGTTATTTCTTTTTTTCGACTTCTAAACTTTCAATTGAAAAGAAATTAATTTTGATTAATGTATAAATTGATTCAAATATATTGTTATAAAAAAAATGAGTTTTTAATTTTTAAAATTCTGCTGTAATCTTCCTAATCTTGCATCACAAGAATCGGGGGCAGTGAGGATGAAATTTCTATTTTATTTACTGAGGCAATTATCTTGGCAATCACCCCTTACCTACTATTTGTCTTTTTATTTTTATTTTTACCAAATCAGATATTTCGTCTGTGAGAAAATAAAAAAATACCATCGGGGTTTTCCTATAATAAAAAAGAATTTATTTCTCTAAAATTACGGTGAGATTAGAGGTAAATTGAGATAAAAAAATATTCTTGAAAATTGAAAGAAATATTTTTTCTTAATTTAAAATCCGAATTTGAATCCATATTACGAATAAAAACAAAAACATGAGAATTGCACAAAGTTTGTTTTGGCTTTTGAAAATATGAGAATTTATTTTTCTATTTTTGTAGTTTAAAGTGAAAATACTTTTGGAAATAAAGTCAAAATTAATAGTAAACTAGTTAACAGCTTTGGACGAGAAGCCAAGGATCCGAGTGATATTGTTCTTTTCCTATTGTCCAATCCATCCCTTGTCTAAAGGAGGACTTTATTTTCATTTTCATGTGAACCTAATTTTTTTTATTAAAAAAAAAATTTCTAATAAAGTAATCAAAAATTTTCGCTAGAAGATAAATTAGCGCGGAAAGTTAAAGTCTTATCTGATATCATATTTTGCATTTTTCAAATTATTTTATTAAAACCTAACCAATTTTGATGGAAAAAGGAAAAAAAGAAAAGAAAAGAAAAGAAAAAAAAACTGGTGGTCAGAGAAAAAGAGAAAATATAAGGTATGAAAGTAATTATAAATTAGTTCATGCAGTTTTTAAAATTATTTAACCAGTATTATTAATCATATTTAATTTAATATTGCTATATCTCAAATAATTTCATTTTTTTCCTCAAAAATCTCTCCATATTATGTCCTTATTTATTTTTTTCTATTTACCAAGAAAAAAAATTAAAAAGCAACATAAAACGAATGAGGAGGACTAATTAATTAATTTTTTTTAAAAAAGAGGAACTATTTAATTTGTTTTTAAGATTATAAGAACTAATTTATAATTTGCTCGAAGGCATGAACTTGGAAGTAAAGTGAAAGAAGTGCAGTCAGTCGTCTGGACAGAACAGGTCCGACACAGATTTTGATGGACTGATCTCACACTGAAATATAAACAACAGACAAATTCCATCCTTTTCACTTTCCTCCTCTCTCATCCGGCCCCACTGCGCCTTCTTCTTCTCTCTCTCCCTCATGGTGATCGCTGCAGCAGCAGCTACAGCTGCTGCTTCTTCCCTCTCCCTCGGTAATTGCTATCACCTCCTTTTTCATGCTTTTGTTTCTTTTTTCTGTTTGTTAGGATGCATTGCATGCATGTTTTTTCTTTATTTTTTCATTGATTTATTGAATTGAAGCCGACCCAAAAGAGAGAGACTCGCTTCTTGAAGACCCATTTTGTGTTTTTTGAGAAAGGCTTTATTTTGAGCTCTGTATTGATGTGCTTTTGACTTATTTCACTGCAAATCGGAAGAATTTGTAAATAAAGCAGCATTAGTTTCAAAATGGGCTCCATTTGTTGCTCACTGAAGGAATTAATGAAGCAACATGATGAATCTTCTGTGAATTTCTGAAGTAGCCATTTCAATTATCATTATCATTTTTCTTCCAATTAGTAATTTAGTGTGATGCATGAATTAGTTGGAAAAACTTAGGATCGGCACTTCAGTTTTCGATACCTTTTACCATAAAGACTTTTCTTTGAAGGGTATCAGGTTGCTATTAATTTGTTTTATTGTTGAGAATGCAGGAAATGAATGTGAATGAATTCATATCTTTCGTGTCTTTATTTTGTACTTTTTCCCCTAAAGTTTTGATTGCAGTACAAATACAATTTATGGCCTGGTTGAGGTCAGACAATGGTAAATTTCATTCATCTATTTTTGCCATTGATTGGGTTTTCTTTTTTAATGCCTGTTCAGGCATCCATGTTTGTTTCATCTGCTCCTTTTAAACTCTTCACGTTTTTTCGTTCAAGGTGTTTTTCATGGCATTAATGTATACTGTTTTCAGGTCCTTCCCATTGTCAACTATGCCAGGCTGATGGGTTTTGTTGCTCAACATCACACGGGGTCACAAGTAGTTGGATCAAATCTCCTATTGACAGTCGCAGACCTTGTCACCTTTCCAGCATAAGGTATATCCTTTTTCTTCTACATGTATGCATTTCACTATCTGTTTCTCTTCCCTTTTTTTTTTAAAGGCATAGTTACTCCAAATATCTAAAAAGAAGGCATTGATATTCTTTCAATCCTGCCTTTTGTGATAAGCCGTTTTTCACTGGAATATTTTACCTTGATAGCATTTTATTATGTTAAATTTCAGGTGCAGAAATCCATTTTTTGGATCAACACAGTTCCAATGGTCATCTGTGGGCCGTGATCTTTGCCTTTTGAAAGTTTCAGTTGCGGCTGATTTCTCTGATTCAGTTCCTGATTCATCTAATTACACAAGTCATCAAGGTTATCATCCACTAGAAGAAGTTAAAATCAGCAAACGGATTCGTGAAACTCAGCTCACCTCTGCTGAAATAGCAAGGACAACTGTTGAGGTTGGTGCTTGTATAGTTTCATGGAATCATAGAATCAAAATGTCAATGATATAGATCTACTTGCTGTCTAATGCCATTATTATTTCTCTATTTAAGAATCCATGGTTATGCTTTTCATTCTGTCTTAGGCCAATACCAGTGCTTTGCTGATCTTTCCTGGATCCGTACACCGTGAACCACACGAGCAAATTTCCTGGGTTGAATTTCAGTACATCATTGATGACTATGGAGGTATATTCTAGCTGTAATGTTCAATGATATGTAAAACATCAACTTGGTTGATTTGACCTAATTTTTTTTTTTTAATTTCTGGCCAGATATTTTCTTTGAAATTTTTGACGATAAAAATATCTTACAAGATCGAAGAGCTAGCAACCCTGTGGTGAGGACACACTTCTTTGTTATTATTAATTGACAACTAGAACTAGTTCTAATCTCTTCTTCTTCTTTTTTTTTTTTGTGTGTGTGTGTGTGTTTCATAGCACTTTTGAAAATTCATACCTAGGGGGATCGAAACTTTTAAGACTTTGAGGGGGCTAGGACCACTGTCCCACCCCCGAACCAAAACATTATAGGATTATGGTGAACAAGATGAATAAAAATGCATATTTTGGGAGAATTTTCATGTACACTCAACCTTTAGAAGTCCAGCTAGCCTGAAAGTTCTTCAATAAGATGCATTTATGAATTGTAACATGTAAATTTATGGGGACAGAGACAAAGAAGACTACAAAAACTAGAGAAGCAATGCTGAGATGTGGAGATTTTAGCACATGAATAGGGTGCTATAGAAGTGTATTCCTCTAGTATTTGTTTAGTATCTTTGGAATAATTGCAATAAAAGAGATTCAAGGGCTATTAGTCATTGTTATCCTATTTATCAGATGATTAGATTAAGACACTTCTGGAATACAGTGAAAACCTTTGGATGTCTAAAGTGACACTCAGACTTTGTTGGTTGTTATGGACATACTATGCAGTTTGTGTTATCTGTGAATGCTGAATCCCCATTGGGGCTGTTTTTAGTAGATATCTTCTACCTGTGTAAGTAACCCTAAAAGAATATCATATTTTATTATTAGTACAAGGTTAATAGATAATGGAAAAATGAATAGCAATAAGATAAATCGTTGATTCTGCCTAGACATTTATTAAAGTAAATTATGAATTCCCAATCTTTGCTCTGGTTATACATTGCACATTTTATTTTTTAAAAAAAATTTCTGCACCTTGTTGATTGATAGCTGTAGAAAAAAACTGCCCTGCTTAAAATTGTTATTTTACCTTAAAAAGATTAATTGTTAGCAATGCCTATACCTGCATTCCTTGCACAAAAGTTCAAAACAATAGAATATCCTTGGCTTAAAAAAGAACCAGAATCCTTTAAAGCCCCATAATTTCTAGGTCTAGGATCTAACTGCCAGTCAACTAACTGAAGGCCTAAGGCATGACTGGCACTCAACTATAGGGTATAAAGGATATGTTTTTAAAAATAAAGGGTCGAATATGTCGTCCTTGTAAAGTCATTTTTTTTTATAAGTTACCTTAATAATCTTTTTTCTGTTGGTTGAGTTGCATGAAATGGAATTGCTTCTTAAAGTATTCATGCATTCTCTTCAGAATGTTTTGATCGGGATGGATATCCCAATCTATGAGAATAAAAAGGTAGCCAATGAATACAATATTTTCAACGTTGGCAGTGAAGATGAGATACCATTCGATGAGGATTACTTTGAGGTTAGTAATTGCTTCTCTTCATTTCTGGGATGAATCTTGTAAACCCGTTTGAGTTGTTTTGCAAACTGACGTTACATGAACATCAAATAGGTAATGGATTCTGAAGTGTCTGAAGTTCCAGTTGATTGGGGAATGCCAGATACTTCCAGCTTGGTTCATCCTATTTATTTTGCCAAGTGCATGACAAAGGTGATTACAACTTAGTTTCCTAGTTAATATAGTGGATTACTGACTTGGGCGGAAGTATTCATTATTCTTTAACTGTTCTTGGAAATCTAAAAAGGTCTGAATTTAATGAAGATTGTTGACTGGCAATCATTATTAATATTTTTTAGTCTTCTTTCAATTTAAGATATTTGGTGTTAAACTGTTTTTGTTAGTAATTGTTGTACATGGTCGTTACCAAAGCCAGGGTTTATAAGAATTCTAGACTTCTAATGGAGGAATCATAACTGCCATACCACCATGGAAATGGCCTGGGACTAGCTAAATTTGTATGTTTTGGAGGACAATCAGTTGGTCTTAAGGAGATTTTACCAAATGCCCGTTTCATGTGTCAAGCAGATTTTGTGTCATTGCTTCTGTTTTTTTTTTTTTTCCCTAAACATTGAAATTGCAATTTCGAAATGCCCTATACATTCTTATAGGACAATAACTTTAGGAAACTGTGGCACCCTCTCAAAACCCTTCTATATTATCTATCATGTGTCCAGCTTATGCACCATGAAAAACCAAAATACAAAGAACTGTTGATCTGTAATTGCACACTCAGCAGAAAACAAATCTTGATTCCACAGGGACTAAAATTTAAGTGAAAATTGTATAAACTAAACCAAACCTTTAATCAGATTAGGGATTTTAATAGGCAAAAAAATAAAGAAATTAGGTACCAGAACATGTTATGCAAAGAAGAATACTAAGAGAAATTCTCCCCATAAATCTCTCAAAAGAAAACATTTCTGAGAAGAAAAGGTGAAAGCAATTAAAAAATAATAGAAGAGGCATCTAAAAGTTTTTTCATGCCACAAATTAGGTCAGGAGTAAATTGGTTGAGTTAGGTACATGATAAATGATATGAAAAAACCTATTCTTTTATTTATATTTTACTGTTTTAATTTACTGAATGTTTGCATCCTCATAGGCAATCAATATGGAATACAATAGAAAAATGAACCATCCATCAAATGGAGTTTCTATTGTGGGTTGTCTGAGACCAGCTTTTGCTGATGAAGAATCATACTTAAGAAGGTCATTTCACTGTGAAGATAGTGATGGATATAATTCAGACTGGAAAGGTATCTAATGGTTATGCTTACCTTTTCAAACTATCTAATGCAGAAACTTCTAAAGTTTGCTTATCGATTTTCGTTTTGTTAGGAATCCTTGTAGGATTTCTAGTTCTCATGTTACTAGCATTTGACTTCTAATAACATTACTCAATTAGGACCAGTAATAATTTCTTTTTCTATAACGATTAGAATTGAGAACTTTTAACTAGTGCAGATCTGCTGTTAGGGCTATTTTTACAAAACAACTTATTTTATTGATCAATTACGAAAGTTAAGAGGTTTTTTTCAAGCCTAAACCTTACTCTTTTATTCCAACTTCAATTCTACTCATGCTTAAGCCATGTTTCTATTCATTTGCTGTTTTTACTGTTCTTTGTTCCTACCCTTCACATACCGGAACTACCTTCAGCTGAATCACACTAGTGGAGTGTGAATGATGGGGATACTGAAATCAGATGGATACTTTAAGGGACAAAATAAATGCTTTCGTCGATTATGAATTGAGTATCTACACCAAGTTGGATTTTAGGGATGGCTTGCTTCCCAGCCAATACTCTTCGGTGATCGTTCTTATGTAACTTTTCACCATTTAAAACAATGAGCTGTGCGCCTGATATTTGATATTTATTCAATCAGGGCAGCTCTTGATATTAAGTATATAAATCTGAGCTATCAAAACCAACATTTTCAGTTGGCTTTGTCTCTCATTTGCATTAGAACATACTTGTTATGTGGACGTGTAAGTATTCCGTCATATTTATCCCTTTTGCCTCTTTAGATGGAGAAATTTTGAGCTTTGGCTCCAAAAGCGATAGAAGAAGTTGTGGCTCAACTCTCCACCGTTTGGAGATCATGAGAATAGAACTATTTTCATTGTATGGGTCTCAGGTATGTACATCATAACCATATTTGTAGCACATAAATCATGACCTGCATGGCATTTAATGTTTTATTTCGGGTGGTTGGGAGCCCAGCTTGCAGGGGCAGGGGGATAGAGTTTTCTTTGAAGCATATTAAGACAAATGTGAACTGAAAAAAAGTAAAAATATAATTGCTCTTTTAATCAAGGCCTTTGCTTTCGGAATTATAATTTTTTTCAGCCATTATTAAATTCTAATTGAAGGGAAAGCATTGTATAATTTGTTTCTGCAGTGGTTTCCACATACTCCACTTCATCCTTGTTCCATTACAACAGTGCATTTCCTTGGATATTGCAGTCTGTGGTTAGTTTTCAAGATTTTCAAGATGCAGAGCCTGATGTCCTTGCACACTCTACTTCAGCAATTCTAGAGCACTTTAGCGAAAAGGAAAGTAGATGCAATCTTGCTCTCAAAGCTCTTTGTAAGAAGAAGGGTCTTTATGTTGAGGTAAATAAATGCTTTAGATTGCTATCCTTCTATACTTTGGTGTCTCGTTTGAAATTATGTGCAAGCTTTACACAGCGTATTTATTTGCTAGATCTGCAGAAAACATTTCTTGTTTGCTTGGATGTGTGAAACTGTGTTATATGCACTTGCAAACTAATCTCTGATAAAAATTTAACATGTGCATTATCTTGTCTTTGTTGTTCTATGTATGCTATCCAAAGTACTCATAGTTAAGTCGCTGTTTTAATTTTCTCTCTTGGTTGCCAAAACTTGTCTAACCCCTTCACTTGGAAAAATAAAAAATAAAAAATAAAACGAAAACCTTACACTCTAGTTAAACAGCAAAATGAAGGACTTAAAACTTCTTTCAAAAGTTGCATAGCTTAAAAACCCTTCTTGACAAATCAATAAATGGATGATCATGGAAAAGAAAATTCCCAACCAAAAAATTGACATGTTGTGGCTCTTTGATACTCAGAATCAAAATTAACGCTTGCACTATCAGCTTGGGATTTAACAGGACCAACTACTGATTGTTTTTTTTTCTCAATAAAGTCAGCATCTTTTGCTCTTCAAGTTCTTCTCAACTTGAGCCCCAACAATTTACATTCTTCTGTTTTCCACCTTTTTGAAACTCTTTCAGAAAATTATCATGGACTGCTATGATACCAGGTTCTTTATTGTTAATTTTTTTAATTTATTTTTTTTGAACAACAATTTGCAGCAAAGCAGTTCCTTCTTCAATCGAACTTGTAAGTTATTGTTGAAATCTTGAATTTACTTATACCCCCATACTTCTGTACATGCATCAACACTTTTAGGCAGAACAAAACATTCAATTACCTGTGTAATTCCAATATCACCTTTTCCATTCTTGCCAGTGAACTGGTTTTAAACTTGCCTTGTCAAACTGGACAAGACTGAAAATGATCTAATCATTCTATCACATCATCTTGTAGTTTACAAGTAAGCTCCATCCTTTGATCTTCAAGAATCTCCTTAAACTCCTAATAGCTTAGTTTTGACCACGACTTCCAAAATTTTTCATCAAGTATAATCTGCATTCATGAAAATCTTGAAAACCAAAAATGCATTTATGAATAGATAGGCTATGAGAAAAATCCTGATTGCAAAAACTATTGTTTTCACAATTCCATCATACCACTCTTGAACGATTCATGTCTTTCCTATCTCTGTTGTTGCAAATTTTATCTGAATTCCATGTGTTGCCATAAAATCAAGGGTAAAGTGTACCAGGGCTCCCTGCACTATCAGTCAAAGCATAAACAGTCTCTGTACTAAGTATTCAGTGCAAACAATGCCTAAACAAAATTGGGGTAAAAATTAGTCCCTAAAAATCCAAAACCCCATTTCAATTACAGTTCAAATTAATCCCCCATCAAAACCCAAATCATAATGGAACCCCCTCATTGTCTGCTGCACCACTACCCATCACCAACACAATCATTGTCAAGTTGTGATATTATTAAGGAATCTAGAGATAATCTGTGCAGTCTCGCTCTCCCCACTACCATATCTCCCCTTCCTGTTCTTATCAAATCCAAATCCATCATAGAACGATGCCGGCAATTCTAAAGAAAGTCATGCAAATTCCAGTCGTCTGGTTGGAGGAGAGCAGATCCAAATCTGCAATCAAGATCTCGAAGATATTTGGAGGAAGGTGGGATGAAGAAAGAGCTGAAGAAATTAATTATTCTGTTGTGTTAGCGAGAAAGGTAAGATTGAAACTGATGGGAGTAATTGGGTTGATAATGTGGTGAATACACTACCAAGGAATGGTTGTGTTGATAACTATGTTGAATTGAGAGAGAGATCGTCTAAAGAAATTACAGTCTTTACAATTTTTGAACTTATGGAGTAATTGAGTTTTTGAATCTTCATGATGAGAAGGAAGGACATTTCAATTACAGGGTTTGTATCCACTAATTTTACCAATCCTAAATGTGATTCCTTTCTCCATATTTGCTGTCGTTCATTTCTTTCAATAACTGATTTATAAAAAAAGAGGATTTTGATTTTCTTTTTTCAATTTTGGTTGTGTTTATTATTAAATTTACATTTAAAAACAATTATCTTTTTACCAAAGCTAAATTTGACAAGAATGAAAAGTGATTCAAATGAATGGCATGATGGATGGCTGAGATGGCATCAACAAGGAAAGTGGGAAAAAAACGTGCTAGTCATGTGACAGTTAAAATGGACGGAAACCCAACTCAGCTTAACAGGAGGACTAATTTTTACCCCTACTTTTGTTTAGGGATTGTCTCTGTTGAATAGTTAGTCCAGGGACTATTTGTGCTTTGGTAAATAGCATAGGGGTCCTGGTACATTTTACCCCAAAATCAATTGCAAAGAGTATTCTAGTACTACCTAAGATGGAAAAAAAGCAAAAAGCAGTCTAATACTCAATAAAGCCCTGATGAAAGGCATCTGAAATCCATCAAAAAATAAGCTCTCAAAGAGGATGCTGTAAATTGATTAGTGGAAATTATCTCGTTTTGCCCTTTTGTGTTTATTTATAAGCTATAAAAACCTAATTTGCATGAAAGTGGATGTCCAAAGATACAGCTAGCCAATATGCTATTCCATCGGTTCTTGTTTGGTTGTAAACCATATCAGGCTATCTGAAAAAACCACACCAGGATACCCAATCATTGTGACGAAGATTAGAAATAGGAATTTGATTGGAGGCTCTTTTGCAACATTCGTATATCTTTGTTTAAGACACTTCTGCAGCATTTATGATAACCTTCTGTTTGCACGCCTGTTCAAGCAGTCATTCATAGTTGGCCAGTCTATTTCCTTTCCTTTTCATGATGCATTCCCTTTGAATTTATGCAGGGAGCTAATTTGGTCGGGGTTGATAGCCTTGGCATGGATGTTAGAATTTTCTCTGGGGTGGAAGCACGAACTCATCGATTCCCCTTCAAAGTCCGCGTAAGTAATCTAATGCACAGTTGAGATATGTAGAATAGACAATGCATTGTCCAGGCTATGTTGGCTAATAGATTTCCTTTTGTGAAAGCCTGTCTAATGTATAATTGTAAATGTCCAGATTGTCTAGTTCCTACTAAAGTCGAAACAGAATGTCAACTATGCTGGATAAGTTCTTTTGCACAGTAGAGCTATTTGTTAAAGTATTCACTGGAAACCAATCTTATTTCGAGCATAATGTCAAATATGCTGGATAAGTTCTTTTGCACATTAGTGCTATTTGTTAAAGAATTAACTGGAAACCAATCTTATTTCAAGCATATGTGCATGTTTTATATATATCCATCTTTTTTGAATTTGGTCCATAAAGTAGAACAGTTGTTTTGTAATAGCATAGTAGTCGCTCATGTCTCATTCCAAAGGTGTCCCTCGGTATTAGCCTTATTCTTTGTCTTCGAAAATTTCAAATCACTTGATACATTTTGCGAAGTGTCCACCACTCTCCCAAGAGTTGGATGTTTCATGTACCGAGGGGAATGTGTTCTTGCATCCATGTGCATTTCTTGCCAACTTTTTTAGTTATGCAGGAAAACTTATACTCATTAACTTCACAAGCAAGAAAACATTTAAGCTTTTCTGGTGCCTTAGGAATTAATAAAGGCATCCATTTTTCTTCAAATTGAATGACACTGATTTATGCGTGTTTCACTGTTTTGGCTAGCTTGATTTGACAGAGTATCCAGGGCAAAAAGGTTGCACTTTTGCTGATCTTTGTCTATATAATATGCAGGCTACCTGTGAACTTGCTGCACAAAAGCAGATTCATCAGCTGTTGTTCCCTCGGTCTCGCCGAAAAAAGTTTAGAAATCACAAAGATGGCCTCGGGGACTTGAAGTCATAGTTCTCCTCATGTACTCATGTAACTAATCGTAATGAGGGATTTATTTTTAAATAAAGCGCAGGCTTAGCTGTTCCCTTTTTTCCCCTTTGTTTTTAACCCGGTGAAGATTTGTTAGCAACAGGTTGTTATACAAACATATTTGTACATTATTTCAATAAAGGATCAGATGGAGCCATTCTGTTCCTCTAATCTATTAACGTGCCTGAATTTGTTTATGCTCTGCACCCCAATTAAGCTTGCTTTCGGATTCACAAACAGTCAATTTTGTTCATGTGCCTGCATGGTGTATAAAGTATATGTTTTCAACATTTTCAAAACCAAAAAAAACTGTTTTCAAGCTCTTGAGGAAAATCTTAGGGTGGGGAGGAGGGAGAGGTCGCAAAAATGTTTGGCTGTGCACTTACGATGTTTAAGCTTAGCCACTTCTGCTGATGAAATTAGGAAGCAAATCTAGAAAAATTGGTATGTTTTAGGGTTTTCTTTTCTTTTCTTTTCTTTTTTTTCCCTTTTTAGGCAAGTAAGTTTGATATCCTGTGCCGTTGCCCCCAAGAAAGAGGTTTTTCACGCTTTCGACAAAAACCATTCGTCAAGTTGGTGAAACAAACCCCAACACGTTCTAAAAATTAAGAAAGGTTAAAAACATACTTCAAAAGTCAAATGATGACTGATGATCTAAATAATGTGCCCTTACAAAGTGTAATACAATGTAGGAAGATGAACGAAAATGAGAAATGCAATTGTGCATGAAAAATTACTTGGAAACTTAATTGATTTATTGTCAACCTCCTTTTCTACTAACCGATACCCCAACTTAGCAGACATCTAGAGTATTTTGCACTAGCAGGGAGACTTGTGCCCTTCCTAATCCCTGAAAGCGGATCCCAAGTCAGTGTTTTCTAGCTCCTGCAACTTTACCTGTGTTCTCGTTTTCAATGTCTTTTCTGCCTCTAAGGCCTGATCATGATTTCTTCCCCCATACATCATTTCCCACATTCTTGTTTTCAATGTTTTGCTCACCTCCAATGCTGGTGCTAGCAAGATCACGCTTGGTACCATCCCTGGTTTTTGAGCTCCCAAGTACAGATTTTTGACTGCGAATTCCAGAACAAGCCTCCTCATCGAAGTGCTTACTTCTCTCAGCATCTTCATCAGCAACATCAGCACAGCGTTGATCCTCTTCCTTGTCACCCCTGCACAAAGAGCATAAGAGTTGGGCACATATGATATGGTTTGCTCAGAGAAGGGAGAAAATGACCTATCATCATATTTTCGAAGGTTGAATGAAGACCACAGGAGAAGAGTGGTTATATTCATTTTTCATTCTCAAGCACCGGACTGCAATTTCATTGATATCAGACATTTTCTAACCACATGCCACTTAGCCATTTTCCAAAACCAAGCTGTCCATGAATGTATATTGATTCGTGAAGCATAGAGCTTCAATACTAGTGAACTTTTATTACAATGTTAAAAGAGTAGCAGCATTCCTAGTTTTTGTTCTTTGGACAATGACTGATTTTAGGCAACAAACTCAACTTCCAAAATCAATTGTGCAATATAGAAAGTAAACCCAGGCCATTCTGCAATTGTGCAAACACATATTTTGACAGTGTTAGACTTCACAAAACCTCTTTATTCTCCCTGTACCAAATAAGGGACCCTAAACTTCTTTCATTTTCAGCAATTTCTATTTCAAAAAAGCACTGCTTGGCTGTACCACTCATGTGCAAAGACTCAAATAAAAATGGTACTTTAACACAATAGCCTAGTGCAAGGGGAAATGGTAATACGAGTACAGCCAGAAAATGCCAAGAAAAAAAATTGAAGGAAAAGAAAAAACTAATAGACAAGGAAAACAGAAAGCTAAAGATTCAACTGGAATTAGACCTTAGCCTATCTTCAGAGCATTAGGAATATTGCAGATGTGTCTTCACAGACAAGTAACTTACAGTGATGGGCCAAGAAAACTAAAATGAATAAAGCATGCTCAACATTACAGACATAGGAATAGCCTGACCACTTTAACATCAGAGAGGTCCTTTTCATGTAGTTAAGTGAAACTTGTGCACAAGCCTAACATGGCTAAGTATTACTGTGTTTTGAACCTTGCATCAAATTCAGTCAGACCTACTTCATCCAAAAATGTTTTCCATAATCCAACCTTTGGAACCCTAACAGAGTCGAGCTTTGTAAGGACGCACAGTTGATTCAAACCCAAACTTCACTAGTTTGCTAGTTAGTGCATCTGATACAGGAGCTTAGATAAACAGCAAAATACAGAGGTGTTTTTTGTTATTCATTTGAATTTATCTCATGCGATGGAGAGAAAGATTCAAAGAAAAATGAAAAAAATTGCATACCCTGAATAAACGACCAGCCCAACAGCAACAGCAGCAAAGGCTGCAAAGTACATCCAATCAACCTGAAAAATGTTGACATCATGGAGAAAATTCCATATGTAAATATTTGAACTTGCATAATACTTGAATTCTCACTTTCACACAATGTTATTAGTTGACAAACCTTCTCATGGTAAGCAAAGATGCGAATCACAACAGCCCACATGTCTGATGTCAGCAGAGACAAGTTGAGCATTGTGGAACCACTAATCTGTAAATAATGGGAGTAAGAATATCAAAGTGAGCACATGCATGCACTATAAATCATCCATGAGGTCAGCCTAATTAACACCTTGTCCTCTAGTATCGAATAAAACTCTTTGGAATATCACACTGAATTTTGCATTTGTACAGAAGTTACAATTGTAGCTATTAAAAAGTTAAATTTAGAAGAAATGATAAGATGGTGCCCTTCCTGGGCTTGTGAAAACATGTAAAAAAGAGATGGAACTCTCTGAAGCTAAGACATACAATGAAGTTGATGCCAGCTTGGCATTCAAGAATAAAATTTTATGTCAAAAATTGAAAACAATGAGGCTAACAGTAGCACCAGTTCAAGCTCCCTAACAGAAAAGGAGTACAAATTTACATAATAACTGGAGCACAACTCATACATAAGGATTAGCTCCTTTCATGTTAGCACCACACCGTCATAGATTACATAAGTTGAAACATAGGCATACCTCACATATTCATGCCCTATTAATGGATGGTCTGGCACCATCTCACAATACATTCAATTAGTGCTAATTATTGATGGGTGATAAAGTGACTAAAAATGAAAACACACCATCAATTTATAGAGTAATTAAGGACTGATAAAAATGCAAGTTAAACATTGGCAGTGTATATGTGGGATTTGAACAGATTCCAATTAATATAACCGGTGTTTTAGGTGCTAAGAAGATTGTAATGTGCTACATATAAGCTATAAATTTTGAAAAAGATATTCAATTCAAAAGGTAGCTCACAATCAACCATCATCCTTCAACCTCTAATTTCAAGCTCTCATTCCAACGGCAGGCCATGTTCTTACAAACCTTTAGTTAGTCCTAAGGTAACTCACATCCATACCTTAAGCAATATCGGGACTAATGAGTAGAACAAAAACATTGCCACTGCAAATCCAAAGAAAGGAAGAGCCTGAAACCAAAACATAAAGCAAACATAAGAAATTAAATTCTAAACATGAATAATCATCAAAACTTTCTATCTGCATATATTTAAGGACAAATCAATTCTCCATCAATATCAAACCCATTGATACCGGAATGAATATTTAAATCCCACAATCATTTTCAAATTTCTCTTGAATGTTATTTCGTCTGAGCCATTTTACTGATGTATTTAAATTGATTTCAGTTAAGCATCATCTAACACCAGAAGTAAATAACAAAGACACCTATACAGAACTATTAAGCCATCAGTTGTCAAGCTACCATTATATTGTGATTTGTGTCAAGAGAACACGAATAAAAGAAAAGCAAAATGTAAGATATATATGCTTTGGAAGAAGAGGATGGACAAAAAACATACTGCACCAGCTGACCACTGAATCGCTTTAACTTCTTCACGCTCCAGAAGACCTCTGTAGATATCACTAAGGGATACAAATTGCAGGAAAAAAAACAACGACAACAACATTTTACCCACATTGAACAGCACAATCAACTTAGCCAAATGATCATGAGTTTTGGATATCATGAAGTCTATCACCTAGAGAACGATTAAACAATTTACGCGAATAAAATAAGGTAACTCATCAGTAAAAAAGTTGATGTTCCTCGTAGCTATCAACCTTGGCCATTAAGTTAAGGATACATTTGAATGGCACTGATTATGGCACCAAAAAAGCCCAGCAGCGACATGAGCTCAACTCTATCAGCATTTTTCACAAGAAACTCCTGCATAACAGATGGAAATAATATGTAGATCAACCATTTCTATTGACTGGAACAAATATAAATAATATATATCATTGAAACATGTCTTACTTTAAGTCCCCACTGTCTTGAAATAATGAATAAAAAGTAAGAGTTTGAATTATTTACAATTCATAAATAATAAACCTTCTAACCAATATCTGGAGAACCGAATTCAAACCCAAACATCAAATAAAAAATATCAAGCAGTACTATGAATGTAGCAAGATCAAATTAAGCTAGCTTTCTCTCCCTGTTTCTGTCTTTTTATTTTTTGTTTTTGGTTGCCTTTTTAATATGTAAAATTTTTTCAGCAAATATTAAGAAGAGAGTGACAGCTATTTAACTTGTCTCCCAAAGCCAAACCGAAAACCAAAAAAAAAAATAAATGGACTAAGATCATTTTATACTCTATAATCAGCTAAGCGGAATATCAGTAACACTTCTTTCAAAAAGTAAGCTCATGAGAAAAAAACTGCCAAATGGAAGAAGACATAGACAAGCAAATGGAAGGACAATGGAGGATCAGAGGACGTGCACTGATATTCAGCACGACAAAATTATAGCATGCAACTTGGCTTACCTCACTGACATTACTTATAGCATACAGCGTTGCGCCAGCGATAACAAGAGCATCTCCTTTGCGAGGGTTGCTCCCTCCTACAAGAAAAAAAGCTACTTATAAGAGATGAGCATTCAATACTATGAGACAAAACTGTAATGGAAATGGATATGAAATAGCATACAACAACAACATTGCTACAGTTGCATCTTGAATATGGAAAGTTTAAAGTAGAGCCAGTATCTCCAGCACAAGGGACTTTAGGCATACAAGGTAATTGATAATACCTTAGAACATGTTAGCTCACAGCTGTATGCATTACTGTTTTCATTAGCTTTCTGCACTCAATAGATCAATAGCCACATCCCAGAAGGAACCACAAATGCATGACCATGAACGAAACCACACATGTATTTAGTAAACTATTCTCCTATCTAGCACACTCATATAGAGAGTGAGACGAGAGAAATATCAAACAACCCTTTCCTGGCTTACAAGCAAGTGAAACTATCAAGACACTAACATAACAAACTCTCTCCAAAGGCAACTAAAAGGAATTGGAAAAGATTCCCTCCAAAAGCTATATTAACATTTATTACAAAATGATGGTAAAAGGTCGTGGAAACACTATAGGAAAATGAATTAAAGAGGCAGGACAAAGTTATGGTAAACTGAACACAACAGCATATGTTTACCTGATCGATCACCAGCATGAACATCTGAAAAAACAACCATAACAAGGCCCGCAACACAAACAACTACTCCAGCTATTTTCTTGAATCTGTACTTTGTACTCAAGAAAAACCATGTAAGAACCATAACTGAAGGGATTGACCAACAGTCGAGCAGCATGACACTTGTGATTGATGTGTACTGATAGGCCTTCACCACTGCCGATATATGAAGATAAGATCAATTATCATAATTGAAAAGCCTAAGTGGTATTTGTTTTTGAAAATTTACAATGCAAGTGCCAGTAAGGTCAGTGACATCAAGGTAGAATATGTAGTTCCCGTTTGTTAATTCATCAATTCTTTTAAGAATTGTTTCAACCACATAGCAGAACGGATTATCAGCAGCATATGCAAGTGCAACTTCATACTGCTGAGAATGTGTGAGAAGTAACCAGCTTCATGATTTACCATACCACAAGATGCAATTATCTATTTGAATACTTAATACACGTTTATAGAATCACAACTAGATACTAATACGAGAGATTGTGTGGAGCTTCAGTGAAAGACCACCAATACCATATTGATTAATTGCTTTATAATCAAGAGATATGCAATTCCCTAGCAATGCAGCCTATATCTTCAGGATTCTTTAATCTGTAGATGCTAAAAATACAAGATCAGTAGAAAGCAAAAAAAAAAACAAAAAAACAAAAAATTGCAGGCAAGTGAAAAATGTAGCTAGTCCAAATATTTAGCTAAAAAGTCAACAGTAGTGCAGTAAAACACAGGACATATATACCAAGACAGTACCACCACTAGAGGAATATACTCACCAAGAAAATTGGCCTCAACATCCACCAATGAAAGAATCACGTAGTAGTACCATTTTGCCTGAACAAATTCCAAAAGATACAACAACATTATCATCTCATATTAAAATTACAACCAAGAAAAAGGAAAACAACGAAAAAGACCATTGAACAAAAAGAATTGTCATCCCAAATTCTTTGCTACCAACTCAGATTGGTTATATTGCCTCTGCATCAATATTCTACTCTGACGAATTATCTCATCAGGAACTCTCCTATCACCTCAACGAATGAACAACCGGGATTTACTTTAATTCTTTATGTCCCTACTTTCTTACACCCATCCACAGCATTCCCACAACTTAACGACGAGAATCCAATGAATACATGCTTTTTCTAACCAATCACTTCCCACTCACACGAAAACTCCAATTATTGAGGTAAACTCAGCAAATGAGTTCACTTGCACTTAACTTATCCACTAATTTAATTAATTACATCTACTAAATAATGGGAATGAAAAATTGAAGTAAAAAAGATGAAGCAAAGAAAACCACCTTAAGTGCTTGCTTCCGGTAAAGCATAATACTTCCATAAACAATGGCCAAGAAGACGTAGTTTAAAAAAGATTGAGAAGTTGGTGCATTAATTCCTGAATTGAAAAGGAAAATATTTACAGAGAACCAAGTTAGAATACTACTTCATCAAAAACGCACCCAAAAAAATTGAAAAATATTGCATTCTAATACCAACACAGCTACTTATTAAGGGAGGAAAAAGGAAAAGAATTCTTAGCAAGCAAAGACATAAAAACTAAATCTTTAATAAGCTTGAGAAAGAAGAAAACAGGAATTGCACCTTTTCTAGCAAGTTCAGAGGATGAAAATCCAGTAGAAGTAATAAGAAGAGAGAGAAACTGTCCCAATCCAAGAGCCACCAATGTTTTCTTGGTCCAAAACTCCTTAAAGTTCAACATTTTCTCTCCCTTACAATCTTCTGTTAAACACAGACACAAAACATTCTACAAAGAATTTCCAAAAACCCAGTTGTGTAGTTCAAGAACAAACAAACCAAAACTTTTTAACGTTTTAAAAGGGATTGAATTGGAAAAAGAACAAGAATTCAGGTTTGGTCTTTTTGGTGATGGAAAGGCCAAAGAATATAATGGTTGATGGTTGGTGATGATATCGATGGGCACAGAATGAGTGACAGACACCAACTCGACAGTGAAGGGGGAAAGGAGAGTTTGTTTCTAAATGGAATTTGACTCCTACAAAAACAGAATCAAGATCAACCAACAGCTGTTTTGAGTTCCCAGATTCTATGCAGAACTTGACTCCAGCCGTTGAAGTTTGGAGAGAGGTGGGAAGGGAAACGACAGGTTCGGCAGTTTTGATGGCTTAACTTTCTTGTCCTTTTAGGGGTGTGTTGTTTTTTTATATTTTATCCTGATGTTTTTACTATTATGATTATTATTTATGTCATAGATCACGTATATGAAATTTAAAATTATTTAATCAATTGAATATCTTTTTTATTATAAAAATTGGGTTTTTAATTGACATAATTATGCATGATATGTGCACTTTTGATTAATTATCTGATTGCCTTAAAATTTAGCATAATTAATTTATATAAATAAAATATTAAAATATAATGTGGATGGATTCCTTCTGAAAAAAAATATATAGTATAGTATGACCAATATGTATAAAATTGACATTACGAGGACCAAATTACTATATAGTATTTTCTCCGACAAATATAGAAAAAGCCCAAAGGTTCCACCAATACGGGTTGCGATTCGCTGCTTGAGATAAAATGTCTTTCTTCCTAAACAATGATCAGTTTAGAGTTTGTCGGGATTAGAATTCTTTTGACTTTTAACTCTTAAAATCTTATGTTTTTTTAAAAGAAAAATGCTAATAATTGTAACTTGGTTGATATGTATGCAATCGTAGGCGGTATGTCCCACTTAAGAATAGATCAAATGGGAAAAGGCCAACACTCGCTTTTTGGATTGTTACCGAGAAAAAGAAAACATTCCCTTTTAATAAAGAATGAAAAACAAAAGTGCCAAAAATATTAACTTTTTGACCATTGATTTTTTTTTCTTAAACAGTAAGTTTTTTTAATTTAGTTTTTATGTATTTTTTTAAAAAAAATTTAACGTGGTTAAAAAATAGGTTTTAAAATAACAATATCGGATATTCTGAAAATAAATTATCATAAACACTTATCACAAAAATCAAAATTTAAATTTAATGTATAAATCAATACTTACGTATCAGTGAATTATACAAATTTGCAAAAGGAAAATGCAAAACAAAAGGGACATAAAGCTTCGTTTTCCTTGCTAAGCAAACTTAACTATTGGTCCATCCATCCATCAAAGTTTCTGTTATAAAAAATAAAAAGTTCAGGCTGGTAGAAGGTATTCTATCGGAGAAAGTACAAATGAATTCACTTTTGAAGTATAATTACTATTAAATTACACAAGACTACTAAAATTACTTTTATATTTTATTTTTAAAGAAAATTAATATTAATTGTGATATCTAGACATTTATTATATTAGTGATTTTATTTTTTATAATTTTTACAGGAGCATCCGTAGAATTTGGGTCAGAGATAACAAGTCCATACTCACTCTATATCAATTAGGGTATCGACTATCGAGGGGGATTTTTTTTTACCTCCACCAAACTTTCGGGCAGGTTTCCTCTTTTACCTTTTTTTTTAAATTACAGATATGAATGAAAATATGCTATGAAAAATATATAAATAAGGTAAATAGTTAGTGTCTGAGTATTGAGCTTTAACGCTATATGATAAGATATAAATAATGATAAAATAAATCCAACAAACCTAATTTTTACAAATTGGTCCGTTAAAAATACAATTAAAGAAAGCTTAAAAAGAATTTTACATGTACCATTTACTGCTATACTATAATTGAGTTTGGCTGTTAATGGCACATATTCTTAGCAATATGGTGTGTGGCACATATATAACTCCTTTTTATGCTTTGGGATAAGAGAACTTTCTTTCTTCTTCTTGTTCGTTTTTTTTCCTTTTTATTCTTTTTCAATTTTGGCAGTATTTTCTTTTAAAAAGCATCAAGGAGCTACATGAAAGAACATTCCTTTTTTTGACGAACATTCGATCCACGTTGCATCTTGATTGCAACAATCTAAACGGACTAGAAGTTAGAGTAATGCTATCGACACTTTCTTTTTAAGCATGGAACACTTACTCGAATAAGGTGTTCATATTTCCCATATAGAAAATATTTCCATATTTCACGAAGATCCATCATTCAATATTTCATCAACTAACAATAACATACATGTATTAATTGATATGTAACTAAAATTGATATGATTTTTTATTTTTATATATTATTTTCATTTTTAAAAATTATTTTAATCATATAAAATTTAATAGAATTGTTAATTAGTTCAATTTTGAATTACATTGAGGAAATATTATATCTTTTCATAGCGTAATACATTAAGGAAAATTTTGGAAAAGCTACGGACTCCACCTGCTTCGTTCTCACTGTGTACTTCTAATATATATATATATATTGCCAAAGTCTGAGTAAATTATAAATTAGTATTTTTAGTTTTGAAAAAAACCAATTAAGTAGTTTCTGTGTTTCAAAAACTAATTATCCAATCATTTTTATTGATTACATGTTATTTTTTAATTTTTAATTTTTTGTTTTAGGAAATAGAAAAATAATAATAATAAAACACATGGAAAGATTGGTGAGAAAATAAATTATTTTTTAAATAAAATAATATTAAATTAAACACAAACAATATTAGTTAAATAATTAAATTTTAAAATAAAAAGGATTAATAGATTCATTTTTTGAAAATAAAGAGACTAATTTATAGTTAACTCTGCCGAAGTCACAGCTAGTATTCAGTGGACGTTGGATAATTATTTTCGCAGTCTTTACATAATCAACGTCAAGTATATAAGCATATTGAACTTTTGCTTTTAACAAATGACAAGGCTTCTGCTAGCCGCGTAATGTGGTACAACTGCACAAGCGTCCTTTTTCTTTTTCTTTTTCTTTTTCTTTGGACCGATCAATAAAATAATAGATGGTTTTGGGTTTTTACTTGATTTAATATTAGACATGTTCCATTATTGAGTTTGACTACTTCGGAAAAGTAAAGATTCTGATTTATTATCTGACTTTTCAACTAGTCTTGAGTGGTGGAAGGCTTCGACTTCTGCCGCTACAGCCGTTTTCTCTGTATTATTATTGTTACTTTTTTAAAAAGGTCAAAAAAAAAAAAAAAACGATTCCATACCTAGTATCATTCAATCCGATTAAATTTCGTTTTTATTTAATTTGTAGAATTTCTATATCCCATAACCTGTCATACTATCCTTATTTGAACTGATATTTTTATTTTATTTAATTATTTTTATTCATATAATTATTATAAGTTTGGTTAAGCAAACCTATTTATTCAGTTTTTATTTATTGATTGATTTTTTAGTTTTTATATAAGATTATGATAAATTTGGTATTCTTTTAGCAGTTGGATTCGAGAACATTTGTTTCCATGAGTTACTATATATAGATATTGTTGCAACCCAACATTCGTGGAACTCCTAAAATTTTTTATATGGTTTTATTTGTTGAAAATTTTGTTTATTTAGAAACGTGAGTTATTATTAATTTCGGAGTCGCCACCTAATATTAAAGATAACTAAAAAACTTAAAATAGATAATGGTTTAAAAATTCCTAGGCAAGAAATTGATTATACCTTAAGGAATATATCAATCACTCAAACACACCATTTCCTAGAAAATGTATCATGTCTAGTTTTGTCTTAAAATTTATCTCATTAAAAATTATATT
Organism: Dovyalis caffra; assembly: GCA_963924115.1. NCBI lineage: Eukaryota > Viridiplantae > Streptophyta > Magnoliopsida > Malpighiales > Salicaceae > Dovyalis > Dovyalis caffra. The sequence continues at coordinate 25,446,539 of CAWUPB010001173.1, forward strand.
ATTGTTAAGATTAATCATAAGTCAAAATTCCAATTTATATTTTATAATCCAAATTGATTTTTTTTTTTTGTGGCATCATATTAAAATAATTGTCGAATCCCTCCATTGGGTGTCTCGTCGATTCAATATTAAATCCAAGTATAAGTCTTGGTATAACCGATATGTTAGAGAACAACCTAATTACTAAGATGTGATCAATTTGGCCTAACATAAATCCCTATTAGACAGAAGACTTTATTAATTTTTTATCTAGTATTTTCTATATTTTTATCTTTTCTTTTTTTATCTTTTTCCTAGTATTTTCTCTTCTTTCTTTCTTTTTTTTTCTCTTTTATATTTTATATTTTCTTTTTATTATTAATTAATTATTTATTTTTTTTATATTTTTTTATTGGTGGAGAATCATCATCGGTCCCTAAATTGAAAAACTCGATGATTCTTCCATCTATTAATTATCTAATATAATTATTGAGATAAAATCTAAAATTTTTGGCATAACTAAATAAACATAACTTGACAATTTAAAATGTTAAACCTAGATTAGGCATGAAATAAAAAAAAATGTATTTAAGAACAATCAAAATTGATTTATCTAGAAAAGGGCTAGAAATAAAGTTATTAGGCCCATTGGCCTGTGCCCACTAGGCGAGCCAACCTTTCCTTTCTTTCGAGCCTAAGCTAATATAATACATAACTCCCTCTAACATTTTTTTATTCTTCCTCCAAATTATAATCGATCAAAACCTAATTTTTTAATCTCTTTTGCCTTCTTTCTCCTCTCGTTTCGCCCTTCTCATTTCTCGCCTTGCAAACCTAGTTCTTCTACTCTCTCCATCTTCATCTTTAAGCTTCACCTTAACTAGATTGATAGACCTCATGTCTTCCCTTTCAAGCCCGGTGCGTCTTCTATGAATTTCTATTGAGATCAATCAATCTATCCTTAATTTTGAAATTGACTAAGAAACCTAAGCTTTAACCTAGATAACCTTAAACCTTAACCCATATTTCCCTAATTCTTTATGAGATCAAATGATCTCAACACCATTAACTCGCCATCTTATAAACCGCTTCTCGTTCTCTCACTTTCTCACCCGAAATCCTAGAAACCCTAATTCAAAACTATTTTCTCTTTTTTTTTTTTGCTTATTCAATCTTCCGTAAAGATTGAGCTCTTAACCCATTTCCTCTCCTAGATTTCACCTGGAGAGTCTAAAATCTTGATTAATCTTCTTTTTTTTTTTTTACCTCCGTATCCCAAACCCTCGATCCAGCTTCTAGCTTTTACATAGTCTTGATCCTTTATTAAAACCTAAAATTGAACTTAGAATGTTTATAATTGAACCTCCTTGCAACCCTAAGTCCTTTTTTTCTCTTTTGTTTTGTGAATTTTCAACATTTGAATCCCATTTTTCATAATCCAACCTTAAATTTGAAAGCGAACCCAAAATCAAGTGGGTAATCCTAGAATCTAGCCTTTAAAAGTCATTTAAACCATTCTTACTCACCAAAACCACTATGATGGTGTGTGAAATTACAAGGCATAAGGGTTTTTATGAGATGGTCATGATGAATATCATCACTATCCTTCGTTTTAAAACGACTAGCGATTACATGGATGTAAATATTAACCGTAAATTAAAATGAAAGTCTTACTCGGGTGTTTGCTTGATGGAGCTCGAGTTAGAGGATACAATTACAGTAGCAATTATTATTCAAACTCATAAAACAATGTCTTTATGAGGCCCGGGAACAACGAGAGGCTATCTTACCGATGCTCGGTTCTAGTGTCTCTCCTTTTAACAACTCGATAAGAATCCTAAACCTCAAAATTTATTTATAATTCATTTGTATCTATTATGCCTCTCTATATTGTTCTCTCTTTTCTCTTTTGATTCCTCTTTTTATTATCATAATTGTTTTTCCATGATTCTCCTTTGTTCAAAAACCTAATTGGACTCGTATTTATACTCGAGAGGCCCTCCTCACACCTAAATTCAATTCCAACCTCCCTTATAACCAAACAAACTTTCTTGTCTCGCTATCCGTTTTGGCTCTATATAAACAAAGCTAAAATTTATGCTTGGTGTGTTGTGCAGTACATTTTGTGTTAGTGTAGGTGCCCAAGATCTAACCTTGTTTGGATGGTTTGATTTATTGTAATATTGCATTCTTTATTTTACTAATAAAAAAATCTTTTTATTAATTCTTGGCGTTGATATCTTGATAGAATTAAATAAAATTCCATATGATATACATTGCATTAATGATTAATTGAAATATATGAGACAAATATTAATACACTTAAATGATATCATCGGATATCTTAATTTATAGTATTGTCAAGAATGGACATTGACTATATGCAATAAAACTTATGAGTGTTATGTTCATGCTATAATATAACAATAAGAGATCTCACACCTATTGGCATGGTGATGTCAAAGTAAGCATTTAGGTAATTAATGTTAGAGAACATATCATTGGACATAACTCGTCATGAGAATCCATTTGATTTAGTCTATGAGAATCTCATACGATATGGGTACAATTGGTCTTTTGACTTGAAATCATCACGGTTATCTCATTAAAGAATTTATATACTTTAATATACATTTTGATAGGCTTAGTCAAGAGTTGCATGTGACAATTCGTCGAGTGCATTAGGAATCCAAGTAGAGATAGGTGGATGACTAAGATATGACAAGTCATTTCTTATATACTAAGATCGTAATCACATTGTACTTTGATAAATGTTTACTCATGGAATCCGTAGCCATAGTAGGTGTGGCGCCCCTAGCTCCCTTGCAGTTACCTAAAAGGCGTGACCGAGTGCACCACAGCTTAGAGATCGAAGTCTCAAATTTAATCTCATACATATACACGAGGTACTAAATATCATTACAAAAGTTATAAAATATAATTTACGATCAAAAGTAGATCCTATAATTATCGGGTCACACATAAGCCTTTTTCTATGAGGAACCGACGACTTCGTTATCGGTATTATTATCGTCTTTCTTTATCATAGCATGAAATAAATACAGAGTGAGCCAAAGATCAATAAGTAGGGTGATGCATGTGATATGTAATGATTTTCTAACTTCTCCCACCTTGACTCATCAAATTTTAATTTTGAATACCTTGGGTATTTCGTAGGTCTACTCTATTTTTAATTCGGATGATTATCAAATCACCTTCTACTAACAACGGAATTATATCTCGTTGTAGCCACTATTAGTGAGAATTCATCGTATAACGGATTGTCTAACAGTTGTAGGCACACGACTAGATCGCTAATACCCATTTATTCCAAAAGGTTACCAAACCTATCCAATTCAATTCGATTCAGTTACCAAACCTCATTGTTTCGACTCACTTATTTTTCTCAAGTTAAACAATTTTTCATATGTATATGATGCACATGATGTATCATGAATCACATTTCATATCTCATAGGCACCGAACTCTTTATATTCATACCATGTTGGAAATTCAATCCACACTCGAGACTTCATCAATAGTTTCATGGTATTCTCATACGATGTACATAACCCATCCATTAGGTTTACTCAAGTCCCATATTTTAGTCCTAGTTTTAATAGCATTTAATTTGAGCCTTAATAGTCGACTTATAATTTTAATGGATCATGATCTTAATTTCGGTTTTTCTTAAATTTTCTTCTTCTAATACTTCATTTTATACTTATTAGAGTACAAAGAAACCATTACTCATAAAGTTAGGTGTTTGAAACTCAATTTCTAAAAGTCGGGTTTAAACCGAGAGTTTCCTAGTAAAACTCAAAATTTTCGTTTTTCTTAGATCTAACCTTTCTATATTTTATTTTAACTTATTTAGGTATATTTAAACCATTGATTCATAATTTGGTTGAATAACATTCAAAACTCCGAATTCTAGTGGCTTTCGTACGAATAGGTCAAATAGGGGCAAATGTTTGTCTTTTGTTCCTAAGTCCTTTCTTTCCATCTTAATGTATTAAATTATATTTAAATGGATTACCTTGGAAGTATAGATCTTTAGGTCTATAAACATAAATCCAACTTGGCCATTTTAGTACCAAGGCCCAATAAGTGTTCTTAGGATATCCAAGCTCATTTTGTTTTAAACCAAGTCCATTTATTTTAATCCAAATCTATTTTATTTTAATCCAAGCTCCTCTTGTTTTAATCCATGCCCATTTTATTTTAACCCAAGTCCATTTTAATTTAATCCAAGCCCATTCACTCACATCTTTTAAACCCATATGGTTATCACCAAACCAACACATCATATATGCATAATCATCCATCATCATGCCCATATATTTGCATACTTATACATTTCAACATAGGTTTATCATGGAATGCACATCAAACAACCATAATAGATCCATCATCAAAACATCATAGATCCATCATCAAAGACATCAAAATATAACATCAATACAACCGCCATAACCACATATTACATGGCTCAAGACACAACTCATAAAATGAATATGGAAATTATAACTTTAAGGCATGAATAAAGCTAAATGAAACCTACTCACAATAATATAAGCTTGCTTAGGATTTTTTAGACTTTTCCTTCTTTTTCTCCTTTTTTTATTTCCTTTCTTCTCCTTTCTTTTCTCTCTTTCTTTCTCTCACAAATTCGTCTCTCTCTCCTCTCTTAGAAGCTACGGTTTTTGTCAAGAAAAATGGCAAGACTTAAGCTTTCTTTCAAATCTTATATCACACTTTTTCCTTCATTTATTAATAGTCCAAGTGTCAAAATTTTATAGTAAACAAAGATCAAATGATGGGAATAAATGGGAAACAAGTTAACCATTCAAAAATCCAAGTGGGCTAGGTGTCACGTTTTTAAAAAAAGTGGTAGGTTTGATGTCAAATCAAGTACTAAATATGGGAACTAAAAAGGTAACTAAACTAACCAACTTTCTTACCTCATTTGGTTCTTAAAATTCGATCATGCACCTTGTTTGCATGGTCATTTTAAATATAACATTATGAAAAAATAAATAATGGTAATTAAATTCTCAAAAAGGGTATTCCTATGAACACTTTCATAAACCTTAAATATTTTTCATACCATAGATATAAAAGAAATGACACATAATTTATACTCACATAATTATGGATATCTCAAGAGATATTTTGGCTCGAAAATTAAAATCACGACGTGCTGAATTTTTTTTAAAATCCCATAACTCCTCACATAATCACAAAGCATATTACTATCTTTAAATATTAATCGCACTTAATACTTTATATATATACCGATATAATATATCGGTACGTATAACTAGGTTAAGGAATTTCGTGAGGATTACGGTAGGAGTATAATAAAGCTAAGACATTTCAAAATTGAAGAAAAATTATGTAATTATAATCGAACGGATTATAAACCAAGTTCGAGATCATACTCGTGATAAATTGACATGAGAGCTAAATTGTATGGTAACCATGCTTGTGAAAAGTAACTAAGGATTAATTAATTCTTCTAGAGAATTGGATAGTCATAATACCTTGCTAGAGGTCAATCTTGATTTATGTATCAAGAGATAAAAAGAGATGTCTTTTATTCTTAAAACATTGTCAATATATATAGGAGCCTCGTTAAATCACATGAATAAGTTTAACCATTCGCATAATAAAAGAGAAGCAAAGATTTTGGAGCAAGGTTTCGCTTTTGAAAGTTTCCTATTTTGAAAAAGGTTTTCGAAAATGAAAAGTTTCCTATTTTGAAAAAAATTTCGAAAATGAAAAGTTTCTTATTTTAAAAATTATTTTTTAATTTGAAATAATTTGAAAGTTAGTTTCAAATTTAGAAGTCGATTACCTAAAAGGGAAGTTAGTTTTCTAATTTAAGTTTAAGGGTAATTTGAAAATTATTTCCTAATGTGGACTATACTAAAATACTTGATCCGATTTATTTGGATGGTTCAAATTAATTGAGTTAATAGGCTTAATTTAAAAGTCTATATGATATTTTGGTAAAGATAAACTTGAGCCCTATTGGATAAGGTTTAGGGTTTATAAGGATAAGATCAAATAAGCCCACATATATTGTAACTCTTTTTTCTTGGAGGACAAGGATGTCGCCCCTCATGTAAATAAAAGAGAGAGAGAGGTAGCATAACGAGGTACATGAGAGACAAACACTTGGCAAAAGAAAAAAAAAGAAAGAGAAAATGTTTTTCTCCTTAAAAGCTCGAGTTGTCATATCCATTCTTAAAAGCATGAGTTGTAATAAAAAAAAAGCTCTAATTGATTTCTTTAGAAAGCAAATCAACTATACGGAAAGATTGGAGCTAGCATTCTACATTTGTGTTTTTTTTGTAGGTGTTCAAACAACGTGAATTATAGATAGAGGTCGGATACTTGGATGACTCATTTCTGCAAAGGCTAAATATGCGCTACAAGAGGTAAACCTTTTACTCACACATTTAATTTGCGTATATATGATTAGTTGATTCAATGGCTTGATCTTAAGAGTCCTAAATGAAGAAATTTTTTTATTTTATTCCGCATCTCCATAGGATGCATGATCTTGCATTTTATATATGCTCTATGTGCGAGTACAATGTGACATGAGGGATATACACTACAATTCTATAATGAAAATTACAAGTATAAGGAGGAGTTGGTAGCATTGTCCCTTCTAGTTTGTTGTCTTTGTTAATGAAGATGAACATAACCAAATAGTGGTAGAGTGTAGGATCAAACATGTTGGAATTCCGTCGAGGGAAAAATTAGATGATACGTCATTCGGGTGATTCAAATTGGTCATGTCGTTTGTGTCTTATGTTGATTTAAGTCCATTTTAGTTAGGTTTTATTTCAATTGTACCCTCATGATATATCATTACAATCTTTGTACATTTAGTTTATTCAATTAAGTCCTTATATCTTGTGATTTTAGTCTTGAAATTTTCAATTGCTTCAATTGTATCTCTAATTGTGCTAATTGTAGTCCTCTTTTGATTCAATTATACTCTTAATAATTTTTTTTGTAATTGATTGGTTTTTGTTTTTTTTTTTATTGCTTTTGTATTTTGTATTATATTATTTTCTTTTTTCGATAATAAATCCAAATATGAAACTCGAAATAAAATCAAAAGAAAAAAATAATAATAAATAAAGATTAAAGTAAAACAAAGAAAATTTTGGAAAAGTTACATATGTCATGTTAAAGTGTGAATTTTTATTTTTGAAACATTAAGTTTTAAACAATTATTTGAAGTATTTCAACTATTTCTAGATTGGTAATTGTACAATTTTATCATTCGCTTGGATCAATAATTTATTAACTTAACGAGTACTAGATGACACTATCCTCCCGTGAATATTAATATAATTTAAGAAAGAAAGAAATCAATATTGTGAAAAATAAAAGATATATGAGAATTTAAAGGAAGGATGGCAAGAAGAAGAATTCACTATAAAATGAATACAAGTGAGAAAACTTCAAGTTGTTCTCTTAATCTCTCTAAAAACTTGTACATCAACAAATGAACAATCAAGCCTATTTATAGGCCTCAAAATTAAGATGAGAATTGGAATGGACTATGAATAATTAAAAGTACATCAATTGGATCACCCTTTTAATTTCTCAAATTGAATGGTGAATTGAATCACATTAAGGATCATGAGTAGTGGGGATATGAAAAGTAGATGGACATTCATATGGACATTCATTATTTTATAACACTCCCTTTGAATGTCCATTGTACAAGGAATATGCCTCGTTAAAACCTTACTAGGAAAAAACCCAAGTGGGAAAAAAATCCTAGTGAAGGAAAAAGAGTACATTATTCCTTGTACACATTAATACTTATTTTGGTCTCCCCGTTGAAGACATTATTTAAGATCTCTAAGATGACGCATTCCAATCTTGTGAATCATCTTCTCAAAAGTTATGGTAGGTTCTGCCTTAGTGAACAAATCTGCTAGATTGTCACTTGAACGAATTTGTTGAACATTAATATCACCATTTCATCGAAGATCATGTGTGAAAAATAATTTTGGTGATATATGTTTCGTTCGTCACCTTTGACGTATCCTTCCTTTAATTAAGCTACGCAGCGATATTGTCTTCATACAAGATCGTTGGAACTTCCTTGCTAGTGGATAAACCGCATGTCTCTTGAATATGATGGGTCATTGATCTTAACCAAATACATTCTCGACTTGCCTCATGAATTGCTAGTATTTCGCATGGTTTAAAGATGTGGTAGCTATAGTTTGCTTCATAGAACGTCATGATATAGCTCGTATCTCCATATGTAAATACATAACCAGCTTGAGATCAAGCTTTGTATGGATCGGATAAATAACCCGCATCCGCATAACCAATTAATCCATTCTTTGATTTGTTAGAGTAATATAAGCCCATATCACTTGTTCCTCGGAGATAACGTAATATATGTTTAATTCCATTCCAATGTCTCCGCGTTGGAGCAGAACTATATCCTCGCTAATAAATTTATAGAAAATGTTATATCGAGTCGGGTATTATTAGCAAGATACATTAATGCACCAATTGCACTAAGGTATGGTATTTCGGGACCAAGAAGTTCTTCGTTATCTTCTCGAGGTCGAAATGGTCCTTTTGAACATCAAGTGAACGAACTACCATTGGGCTAGTCAATGGATGAGCCTTATCCATGTAGAATCTTTGTAGTACTTTTCCTATATATGTTGACCGATGAATAAAAATTTCATCTTTTAAGTGTTCGAACTTCAGTGCCGAGATATAATTTTGTTTTTCCAAGATCTTTCATATCAAATTCTCCTTTTAAATAATTCATGACACTTAAAATCTCTTCAGGAGTTCCAATTATATTTAAATCGTCAACATATACAAGCAATTATCACAAATCCGTTTTCGAATTTCTTTATAAAGACACATGGACAAATTGGGTTATTTTTATAACCTTTTTTTAATAAATAATCACTAAGACGATTATACCACATGCGTCCAGATTGTTTCAATCCATATAGAGATCTTTGTAATTTAATCGAATACATCTCTCAAGAATGTATTTTACATGCTTCGTGCATTTTAAGTCCTTCCGGGACTTTCATATAGATATCACTATCAAGTGACCCATATAAATAGGTCGTTATTACATCCATTAAATGCATATGAAGTTTTTCACATGCCGTCAAGCTAATAAGATAGCGAAATGTAATTGCATCCATTACAGGAGAATATGTCTCTTCATAGTCAATGCCGAGTCTCTGTGAAAACCCTCGCGCTACAAGTCTTGCTTTATATCTTTCAATTTCATCTTTTTCATTTCTTTTTCGCACAAATACCCATTTGTATCCTATTGGCTTAACACCTTCGTGTGTTTTAACTATGGGTCCAAAAACTCGCTCGTTTTGTGAGAGACTTTAATTCTTCTTAAATTACATCTTTCCATTTAGGCCAATCATCTCTTTGTCAATATTCTTCAATGGATTTAGGCTCGTGATCCTTATTCAAGATATCAATTGCCACATTATATGCAAAGATGTTATCAATGAATGTTTCTTTTCGGTCTTATACTCTCCCCGTGTTAACATAATTTATCAAAATTTCTTGATTTTTCTCAAGCATTTGGGCTTCTTCCGGAAGCTTGTTATTAAAAACATTTTGGACCGTTTTATCTCGTCTCCTTTATATTTTCATCTTGATTATTTTCTCTTTTTTTCTTTCGGGATTTTTATCTTTAGAACCGATCGGTCTTCCATGCTTCGTGCGTGCTTTAGGTTCATTTGTTATAACATTAATAGGTTGTCCTACTGGGACATCAATTTTAATAGGAGCATTTTCAGCGAGAACATGTGATTTAGTTACTCTCTTTGGATCGTAGAATGCATCCGGCAGCTTGGTTTGCAAGACTTTGTAAATGAATTATCCTCTCGAACTTCAAGTTCACATTGTTTTATACGGGGATCAAGATGATATAAAGATGAAGTATTCCATGTAATTTCTTTTTCTAACATTTCTAACTACTTTTCTCGTTTATTTTCTCCCCTAATGTTAGAAAAATTGTTTCATCAAAAAAATGAGCCGTAAAAACATCCCCCGTTAATGGTTTAAGATATTTAATTATAGAAGGAGATTCATATCCAACATATATTCCTAATCTCCTCCGAGGATCCATTTTAGTTCGTCGTGGAGGAGTAATTGAGACATATATCGCACATCCAAAAATCCTCAAATGAGAAATATTAGGCTCATGACCGTAAACCAATTGAAAGGGAGATAATTTCGATAACTTGTAGGCCCGATGCGAATAAGTGTTGCCGCATGTAAAATTGCATGTCCCCAAACATAAACATAAAGTTTTGTTTTCATAAGTAATGGTCTAGCTATCAATCGAAGGCTTTTGATAAATGATTCCGCTAGACCATTTTGAGTATGAACATGAGCAACAAGTCGTTCAACTCTTATTCCAATAGACATGCAAGTAATCATTAAAAGCTTGAGATGTAAATTCACCAACGATTATCAAGGCGAATTGTTTTAATGGTATAATCTGGAAATTATGCTCGTAATCGAATGATTTGAGCAAGTAACCTAAAAAACGCCAGTGTTTCAAGTTGATAATAAACATACATATGATCATCTTGTAGATGCATCTATTAAAATCATAAAATATCTAAATGGTCCACATGGTGGATGATTGGTCCACATATATCACCTTGTATACGTTCTAAAAATACCGGAGAGTCAATCTCAATTTTATTTGGTGAAGGCTTAATAATAAGTTTGCCTTGAGAACACGCGAACATGAAAACTCATTAGATTGAAGAATCTTATGGTTCTTCAATGGATGTTCATACGAATTTTCAATAATTTTTCGCATCATAATGAATCCAGGATGGCCCAATCGATCATGCCACAAAATAAAAGGATTAGTAAACTTCGGTTTACTATGGCATTTGTTTCAATCATTTGAATATTTGTATAATAAATGCTAGAAGAGAAAGCAGGTAATTTCTCCAATACATATTTTCTACCCGATTTAATTTTTGTAATATATAAGTACTCAATATTCTCAACATTTGTTGTCTCAATATGATATTCATTTAAACGAATATCTTTAAAACTCAATAAATTTCGTGGGACTTAGGAGAGAATAATGCATCATCAATAATCAAATTTGTCCCTCCATGTAGTAATATATTTGCTTTTTCGAAGCCATTAATTAAATCAACACTACCGGATATAGTGTTAACATTAGCCTTGCCCATCGTTAAATTGGAGAAATACCTTTTATTTTTAAGTATAGTATGTGTGGTCGCACTATCCACGAGGCATAGATTCTCCTCCATGACGTTTAAACCAATTGCAAACTTGGTAATATCAATATATTCTTCATAAACACAAAAACAAACAAATAAATAAAAATGAAAACTAATATGATGAAATAAAAATAAAAGATAAAACTTCTTTATTTATCAAAAGGTAATAAAATTTCAAACAATTATCATTAACCTAATAATTTTTTCTTTCGTAATCTTCAAAGAAATCAACGAATATCTAAATGTGTTAAGTTACCGAAATCTTCGAGAGGAACATTGTCACAAACATTATTTTGATATATAAAATTTGCCTTTATATCACTTTCTTTCTTTTTCAATGAGGCTTGATAAAGCTCAACTAGGTGTTTTGGCGTACGACGTGTACGCGACCAATGTCCCTTCATACCACATCTATAACATTCATTTTCGTAGTGCCGACTTGATCCACCTTTATTCTTTTCTTGTTTCTTTTCATAATTTATCCACTTCGGGGATGAGGTGTATTATTATTACCACCACAATCATAACGATAATTATTTCGACCACGACTAATGCCACGACCACGTCCACATCCATGGTTACGACCACGACCAAGTCCATGCCCAAAATTATTATAAGATGTCACATTCACTTCGTGGAATGAAGTAGATCCGATTGGGCGGGATTCATGATTTTTCATCAGTAGCTCGTTATTTTGTTCAGCCACAAGTAGACATGAAATCAATTTAGAGTATTTCTTAAAATATTTTTCTCAATATTACTCGTCGTAGGAGCATATTCGAGGCATGAAAAGTAGAGAATGTTTTCTCTAACATATCAAAGTCGGTAATATTTTCTCCACGTAATTTTAGTTGGAAACCGATTCTAAATATCGTAGAATTATACTCACTTACGGTTTTAAAATCTTGTAACCTTAAGTGCATCCAATCATAACGAGCTTTTGGAAGAATTACGGTCTTTTGGTGGTTGTATCTTTCCTCTAAATTTTTCCACAGTTCAAGTGGATCTTTCACTCGTTAAATATTCAGCTTTTCAAATCTTCATGGAAATGATGACGAAGGAAGATCATTGCCTTAGCACGGTTTTACAAGGATTTTTGATTGTCATCCATGATTGTTTGTCCAAGGCCATTAGAATTTAAATGTATCTCGAAGATCAAGCACCCATGATAAATAATTCTTGCCCGAAATGTCAAGGGCCACAAAATCAAGCTTTGTGAGGTTTGACATGATAAAAATTCTCTTAATAGGCTAGATGATTTACGTCGTTTGGTAGAACAATCGTGCCGATAACGTGTTGTGAAAAATAAAAGATATATGAGAATTTAAAGGAAGGATGGCAATAAGAAGAATTCACTATAAAGTGAATACAAGTGAGAAAACTTCAAGTTGTTTTCTTAATCTCTCTAAAAACTTGTACATCAACAAATGAACAATCAAGCCTATTTATAGGCCTCAAAATTGAGATGAGAATTGGAAGGGACTATGAATAATTAAAAGTACATCAATTACATCACCCTTTCAATTTCTCAAATTGAATGGTGAATTAAATCACATTAAGGATCATGAGTAATGAAGATATGAAAAATAGATGAACATTTATATAGACATTTATTATTTTATAACACTCAAATCTATTTGTCTGACATTACTGCTGAATATTTATGCAGTCTCCTTCTGAACGATGACATGATATCCATCCATTGTCTCTCTCTCTCTCTCTCTCTCTCTCTCTCTCTCTCGCCGCGTTGGTGCCAGTATCGTCATATACTCCATCACTTTCAAAAAGCAATTTTAATCAGAAAGTAAAACAGTATATAAGAAATAAAAAACTCAAAATTAACTTTTTTCAGAATCCAGAGAGGTAGAAAGCAGTCATTAGAACAGTTTCTATTTTAGCTTAGGGAGCAAGTCAAATTTGGAAAAATTAACGAAAATACAGCGTACACGGACAGAACTAGGTTCGGTCCCAGGTTTAGTCAACCTTGGAACCTCCCAAGTCAAGTTTGGACCCTGTTAGTTAAAAGATTTTGTACCCGAAGCTCCGGTTCGGCCACCGAAGCTCAGTCTTCTCTCTCGCGTAGAAAAAAAGATATAAATTATCACACACTCTCTCTAGCTCACTTAGCTTAGCCTGGTGGAGAAAAGGGAAAGATTTTTTAGCTCTAAAATCAGTAACAGAAATCTCTCTTTCTTTTCTCTGGAAATGGCAAGTTAAGCTTAGATTTAATGGGGAAGGGTTAATAAGCTTCTACATAAATTATTTTTTTTTCCATGTAGAAAATATTTCCATATTTCAAGAATATCCGTCATTCAATATTTCATCAACTTAAAATAAAATACATACATTAATTGATATGATTTTTATTTTTAAAAATTATTTAAATCATATAAATTTTAACAGAATTTTTAATTAGTACAATTTTGAATTTCATTGAGGAAATATTATATCTCTTTATGGCGTTATAAATACATTCAAGAAAATTTTGGAAAAGCTACATAAGCATCCTGCTTCTTTCTCGCGGTGTACTTCTAATATATATATATATATATATATATATAGCCAAAGTTGAGTAAATTATAAATTAGTTTTTCTAGTTTTGAAAATCAATTAATTAGTTTCTATGTTTCAAAAAGTAAAAAACTAATTATTCAACTATTTTTATTCATCATATGTTATTTGTCAATTTGTTTTAGAAAATATAAAAAAAATAATAATAAAGTATTATGAAAAGGTCGATGATAAAATAAATTATTTTTTAAATAAAATAATATTAAATTAATCGTGATCAATACTGATTAAATAATTAATTTTTAAAATAAAAAAATTAATAAATTTAATTTTTGAAAATAAAAGTACTAAATATAGTTAACTCTATCAAAGTCACGTGCTGGCATTGAGTGAACGTTGGATAATTATTTTTGCAAGTCTTTGCATGATCAACGGCAAGCGTATAAGCATATTGAACTTTTGCTTTTATCAAATGACAAGACTTCTGCTAGCCGCGCAATGTGGTATAACTGTATAAGCGTCCTTTTTCTTTTTGAGTTTGACTACTTAGGAAAAGTAAAGATTCTGATTTATTATCTGACTTTGGTTTTGAGTGGTGGGAGACTTCCTACCTCTGCCACTACAGAAGTTTTATCTATATAATTATTGCTACTTTTTTAAAAAGGTCAAAAAAAAAAAAAAAAAACAATTCGATACCTGGTATCATTCAATCCGATTAAATTTCGTTTTTATTTAATTTGTAGGATTTTTCTATCCCATAGCCTGTCATCCTATCCTTATTTGAACTGATATTTTTATTGTATTTAATTATTTTTATTAATATAATTATTATAGGTATGGTTAAATTGGTCATTTGATTCGGTTTTTGTTCATTTATTGATTTTTTAGCTTTTATATAAGATTGTAATAAATTTCATATTTTTTTAATAGTTGAATTCAAAACCTCTTATTTCGATGAATTACTGTATATAGATGTCATGTTAAAGTGTGAATTTTTATTTTTGAAACATTATGTATTAAGTAATTATTCGAAGAATTTCAACTATTTCTAGCTTGATAATTGTACAATTTTATTATTCATTTGGATCAATAATTGTATTAAAGGATTGATATTGTAATTAGGCATTCGTTTGGAGAACGTGATAGCCGTGATGTTTTGTCAAGCTAAACGCTCCCTCTTCTGTCGTTCGGTAATTAATTTTTAATTATGAGATTCATATAGACTTCATATTCAAACACCAGCTCTAAAAAAAGCCTTAGTTTTGGAGCTTCTCCACCGTTATTTTTTTTTTTGGAATTTTTAGAACAAAATGTATAATATGTATATTTTAATGAATAATATATTTTTAATTAGTTTTAACATAAACTGACATTGAACCTTATATATTAACCAAATATTTTTTTTTCTTAACGATAAAAAAAAAACCTATGATTACCACCAATGGCAAAGGTTCACTTAGATTTTGGGGGGCTATATTAGCTAACCAAAATTTCTTTCAATATATATATATACACTCAAAATAATTCAAGACATGAAAATAGAGAGCAAACATTAAAAATAAATTAATAAATTATGCAACTAATATCACATGTTTTTATTAAAGTAATGTTTCACGTTCACCTAAAGCATTAAATTCATTACCAATGAAATTAAAGATAAAAAGTTCAGCTATCTCTTTTTTAATATGCATAACTAAATTATTTGTCAAAAAAATGATTTTCTATCTTATTGTAGAACTTTAATTTAACTAATTTCATTACAGAAAATGCTCGTTGTCTAGTAATTATAGAGATAGAAAGAGTCAATACAAGAACAAGCCATCTATCAAGTAAATAAAATGTTTTTGATTTCTGTTTTCACTAATACTTGACAAAATTCAGCCATTGCACAAAGATTTTTTAATTTTGAATGATGAGGTGCTTCAAGAATAAAATATTATGATTGAAATCTCAAAATAATTTTTCATGCTCTGTAAAATTCATAAGATAGTATTTTTGTCACAAAACTGCGAATATCATCAATATTAAATGCTTTATAAGCATTCTTGGGAACTTGTCTATTATAAGTAGAAAAATATCCATTTGATAATAATGCTCAATTGTGATTTGGTCTTGATTGTCCTTTGCTCGATCTCGATGTGCTGTATAAGAAGCACTAAAGTCTTAGTGTGATGCTTTTGAAAAAATGATTGGACATTTTCAAGCAAAAATCCCATTCATTCTCTCTAAATTGTTGAACCAATTGTTTTATAGTTGCCACTAATCGTACAACACTGAGAATGTCTTGAGATTTTTGTTATATATCATGACGAAGCATATTTGTGATTCCTATAATCTATTTCACCATGTGTAAGGTAAACACAGGTTGAAAAAAAGTCATATAATTATAAGTAGTACCAACATCTCCACCTTCTTTTTAAAGTGCTACTTTGATTTGCTCCATCGTTAGTCTCCAATTCATCAATCTCTAACAAATGCGTAAGTTTATAGCAATTTTAGTATCCTTTAGTTGTTCATGTCATTTACAAAAGTCACAAATGATGTTGATTATGAAAGATACGTTTGAAAAAATTGATGAATTAGAGTAACTTCTCCAAAGACAGTTACTAATTCATTGTTTTGGTTACTTACCCATAGACAATAAAGCATAGCATTAAAGAAAAACAAATATATACTAAAAATATCATTCCACAAAAAAATCATATATAAATTCGAAATTAAAAAAAATTAAAAAGCATTGCTTTAGTGAATTTTGTACATTTGTAATAATTGTCCTTTGATGATATTAGAATTTAGTATCCAAAGAGAGTAAATCTAAAAAAAATTAATATTATTATTTGATCAATGCCGACTTTGTGTTGGTGGAATTGTATGAAGAATAAGTTTTTTTTTTTTTTTTTTTTTTTAAAAAAAAAGATGGTAGGAAGATATGGAAGAATGGAGAGAAGAAAGGGAAAGGGTAAAGTAATTTTAGTGAATGAAATTATTATTATGTGGTGTGGTGTGGTACAGACTGAGTTGCCCCTTGTCAATAACTTATTAGTTTAATTTACTAGTCAAAAAAACAAAAAAACATAACAAAAAGATTCGATACCTAATATCATTCAATCCAATTAAATTTCGTTTTTATTTAATTTGTCGGATTTTTCTATCTCATAACCTGTCATCCTATCCCTATTCCAACTGATATTTTTATTGTATTTAATTATTTTTATTAATATAATTATTATAAGTATGGTTAAATAGGTCATTTTATTCAGTTTTTGTTTATTTATTGGTTTTTTAGCTTGTATATAAGATTATGATAAATTTCGCATTCTTTTAATAATTGAATCCAAAACCATTTATTTCGATGAATTACTGTATATAGATGTCGTGTTAAAGGGTGAATTTTTATTTTTGAAACATTATGTATTAAATAATCATCCGAAGAATTTCAACTATTTCTAGCTTAGTACTTGTACAATTTTATTATTCATTTGGATCAATAATTTTATTAAAGGATTGATATTGTAATTAGGCATTCGTTTGGAGAACGTAGTAGCCGTGATATTTTGTCAAAATGCTAAACGCTCTCTCTTCTATCATTTGGTAATTAATTTTTAATTATGAGATTCATATAGACTTCATATTCTAACACCGGCTCTAAAAAAGCCTTATTTTTGGAGTTTTTCCACCGTTTTTTTTTTTTGGAATTTTTAGAACAAACTTTATAATATGTATATTTTAATGAATAATATATTTTTAATTAGTTTTAACATAACCTTCTATATTAACCAAATATTTTTTTTTCTTAACCACAACAAATAACTATAATTACCACCAATGGCAGAGGTTAACTTAGATTTTGGGGGGCTATATTAGCTAACCAAAATTTCTTTCAATATGTATATATGTACTCAAAATAATTCAAGAAATGAAAATAAAGAGTAAACATAAAAAATAAATTAATAAATTATGCAACTAATATTATATATTTTTATTAAAGTAATTTTGACGTTCATCTTAAGTATTAAATTCATTAACAATGAAATTAGAGGCAAAATTTTCTTTAACCTTTTAAATTCAAACCTTAAAGTTTTCGCTCATCAAATTTTTCTGAAAATACTATATAGATGTAGGGATATTTTTTAAAATTGTGCGGAGATGGCTTAATTTTGATTGATGAACAAGCTAATCTAAATATCTTTTTTCCTTCGAATAAAAAGGAAAAACGAGAAAAACAGTGAAGGAAAAATTGCAGAAAAGGCATTTGTCCGAATTTCTTCTGATGAAACTATTATTTATAAAATGGGCCGCCGAAAAACCCAATGGACTTGTGAGAACTTATGATTACATTTTTTTTTTATGGTTAAATGATTAAAAAAATCCTAATCTTTGGTTCAATCTACGATACAATTAACTAATCAGTACTAACTTCCTCCTCTTTTATAATTTATTAGATTTCAGTGTTCGTTTGTTTTTCTAGATCTCTTTACATCACTTTTAAAAATCAAGAACTCAACGAGTAAGTTTTGAAAAACAAAATCCATTGCTAAAAAGTTCAAAACTGTCTTATATTTTAAATCTCGATCAAGTTTCAATCTTTAAAACACACATGGAACCTAGCTTTTTGTATTATACAAATAGAAAAAAATAACAAAGAAATTTGATATCTGCAAAAACTAATCACTAACTTTCTAATTTTTAGATCTCACTACACTTTGTTTAGCTCAATTTGAGATGGGCATCGTAGACGGAGAGATTGTTAATCGTTGTGGCAGTGCCAGTGGGATGTAGGTCGTATTTCTATTATAGCGCAGTGGCTAAACTTGTTTCGTGGCTTAGACAAAAATTAGATTTTGCTAGCTATGGTTTCTTTGTTTTTCTATGTGTAGAGAGAGAGAGAGGGGGGGGGGGGGGGGGGGGGTGTTAATTTTTGTAGTGGATCTAGTAACTGGATTAATTTGATAGTGGTACGTAAAGGAGGAAATGATTCTGAAGATGTTACCTTGTTTTTAGAGGACGACTATATAAAGACTGATGATTAATAATTTTAAACCAAATTAAATATATATTAATCAGTCTTTATCAGAAGAAAAGAAAACCTCATATTAATTATTTTTAAAAATTGTTTTTTTTAGAATATTTTATAATACTCAAGGGGTAATTAGTGATATGTATAGTAATTATTCAATGAATCCACTTATAGGAGAGAGATAAACACATAAAATTACATCCGAATTCATAAAAAACGATAAAAAGATTTCCACGTTCGCTCAATTTTTTTTAATTTTCTCTTTCCCGATTCTTTTTTTTTTTTTTTGTCCATCTTTTTTCTTAAAGTGGAACTATAGTATGAACTACCGTACATGTCATTAGCTATTTTTTTAATATTATTTTTTGAGTATTATAAAATTTCTCGTTTTTTATGGGATCACTGTTTACAAATATCATATTTAAGACCGTGATTTTATCTCGCAGCGAAAATTAATAGAGAGATGAAAACATGGATGGAAAAATCTATTTTTTACCAAAATAATAGTTTACAGTAGTTAAATTAAAGAAAAAAAAACGGAAGGTTATTAATTAGTACCAGTTTGATCGGAAAGATCGAAAGTTAATGTTGTTTTTGAATAATTTAACCTTCTTTTATTGCACCTTTGAATAATGAATTGTAGTCTCTGTGCTAGACTACAACTACCAGAATTTCCCCAAAAACAACGAAATTCCTTTGGTTGTTTTATAATTATAGTGTCCCATCTGTTCTTCTAATCTTTAATCCAAAATGAATGTCAAATAAACATGATGAACCTGCGTAACGCAGTTGGTGACGGTTTTTGTCCAAAGGGGACAGATTCTTATGCACGTCACCATAAAAACCATATATTTAGCGTTCAACTTATGTTAAAACAGGATTGCTCGACAACATCACCACCCCTCTACCCGTAAATACCACAGTTCCTAGCTAGATTTCACCATTATTTTCAATCTCCTAGCACAATCTTCTCTTTTAAGCTGAGAAATTCTAATTATTGCCTGAACTTAATTACAATTAACCATTGGCCAGGCCAATATTTTTCTCAATCTCAAACATAACTTCATGGCCCGGCTGAGAAGTTTCAAAGTTTGCTGTGGCGTGACAACAATTTTCATCATCGTTCTTGTTTGTATTTTCACAACCTTAGCACTTACAGTATTCAAGCCTAAAAAACCCACTATCATAGCCAACCCAGTTGGTCTCGAGAACATCCAATTAAACGCGACGCTAAATGTCACCCTAGGCATGATTATCAGCATCGACAACCCTAATTATGGTAGCTTCAAGTTCACCAACAGTACAGCTTACGTTAATTACCATGGAGTCAATGTGGGAGAAGTTCCAATTCAAGCAGACTTGATCCCAGCACATGCCAAGGTTAACATCACTACTTCTGTTGACCTAATGGCCGATAGGCTAATAGAAAATCCTTATTTTATGCAAGATCTTATAGCCGGGAGATTTGACTTGGCATCAACATCTTCTATGCATGGGAAAGTGAAAGTGCTCAAAATCTTGAAACTAGATGCAACGGCTTTAAGCACCTGCGACATCTCTATCTCTGTTAGTTCTCTGAGTATTGAGTCCACTTGCAAGTCTGAAATTAAGCTATAGTTGTTAAACTTATTGAGCATATATAAAAGCAATTTTCGTGATCAAGTACCCGGCCCTCTAGTTGTTTATATTAGTTTTGCTCTGCCTGCTCATGACCTTTTTTTAAAATTATGTTTCAGCTGATAATTGCACTTCGGATGGCTAGCTACATGATTATTCGGAATTTATGTGACATTCATTGAGTCCAAATTTCCCATCATAAAAAAAAAAAGAAAAAAACTTAATTCATAAAAATGGCGACCCTTTCCTTGGAATGGATTCACCTAATTGATTCCTAGTGGAAAGGACTGATGCTCGAAGGAAATTAACCAGCAAACCAGACAGGTGCCAGAAGAATTCTAGAGGAGATAAATTTTGTCAGAAACTTATGCTTTGGGTGAATGGCAATGGGGTGGGGTGGGCATTCCCGCCCTGCCCCGCCTTTAAAATTTTTGCTCCGTTTCCGTTTTGTGCCTCACACGGGATAATATTTCTCATATTATCCCGATTCTAAATTGGGACGGGGATTTTCATAGGAGGGTATCATTGTCTTGTTTAATTTTTTTCTCTGCTTTGTTTCGATTCCATTCTACCATTAAATTTCAAACTATAATAAAAAATTAATAGTTTATATAAAAAATAAACCATAAGAGTCAATAGTCATGAATTTTGTATAATGTATAATTGTAATTTTAGGGATGGAGCGGGGTGAGAAAATACCATCCCCACCCCATCTCTCGTTCAAAATTAATATGTGGCGAGGTGCCCCGCGTCGTTCCCCAATCAACTCGGGAAAATCCTTGCACTGATCGGGATGGGATGGGGTTCCATCGGGGCAGAGTAAATTACCATCCCTAGGTGCTTTGGATCAACACATTGTTAGCCTTAATATTTTTTTGAATGTTTGATGTGAATGTATGTTCTTAAGATTATTCGAAAAAAAAAAAAGTTTCAATTAACACATAAAATGACATGAGAATATACTTACCGTAAAATAAAAATAAAAATGAGCAAGATGTATTAATATTGAGGGGTAGTATATGAATTATATGGATAAAAAACAAAATGCGTTAGCGCTAATGTAACATTGAAGTCCGAGACCCATATACGTCATTGTTTGTTTGGGCCTGTGAAGAAAAGCCTAGAAAGAACTTGCTTAAAATCCTTTTTGGACTTGAACCAGCAAGCTATTAGCTGCAAGTTCTGAATCCACTTTTACCAACCCACAAGGTGATTTTGTGTTGGACAAAAGAGAAATCAATATCAAGAGGTAAATTAATGCAATGCAATTGCATGACAGCCACTAAAGATCCAAGTCCTTTACCAGGTCAAGGTTCTCATAATAGATATAACATGGACAGGACAACAACTAGAGACGTTTTCAGTTTGTTATAGGCTATAGCTACCATAAAATCTTGCAAGACACTGACGTTGACCTGATTCAAGATTTGCAGAATCATTAACATATCCATGTGCTAGTGAGAGGATTTTCCAATCCCATACTAGTAGTTGGGGTAGGCATTTGAAACAAGTACAAATGAATGGACATCCTTTTATTCAATGATATGTTCTGGAAACAAGAACATGTAGTAATTTATTTTTGTTTGAATGCACATGCTCAGCTTAGGATTACGTTAGGTCCATAAGATCGAGTGATTGGCAAGTAGCTACCGAGGTTGTACAATTCTAGACAGGCAAATTTAACAGCCTGTCCATCACTTTTAGAATTATGGGACTTCAATGTCAACATTGAAACAAAAATCTAAAAAAAATATCACCATCAAATTAAAGATGGGTTTCCATAAATATATCAATCAACCTATTTGCAAATTAAGACTTGTTTTATTTTTTTTCTGAAAGTTAGCTGGGAAAGGAAAACATGATATGAGTGAAAACACCTCAACGTTTTGCGTGAGGTGAAGGATATTGTCCCAACATATATATACATGCATAAGTGTGCAATACCTAATTAAATAGTCGTGCGTTGATGAATGCATGATTGAACGTAGACCATATCTCGCACTAGCTTTGCTTCTTCCTTTTATATCAATGTATGCATCATCTATATTTATGAATATTTCTTTTTCATCATATAATAAAATGGTATATTTATAAATATTTAAAGATACGAGATTCGGTTTTAAGATTTTGTGCTCTTCTTAATTCTTCTTATTTTGTCGGATGTTTTTCTTTTCAAAATAATAATAACAACGTGGAGGCTGTTATGGGCCGGCAAAAAAAAGAATAAATAAGATTCTTATACAATGTTGCAAGCAAAGCATATACTTTGGTTGCCCTTATTTTTATGGTCTGTAATTGCAGCTTGATTAATTAATATTCCTTGCTATACATACTGTTAGGACACCAAAATTCTTGTTAGGATGTTTCCAACTTAATTAATTACTTGTTACTAGCTGCCTGCTAGCTATTTGCTAGAATTCATTTTCATCTCTAATGATCACGGGACATATTGTAGATGAAACCGGACGTATCCTTATTTCCTATGTATGTCACGAGGTGTTAGGAACATGTTTTCTTAGTTAAAGTCAACAAACAATGCATCCCCAAATTAAGAGCCAGTACTACTTCTCTCTTGGATGGCGTTCAAGAATTACCTCATGACTTGAATTTGATGTTCAAGAGGTTTGTTCAGCACATGGTTACATACTGAATTTTCTTTTCAAAGGAATACCTGACTTTTTAGAAAACTAAGAAAATAAGCATACCTCCTTGACTGCCATATCAATAAGGTGAGTTTATACAACACGAGAAATTTTATAATACTTAAAGATTAATCAGTAACATATATATAAGTTACTTTATGAATCTACTTTGAAAAAAAGATAGATAAATAAAAAGAAGAGAGAAATAGGAGAAAGAAAATTTTTAAAAAAATTGAACTAGCGTAAAAATTTTCTTATCACTTTTGATGGATTCAAATGGAGAAAGTTTATAATACTAAAGAGTAACTAATAACACATGAGTTACTCCATGAGCCCACTTTGAGAAAGGAGATAGACACAAAAAAAGAAAAGAGAAACATGAGATAGAAAAAAAATTGAGCAAACGTAAAATTTTTTCTATCACTTTTGATGGGTCCAGTATGTAATTCAATGTGTTTATGTCTCTCCTCAAAATGGATCCATAGAGTAATTACTGTAGATGTCACTAGTTACTCATTTTGTATTATAAAATTTATTGATTGAAATGTAATTTTCTCTCATTTTTATGTATCTATCTCTTTTTTTAAAGTGGATTTATAACGTAACTATTACACATGCTACTAATTATTCTTTGAGTATTATAAAATTTATTATATAACACTACTAGTGTTTATCAATGATTAATTAACACCAAACTATGTGGGTCCGTAATATGGAAAGTGGCGATCAATTAATCCTCCCGACCATACAAATTTCGTCAATCAGGATCAATGCAGTCTTCAGCAGTAGTGTGTTCCTTGCCCGATAATCACGCGTAGCCATTTTCATCAATCAAGGCCTTAATTCTTACAAAAGCAATAACTACGTACGTCAAGTCGGCCAAACCTCCATTATGGTGTCTATATATTGACCCTTCATATTTGTCAATCGAGTATCTAACTTATATACAAAACGTTTTGTGAGAAGTAATTAATTGCAAGATAAGCGATGTATATAAATTAGTATAAGCTGTAGGTACATGTATAAATTAGTATCACATACCAATCACAATACTAGGGATACACAGTAGATATCGATCGAAGTGTAAGATAGACAATAGGCTTTAGACATCTGACTTAGGTGCACGGGTGTGTGACCTAGAAGCAACAATATCCATAATTAATACCTTGGAACTTCAATTGCTTTGAAGTTTTGAACACAATATTGGTATCATATAGCTAGCTAGGACGTTCAGACCTCTATAATGGTTAGTATTCTTGTCCTCTCTCGCCAACTGGCTTTGTCATTTTGGTGCTTCTATGGCTTATCAGGTTAAAAAAAATAAGGGCTAGCTAGCATGCAATATAGATACGCTACATGATTGCGCACATGACAACGAGAATGATCATCATTCCTGGTAGCAGTATGATTTAATTTTGTCGTCTTTTCCAACTAGACGGGTTCATACACGAGCCTTACCCCATTAGAAACCCCGATTTCGAAAAGTGATAAGCAGGTAGCTAGTACTGGAAGGAGGAAAGAGGGGAAGAGGGCTACATGGGATTTATATACAGTTAAGTTATTTTATTTGAAAAAAGATAGATATTTGATTATAAATGTGAGAAAAAAATCTTATTTTTTTGATTCAGTTTTTGAGATTAAAAAGAACCAGTAGCACAATTTAAAAAAACCCAACTAATTTGGGATTGAGGTTTGTTCGTTGTTATTGTTGAACCACAATTGGAGTGGGATGAGAGGAATGTGACAAGCCAGCTTGGTATAGGGTGTCTTTTCTCCATCTTCTTCACATTCCAAAACGTCCATAAAATTAATAATATGCCATGCAAGTTGCAACAAGAAGATCATCATGACGAGTATGAAACAACTTGATTAATTATACACGCAGTCAAGGAAGTCAACTCATTTTATTATAACCTCTGTAATCCAGGAAGTTGTTTGCTAGCTATATCCAATATTCCAAATAAAATTCTCTGAGAGACCGCATGTAATTCAAGAATTTGAAAAGAAAAATCAGGTAATGAATTCGACATGAGTACGTAATAGTTAGTTAAATTATATTTTGGGATAGCCTTTTGACTTATTTCTCCGATCAAACAGTTTATGTAGACATTTGGATGAATTGATAATAGTAATTAATTATGAAGAATGTCTTGATAGAAATAATATAGGAAGATCTCTAGGGATATGTTTTGTGCAATGAATCGATCCAAATGGCTTCTCCAGAGGTATAACTATATGGATACATAAAGTATTTTTTTTTTTTTTTTTTGTGATTATAAGTATTTTTAATCAACTTGCATATTAATTAAGAATAATTTTTCATGGGTTTTGATTTGCTGACTTCAATCTCCACAAGCTGCAGTTTCTTTCTCTTAGCCCCATCAATTCGTGTTCGGCCTTTTTGCTGTTTTGTGTTTCTTTGAATTGGTTCCTTAAACAGTTCGCTGTCTTTGTTTTTGGTCTGTCAAGCCAGGGGTAGCTCCCATTGTTTTTGTTTTTTATTTTTTCTATTGCTGCTACTTTCTTCCAGCAGTTGTATGTATCCCTTTCACCTTCGGCTGATCCCTAGCCTTTTGGCGCTCTAATCCCATTTTTGGCTTATAAAAAATAATATTTTTTATTTCTTTACGGGATCTTAAAAAGGCATTTTCTATTTGGCTTGATGCGTTTAAAAAATAATTTTTCCTACTGATCTCAAAGTTTAAATTGAAAAAGTCTTAAAAAAAAAAAAGAAGAGTAAATTTCATTAGCCACAAGACAAATCCTTAAAGTTACATAAATGTTTTATTATTCTTCTTCTTCTTTTTCCTTGAAAAAGCCAACGGCATTGTTGTATAAGAACGTACAATTGACAGATCTCATGATAATTTCTAAATTTTCATCAAATCGGATTTACAATTCGAGCACGAGATATATCCTTAGGTAAACGTCTCAAAACTTAAAGGGTCCCTTTAGAGACATGATAGAGGTATTCAAGATTGTGAAAAAAGTATAAATGATACGAGTCATTTGTGGATTTTTTTTTTTTTTGGAAAAAAAAAGACAAGAAAGAAAAAAAAGAAAAGCAGCAATATATTGTCGATTTGTAATATTGATGCAATGAAGACATGTGATCTGCCACTGCAATAAAATTCAAATCACATCACTACTAGCGGTAGTTAACTCATTTGATTGATCACCTAACTCAAATCCAATGCCTAATCTGTTTGAAACGATATTTAGTTCAAAGAATTTGTCTTTTAATTGGATTCTAATGGTTATCCAATCAATTTGCGATGCATTATTGGGCTAATATCAATCCAACAATCAAAGTGGTGAGTTGCTTTTTAGGCCCTATAATAATTATCAATATCACATAATTCTATGATGCTGACTTAAACGTTTTACATGCATAGTACATTCATAATTAAAATTGGAACTTACCTATAATAATTATCAATATCACATAATTCTATGATGCTGACTTAAACGTTTTACATGCATAGTACGTTCATAATTAAAATTGGAACTTATGGGCAAATTTGATGCTAATTAAGATTTATATTTTCAATGTAGCTAGCTAGGATGAGTGGATGACTGGGTGCATTACTCGTCTACAAACTGTTAATAAGGATAGACTAATCATGCAGCGGTGGACCATCTCCAAATATATAGTCGTCTGCACTCCGATCCCATTCCATTTTCATGTATATATATATATATATCATGCATGCATGGCATTTTTATTGTTAATTTTATGGTTTTCTTGCCAACTGAGAACAACGGGTGTAGAGGAGTTTTTTTTGGAACAAATATATCGTTCTTGTAAATGATTATAATAGATATAATGTGGTTAATTTTATTTACCCTTGCAGTTTTGGTACATGTGTTCTCACAAGTTTGGTTTCGCTCAGTAATCTCCACAAGTTTCAACAATTTTTTTTTACCTCATTTTATGCATGCTAATTCATTATTCAAAAACAAATAAAATCCAACAACAAAAGCAATAAATGCATTTTTTTTTTAAATAGTACACACTTCAATTGACCAAGTTCCTAATTAATTAATTCAATAAACATTCTAGCAAAGATACTTCGTTGAGTAAAACAAGTGAATTTTTCATAAAACTCCGTTAATAAAGTTGAGAATTCGAATATGAATTTATATAATAAGTGAATTTTTCATAAAACTTTGTCAATAAAGTTGAGAACTCGAATCTCACCTACTGCAACATACAATTAATGATGTATCTCTATTTTCATTTACGATCGTGTTTATTTTCTGAAAATTTTTAAGTTTGACTTCGACATAAATGTGATAGTGGTACTTTTAAATACAAAAATGGTGAACCAGAAAGTATGAGAAAACCTACCTATTTTTCTACAAATACACACACACTCGAGACTCTTAAGGTTTTTTTTTTAGATGGTCTAACTGGTACTGGAATTTTGCTTCTGATTACAATAATGGGGGTGATAGCAAGGCAATATTGAAGCATGAATTATGAAAACATCAACTCTATTTATCATAAAGGAGTGGAAGATATTGAACTCTTTAGATAAGAGATAATTCTTCTTGTATGATGTAAGTCAAAGCACACCGCTAATTTCAAACTAATTATTTTGCAAGAAAAAGCAATTTTTGAGACGATCATGAAGACCGATATTATTGTTTTGAGTTGATGAAAAATTACATTTCATCTAAGTACTCTACAGTAGTTAAGCAATTAAATTTAATTTTCTAGATTTACCAAAGCCAAAGATGAAACTAATAGATAAGCTAAAAAATCAAAAACGTAAGTACGTGCATCATCAACTCTTCTTCTCCTTTACCTAGGCGACAAGCATTCTTTAAATAACACAATTCCCCTTTTTTGCCATTTCTCGTTTAAGCCACAGAAAACAGGATGAAGTCTAAAAAGTTATCATATAGTATTCAAGAATAATATTCTTTGCTGTTTACGCAATCAAAGCGAGAATAATGGCAACATTAACACCTTAATCAAAATTGCATAATGATTGAATGTTTATTCATAAAGTAATCATAAGGAAAAGAATTAATGAGAATGGAGAATAATTAATTAAGGATCATCTAGAAGAATGTTAAAGATAAATTAAAGAGTCAACCAAGAAGGAATTGTAAAATTACTATTAGAATCTTCTTAACAACTCTGTGGGTGTGCTAGCCTTTTCTGTGACACACCTGCCTTTAATGCTTCTGCACATGGAGGGGTCTTCCATTTGCAGCCCTTTCTGAATAATTTAAATGAATGGCCTGCAAGAGGGTGGTGGAGATGAATTAATATCTAACCCTTTTTTCCCTTGTCTCTTTTTTATTTCAATCCATGCATTATAATTTATTTATTTATTTTACTTTGTTAGGGTACAAGGAACTTAAATCCTTTTGGTTGTGATTCTCATTCCCACTTAATCATAACTAATTAATTAATGAAAAATAATTATTTATAAAATACACACACATATATAGTACTATGTGTGTGTGTCTCTCTCTATATATCAACTAGCTAGATATAAATTGCTTTTAAATTCTGCCAAATGCATTATTATTATTATTTTTGTGGGGTTAACGAATAAAATTTTGGAAAGAGAAATTTTGAAATGGTATTGTTTGTCTAGTTGTTGGCATATATATATATATATATTCCCATATAAATTGGGTTTCCAATTTTTTTTCATTCATTTTTTTAACCAACGTGCTCCTTAATTGCCTTCTAAATCGGGTTTATCGAATTGCCATTGCCTGCTAGGCAATTACTCTAAAAGCTCCACTAACCAATTATTAGTTTTTTTAGGTTTTACGTTTGCGCTGAGATTAAATTTACCTTTTTACTACGTAGTGGAAATTAATTCAGTTTTTTTTTTAGTTTCTTTACTCCTGTCCCCCCTTCGTTTCTTCTCGCTTTCTATGTAAAATGGAGAAGCCTGATTAATTAATTAATAGTTATTTATTAATAATCTGGAGCAAATCCTTTTAAATATTGTCCTTGTTACTATCACTATTATTAGATAGTGCTGTATATCAAGGAAGATAATATAATGTCCACGCTTAACTGGGTAGGTGGAAAGTTAAAGCTTTAAAGTTTCCAATTAATTAATTAATACTGAATTTTCATGACTTCTACTTATTCCTACTTTGCTGCCATCTGCACAAACAAATTAATTGTCACCTCAATATAAATGGAATACCTACCAAGTGTTTTTGGCTTGTATGTGTGTTTTTTTTTTTAAATTTATCTAGCTATTCTTATTTTACATTAAAAATATAATTAATCATGTTTGAAGTGAAAAGACAATTTAATTATTTTTAACAAATGAAATTTCAAAATTCAATGAAATTTGAAAATTTAAATCCTATACATTAGAAAAAAATTCATCTAGAGACCATAAACTATTGTACCAACAATTTGTTGGTAGTAATTTTTGTGTTTTAGATGTTTTTATATATAAAAAAATAAAAAAAAATCCATAGAAGCATTAATTCGGTGATTTTTAAACCTTTGATTTGGACTATTTAAATATTGCTAATAAAAATTGTGTGTTGTTTCAAATAATTTGTCGTTTATTCCAATTGTAAAAATGGCCGTTGTTTAACTAAGTACTGAAACAAATTAAAATGACAGTGTAAATAAATAAAGTTTATTAATAATTAAAGAAATCTAATCTAAAATCATAAAGTTGAAGGTCTATACATCAATCAAATCTATGTGTAGACAAATGTCTACAATAGGGCATCAAAGGTTACTGACGCATTTCAATTTTCAAGTCAGTTTGTCCAAACTGATGAGTTAAACCTCTTGTTATACGTCCAGTGAAAGGCAAATAATTAATACTTAGACACTAAAAAAAACCGAAAAATAACGATAGAATATTATGTAGTTAAATCATCAATATCGGTCGATATTTAAAATTTCATTTCAATACTTAAAACCGTAGTCCCTGTGGAAATTTTTGCAGCGAGAGTTTAGACTAAAAAATGTACTGAGTTTTTACATGTGACCTAAAGCTGCATGCTAAGGAATTCAGACTTCAATACTAGCTTTCTATTTGCCAAAAATAAATTTCAAAATATGGAGAACAGAAAATAAAATTGATGGCAAAAATAAACAGAAGCATATTAATAAAGGAGCTTTCAAGGTAGAACATATTTTCCTCGAAAAACTCTAGGTGATCATCCTGTCATGAGTTCACATTGAAGTCCAAACCGTATCCCTAACCGTCTAGATGTGGTAGGATCTCAAAGTTTCACAGGTGTTTTGCTTATGCTTGTAGACAAATATTGCGTACAATGGCATCAGAGGTCATTTGTCAAACAGATTTATTCTGAACTACCTATGTCATTTATAAGGACAGTTTCAGACAATTAGGCCTATCTAGCTAGCTAGCTATTTCACACTATTTAATTACCATTAACTTAATGGGGTTAATATATTATTTTATTAAGTTAAATGCTCATGAAAATGATATTCACATGCATATGCTTAATTTGCTGAAGGTTGTTTTTTACTTTGTTTTTTGAATATATACAATACAGAAGATTTGGGAGTAGATTTATGTTGCAGAAGAAGAAAGAGAGAGAGAGAGAGAGAGATACATATAGAGATCACTTGTCACTAATTTTTACACCACATACATATCAACTACAATTTCCTTCACACGACAATCAATAGTTGCGCTGCAAGGAAGATATGAGACATAGATAGATAGATAGATAGATAGATAGACAGAGAGAGAGAGATATTATATATATATATATATATATATATATATGATGAGTTTAACCAAGATAGTTAACTAACATGGACAAAGGAACCAAGCACAAGCCTCTCTTCTTTAACTCTATGCAGTCATTCTTCCCACTACTGAAATTCATTTCACTTCTTTGATCACTTGTCTGCAGCCCTTCTGCACATTGCTCTGAACTACTGCTTTCTTTATTACCCTACAAAAATCATAAGGATCAATTATATAAAACTTCACCACCTTATATAACCACTGATCATAATGCCAAACTAATTATTTATATTCGAAGAAGACTAATGCAAGAAGAAGATTTTGCGGAAAATAGAGAGGATAATCAGTATTTTACCAGAGAACTGTTAAAATGTTGATCATTGGTCTTCCTGGGATTCATATCTATCGGTCTCAAATCACTAACCTGTTGACAAAATATTGGAAAGATTAAAAAAAATGTCATCTTTCAGAACAATTTTTGAGAAAAGAGAGAGAAAGAAAAATTATTCTAACCTTGGGACTATTAGCAGGAGAACTAGCAGTATCCTCCAAGGAATCATCAAGGGAAATTTCTTTGGCTCTTGTTTTCTTGAAAGTTAACTTTTTCGGCAATCCCCCACTGGAAGGGCTGGCAACAACATGAGATGATTTCCGTGGAGGAAAAGAAGCAGCATCAGAAACCATTGAAGAGTTGTCAAAAGTAGAGCATAAACTATCATCTTCTTCTTTATGGTTAGAGAAATCTTCAAAATAAGATGTCCACCCACTCTCCTCGGCAGGAGAGACTGCATCAGCTTCATCCAGTGATGAATTATTAATAGAGTAGTCTTCCATATATCAGAATCTATACAACAAGCAGAGAGAAAAATCAATGAGGAGAAAATTAACCAAGATGGTTGGTAGCTAGCTAGCTAGGAAGTAGTAATATGCTATGGTGCCCGCAGGAGTTGAGAAGAAAGAGGGGTTTTTATAATAGAAAAGGAGATGGTGATGATTAAGGAATGCAAGAAAAGGGAACCCATAATGTCGAATCTTGGTTAGCCATGTGGGCCCAAAGGAGTTGAGGAAGTTAAAATTAGCAGTTGCAACAGAAATACAAGGCTCAAGAAAAAAATAAAAAAAATAAAAGAGAGTTAAGAGTTGAGAGAGTGAGAGAAGAACGTGCAAGAGGAGAAAAAACAAGAACATGATAAGGGGGAGGGTTGACCTTTGTGGTTCCAATTGGATTCGCAACGCAATACAACATCATTGGTAGCCATTTTCTTTATCACCACTTACCTTTCAACCATATGCAATTAATGTCTTAATGAGTCAATTCAGAATATGTGGACTACTAATTCAGTATTTTGTCCAAATCTGGCAGCCAATTCATCAAGTTAGCTTAGAGATTGAGGGAAAAAAAAGTGTAAAGCTTATGCGAACCAACGGTACCTAAAATTTTTGAAACGTTATGAGAGTGTCGAAGCTAAAAAAAATTATCGACCTAATTTTAAGATTTCTTGAGCCTAATTCGATACCAAATGATCTAACGAGTCATAGATGTGTATGTCATGTTGTAGATATGATTTTTACCAAAAAAGACTCGTTTAGGCCATTAAAATTGACTTTTTAGTTTTTCGATATTTTTTCTTAATTTTTGGGTTTTTGTATTTGTTTTCCTTTTGAGTTGGCTTAGGATTTTTGCTAAATTTCTTATTTATGTATGAATTGGAGGCTGAAAAATGATAGTTTTTCTTAATGAATAAAAATTTATGACAGAGTATCTCAATTTTATCCCAAGTTTCAATATTCTTGAATCAACGAATTTGAAGCCTATTTTCTAGTATTTACATGCAATTCAACGAGTTGTAATAGATCGACATTTGAAATTCATGTGTGAATTTTTAGATTAACGATGTTTATTTCCTTCTTGTAAGTTTTCGTTATGTCGACAGGTGTCGAGTTGCTATGGTATATCGTAATGGGTTTTTTGTTAAAGAGTATTATCCTATCTTTACCAATCATCCTTTTTTTTTTCAATAATAATTAATAACAATATTTAATATGATATTAACCTAGTAAAAAAACACAAAACTGTAGAAGATTTTAAATAGTGACTATGTCTCGCTTTGATAGGCATTTAAGACTTATTTTTGGTGTTTTTTTACATTTAAGTCATTATAATTCATTTTCTATTAAATTCAAAAAATAATTATGTTGATGGAGAGGGATGAGGAAATTGAGAAAGAAGTTGCTAGAAACCACTTTCTTTTTGTTGGAGCTTTTGATTGAAAAGGGTGTTATTAGATGGGGTAAGTAGAGTTGATTGATATTCAATAATTTTTTTTTATGGGCGAAAAGTGAAGTTGGAAGTGAAGTTAGTTTTGAGAATTTGATTTTATTTTTAGAGTGGATTAAAATATATTTTGAACTTGAAAATGGTTTGTTAACATTGTAAGAATACTTTTAAGATGTTATCGACTAAAATAGTAAAAGATGGTATTTTAAATGAATAAAAGATGATGAATATGATATTTTCCGATGATATCATCAATAGACATGTTAAAGAATATATTGAATAGTTAAAAAAATGATTAATATATAAAATTAAGAAGGAACCATCCACCATAAGACTAAAGGTTTTTAGACGAAATCCAATCTCAAATATCTAACTTTATATGATATAAGAGCCTTAACAAAGTTTAACGAACCTAGTATAGATCTTGGAGCCCAAACTCCTTTACGGATCCTAAAAGATAAACCGCAAATGAGGAAGAGTGTTAGAGAGCATATCTCATATTGAATAGTTAAATAAAAGATAATTAACATATAAAGTTGAGAATTAAAGAGTCACCCATCATAAAGCTTAAGTCTTTTGAATAAAACGCAATGTCAATTATCTAACTCTATAAGATAAATAAGAGGTACTTTTTATGTGAGTTTAATTCGGTATTTGTACTCTAATAAAATGTAATAAAAATGGATTCCAATTTCTACTATTTTTTGACCTAAAAAAACTGTCTAGTTTTCTATTTTTTTTAATAATTATATATTCAAAATATTAAATCATGTATTTTGATGCAATATCTAATTAAAGCCTATGTTATAAGATATCTTCCACTACAAGAAAATAGGAAAATAGCGATGGATTTTTCCATCATTATATCGTCAATATCCATTATTATTTAGCTTTAATGATGGATTTAAGATAATATACTTTTAGTAAAAAAGTGGTTGTCATTATTTTCTTAACGACAAAAAAAATTTATGTCACCGAAATGAAGTAAACAGATCATCATCCCAATCGTTATCCGTTGCAAAATTATCGTTAATTGATTATTTCTATTGCTTAGCGACGTAATCGTCCACTAAAATTTCTCGCAAATCCGTTGCTAAATCCATCACTATTTAGCAATCGTATATGTGTCACAAAGAGATTTAATTTTTATTTCTAATTCGTAGTTAAACGAAAGAAAGTTTTTATTTTATAAATTAATAGTCATTTAATGTTAATGATAGTAACAAATAATTAAAAATAACACCTTATTAAAATATGATATATTATTTAATAAAATTAAAATAATATAAGTTGAAATCAAATAAATATATGAATGTGTTAAGGTGTATAAAAATAATATAAGTTGAATCAAATAAATATATGAATGCGAGTAAATCTAGTCCTCATCTCCTACATCATCTTCCGGTCGGGTAATGAGAGGAACGAATGACTCCTAAGTTAGGAAAAGGTCACCAAGAGGGATGCGAGTCCGCTGCGAGTCCCGTAACAACCCCATCACTATCTCGCATCCGACTCCGTCGAGTGTTGAATTTACTCGCATGTTTCCGGATAGTAACCTCTATCCCCTTAATTTTATTTTTGTACTAGGTAAAAACCTTCTAAACATTATCACTAGGATACCATAAAGTGACGAGAGGAGGAGCCGGAATCATAATGAGAGTAAAATTAGAGTGCCCGTGATCCGAGGCCATACACTCTCTCGCTTCTTCTCCCCTCTTACAATATTCATATATATCTTGGTCATATCGATGTTTAAGGATGATGAATCACCCTCCTCGCTACTTCTTAATAATTACTTATTGCATTAACTATATGTGCTCTTACGTCATTGAAATAATTATAATATTAAATTATAAATATATTTTTTAGATTATATTGATATATGTATATTTATAAAAATAAAAAACTTTTCATTATTGTCCGTGACCATCCGTCGATGAATGACCCATTTTTCTCGCTAGTAAGTGATTACGAACAACTCATATAGATTTGGGTTATGACCTCATTTATCATGCTAAAAAAATAGATAAAATAATATGAGATATAATAAATATAAAAATTAATTTATAATACAATGGATAATAAGATTTACTAAACATTCATCATGCTCAATCAAAGAGAAGGACCCCTCTCGGTATGCTTGGATAAGCTAATACCGATACCACCCATCTTTGACATACAATTCTAGGATACTTGCCGAGATTGGATATGAAACTCGTGTGTGGCCCAATCTCAACACCATGCTTTCCATGTTTGTTGTTTAACAAATAAAAGTATGTTAGTCTTATGCTTCACCTTGTTTAGCATGTTATCGTACCGCCTTTATGCCAAACTCTCTCATGCATCCTTAATCAACATGTCACGGTTACATCTCCTACAAAGTATTTCTACATGAAGAAAAAATAATATTAGTACATTTCATGTTAGATTAATATTTTAAATAAAATATAAATAAATAATTAATATATTATCTTAAACTCATTAAAATAAAAGCCTTTCGTCTCTATGGAGACAAACTTCCATGTGGAACTGTGAACGTCCAATCACTCATTGAAAACTATGGTGATTTTTTTACAGTACTTACTTTATAAAACCAAGCTCGTAGAACAAAATAAATAAATAATAAATAAGTGAATTAATGATTCTAATATAATATATAAAAATATAAAACTAATTACCACATGTAAAATATATTGGTTATCAATTATTCACGATCCGAATGATCCATCCAAAATTAGATCTAGTAGAGTTTTTTGAAGTTAAGGAAATCATCATAGGGACCTTTGCAGTCGGGGGCACTATCGACGGTGGCATTACCGGCAAAAGCACTACTAGTAATGATGTCAATGTGTCGATGCCACTATCAAGTCCATTGTCACTTGTATTAACGAGTGTCATGTCCACATATTGTGCTACTATTAGTGATATGGTCATGAATACTACTAGTATCGTTGTCACGACTATGAATATCGTGGCCATCGAGTCACGACCATTGGCACCATGACCATTTCTGTTTAATCCACGAGGTATAATTTTAGAATAATACCTAAAATAATTTAAAAACTTCAACAAATGAATAATAATTTGACTGAAAATATATGATTTTTTTTTTATAAAAAAATAAAAATTCAACACATCCAAAATTCACAACATGCATCTAAAAAATGCATAATTGACAAAACGATATAATTGAATGAATACAATAAATAAAATTGATCTTTAATTACAAATTTCATGATTACCTTTTAAGTTTTCCTCTCATTTATTCGATTCTAATACATATTCACTCTTATCTTCCTCATTAGCTTCAATTAGTTATATATCTATAAGCGATCCATTTGGATTATTCAACGACTCCTCCTTACCATTTTTTTGATCAAATTATGTTGGATTTTCAAATCATCCTTATATATGTGTGTGTGTGTGTGTGTGTAAAAGAATGATATGTTTGGTTAAAATACTATCATGCAATAGAGTTAGAGTAATGATGCATGACTCTTATATCCTCAATCTCATGCTTGATATGCCATATCATGTGTTCGACTGTGACATTTGATGTATATAATCTTTGCGGACGCGGGGTGAGTAAAAAGTAGTATATTTTTTTGTATGAAACATGTTTTGCTCTTACCGATTCCCTGTCTCGGACTTCGATATCAAGGATGTTCATGGAACTTGTAAGTAGTTAATTTATTGTCGTCATCTTAATAAATCATGCAACCTTTGTTATAACGATGAATCTTTTCTACTAGTAAACCTATCCTTTTCATTAACTTTTTGTGTTGTAAGAATCCTCTCGTCATATAGTTATCGATTGGCATCAACTCCTTCATCGACTCATATATATCATCATAACACCTTTTAGAAAAATAGTGTTATGACTTGAGATTTAGCAATCGGACAACTACGTACAATTGTGAGTGATTGTCACAACCATGCCAAATTTCATTATTTACTCGCTTCAACATGTCATAAAAAGCTTGAACGTTAAGATTCGGTATCTCATCTATACTAAACCGATTAAATGATGGATCGATCGCATGCATCACTATTGTTTGATATGGAATGAGGGATTCATAACAACTCCCTCAACATTCATTAAAATTTTCCAACCTAAAATAACTTCTCAAGTCAATTTCCTCATGGTGTATCCAATTATAATATTCAAATATAAAATCATATCTCACTAAATGGTATTTAACCATCTCAATCTCTTTAAAATTTTAATTTCGACACTTACGGTGATTGCGAAAACACTTTATCTTTCTTTCTTCCGAGCATTTAAGATGAGTAACAGCAAATAAAACAAATTCTTCAACCTTATTCACAAAATTATCATTTAACTACTCATCAATATACTTAACATACATTCATGCATGATCGAAACTCATTATTTTGTTTCGCATTTTTGAGGCAACACACAACTATTTAAATAATAATTTTCCTAAGCATATAACAAAATTTTGGCAAAGTCTTTCCAGTAAATTGCATTTTTTTCAATTAAAAAACACAATAAATGATCATATAAACATTGAATTAAATCAACCAATAATTAATTTATGCACATCGAGACCGACACTTGTCTCGAATATTCCATCAAAATTAAATCCCAAACTCATCCTCCCAACTCCATCGTAGAATATTGAATCAACCTTATTTCTCCATAATTCTTGAGGGTCTTTGACTCCTCATATTCGATAAGCTATGGCATATTTCGGCACCCTTCAATAATTATATATAAAATAATTAAATTAACTCAATTTCAAATTGCATATAACAAATTTTGACGAGTCTTTCTTGTAAATTACATATTTTTCAATTAAAAAATACTCCAAATGATCATATAAACATTGAAATTAAATCAACCAATAATTAATTTACGCACATTAGGACCAACACTTGTCTTGAATAGTGAATCAAAATCAAATCCCAAACTCATCCTCTCAACTCCATCGTCTAATATTGAACCAATTTTATTTGTCCTCAATTCCCGAAGGTCTCTAACCCTTCATGTTCGATACGATATGGCATATCTCGACATACTTCAATAATTGTATATAAAATAACTAAATTAACTCAAATTCAAATCTAATTTAATTTTAAATAGCAAGTACTTAACTAATTAAAATATAAATAAAATTAAAAAAGAACAAACTAATCATAATTAATCTAATTAATTTAACCCTAATTTACCTAATTAATCTAATTCAAACCTAATTTATTTTAAACCAAAATCAAATTAAATTAATTAAATCTAATTCAAATTAATTAAATTTAAAATAAAAAATAATTATATTTAAACCTAAATCAAATTAACCTAATTAGTTCTAATTCAAACCTAATTAAATTCAAACCTAAATCAAATTAACTTAATTAAATCTAATTCAAACCTAATTAAATTTAAACCTAAATCAAATTAACTTAATTAAATCTAATTCAAGCCTAATTAAATTTAAACATAAATCAAATTAACTTAATTAATTCTAATTTAAACCTAAATCAAATTAACCCTAATTCAAACCTAATTAAATTTAAATAATAATTTATTAACAATTTCTAATATAAATAAAATTAAAAATCAACCAATTAATCAAAAATTAACTTGATAAATTAATTAATCAAATCTAAATCAAATTAACCTAATTAATTCTGATTCAAACCTAATTAAAATTAAACCTAAATCAAAGCAATCCTAATCCAAACCTAATCTAATTTAACTAACAATTAATTAACAATTTACAATATAAATAAAATTAAAAATAAGCCAATTAATTAAAATTAACCTAATTAATTAGTTAAACCTAAATCAAATTAACCTAATTAATTCAAATTCAAGCCTAATTAAATTTAAACCTAAATCAATTTAATCCCAATTCAAACTAATTAAATTTAACTAATAATTAATTAATAATTTCCAATATAAATAAAATTAAAAATCAACTAATTAATCAAAATTAACCTAATTAATTGATTACGCCTAAATCAAATTAACCTAATAAATTCTAATTCAAACCTAATTAAATTTAAACCTAAATCAAATTAACTCTAATTCAAACTTAATTAAATTTAACTAACAATTAATTAATAATTTAACCTAAGAATTGGCAAAAAAAAAAAAGAATTTAATAAATTAACAATTAAAACTATACAAAATTATAAATCAAACAATTAAATCTAAAATTAAGCTAACAATTATGAAAAATAACCAACTTTTAAGAAACAAAGAGAAAGAGAGAGAGAGCTTACCTAACTCCAACAAGGAAGAGATCGAGAGAAAGTAAGGAAAAACAGAGGTTTTATGGAAAAAATAGTTTGGAGTGAGTGTGGATTGATGGAGAGTGGAGGAGTGAGGTTTTGAGGGGATTTGGGCTGGGGGGAGGACCAATGACGAGGAGGAAGAGAAGGATTAGAAGAAGAAAATGAGGGAAGACAAAAGGGAAATGGGATTTAATTAAGGATTTAGATCAATGACAAACGTGATCTCGTCGTCGATCTGTCTCTATTTAGCGACAGGACATAAGTATCCATCGCTAAGTCATCATTAAATAGAAGGCTTTTTAATTCCAAAAGACCGTCTATTTTTTTTTTAAAAGTCATCCGATTGCTTGATCCATCGTTATTTAGCGATGAAAATAAGTATCCATAGCTAAACCATTGTTAAATGGACAACCTTTTAATTCTAAAAGGCCGTCAATTTTTTATTTTGTTTTAGATTAGCGAGGGATATTATACTTTAGTGATGAATATTCCATCTAAAATAAAACATTAAAAATAGAGATGGAAATAATAACTCGTCTTTAATTTTTGTAACAATTCATTCGCTAACCTTTTGCTAAAACATCCGTAAAGATTTTGGCGCCTCAAATAGCGAAAGATTTTTATTCGTCACTCGTTAAACTATCGTCAAACTATCTCTATTTCATCTTTAAATCTCTCGGATGTTATTTGGTTTCTATTTATTTGCTCTTTAGTGATGGAATCCATTCTGATTTTATTATAGTGCATGGTTGGAAAGAGAATATTTAAAAATTTTTGAATAAAAAATAATAAGAAATATCAATTGATGACTTTTTTAATTAGTTTAAAAAGTCAAATATGTTAATTTACTTATATTTTATATTAGAGATAGTAGCATTTTTTTAGTAGCATTTTTTTTTTACTAAAAAAACTACTACTCTCCCTTGGGAAATTCTAAATACTTAGCTCTAACTATACTTTTTAGAATTCAATCAGTCTCTTCACCATTGCAGGACCTCAGGATCGAGAGGATCTTCTTGTTTTGCAGGTGACATAACAAAGAATGTTCAGCCATTCTTGCTACCTCAGATTCTTCAACGTCATCAAGCACATATGGTCATTGTTCCAGCAAGGAAGAGGCAGTCGTGGACATATTCCTAACCAAAACGAGATATCGTCTAGCATTGGACGATGTGTTGTTAAGGAGTCTTTATGCCAAGCCTGCGCAGAGGCCAAATAGCATCATTGGGAGACATTTTATACCGCTGAAATAAATATAAAGTATAGACTGAAATACGAGAGAAAAAAATAAAAAATAAAAAATAAAATTTGAATTAGATGAGAATTTTTATTATTTTTTATAGGCTCAAATATAATAATTTTTTTTTATATGTTTATCTTTTTTTTAAAAAATAAATTCATAAAATATCTATGCTACATTTACAATAATTGCTTTTAAAGTATTTTAAACTTTCTCCGAGTTACCGTACGAGTTACAGAACTTACGAGTATTGGCAGCTTGGATGCAAGATGCCTGACACCTGGAGACACAGGCCACAGTTCTGCGTTTTGACTGGAATTTTTCAATTGATACGCCTAGTACGTACGTAGGCTAAAATATTGCAAACTGCAACTCCACTTGCGTTGTGGGCAGCCGTTTGTGAACTAGAATTGGAACTTAATGTACATAGCCTTTTGGCAAAAAAAAAAAGAAAAAAAAAGAATTGTACTCACAAAATATACACATCTATAATTGTTCATAAAAATCCACAGGCTAGGAGTTTTCTAGATTCAACAAACTTTCACATGGACGCATAGTTCTGGTTCAGGTTAAGTAAGTCGGGCCCTCTATTATATGATTTGATTGTTTTAAATCCAACACGAGTACCATTAATTTGACATGATTCGGATCTTGCCAAACTAGGTTCGGCATCAAATATACCCAAGCCCCTTCATAATTTGATGAGATTGACCTGCGCGTCAAAAAGTATAGATTTTGCGTCACGAGATCGATTCACACCACATTATACACCTTCGGTGACAGCAAAAAAAAAAAAAAAAATGATAATAAATAAAAAAATAAAGAAAAAGGGTTTGTACAACGAAGTTGGCTGTGCAACTTCTTGATTTGATAAGATTGGGTTCCATCAGTATTACATGACACAGTCGGCCAGCTAACTGCATCATGCATCTGAATGTACAGCACCATTTATTAGTGGCACAACGTGCAATTGCATAACATGGCCTTAACTCTGTTAGAATGTTAAAAACCATCCAGAAAAATGAACATAAAATTATTGCAGAGAGAGGTTAAATCCGATGCTATTCCGGTCTGCATGCTAAATTAAGGGTGTTGTATCTTTTTTATTAGTAAAAGATGATGCTACTAAAGAAGCTCACAAATTAAAAATAAGATGAAAATGTCTTAATTTGTACACATCATATACCAAAAAAGATATAATTAAATTACCTCTCTTACCCTCCAAACTCTGCTTGACATTACTAATTCACTGACGAATTTTTTTGTAAGTCGTAAGTGAAAATCATCAACGAATTTTTGCATAGTATATCGGTGGATGGGTATTTACGGTCATCCGTACAAGAATGTCATTTTCTCGCTTTCGTAATTTTTTGTATCAGGATCGGAGCCTCAGGTTCGTCTTGAGCCGGGCTGGGGTAGAGAAGTTAGCCTAAAGTACTGGGCCGGATCACTGTCAATGAATAATTATATTGGGCCTGACTTAGGCCTATCCAGAACCGACCAATAAACAGGTCTAGTTACGAGGTATTGAGATTAGCATACTTCCCATGAGCCCACCTCCACCACCAGGATTTTACTCGCTCGACAGACCTTCTTTCTATTAGATTTACCTGTCTTAATTTTATTTATTTATTTTTGATAATGTATGTCTCAATTTTATTTGTTATGTTTTAATTATATTATTTGAATGAATATTTAATATTTTTTTTTCATTTGGATCATATATATTGTGATTGTCTAAAGAGTTATGGTGAGATAAAAACACAAATAAAATTTTTAATTATTATAATAATAATTTACATGATCTATGGAAACTTTATTAGTAAAAATAAAAATAAAATGTTTTAGTGGTGGAGTATTGAAGTCTCACTTACACATAGATTTAGTGAGTCAAACAAAGGATAGTTGAACTATTATATCTTGAAAGAGATTAATTATAGAATATATGTTGCACAAGTTATTTGTAAGTCTTTTGCCTATCGGAAAAAAAATTGAATCTTTTTTTTAAAAACAATATATCTATACTTTAGCCTGTATTACGTGTCAACTAACTTCAATTATGTTTTAATTCTTTAAAAATATTACAATTCATTGTAATAATACCTATACTTTTTAAGGAGTTCC
This sequence comes from Dovyalis caffra, assembly GCA_963924115.1. Classification (NCBI taxonomy): domain Eukaryota; kingdom Viridiplantae; phylum Streptophyta; class Magnoliopsida; order Malpighiales; family Salicaceae; genus Dovyalis; species Dovyalis caffra. The sequence goes on from CAWUPB010001173.1 coordinate 25,489,253, forward strand.
AAATGATAAAAAAATATTGGGAAACTCCACCAACAAAATTTGAATTTTTTTATTGACAATTTAGTTGGATTACGAATTTTTGTAGCCAAATTTTCTATTAAAAAAATTCTTTGTCAATCTCTTTCTCTTCAACGTTCATTTATAATTTTTGTGATTTGGAACTCGATTCTCCCTTTTATCCAATGCACATGCGTCGAAGTCCATGTGTTCATTCCATACACCTAGTCAGGAACTGCATCGTTTTTACTATCGTGTGCCTATAACTCTCTCTCTCTCTCTATATATATATATATATTTCAGGAAAAAAAAAAAAGAAAAATGCGCACATTAGAAAGTGCTTCGAAAGGGCAGGTGCCCGGAGCCGGAGCTCGGCATGTTCGCCAAAAATAAAAAGAGTGCATGAAAACTGAAATTGGGCTGCATATTGGTCTTACTATCGCTTGAGTCAAACTTGTTCTCTGGGCTTGCTCCACTAAATAGCCTGCTAGAATGATGCATTTAGGCAAGTTAGATTTTGAGGTTAGCTTTGGTTAAAACATTCTTGGGTCCTCCGATGATGACCCAAATTGATATGCATAGGCACTTTGTTGGCCACTCAATCCAAGTTATCTAGGCTTTATGGGTTTATTAAGTATACTGGGCTTAGCCTAAAGCCTAAGCTCAGCTTTTTTGAGGAAAGAAGGGGGAAACCACCTGGTTAGAACTCAAAAAATGGTTTGTTCATTTTCCATTAATGCAACTACAGCTCTATTAGATGCAAACATTTAATGTGAACAAGTAATGCACTGTTTCTTTTCTCCATTAAAGCCCAAGTGCTACTCAGAACATGAAATGTCCTTCTCCATTAAATGAAGAAAATAATAGATTCAATTTCCTAATAAATAAATCATCCACCAAAACGCAGTATCTCATATGTAATTGCATTTAAGGAAGTATGTCCAACATTAATACGGTCATCCGATCCGATATCGATCCATATTCTAGCAATTTATTGAAGTATGAATCAAAATAGTTGCTATGTTCTTAATTTCTCAAGCCCTAAGCACTTGCAAGGTTGCATTCAACTTCCATGCCACGTTATGCATGTAAATTTCAAACCCATACTAGCATTAATAACCCCCCACCCAAAAAAAAAAGAAAGAAAAGCAATAATCGATGATGAACATTTTTAAAATTTTGGAATTGAATTATTGTTAATATACAGTATCTAAAATTTTGGAATTGAACCATATTTAGAATACAATAAAAAATAAACAGTTTTTTGCTACAAATTTTTCAATAAGATTGTGCCAAACACAGGACGATCAATCAGTAACGAAAAAAAACAAAAAAAAGTCCTCCCTAGTCTCCTAAAATGTTTGTAAAGATGTGGCAATTTTTTTTTTCCAATTTTAAAAGATATGCAAATTCAATACAAGGTAAAACAAATTTTTGTACACCTATATATGCTCTTACTATAGTCCATTGTTGTCTTCATATATACCCATCAATGTATACTATTTCAGCAATTTATATGTCGTGGAAAAATTAATCTATTTGACCAAAAATGCTTGAAACTTTCTATTTTAGCACTTACATGATAGAATTAAAAAAGTGACCTTAATCAAAATCCTTTTTCTGTTTCTTTAGTATAAGACGTTAAATATCCATATATATACCAACTTCCATATTCCATTATATTAGATCATAAATAATCGAAACAGGCAAAAACATTAATTTCACAAGTTTTGTTGAAATGACTTCAAGTTGAAAACATGCGATTTGAAATAGAATTTTTTATTTTCCTCTACTTACCATATAGGTGAGAATCGTGTTTTGATGTCTTTAACGTTTTGTTGGTACAAAAAATGAATATGTGTATAGGTAGTTGACAATATATCTAAGAGTTAACATTACACTTTTTGTATCCCTCGCATGTTTGAAGGGGCTTGATCCCACCTACGTCGGGGCTGAATGTTAGGATGTCTTTTTTTTTTTTTTTTCTTTCTTTTTAAATAAAGTCAAAGATTGTATTAAATAGAAAGAAGAAACAAAGCCCGCTATGTGCCGGCAAAAGGGCCAAAAGTTTACAGCCAAATCTAAAATAGCATTATATCTATGAATACTATTCTTAATTAAAAAAAAATCAGTCATATTAATTTTTTTAAAAAAAAAACGCAAGTGAAAATAACTGATTTTAAAGAAAAGATTTGGTTTGAAATCGAGTTAAAAATACTTTTTAAGTTAATCAGATAAAAATACGAACTATCTTAATAAATTTAATGACATCTCATAATAATTTCTTGAAATTTTCATATGTAATTAGAAACATAATCCAAAATCATTTTGAAAAAAAAAGATTATAATTAATTTGATTATGTATAAATAATTAATTATAATTATTTTTTAATGATATCATATTTAAATTTATTTAATCTCAAAAAAAAAAAAAAATTCAATGATTGTTTAAAAATTTAAAGTGTTTTGAAGCTGTCTTTTATATATATACTTTTGATTATTTCAGCCACCTTATTAAATGGCAACAACCTTGAGGACAATAAGAGATGAAAAGAAGCCTACGTTGGACTGTCATAGATGGAAGCTTTGACCTGGTGATGCCAAGGGAGACCTTTTTGTTTGGACTCTGGAGTTTTTATTACTTTTCAGTCAATGACTTTGTCATTAAGAAAGACTTTTTAAGTAGTATTTTTATGCGTAACAGTTTTATGGTTAGATCCACTGTTTGGCGCGTCTTGCGTTTTCATAAAACTATCAAATAAATTTGATCAATTCAATATGTATATTTTTAATATAACTTTGCGAAAAAAAAAAAGTTTATAGAATGGGATCTATATGTGGCATTTAAAATCGTATTCAAATAATTAAGATTTAAAATATACATATTTAATTGAATAAATTAAAAATAAAAAAAATATTTGATGGATTTATAAAAATACAGGATGTAAATTGTGAGTTTGCCCAAGTTTTTATGCTTGGAACTCTTCTTTTGGTTTTCGTTTCTTTCTTTATTATTTTTCTATTGGTTGGGTCAATGATGACTGTTTAGTGCCAACTTGCATCTGCTAATCTAGCTAGCCCATGACAGCAACAGGAGACACCAAGGCTGGTATATGTCTGACGCCATTAGGGCCCATTGGGCCTACTCGCAATAAATTTTGTAATTTCCACACTATTCTTTGATTCTGACGTAGGGCGTCTATGGGAAGGCACATTGACATCTTCTTGTCGTTATTGACAATCTTGGTTTAGATGCATTATTATCAATATTTTGTGCTAATAACCCTTTCCTGTCAACATAATTAACAGAACAATTTTGTTTTGAAATGATCTATATATTCTATGCTAGGCATGCATTGATGTTAACCTAATTCCAACGCAAGACTGATCTCATTATTTTCAATTCAAATTTGACTTATAAAATTCTAGTGACATATTTTCTACAATTGCATTAAATGGAATTTGTAAAGGCCCTTCCTGTTTTTCTTTTAAAAAATCCATATTTTCGGCTAAAATCATCAATTAATAGAGGGTAGGATGGTGTGAAATTTAATATAATAACAATAATAAAATGGTATTGGTTCTTATAACCTTGATGATGAAATTGGAATTTAATTAATAATTTAACTCAATGTATATAGATGAATTGATTCAATTTCTAATTATTAATTGAATTCAGGTACAAATACCTTTTTTTATTTTATTATCTTGACGGTGAAATTGTAGTCTTTTTTTATTTTATTAATTGAATTCAAGTACAAATTTAACTTTTTTTGTTTTTTAACATTTATAATATTATGTGCCTGGCTATGAGGCATATAAGAGGAAGGTAAATTCAGCGCAAAATGGTTAAAGTGTCAACATGTTGTTCTACATAGCCTTTTTCTTAGGAAAGGAATAAATTTACTCGTTAAATTAGCTTTCGAATAAATAAGCTAATAGTTAACTGCATTAAATTTGAAGGGTTTAATAAACATGATAATTAGCTTATGTTCTTCGTATATTTACATACATAGATTTATTTTTTGTATTAATAGATATGCACGTGCATGATGGTTATGGGTATTGTCCCTTCTTAGTTTTTAGGATTCAACTTTGCACTAAAATTAATCTTAAGATACTTCCTAATTGCAAACTAAAAAATAAAAAAATAAAAAAGCACACATGTTTATTTGTGGCTATTATATTAGTAACTTTATTGCTTGGAGTTGGTTTAATGACTAAAGATATTTGTTTGTTTGTTTTTTTTTCTGGTACAAATCTCAAAAATATCATTCAAATAATTTAGTATCAACTAGTCGATCGCCTAGGCTACGCCACGGGTTCGATAAAATAAAACTATTTTAAAATTTAAAATTATAATATTTTATTTAATTAATTTTTTCTAATATTTTTATAAATTCTCTGTTTAAAAAAACATAAATTATTCTTCTTTATGGATTGATCTATATATACTTAGTAATCAATAAGATTAACATAAAAACAGTATTTGAATAATTAGTTGGTTCCTTTAAAAAAACTATTTTAATTATTTTATTATAAATAAATTGGTTCTATAATGTTAAAAAAAATATTTATAGTAAATAATTTATATTATGTTGGAAGATGTATAGTTAATTTTTAAATTTTGTAATCAATAAAAATAGCATAAAAATAGTATTTGAATAATTGGTTGGTTCCTTAAAAAATTATTTTAATTATCTTATTCTAAATAAATTATTTCTATAATATTAAAAAAATATTTATAGTAAATAATTTGTATTATGTTGGAAGATGTATAGTTAATTTTTAATAAAATCAACGATTCAATAATTTTTTTATACGTTTTGACCATATATAGTGAACTCGAGATAAATTATTTAAAATACGCTTTTAATCTTTTAAAATAATATATATATATATATATGCAACTATCATGTAACAATTCTAAGAATTCATGATATATATTATACCAATTTTTGTTTTTTTAAATCATGTTTTACAATTTTATGTTAAAATTCAAACATAGAGAAAAATAAATTATATAATATCAGTAAATAAAATTTCATATGAAAAATATTAATTGGATGAGAATTTTTATAAAAAAATGATAAATTTTAAAAAATAAAATTTAAATAATAAGAGTAATATAAGTTGAAGTACATGTTAATTTTAAAATATAAAAAGATATATTATATAATCGTTAGTTTATATGAAAAAAGTTACGATTGATTTTTTAAAATTTTAACACCCAATTAAAAAAAAAGAACATAAATTGATGAAGAAAAAAAAGAAAAATTTTATTTTTCAAAATTTTAACACCCAGTAAAAAAAAAAATTATAAATTGATGAAAAAAAGTAAAGAAAAAAACCAAAGGAAAGAAAAAAAGCATGTTTAGTGCATCGGTCGGGGGATTAAAATTTTTATGTTAAATTTTTAAGGATCAAAATGAAATAACTTAAAAATTACAAAAAAAAAAAAAAAAACCTAAGCTACAATTTTTTAGGAAACAAAATGAAAAAACTTAAAAAAAAAAAAACTAAATTGCAATGGAAGAGTGATTTACTGTTCAAACAACCAGTAAAAGCTATAATTTTTAAGGAAACATAATGAAATTTTTTTTTTTTAGAAAAAAAAACCTAAGTTACAATGGAAGAGTGATTTTCACCGTTCTTTTTTCTCAAATCTTTTAGTGTTATAGTTAATTTTACCCACCAACATTTGGAAAGTCCGATGAAAGACTTTCATTTATTTTTAAAGCTTTTCGTCCATGTTTTTTTTAAAATGTTCTATTCTTTTGTAAACAGCAATATCATTTGTAGGAATTTTACGTTTTCTGTTAAGTTAAGTGATTCTAAAAAAATTCTAATTGAGAAATCAAAATAGTTAAACATAAATTGATAATACCTCAATAATTTAATAGTATATTTGAAATTTGCTTCTTCTTTTTTTCCCTCTCAACTTTCTGGGTTCAAATTTTAAAATGAACGTCTAGAAGAATTTATTAATTTTTTTTTTAATGTGAGGGTGCGCTCTTGATGTCGTTTGAGGAGGAGAGTTAATTAGGTTCGGTTGATATACAAATGGACTCGAGGATATCCCTTAAGCCCATACAATCAAGTCGAATAAAATAGGTTTGACTTAGTTGGTATTTTTACCGTCCATTATCAACCAATCATCATTCTTTCTTTAATTCTGTCGTCAAATTTAAATCTTATTTTAGATTTTATATTGTCAACTGGATTCAAATGTATGTATGTTGGTGTTAGGTAAATAGATCAAATAGGTTTTGAAATTTTCAGTTTTCCCAAATGCATATGAAATAACTGGAAAAATGAAGAAGTTAAAATCGAACTTGAACAAATCTAGTGCTTAACCAACTTAAAAACGAATTACTTCAACGAAACAAAAACTTGGTAGAAAGGAATGATCGATTCTACATTAGCTTGTTCCCACGAAACCTTGATCGATCAATAAGACAATAAAGTGAAAGAAAAAAGCGAGAAAATAATGAAATTCTTAAAAGATCTGCTACCAAAGAATCACGAGAGTCATAAATTCTAAATGGTGGGCCAGGAATTAATAAATTTTACGTATCAGAAAAGTGATTTCCTAAGTAATAAATAAACAGAAGGCTCTCCCTCATATGGAATTTATGATCACAAGCTTTGATGGCAATAAGATAAATAAACGAAATGTGAATTGAAGAAAGTCTCGTCCAGTTTGAAAGAAAAAGACTCGTGGTATAAAAATGTCACCACATCGGGTCTTCACTGGATTGAGGAAGAGTGGGATGCATGCCAATCTACTCTGTATGAGAGTGAAAGATGCTACCATCATCGGAATAGCATAAAATATTGGGTTATGAGAGTACATATCCTCGTATACACAATTATCTACTTTTTTGTATTCTTAATGGTTGTGGAATTCATCATTTATATACATGTATACTTCAACGATCTTCTCCTCCAATTTCAGTAGAAGTATCTTTGACCATCCGATGTGATGTTATTAGCGTTCAACCGTTCAAGTATAGCTCTTTTACCATTGGAATGTTGTAAGACCTGCTAGACCAAAAGAGGTTAAGCACGAGAGCCAATCGTGCCATAACCACTTGATTTAGTCGAACATCTACTCTGCTATTATTTGTAGGGGCATTTGCAATGATGAGTTGCATGCCTCTTCGTGGACCTGTGCATTTAAGAGTTTCAATACGTGAATGAACATTACTTTCAATCCTAAAGTCCAAACAATTAAATTGCGAGTACTCTATCTTTATATATAAGCACATATATCTTCTTCTTTTTTCATTGTTAAGCGATGCAAGTTTTGCCACTCACATTTATACCTCAACAAAACCTATGTTGTGCTGCTCACAACATGTACTTTTCTTAAGAAATCCTTGAGGGTGCTTATATTTGCATGCAATTAATGGAGTGACAATTAGTTTCTAAATTGTTTGATAGGATATCTTTTCCCAAAAGATAAGCATTATTCATTGATTACGAATAGGTTAGCATCCTTTAAAGATCTGCAGTCAATCTATTAGTGCAAAGTCATCTAAGACATGTAAAGCATGAACTGTACGTTATGGAGTAATCAGCTTAAACGATTGAATAAGACTTGCATTTCATCAAATTAAAAATTTGTACTTATTGTTATTGTTTGTTTTAATTTTAATTAGATTCATGATCATTGGATCATTAAGGTTTTAACATATATCATGTTAAAAAATTATCCCAATATAAAATTATAAGTTGTTGAGTGAAGGTCTAAAATTATTTTTATATTAATTCTCTCATGTGAATGATCCTATTACATGCATGCTTGATGTAAATAATGAAAACTAAAGTTGTTACATAGGATTAGGAGGTTAATAGCTAAATATATTAATTTGATCGATTATAATTCAAAACTATATATATATATATATATATATATATATAATAGGAGAATTGAAGGAAAAGATATAAAGAAATGAATTTATTATAAAATAAAATGAATACAAGTGATAAAACTTCAAGTTATTCTTTTAATCTCTCCTAAAAACTTATGCACAAACTAACGTACAATCAAGCATGTTTATAGATTTCAAAATTAAAAAAAGAATTAAAAGCAACCATGAATAATTAAAAATACACAAATTATTGAATCAAGCCTAATTATAGACTTCAAAATTGAAAAGAGAATTAGAAGGGACCATGAATAATTAAAAGTACATAAAGTGTTAGAATTAATTATATCACCCTTTCAATTTCATCATATTAAATAATGAATTGAATCATATTAAAAATTATGAATAATGGGGATATGAATATTCAGATGGGCATTCAATATTTCATTGCAATATATACAAAGAAAAAAAACTACTGGTAGAGAGAAAAAGCTGAAAAAAAAAAACTCGAAGCTTCTCTCATCAAGGTTAACGAGTAATTATCAATCCTTCATTTCCACACAATTTAAATACTATGATGGTCATTATTTTCTAAAATTAAAATCATACATAAGCAGATTTAACTTAACGATTGTGCACCTAATTAGTTTTTTTGAGTAAAATAAGATTCAAGTCCTATTGACTCCAAATTTTTTTAAGTAATCATGTAACGAAGGAGGGTTACTTTTTATTCAGTGTAGCCCAAAAAGGTCCACAGGCTTCCCATCAAGAAAAAGTTAAATCATTAAATTTAAATTAGATGAATGTGATTTAGTGTATGAAATGACAATAACTTAACTTATTATTATTTTATTTCTCTCACCTAATTCAAAATCAATAATTAGATTAGAAACATGACCGAATTCATTTCCACTGGCCACCATATATTCCAATAATTTTCCTAATTAGCTTCTAGTCAAAATAAAATGAAGTTTTCTTTTATAATATTATTCTTGGAGGGTGGGCTCAGTTTGAATTAATTCCCTGCTTTAAAAACCACTGTTAATTTCACATTAACCCTGCAAAAGCAATTCAAGTAAGATAGGAAAAGGAAGAATTGAAATATGCGAATCAGGGATGATTAATTGGTGAAACCATTTTATGTCAACACTTTGCGATATGTTCTAAATCCGTCCCGGTATCTCTTCCAACAATTTGATGGATGTCACCCATTGTCATTGTGAAAAATAGAAAGTGATGCTTGTGGCTACAAGGTTCACCATGACGCAGTCGGTCCTTTATCAATTGAATTAATTCTTAAAAAGGGGGTCCATTTTATAAAGAGCTAAAATGATTTTGGTTGCCCTCTTACAACTATCGGGCTAATTTAACATGCTTCTTGATGACTGAGACTTCTATTATCGGTGCCTCTATGTACTGCAATCAACATTTCTAGATGATGACTTTTTGATTAGGAAATTAATGGTGTATTTATTATGTAAATGAATCCGTGGCCAACAAATTCGACATACACATGTGAATTAAATGTAATGTATCAGCTCAAACTCAATGGACTCGATCCTTTTCCTTTCCCTGTTTTTTGGCTATTAATTTATTCTTGTCTTCAATTACAACTTAATTGGATTTGTCAAAGGAATTTATACTATCCAATTAGAACGAGGGCTCATCCAAGCAACAAGCATCCAACTCTTTTGCTAGTCTATCTGTTCTTATGGTGTTGATTTTTTTGGATTTGCCTTGGGCTACCTTAGACCTTAATATTCATGTTTGGCTCTACCGAAGAATAAAACCCTCGTACCAAAAACAGTGGATGTTAAATAGATTAATTGTGATATATATATTTTGTGGAAAAGATTATTTCCATCGTATCTCTATCCATTTTAAAGGGACTCGACATCACTTTTGCTATAGACGAAGTTTAGGACACATTTGCTGTAGACGAAGCTTACTACAGCTTTGAGGATTTTACAAATAACTATATATATATACAGTAATTAATGAAAAAATATTCAATAAAAAATAATCCAAGGACATTTTAATTGTTAGGATGTGAATTAAGCAAAAGAATATATTAGAAAGATACGCATAATCATATAATACAAATATTTTATGTAATTCAGTAATCCTTCTTATTTTACGATTGCATTACGATTTTTTATTAAGTTTTATTAAACAGCAGACTACAAATAAAAACAATTTTACCTCTAACTTGGTTATTTATCAATAACACAAACACAACCTTATTCTCACCACTGTAATTTTAATTTCACTATATATACTTATAAAGCAAATTCAATCATATGTTGCATTTTTAATTACTCTTTAATTGAACCACTAATAAATCGGTTTTGATGGTAAGAATAAAACTCATGTAAGTTGAGATACTTGGGTTTGAGTTCTTCACGCATGTCTGATTTTCGATGAATCAGTATATATATATATATATATATATATATACATTCACACACCTTAAAACTCGTCGCAAATCCTCGGCTTAATTTCTTGGATCTTTAGCTATTACATAAATCCCAGGAGTCCATTTAAGAAGAAGGAGCAATAACTATTGGTTCTGCAACTTTGAAACTTTGATCCCATTTTTGGCATTTAAAATGTATATTAGTGTGTGGCTAGTTGTAAAATAAACACAACACCCATTCAAACCAAAAAAAAAAACATCAGCACAAAACAAAATCCAATTAAATCTAGTATTAAGAATAAAATAATGTGAATTTGAAAAAAATCTATATATCTTTCTCTTACTCTCAAAGTCAACAAACTCAATAATAAACGACAACTAATTAACCTAACGATCAAAGACGAACAAGCCATGGCCACTAAGATCACGTTCAAACATTAAAATACCAAAATCACGACAACCATTAACAAAAATTTCATGAAACTTAGCCTCGCTATTTCTAAGTTTCCGTTTCCTTTAACTTTACAAGTAGGATTTTGCCTTATTTGATACTTAATTATATTTTTTGAATTATTTTAATTGAAGTTTTATACTTTTTTTTATATTAATTAAATTCTTCTATTTTCCATTTTGTTTTGTTAACATCCATTGTTATAATGTTATTAGTTTATATGTTTACAAAGAACATTATTGATAAAACCTCATCTTTCTAATACACGACATCTGTCATATGCTAAACTCTTATAGAAAAACTCAATCATTATGAAAAAGAGTATGTGATTTTAATCAAAATAATTTAAAAAGATATAAGAACTAAATAATAGGCTAAATAAAACTAAATTTTTAAAACATATAAAACTTAGAAATTAATTTTTAAAAACTTAGCAAAATTTCAAAACTTATATTGTAAAAAAAATGCAAAAAATGAAAAACATAAAATAAACAGAAATAACTAAAAAAAAAAAAATCATGACTAATGAATAATTTAAAAAATCCATGTGACACAAAACTTATTTCCTTATAATAGATATATCTCAATTCACAAGACTCAGTGGACATGATTTTTTAATTTTTCAGATTTATCAAGTTAATATTATTATTATTTAATATTTTATAAAATAAATATTTTTACCCATTAAAACAATATTTTAGGATTGAATCATACAACTTTAAAAAGTCGTTTTATGCATTTGTTGAGTGTCATAGTGAAATCATCGTTAGAGTGATGCAATATTTACAGAAACAATCAAAGAGCTTGTAATTAAATAGTAATGGTTTTCTTTAAAAAGTCATGGGTTTAAATTCCACTAAATTAATTCTCTTAGAAGTTTTGGATTTGTAAGTTAAAAAAAATAAAACTGCAATATAACTAGAAAAAAATATGGATCGTCCGATTTGATCAGCCCATATCGTTTTCCAACTGAAACTGGTCCCTGATCATGGACTGAGCTACAGCCACGTGCACCAGAGCATGGGGCCCCATTCTGAATGACGAGTTGGCATCACATGGGGGTACCACTTCTACCAACAAACGACTTTGGATTACCTACACTTGGTCCTCGATTTTCGAACCGAACGACGAATAAGTTCGCAATCTTCTTTTTTTAGAAAACCTTTTTATATATGTACATAAATTTACTTGATTTTAATGTGATATTTGTATTGATGCAAATTATAGAGATGTCTCGCTTAAGATCCAATACAAAAGTAATCCTAATTGTTAGGAGGAAAATAAATATATTTAAATGTGATTGAAAAAAATAATGATTCTAAATGTTACGTCAAAATCTGAAGGAAGTTTCGTATAATTTATCAATTTATTTTGTTTCCACGTGCCATAACAATATCTTAAAATAGTAAAATAGTATTAGGAGGATCAATTTTAGTGAAATAGATTCTAATTGTTTAGAAAAATAGTTTAAAATTTGAGTTTTGGTATATATAAAAAAGAATTTTAGGATCTGTCTTTGCTTAATGTGTTTAACAAAATAATAAAAAATTAATCTAAGTTTATTAGTTTGCGATATCCTCGTGATAAAAAAAAAATAGTAAAATAGTAGAAGAAAGTTAAGAAAGTTAAAGGTTTCCCAAAAGTCAAAAATACAATTTGATGTCATCGTAACGTGATAAGATGGCTTACATAGACGATATCCGTAGGTCAAACCTAAGCGTGATTATGGTTTCTTTTTGTTTAGAATGGGGGTAAAGGAGTGTAGTCAACGTGGAAACTTGAAAGTCCGTATCCGTCTATAGTAATTAAAAGCTGACACAAAGTAAATTTTGGATTTAAATACTCTTATGTTCTTAAGGAACTCGATAATTTAAATTAGGTGAAATAAATAAATATTAATAAGTTAATCTGTTGTTTTTTAATTTTATTATATATTAATTGAGATTATTCAATAATTTAAATTTAATAAACATGATACTTATATTTCCTTAAAACCATCAAAAAAAATCTCAATTCATAAAACTTACAAACAATCATATAATATTGACATCTATCTATAAGAACTATCAACTAATAATAACACTAAATTGTCAGAATTATATCAACGCAAATTGCTGTTTATCACTTCCACTGTTTAAGCACTAATTAGGTGGATTTAAAAAACTTGTCGATTTCCTTTATTGTTATTATTATTTTTTATTTATATTAGATTTAGATTTTTTTAGATTTAATTATTAAATAAAATCATAGGTGTAGTCCCTCCTTTTTTTTTTTTTTTTTTTTTTTTTTGTAACTTGAAGGCATACTTTAGGAGTAAAATTATTATGAGTTCTCGACTCCTTGGACATGTTTTATTCTATTTTTTTACGAAACCAAAAAATGGACATGATTTATTAGTATGCAAAAGTTGATCTAAACAAATTTTTGTAAGTTAGTTTTGACTTATCAATTTATTATAATTAAATTAGAAAGAAAGACTACTAATTGCGTGGCAGTACAAAAAAAAAAATATTTATAAGAGAATATTTTTTTTTGTTAAAATAAAAGATGTTCTAACTAAAATTTTTCATACTTACCTTGACGTTTTATTGATAAAAATTTATCATTACTGAATTTTAAATCCAAAATAAGTATAAAATCTTTGAAATCCAACATTCTTGTGGTTGTAAAAAAAGCCAAAAAATGAAATAAGAATAAATAGCGAAGCCAAAAGTTTATCTCTATCCTCGACGGTACGGTTTCAGTAATTAGGGGGCCCACCTACATTCTCCTTCTTTGGCAATTTTGTGGTGTTTCAAAACGCTACGGTATGTGCGTCGAGTATCGAACACGCAGCGTTTGACTTTGGCTACGAGGTGGCTGTTTTCTGACGATACATGCATAGTTCATCTCACGCGCAGGGCTTAACGACCAGCACGCGCCAATGAAATTTCATCCCTGCATCCCACGTCAAACCATACCTTTTCACCTCCAGAGACCCGACCGTCAACACTCAAGAGTCAATATTAACCTTTTGAGTCCCCCCAGAAAGTACGCTACTGATGGCGCGTGATGCCAAACCACCAGAAACCTTCTAGTAATGGTGAGTCTTAATAAATTTCGTAAGTACAACAATAGAAATTTTCCAATAAGAATACAAGGAAAATTGGGTTTGACATTTTTATTTTGTTTTGTCCATGGTTTTCTAACGTGGATTGCGACTTTTTTTATATTCTTTATGTCATTATCGTAAAATTGAAATTATTAAATTTAAATTAAATGAATATAATTTAATATCTCATAAAAATAATAACAATTTAATTTTTTTATATATAATCTAATTTAAACATTTGAATTTTATGGTGAGATTTGAAACATTTCAAGTTATGTTTTGGATCCAATTCCAGTTTTATACACCTATATTCTGTAATTTTTCTATCTAAAAAAAGATTGTATATATATTCTAAAATATTTATTTTATCAAAATTTTAAAATATATATATATTTTTTTGAAATATCTCTAATTAAAATCTATTTGATAAAATATTGTCTAAAATATAATCTTTTTAAAAAAGTATTTTTAGAAAATATAAACAAAACAACATCGATATGATAAAATAATTAATAATTTTTTAATCTATATGATAAATAAATAAAAAATCATAATTTTGTACTATTCATTTGCTTTGAGTTTTGTTTTTAAATTTTCTATTTTAGAGAAGGGCTAGTGATAATATATGTAAGTGCATAAATGTGTAGGCTGAGAGAGACTGTGTGGTGCAAGGGAGGCATGAACGTAGTAAATGGTCATCGCCATGCAGAGCCTGAAATTCAGAGTCATTTAATGACAAGATTGCAGATAAAAGTTAATAGTACTCTAAGAGAGGGTCTGTTTGGGCTCAATTCGCCCACCTAAAAAGTCATAAAGTACTATCAAAGTAATTTGCAGAGGTGGTGCCAAAAACCCTAGTACGGATGCAATTGCATCTATTTAATATTTCAACAAACCTTTTATTTTCTTTTCTCCTACTTTAAAACATGACTCGTTTCATCAATACTTACAGGTTATTTTCTTCTCAGTTTCGTTTGTTAATCATACATTATAGTCGAGCTGCCGATCTAGCAGTAAAGAAATAAAACCCTTCGGGTACAGGTTAATTTGTTCATGATCAATTTTCCGTACTGGTGGGAATACTTCTGCAATATTATTTCTGCAGGGAGATTCCTAGTTGTTGAATTAATGATATCCTATACCACCATGTCGTGAATATCATATTAAAATTAACGGTGAAATGATTTTCAATTCAGATTGATTGTATGATTATTATAGTTTAATGTAATCTGGTTCGATGATAATTGTTTACAAAATAAGTCTTTTTCTAGTATTTAAAATATTCTTCTATAATTAAGTTAACTTATAAGAAAGATATTTGATATGAATAGATTTTAAGAAAATTAGTTTTTAGATGCAGAAAATAGTTAATAATATATATATATATATATATATATATATTGAATTTAGAAAACAATACCTTTAACATTTCACTTATTAACCTTTATATATGAGAAAATTATAATCGGTTTGTGTGATGTGAGGACATAATAGTATTTATTTATTTATTATTATTATTATTTGTGTTCAAGAGTCTTTAATATTTACTTGAGGAATATTTGTCATTAACATCGACCTCGCATCATTTATGCTTGGATGACCTTTGTGATTGATGAGACTAACACCATTAGAAGACATACTTTTATTGGAAGACATACTTTTATTTAATGAGCATTCTCTTGTTTCGTGATTGATGATAAATGATGAAATTAAGAAAAACAAAGCTCGTTTGGGATGAGGTGATCGAGCCTTTTTTGGATCTATTAATGGAATTCTAAATATTAGATTGAGTACAGTTATGAAACTGTGATTTTTTTGCATGTTTTAATGTTTTACACTTTGTTTGTTTATTTCATATGATGTCAGTCTAAGTTAATCTAGATAGAGTAGGTTTATAACTCGAGGCCGACTTTGTTCCAATGACAAACTTTTTTTCTTGTTATTTATTTTTATTTTAGGCTATTTTTTATTGTTAATTTTAATCATTTTTTTATGGTGCTACTAGTTTCTTCTTATTGTAGATTTAGTTCTTAATTTGGCATTGGATCCAATTTTATATTTTACAATGGCATGGTAGGTGATATGGGCTTGAGGCCCGTGCCCATTTTTTAGTCATTACGGACTTATAATTTTATCTTATTTTTATTTTTTATGGTTTGGCGAGTTGAATTTGGGCTAAGGCTCATGTTTATTTATTTTATTATTATTCTTTTTTTTTTTTTTTTTTTTTTGCAATTCTATGGGATTAGAATTTAATGTGCAATGGGCTTTTAGTCCTAATTTTTACCTCAAATAGGCTCCAATGACATATTAGGTAAGAGGCCGAGTTTCATTTTAGTCTCTTAGAACTTGATAAGAAAAGACCCAAATGGTCAAGCACGTAAATCAAAATAAAAAGATAATTTACATGAATGAATTCCCTTAAGAAAGACAAGGTAATCTCACTACGATGGCACTATAGGGTGACTGTAGTCTTCCCCAATTGTGTAATCAATCGCCTTACGTGGAACTCTTGACACCGGTGTTAGGATTTTCTTAGTTTTTACTTTTTGAAAATTGAGTGGCTAGTTTACGTTTACACATTACACATTTTTATTTATTTCCGTGATCAACAAGAGGTCATCGTGTGACAAATGGTTCAATATAATATCACAAACAAAAATAAAAAATTAATTCGACATAGGAAATAAAACTTAGAAATTGAGTAAGGAATATTTTGGCAAAAATAAAAATTTTAGGAGATAAAACTTGAGCCTAAACTAGACATGGTACCTTTTTTAAAAAGATGTCTTTGGGTGATTAATATCTTTTCAAAGGCATAACCAACTCCTTACCCTATAACCTCTTAACCATTTCCCATTTTACGTTCCTAGTTTCTTTAATATTAGGTGACGACTCCAAAATTAATAATAACTCATATCTCCAAAACTAGTCAAATTTCAAACAAAATAAATCATAACTAAATTTTTGGCTATCTATGAACGTAGGGTAGTGACGAAAATTCTACACATTCGTAACGGATATACCGTCGCTAGTCGGCGAAGAATATAAATTTTTGTCGTTAAAAAAAAAAAACGATGACTATTTTAGCTATTGGAGAAATATTGTCGCAAATTTGTCGCTAAAATTAAATAGCGATGGATAATGGTGATTTAGCAATGGAAAATTCCATCGGTATTTTTTAATTTTTTTGTAGCATGAGTTACATAAAAAACTAACATCTTTGATACATATGTATTTTTTTTCAAAACATGATTGAAAAAAGTTGATATTGTACTCCACAAGAAACAACTATATTTTTAGTTAATAATAAGAGGTACCTCGCTTTGTTTTAAACGAAAAAAACTTTTTTTTAAGTGATTACTAGCAAAACTAGTGTTAATGAAACATTGCTTTTAGAACAAAAGCAACTAAACAATTATGAAAGAAAAACAATACAAAATGAATTCTTAATCTTGTTTTTGACATAGCAAAAGAACTCCCAAAAAAGAAACAGAGAGAAAGGAAATAATAGCTCTTGTAATAGAAAGTAAAGATGATTTTAAAATTTGAGCTGGAAGCAAGTTTCTTTTGTTATTTCGCTTAGAGAACACTACCGAGAAAGAGGAAATTAGCGAAGGGTTTAAACCATTGCTAATTTCATCAAAATCATCGCCAAATTTATTTAGTGCGATGTTCTTAAACCGTTTGCAAAATTCTTATCACTAAGTAATTAGCGACGGACCGGGAGGGTGGTATGCAAGCATGTCGAGGGGGGCATCCGACTAGGAATGAAAGCAAGACTATGCCCTTGTCCACGATCATTATCATCGTCGGTGTCTAAACCATGACCCTCACCATATAGCATAGGCTACTGCATGCAAGAACGTCCCCTACTATGGGTCATGACCTACATATTATTACATTAATTAATTAAAATATTGATATTAACATAAAAGATTGATACATATTGACATAAACAAGTTGAAATATATTAATTTTGTGATAAACAAGGATTTTCATAACTAAATTAAAACATGTACACAACACATATGTTTAAATGTTAGCTTATTAATTTGAAGTAAATTATGGAGGATAATCAAATCCTACCGCTAATCATTATCCTAGTCATCACTATTAGAGTCTTCATATAAGTTTTTCTTAACATCTCGTTTTAAATTCAAGTTCATTATGTTCATTAATTTCACCCATTTCTAAATCTATTAACATTTTTATTGGATGAGTCAATGAGTCGACCTTCGTCATCATCAACTTGGATGACATTGTGTTAGGCTTTCATTTCTTTTTCTTAAAATGGTTTCGTAATTGTTTGTATCATAGCGAGAAGATTCAAGCATATCCACCATCAAATGGGGTTTGACCTTACATACGACCAACTAATCACACTCGATACCCTTCGATGTAGGATATGTTGCATAATACACTTGATGTGTTTATGTTGATAGGATAAAGGAATTGGATATGTTTGATATCCTATGACTATTTATTTTTACTAATCCATACTGATCATGAACTCTTATACCAACATTAGGTATAGTATCATACCAATCACATTTGAACAATACAATTCTCTTAATTGAAAAGTCATGATACTCAAGTTCTAGTATATCGATCAACTTATCGTAATAGTCATTTTTCTCTACACCATAACCAACTCTTTTTATGTACACTCCACTACATATTATTGCTCTATCCGAACCATAACCTTCAATGTGAAACTTGTATCCGCTCACAATGTATCCCGGATACAACTTAACTGTTCGCAATGGCCTTTTTATATGTTTTTAATGTAATAGTCGGTTATCATATTGGTTTGTACATTACTTACCTGTAAAGTTCACATGCATTACTTAATGTTAGAATGAAATGACATAATTCTATCTTAATAAAAAATAATTTCAAAATTTATAATACTCACGTATCGACGGAACCATAATGGAAAATTAGTATTAAGTGGAGCATAACATCATGCTTCGATATGTTAGAATTATTTTTATAAAGTTGGCTCACAAAATATCTATGGAAGGAAAAACAATCATAAGATTTTTATTATCTTTAATATAAATAATTAATAATTAATGAAGTTCAGTATTGAAAATTTTGCTAATTATAGGACTTCCTTAGTGTAAGGTGTCACTTCATCACGAGTTCAATAAAATATAAGCATGAAATACAAGCATTTCCTAATCTGTCAACATATGTGATTTTGTTCGATCAAGAGATCGACTTTGCGGTTTGAATATAGCAAGCATTCCTTCAATGTTGTCATTTGATTCTCGAGCACACTCAAAGTCTCATGGAACTTTTTGATGTTTGGTTTGGACATGAAGGTCGAAGTGATATGAACGGAATTTTGACATTTCTTCAACTAAATACGCATTACACATTGACCCTTCAACTCGACTTTATTCTTTATATTATTTTTAATTTTTGAAGATACTTGCATTATATACGTATGTTAGTTATAAATATTTTAAAAAAATAATTAATAAAGGTTTCAAAATGAATATATTTACCTTTTAAACGAGTTTGGCTATTTTTGCTTCATATGCCTAGTAAAGCTGGAAGATGTTCCATTGAGTCGAAAAAACTTGATAGAAATATGTGTTCAAGTTTGCACAAAATTAAAGATATCTTTGTCTCTATGTGACTCATATCTTCAACCTTAATGACAATAGATATCAATTTTTTAAAGAATAAGCTCAACTCGGTTAGTGCTTATCAAACATTTTTTGATAATAAGTCACGGAATGCGACATGTATTAATCTTTGCATAAATACATGATAGTCATGACTTTTCGCATCATGTAATATGAGGTTGTTCATATCGACACACCTAGCCAAGTTCGATACATATTTATCGACAAACTTAAGTTATTTAATCCATTCAAGCAATTGTATTTTTGTTATTTATTTAGAGGGTAACAAGCTTCAAGGTTTTTTTTTAGAGTTTCCATATGTTTCTAATTCTTGTTGTCGATAATAAAATTTCAAGTCTTTTCTAGAGTTTGCATTATCTTTTTTTTTTTTTTTTACACGCTCATAACTATATTAAACATATTATCCAAGGTATTTTTTCAATATGTATCATATTCAAATTATATTAAATTAAATTAGAACTCCAATAAGAAAGATCTTAGAATATAATTCATTTCTTCCAATTATAAACTCTATATATATTGTTGTTACACTCTTCGAGCCCTCTTTCATGACTTTCAACAACATCTAATTTTGTATTTCATGTAAAATTTCTATTATAGACATGATCGAAGGAGCAATATCTCGTGATAACTAAATTTCACTTGAAAGCATTCATGTTCTTCCTAAAAAGATGACTTTATGGCAGAAACTTGCAGGTGATAGTCAAACTAAAAAGTCATTCTGCCATTACGAAGACCGAAACCATCGGATTTTTTCATGTAATATGGGCATGTTGTTTTACCCATAGTACTCCAACATGACAACATTGAATATGTAAAAAAGTCATTGATTATCCAAATAACCGCATCTTGTATCTAAAAATTCTACTTATGAGACACATCATAAGTAAGCGGATCAATTTCTTACAATTCAACTAACTCTTTAATTAAGGGCTGTAATTGCACGTCTAGGTTGATCTTTGGGTTTTTGAGTCTTGGGACAATTACAATTAAGAAAATATATTCTTCATTCATGTACTTTCACGAGTGGTAAGTTTTAAGACGTTACAATCACGAGTCACAAAAAATATTATTGTCTAGATTGACCAAAAGATCAAAACTCATTAGTTCGGACTCCTAATTTCACATGCCTAATTTTATATGTAAACGAAAGATGTGTTTGATAATGCAAAAGAATCAAAACAATGACGCATGATGTTTATCTCAACTTCATGCTTGATGTGCCACATCATGTCACCGACTATGGCACTCGACACATATATCCTTTGTAATCATAAGGTTAGAGGAAAATAATTATATATTTTTTTAAAAGACATGTTTTTTTTAAGCTGATCCCGACTTAGGACTTCGATATTGAGGATGTTAGTGATTTTACAAATGATTTTCTTATTATCTTCACTTCAATAAATTATGCAACTATTTATATAGTCGTGGATCCATTAAACCGATAAACTCATTATTTCTATCAATATTTTCATATCGTAAAAGTCTTTTGGCATACGATTATCGACAAGCATCAACTCTTTCATAAGTTGACATAAGTCGTCGTAACACCTTTTCGAAAAATGATGTTCAAACTTGACGTTTATCTCAATGATACATGATGTTTATCTTAATAACGTATGAAGTTTGTCTTAACTTCTTGTTCGACATGCCACATTATGTCACCGGCTATAGCACTTGACACATATATCCTTTGTAATCGTGGGGTTAGAGAAAAATAATATATTTTTTAAACAAGACATATGTTTTTTAACTAATCACTTGCCTAGGACTTCGATATCGAGGATAGTTAGTGATTTTACAAGTGATTTTCTTGTTGTCTTCACTCCAATAAATCATGCAACTATTTATACGAGTTCGTGGATCTATAAAATTGGTAAACTCATCATTTCTACCAACATTTTCATACTGTAAAAGTCTTTTGGCATATAGTTATTAATAGGCATTAACTCTTTTGTAAGATGACATAAGTCGTCATAACACCTTTTCGAAAAATGATGTTCGGATCGGATCGGATCTCTCTATTAGATGCATTCAATAAATCATAAAATATTTAGGCATAGGATTTGGGACTACGTTTGTATTAGACGGATTAAATGATGGACCGAGCTTTATCCATCACCATTGTGTGATATGAATTGGTCGAAAGTTCATCAAATATTTATTCATGTTGAACAAAATTGATCAAATTATCATCATAATTAACCGATTCATTTTCTCCATGACGTCTCCACACATAATACTCGAACACAAAATCACATCTCATTAAATAGTACTTAACCGTATCGGGATTTTCATAACTACGATTCGATGTTTATTAAGTTTACAATGATATCTTATCTTATTTTCGTCCTTACACTTCGGATAACTAGCGAAAAAATTAATAAATCCATTAATCCCATATATGAAACGCTGATTTAAAATACTGTCGATTAGTTATAGCCAATCCATGAATGATCTAAATTTATTTTCAACTAAATATAATTAATTTCATAAACAGCTAATTTACTTCAATTAATAAATAAAAAATTTATTTAACAACTGAAATAACATTTTAGTTAATTATCTAAATAATTCTTTTAACCCATAATTAATATTTTAATTAAAAAATAGTTGACTTAATTTAATAATTTTAAAACTAAATTAACAACCAAATTAATCATACTAACATGTAATTTTATATTTTTAAATTTTTTAATAATTTAATTATAAACTAATTGACTTAATTAACTAACTAATTAATTCTTTTAAATAATAATTTACTAAATTAATTACCAACTATTGGGCTTAATTTAATAATAAAAAATTAATTAACAACCAAATGAATGAAACTAACATGCAATTTTATATTTTAAATTAAAATTTATTAATTTAATTATAAACTCATATTTTTCTTATTTAACTAAATAATTGATTCCTTTAAACACAATTTAATAAATTTAATTATAAAGTAATCGACTTAATTAACAACTAAAAAACTTAATTAAAAAAATAAATTAAATTAAAACATAATTATATATTTTATACAATATTTAAGTAATATAATTGTATACTAGTTTTGTTAATTAACAACCTAATTAATTATTTTTAAAAATATTTTTAATTTTTAATTAATAGCTAATCAATTTACTTAATTTAACAAATAAAAATTTTAATTAACACCTATATATATAATTAAACTAACACAAATTTAATTAAATAATTTATTTTACCAAAAATTTAATTAATGTTATTAACACATAAATACTTATTTAATAATTAATTAATTAATTAATTAAACTAACACCAATTAAATTTTTTAAAACAATTAAATTATTTAAATACCAACAATTATACTTAATTTAATAAACAACTAAATGAAAATTATTCAATACATAATTAATTAAACTAACACTTAAATAATTATTTTAACAAAAAATTAAATTAATTAACAATTAAAAAATACTTATAATAATAAATTAAATTAAACTAACTAACAATTAACTAATAAATAATTAAACTACAACAATTAACAATTCAATTTTTTAAATATCAACAATTAAACTAACTAACAATTAATCAATAAATAATTAACAACAACAATTACACTAACTAATAATTAATCAATAAATAATAAACAACAATAACAATTAACAATTAATAACAACAATTCACACAAAATTAAATTATTAAAATAAATGAAAAAAATTGCTTAATGGGTTACTAATTACAAATTTCGGGAGTAGAGAAGGAGAAACTGTTGCTAAGAAGGAGGAGGAGTGTTGTGCCAAGAAGGAGGCGATGCTACCATGGCACTATTCATAGAAAAGAGGAGTTAAGGAAGGAGGAGGAAAGGAGAGAAAGAAGAATAAAAGGGAGGAGGAAAAGGGGAGAGATAGAGAGGAAGAAGAAAAGAAGAGAAATGAGGAGATTTAGAGTTAAAAGAAGAGAGAAAAAGTTTTGGGGGAAAAATTTGAGGGGTAGTGGTTTTAGGGATTAAAATTTTTAGCGATGGGACAAAACCCATTGCTAAAATTATCGCTAATTAAATAAAAATATTCAAAATGATCGTTCTCTCTCCAATGGTCATAAATTAGCGATGGCTTTCATAAACCGTCGCTAATTTTGATATTTAGTGATGGATTTCATCAAAAACCATTGCAAATCGCCTTACCTCATCCGGTTTCAAGTTCATTATATTTAGTGACTATTTTCATAAGCCGTCGCTAAATATTCTCTTATATAAGGAATTATAGCGATGGTTTGGGTAAACCGTCGCTATAATTCAATTTTATTTTGGAATTAGCAACGATTTAATTAAATGGTCACCGATTCTAAAAAATATTTTTTAGCGACAGTTTTACATGAACCATCGCTAATATGAATAAAAAAATTGACTGAATTAGCGACGGTTTGTAAAATAGACGCTAAATTCCATTTCTTATGGGTTGTTAACAATGATTTTTATAAAATCATCGCTATTTTATAGTTTTTAGCAACGATTTATAAACCATTGCTAATCCTAATTTTTTCGATAGTGGAAGAGGAACAAAGGACTCTTTGAATGGCATTGTTAGTCCTTTTAAGGACCACCTACCACACTAGCGAAAGAAGGTATTTTGTTCAAAAACATGTGGGCATGATGCTAACCTATTCAAAGTATGGGTAGGTTAGTAAATCCCTTTTAAAAATAATGTTTTTTATTATTAACTTTTTGAAAATACAAAATTAGATTTGTGTAGCAATACATTTCATTAAACCATCTCTATATAATTTTGCAAAATAAAAATAAAAATATACAAATATTTTGTTGTACATAAAAATGCTCCTACATTTGTATTAGCCAATCCATTTATTATATTCTTTGTATAGTTAAATAAATAGAGAGAGGAGCAATGGATTTTCCAACAAAACACAACAAATATTTTATAACAAGAAAAATACAAGTTAAAGTAGCTAAACATTTTTTTTTGAATAAATTCCGATGATAGACGGAGAGCAAAATGAGTAGACTATGAAACTGAATATGCATATTATATAAATTTTTATTTTTTATTTTTGTTTTGTATATTATATGCTAGATTCCTACATTTAAATACAACGCACTATTACTTGGAGACATATCATTGTTTGAGGGGAAAAGAAAAAGTGGATGCTGACTAATTACAGTTTACCAATTATTCTTTTATCGTGCATAAAAAATGATGGCATTCCAAGATCACGAGGCAACCCAGATAGATGGAAAAAAAGAGCGAAAAGGAAAGACTAGGTCTGGCTTGACATGTAAAGTCAATGAGAATTTATGAATATCGTTTTCTACACAAAATGCCCATGTCTTCAATATTATTTATTGGTGCTGTCATTCCTTAACGCGACGGTCCAGTGTAAACTCACATGTATTTATACTATCTACCTTTTCAAAACACTAATAATAAATGCGTTACAATTAATACGATAGTGGTATTATCCTTCATGTTTGTTTCTTTCTTTATAAATCTTCATATATTTTTCTAATGTCTCGACAGACCAATAGCCATATCCATGTCAAATATTAATTATCAACTTTGTTGGGCTCCTTAAATTCTCAAGACAATTCTTTCTTCTGTGTTTCATCATCTTATTTAATAATGGAATATGGCTTAAATGATTACACATAATTATACTAACTATGTTGGCATTTGCAATTTTAGGAATAAAATTTGATGAGATGCTAATTATTTCCTTTGTAAAAATGTAATGACCCAAAACTTTATACATAGCATATGCATGTTTATGTGTTTAGATTGATATCTAATTAATTTACTTGATAATTGATGTTTAAATTTATGCTAATACATGTGGTCTGTCGAGAATTGACACGTAATGGCATGATGTACTGTGCTATCAAAAATCAACTCGCACATAACGTATTAATTTCTATTAACGTTTATGCATGCTTAAATTGCATAACTGAATGCTCATGTTTGAAGGATGATTGCTGTTAAAAACTAATTACATCAAGACATATTAGATTTGCTTAAAAAAAGACAATGTCTCAACGCGACAATTTCGCTCTTTGACTTTTTATGTATATTGAAAAAGTTATTAATTGTTATATTATATCATCTTTTAACCATATTTAATTTTTTTTTTTTTAGAATTTTATCTTAACTAACTTTTACCAAATGAACTTTCATTAATGATATTTTAGAAAACATATATTATTTATAATTTTGACCAGATAAGCCTTATGAGACCTACATAACTGGAAAGATAAACAATTTCCTTAGGCGGAAGAAAAATCTATTTTGGCTTGTAAAAAATTGTTAAAAGTCAATCTCATATCTAGTGTGATTTCTAAATTTGAAAAAAAGATATATATATATATATATTCTCGTTATTGGTATGTTTTTTTACCCCAATATTAATAGAATTCCTAATTTGAAACTTTTAAAATTTTACTACTAAGTACTAAAATATTAATAAATTCCTATTTTACAAGTATATAAACCTTTGATATTTCTAGCTTACTGGATTTGGATCCTTTTATTTTCTTTGTTTTATCTCCACACACCACACTCTTTTCTTTTTCCTTCCTTTTTACGTTTTCACAATCATATGTCCATTGTTTTTATAGCGATTGTTTGTTATTTTAATTTTCTTGTTACATTAATTTTCAAATTTTGATTTTGATTTTTTCAATTTATGAACAGTGGATCCCACAATAAATATTGACAAGTTTGTTTATCATACATGTCATCGACAATTTAAAAACAAATGAAGACACTTAGTTGAAAAAAAAGTACAAATTCTCAAATTGAAAAAAACAAACATGAAGTCACTTTAGAAAAATTGTATAAGTAGAGGTGATTTTTTTTTTCATTACCTCTTGATAAGAGACATTGAATATCATTGGATCATGTTGTTTTAAAATGTAATATTCATAATCTTTCACGTATAAAATGCAAGTCGTAATAATTTGTCCATGGTATACAAATAAATTTATGTAAAACTTGCACATAATTTTCCTCTTGATAAATAAGTACACCTAGCATAAATAATAATTCAACCACACTTTAGCAATTGAAAAAAAAATAATTCTCAAAAAAATGAAAAATAATTTTACGGGCACATAGAGTTGGATTCAACTAATTCTTCCTATCTCCTAGACAAAAATGGAGATTTAAGAAACCATATGCATGGTTGGACGGTTAATATATTTGCTAGAGGAAAAAAAAAAAAAAACCAATCAGAGGGATAATGTTTTCCATTTTTTTTTTTGTATCTGCTGGGGGCTCAATGCATTCAAAACTATATTATTTGCAGTAACCTTCTCATCCTTAATCCTAAAAAGTATTTATAAATCTGATTTACATAACAAGACATAGTTTGATCGTTGGCTGTTGCTGAGGATGTTATTGTTATAATTGATCAATGAGATGAATTCCTGCAATATAATTTTTTTAGTAAATATAAACCAGTTAAAAGTAATAATTTTTTATTTCCATCCCATACCAAATAACTTTACCAATTATCAAACTAGCACTTGTGTGAGATAGCACTTAACATAAAATTCTAACTGGTTCTTTGTGTGTGATTCTTTCCTTAACAAAAGTTTTTAGCTCCTGTATTAACTAAGACATGATGATCCTCTATATATACAGCCAGCTAAAGGTGATATGATGTTGGATAAAATTATGGATAGTAATTTCTTATAGCTTGAACTCCAAGATTTTCCTACTACCCCAGCCGGCACTTGCTAATGCCAGTTGAACATGATACCTTGTCTGTGCGTCAGAAAATTAAAGCTCTTGCTGAGTTACATGGAAAACCATTTCCACAAGTCATTTGAGGAAGAGTGATGCTACAAATAATGCATTTTTTCCCTCGTGAATATACTTCAATAGATACGTACAATGGTAGTGATGCAGGTATATTCAACTTCTTGGTGTTTTTTTTTCCTTTTTAATGATGTCTATTTATTGTTTATAAAATATAATCCATAGCCTTTTCTTTTGAGGAAGGAAATCGTCTAGACTTGGTTTAGATGGTATGAGCAAATCAGAAAGATTCGAGATCAAGATAAAAAGTTTGAGAAATAGTGCCGTATTTATTGTTGATTGCCTAAAAACACATATGGTAAGTCCGTCCACTGTTGACATGTGTAATTATGTCAAACTAATACTATTGTGCATAAAATAATGGATAAGATTAAAAAAAAAAAAAAGTTATAAAAAAGGGACACAATAATGGCCATTTTATTTTCAAAAGAAAATAAATAAAATCACACACACATATATATAAAACTATGGGATTTTTGTACAATTTTATCCAAAAAAAAAAAAAAACGTTAACAATGATCTATAAACAACTTAAGGTGTGCATACAATTACATCCTAAATGTTGAAATTTTTATGTTATATATATATAGGCAACCAGATGTGGGTTTATAGAGGTGACAAGTTGAAGTGAAAGGGAAAGGAGATAAATTATATTGAAGGATTTAATTAAATATATTGATATTGAGGTAGATTGGGCTTATGTTCGAATTGAATGGCACACAAGGTTCCATATAGCCAACCTCAACTTGTTTGGATTAACGACTTAGATTTTGTTGTAATAAATCAATGACATAAATTTTACGGACAAATTATTGAACTTAAATTAATATTAATCTTTTGAATATTTAATCTAATTAATTAATGAATCTCTGAAATCATAATATATGCTTAATTAATAAAGTAACGCTAACTTCACCAATAATTCTTTGAAAAAGAAATAAACTTAATAGTGGTTGATTAGTAATAGAAATTTTGTTAAGAATCATAGAAAGTGAGCAGTAAATTTAATTTTCCCGTAAAGATAAAACCCAGAGGAGATATCAATTTTGACAACATTTACAATGATGATGATGATCATAATAACCAATTAAACATAAAATTCCTAAATTCATGACTATATATAATAATACCATAAAAACTTCTATGATTTGATTAAAATAAATAAACGATTTAAATTTACTACAAAGTTCTTAATTTGTCAAAATAAAGAATAAATTTAATTCATTCATCCATTCATAAAACTCTTTCTCTTCGTAAAATTGTTTAATAAATTAACATCAATATCATAATGCATGCTCAAAACCACATTTAATTAAGCTAGAAACCTACATACCAACTCATAAATCAAACCAATAATAACATCAAACTCTGAACCATTAAAATTCCCTTTCTTCGTCATGCTGTATATACTTTTTTCAAGTTGTTGTTTATTTCCTTCCTCTTCTATCTAAGAAATTAGTTACAGGATGAATCCATTTTTACACTGAAATTAAGCAAGTGATTGTGAAAGATGACCGAATAAATTAACTTAAGACACATAACAATAGAATCTGATCTTATATATAAAGATTAAACCTAACAAAATTGTATAATGATACTTTATTTTTTAATTCAAGTTACAGTAATTTACATGCAATTAATAATCAAGATTAGAACTTTGATGATAGTAAAATTTACAAGGAAACGCAGCTATCAAATATTGATGATCTTCAGATTCCGAGCGGGCCGGGTAGTTGGAAAAAGCGTGTTGGAAAATGAAAGATATGCTATACTTCCTAAGTCTGAATTGAATTATATTTTAGTTGTTGTAGAAAGTAAAACATTTACCCCTAATAAAGAGAAATTTACTTGAAAAAAATTTATGTATGGAGAGTTTGGTAGCCGTCATTCGTTACTCTATACACTCTACTAGGGGAAAATTAAACAAACCAAAAGAGCTCTCTCTCTTTCCCCAGCAATTACACCTCTCCACCATTAAATGCTATTGCACCCTCTCATTACGCTCTGCAATAACTCCTTGCTGCCACAGTTTTCTCTGTTTCCTTCACTTCCATTGCCTTCTTTCTCTTCCTAAGTCCCTTTGGTTCTCCATCTTCTTCTTGCTCTCTGTTATTTTTTCTTTTTAATTTCCAGTCTTTCTTGTCCCTTGTTTTTCTTGCCTCGACTCTATCTCCATATCCCACACACCTACTTCTTACCATAAAAGTTCTTACCAAAATCTACAGAGAAACCACTAAAGCAGACCCAAATACTGCTCTATTTTCCACAAGGTAACCTCAAAACCAGATCCAAAAAAAAAAAAAAAAATTCTCAGTCAACTTTTTTTTTTTGGCAAGTAAATTTCTTGTATTAGTAGGTTTTTTCGAGAGAGTCTCACAGTCTTCCCTATAGTTTGTCACTTTTAAAGAATCAGTGGGTTTGCAAAACCACCCATCTTCTCATCTCTCTCTCTCTCTCTTTCATGTAGTTCTCTCATTCTGATTTTTTTTTTTAATTTTATTTTGCTTACCTTGTTTTTTCGTTTTTCCTTGGAGCAGGTAGAGCTAAAGAAAGAAAGGAAACTCGGAAGGCAAAGTTGGATTCTCTGTGATCTTAGTTGGGCGTTAAGTAGATTTTATATCTGAATTTTGGGGTTTAGTCAGATATTTACCTGTCAAAAATTGTCAACTCGACCTTCTTTATATATTCTCTGTCTCTTACATATATGTACGTACGAACCAGATAGGCTTTAGAGAGATAGAAACCAGGCCATTTCTACTGTAAAAATGAGAACCATATATATTTGGCCGTGCCTGTTTTTGTATACTCTGCTAGAAAATCTGTGAGAAAAACCCACTCTCTCCGATTCAAGGCCATATATAATATAAAGTCAATAGGAGAGTGAGTTACGCTAGCTATAAGACATACAAAGATATATATATTTATTATATATACTGCTCCATTAGGGTTTGTGGGTTGAGAAATATGCCAGCGGGAGTGATGATTCCGGCAAGAAACATGCCATCGATGATTGGCGTTAATGGAAATGTTGGTGGGTTTGGATCATCTTCAGGACTTACTCTTGGTCAGGTCTGCACTTGAATATCCTTCCATATATGTCTTTAACCTCTCCACTATTTGTGCTTTTTAAGCTCTATGATCCAATTTTCTTAAATATCTGTACTTGATTTTTCTTTTTTCCATACCCTCTTATCATTTTCTACACATCAGATCTCTTTTCTTCTTCTGCTACTGCTCAGGAGTTAAAAAGGTGTATTATGTTTGTTTTTTGGCTTTTAGACATACTAATTTGTTTTTTTTTTTTTTTTTTGAAAGCCAAATCCTTCTCGATATTTGCAAAGCGCGTAAAGGGCTTTGCTTTCATCTTCACACTCACAGAGGGAGAGAGGACCTGAGAATCTAGTATTTTAACATGGGCGTCTTGTCCTCTCCAAGATCTAATAATTTTCTACATTTTAAGTGCAATTTTCTAACGTGGTTAAATTTTCCATGAATCCTTGGCTTTTCCACATTATAAAAAACAGATTTTGAGTACTTCTCACACCTATAGCTAACTGTTGGCATGAGTATTTTAGCTTTCTTTTGGAGTGGAAATTAATTTCCATTCTGTTGTTAGATTGAAAAACAATAAGCTTCAGGAATCTTAAAGATCTGTAGATAATGTTCCAGCCAAACATGATGGAAGGTCAGCTTCACCATCTAGACATGACACAAAACACATCTGAAGGCGACATGGCTCGAATCAGAGATGAGGAGTTTGATAGTACCAACACTAAATCTGGCAGTGAGAACCAAGATGGAGCATCCGGTGATGATCAAGATCCACGCCCCAAAAAGAAGCGCTACCATCGCCATACTCAGCATCAGATCCAAGAAATGGAAGCGTAAGCTCCACCTAAATCAAATTATATATTGCTATGGTAATGTTTTATTGTCTTTGTTGACACATAACTTGTAATTAACTCTTCTTCATTTTTGGTCTTAGTTTCTTCAAAGAATGTCCACACCCAGATGACAAGCAAAGGAAGGAGTTAAGCCGAGAATTAGGGTTAGAGCCATTGCAAGTCAAATTTTGGTTCCAAAATAAGCGCACCCAAATGAAGGTATAACGTTTGTGCATAACTTTGGCCCGGAATTTACTAATTTACACCATAAAATAAATAGCACATTTGCCTTTTTTTATTTTATTTTATTTTTTTTTTTTGCATCAAGGGGCGGTTACAATATCTTGGTCTCTGCTCTTGGAAAGTTTTCTTTAGGGAGGGTAGAATATGCATTTATTAAACCTCCTAAGATTCGCTAAATTCTGTGTCATTACAGACCCAGCATGAGCGCCATGAAAATACACAGCTTCGAACTGAGAATGAAAAGCTTAGGGCTGACAACATGCGGTACAGAGAAGCTCTTAGCAATGCCTCGTGTCCTAATTGTGGGGGGCCTACAGCCCTTGGAGAGATGTCCTTTGATGAACATCATTTGAGGCTTGAAAATGCCAGATTAAGAGAAGAGGTGCAGTTATTATATTCACTTTTTTGGTGGATTTATAACAAAGCCTGATCATATCGAAATTTATTTTGTTTCCTTTTGTTCGCAGATCGACCGCATTTCAGCGATTGCTGCTAAGTATGTGGGCAAGCCTGTGGTGAACTATCCACTTATATCGGCTTCGATGCCTCCACGTCCGCTTGACCTTGGTGTTGGGAATTTTGGCGGACAACCAGGCATTGGAGGGGAGATTTATGGAGCAGGAGAGTTACTTAGGTCGATAAGTGCCCCTACTGAGGCTGATAAGCCCATGATAATTGAGCTTGCAGTTGCAGCCATGGAGGAGCTAATTAGAATGGCCCAAATGGATGAACCCTTATGGATGAGCAGCCTTGATGGAACAAATGCGGTATTGAATGAAGATGAATACGTAAGGATATTTCCTCGAGGTATTGGGCCAAAACCTGCTGGTTTTAAATGCGAGGCTTCAAGGGAGTCTGCTGTTGTTATCATGAACCACATCAACCTTGTTGAGTATCTCATGGACGTGGTAAGGTTCCTTCTAATATTTTGCAAAGCAGAATTAAGCATATAAATACATTTCGATCGATCCACTATTAATTTGTGATTATGTTTCTGCTTTCAGAATCAGTGGTCTACATTGTTTTCGGGCATTGTTTCAAGAGCTTTGACTTTGGAAGTGTTGTCAACAGGAGTTGCAGGGAACTATAATGGTGCCTTGCAAGTGGTAATATATATATTATTTGATAATCTTCCAATAGCATTGCATTCGCTAACTTGATAAATGGAGGACATAACCGAATCAGAAAACTAAATATGTTAAGGACGTCGTATTTGATATCATGCTTTTAAGCATATATATATATATATATATATATATATATATATATATATATATAGAATTAATTCTTTGATTTCTTAATTTCCAGATGACAGCTGAATTTCAACTTCCAACTCCACTTGTTCCTACTCGTGAAAGTTACTACGTGAGGTACTGTAAACAACATGCGGATGGGACTTGGGCGGTGGTTGATGTTTCATTGGACAATTTACGCCCTAGTCCATCAGCAAGATGTCGAAGAAGGCCATCTGGCTGTTTAATTCAAGAAATGCCTAATGGATACTCAAAGGTGAATGGCTAATTAATCAATTGGAAGTTGTTATACCTTATGCTTATTAAGCTGCAACATTTCTATACAAAAACAAGAGCAATTCTTTGTTATTGTTACGTTTGTAATTGAATTTCTTCATACCTTAGGTTACATGGGTTGAACATGTAGAAGTGGATGATAGAGGTGTTCATAATCTATACAAGCAACTAGTTAGCTCAGGACATGCTTTCGGGGCAACACGTTGGGTGGCAACCCTAGATCGGCAATGCGAGCGCCTTGCCAGTGCCATGGCAACAAACATTCCTGCTGGTGAAGTTGGTGGTAATATTATGTAGTTTTTCATTAATTCTCCTTACATTTAAATAATTCAGCTAATGAAGAAGGCATTACAGTCAATATCTTAACTTAAAACCGGTAACTACCGTACTATAATCGATATGCATGCATAGCCCTGGACTTGTCCTCATTAATTTGCTTATTCACAGTGATTATTAATCAAGAAGGGAGAAAGAGCATGATGAAGCTTGCAGAGAGAATGGTGATAAGCTTCTGTGCTGGAGTGAGCGCCTCTACTGCCCACACTTGGACTACGCTGTCTGGAACTGGAGCCGACGATGTTAGGGTTATGACAAGGAAGAGTGTAGATGATCCAGGGAGGCCTCCTGGGATTGTGCTTAGTGCTGCAACTTCCTTCTGGATTCCAGTTCCACCAAGGAGGGTTTTTGATTTTCTTCGTGATGAGAACACTCGAAACGAGGTATGATCATCAGAAGTATCGGACCTTCAACTTCCATGATTTGATTTGATTTTTTTTCCTTTGAAGTGTAACTGAAAGAATAAAAGTACGTAGTTTTAATATTTGAATAGCTACATGATTGGATCTCATTCTAAGACTTGATTTATAATACAGTGGGATATTCTATCAAATGGTGGAGTTGTCCAAGAAATGGCACACATTGCTAATGGCCGGGAAACAGGCAATTGTGTATCTCTACTTCGAGTTAATGTAAGTTGCTTACAGATCAGATCTTTGTACCTATTTAATTATGCAGTTAAGTTCGTCTATGATCATAAAGATATTGTGTTATTTATAATGTAATTGATCTAACACACGCATATATAATTTTAGAGCGCGAATTCGAGCCAGAGCAACATGCTGATTTTACAAGAGAGTTGCACTGATCAAACAGCCTCTTTCGTAATCTATGCACCTGTTGATATCGTTGCAATGAACGTAGTGCTTAACGGTGGGGATCCAGATTACGTGGCACTTCTTCCTTCAGGGTTTGCTATTCTTCCTGATGGAACTGCAGCACATGGAGGAGGCATGGAAGAGTCAGCCGGTGGATCTCTTCTGACTGTTGCATTCCAGATTTTGGTTGATTCAGTTCCTACCGCAAAATTATCTCTTGGATCGGTTGCAACTGTTAACAACTTGATTGCATGCACTGTGGAGAGGATTAAGGCTTCTTTATCATGCGAATCTGCATGATCTTTGAAGGTTAATTTATAGGTATGTACGTACTGGACTTGGGCTGTTGTGTTCTACTTCTATTCCCTCTGGATTCATCAAGTAATGCAACTTTATTTTATTTTTTAGTTCATTAACCAGAGGAGGAAAAAAGAGGGGAAGTCTGAGAAAACACAAAGCTGGAGATTTTTTACTAATAGAAGAAGATTGGGAGAAGTCAAGAGCGCACCTCACTTGATTCTTTTGCATGCCTCATATCATGAGTGATCAGAAAGGATGTTTGAGGTTCGGGAATTGACTTCGCCAAAGTAAAAAGGAAAATATTGACCTTATATTATTAAATCCAAGGTTGTACTACTACTCCTTTTCCCCTTCTTTAACTCAATACTTAGGGTTTTGTGCCTGGTGTGGCCTTATAGTACTTTATTTTATCCGCTCTCTAGATCTCTTTTCTCCTCCTCTACTTGTTAATTGGTTTGTGTTTTGAAGCTCACACCCTTAGAGCTTTTGAATAGACTACCTTTGTTAAATCTTGTTCTCTATGGATTTATTATGATTAGTCTCTTTTTGAATGGTGTTGGCTATAGTAATTTAAACTTGGGTTTATTTTCTCAAAAATGCTGCAATCTAGAGTAATTATCATATCGATCCACATCATATTCCAATGGATGAAATTAAGTTCTTTCAAAGCAGTTATCCCTTGTCCCATTAATTTTTGTCTCTTCATTATATTGTTATCTGCGTCTTTTGTCACCAACTGTTGGTTTATCTCTATAGCATTTAAATCTGCCAACTCCTCTTCCTCTCGTACGTAACTCTTTATAGTATGAATGATGGGTGGGGTTGAGTTGATTTGACACTTATCTGTTTGGAAAAATGGATGGTAATAAATGTGTTTAGATTTTGTTCAAGAAGTGCCATTTGCATTCATACTAGCCGTATAGGACCATTGCTTGAATGGGTTCAAGAGCGGAGAGTCCTTATTTATATAAAATAAATATAAAAACATTCACTATCTATTGCCCATTAGCAATTAAAACTAGGTAGATATCAAATTCAAAAACATTATTTATCAAAAAGTGATTTGAAATAGTGTCCAATGATGAAACAAATGATAAAGAATATCTATCTAACATTTGTTCTTCACAAAATAGACAATCACAAAAATGACTATAAAACATATCCAAATGAACAAAAAAAAAGAGATGAAATAAATCATACTAACAGGGTTTTTTTTTTAAGAATACCAAGGAAGGAAGTGCATGTGAGGATAAATCATGTCTTCTTCCATGATTTCCAGCCTATCTTCACAGAAATTCAACAACTTAATTGAGTAGCAACAAAAGATTTCAATAAGCTCTATTAGTTAATGACAATTCAAAAAATTAAAACACTTGCTATTGTGCACTTCAGCCTATATATATATTGATGAGTTGTTGCTGGCAAAAGTTGGATCAGAGAATAATACTAAAAAAAAAAACAGAGAGAGGTTTATTTATATATTAACCTAGTATAGTTGTTTTCGATAGTTATTATTTATGATTAATTATTATCATTAACCATTTACCATATCACTCTAACTCTAAAATTCTTATCTACACGTATGATCATTCTCCATATATAGTAGATTAAAAACAATAATAATAATAATATCGCTAATAAAATAGGATATATAATTTTTAAAATATTTGGAAAAAAAACTAAAAAATGGAAGGAAAAACACTTGCTACAAACATTTGAGGTGTAAACAAATAAAAGACAAGTTTAAGTATGATTGTCGACAAATTAATACCTAAATTCAAAATAAAATGCTCATTAAATTAATCAGCTCATTTCGAGTCTGGTTTTTTGGAAAATATTAGGTGGAAAACTTTAATGCATGAAAAAAGAAAGAAAGAAAAAACAATGTTATTAGAAAAGCTTGGGGAGTCGTCAACTATACCATATCAAAATTTTGATTTTTAGACCCTCAACATTCTATAAGGATTAAGAGAAATTTTATAATACTTAAAAAGTAATTATTGTACATATACAATAGTTACTTCATGAATTCACTTTTAAGAAAAGAAATAGACATATATATAAAAAAAAAAATTACATCCGAACCCACAAAAAAATGATAAAAAGATTTTTACGTTGACTTAATTTTTTTTTAATTTTCTCTCTCTAATTTTTTTTATTTTCTATCTCCTATTTCTCTTTTCTTTTTGTATCTATATCTCGTTTATTCAATGAGCCCATGAAGTAACTGCTATACATATACAATAGTTACTCCTTAAGCATTAAGGACTAATAAAAGATATTAGTTCTTGTTATTATAATATTTGAGTTCCTTTTGATTTAGGTTTTGGAATTTTATTATATTCTCTATGATATATCTATTCAAATACACAATGAAATATCGAATTATAGTCCTCCTTTTAACAAACAATGATGTAGAGTTACTTGATTTATAATATATTGTATGTTTTTAATTTGTATTAAATTTATAAAGATCAATCTTAATACATAATTCAAACATTGAATTAATTATATTTTCTTAATTAATTGAAAAACTAGATTAGTATCTCATATTATTATCACTTAATTGGTAATAAAACAAAGTACCTCAATTGAAGAAGTTCATAAGAAATTCAAGATATTATTATTTTTTTACGATTAAATTAAATATAATTTTATTTTTTTAATAATGTAGCTTATTGAACTATTTTTTGCATAATTGATTTTGATTCTTTGATGGCAATTACCAAGATAATTTTTTCATGCAAACGACGTGCAAAAAACTAGTACTAATGAGGACTAAAATGAATATTTTGAAAATTTAAGAGGGCAATTGGCACATTCCCTCTATGTGAGTATTTTAAGAGTTTTTGAGTCATGAGCTTTTTGGCAAGTACCAAAGGGGACCATGCCTTCTTCAAGAGATGGATGGTATGCTTCTAAAATCATTTTTAAGTACAAGTATTGCATCAATATAGATATCCTTAATCTTTTATATATATATATTGCTTTAAAATTTGTCGTACCCTGCAATGTTGAGAGATTACGGCCAATTTGGCATGCTTTGATTCCTTTTCTTGGTAAAATTATAATTTTTTTAGAAATATACAATTGTGAAACGCCACAACAAATCGAGTGTTAAACACATTATTCACACTTGGAAATGGAAATGGGTCGCTAGACATCCTCTTCCTTGATTTGATCACAACTCCAGAAATCACTATGGGAACAACAAGGATTACCCAAGTGACCGGTTGACTTCGATTACTTTCATGGGATGCAAGGGGGCTTTGCTACCGGCTATATATATATAAATATTAATTATAAGCTTCAGAAATCAATAATAGGTTCTCCAATGGTGAGATTGCGCTCTAAGGTCCACGGCAGATCAAAAAGCTTTGCTGTGATGAATTTGAAGATCTTATTCACATTGATATTATAGGTCGCACTTGAAAAGAAGAGAGTTGCATTTAGAGCCTTCGCATATGCTCTTGCCTGTCATAAATAGAAATATATAATATTAAAACCTTTTCAAAGAAAAAGAAAAGCAAATGATTTTTTTTTTTTTTAACCCTTACGTACGTTTATTTGTTCTATCATTTTCTTCTCAAAAACTTTAATTGCTATCTATCAAGCGACCTTCTATACTTTTTTCATTTATCAATCATATCCTTTCATTTGCCTTTATTAACAAAACTAACTAGAAAGTACCGTTTTCTTTTCTTTTCTTTTCTTTTCTCTTTAAAGTAAAAGGGTTGATTTTATTCTTTACGCTTAGATTTGTTTTTTCGTTCAATTTCTTTTCAAAACTTTGCTATCTATCAAGCAACCTTCTATATTTCTTTCATTTATCAATCAGATTCTTTGATTTTCCTTTATTAACAAAAGTAACTAGAAATTAATGTTTTTTTTTCTTATTGTATATATACGTTAATTTATATCCATATATATATATATATATATATATATATATAATAGAAAACTCACATGATTC
Source organism: Dovyalis caffra (assembly GCA_963924115.1). Taxonomy (NCBI): domain Eukaryota; kingdom Viridiplantae; phylum Streptophyta; class Magnoliopsida; order Malpighiales; family Salicaceae; genus Dovyalis; species Dovyalis caffra. The sequence goes on from CAWUPB010001173.1 coordinate 25,527,627, forward strand.
ATTTAAAAATAAATAAATAAGCATTTAGACAACACGCTATGTATATTCTCCTATGATCTATGAACATGTGATCCAGGATGATTAAACCTTTTTTTTGTGTTTTTTTCTTTTCAACTTTCTCTAAAGCAACATGATTAGATTTGTTTATGCCTTCACTAATAATATGAATAGCCTGATCAGTAAAATATTCATAAAAGAAAACCGTTTGTGAAAGTTTGAAATGTTACCTGGCTTGCAATTGTCCATTGCAAATCTACGGGAAGTTGGATAAACTCATCAAACTTGGTTCCTATTATAACAGGAACTGCCGTCTGAAAAAAAAAAAATCAAGAAAGCAAACAAATTATTATTATATCCAGAGAACCCTGCACCAATCATGAAGATAATTAAACAAGAAAAGGTGAAATAACGCAGATATATACCCGATTCCATTTCCTTGCTTCTTGGTACCACCTTATTACACTGCAATAAATCCCACGGATTCAGTTTGATGGAATATTCATAAATAAATTAAACATATATACTACTAATTAAGAAAACGAAAGGTATATGGACAAACCTGTTTAGTGTGATCCGACTAGTTAGATCAAACATTATCAAAATAGCCACAGAATCCTTGCAAGCCACCGGAATTTGCTGCTTCAATCCTTCATAGCCGCCTACACCAAGAATAACATTTATTTATTTATTTATTTTGATAGGAAAAGGAAGATATATATTAAGTGTGATCTTATTAACAAAATGAGGAAGTTAACTTACCATCTAGTTCCCACAAACTATAAGAAATACGTGCATCTTTAACTGTCAATGTTTTATTCATCATTTTCAAACCGTTGTTTTGCTTCACTCCCTCATCTTTCTCATTTCCCACATACTTTGCCTTCAAAATATTTAAGAGCAGAAATAATTATTAAAGCCAATCAATATCGTATGGCTAAACAAATCATGTACGTAAATATTCTATAGAAAAATTTACAGAGAATGAAAATACATATACTAACCAGAAAACTTGTCTTTCCAATTTGGCAATCACCTAAGAGGCTAATCTTCAAGGCAACCAAGTCTGAATCATTATCGTGGTGGTGATGACATATCGGTGGTGGTGTTACGCTCGGAACTGTGTCGTTGGTGACTGGAGACGAGGAAGAAGTGATCTCCCGGGAGTGTGACAAGATGCGACGATACCGAACAGGCTTCCCTATCGAACACATGAGAATCTGATCCCATATATGGAGAATGCATCGTCTAACAACTGAAAAGTGGCGTTGAATTTTTCGCCTGAGATTGAATCGAAACCTAATTTGGCAAAACCGATTCATACTGGTTTTCTTTGAGCAAAAGGGATGGCCAACCTCCAGTGTATCTCTTTGGCCATGAAAGAATTGCTAGCTAGTTAGCTTCTATTATATTACTCATTTATCAAATATCAAGGGTATTTTTGGAACATGCAAATTAAATTTTCAGTGACAACACCACCCTTTTATTTTTTATTTTTGCTAAATCTTTTTTTTTTTTTATTGTTAATCAATTATGTGACTACTTTAACGGGACAAGACAAGATCCTATGGTCCAAATTGCTGGCTGCTATCATTTTTTACGTTATTTTCACATGAAATGAAAGGTGAAATTTTATTTTTAATGTGTTGCTAGTCTCCAGTTAATTTTCTCCTACAATTTCTAGTGGCCACAACCTTACCGTCTAGCTAGCTAGTCAGTAAGTCCCTCATATCTTTTTCTATATATATATATATATATATATATATATATATAAGAGAGAGAGAGAGAGAGAGAGAGAGAGAGAGAGAGAGGCTAGCCTTAGCTCTGGTGTGGTGCAAGTACTCTTGCCCATGATCACTGCTAGATTCTAGCAAATGGAATTATCGTACGAAAGAACTATTGCAGTAGCACCAGTCGCAGAATTAATGGATTAAAGAAACATATTTAAGGGATCGATAATCATAGACGTCAAACGTCAAGAGCGAAACAATTAATTGCTGATCAGGGCACAACAGAGAATGAAGAAATTTGTTGATTAAGGCTCAATTGATAGGGCTTATTGCACAAAGGCTTATCAAGGGCAAAATGGCGGGGTCCTAGCTTGATTGGTCATGAGTTATTTAGAATGTCTAGCAGGAAGATTTGGTTTGATAGGTTTGGAGTAAGGTTGGTATAGACTCTAGAATCCTTATTTTTATTTTTATTTTTTAAATAAGTTCAGACTTATTATTAATGTTTTTTTATAAAATTTGATGATGTTAATCATATATCTCTTACAGACAGACACATGACACCTATTTATTTTTTCAGATACTAGACGTTTATCACAATCTTAACTGTCAAATGTCGCAATTTATACTTATAAATACCCTTTTCATTTCTATTTAGAGATTTTTAACCATTCAATTTTCTAAAAGCTTCTCTCTCTAACCTCACACTTGCTCTCACTGCATAAACTTGACTTGCAATGCTCTCTTGAATACTAACGTGCGATCGCCACTACACCTCTCTGCCTGGCATACCATCCTTTTTCATTACAATTATTGTCTACTCCCCTTCCCAATCCTCTCTTTATTGCACCGAAAGCAAGTTTAACTTTTTGATTAACAGGTTTGATCAAATTGGTTCCAAGTTGCACTCAGAGTTACCCTTACTAATTAAAAGATAAGAGAAGGAAAGAATCAATTTACTTTACCAATAACACGAGTGATGTAAAATTTAGCTGAAAAATTCAATTGCTTGAATAGGAAAAAAAATATGATATACATATATATAATACGTAACAACTTTATATGTTACAAAAGATCTACCTCTAACCAGTAATCGATATTTTTCCAATTTAGTTGTAGTTGCCTAACATTTTGTATCGAAGGAAAAGAGCGGAAAAAGTCGGTATTTGCGACTCTTTGTTGATTTTATTGTTTCAAGAGGAGGGAGTGCTAAGAAACTTCAGCATGAATTTTTTCTTTTTTCTTCCCTAAGCTGGCGAAATGTCATGCCCATCTGAGCTCGCGCTGGCTTGTCGCTTGATATCACCACTCCTGCGTTTAACTATCTCCTTAATCTCTGTCTCTTTCCTGTCTACAAAATCAATCAACTTTGTCAAGCTATTTGAGCGTAGAGAGCGTCGAGGTCTTGCTGGCTGAATCTCATCCACCTCCGACTCCTCACCACCATCTGGATTAAATTTACGCCACTGACAAATGATTTTACAGAGGAAAATGGCAAGAGAAATGAAGCATGCAATGCCACAAATAAGAAAGAGACCCCAGAAACTCTTCAGGGAGAGATGATTTTCATCAATTTCACTGATTTGCTCCGAGCAATCTCTGAATGTCAGCCATTTGTTGTGGATTTTTTGGAGATCACCATTTTCTGATAGTTGAAGAATAGCAGTTGACAAGTCAACTGCTAAAGGAGAGTCCCTTTGAAATGCCTGCAACAAGAAAACCTGGTTGTAAGAAAATTACTGGAGTTCCCCAACAGACATTTCATAACCTATGCTGGACTTAAGCATTTCGTTTCTTTAGAAAAATACCACCTGTCCTAGTCTCTCCCTTCACACCGAGGAGATTCTGTGTCAACTTGCGAATAATTAGTTCAAAAAATGTTTTTCATAATTATATTTATCGTGCCATTTCCTTTGGTGATTTGTCTGTTTTGTTATACAGCAGCTATTTAGTGTTAAACTGGTACCGGTATCAAAATATCATGATTTAGTATGTCCTTTGTAGATATTATTAGAAAGTTAGTATACCGAGTTTGCACCATCCTATATATGCTACTTTCATGTCAATACTCATTTATATAAATCTAGCTAAGCTAATCCAAACTAAAAGATTTGCTGCAGTAATGATTTTTTGAAGCTCAGATTGACAAATAACGTAGATAGTACTTACAAATCCCCATCCACTTTTTGTGAACTCTTGCCCCACAGTCCTAAATTTACAATTTGAGGTAGACAGGAAGAGCTCAATGTAAGGAAGCTCATCAACAATTGCAGCCACGCCACCATTGTTTGGTCCACGTAGAAGGGCAGTACCGTATTCCTCCTGACTTTTCAAAATGATGAGTCTAGATTCTGCTATGTTGAGCTCGTCAATCAGGTAGTTCCTTGCAAATGACCCATCTTGAATTCCAATTGGTTCAGTACTTGCGGCCAAGCTGTCAATCCCTTCAATCCGAGATGTTAACTGCTGCACTGTGAGGATTGATGTCAAACTTGCTGTGTAGCTTGAATTGATAATCAACACGACGAATAGCCAAATGATCAGCACAAAACGTCCCAACGTGCTCACAGTGTTCTCTCCTACACCACATCCAAGCAGCTGAGATTGTTAGGCGTTTCCCAAGAAAGCTAAGTGAAGGAACAAGTAAGGAAAGAATAAATGGATAGGAAATAGCTCACGTACGGTGTGAAAAAAACATTGTCGAGAAACTAAACCTGCAAGATCAGTACAAATGTCAGTTAGAAGCATTCTAATAGTTGTGAAGCAAAGCACACAGCAGCATTTTACCTCCTCGGCAAGAGAATGCTTAAAACAAAGGCTTTGCAAGAGCTGACTACATCATGCCTACTACTGCCTAAATATATTGCTTTCTATCATGATCTGTTAGACTACATTCTTTGACCTAATATGTACCGACTCCTGATCTCTCATCTACATCATTGCTATATGCCTACTAAAAAATTGATTTTCGTTGCATGTACTTTTACTTCTGTATTAGTTCCCCTGTATCACCAGGACATTTCAAGGCACCTATGCAACAGCCAGACATATTGCCTAATTGAGCTGAAATTATCAACCAGAAAGAGATGCCACTTTAATAAATCAGGGGTCTACCGATGACTTCAAAGCATACTAACCAGAATATTGTCATAATTTGTTGCCTAGGTGGACCCCTGAATTCGTGATTGATTCGGTGCTCAAGAATCCAGACTACAGCCCCCACAAAAAGGAAGAAGGCACCTGTGACGAGCCACATTTGGATAGTAAATGGCTTGAGGAAAGCCCAAGGGCTAGACTTTTCTGCCTTGACTGGAGCAACTACAACCAGCCCTGATTCCATAAAAGGCTGTGTAAAATCCACAATCTTTGTCCTATTTGTGACTATAGTGACATCTCCAACAGCTGCATCATAATGCTGAAGAGGAAGAGAACAAACAGAAAAACTACTAGAATGTAATCATCAAAGAAGGTATAGTTACAAAATAATGAAAACACCAAGTTACAAATTATAGCCAGATACTCACATCTTGGGCAACCGCTTGGACAATCTCATTGTAGACTGGATTTCTCTTGCCGTCTCCATGTAACATATATGTGTGTGGGACAGGATATGGCAGCAAGTTTATGGCAGCTTCAAAGACATCAATGCAGTATCCCTTGACCCCTGGGGGATTTTTGTCTTTAGCTACAAATTGTTGATAACTGACGCGGTTGGGCACTGCAATTCGCAGTGGCTTCCCGTTTTCAGGGAATACCCATCCTCGAGGAATAAGCGAAGTTTCACCAGGCCAAATTACACTGTAAAGATATTGATCATTGGAAGAAGTATTCCGAGGCTTTGTGTGTAAGATCTCAGGAGCAACAGTTGAAAGACCAGAGTAATTTGACCAATAGCCAATCCTTCTGGAACCTGTCCCGCCAATGTTAAGAATATCATAGGCTGGATTAATTAAGTTCTTATCCAAATCAAATTGAATTTGACCACTTAAACCAGTGAAGTTCATTCTAAGAAGTGTCTGGAGAAACTGTTGGCCTCCATCAAAAACACGCAGTGATGCCAAGTTCAGTGTGCTTCCATTTGTGTCGTGCAATTTTGGATCACTAGAGTATGACACATTTCCACCTTCATTGAGAAAAACATCAAGAGTTCGGGCAGCTAACCATACTGTATCATAAGCATAAAGTGCATAAGAATTGAACCCAGAAGCACCAATGCTCTTCTTGTGGTTTAGGTTGCTCCACTTAGACAGAAAACGTTTTTTGAGATCAGTATCTGGACTGTGATGGCGAAGAGAAACAACCCCTTGCAAAAGATTCATTACGTCAGGGTCAACTGGTTCTAATGAATCTAAAACCGAAGGAAGCCAATTTGTAGTAATCCAAACATAGCCTTTGGTCATCATATGAAGACTTTTAGCAACAGAAAAAATTGACAAACCGGAATCAGGATTTACATGTACAACATAAACCCGAGATTCCATCTGGTTAACTCCAAGCAGCAAGTCGGAGATTTGATTTCTAGGCGCTCCGGGGGTAAAGGCGGCCTTGTAAGCGATCTTGGCACGCTTCGTTGCCAGGGCATCCCCCAATATAGATATCCCATTTCTGCCATAATCATCATCCACAAAAATGGCAATTACCTCCCGCCACCCAAAATGAGTGACCAGATCAGCAATTGCATACATCTGAAAATAGTCATTCTGTGTGGTGCGGAGGAAATATGGGTACTGTAAAGCTGAAAGGGTAGGATCTGTTGCTGCAAATGACAAAAGTGGAACATGAAGTTCGTTGACAACATGAGATATGACATGAGCTATTCCAGAAGATTGGGGGCCAATTATAGCAACAACTTCATTTTCCATTAGCTGCAAAGCTGCATCATGGACAAGGAAACTTCCATCAAAATCTTCATCATTGTGTTCTTTCAGTTTATTCTTTTCTTGTTTGAAACTCCTATTTGCGTTGGCACTGACAGTTACTCCGAGCAGTTAGTTCGCATGAACATCTAAACAAAATTCAAGCTAGATATGACTTGAATTATGTCCTCGCTCCTAATTTGGCTTTAATTACCAACAGACATGAACTTCAATTTGTTCTACAGTTTAAAATTACAACATCTCCATGGCTTTCAGAGTTGAGTTAGAAAAAAAAGAGAATTTTGCAGGCATAGATAAGAAATGATAGCACTACTGAACCCAAGACAACCATACAGCCATACTAAAACAGAACAAGGCTGCATCTTTAGAACTAGAAACACCATTATTCATGTTTTGTCCATGGAAATTGTAACTTCAAAGCTAATGAGGGATTTGGAGCTTGTACAGTAAACAATAGCAGGCAATGGAAATAGCGACTGAAGTTACAACAGGTGGCCCGGAATTTGAAAAAGAAAAAGCAATGATCCAAAATTCAAAGACAAGAAAAAGAATATCATAAAAATGATTTTGAGAAAGAAATACCTTCGACGGTTCCAAGAAATCCGCTGCAATTGGTGTTGTGAGAAATGAGGTTCAATCTAGTCCCAGGAAGAATTTTTGGATCAGAATTGACATCATGAACAGCAGCTTCTATAGCTGGCCCAGCTGCTCTCCCAATCACTGAATCAAAAGTAAATAAACTTCCTATATTTGCAACACTCGGTCTTGAAGACGAAGAAGAAGAAGAAGAAGAAACATTGGTTCCATTTCCATTTGCAGCTCCCTGACCAAAAACAACTTCCATGGGCACACAAATGCCAGTAATCAACAGCAACAATAACATTCTCTTCACCATCAACACTTTACTAGTACTACCACCACCAGCAATATCCAAAAACACGGCCATGGCATCAAGCCACGCTTGCAATCCAATTAAAAATATATAAATGATTCTCCACGTCAAACAACCATTTTTTTTCCTTCAATATAATAAGTACCTGCCCATGACGAAACACAAACACACACACACACACACATATATTACAATTAACAAAACAATACAGTAAAGTAGAAGAAGATGTTGTGAAGCCCAAATACAAGACAAGAAAAACAAACAAGGATATCGGTGTGGCTTTAAGCTTAGCATAGAGATTAGCATATATTATTACCTTGGAATCTAGCTAGCTAGCTAGATTGAACAGTTGAGTGCATCATAATTAAGCTTTGAGGATGTAACGAAAAAAGAAAGATCACGATAGTACAAAAGCTCTAAACAGTCTTGCAAGCTCAAGTAAGGAATGATTCTCTCTTTGTTTGATGCGTGTTTATTATTTTATTTGTCTGGTTTGTACAGACTTTTAGCGAAGTACTTCTAGCTAGCATTTACTACATTTTAATAATACCAGTAGAAATAATCTGGTTATGGGACCGGAACTTAATGCTCTATGTTTTTGTTTTTTTTTATACCGTAGAATTCATCACTTGGTCCCTCAGGTTTCAAAAATTAGCAAAATCATCCTCTTTGTTTCAACTTGATTTTGAGATGTCAACCCTTGCATCTCGTTGTGGTCACTTTGTTTACTTAGATGCGTACACGCGTTAGACATCCAATGAACATATTTGCATGGAGGGACCATAGGAAACTGCGAATTGAAAATATAAGGGTCGTTATGTCAAAATCAAAGAAAAATGGTTAATTTAATTAATTTTCCAAACTTGAGTGTCATCGAGCTATGAATTTACATTTTTTTTTTTTTTGAACTACTCTACTAATGGCGGAGATTCGATGCACGTCATCTCAGAAGTTGAGAGAAGCCAATGCCAATTGTCCTCACAGTAAATTAATTTTAAAAAGATGGTATTGATAGGAAAACATATAACGTTAAAAATATGGCCATTGTATGAAAGTGGGTCCAGCGGCTCGGTTTGTGAAACATGTGGTCATATTATAATATTTAATTGTACCCCAAAAAACACCAAAAAATTGGAATTTGGGATTGCCACCTGCTTCTGGATAATACTCGTAAAGGTTTCAAAGCATTTTCGTTTGCTGCCCAGAAATAATGTCACTCACAGATCCTTTGTGCCGTCTCCTTGCAATGCATCTTCGTTCTCTTCTGCTCCATTGAAAAAGGTTTTTTTATTTAATAAAAAATAAATTATTTTTAAAAATATATCTTTAAAAAAATATAATAAATTCTTTTAATTTTAGTCTTACGAAATTAAGAAAAGAAACATATATTTTTCACCCATACATATCGTTTCAAAGTGTTTTATTTTTTAGGTGTTTTAAAGAGTTAAGTATAACTTAATCCTTTTATTTAAATATAATTAATTAATTCTTTCTCATTATTTCAAACAACTATATATTTAATTTTTACGTTTCAAAATCCGTTTATATTTTAGTTCTTTCATCAAATTCAAGTTCTCCCCCCCCCCCTCTTTTTTTTTTTTTTTTTTTTTTTTGAATTGTGTTGAAAATAGAAGAAAAGAGAAATAGCCGATAAATTTGATTAGGAGAGGAGACTTTTTTTATCAAAAAAAAAAAATTGAGGATGTCCAATGCTAGTCAAAAGATCATTTAACTATTCACGATGCTACAGGAACTAACTGATTAATTTTTGCTAAATTTAAGGACTAGGTTATAATGCAATGAAAATTGAAAGAAGAAAAAGAAAAAGCAAAGATGACAAAAACTAAAAAAAATCTTGCTTAAAAAAGGCCATCTAAAAAAAAGGAAAGAAAATAAACAATATGTTGAGACACTGCAACCGTGTCTTTACCACAGACCTTGTCATTAACATTGCTTTGGAAATTGATTATCACGATATCATCGTTTCAAACAGTCGGGTCAGGTCATATGATGGGTGAAGCGTTGAATAATCAATTAATCACAACCTTATTTGATATAATTCTGCTATAAATATATTAATTTTTAATTTTTATATATGGATTTTTATTTTTTCAGTATATATATATATATATATATTAAGTATTTTCGTTAATTTTTCTATTAACAGATAACATATCCTTTATTTTCAGAATACCAAATCATAATTTTATCTCATTTTATCGATATATTTTAATTCTTTTCTTTAAATATACTAATTTCATTAAAACTCGTCAATCAAGTATTTTTATTAATTTATATGTTAACTAATGACATATTTGTTATTTTTAAAAATACTAAATTATAATTTTATCTTCTTTTTTTTTTTTCAGAGAAAACTCTCTTTAAATGACCACAAGTAATTGATTGTTTTTTTTATAAAAAAATCTCATATTTGTATTTGGTTTCAAATTTCACATATAAACGTAGCCAAATTTTATTTAGGATTTTATAGCTAAAAATAATATTTTTAAAATTTTATATTAAAATTTGAAATGGTAAAATAATTTAGAGAGAAAGTTTCTTTTTTTTAAAAAAAAAAAGGGTAAATTTATAATTTGATATTTTTACGATAAAAGATATTTCATTAATTAACAAATAAATTGATAAAAGTACTTGATTGATAGTTTTGAAAAATCGATATACTCAAACGAAAAAAATAAAATTTATTTATCCAATTGACAAAAAGTAAAAAAATCATTGTATTTATAGTGCATTTATCCCATTCTTTTATTAGACAATAAATTTAAACAAAAAGGATGGAGGGTGGTCAATGATGATATTGTGTATACAGAGGTGGAGGTTTCTCACTTATACAAAATTATATGTCATAAAATCTATGCAAAATACCAAATTTGATGTAAAAGATGTTGCGGCAAAACAAAAGAAGGTAAATTTTAATTTTAACTTACTGAAGTTTATGTGTTGTCTCAATTTCACATGAATTTTTTATTTTTTTTAATTAGATCCACATCAATTTTTATATGTAAATTTCAATTTCGTCTCTAAATTTATGGAATATCTCAATATAATTCAAGAAAATAAAAATGAATAATTGAAATTTAAAAATCATTAAAGAAAAATATTTGTGCTGTAAAACAATTATGATAAAAAGGATTTTTTTTCCAGTCAACTACTATCTTTCAACCTTTTAACAGTAAACAAACAAATTAAATTAAAAACAAATAAGATTAAAAAAAATTCATCACATTATCATTGCTTCTTCTATACTTTCTCATTAGTATATCATATTTACACGATTTATCTAGTTTTTCCATTAAGATTTACTATAAAATATCAAATAAGAACTGTAAAAAAAAAAAAAACAAACAAATAAATTTAAAATCACATATGGTTAGAATGGTAGCTTGTGAATATGACAAATTCAACACACTTAGAGTGTGTACGAAGGTTTAAATTCAATTGACCGTACCAAAAATGCTATTTGATAATAGTATCGAAGAAAGAGAATCAAGAGAGAGGTGTGAATTGTGAATGTTTTGGCAAAGAAAATTAAGAGAAAGAGTTTAGTTTTGACTTTTATTAGACTATAGCATGGACAAATGAAAATATAATGTTATTGTTGGTAAATGAGAATTGAAATTGGTAAAATTTAAGGATTTTTAAATGTTAATTAACCCTCTAAAGTTTTATTATATTTGTTGTATTGTCTATTGATTTTCTGTATTATTTTGTTTTTTTTTTTTACTTTTTAATTAATATCTAGATATTTCTCAAATTTAACAATGAAATTAAAATTTACACACATTTTTCATTCCTAATTTAAAAGAAAATGGAAAAAAGGAAAAATTGGAGTAGAAACGGAAGATGTGAAACAAAGTACTGAAATAGAAATGAAAATATAGAGGCTCATTAAAACAAACTGAAGATTTTATGTGAAATGCTGAGATAATACATAATAAAACTACAAATTAAAATTTACCCTAAAAAAAAAAAAAAACTGCATTTAAGGCGTGTTTGGATCGAGGTGGTGATTACGCCAAGGGCTAGCTGTGACATATATGTGGCTGCTGATGCTGCTGGTCCTTCTATTGAATAACACCATACATGCCTCCACTACCTGACAGGACATAGATGTGTATCCTCGCTACTGAGGTGCCCCACGTGTTTTCCTTCTCTTTCCTCCGTCATCCCATCTCTAGCTATGTCTATTTTACTGGATTCTTGTCTCTCATATTAATTCAATTATAGCATATGCTTTTGCTTCTCTCTCTCTCTCTCTCTCTCTCTCTCTGTATGGCTTCTTTCTATCTTTTTCAGCCTTAGATGTGGTTTTTCAATCTCCACTGCTTGACAAACTACGTAGCTGATGGGGTCCTGTCAAATAAAATCTCCCATACTATAGTAGATTCCATTCCGTTTTCGAGTGGAGCGGTTTCAAAGATGGTAGCCCACCGCACCTTTAAAAAAAGTTTCTTGTTGCAAAAAAAAGGATTTGATGGCAGCATGCACCAAAGCAGATTAAAGACCAATCAAACCTAAAATATCCTCGTCATTATCCATAAAAAAAAAAACTAAAATAAAATATACGATTACTATTCAATATGTTATTTAAAATATTATTATTAAATTTATTCATATTATTTACCTAAATTCAAATATATTATTATTTTAATGTATAATATTTTTTTATAATTTTTAAATATTTTTTGAAATATTTATTACGAAAGTTCTAGTGAGTTTACATTTTGATTCTTTTTTTTAAATATTATTTTTAATTCATAAATATTTTATATTTGATTTGGTTTTTTTTTATTTTCATCACTTTGATCCTGTTTTTCTCTATTTTTTTTAATAAAAAATTTTAAAACAAAAAAATATTTTAAAAAATAATTTATAAAATAAGTTTTAGATAAGAATCCATTGATTTTAACATCTTTTTATACTTTCATAAATTTTTTAGTTTATAAATAAAGATAAATAAGTAATATTTTTAATTATAAAAATATAAAGAATAGTCAATCAAATATAAAATTTTGATTAAAAATTATAAAATTGAATGATGTTTTATTCAATTTTGATTTGATATATTTTAATATATACATAATATAAAACGAATTATTAAAATAATATAATTTTATGTACTCTATTCGATCCGTAGCATAACCTAAATTAAAAACTAGTGAAATCTAAGATCTAAGAAAGGATAATAATAAAACAACCCAATGACGTTACATTCACATTTTGATTTTTATGATATGATCGCTACGGAGGAACACAACATTTCAGCACACCAGTACAGGAGCTAGCTCTTACCAGTTCCAATTTCCAAGTCTCAACCCCAGGGACGGGTTTCTTCTGGGCCACCTTGACTTGCCAGCTGAGTAAAACCATTGACTAGGTAGTCAGCATCGCTGCAATAAATCTGATGCCTAATAACCAATGGCATAACCAGCACGAGGCCTGATAGGCGGGCTGTGTCTTTGAACGAAGCCTGATAGGCTAGGTCTTCAAACCATATATTTCAACAAGCAAAATATGAACGATTTGCTGAATGCTGATATTTTAATTTGTCCTGGCTCTTAGATATTTTTCCCGGTTAAAGAAGATTCCCAACTGGGTCTACATTTTCTGGGTCCTGCCGGCTACATCACGGAAATAAGAGTATATACAGTATTTTTGGAACTGAATTACGTAAACCGAGACTAAACCTTCTTCTCGAATGATATAAAAGGCATATCTCTACACGAGTTTGGTACGTGCATTCAAATTGATAAGTTTTTTTAAGTGTTAGATTTAAAATTTGAACTAAAAAAGTTAATGGAAAGAGTAAATTTTCTTACCATTAGACCTACTTCTTATAACTGGTCTAAATGAGAAAGCAAACAAAACAACTGTTCCATTAAACTTTTCTGATAATGCAGAATGATTATGCCTCAAGATTAATTTCCTTATTGCGAAGTCGATTTGTAGAACTTATTCAGCTTTCGAAGCATTTGAATTTATCCAGAGCATAACACCAGAACTTTTAGAAAGGAATTAGCATCGGTTAGGAGAATCGATGCAACCCAAAACTTCAAATGCAAGAAACCAGAAAGACTTTCAAACACGTGGGAGAGAGTGGCTAAAAAACAGATCCCAAATTTATTGGTATGCTTGCCAAGCAAACATCAAAATAAATATATTCGGATCCATGTTGCTTTCAAACGAGTGTGGCTACATTTACAGATTCCTTGCTAACTTTAGGGCTTTTTTGGTTGCAGCAGCAGTGTTGGAATGTTTAGGGAAGTGTAAAGCACTGGCATCCATCGGCCGATGCCTGTTAAACTACTAGTTTTTGAATGAAATCGTTAAAAAATATATCATTAAAATCAAATCCAACGGTATTACAGGCATTGCTCTCTGGCATTTTAGCTACGTTTTCTGTCCAGTACGGAACATACTTCTTCAGCACAGCTGCAACAGCAAAATTGCAACACTAAAATAACAGAGAGCAAACCATGATATCCAAGCGGTGAGACGAGAGTTTTATGTACGAAACAAACTCATCCCTGGCCAAAATTATCAAGGTTTTGGAAGGGGGAAAAAAATCTGAATGGGGCTACTTGAATTGATTGTGTTAGAGACTAGTATAAATTATATTATAGGGCCTCACCTATCAGCTTAAGCTTTTAGGTGAGATGATCTTTTAATATAGTATCGCCTTTCACTTGAAAGGATGTGTTAGAGACTAGTATAAATTATATTATAGGACCTCACTTATCAGTTTAAGCTTTTAGGTGAGATGGTCCTTTAATAGATTGGGCCATCAAGTAAGGTGATGCGATTAACATGATCATTTCTTGCAAATTCTTGAATGTCCAAGAAGAAGATTAAAGAAAAATGCCGAAATGAAAAAAATGCAACGGAATATCCTAACATCACGCATTAGATATTTACAAGTAATTGTTTTTTACAGGAGTTGCAGAGTCTGCTGCTGTTTACAGGCATACATATACATATGTATATATGAATTGACAGTTTCCATCTTTTAATCTATATAATATAACAAGGACTAAATTCTATTAGATACTAAGCACTTCAAATTGCATCAATATTGACAGATCCCTTCAATTTCTTCAAATGGATACACGTTTGCGAGCTAGCTGGGGTCTGAGGATTTTCACACTGACTAAATATTTTCTTGGTAGCTTCTTCTTTCTCATCCATGAAGTCAAAAAAAAGAAACATGGCCTGAGAACATCGAGTAATTGATGACGTTGAGGATGGAGAGGAAGGAGGCAACTGTGTACGTTTGTAGCGCACAAATTGGCAAACCATTCGTAGCAGAAACACAAGAAGGGCAGTGAGATTGATGGCACCACATAGAACGTATAGACCCCAGAAGCTGGCCAGATTGAGTTGATTAGGCCAGTTCCTGTGTTTTTCCTCTCCAGGACAATATCCCATAGAACAGAACCATTTCTCATGGATCTTCTGCAGTTCCCCACTCTCAGAAAGTTTCAAAATTGCTGTAGAAATATCAACAGCAAGAGGAGATTCTCTTTGAAAAGCCTGGTTTAATGCGGCAGAAAAAAAAGTGTAAACAGCAGATAATGCCTTTAGATCATCATAACTACAATGAAATGTCATAAACTTTTCTAAGTTTCATAACAATGATTTGAATTCTCTAGCTGCACTGTGGATCAGGGGAGGTAATCTCATGGTTTAAATCAAGGTTCAAGACTTTCATCTTTCCTCATTTTTTCCCATTCTCTCCATAACTGAGGATGACCTTTAATCATAGAACACTAATTAAAGTGAAACTGGCAGGGTGAAAATGAAAAATGAAAAGAGCAGTGCTAAGATTCATTCACATAAATTGATTGTATAAGAGAAAAGAATCAGTCCATATATATTTAGCAAAAATAAATTGATCAGTACATATGCATATATCCTTCTTTAATTGTTATTAAATATTGAAGAAGGTATTTCTTTTGCTCATGACACTCAGCAGCAGTTCTAAGCTACAAACCATATTTGGTCATAGTGCATGCATGTAAAGATTAATGCAGAACAATGAATAAAATCTCCTATCTATTCTTGGGAAAAACAAAATAGTTCTTTTTCAACAGAAAAAAAAAATTCATTTTTCCATTGTCAGGGTGGGGTTCTGCATCCGCAAAGCAAGTTAAAATATAGGTGAACACAAAGAAATTAATCAGCATTGCATCTACGTTAGGCATGATGCTTATGTATGAATGTATATATGGATGCATCCATTTGCTTGTAGAGAAAGGTACTTACAAATCCCCATCCACCCCTGGTAAATGGTTGCCCAATGATCCCAAAATCCTCCTGCTTTGAAAGAAATAACTCTACATATGTAAGCTCATCCACAATAGCTGCCACCCCTCCATCACTTGGCCCTCGCCGCAATGCACTTTCAAACTCTTCTGGGGAGCCTAAAGAAACAAGTCTAGAACGAGGTACGTAAAGATCGTTTGATAAATAGTCATAAGCAAATGAGCCTGTTTGATACCCAATGGGCCAATGGCTTGCAATCAAGCTATCGATTCCGGTGATTGGTGAGGAAAGCTGCTGAACTGTAAGAATTGAAGTCAAGCTTGCTGTATAGCTTGCTGTTCCAACCATCAAAAGGAAAAACCATATCACCATCACCAGCCGTCCAAGTGGACTTATGGTAGTTTCTTCTGCAATTCCATGATAACTCAAAAACTTAAAATTGGAACTACCAGGGATCCAAGAATTGCCATTTTTCAGTACCACAACCTGAATTGATTGAATGGGCAACATATGTACATGAATGGCTTCCTTTACTTCCTTCAACATTAATACAATACAAAAAGGTTCATGTGCAAATATGCATTCTACCCCATTGACTCCCCACCAAACTAAACTTGAGGTAAAGAGGAGAATGTCAAAGCAACTTATCAATTAAATTATGTGCATATTTTCACTTGACACTTTCAACCAGAACTGCAAGAGTCTGTACATTTACTTCCATGTACATAGCTAAAAAGAGAGGAAATTTATAAACTTCTACCCAGTTTAGAGCATGTTTCCAGAAAAGGGCTTTACTAAGAAACATGTTTTGATGCTCGGGGTAGCTTCATGCCATCTTATCAAGTATCCTTTAAAGATAGATACACAGCTTAAGTAAACACAAAAAATAAACCAATATAAGTAATTAAAGTCAAGTATCCTCACGAGTTTTCTTGAACAGTGTTGAGAAACTGAACCTGCCACATGTATAAGTTGAAAAATATTAGGAGCTTAATTATTGTAATTTGTACTTGCATTAGGTTTATTCTATTGTACATAAAACTGGAAGAAGGAAAAAAGAAATGTATTATGCAAAACAACTAAAATTGAAATGTAAAGTTGCACTAACAATATAAGTAGACTTAAATTAAACATTAACAGAGCTTACACGAACATCGTCACAAGCTGTCTCTTAGGAGGACCCCTGAAATCATCGTTTACACGATGCTCATGAATCCAGATAACCACTCCAATCATAAAAAAAAAGCTGCTGTGACACACCACATCTCCACTGTAAATGGTTTAAGAAATACCCAAGCAGTTGATTTTGAATTGCGGATTGGAGCCACAATGACAAGACCAGTAGAAGCATAAGGCTGGGAGAAATCCACTATCTTGGTTCTGTTTGTCACGATAGCAATGTCCCCAACAGCTGCATTAAACACCTGACATCAAACATTTACAGAATAAACAAGCTTTGCCCATCTAGCTCAGTCCTATGTGCTGATAAAAGTTTATACATTTATAAATACAAGGTTCAGAATGGAGATTCCATTGTAATTCAAACCAAGGTCTAACAAATGAAAAAAGAATGATAACCATGCAACCCATTATAACCTCCATTTTTTAACAAATTCTGGATACATATAGCCTAATCATTCAAATCAGGGGCATTTGAAGTATTACGTCATTTATGTGGATCTAGGAAGCTGCTTTTGGAATATTCTAGTCAAGCCTGAGAGCAGCAAATCCAGAGACCTGGCATGCATTCCTTATATTGGTAGGTCATAAATTCCACATATGTATGTCTACATTTTATGTGGTCTTGTTCTCAGCAATTATAATGGCCAAAATGATTTACTTACATCTGCTGCCACCATATTTACAAGATCATCATAGCTGGGATTGGACCGACCATCTCCAAATGGCTTGAACATGTAAGGTACATCATATGGGACTAGTTCCCGTGCCTTGAGGAACACATCGATGCAATATCCTTCAATTTTATGGCTACCATTTACTTCAGTAACAAACTCAACAAAACTGGCTCTGTTAGGCACTCCAATTCGCAATGGCCTTTCGTCCACAGCAACTACCCAACCACGTGGCCTTTCAGTCTTTCCACCGATCCAGGTAATATTTTGAAGCCTCTGGTCTATGACAGAATAGCTATTTTGTTCCCCTTTCCGAGCATCTAAGGGTGAAAGTGAGAAACCTGAAACATTAGACCAATAACCAACCGTACGAATAGACACCTGGTCGATGTTAATGACATCATAGCCACCACTGAAAACATTTCGATCTTGATTAAATTGAACTTGACCACTTAGACCAGTGAAATTCGTCTGCAATATAATGTTAAGTAGATCATTTCCACCAGTGAAGACTTTGAGCTTCTCAATCGGTAATCCAGATGTTTTCATATCAAGTACCTTCCTACTGGAAGAAAACATGATATTTTTGCCTTCATCAAGGAACTTATCAATAGCATAAGCAACTATCCAAACTGTATCATAAGCTTGAAGTCCATATGTATTCAATTCAGAACTTGCTGATCCTTTTCGCTGCATTCCCTTCCACCTAGTCATGAAACCTCTCTTCTGGCTGGATTCTGGAGTAAGCTGACGAAGCCCAACTACCCCTTGGAGGACACCAAGTGAAGTTTTCTTTGTTGGAGGGAACGAGTCTAAGGTAGCAGAAAGCCAATCTGTTGCCAGCCATGTGTAATCATCGGTCATCATCTGAAGTTTTTGGGCAATGGTAAAGATTCCCAATCTGGGGTCTGGATTAACATGAACAACATAAACACGAGAGCAAAGCAATTTAGATTTGTTGAGTTTATCCATGACCTCGCTTTCATCTAATTGGTTAGACAAAAACAACTTGAATGAAATTTTTGCCATTTTCTTGTTCAGCTCTTCTCCCAGAGCTGCTATCCCATTCCTCCCATATTCATCATCAACCGTGATAGCGATGACCTCTTTCCACCTGAAAAAGCCAACTAAATCAGCCATGGCAGCCATCTGATAAGAGTCGCTTTGAGTTGTTCTTACGAAAAAGGGGAATTGGAGGGCAGATAGAGTTGGATCAGTGGCAGCATATGAAACAAGAGGCACTTGGAGACCATTTGCAATTGCAGAAATCATATGGGCTATTACAGAAGACTGAGGGCCTATTATGGCCACTACTTCTTCCTCCAGTAGCTGAAAAGCTGACAAAAAAAGGGAGGTGCAATCAAGATAATATTGTGTGTTAACAATCCAATTTCAAGTTCAAAATTTTAGAAATAATATGAAGAATGATATTGCCAAGTAACATCAAGTAAATCAAAAGCTTTGATATTACCTAAACTAACTATGAATGAAGAATGGTATTGTCAAGTAACATTATGTATGCAAAAACTTAAATGTTACCAGAACTTCAAATTATGTTAACTAGTACTTTCAATGAGAGAATAACAGAATTGCGAAAGAAAAGTAATTGAGAAAAACCAAGACACGGGATTTGAATGTTACCTCGAACAGACCCCAATAAGACACTAGAATTTGCATCATCCATTAGCAGATTCAGTTTAGTCCCATTGAGAATTCTGCTATCATTGTTAACATCAGACACCGCAGCTTCAATAGCTGGCTTTGCAGCTTTACCAATAACTGAATCAAAAGTGAAAAGTGCACCTAAATTCACAACAGCAGGCCTTTGGCAGCTCACAAAACCATTGATAAGTACCCATATAGAAACAAACAGCTGAGGAATCACAAGCTCTTTCATATCCACACAACAAAAACGAAAAAGAAAACCTTCACAGTGAAGACTCTGCGTTTTTCTAAAATTTATAGAGTGAATTCAAGAAATGGTGTGATGACAAGTGGGCTCTGTTTCTTGATTCATTGAACAGCAGACAATCTTTAAACAGGAAATGAGTTTGGTGAGGAGACTGACTGATGGCCAATACTAGGAAATGAGAAAATTCAAAGAAGAAGATGAATTTGGATTTGTGGGAATCATCTACTCTAACACAGCAGTGTAAATGTGAAAAGAAGAAGAAAAAAAAAAAAGAGATTCACATTCAGAGAGAGAGAGAGAGAGAGAGAGAGAGAGGTAAACATTGATTGAGAAAGCAAAGGGGACCCCACCCAGAAAAGAAAGGATGGGATGGAATTTGACCTATTGAAAGGAAGTTGCATGCACTTGAACAACTTGATCAGTATCTCTTTCGGAAAAAAAACAGTAGCAGATCTCTCTTTTTCTATAGGAAACTTAGAAAGCTTGTCACTTTCTTTTTGTCATGAAAGCTTGGTTTAAGGGGCTACCACCGTTGAGCTCTTGTCTGGCGGTAGCCCCCTTTCCTCCTTGTTTCTTTTTGTATTTCTCATTCAATAATCCCAGATCTTTTAGATCTTTTCCTAGATCTGGTGCTTTTTTGGTTTTGTGGTTGCCTTGACAGGTTCTCCAGTGAGATCTCCACCACCGCCTCCCTCATATCCGCCTCGGTCGCTGCTGTGGTCACCACCTGTCCTCTCCGGTAGCTACCGCTACCAGCGCTTTTGTCAGCTCCACCTCCGCCGGCCTTCCACCATCGCATCTGCTGCGGCTGCTCCAACGAATTGCTCTGCCTTCGTGGGGTTGGGTTTTGAGCTGTTTGGTTCTTTTATGTTTTTCGGAGGTTGCTGTTTATTTGGTTGTTCTCTCGTTTGTCGAGAGTTTTGATTGTTTTCGTTTGTCGGAAGTTTTATTATTTGGGCATGACTCGATTACAATGGTTGATTCTGTCCTGCACTATTGAGTCTCAAAAGGCCTTTAACAGCGTGATTGGTCAGACGAAACCATCAATTCAGTTGCAATCTTTCGTCTTTTTTATAATCTATAAGTCAAAGGTGTTCGATGTTCAATAAAATATTTGAGATCTGTGAATCAAATCACTCTTAAAGTACTTGATTCTATAATTTATATGTTGAGACGCATTCGGCCATTGCATTTTAATGAGACTTCCTAAATTTATAAAAAAAAAAAAACTTGCATGCACTTATTATTTCCTTTTTTGTCGACTAGACCATGAATTACCCCTTGTAATAACATCGGACTTAGGACGCCAAATTCACATTATAATATTTAATTCATATAGGTAGTAGTAGTAATAATAATAATAATAATATCTTGGGGTGAGTAAAAGGGTTGGTTAATCAAAAATTGAATTAAATCGGATCGAATTATGAAATTTGGTTCGGATATAAATTAAAAAATATATAATTTATAATTGAACCGAAAAAATCGAAATAATTTTGGTTTGGTTCGATTTTTTTTTTAAAGAAACATTTGAATTGAAAATCATTTTTTTTATTTCTAATTCTAATTTTCAAATCCCTAAAAATAAGATCTAACCCTAAGTTCTCTCTTTCGACTTTTCTTTCCTTTCGACGCAGTACACGATCACTCTCACGTAGCAAGCCGGCAGAATCTTTCGGTCTTTCATCTCACCGAGACTCAATCACTCTCGTTCTCGTCTCTCGCACTCTCAAGTCTCGGACTCTCGGCCTCTCATCTGTCTCACGAGTCACGACTCTCACTCTCGGCCTTTCACATACACAGTCTCACTCTCGCACTCTCAAATTTTCACTTTTCTTCTCCTGTTCTTCACTCTCCACTCGAGTGACGAGTGAGTCCGAGTCCTCTTCAGAGTTCCGGACTTCCAGTCCTCCGAGCTCCGGGCTTCGATCCTCTTCCAGATCCGGTCTTCCTTTGTCAAACTTCATGTCTTTCAAGGTCAATCTCTCTCTCTCTCTCTCTCTCTCTCTCTCTCTCTTTCTCGATAAGTGATAACAACAATGTATTGGGTATAGATTAGGTTATTTTTTAGATTCCTTAACGAGCTATGATAAGCGATATGCTTTGTTCCGCATTGTGGTGTTGTCTTGGAAGCCTTGTCTTAAAATGTGTCATGTTGGCATATGTTTTCCTTTCTAGTTGCTTGGAGTCTATGATCTTTGCTTTATATTTTCCGTTTCGAGCATCCGGGTTTGCAATACCAAACGAATCCATTACAACGTGATCCGCAGCAAAGGCTTCAAGCATCGGGTTCCTTGATTCAACAACGAATGTGATTGATCGACAGAAGCGATTATATCAATCTCTTCAAAGACGCCCTCAAGTTATTTCACTTGTGCTACTTTCTAGCCTTACTCTAACTCGTACTTTTGCGGTTTTGTGCTTTTATGTTAAATTATAACATTTATTTACCAATATGATAATATTTCAAGTCAATAATGCCCTTGTTGGTAGCTTTATGTGTTGTTGTTGCCATGGATGGCATTAGTAATATCACCGTTATTGAAACTATTGCTATAATCACACACCATATTTGTTACCACATCATTCCCTCCAAGTGCATTGCACTAACTCGTTCGCCTTTCATTTTGAATTTAACGAGACAAAAATTTAAAAATATCTCTAAATGGATAATGCATTTGACGTTAAAGGAACTAATAAGCTAAGCGATTTTATAGGA
Source organism: Dovyalis caffra (assembly GCA_963924115.1). NCBI lineage: Eukaryota > Viridiplantae > Streptophyta > Magnoliopsida > Malpighiales > Salicaceae > Dovyalis > Dovyalis caffra. The sequence continues at coordinate 25,549,890 of CAWUPB010001173.1, forward strand.
AGAAAGAAATCAATAAATGGATTAACTCTATGAGTTGTTAAGGTGTGTTATATTGATAAATCATTACCTTGCTGAAAATTTTTCATGATTTCCTCCTCAATGCTAACTATGTAATGCATGCGAAGTGTTTCATTGTTAATTTTTTAAGGAACAAAGACTGTGATGCATGTTATTCTATATTTTATGAGATGGTTGATTATAAAGATTTTCTTAGTTAGGAGATAAAGTGTCACTTTCCTTTTGTTTGGGCTTGTAATCCTTTCATGGCTACGAGAATTAAAAATGCAATTTCGATTTTGCCTTTCATGCTCTCAAGGCTTCTGAAGAATTTTTTATTCTTTGGGTGGCATTCTTTTTGTGTACTTCCTACATCCTTAGGTGCTACTTATTTGTTTTCTTTCTTTTGGTCGCTAAATTTTACTACCATCCAATTCTTGTTTGTTGAACCGACGTAACTATAGATTTCTTTTAGTTTGGGCATCCTTCAATACTTAGACTTAGATAACATATTTTTACTAGAAGGTAATATGTTGTTCTTTATCTATGCGACTTTCTCCGGATATATTTTACTATGATTATGATCACTTGATTTTTTTTCATTGCTTGGTGTGGTGTTTCATCTCTTGTGTGGTTTATGTCAAATCGGAAACCGGTTTTGTGACTATAGGATAACTGGATTTGTTAGCCACTTGCCTACCGATGACTGATGTGGTTGAATGCGGTAACTAGTTAATTATAAGCCATAGCATTTTTCTTGTGTGAAACATGTCATAATCCGGGCATCCAGCAGAAGATTTTTTATTGGTCACATTTACGGGTCTTGGTCATTTATTTATGGTTTATATATGTCTATTTTGTTTCTTTTTAAGCTGGTTTGTTCATATGGACATCATTCTCTCTCTTAAGACGTGGTCATCAAAAGAGCTTATGTTAGTGAAGAATTTTTTTTTTTTTTAACAATAGATTTGTTTCATTTTTTGATTAGGCTCGAGCAAGAATCGGGGTTGTTCTTTAACGCAAAGTTCTTTGAGGAGCTTGTGTTGGGTGGCAATTGGGATGAGCTTGAGAAGTATTTCCACGGGTTTACCAAAGTGGATGATAGCGGGTATTATGAAGATATTATTTAAAATTCGCAAGCGAAGTACCTCGAGGCATTGGATAAGTAAGATTGTTAATCTTTTATGTGTTTAGTTTTGATGATATGCTTCGAGCGAGTTTGTTATCGAGTCGAATCACGGTTCATATTTTTATAGTGTTTATTGCTTTTAAATACTCTTAATTGATAGGCTTGATCGAACCTAGGTTATAGATATCCCGATGAAGGATCCGAAAGTTTTTGCCTCTTTTAATGAAGACTTGTTTAAAAAAACTACTCGATTGCTCACATTGGATAATTTTAGGTATATATGCTTGAACAAGATGCATTAAGAGTTTTCAATTTTAGTTGGTGACTAGGATGTAATTTGAACCACTTGTATAGAGAAAATGATCGGCTTTCTAATTATAGAGATAAAGTCGGGAAGAACAATTATACCGATTAAGCTCGAAGCTTATTGAGTCAAATCCTCTTTTTTGTGACAAATTGCGGTACCCTAACATAAAAAATTCAAGATTACGAATGCTTATCAACTAAAGGTCGGATGGATTTTAATAGAACGATAAAGAGATTTTATTCTGTCTTTAGTGGTTGTTATGCCCCTATTGTTTTCAATTGAAATGTGGCTTTTAAGATTTTATTTCCTTTGTTCTTATTCGGTTATTCTTCCGTTCAAATGAATATGGTCTGCTGCAATCTTATTCTTCATAATTTCTAATAACCCTCATTAGCCGTAAAGAATAAACTCGATATTTGGTATGGAATATCATAGCTTGAATTGGCGACATTCCTTTTATGGAAATCTAGGCAAAATCCTGATATAAGAACCCTATTTGTCGATCATAGTTGTAGAAATGCTAATCGATTCGTATCCCCAACTAACAACAAACAATCACCTCATAATTGCTCGCATCAAAGTCCGAAAGCTTTCTTCCAACTCGTCCAATTTACTTGTGTCCATTTTAATAGATGTCGAGTTACCAACTTGAGTTTTTGTTCAACTATTATGTAAGGATGCTTTTAAGATATCATAAGCAATCAAGTTTATCAAAGCATTCATCGGTTCCGAGAAAAATGAAATAGTTGCAAACATTTCATATTTATAAAACAAGTAAGCACGCATTGGTTCAACGTTTCTTTTTTCAAAGTAATAAAAGTTTGGTTAAAACCAAATTTAATTTTGTTCAATTTTGGTTTTCATTTTTTCTAATTTGATTAATCAAAAATCGAATCGAATTAAGCTTAATCAAACTATTTAACCATTTGCTCACCCCCGATAATATGGAATCTAATGATATTTTAATTGTATCTTACGGTTGTGCCTTGCGTGGCTTCAAACACATCGATCATGACGTAGTTGTAACATTTGCTTGTATGGAGTTGCCATTTGTCATGAAACGAGGAGTTCGCAAACAATTTCATACTTACGGAAGAATTGCATGTCCCGCTAGTAAGAAATTGTGAAAGAGAAATGTTGTACTCTCTACATAAAAACTAACCTTTTCCCCCATTCAGATTTCCTATCCCTTCCCTGTTTCCCTCGCTTCAACTTTCTCATGAAGGGTCTATCACTTTTTTTCCCCAATAAGTTGTGAGGGTAAGGATTTAACTAGTTTAGTTTGACAATTCGAGTAGGTTTAGCTTGATTGGTGAAGGAGTATGTTCCTTGAGTTAGTTGGAACTCTCGAAGTTGTAAGAAAAATTATTTATTTGTGAATGATAAATTCGGACGTGAATAATCTATTTAAAAATCCTTGCAATAATTTGTTAAAAAAATTTATCCCATATATATATATATATAAACAAGGATTTTGTTTGTTTTATAAAAAAATATTTTCAATCAACTTTGAATAATGTCCATTTAGAAGAAAATATTTTAATTTTGAAAAAAAATATTTTTATTGATATTACAAACTCACAATATTAATAAATATGATAACTTAAATCATTTCAACAGGCATTGTTAACGCTATTATTATCATTATCTCAACATTTCAACATCACCATCACTACTATTATCGTTCCACAATTGCCAACTGCCACCATCGTCAACGTTATTACAACTACTTTTTTATTGTCAATATAACAATCATCATGTCACTATCGTATCATAATTATCAGCATCGTTATTACCATAATAAAAATTATTTTTTCTTCATTGTCACTATTATTAAAATTATTTGTTACCACCTTTTGTTATTTATGTAAAACCACCACTTTATTATTATTTCTATTATCATCATCGTCATTTTAAAACAATGGTATCACAACAATAATCATATCATTAGTTATTACAACTATTGTCACACCTTATTATTTTAAAAATTAACATTAGGACTATCATTTTATTATTTTATCATTACTATAACAATCATGATTTTATAATCACCACTACTACTATTAATCTTATCATAACCATTATTATAAATATTATCATTATAATCATTAATATCACTATTATCACTACTTCGATGGCAATCAAAACAATAAAAGACTACGAATTGAAAATATAACGGTCGTTATGTCAAAATCAAAGGACAATGGTTAATTTAATTACTTTTTCAAACTTGAGGTGCCATCAAGCTATGAATTTACGTTTTTCTTTTTTCTTTTTAATTTTGAATTACTCTACTAATAGCGGAGATGCGATGCACGTCATCTCAGAAGTTGAGAAAAGACAATGGTAATTGTCCTCACAGTAAATTAACTTTGAAAAGATGATGGTATTGATAAGAAAACACATAACGTTAAAAATACGGTCCTTATTTGAAAGTAGGTCCAGCGGCTAAGTTTGTGAAACATGCGATCGTATTATAATATTTGACTGTCCCCCAAAAAAACCAAAAAAATTAGAATTTAGGATTGTCATCCGCTTCTGGATAATACTCATAAATGTTTCAAAGCATTTTCGTTTATTGCCAAGAAACAATGTCACTCACATATCCTTTATGCCGTCCCCCTGTAATGTATCTTTATTCTCTTCTGTTCTATTCAAAAAGGTTTTCTTTTTTAATTTTTACAATCATTATGCATATTAATTAAAATTAAATTATTTTTTAAAATATATCTTTAAAAAAATATAATAAATTCTTTGAATGCTAGTCTTAAGAAATTAAGAAAATAAACACATATATTTTCACCGATACATATTCTTTCAAAGGGTTTTATTGTTTAGGTGTTTTAAAGAGTTAAATATAACTTAATCCTTTTATTTTAATAAAATTAATTAATTAATCCTCAGTGTTTCAAACAACTATATATTTAATTTTTATGCTTCAAAATCCGCTTATAATTTAGTTCTGGATACTGCAGGAGCTAACTGATTAATTTTTGCTACATTTAAGGACTAGGTTATAATGCACTCAAAATTGAAAGAAGAAAATGAAAAGGCAAAGATGACAAAAACTAAAAAAAAATCTTTCTTAAAAAATGCCATCTAAAAAAAAAAGAAAAGAAAAGAAAAGAAAAGAAACAATATGTTGGGACAATGGAACCGTGTCTTTGACATTACCATTGCTTTGGAAATTGATTATCATGATACGATCGTTTCAAACAGTCGGGTCACATGATGGGTGAAGCGTTTATCACTTAATCACAACCTTATTTGATATAATTGTGCTATAAATATATTAATTTTTAAATTTTATATATGGATTTTAATTTTTTTAGTGTATACATACATACATACATATATTAAAAAAATATCAATTAAGTATTTTCGTCAATTTTTCTATTAACTCGATAACATATTTATTATCTCAAGAATACCAAATTATAATTTTATCTTTTTTTATCAATATATTTTAACTTTTTTTATTTGAATATACCAATTTTATTAAAGTCGTCAATCAAATATTTTTATCAATTTCTATGTTAACTAATGATGTGTTTGTTGCTTCTAAAATACCAAATTATATATATTTTTTTTGTTGAAGAAAACTCTCTCTCTAAATACTCATAGGTGATGAATCTTTTTTATAAAAAATCTCATATTTGTATTTACTTTCAAATTTCACGTATAAACGTAGCTAAGTTTCATCTAAGATTTCATAGCTAAAAATAATATTTTTAAAATTCTATACTGAAATTTAAAATGGTAGAATAATTTAGAGAGAGAGTTCCTTCTATAAAAAAAGAGGTAAATTTATAATTTTATATTTTCAGAGTAAAAGATATTTCATCAATTAACAAATAAATTGATGAAAGTACTTGATTAATAGTTCTTAAAAAATCGATATACTCAAATGAAAAAGAAATTAAAATTTATATATTCAATTGATAAAAAGTAAAAAAAAAAAATAGTGTATTTATGATGCATTAATCCCATTCTTTTATTACACAATAAATTTAAACAAAAAGGATGGAGGGTGGTCAATGATGATATTGTGCATAAAGAGGTGAAAGTTTCTCACTTGTGTAAAATTATATGTGATAAAATCTATACAAAATACCAAATTTTGTGTAAAAGATGCTGCGGCAACACAAAGAGAGGGTAGATTTTAATTTTAATTTACTGAAGTTTATGCGCTGTATCAATCTCACCTGTAGTTTTTTATTTGTTTCGATTAGATCCACATCTTTAATTTTTGTTCCAGTCTTTTTTTCATTAAAAATACTAACGAAAAAAATATGTAAATTTCAATTTCATCTCTAAATTTATGGAATATCTCAATATGATCCAAAAAATAAAAATGAATAATTAAAATGTAAAAACCACTAAAGAAAAATATTTTTGCTGTAAAAAAATATAAGAAAAAGGATTATTTATTTATTTTTTTAATCAACTGCTATCTTTTTATCCTTTAACAATAAACAAATAAGATTAAGTTAAAAACAAATACAATAAAAAATTTTTTTTCATCACATCATCATTATTTCTATTATGCTTTCTCACTAGCATATCATATTTACACGATTTATCTAATTTTCCATGAAGATTTACTATAAAATATTAAATAACAATTGTTAAAAAACAAACAAATAAATAAATTTGAAATCACATATGGTTAGAATGGTAGCTTGTGAATATGACAAATTCAACACACTTAGAGTGTGGTTATTTAATACAACGGTTCAAATTCAATTAACCATAGCAAAAATGCTATTTGATAATACTATCAAAGAAAGAGACGTGGTAGCGTGGGAATCAAGAGAGAGGTGTGAATGGTCAATGTTTTGGCAAATAAAATTAAGAGAAAGAGTTTAGTTTATTTGAATTTCGAGTTTTATTAAACTATAGTATTGACAAATGAAAGATAATGCTATTGATGGTAAATGAGAGTTGAAATTGGTAGAATTTAAGGATTTTTAAAAGTTAATTAATTCTCTTAAGTTTTATTATAGTTGTTGCATAGTCTATTGATTTTCTGTATTATTTTGTTAATTTTATTTTATTTTTTACTTTTTAATTAATATTTAGATATTTCACAAATTTAAGAACAAAATTAAAATTTACACACATTTTTCGTTACTAATTTAAAAGAAAATGGACAAAAGGAAAAATTGGAGTAGAAATGAAAGATGTGAAAGAACGAATTGAAATAGAAATGAAAATACAGAGGCTAATTAAAACAAAATGAAGATTTTAAGTGAAATGCTGAGATAATACGTAAAACTACAAATTAAAATTACATGCCTCCACTAGCCGACATGACATAGCTGTGTATCTTTGCTACTGAAGCTGTCAAGGTGCCCCACGTGTTCTCCTTATCCTTTCTCCGTCATCCCATCTATACGTCATACAGTATGCTTTTGCTTCTCCCTCTTTGTTTATTGCTTCTTTCTATCCTTTTCAGCCTTAGATGTCTGTTTTCAATCTCCACTGCATGACAAACTACGTAGCTTAATGGGGTCCTGTCAAATATAATCTCCCATGCTATAATAGATTCAGTTCTGTTTTCAAAGATGGTAGCTCACCCCACCTTTTAAAAAAGTTTGTCGTTGCACTAAAAAGAATTTGAAGGCAGCATGCACGAAAGCTGATTAAAGACCAATCAAACCTAAAATATCCCCATCATTGAAATCTAAGAAAGAAGAATAATAAAACAACCCAACCACAAGCACATAATGGAAAGAATAATTAGCACGAGCCCTGATAGGTGGGCTGTGTCTTTGAACGAAGGCTGGTAGCTAGGTGGTTGATTTGCTGAACGGTGATATTTTAATTTGTCCTGGCTCTTAGATATTTTTCCTCTGGGTCTACATTTCCTGGGTCCTGCCGGCTGCATCACGGAAACAAGAGTATAAACAGTATTTTTGGAACTGAATTACGTAAAACGAGACTAAATCTTTGTTTCAAATGATATAAAAAATATGTCTTTGTACGAATCTCATACATTCAAACTAATAAGTTTTTTTAATTGTTAATTTTAGAATTTGAACTTAGAAAGTTAACGAAAAGAGTAAATTTTCTTACCTTTACCATTAGACCTACTTCCTAGAATTGGTCTAAATGAGAAAGCAAACAAAACAATTTTTCATTAATTTTTTTTCTAATAATGGAGAATGATGCCTCAAGATTAATTTCCTCATTGCAAAGTCAATTTATAGAACTTATTCAGCTTCCGAAGCATTCGAGTTTATCCAGAGCATAACACCAAAACTTTTAGAAAGGAATAAGCATCTGTTTGGGGAATCGATATATGCAACAGAAAAACTTCAAATGCAAGAAACCAGAAAGATTTTCAAACACGTGTGAGAGAGTGGCTAAAAAACAAATCAGAAATTTATTGATATGCTTGTCAAGCTAACATCAAACTAAATATATTCCGATCCATGTTGGATTCAAACGAGCGTCGCTGCTTTGTTACATGCGCCCACGTTTACATATTCCCTGCTAACCTTGGTCAGATTGCTTTAGGCCTATTTTGGTTGCAGTAGTTTTGGAATATTTAGGCAGAACACTGGCATCCATCGCCCAATGCCTGTTAAACTACAATATTTGAATGGAATAGTTAAAAAAATATATCATTAAAATCAGATCCAACGGTATTATAGGCATTGCGATATCAATGCTGGCATTTTAGCAACACTTTTTATCCCGTAGCGAACACACTTGTCCAGTACAGCTGCAACAGCAAAACTGCAACACTTAAATAACAGAGAGCAAACCATGACATCGAAGCGGTGAGACAAGCTCATCCCTGTTAAACTGCAACATTTGAATGAAATAGTTTTGTGTACGAAACAAGCCCATCCCTGGCCAAAATAATCAAGGTTTTGGAAAGGGGAAAAAAATATCTCAATGGGGCTACTTGAATTGTTTGTGCCATCAAGTGAGCCGTTGCTATTAACATGATCATCGATAACTTGCAAATTCTTGAATGTCCAAGAAGAAGATTAAAGAAAAATGCTGAACTGAAAAAATGCAACGGAATATCCTAACATCAAGCATCAGATATTTACAAAATTTTTTTACAAGATTTGCAGAGTCTGCTGTTTACAGGGATACATATACATATATGTGTGTGTGTGTATTGAATTGACTGAATTCATATATAACAAGGACTAAATTCTATTCGATACTAAGCTCTTCAAATTGCATCAATGCAGATCCCTTCAATTTCTTCAAATGGATACACATTGTTACAAGCTAGCTCGAGTCTGAGGATTTTCACCCTGACTAAACATTTTCTTGATAGCTTCTTCTTTCTCATCGATGAAGTCAAAAAAATGAAAGATGACCTGAGAACAGCGGGCACTTGATGACATTGAGGATGGAGAGGAAGGGTGCAACTGTCTACGTTTGTAGCGCACAAATTGGCGAACCATTCGTAGCAGAAACACAAGAAGGGCAGTGAGACTGATGGCACCACATAGAAGGTATAGACCCCAGAAGCTGTCCAGATTGAGTTGATTAGGCTCGTTCCTGTGTTTTTTCTCTACATGACAATATCCCATAGGACAGAACCATTTCTCATGAATCTTCTGCAGCTCCCCACTCTCAGAAAGTTTCAAAATTGCTGTAGAAATATCAACAGCAAGAGGAGATTCTCTTTGAAAAGCCTGGTTTAATGCGGCAGAAAAAAAGGCGTAAACAGCAGATAGTGCCTTTACATCATCATAAACACAATGAGATGTCATAAACTTTTCTAAGTTTCATAACAATGATTTGAATGCTCTAGCTACAGTGTGACTCAGGGGAATAATCTCATGGTTTAAATCAAGGTTCAAGACTTTCATCTTTCCTCATTTTTCCCCTTCTCTCCATAACTGAGGATGAACTTTAATTGTAGAACACCAATTAAAGTGAAACTGGCATGGTGAAAATGAAAAATGGAAAGAGCAGTGCTAAGATTCATCCATATAAATTGATTGTATGAAAGAAAAGAATCGGTCCATGTATACTTAGCAAACATAAATTGATCAGAGTATATATAAATCCTTCTTTAATTGTTATTAAATATTGAAGTAGGTATTTCTTTTGCTCATGACACTCAGCAGGCAGTTCTAACCTGCAAATCATATTTGGCCAAAGTGCATGCATGTAAAGATTAATGCAGAACAATGAATAAAATGTCCTTTCTATTCTTGGGAAAAGCAAAATAGTTCTTTTCAAAAAAAAAAAAAAGCATTTCATTTTTCACTGTTGGGGTGGGTTTAACTACAGTTGAACACAAAGAAATTAATGAGCATTGCATCTGCATCTGCATAACGCATGATGAATGTAAAAATGGATGCATCCATTTGATTGTATAGAAAGGTACTTACAAATCCCCATCCACCCCTGGTAAATGGTTGCCCAATGATCCCAAAATCCTTGTACTTTGAAAGAAACAACTCTACATATGGAAGCTCATCCACAACAGCTGCCACCCCTCCATCACTTGGCCCTCGCCGCAATGCACTTTCAAACTCTTCTGGGGAGCCTAAAGAAACAAGTCTAGAACGAGGTATGTAAAGATCGTTTGATAAATAGTCATAAGCAAATGAGCCTGTTTGGTACCCAATGGGCCAATGGCTTGCAATCAAGCTATCGATTCCGGTGATTGGTGAGGAAAGCTGCTGAACTGTAAGGATTGAAGTCAAGCTTGCTGTATAGCTTGCGGTTACAACCATCAAAAGGAAAAGCCATACCACCATCACCAGCCGTCCAAGTGGACTTATGGTAGTTTCTTCTGCAATTACATGATAACTCAAAAACTTAAAATTGGAACTGGGATCCAAGAATTGCCATCTTTCAGTACTACAACCTGAATTGATTGAATGTGCAATATATGTACATGAATGGCTTCCTTCAACAGCAATACAATGCAAAAAGGTTCATGTGCAAATATGCATTCTACCCTATTGACTCCCCACCAAACTAACCTTGAGGTAAAGAGGAGAATGTTAAAGCAACTTATCAATGAAATTATGTCCATATTTTCAATTGACACTTTCAACCAGAACTGCAAGAGTATGTCCATTTATGTAAATAGCAAAAAAGCGAGGAAATTTATGTACTTCTACACAGTTTCGAGTTTGTTTCCAGAAAAGGGATTTGATAAGAAACATGCTTTGATGCTCAGGTTAGCCTCATACCATCTTATCAAGTATCCTTTTAAAGACAGATACACAGCTCATGTAAACACAAAGGGAAAAAAAGAGTTATTAAAGTCAAGTATCCTCACGATTTGTCTTGAAAAGTGTTGAGAAACTGAACCTGCAACATGTAAAAGTTGAAAAATATTAGGAGCTTAATTATTGTAATTTGTACCCGCATTAGTTTCATTCTATTGGACATAAAACTGGAAGAAGGAAGAAGGAAACACATTATGTAAAACAACTAAAATTGAAATGTAAAGTTGCACCAACAATATAAGTAGACTTAAATTAAACATTAACAGAGCTTACATGAACATCGTCACAAGCTGTCTCTTAGGAGGACCCCTGAAATCATCGTTTACACGATGCTCAAGAATCCAGATAACCACTCCAATCATCAAAAAAGAAGCTGCTGTGACACACCACATCTCCACTGTAAATGGTTTAAGAAATACCCAGGCGCTTGATTTTGAATTGTGGATTGGAGCCACAATGACAAGACCAGTAGAAGCATAAGGCTGGGAGAAATCCACTATCTTGGTTCTGTTTGTCACGATAGCAATGTCCCCAACAGCTGCATCAAACACCTGACATCAAACATTCACAGAATAAACAAGCTTTGCCCATCTAGCTAAGTCCTATCTGCCAATAAAAGTCTATACATTTATAAATACAAGGTTCGGAATGGAGATTCCATTGTAATTCAAACGAAGGTCTACCAAAAGAAAAAAGAATGAGAACCATGCAACCCATTATAACTTCCAATTTTTTACAAATTATGGCTACATATAGCCTAAGCATTCAAATCAGGGGCATTTGAAGCATTAGGTCATTTTTGGGGATCTAGGAAGCTGCTTTTGGAACAAAGGATTGTCTAGTCAAGCCTGAGTGCAGCAAATCCAGAGATCTGGCATGCATTCCTTATATTGGTAGGTCATGAATTCCCCATAAGCATGTCAACATTTTATGTGTTGTCTTGTTCTCAGCAATTATAAAGGCCAAAATGATTTACTTACGTCTGCTGCCACCATATTTACAAGATTATCATATTTGGGATTGGACCGACCATCCCCAAAAGGCTCGAAGATGTAAGGTACGTCATATGGGACTAGTTCCAGAGCCTTGAGGAACACATCCATGCAATACCCTTCAATTTTATGGCTATCATGTACTTCAGTAACAAACTCAACAAAACTGGCTCTGTTAGGCACTCCAATTCGCAATGGCCTTTCGTCCACGGCAACTACCCAACCACGTGGCCTTTCAGTCTTTCCACCAGGCCAGGTAATATTTTGAAGCCTCTGATCTATGCGAGAATAGCTATTTCGTTCCCCTTTCTGGGAATCTGGGGGTGAGAGTGAGAAACCTGAAACATTAGACCAATAACCCACTGTACGAATAGACACTTGGTCGATGTTAATGACATCATAGCCACCACTGAAAACATTTCGATCTTGATTAAATTGAACTTGACCGCTTAGACCAGTGAAATTTGTCTGCAATATAATGTTAAGTAGATCATTTCCGCCAGTGAAGACTTTGAGCTTCTCAATCAGCAATCCAGATGTTTTCATATCAAGTAACTTGCTAGCGGAAGAAAACGTGATATTTTTGTGTACATCAAGGAACTTGTCGATAGCATAAGCAACTATCCAAACTGTATCATAAGCTTGAAGTCCATATGTATTCAACTCAGAACTTGCTGATCCTTTTCGCTGCATTCCCTTCCACCTGGACATGAAAGCTCTCTTCCGGCTGGATTCTGGAGTATGCTGACGAAGCCCAACTACCCCTTGGAGGACACCAAGTGAAGTTTTGTTTGTTGGAGGGAGCGATTCTAAGGTAGCAGAAAGCCAATCTGTTGCAAGCCATGTGTAATCGTCGGTCATCATCTGAAGTTTTTGGGCAATGGTAAAGATTCCCAATCTGGGGTCTTGACTAACATGAACAACATAAACACGAGGACCAAGCAATTTAGATTTGTTGAGTTTATCCATGACCTCGCTTTCATCGAATTGGTTAGACAAAAACAACTTGTATGAAATTTTTGCCATATTCTTGTTCAGCTCTTCTCCCAGAGCTGCTATCCCATTCCTCCCATATTCATCATCAATCGTGATAGCGATGACCTCTTTCCACCTAAAAAAGTCAACTAAATCAGCCATGGCAGCCATCTGATAAGAGTCGCTTTGAGTTGTTCTTACGAAAAAGGGGAATTGGAGGGCAGACAGAGTTGGATCAGTTGCAGCATATGAAACAAGAGGCACTTGGAGACCATTTGCAATTGCAGAAATCATATGGGCTATTACGGAAGACTGAGGACCTATTATGGCCACTACTTCTTCCTCCAGCAGCTGAAAAGCTGACAAAAAAAGGGAGTTGCAGTCAAGATAATATAGTGTGCTAAGAATCCAATTTCCAGTTCAGAATTTCAGAAATAATATGAAGAATGATATTGCCAAGTAACATCATGTAAATCAAAAGCTTTGATATTAACTAACTAACTAAGAATCAAGAATGGTATTGTCAAGTAGCATTATGTATGCCAAAAACTTGGATATTACCAGAACTATAAGCACAAAATATCAAACAAATAATATAAAATGCAACAGTAATAATGAGGAAGATAGAGAGGCAGAAAACAAAATCCCGAGAATAACCATCTAGCGTACTACTTTTAATTCATGTTAGCTAGTACTTTCAATGAGACAATAACAGAATTGCGAAAGAAAAGTAATTGAGAAAAACCAAGACACAGGATTTGAATGTTACCTCCAACAGACCCCAAGAAGACACTAGAATTTGCATCATCCATTAGCAGATTCAGTTTAGTCCCATTGAGAATTCTGCTATCATTGTTAACATCAGACACCGCAGCTTCAATAGCTGGCTTTGCAGCTTTACCAATAACCGAATCAAAAGTGAAAAGTGCACCTAAATTCACAACAGCAGGCCTTTGGCAGCTCACATAACCATTGATAAGTACCCATATAAAAACAAACAGTTGAGGAATCACAAGCTCTTTCATATCCACACAACAAAAACGAAAAAGAAAACCTTCACAGTGAAGACTCTGCCTTTTTCTAAAATTTATAGAGTGAATTCAAGAAATGGTGTAATGACAAGTGGGCTCTGTTTCTTGATTCATTGAGCCGCAACATGGAAGCAACATAAACAAGAAATATGAAGGAGTACACAAAGACAATCTTTAAACAGGAAACGAGTTTGGTGAGGAGACTGACTGATGGTCAATACTAGGAAATGAGAAAATTCAAAGAAGAAGATGAAGTTGGACTTGGGGGAATCATCTACTCTAACACAGCACTGTACATGTGAAAAGAAGAAGAAAAAGAAAAATGAGATTCACATTTTGAGAGAGACAGAGGGGAAGAGAGAGAGAGAGGTAAGCATTAATTGAGAAAGCAGAGGGAACCCCACCCAGAAAAGAAAGGACGGGATGGAATTTGAACTATTGAAAGGAGAAAGGTCTCCATCTCAGGAAAGAAGGTTAATATTTGATTATCCAACTTGCGTGGACTTGTTATTTCTTTTTTAGTCAACTGGACCTTAAATTACCACTTGTAATAACATCGGACTTCTGAAAACAAATTCACATTATAATAATCAATTCATATAGGTCCAAAATTAAGTAGTAATAATAGTAATATGAAATCTAATGATATTTTAATTTTATCTTACAGTTGTGCCTTGCGTGGCTTCAAACACATCATGACGTTGTTGCAACATTTGCCGTATGCATTTGACCTCTGTCATGAAATGAGGAGTTCGCAGGCAATTTCATGCTTACAGCCAATGTGAAATTGTGAAAGAGAGACGTTGTACTCTCTGCATAAAAACTAACCTTTTCACCCATTCGGACTTCCTACCTTTTCCCTGTTTCCCTCGCTCCAACTTCCTCGGGAAGGGTCTATCACCTTTTTTTTTTTTTTTTTTTTTTTTTTCAATAAGTTGCGAGGGTAAGGATCTAACTAGTTTAGTTAGACAATTCTTATAGGTTTAGCTTGATTGGTGCAGGAGTATTTTCCTTAAGTTAATTGGAATTCTCGAAGTTGTAAGAAAAATTATTTATTTATGAATGATAAATTCAGATATTAATAATATATTTAAAATTCCTTACAATATATATATATATATATATATATATATATATATATATATATATATATATATATAAACAAGCAGTTTGTTTGTTTTATAAAAAAATATTTTTTATCAACTTTGAATAATGTCCATTTAGAGAAGAAAATATTTTTTAAATATTATTTTTTAATCTATAAATATTTTAAATACAGTATAATATATATGTGCGTGTGTGTTTTCTTTAAAAAAAGAAAAATTTTCACTGCACAATCAGACAATGGGACCCTAAGGGTGTACTTCTTGTATTACAATAATCAGTTACGGTGGGACTGTTTTTCACGTGCTTTGTTCAATATAAAAGGGTGTCACTTTGTTTTTAAAACTAAAATTTGCCGAGGAGTATTTATTAGCATCTTTACAGATCCTGTTAAGCCGCGAGTTGCACATTCGACCATAACTAAAAAAAAGTCAACCCGTGTTGGTTTTATTTATTCACGTATTTATATTTATTTAATAGTTCGGAATGTATAGATTGAAACCTAAGTATAGATTAATAGTGTTTTTCACATTATTATTTAGAAATTTGAATCTTAAAAAAAATTATAAGAAAAGTATTTATTTTATAAATATACCGATCTCGTTGTGGATGATCTAAATTTAAAGAAGATTGAATTCTGATACGCATAAACTTGTTCGGATGTGCCCATACCATCGAGGAAAAAATAATCAAAGACATGATTTTTTTTTCTTCTTATGGTATAAAGGATCGAGAAACAAGTACAAGGCATGAATCTTCGACTATCTATTATAACTAATGTGCATGCAGACATGAATAAATTTTATTGTATATAATCATCGAGGAACGACGTATAATTAAGATGGATTTAAATTAGTGTCATAAACAACAACCGTATAATACCTTAACAGATCACGCAATCCTCAAACAAAAAAGAAGAAGAAATACACATCTTGCATATAAATTAAGCAAGTACTTTTGTTTGTGCAGATCGAACTCGGAAAAAAAAAGAAAAAAATGACCGCGTTAATTAATTACCGACAAAAATTATAGAGCACTTTTCTATGGCACAATTCTTAATAGCGCACTCAAGCAACAATCATCTTCTAAAGAAATTCCTTTTGGTTCTAACTAACAAAAAGTTTCAGGAAGATGGTCAGCAACCCAGACAGTAAAGCATAAGCATATTTGAAACTGATTAGTGAAATATTTATGCTTATTCTCGGGTTAGGAAAGCATCAATTACTGGAAGCATCTACATGTCCACTAGTGCACCACTTGTGAAAAAAGCAACACATAAAAGAATCAATAAAGATTTTTTTTAAAAAAAGCAAACACACAAACATACATTAATCAGTTTTGCTTAAAAGAAATTTAGAGAAGTCATTATCGATTAAATACAACTTTTTGTAGTTCTAATTATATATTATTTTGATGTTGCCTCATATATCATTGTTTAGATAAGTTAAACTTTCTTGTTTTTTTTTTTTTTTTTTCATGATAAGAATATTTTTAGATTAAATTGTATATTAATTTAGACTAAATTTATCTTCAAACAACCTCAAAAACACCCCTTCATATTAATACGGTACATTAAATAGAATTTAATAAAATCTGATTTCAAGATTTAAATTGAAAAAGTAAAAAAAAAATATATTAAATAATACTGAAGATCAAAAGGCATCAAATCCACATAAGCAAAAGAAGTTTTCCAAGCCCGGATAAAGATTTCAACCTAGCTAATATATACCATGCAAAGGGAGTTCTTGAGAATTGATTAGACGATCCGTCGATAGGCCGATCAAGGTGTAAAGAACTATTGTTGTGACTTATAAAAGTGACGGCCAATCAACCAAATATAAAGGATTTAAACAATGAGAGGCATGGTGAGGAAAAGCATACATGGTTAGTCAAAATCCATACATTTAGAGCTTTGGTTGTTGTCTAATGTGTGAGTAGGAAAGTTTTAAAATAGAGAGTTTATGTGTTTTTTTTTTGCTAAAGATTGAAAATTCTGAAATTAAAAATTCTCCGATGCAAAAGTTCGTTTCTCTCATAATGATATAAGATTTATAGTGAAAGAACCGCTAGGATCATGTCATGTTATCTAAATTTGGACGGTCAGATTTGATTTGAAAGATTTAGGTTTTTTGGGCTTAACTACTTTAAGTTGCTAGTAAAGGCTAAATGAAATAACAATTAGGTCTTCTTTTAACGAACCATGCTCTAAACCCACCAAGTCAATCTCTCTAATGCATCCCAAGAATAAGACATGGACACCGACCTTGTTAGAATATCCGTGTCCATCTTTACGACCTAAGACCTTGTGTTGAGTTAGGTATAATTTTAATTTAATTCATTTGCCATGGAATTTAGACCCATGTTAAAAAAAAAAAAAAAGGATCAATAAAGAGTAAAATTAGCGAAGTTACTCAATTAATTTTAAGAAAAATCAAGCATATACATTTAACTCCATAAATGTATAACCTTATCAACAAGGGTATTTACACAATCATATATGGCAAAAAAAAAAAAAAATAATAAATAAATATAATTAAAAAAATAATATGACAAAAATTATGGTTGACATATCGTGAATCTTTCAAAATTTATAAGACAAATGCAGCATGCGATAGGTTTATGGTAAGCCTTCTAGCTAACTCATAATAATTGATTGTAAGCTTGCCGTAAGTCTCATTGTTTAACAAGGAATGCAAAAACATTATTGATAATTTTTTTTATCAGGTCCTAATAAAAAAAAAAGTCTAAAAATAGCTTTTGTAGTAGATTTTGATATTATAAATAGCTTTTGATGGTTCTCGATCACTATCAAAATGTAAATCTCCAAAATCTTTTTCAGATGGTTAATGGTTTCATCTAACAAACAACCAATAAAAGTTATGACAAACATTTTTTTTATGTCCTAGCATGGCTTGCATTGATGCTAGCCCGCCATAAGCACCAATTTTCTTTCAAATCCATCTCACAACATCATACCAAAAATAAGCAGTAAATGAATTGACAAGCAATCCTATACCATATAGCTTACAATCTGTGTGACAAGCCAAGTCACGACTATACTAAAGAATCTCATGCCTAACTAGCTAGCTAATGACGTCACCTCAAGCAACCAAATTAAACCTCTCGTTAACTATCATACCTTGAATAGTTACTACTCGATTGACTTTTACATATTATGCCTCACATTTTTTTAACAATAAAGACATGCATTTCATGTCCATTAACTAAACCTCTCGTTAACTATCATACCTTGAATAGTTACTTTAACCGTAAAGCACACATATATGCATTTCCTTGAAAAATATTATTGGTGTTAAGACATGCATTTCATGTCCATTGGTGAGTTGAAAATTATATAGTTTCATAACCTAATTATGTCTCTCTTCGTCTGCCTTGCCATGGCTAGTAACCCAAAAACAAATAACTTATATGTATTCCTCAACTGATTATTACAGCAAAGTTCCACTAGCTGTGCTAATGCAATTTTAATATGCTACTGCTGGCCTTATATTATTCTAACCCTTCTCCCCTTGAGTCAATCCTCCTCCTTTGATTTCCCTCATTGTCTTTTCTTTCTCAAATCATAAGCAAAGTACGTAATACTATTATAAACCACCAGTGAAAAAGAAGAATGTGTAAATCTCCTCATCTAGCTTGATTCGGCAAGCATAAGATGAGAATTATTGTGACTACCTACCCTTCTTCCTAATTCTATTTATTATTGCTCCTACTGTACTTCAACCCCTTTGGATTTCATATTTGATTCTTGAATTGAAGGAGCACAAACATCGTTCATCACACGAAAATGAATACACTTCCCCCAAGAAATATTGTCGATTTTAGCCACCTCCAAAAAGGATCCAATCTTCTTAGCCAGAATCTCCAATTCAATGTCTACCTAAAATCTAGTGGCTTTCTTAATGGAAGAACTCTTGTTTAATTATCAGTTGTGACATTGGCTAGCTACTTCAATAATGGTTCGTACGTCAAGGAGCAATAGCAATGGTTACACAACATATATGCATGCAAATATGGTTGGCTGTATCTTTTCTCACAGATGCACAAGTTGTTCCTTGTTAGATGCTAATTAACTTGCAAATGTCCATGACTCATCAAGACTATCGTTTGGAGAAAGTACTGAGGGATGAAGAAGCATTATGTTTTGATGCAACTTTTAGCAGCAATGTTGCAAGATAATATATAGATGTCACGTTAGGAGTTTGAGTAATACTCCAGCTGAAGTGGAGACTTTGAACGTCGTTGTTATCCTTGTCTTTTTCATTACAAGGGATGTGACTAACTCAAAAGAACTAATGTGGGATTATAAAATCGACTTTGATGATCATGATCATCCAATAAAGGCCTTTCAATGTTCTTATGGAAGTACATATTAGAAAATATTAGTCTGTATTGTTGGTATAAATGAATTTAATGACAAGAAGTTTATGTCTATTACAAGATCGTTTGAGGTTTTAATAAATGGAGGCATAAGATTGCCTATTACTGGACTTACAGCTCCCCAGACTATCCCTGAAACTGTTAGGCATAAACTTGGTGGACGTGGCAACCAGGAAACTGCTTTGATCTTTATTGTCTCAAATGGTGAAGACCACTATGCAGTTCAACTAGTACAAATTGGAGACGTGTGCGGCTACAACTAGAGGGGACCCTAACGTTGAATTGGTGATGAAACTTACCTTCCCTAAAGAGCAACCAGTGCCATCGGCTGTGAATCCCAAAGGGGTTTTAGCTATTGTTTTGAAATAAATTAAGACAATTATTTAGTTTAACGCAATGAATGCAAAGAGTTGTCTCTTACGTTTGGATGAAACTGCTTTTAAAGTAATTTTTAGAATTACTATAGATATGTTACTCTGTACTCTAGATAACCATGCCAGGACTCCTACGAACTTTAGTTAAAGTTGGTAAACTAGCATCTGCTCCCATTGTAATCTATTTAGCTACTTTAGGATGAGGTTTTAATGAACGAGTATCATGGTCGGCTAGGAGAAAAAAAATGACAAAGAGAGATAAGGTAGCTAGAAGCTAGGGTTTCAGTTTTGGAAATAGATTTTTTTTTAAAAAAAAAAAACTTTTTCTTTGAAGATTTAGGTTTTTTTTTAAAAAAATCATTTTTTTTTATGTAAAAAAAAAAATTATAACAAATACTAATAGTTAATCCATTTCCATGGCGAGACAATGTTTACTAGCCCTTTTAGTGGTAGGGAATGCTTGCCAACTCTTTCGATGATAGGTAGTTCTGCTAGCCTATAAGCTCTTTTAGTGGCGGATAAACGAGTGCTTGCCGATCCTATTGATGGTAGATAGAAAATGCCAACACTTTTCTTGGCAAGCAATACGGACATGCTTGCTAGCCTTTTCGATGGCAAACAATGCTTGCCACCATCCTTCGTGACGAGCAGTACGGACATGCTTGCTAGCCCTATTAATGGCAATTAGTGCTCGTCAGCTCTATCATTGATAGGCAATTGACCATCATTTTTTCTATAATTGGATTTGCCATAAAAAATAACTAAGTATAAGTACGGAACTTATTTGATAGATAGCATAAGTAAAGAATGTACTTGATAGATAGATAGTCTCCAAGTGTCATGCCAGGTGCACTCACCTATTACTTCTTTGACAAATAGATGGCCTCCAAATGTCATGTCGGATGGAGTGTCCTACTACTTATTTGCTAAAAAATTAGCTAAGTATATTGACTTTTTCTTTCTTTTTTATTCAAATTTTGATAAAAAGGCAACCTTAAGTGAGAAGACTCATTAATATAAAGTGAAAAGGCTCACAGGTATAAAATTTATTCTTGAAAACAATAAAGATCTCAACATATAAAATTTTTTTTAAAAATAAATATATAAATTAGTCTTAGAGTTGTTTGAATCTTGAATGTCATTATTTTAAGTAAATAATTGAAGAGGTAATCAATTCTTGAGCATTCCCTAACTCCTCCCCAAGTTTCCACTCCATCAATTGAGGGAGAAAAAACTTATCTTGAGCGCTCAACTAGCGGTGATCAAATAGAAATAAATATAATGTGTCTATTATTTTTTTCTATTCGTGGCTTTACCCGCATATACTTGACTAGATGGAATCATGATGTTGCTATTGAAAAGTATAACATAACATAGTTTATGAAATTCGCACAACTCGGCCAACATGTAGCTTGGCTAGAAGAACGAGTATTGCCATAAAAAGAAAAAAAAACTTGAATTTGGAATACTCGAGCCTAGTCGGCATGCAGCCTAGTCAAATGAATCATGACATTGTCATAAGAAAAAAAGCCGAGTAAGAAATACTCATGGTCTAGTCAATGAGTAGCTTGACTAGATGAGCACGACGTTTCTATTAGAAAAAAAAAACCAAGTATAAAATATCCATAGCCGACCAACATACAACTTAGTTAGATGAATATGACGTTGTCATAAGCAAAAATTGAGTATGAAATATTCACGGTCTAGCTAGTATGCGACTTGACCGGATGAACATGACATTGTCAATAAAAAGAAAAAATTGAGTATGAAATACTCAACTGCTCGATTAGTATGTAGCTTGATCGGATGAACATGGTATTATCATAAAAAAAAAGCTGAGTATGTAATACTCATTACACAGCTAGCACGTAGCTTGACTAGATGAACATAACATTGCCATAAGAAAAAAAAAAAAAAACTAAGTATGAAACTCTTATAGTCTAGGCAACTTGGCTAGATGAACATAGGGTTGCCATAAGAGAAAAAAGAATATGAGTATGAAATACTCACGGTCGACCAGACATGTAGCTTGACTAAATGACTATGAGATTGCTATCAAAAAGATAAAAATGAGTATAAAATACTCACGACTTAGGCAGTGCATGAGTTTGGCAAGATAAATATGACATTGCCATAGAAAAAAATGAGTATGAAATACTCATGGTCCGACCAATAAGCGAGTTTGGCTAAATGAGCATTGCATTATCATTAGAAAGAAAAAAAAGCCGAGAATGTGAAGGAAAAACATCTTATGGAGGAGCAAAATAAATAACAAAAATTTATTTTCCTACATCTAAATCCCAAGATCACCATTTAATCAAATAATTATATTAACATATATTTAGATTGTTACCTTTTAAAGTGCAATATCAAGTTAATGGATTGAATCGTCCAAGTGTCCGGTCTCTAGTGAAAATCCACAAAACTTAGATACCAATACAAAGAAGTGACATAAGATCAAGAGTTCTAACTCTAAATTCTTGTTGCTATGAAGATCTTGCACCAAATTCTTTCGTAAGGAAGATTGCATAATTTTCTTTTTATCAAGAAGATTGTACGCCTCTCTCTCTCTCGGGAATTTCGACCAACCCCTTTTGTAATAATTTATGTAGCCTCGATGCATTTTTTTTCTATTTATAGACCTTGTATTAGGTTTAATGAACTTTTTTCGAAGTTCTTAAAAACTCTCCTCCATTTAAAATTTATAGGCTTTTACTTAAGCTTGTTGGCTCAAGCATCTTTGGCCCAATGACTTAGCAATTAAATGAATCAAATAAACAAGCTAGGTTAGGTATTTTAGAGAGGCTCAATTTAAGAAATTATTTCCTAAATTACCCCTATCGGATTAGAAAATCCAAATTAGAAAATTATTTCCTAATATTTTAGGAAATCTAATTTAGGAAACTATTTTTTAATATTTTAGAAAACTCAATTTAGGAAACTATTTCCTAAATTATAAGAAATCCAATTTAGAAAACTATTTTTAAATTAGAAAACTATTTCTAAAATTATTTTAGTATTTAAGGAATTGAAATCAATTATTTCAATTATCATTTTTTGTCATAGTTCTTTACTTCTCTTTATCTGATTCGAGTGTCAAGCTTATGCATGTGACTCAATAGGCTTTTAGACATATTGGTAATGTATCAAGACGTAAAAGATAAATTTTTTATCTCTCGATATAGAAATTAGGATTGGCTTCTAGCAAGACATTATGACTACTAATTATCAATAAGGATTACTTAATCCATAACAACCTTTTATGAGTATAGTTTTCATATAATTCGACTCATCATGTCAATTTATCACATTGTGATCTTAAACTTAATTTGATTTCTATTCGATTATGATCACATAAGTTTTCTTCAATCTTAAAAAAACTTATGATCTTCGAATGTCTTAACTCTTAAGTAAATTAATCATGCTCTATTGGTATACTTCTACCGTGGTCATAGATTCTTTAGTAGACATTTATCTAAGTATAATGTGATAACTCCTTTAGCATAGAACGAATGAAATGTCCTATCGTACTTATCCACCTATCTTTATTAAATTCTCAATGTACCCAATAAATCGCCCATATATAACTCTTTATTGAGCCCATCATAATAAATATCAAAGTAAATCAATTTTTTAATGAGATAACCATGATAATTTCAAGTCAAAAGACTACTTGTACCCATCTCGTATGAGATTCTCATAAACTATATAAAATGGGTTCTTATGGCAAGTCATGTCCAAGTGATATGTTCTCTAACATTATTTACTCGTGTGCTTACTTAGGCATCATTATGCTAGTAGATATGAGATCTTCTACTCGTTATTTTATAATAAGAGCACACAAGTCTTATCACATATTTTCAATGTCTAATTTTGATAATGCTATGACTTGAGATATTTAATGATTTCATTTAAATGTATTAGTGTTTGTCTCACATCTATTAATCAATCATCAAGATAATGAATATCATATAGACTTCTATCTAATTCAATCAAGTTATAAATAACATGAATTAATAAAAATACTTTTTTTAATTAATAAAAATACAATAATACAATATTCAAACCATCTAAACATATTGGATTTTGGACACCTATACTAACAAGTATGAAACTCATAAGCTAGGCAATGAGTAGCTTATCAAATGAACATAGTGTTGCCATAAAAAAAACTAAGTATAAAATACTCATGGTCCGACTAGTGTATAACTTAGCCGGATGGATATGGTATTGCTATTAGGAAAACTAAGCATGAAAGCTTAATGCCCGACCAATACATAGCTTAGTTGCATATAATTTTTAAGTGCCAAGTACGTATATTTTATTTTATTTTTTAACCATAAAGAGTAAATAATATTTAACCATAAGGTGAAACCAATCTTTAATGAAACTTGTTTTTTTTTTAATTAGGAAAAAATACTCAAAAATTACAAGAGTCAAGAACAAGTTTATCAATAGAAATTAGGATTCTTAACAAAGAATGTGCAATTGAGCTATCAATCTTGTCTATTTCTTCCACATGGCATATGAGAAATGGCATTCACTTGGTCATTGTTGTGATTTTCGTGTTATGGTAAAGGTTTTTCTTTAACACTATTTTCATTATCAAAAACTATCTCTCATTTGTTTAGCTTGTCATGAAACAAAAACCTTAAGTTACGATAATTTTTTGTTAAATGCCCCACGTATCTATCGTATTGATAATACTTGAGATTTTCTTTATCTTTTTGAGATAAGAGTTTTTTTCACCAATGGGAGAGCAACAACTTGGCTAGCCACCCATCCATCTAATAGAGCATATTCCATGTCCATAGTGTAAGAAAAAGATGATGGTGGATTGAGTTTCATAATCACTCCTTTTGTTCTTTTATTAGTTCGCTCATCTAGCTAGATGACATTTATTGAAAGACCCTTCTTAGCACTAATAAAAAAGAAGTGAAGTCATTCCTTCTAGAAAATGATAATGGAATTATTGGTTCAACGAGCACTTTCTACTAAGGTAGAAAAAATAGTAAAACCTAAATTCTCAAGATGTATCTTGTATTCTCTATACATTTTTTGGATATATAGTTTAACAACTTCCCTCTCACCAAAGCCGTCTTAGATGTCTAAGAAACGATCTCTAAATTACTCAATTTATTCCATCAAATCCTCTCTAGAGCTTTGATATTCTCTTCCTAAGTCAAACATGGTCACCCGTTTATTAGTGAAGAAAAACTTTTCGATAAATAATTTGCACATGTTTGCCTAAGTTTGGACAAAACTAGGAGTCGGGTTTGTATACCATATATATGCCTTCTCAATCAAGGACTTAGAAAATTCTTTCAAATTTAAATAATCATTTAAACCATAAACACCCGAAGTGTCTACAAACTTCATAAGATGCTCTTTAGCATTTTTTTTTATTTTTGATTGAAAACTATGAACTTGGGACTCATATAGTCCTTTGGGTAAGGCCTTACAGGTGATAGGAGTTGGATAAAGAAGTTTGAGATCAAACTCACCAAGTAGATTTTGCTAACTTTCGTTCAAAAACTTTTTTAAGTCCTCATCGGTAAGATAGTGATGTTGATCATTAGAGTGTTGATCATTGGAAGCGGTAATATAATGATGTAATTAGTGGTCTTGTACAATCGTATGATGGTTGTTTAGTATGGGAATATCTTTCTTATCATCCGGTTGAACAAACGAGTATGATGTGATTATCAACATTAATATTGGCGGCGTCATATTTTGATGGACATTAATTAATCCGTGATTTTTTACCCATAGATAGTAGTTGTGTAATGCTATTAAAGGTTTGGGTAAACACAACATTGTTTGTTTCATTGAGAAACTTTGAACACATGTTGTTGTTTTTACTCGTATTTTGAGTTGAGTGTCTTGAAAAAATTTCAAGACTTTTTTCATTGATCGAAGGTCGAAATATGGAATAGTCGTGGTAGAGGCCTAAGCAACGAGTTGAAGTAAGCCACCTTCGATAGTGTTGGGAAGCTATTACCGCTAACTTGAGTGTTTAAAGGGTTGTTGACATTCTTAGTAAATAAGCGAGGCTAATACCATCAACATTATGATTAGGATTATGCATGATATTATCATTGTTGTGGGTAGTTGAGTCGTTAGCAGGATTAGTGTTCTTCTTAGTTGTCTTGGAATAGGTCATTATTATTCACAATCACTAACTTCCTAAGTGGCGTCACCAAAATGTAGAGGGTGGTTCTTGAGAATTGATTAGACGACCGATCGATAGATTTGTCAAGATGCAAAGAGCTAATGTTGTGACTTGTAAAAGTGCTCGATCAAACAACTAAGTAGAAAAGATATAAATAGTGAAAGACATGAGAGGATAATCTCGTAATGCTAATAAAGCATAATTCAAGTGGTCGGAGGTTGGTAGTCAAAGTCCAAATATTTTTAGGTGTCATCTAGCGTGTGAGTAGGAGAGTTTAGGTGTTTCTTTTGCTAAATATTGAAAATTCTAAAATCTAAAGTTCTCCGATGAAAGAGTTTTGATTCCCTCATAATGATATAAGATTGGTATTTATAGTGAAAGAAGATGACTCATATTATCCAAGTTTGGATAGTCGATTTGACTTGAAAGATTTAGGTTCTTTGGCTTAACCGCTTCGGTTTGCAGGTAAAGGCTAAAGTAAGTAACGATTAAGCTTTCCTTTAACGAACCCTACATCGAGCCCACCGAGCACATCTCTCTAATGCATCTTAAGAACAAGACATGGACATTGACCCCGTTAGAATACCCATGTCCATCTTTGCGAACTAAGACTTTGTGTTGAGTTAGGTTCATTCTTAATTCCAATCCATTTATCAAGCAATTTGGATTCTTTATTAAAATCAAAGAAAAATAATATGAATTAATATAGAATAAAAATTAGTTAAGTTACTCAATTAATTTTAAGAAAAATCTAGCATCTACATACCATAACATAGAACCATTGACTAGAAGGCCCAATCCATCTAAAATGAGGATTTGATGTATTGATCAAGAAGCCCTGGTGCTAATTTAAGCATCAAATTGCCAAATTACCCTATACATGACTAAACAAGTAGTGTCCAATCATTCATGCAAGGATCAAAGTAGTGTTTCTCCTTTTCTTCAAAAAAATAAAAAGAAGTATGGTTCGATTAAAATAATAAAAGATGATCAACCGAAAATTTTACTAAAGTAAATAAATAAATTAAAATTAGTGGAAAATAGATGTAAGTAACAATTACATTTGACAGAAGGAGAGCAATCTTAGCGGATTGGGAGCAAAGGGATGAATTTAATTAAATTGATGAAATATAGAATTAATCCTGCAAATAAATTATAATTCCAGTCTAGGTAGCCAGAGCCAAGAACTAGGATAGGGGTATAAGTGTCCAGACACAAAAGATAAGGAAAAAATAGCCAAGATTCAATCTCCGTATGAAGGGTAATTTCGCCCTTCTGCTGAATAGCTGGATAAACAGTCGTTTTGGATAGGCCATTTTCTCCGTCTCTTATCAAAGCTACCAAACAGCTGCTCACTGATGCTGGATAGCTCTTGACAATGGCTTCTTCTTCATTCACTTCTTCTTGTCAGACCAGGTAAAAAACACTAACCCTTTTGTTATCGTTTTCAACTATTCTACGTTGTTCAAGGGTTTTCTCCACACTTTTTTTATGTATTGGATAGTTCTTGGTAACCAAAATGGTGGTGTTTTTTTTTTTTTGGGAGAATTAAAGATTTTTTTTTTTGAATAAATGGGTTTGGTGCAGATAAAAAATTAGAAATTCTTAAACGGTTTTGCTTGTATGGGAGCTTTTTTATGACCGAACTTTGTGTCTTGCTGTTGAAGTGTCAAGTCCTTGAATCAATTTGGTATGTTATCTGCAAACTTATTAGTGATTTGAAGGGGAATAACCAAAGTATGAAAGTACTTCCAGGGTTGTAAGTGGACATTTGATTTGGTTGGGTTTGCATCAAATATGAGCAGGAAATGTAGTGGTTTATGGATTAGAAAGAGCCCAGCCATCGCATTCTAATCTGCATAGTTAGTCCTTATAAATCCAATGCATTCTCAAAGATAATAAATTTTTTGGTGTTGAAACTTGTTGGATAAAATGGTTTATCTGCTGAAGTATCCAGGTTGTTTTTTGCTGATTGGTGGTGGTGTTTTATAAAGTGCTTTTGTTCGTCTTCAATGAAAATGTAGTACTGCTGTTTTAATTCCTAATGGAAACGTATAATTCAATGGCACAAATGAAGCTTGATTGAGAAATTTGTTCGCTGCTTTTGGGCTTCTTAGGCTGTTAGGACTATAAATGTGTTTTAAAAGAAGTGGCACGAGAATAAGAATGTGTACCATTGTTGATTTGGATTCATGATGTAGCCACTTGGTGTTTCCTTTTGTGTTGCAACTCTAAAATGGCCAAAAGAAGAAGCACAGCAATCATAGTTATTGGGTAATACTAACTATTTGAATACTTATATATTTAGCTAGTACGTAATATTTGGTTGTGTCTAAAAAATCTGTTTGTTGTGTACATGGCTGAAAGGAAAATGAGTTCGGATTATGTAAATTGGTTTAGCTAGGACTGAAAACTATAAAAGTATTCTGAAGTATTCTCTTCTTCTGGTGTTTCAGCAATTTGAGATCTGTATTTTTGGGCGAAAGAAATGGAATATGTCTACCTAGTGTTCCTGTAATTCGTGTTGGTTTTTTGAGAAACACTATTGAATGTAAGGAGTCACGGATAGGGAAGCAACCAATTCAAGTTCCGTCCAATGTGACAATCACATTGGAAGGTCAAGATTTAAAAGTAAAGGGTCCATTGGGGGAACTTTCAAGGACTTATCCACGAGAAGTAAAGCTCGAGAGGGATGAAAATGGAATCCTTCGAGTCACCAAGGCACTAGACACTAGAAGAGCAAACCAAATGCATGGACTTTTCAGGTAAACTCTTCCATCATTTGGCATAATATTTCTATTGCCTATTATTTCTTTGTTTTTAGCATTATTGAACTTATGTTTTTTATTAAAATAACTAGTTATTTCATTTTCGAATGCTTTATTCTTAGACCTTCAGAGGTTGTATTAGGAATGTGTAAACTGGTTCAATCTGGTTTTGAACCACTCCTGGCATGTGATGTTGACAAAATTAAGGACAAAGAGATGGTTCTTACTCTATCATGCATGCTAATTTTGAGAGAGAAGAAGAATAAATACTTTAATTGGTAACTAATTTGACGTCATGATGATTAATCCTCAATTTTCGTTTCCAAGCCAATTGTGCTGTTTCAATAATGATGGACCTGTTGAAACCTAAACCTTACTTGACACTGTTGACCTGATTCTGGTGCTCCAAAGCTTGCTGTCTGTGGAAGATTATACTTGCTATATTAGGATTGAACCAAAATCACGCACACTAACGTGACTGTACACAGTTAAAGAATTTCTACCATTTTGGATGTGTATTGCTGACTTTATAGATATATAATGCGATTGACCAATTACCTTCACTTTTAACTTCTTCTGTTTGATGTGGGTCTTCATTTTACTTTTAGTTGAGGTTATTGCTTAGTCTTGCTGGAATAGCTGGCTGTGATTTTGACATGTCTCATCTTTGCTGTAAGGAAACTTCAGTCTTTGAAGAAGCCATTTCAGGTGTAACACTGATTATGGACATGGATTGTGTGTTGACAAGCCCACTTTTAAAGACATGTCAGGCACGTCCAGGAAAGTAATGGATGAAACATATAGGATTCAATGAAACGTTCTTGACACTGTTTTTTGAAACAAGATTATATTCACTTAGGAGGCTTGAACACATGATTCTAGACACTGGCGTGAAAGCAACAATTAACAATAATGTAATAGTTATCAACCTTAGATATGGAATTAGATGATTTTGGAACTGAATGCATATCAATTTAGTCCCTGTCTCATGACCATTAATACTGCTTGCTTGAGTTTAGAGCTGCACGATTTGTATGAGAATATGAACACGTGTAGTTGTTTGGTATATTACCCTAAGTGCCTATCTTCGTGGCAGTGTCTCTTTAAGGATTTTCTCTGCATCTTTCTATTCTGATGTGAACATCGATGACAGGAGAAACTAAATACAGCAATATTGATACCTGCGTTCGAAAATGTTTGCTAAGGTCTTCGTTTTAATTCCTTAGTTGAACCCTTACTCTAATTGATACACACAGGACACTTACTGACAACATGGTGGTGGGAGTATCTAAGGGTTTCGAGAAGAGACTTCAACTTGTTGGTGTTGGTTATCGTGCAAATGTAGAAGGAAAAGACTTGGTATTAAGTCTGGGGTTGTCTCATCCAGTTAGGATGGCAATCCCTGGTAACCTACAAGTGAAGGTGGAAGAGAACACCAGGATCATTGTCAGTGGATACGACAAGTGCTCCATTGGTGAGTTTGCTGCTTCAATTAGGAGATGGAGACCCCCTGAGCCATATAAAGGTAAGGGTGTGAGGTATGCCAATGAAGTTATAAGATTAAAGGAAGGTAAAGCAGGGAAGAAGAAGTGATGAATGTATTTCTTTCGTTCTATTTTGTTGTCTCAGGGTTTTTGCTCATTGGGATGTATTGTACTAACAGTAATTCATTAAATTGGTTAGCAGTGTAATTCATTCTCCTTTCTACCGAATTGTCTCTCTGCCGAATGGATCTGGTTTAGTCTATCTTCATGCTATTATTTTTATTTATTGTATCTTTTAATTATATGTTCTAGACTCAATATGTTTTTTGGTTAAACACATAACAAACTATGATTAGTTTATCATACATTACATACTTGTAAGCGGACACGTATTCAAAACTTAATTTAGAGATATAATTTTTTTTCTTTTAGGAGCAAGTTATAAATAAAGAAAAAAATAAATAAAAAGATTCAAAATTTTAAAAATAGAAATATATTCTAGTAAAGAATTTTTTTTCTTCAGAAATGCTACAAATAAAGAAAATATAAAAAAATTCTTTTAAATTATAAATACTAAAAAAGAATAAAATTTTCTTTTAATTTTTTTCAGGAAAATTATAAATAAAAAAAATTAAAAATTGTCTTTTTAATTATAAATACTGAAAAAGTATAAAAGTTTCTTTTTATTTTTTTTAATTTCTTTATTTATAATTTGTTCTTTTATATATATATATATATATATATATATATATATATCTCCAGATTGGGTCACGTGTTAGTTAACAAGTATGTTACATATCCCAAAACTAATCTCGATTTACTATTTGATTAATCGAAAAAAAAACTAAGAAAATATAGTTAAAAGACAGTAAATTAAATCGAACGGAGCGTATTCGATGGTAACTCAGTTCGATGGTTGCTAGTTGTAATTCCATATTCCCAATTGGGGCTGTGGCAACGGCAGTTCTGAGTCGTAATGTGTGAGGCCCACAGTTTCTTATAAAGAATTGGATCTATCCTTATTCCTTGGGCCTAACTTGGCCCAATTTTCTCTCCTCCTTTTTTTGCCCCCTCCTTCTTCTTCTCATTATTCTTGTTTCTAAGTTATTTTTGGCTATTCTACATACCAAGTACTGTCTTCTGGAATCTTATATAGAATGACCCTCACCTTCCTCTACCATGTTGAGTACTTCATTATCAAAGCTCTCTCTTTTACAATTCTCTTAAACTTCTTGCGTATGAAAATTTTACTACTTTCCTTCTTCATGATCCTTAACGATGCTACAAGAAAAACTATGAGATATGTGTCTGAAAGCAAATGAAACTTCATACTTTATTATCTTCACAAACATAGATCGATCGCTATAAAGAAGGTGGTTTGCAATATATTGTGTCAATGCTAGAGATTTATTTGCTGCTCAAGAGACGTAGCCTAATTATAAATTAATTATATGCCCAATAAGAGGTTAGTATTCCTCTTGCGCATTTCATGTGCTTTGAATGATTCCTCATCGGCTACAGTTAATGCTTGAATACTTCTCATTCTACAAGTGGTTCATTCTTGTCCTCCCACGTTTCCAGCCTTTTCATGGCTTCTTGAACCTGCATTGCAGCATGATAATTCAGAAAGTGAACATACACACACATATATATGTTTGCATGTTCCAATTAATTTACCCAATATTTTGCAAGAAATTAACTATGATGTCAAAAAAATAAAATAAAATGAATAAATAAAAAATTATGAAAACTAAGGTTAGTTCATAAGGACAGTTCGTGCCATGTTGATCGCATATTTAACCTAACAAATAACCAAATTCTGCTTATAAATTTCCTTCCTTCCGTTTTTGTTTTGTTTTGGTGCATATAATTATTTGTTTCTTTTATGGGGTTCATAATTATTTTTAATTTAAGTGATCTGTAAATCGTTGCAATTTGATAGAGCTTTTTTTAGTCTGTCAGTAATGATCAGGATTTTTCCCTCAGAAATATTCATCAAACTTTGAAGAAACAGTGATATATAATATATGCAAACTTCACTTCAGTTACCAAAGAATCTCAACTCCAAATTAAATGCTCACCTCTTTATTCCAATCCGTCCAAAACGTAAACCATAGCAAAATAAGGGTTTGCAATACCGTGCCACCAATCATTCCTGACCATATTCCCTGAGTCCACACAAATATCAGGGCAATCATATACTTAACAATCATAATAGCAGTTATATACATATATATAAAACGTAATAGCTCCCTTAAAGGAATAACAAACAAGAAGATTAACAGGAGTATTTATTTAAGGCGCAAGGCAAAAAGTTTACGTTGATAAATTAAGCCTTTTGTGGTATCAAACTATTTGTGATTTCCGGATTAATTTCTCCATTATAAGGGGGAAAAAGGCAACAACAACAATAATAAAAATTTGCGATCGGACGCTTTAAAAACAACGATCACAGATTGAATCTCCAAGCTCTCTTTAAATTGAATGAGAACATTAACTAGGGTTCAATGTTAATAGAAATCGAGGAGCTGGTCTGGTGGTGTTTCTCTTGTTCCTTAATTTTTTGAATTCAAATCTTAGAACTAGTTATGAATGACCTTCAGCTATGTATTCAGCTATGTATCTGATCCGTTAAGTCAATCTCATATCCTATCAATTATAATATTTTTTATCTTAATAGATAATTAATTATTATAAACAGAATTAAAAAAAAAGCTATTTATATCCATGAATTAATTGCTCATTAGTACTATCTTAATCATATTTGATTCATTATCTATTAAGATATTTTAAATAATAGTTAATAAATTAGGCTGCATAGAATATCCGTTTTGTACCATGTGCATTGTTATTCCTATAACCAGTATTTAAGATATCTCTTTAATGAGATACGTTTTTAAAATCATCCAAACATTAATAATTTAGTTGCGATTAACACATAAACTGACCGACAATACCTCTTTGAGCATCTTCAATGCTCTTTTTATATTAAGATTTTTCTTTATAATAAAGAGGCTTGATCCAAATTTCATCTCCAATGCTCTCTTTATCATAATCTTTATCTTTAAAATTAGTATAAAAAGTGTCTTTGGCTCTTCAATACTAGAGAGTCCAAATGACTCTTTATCTTATATTTTATTAATGAAAATTATTATTTCCAATGCCACTCAACCTCTTCACCAATAGTCTTTATGGGTTTTATAGATTTTATCAAAATAAAGAGTTAAATAGAGAGTAGCATTAGAGAGGATATTGATCTTCTATCTATATAATTAATGATACTCTCTATTTATATTAAAAATGCTAAATAAAAGTAAAGAGCACCATTGGAGATGCTCTTACAGCCGAACCAAAGAAGAAAAAAGCCAATGGACATTGCATTAAGGAAAAGAAAAGCGAAAATGAAAAACTCAAGTAGTTACCTTGACACCCAGGTTGAAGTAGAAACCGAGAAATGAACCCAACGGAAGCCCAACCACATAGTAACAACCAACATTAACATAAGCAACAAAAGCTTGCCAACCGCACCCAACAGCCACACCTTAATAAATTTTCAGCATGCATTCAGCAGGTTGGCATTAATCTCAGTAGAAAAGATTCATAAATTAAATGATCGATGGACATGTAGTGTGATTAATACACGTACGTACCAGATAAAACAGGCTGAACTCCATTAAGTACAAGAGTAACAGCTAGAAGCGGACAGAGATCAGATACAGCTTTAGCCACCACTTCGCCACCAGTGAAAGCATAGCTAATTACATCACGTAATGCCATCACTGCTATTGCTGCTACCACTGAGATAATAAAAGACATTGTTGTCACCACTACAACTGAAAATGCTGCTGACTTTGGATTTCCGGCTCCCAGTTCATTGCTTACTCTCACACTGCATGCATCTTCAAGTTTAATTCGACCGTAGGTGACAATTTATTTAGATAATAAATATGAATTTTTAGGTTTTTTTTAATAATATATATGATTAGACAATGCTAGATATTTCTAATTAAACATTTTCTTATAAATAAAAGGAAACGCGTGGCAAGAACTTAAATATCTTGTACTTTATTAATTTATTAATTACAAGAGATCAGTCCATCAGAAAAGTTGATTTGCTATTAT
The DNA here is from genome assembly GCA_963924115.1 of Dovyalis caffra. NCBI lineage: Eukaryota > Viridiplantae > Streptophyta > Magnoliopsida > Malpighiales > Salicaceae > Dovyalis > Dovyalis caffra. The sequence goes on from CAWUPB010001173.1 coordinate 25,583,967, forward strand.
GAAAAAATTAGCTGTCTTATTTAATTGGACTCACCTTGCAGCTGCATTGAATCCAACTGAGATCATAAACACCCATCCAGAGACTGTCATGCTGCAACAAACACCCGTTAAAAAATTTTGAAGTGTCAATTTAAGTTAAGCAAACGACAGTAATAAATATTCTCTAATTAATAATGGGGTAATATATATTTATCATTTTGTTTGAATTAACGTGGATCAAATTTTTGTTCACTAACAATTTTGTTGTTGTAGGAAGCTTCTTAGTGTTTGTTAGGTAATATGATTGAAATGTCTTTTTCAAAGTGCTTTTTATCTGAAAATGCTTCTTAGTGTGTATATATATATAATTTGATGCTATTTTTGATGTTTTTTTCTTCTTCTGATTTTGATGTGAGAAGGTCAAAATCATAAATAAAGAAAAGCACCAATAAAACCCATCAATTTGATACCTTTTTTAGACCAAAAATAGTTTAAAAAGCACCAAAAACCATATGTCAAATGGTACCTTATTCCTTTCTTCTACTCCCTCCTAGTTTTTGTATTTATTCTTGAAATTAAGAGTAGTGTTACTCAAAAAATTATTATACAGATTTGGTCTACCACCTAAAATTATTGATTAAATCAATAGAATTTTTACACATAATAAAATTTGTCCATATCATTTTATGATGGACTTTGCGTTATAATTATTCGTAATAGTTTTATTATTTTGATCTATAATCTTAAATAATAAAACAAAAACATGATCCGTATAATAATTTCTTGTATACCATCGTGCCATTAGTTGCATGTAAAAGTGATTCTACGAGGAGTAATGCTAATCATATACATATATATATATATAAATGCTAACTTTTCATTAATTATTCTTTTATTGGAAAACATTAATCCTGCATGGAAAGATAATGCAAACCTTATAAATACCATGATTGAAATTTTTTGGAAAAGTGAATTTATGAAGAAATTGTCCGTATGATTATTATCTTTACTCTTCCCACAAAAGGCGCATCCTAATTGCCTCAACTACAAATTAATGTACTCCATGCTCTACTAATGATGTCTAAAATAAGTATGGATATTGTACTCAGATTTCTTAAATGGCATGAAACAAAAGAAAAGGTAAGTGCTAAAAATTAGATATTGATATACATACTTGGAATTAGGAATTACGTATGCCCCTCATTCCAAATATTGGATAAAAAAGGTAAGAAAAAAATTGGATTTCTTTCCACATACCAAATGGAGAGCGAATCCAAAGCCAACTCAGGGTTCTCTAGCAACCCAGCTATGAGAACAAGAACTTGGAAATACCATGTCTCCAAGCACAGCATCACAGCAGATGCAGCAGATAACTTGAAGAATCCCCACAACCCAGAGAAGGCTTGTACAGTAAAACCATCCCATGTATGCTTGCACTTCTCACTGTTGATTATATAAACAAATTGTGCCACCACAACAATCCACCACGACAAACTCAACACTAGAGATGCGCCCAACAAGCCTAGCCCAATTTTGTACACAGAAAGCGAACTTAAAAAAACATGTATTACCAAAGTGATTGCTGATATATATGCACTAGGAGCCATTATGCTTTGAGCTTGCAAAAACTTTTGTATTGGAAAATTTACGGCATATGCAAAAATTTGTGGAATAAGACCATACACAAAAACCGCTGCTGCTGATGCGATTTCCTGTGATTCCCCAAGGAAAACTAAAATGGGTTTGCAAAAGATGTAAATGATTGTGAGTAGCATCCCAGTGAGGCTAAGGAGAACCGTTGATCTTTGTAGATATAACCCTAGCATTCCATATTTGTGTGCACCAAAGGCTTGTCCACATAGTGTCTCCACAGCACTTCCCATTCCTAACTGTTTCATTAATATACAAGTGACATCAAAATGAGATGTACCAACAAAACTAGATTTTGATGATATTAAAAAAAAAAAAAAAAAAAAGCATGTAGAGAGGGAGGGGAGTTTTGTTATTGATATTTACCATAAGGCCGTAGGCAAATACTTGGATCCCATTGTTGCCAAGGGAGGCAGAAGCAAGTTCAAGATTACCAAGTTGGCCAGAGATGATTTGGGTGGACATGGACATGAAATAGTTGATCACGTAAACAACGACTGCCGGTGCAGCAAGGCGAAAGAGCAGCTTTGACTCAATCCATGTGGCCCTTCGAAGACGTTGAAAGTATGGCATCATGGTGTCAGATAAAACGATCTCAAGCTCACTGGTTGACTGATTAGTCTTTGTTTTGGGTACTTTCAGTAAGGGTTGCTGGACATTAGTATCTTCATCTGAAAGGGCCATCTTAGATTCTTGGCTGGAGCAATTTTTTTTGGTGCTAATGTTCTTCTGTGCTTGTTTGGTTTGATGGTAGAGGAATATTGAAAATGACCACAAGGCTTTATATATATATATGGTATGAAAGAATTCATGTTGAGTTTTTAAAGAAGGAAGGTGGCTCGCAACGTAAAAACTGACCATATTTCTATCGGTGTGAGTTATTCTCTCCCTCTATCTTACAAAACAATATTCTCTTTACAATTCCCAAATATTTATGCCAATTGATTTTTTTTTTCACCTTTCAATATTAATTATATTTTAGTTGAAAAAAAAGTAATAAAATTAAGAGTTTTTAAAAAAGAATAAAATATAGAAGTGAATATTAATTTTTGTTTAATTTAACTTTTTGTCAAATAATACAGACATATTTTGGTAAATATCAAAAAGAAACTGGCATGTTTTTGTGCGATGAAAGGAGTATTTTCATAGCAATTAATTAATTTTATTTTGTTTTGTTTTTAAACCATATTTTTTATCCAAACTATGATGGCCCTTTACTTTTTTAAAAATGAAATATTGTTGTTATTCCAATATTATAGTTTTAATTTTTAAAAAATTTCCAATATGGTCGATTTATAGCGTTTTTAAGAAGATTATTTACAAAAAAAAAAAAAATTACAACTACTTGATGATATTGCAAAATTACTTTCAGTTTTTAATGCAAATTAACACCCCTTTTGCCATTATTACCTCAAAAATGGAGTTTTTGACGGTTCATTCACCTACTAATTGTATCCTATATAGAGGAATTATTCAGTGTACACAGTATTTTATATATATGAGATTTATGGATGATTTTTTTTTTTTTTAATGATAGATCTCATATTTATAGAAGAGAGCCCAATACAACCCGAAATACACCTGATGATTAATTTCTCTACTGTATATATGGAAAGAAAAACAAATTGACGCTGTCAATTGTCATGACGATTTTTCAAGTATGTTTGAGAATTAGAGAAGCAAATAGCGGTGGGTGTGCCAAAATTAAATTAAGTTTCATAATTTGATAGGTCCACGCACTTAATACACAAGAGATGAGAGGTTGGACTCTTGTTCCTATTTAATTGGATACGGTGATTTTGCGAAAAAAATCAAGGTATATATATATATATATATATATATATTAATTAGTGATTGTTCAATCAAACTATTTTTTTCAATTACAGTGATTATTCTATCAATTCATATGAAAATTTTTGTATCAGCTTACATTACTACGTAGCAACGAATATGAAATTATCGGTATACAATGATAAATTAGTGAATGAGTAACGATTGTTATCAATATCTAGACATTTTGGATTAATAGTGATAGAATACCAATAAACTTATGACAACAATTCAACGATGGAGCACTACCATTGTTGATTTACATGGTAAATTTTTGACGAGTTAATTGAACAACAGATTACCAATTGATTTGCAATGGTATTTAGCGACGGGTGATATTGGTCGTCATTAATTTTGGCAATAATTCACTTGCTAATTTTTTGCAAATATGAGATGATCTAACAAGGGCTTGTCTATATTAAAGACTATTATTTCATCGCAATACAATGACGGATTGCAAGCGATGTCCGTGTTCTTTAGTAAATTTAGCAATAGAACCTTTTGTCGCCAATAACGGAAAAAATAATGCAATTTGGTAAATTCAAACAACGATAGACACTTATGAATAGCAATGGAATCGCGTCCGTTTCTAAAAAAGCAAGCTTAATCTAATAGTAGCCACATTTTTTTTCCATTTTCTTCTCCTCCCTTACTCAAAAGCCTTTCGTAAAAAATTTTCTAGCCGACCACCACTTGTTGATCAATGTCCTATCGTCGCCTTCGGCCATGCTCCTGTAAGCTGAGTTGTTCCTTATCTCCCACAATCTTTGTTCCTATCAAACCATAACCACCATCCATCTCAAATTAAAGCCGTAGACACAACCCTCGCGAGCCCTCACCGGCCTTTATAAAACCACGGCGACCACTAAAACCGAGTTTCTAACATATCCTTTGTCGACCTCTACCAACCTACTCTTCCTCCTTGCTATTTTCTCGCCTAAAACACTAGCCACCTTAGACTAACAAACCCTCACTAACGATGGCTACAACAACCACCACTACACCAACAACATCCACGAGTCACTTCTATCGTGCTAACCACTATGCTATCCATCGTTCTAGTCATGTCAATCATTGTTCCAATTATGTCGACCATTGTTCCAACTCGCTCTAGCCATTCTACCTCCACCACCATATGCCGAGTACACCAAGTTTGTCAATGGGAAGTCACTCCTCCTTCCCAACTGGCTGAAATAAATTATTCTTCATTAGGGTTGAATAAACCAAAATTGATGCCAAAGGGTATTATGGTCACTTGTGTATTTTGATGATATCTCAATAACTCGTCATATTATTTTGACTCGCAAGGTAAGTTATCTAAACCTTAAGTTTTAATTCGTGTCATTTGTAGAATAATTCTAAATTGATTATGGATATTGATGAATTAAGATTAAATTCTTTTATTGAAGATTATTAAAGTATATCAAGATACGCCATAGCATATCGAATTCGAGAGATTGGAGACCTTTGGAAATTGATGAAAAATAAGATAGTATCAATGCTCTGCAATGGAGCCGCAAAAATATGGATTGGGTTTTAATTTGAATGGATTATCGGAGATAAGTGTCGACCTCGGATGATTAAACATGCATGATTATGTTTATTTGAATTGTCAATTAATAGATTGATTATTACTTAATGATAATTAATTGAATAAGTGAGTTTGCCTATTTGTCATTTTTGTTAAAAATTATGACACTTGAAGTCACGTTGATTTGAGCCCCGATTCGAACCATTCTCATTAATTTTGTCAATATTTGCATGTTTACTTGTGGATTTTGTCATTGTTTGTTTGAAAATCATGACACTTGAGGTCACATCGGTCCGAGCCCTAATTCGGACCGTTCTTGCTAATTTTACCTAAAATGCCTATTTGCTTACCAATTTTATCATGTTTGTCGGTTTCATCCGAAAATCATAGTGTTTGAAATCACGTTGGTTTGAGCCTCGATTCAAACTATTTTTTTCGAGCTCGTCATTTATGCCTAATTTTTTTCATTTAGTTGAAAACCATAATGCCTAAATTCATGTTAGTTTGAGCCTTGTTTCGAACTCGTTTTTGCCAATTCCGCCTATATGTCTATTTTGTCTCTTAAAACCACGACACTCGAAGTCATATCTATCCGAACTCTATTTTAAGTATAGTTATAGTTAATATGATAATTTAGAATAGTTTAGATTCATTTGCGTATTGATATTATTTGCTAAGGATTCCTATTAAGGGACTCGCGGTACATGTGTTATGTATTTTGAATGTATTGTTTTTTATACATGCAATCTTCGATAATTGAAAAACATTCAATTTATAAGAGAAACTCTACCAAAATTTTGTTAGATTTTTTAAAAAAGATGTATAAAACTTTAAATATAAGTCATATTTAATGTTGTTAATTAAACTATATATACTTGTTTGGTTAACTTTCATTGTAATGTCATATGAGTTAGAACGAAAGTTAACTAGATTGTCTAAATGTTAATAGTTTGGAAATGCATTGTCTTTTATAAACACAAATGTTATTGTTATTTATACTCATGTAGAAATTTGGCACCATCTATTGTTTTTCTCCAAATACATATAAAGGCATGTGTTGTTTCATGTGACAACCTTCTTTGGAAGTTTCTAATATGGTTTAGCACATCTCCATATCATGTACTGGGAGAACTGCTTAGAAATGCTTGCTAAAATTTCTACTCGAGTACAATGATAATGATGTTTATGTTTGATGGAGACATTTTATTTAATGGGTTAAAAAGAGTTCTTGGAGTATTTATTGGTGTGGTGCTTGTTTAAGTAATTGGGTGTTGGCTCGGATATGTAAAAGGAAAAAATAAGGTCGAATCGTGCATTGATCGATTCTAGGCTTATCGAAACGATTTTAAATCATGATTTTATGAATAGAATTGAAGAATTTATTATATTTGTTATTAGTCATTCCGAAAGTATGGATTGAAGTAAGATAAGGTGTCATTGTAATTGCCATAATTGTCGAATCGTAGATATGAAGAGATTGATATAGTTAAATACCATTTGGTGAAATATGATTTTGTATTCGGATATTATGAGTGGATACATCATAGAAAAATTGAGTCGGAAAATTATGATGAAGGCGAACAAATTTTTAATAAAATCCTCAATATATATTAAACAATGATGATGGATGTAGTCGATCCATCATTTAATCTATCTAACACCGACAAGATATCAAATCTTGGCATATAGGCTTTTTATGATATGTTGAATACATTGAATATAGATATGTATTCTAGATGTGAAAATCATTCAAACTTATCCTTAGTGGTCCGCATGTTAAACTTTAAATTGATACACTATGTTTTCCGAAAAGTGTTACGATGACTTATGCCAACTAATAAAGAATTTTATGCCTAATGATAATTCTATGATAAATGAATTTTACGAGTACGAAAAAGTTGGTGAATGAGATGGGTTTGCTAGTTGAAAAGATCTACTATTATAATAATGATTGTATGATTTATTGTAGTGAAAATAGTGAATTAACTCGCTTATAAGTTCTATTTTCATTTGCTATATCAAAGACCAAAACATGGATTGATAAGAGCTAAAGCTATTCCATATAAAAAAATATACTACTTTTTGCTCACTCTACAATTACAAAGATTGTATGCATCGAATATCACAGCTAAGGACATGATGTGGCATGCCGAGCATGAAGTGTGGATACATATTCAATACATCATTGCTCGACTCTTTTATATGATGGCATTTTGATTTCACACATCCTTCTTTTATATTAAAAATATGTCAAATAAGGAGTTTGCACTAATGGGCTTCAACCTTTTAGTCAATCTTGTTTGTAATATTCTTTGTGATCGATAATTATCACATCGTAAAATTTTCCACCATGGATTTTTATGAAAAAATAATATATGTCTTAACCGTAATTTTTCGAACACTAAGAAATCCAAAGAAAATGTTAGACATGTTCATATAGCTCTTAATTGCGAGTTGGTTCACTTGTAACAAATGGATGTGTTGACCTATGATGTGTCTCAAAAGCGAGAATATCTTGATGTGTGTCAATATTTTATGGATAATCAATGATTTTCTTGCATATTCAATATTGTTCAATTAGAGTACTATGGAACAATTAGCATGTTCTTATTGCATAGAGAATTTTAAGTATTCACCTTCCCTAATCAAAGAAAGATGCCATGATTTGACAATCATTGTAAGTTTTATTTAGGAGAAACAAGAACTCATTCACAAAAAAAAAAAAATAGAGTTGTGACAAATAATACTCCCTTAATCCGAGTTTGAAATAGCGATTTTGAAGTAGATAAATAATTAAGGGTTGATGAAAGTCATAGAACAAGGTACCAATCGGTGTAACAATAGAATATCTAGATTGTCCGGTTGGAAGAACTTGGGTATATCATATGATTTTCTATATTGAAGTACTAATCTCATTCAATACAATTTGAATATAATGCATATTGAAAAAAAATATTTTCGATAATGTGTTTAACACAATAATAAATATGCCAATAAAAACTAAAGACAATGCCAATAATTTTATCGGAGGCCAAAATTAGCAAGAGATGAAGTCTCAAGAAAATACCTTAAAGTGTGTTTCATGCTAGACAAACAACAAAAAACAATATTGCTAGACTAGATTAGATAACTTTGGTTTTCTAACGGATATATGTCAAACATGGCCGGATGTGTGGATATGAATAAACAATAATTATATGATATAAAAAGTCATGACTTGTGATGTGTTTATGCTTAGATTAGTACCTATTGTATTTTATGAGCTATTATCAAGAAATATTTGGCGTGCATTTATAGATTTGATTTTATTCTTTAAGGACATGACTTCTATTGTCATAAAGATAGAATATATGATGTGTTTTGAGGTAGAAATGCTCATAATTTTATGCAAATCAAAACATATATTTACGCCAAGTTTCTTTAACTCTATGGAATATCTTCCAATCCACTTGGCATATAAGGCAAGGATAGCGAGGACTATTGCAATATCGATGAATGTGTCCTTTTGAAAGGTAATGATATTGACTTTGAATGTTAAATTAAATAATTTTATAATTACTCACAATTCACATAATTAATGTTTCGGGTATCTTTAAAAGTTTTAAAGTAATATAAGAAATAAAGCAAAAATAGAAGGATTAATATGCAATGCATATTTAGTGGAAGAAGTATTATCATTATGTTTGTACTTCTTTGAGTCTCATATGAATACTAGGTATCGAAAGTGCCACCTAATGTTGAGTGTGGCAAAGAAGCGATTGACAAGACTAAAAGGATGCTTTCTATATTCAAACCTCAATGTCGACCATTTGGTTGAGCGAAAGCACGAGAGATTGACAAAAAAAGAATACCATGCAACCTATCAATAGATATTATTAAACAATGAAAAAGTTAAACTTTACATTGAGTAAATATATATAAAAAAAACTCTTACGATTTACTTTCAATATTCTACCTTGTTAATTAGCCATTATAATAAAAACATTCACTCGCTTATGTTGTTTTTATCGAAAGCTTGTATGTTGCCCAACTATAATAAAATAATCCCTACCATCCAACTCTATGATAGACCAATTTATAAAATATTTTGTAAAATTTCATTTATGAACAGTGATGTCATATCTAGGGTACATTGTGAATGGATATAGGTTTCACAATAAAGGACATGGTTTAGCTAGAGCAAAAATAAATAGTATAGTATATATAAAAGGATCTAATTATAGTACAAATGAAAGTGACTATTATGAAAGATTGACTGATATACTATAATTGAAGTATCCTCCATTATTAATCAAGAGAATTATATTGTTCAAATATGAATTATTTGATCACCAAATGATATAAGGATTCATGAGTCTGTAAAGACTAGTAAAGGTAAATTATAGAAGAAGGTCCAATATATACAAATCCTTTGTTCTAATAACGAAGTGGCTCAAATGTATTATGTCACATATCCTAGTCTAAAGCCTAACATGAGTGATTAGTGGGATTTTTGTAAAATAAAAGCTAGGATTGTAGTGAATGTGCCCAAATCATTTATCATAATCTAACAAAGTGAGGAACCTTTTTAAAAGGACGATATGAAAGTCCAACATAATGTGAGCCGAGATACATGAAGAGGATCGGCTATTGACTAATCCAAATGGATCGTTTATATATAAGAAAGGGCTAAAATTAATCAAGAGGATAAGAGTGAATTTGAATTAGAATTGAATGAGCAAGAAAGAGACTTAGATGATGATTATAAAACTAGTAATTATGAGTACGATAGTGATTGAAGGTATATGTGAAATCAAAGTAATTAAAGTTTTTGAGATAATAAAGATGGTTTTTTGTTTATTGTATTTATTAAATTATATCATATGATACTATATTTTCGATGACTCATAGTTCAATTCATCTTCACATAACATCCCCTTTAGTTAGATTAGTTTAACTTGGTAATGGTAGTGATAGTGACAATAGCAGCTTATCATAGCCATAGTTCTACTTCCAATCTAAGACACGTTCTCGGCATTTTTATATCACTAGTATCGGCTCTTTTGCCCCTCCTCCTTCCTTACCACAAGTGCCCACTTCTACTCCATCGTCGGCATTAGTGTCTCCGCCTCCACCGCCTCTCCTATGGGATGATCGTCAACTCCGAATAAAGCCATGTGATAGAGGTCACATCAATGATTTCTTCTACTCTAAGCGATAATTCTAGGTCCGATGTCGACTAGACCATTCATGTCATGAATGTGAGGTACGTATTATATATACCAATATAAAAAATGTTATCTTTACTTTATAGATTGTAATTATTTATAATTTGATATATTATTTTATTCATGAGTTCACTTATCATTTTTTTTATTTGTAGTGTTCAACATTTTAAATCTATCCAATCGGTTCTCTCAATAAATCATTGCCATTTTCGGGGACCAATTAGACCCCTCAAGATCTATGTAGAAGTTAGTCTCCGGGAGATCAAAGACTTCGCTAAAATAAGTTTAAGGTAATAAATAAATAATTTATTTATATTAATTTTAAATTATTTTCAATAAATCTAACATGAAATGTACTACTATTTATTTTTTTCTTGCTATATATGGAAGAAAGTTATCGACCCGCTGGTTAAGATAACATGAAAGCGTCATGCATACAAGGGATATACTCATATAATAACCAATTTGGAAGATAAAGAGGACTAAACCCCCATCTATCCAAGAGGAGGTTAGGAGGAATGGCAGTGGTAATAAGCCACACTTGAGTTTTAGACCCATTCCGAGCGGGTGACCTATAACTGCATGAACGAGATAGGTGGCACCAATGCTAGCTCATCTAAACATACGAGATGGTTCTGTCTCATAGATTAAGCATGCTACATGCATAGTAAATCCTTTATCTATTATGTTACAAATTATTATTTTCAATTATCACAACTCATATCATTTATGTCAACTTTTTTGGGTTAAGGAGTTGGATTATAATCCAAATTTTATGAGTTGTTCATGAGGACTCACAAGTGACCGGATGGGTTATTCGTTGATACACGGTACAAGACTCGTTAAGTTAAGTGTTTGTTTTTTTTTAATTACACTTATGTCAATTTAATCTAAAAATTAAATTTATTATTTGATATTATAATTTTTGTAATTACGCATGAGATAATGGACTCATTGTGTGCGACGACTAAAAAGCGAGCATTGAAGGGTTCTTTATCGTTGTCGGATGTTGTTATAGCCTGGATATATTTCAAGGTCTGTTGAAAGAGAGAAGAAGTATATAATGTATGGGTTCAAATCATCGGCATTTCGGTTTTACGTCCATTCGATGCTAGCTCATTCATCACCACATTATTTTTCTATGGTGGTATGTAGTATGATGATGAGCGATACTAATAGCAATTTTAGGCAAAAATAAAGTATGACTAGGCTCGGCAAATCCCGGAGTTCAAGAAAGCACACAAGGAAGAATATCGGCTTCTCAGCATGAGCTACGGAAGACTCGACATTAGCGAGTAGAAGGTGACAAAGCAAGCATAATCGGCAGATGTAAATGATGTAACAATCGCTATGGGAGATGTAAACTTACATTCACCTACCCTTTCCTCCTCCTTACCCTCTCCTTACCCAGTAACTATCCTTTCCTCCCCATACCTAGGGGTGATCATTTGGTTAAATAGTTCGGTTAAGTATAATCCAATTCGGTTTTTGATTAACCTAATTAAGAAAAATCAAAATCAAACCAAAATTAATTCGATTAATTTGGTTTGAAATTAAATTATTTAAGTTCGGTTGTAAATAATTCGGTTTAACCAAATTTGTTTACTCGTAAAAAAAAATTAAAAATAGAGGATTGTACCAACTCCAACATGAATCCTCTTCTAGTCTTCCTTTGCCTCTTTCATCCTCACCCATGATTGCACCAACTCTAGCTTCACCATTAAGTGTCTTCATTCTACCACCATAATGTGATTGGGTATTAATGGTCCCTACTCCCAAAAATCATTTGAAAGATTCACGGTCAAGACATCATACTGTTCCTATTCTTGGTGTTATTATTGGCACTATGTTTGTTTTGATTTCAGCAATTGGCATTGTCTTAGTTAGAAGCAACAAGCACAATGTAGTAATTGTCGGACCTTTAGCCACATGCTTAAATGGGATCTTTACCAATTTATCAAGTAGCTAATCAAAGCAAAACAAAATCAAGACAAAACTTGACTAATCAACATTAGCAACAACTATGTAATGGCAAAACATAAGCATAAAGTTTTAAAATTAAGCAATGAAATGAGCATAAACAACTTCCCGTTGTAAGTAGTATCCATGCATCAAAGAAATGTAAGTAATAACATCGAGCTTCACACCCATTTGACTCATAGTTTTTAAAATGCATCAAGCCTTTAAAACCTTGCTTTCTTTACAAATAGTATCAATCAACAAGTCTGCAGGTAACAATATTTGGCATGATATTCAAACTCATCATTTCATTTAACAATGCCCAAGCCAAGCGTCCTTGGCTGAAATTGTATAAACTTTGGATTAAGGAATTGTATGTGACAAACGTAGGTCGGATACCTTTACCCTTCATCTCGGAAAAGATATCTAAAGCCTCATTTACCAACCTATCCTTGCAAAATTTGTCTATAATTATACTCGTATTTTTAATTAGAACACACGAAAAACTATCTTACCTAAATTTTTTTTAAATAAAAAGGGGAAAAATTCTTTTTAAAAGGAATTGAAGATCGGTTTTTTTTATTTGAATTACCACACTTAATTGACAACAACATTATGAGGAATTTGTCTAAAAACAATGCCTTAGCTTCGGCATTTGTCATGTGTTCTACTAACTACTAAGTTATACTTTGCTCGATTTAGTAAAATCATTGTACATAAATAATAATATTTGATTTAAAACCTAAAAAAAAAAATTAGCTTCTCCTTGAAGTCTTTATCCATATATAAAGCCTCGCGACATTAATTAAAACACTAAAATTTTAGTAACCTAGTCAAATAAATGTAACTATCTATATATGTGATTTGTGAGTGAAAGAGATACGGAGAGTAAGGGAGAAAAGGTCATACCTTTGTAGTAACAAAAAAAAAAAAAGCAACACCGTAGGTCACACCGCTTTGAAAGCCATTGTAATTTTAAGGCGGGACCGGATACGGAGCAGAGCAACAAAAAAGTGAAAGATCTAACTACTTGATTTAAAGTCGGTAACGATGTGAGTTGTAGTGTTAAGAAAGTCAAAAGAGAGGGTGAGAGAAAAGACCGAAGTTAAATTAGGCGATCAACTAGTTAGGGTTGGGGATTTTCGATTCAAATTGATTTTTTTTTAAAAAAAAACCAAATCGAACCGAAATAAATTTTGGTATTTCGATTCGATTTTAAATTGTATAATTTTAAATTCAAAACAGAACCAAATTTCATAATTCGATCCGATTTTATTCGAACCGTTTGCTCATCCCTATGCATACCCAATGACTGCTAGATGATGATGATGATCATCTTCCACCTATAAGCCCTCGATCGGACTAGCTCTTTTGTAACTTTTTATTATTTTCGTATACTAAAGTGCATTTATATATATTTGATTTGATTTTATATTATTTTTATTTTATACAATAATGTTTTGTATTATCACTTTATTGTTAATTGTTTGTCTGCTATAATTGAATATTAAATCACTAATAATGAATTAAAAAAATATGTTTCCTTCATTAGCGACAGATCAATGTCCGACTAACGATGAAAAAAAGATTAACTTATATCAATTATTGACACACAATTACAAAATCCATCACTATATGATCGACCAATGGCGACAGATTCCATCAACAAATCAATGACGAATAAAAAAAATTATTAGTAAATTAGCAACACCAAGATTTAACGACCATATTTAGCTACCAAATTCTGCAAGGGATTTATGTCTCATATAGTGATGGAATTAAAATAATCTACCTATGATGTTATGATAGATGTTACAATTACAAATCAACTTTTTAAATCACATTAGTGATGGAAGTACTTCACAATAGTACAACTTGTTCGTTGCTAATTTTACGATAGGTGGTAACTTTCATCGCTAAAACTATTAGCGATAAGTGTTTTATTTATAGTTTGGTTTCATTGTTATTTCATTATTAAAAGAAAATAATGATGAAATATATTGGTTTCGCAATGGAATTTTCCATCACTAAAGAATTAATTTTTTTGTAGTGCATGAAATTTTAACCGATTTGTTCGTAAGCACACTATTGCTCTAAGTTTAATTATTCATCATACTCGGTTATATTGATAAACCGATATAATTGGTAATTGCATGATACATTAATCCCGACCACATTCATATGCATATAATATCTAATCACATCAACAAAATGGTTGATTTTATCTATTGAGGAGATTTCTAACCTCCTCAAAACTAGGCCCCAAACTCAAGATCATTTTTGCTAATCGATGGTTTTAATAGGTTTATATGCTCAATTTATTTATAAAAAATTAGTTAATTTTATTATATATTAATTCATATATGTGTTTTTTTTAGTATAAATCCAAACTACACAATAAATAAATTGAATTTAGAATTGGTTTCGATCATTACAAGGCTTTGGGTCATGCAAAATCATGCATGTATTCGACAAAGCTAGTATCCATGTCTTGTCTTTCAAATATATTAAGAAGATTGACCTTATGGCATAGGATCCACTAAAAGACAACTCAATTTTTATTTCCTATAGCCTTTGCTAACAAGTTAAAACAACTTAGTCCAAAAAAAACCTAGTTTCTTCAACTAAAATCCAACCGTCTAAACATGGATGATGTGAGACGATCCTAAAAATTAAGAATTATCCTCATTTCACTATAATTCTATAAATATAAACTTTACATCATTATGAAGACTTTGGAACTTTTTTTTTATCCTTTATTAAAATCTCCGAACTCTCTCTAAATTCTATCTTAAAGTCTGTTATACTCATGCACCAAACAACATCTAAAAATCTATTTGTAAGGACTTTGACACACTCATCTACCCGTCACTCGACTTATTCCTTGCTAGTATTGCATGTTTCTCCTCTCACTACTTTACATCCATTCTACTTGATTGGTTGATCGTTATTTTTTACAAGTCATAACACTAGCTCTTTGTATTTTGATTGATATACCGACCGTGTATTGGATTAGTTCTTACAAACTCCTCCCATGCATTTTGGCAACTTTATTGGAAAGTTAATGATTATGAAAGAATAATAGTTCATTTTGAAACCACGAAGAAGAATACTAATCTAGTCAACCTATGTGTTGGTCAAGCCATGAGCTTTCATGTTAAAATTTTCTTTTTGATGGCAACACCATATCTATCTAGCCAAGTTATGTATTAGTCGGGTCGTGATATTTTTATGCTCGGTTTTCCATCTAGCTAAACTACATGTTGGCTAGATTGTGAGCTTTGTATGCTTAGTTTTTTTTTCTTTTTAAAAATAATGTCATTTCCATCTAGTCAAACTACATACTAGAAAAACTATAAGTTTTTAATGATTAATTTTCTTTCTAATGAAAATACCATGTCAATCTAGTCAAAATGTGTGTTGGGCAAGCCATAAGCTTTTCATATTCAATGTTTTTTGTGGTAACGTCATGTCTATCTCGGTTAAGTTGTGTGCTAGTAAGGTCATGAGTTTTTCATGCTTATTTTTTTTTAATGGAAATGCCACGTCTATCTAGCCAAGATGGATACTAATCAAGCTATGAGCTTTTCATTTTTATTTTTTTTTCTCGATGGCAATGTCATGTCCATCTAGTCAAGTTGCGTGTTGGCTAGATGGTGAGCTTTTCATGCTCAATTTGTCTTTTTGATGGCAATACCTTGTCTATCAAGCCAAACTGCATACTAGTTAGGTCGTGAGCTTTTCATGTTTAGTTTTTCTTTGTGATGGCAATACATGTCTATTTGGCCAAAGTAGCATACTTGGTTAGGTTGCGAGCTTTTCATGCTTAGTTTCTCTTTTTGATGGTAATACCATGCCTATCAAGTCATAAGTTTTTCATACTTTGTTTTCTTTGGAATGGCAATGTCATGTTCATTTGAACAAACTACATACCGACTAGGCCATAAGCTTTTCATACTCGATTTTCTTTTTTATATTAACATCATATCCATCTATCCAAGTTACGTACTTGGCTAGGCTTTGAACTTGTTATGATTAGAATATTTTTCTAATGATAGCATCATATTATTTGGCCAACCTATGTGCTATTCGGACCGTTAATATAAAAATTATTCTTGATACAAGAAAGAAAAAATTCAATATTATCACTACCAACTGAGCACTCAAGAAAAGTTCTTGCTCTCTCAACAATTGATGGATCAAAAACTTAGAGAAGAGCCGGTAAACATTTAGAAATGTTGTCTCTCCATATTGTTATATATATATATATATATATATATCTAGACATTCAAGCATTTGCTCAAAAAAATAAAATCTAAGACACCAAGCAATTTTGAGAAGGATCCACATATGCATTGTTTTTAAATATCCTACTTGAAGAAATCATTAAAAGAAATTCAAAAGTATATGAAAAAAAATAAAATTACAAGTTCTTAACGAGTAAATTTAAGTAAAAATTAATATTATTTAATTTTTGTCAAACAATATAGACATATTTTGGTAATTATCGGAAAGAAAGTAGCATGTTTTTGTGGGATAAAAAGAGTATTTCCATAGCAATTAATTGCTTTTGTTTAGTTTTGTTTTGTTTTTAAAACCATAGTTTTGATGCAAACATGGATAATTCTTTAATTTTTTTAAAATTAAATATTATTGTTATTCCAATAATATAGTTTTTATTTGTAAAAATAATTCCAATATGGTAGATTTTAGAGTTAATTTTAAGAGCATTTTCTCAAAATAGCTACTACTTCTTGATATTGCAAAATTACTATTAACACTCTTTTGCCGTTACTTTTATGATGGGTCTTATATTTTTATGAGAGAACCCAATGCTTCTGATTTACCTAAATAATTTCTCTCCTGTATATATATGCGTGTGGAAAGAAAAACAAGCTGGTGTTGTCAGTTGTCATGCCTATTTTTCAAGTATGTTGTCAATTAGAGAAGTAAATAGAGGTGGGTGTGCCAAAATTAAAGTAAGTTTCATAATTTGGAAGGGACACACTTAATACACATGATAGGAGAGGTTGGACTCTTGTTCTTTCCTAATTGGGTACGGTCATTTTCTAGAAAAAAATTAAAGATATGGGGATATATGTACATATGATGATATAACAATCATTATTTGTTCAACCAATCATCATATTTTAATAGTAAATTGGTGATTGTTCAACCAACATATTAGTCCCAACTATATATATAGAATTTCTATCATTTTGTAAGAAAATTTCCATATCGTTTGCATGAAAATTTTAAATGATTTGCTTGTAAGCACACCATTGCTCAAAATTTAATTATTTATCAAATTCCGAAGTTTATATTGATAAACTAACATAATTGCTGATTGCATGATACCTTCATCCTCAGCACATTCATATGCATATATATACACGTAATCATGTGAAGGTATCGAATTCTTTGGAACAAATGAAGGGCAGAATTCATTTCATTTATAAATGAAATGAACGAGAATTTGTATTTGCAAATGAATTCCCTTGTTTTGAACAAAAAAATTATTAGTCAAATCATTCATTTGTAAATACATTTTATGTTTGTAACACGTAGAATTAGAATTGTAGTTTGTAATTTACTTAAATACCCTCTAGTTGGTTGAAAGGTAATTATGATATAATACAAAGACAAAAATAATATTTTTACAAATAATACAAAGATCTCATGCTCATATAAGTCAAATATATCTCATACATAAATATAATATTACAATGGTTGTCTATATCACATTACACATCCAAAAATTGTACCATTATATTGGCATAAATTTTTTGCAGCCTATGCAAGCAAAATATTTTAAAATATAACAAACATCCAACATTAGGGATTCAAGTTTAATCATCCATACTACTAATTATAAAAAACAACCCATGATACTTTAAATCCATATTAATGCTAATTATAGCGAACAAAAATATAAGCAAGCTTGGAAGAGCAAGTGAGCAAAGGAGCCGAGAGGAGGATGAGGCATTGAACAGCAGCAAGGGAGGCGCAACATAGAGAAGAAATATGTGCGAGAGAGACAACTCACATATTAAAAACGAACGAGCAAAAAGTTAGAGTAGAGGGCATATTTGCCCAAATAAAAATATTTGTCAATTGGCAAGGAATTCATTTCCAAATAATTCTTCTTGAGCAAGGAATTGGACAAAGCTATATCAACTCATTGATTTGGAATTCATTTATTTTTAATTTTTAAAATTAAAGCTTTCAAACAAGATATCATTAATTTGTAAATGAATTCCATAAAAATGAATTTCATAAAATTTTATGGAATTCATTTGTTTCAAACACTATGTAATGGTTGATTTTATGTTGGGGGTGGGGGTGTGGTTTCTTACCTCCTCAGTAGCTGTATGGTTTAATCCTGTGACATCCTACTAAGTCCACGTTACATTGAAAACAACCAGGCAATAACATTGTTCCAAGCCAATCCAACATTGATGAACACGATCAGTTCCTTTTTTCATGATCCTTCACATTTACGGTGAAAATTACAAGCACAGTTATGGAGCTATTCTTGATGGTCTTAATTGGCGCTAAATGAAGCAGGAACAGCCCACATGCAGTGATGTCAAAGTAAGGGGAAAAAAGAGAGAGAGAGAGAGAGACAGAAATCTCTGCAAGCGTAATTGATTTACCAAAAAAGGAATCATCAAAACGGTTAGGCCAGCCATGCTTTTCATAATGTCTCCCAACTATCATGTATTAACTCTCCATTATAGATAGGGGAGTGCCTAGGATTCCACTAGTTTTTTTTTTTTTTTTCCCTGAGATTACATTACAAAGAAAGGCCAGTTTGTAATTGATAAAATTACAGAGATTAAAAAAAAAAAAAAAAGGTAACTGGAACAATAATCGAGCTATAAAATCATCTTAAGGATCGATTTGTGGCACCATGAGTATGAAAGATTGCCTCTTGATAAGGTTTGTAATTTTGGGTGACGTTATTGGCACAATTCTAGTCTTATCTGCACAACATTTTCAAGTTTAACTTTCCTTACATAAGAAAATAAGGAATAATGCCAAAATTTGGAATATGTTTTTGGGAAAGGACACGTGGCAAGCGCTTCATTTCAAAAGAAATATTCCATCTTGCTCAAGAAGCAAGAACAGAACCGATTAGTGAAAGATTAATTGATCACTTAACCCTTTTAATTAAGGAACGAACTCAAATTCATTTCAACTTTATCCCATTTTCCCCAAACTTCTCCTGATCAAAATCAAGAAAAACTAATTTAAGACTTGCTCTTAAAGCCAATTGAATTTTTAAAATTGAAAAAAATACAAAAAATACAAAAAAAAAAAAGTGTTAAACTTTTTTAGTCAATATAGATTTCTTAACCATCTATACATGAGAGCTTATTCTCCTTGATAAAAAGTAGCCGTTTTGTTTGGTTCATTACCTAATGTTTTATGTCATTTTTATTTTTTTTTAGCTAAGCCAAATGATACATTTATTTTATATTTTAGAATTTTGTATTTACTAAACATATTTCCTTAATTTTCTATGATATTTTATTTCAGAATAAATAAGGAAAGTAAGAATAGAAATTAAAAAAACTATTTTGTGAAAGGAAACAAACCTAGAAGTTTCTTATCGGAATTGAAAAGTGTAGAGGTAAAATATAGCCCTTCTAAAATTTTTCTTTTGACGTAATTCAATCAATCAAAATTTTCTATAGTTTTAATTGTTAGTTTATTAAAAATAATATGTTAAATTGTTATTTTTTGTTAATTGTTAGGTTAATTTGTTGATTAATTGTGATTTAAACTTAATTAGGTTTGAATTAGGGTTAATTTCATTTAGGTTTGAATTAGAATTAATTACGTTGATTTGATTTAGGTTTAATTAATTAATGAGGTTGATTTTGATTAATTGGTTCATTTATAATTTTGTATAGTTTTAATTGTTGATTTATTAGAATTAATTTGTTACTTCTTGTTAATTATTAGGTTAATTTATTGATTAATTTTGATTTAAATTTAATTAGGTTTCAATTAGGATTAATTTGATTTAGGTTTGAATTAGAATTAATTAAGTTAATTTGATTTAGGTTTAATTAATTAATTAGGTTAATTTTGGTTAATTGGTTCATTTATAATTTTGTATAGTTTTAATTGTTAATTTATTAGAATTAATTTTTTAAATCGTTATTTTTTGTTAATTGTTAGGTTAATTTGTCGATTACTTATGATTTAAATTTAATTAGATTTGAATTAGGGTTAATTTGACTTAGGTTTAAATTTATTTAGGCTTGAATTAGAATTAATTATGTTAATTTGATTTAGGTTTAATTAATTAATTAGGTGTCAATTATAATTAATTAGGTTAATTTGATTTAGGTTTAAATTAATTAGGCTAATTTTGATTAATTTTTCCATTTCTAATTTTATTCAAATTGAAAATTGTTAATTTGTTGCTATCTTAGATTTAATTAGGTTTAAATTATGGTCAATTTAATTAGGTTAATTTTTGAATTAGAGTTAAATTAAATTAGGTTAATTATGATTAATTTATTCTTTTTTAATTTTATTTATATTTTAATTTTTTAAGTACATGTTATTTAAAATTAAATTAGATTTGAATTAGAGTAAATTTAATTATTTTATATATAATTATTGAAGTGTGTCGAGATACGTCGTAACGTATCTAACCCGAGAGGTCGGAGACCCTTAAGAATTGAGGCAAAGTAAGATTGGTTCAATGCTCTATGATGAAACTAAGAGGACGAGTTTGAAATTTAATTTTAATGGATTATCCAAAATAAGTATTGATATTGGTGTGTTTAAAATTAATTGGTTGATTTAAAAAATTAAATCTAAACCGGGCATAAAAGTAAAGGAAATGTATTTAAAAAAAAATTCGGGGCTAATTTTTCTAGAAAAATGGCTAAATTAGAAGAGTTAGGCTTTTTGGGCCTAGTAGGCCAAGCCCACTAAGCTAAAGGCATGCCGAGCTAGCCGGTCTCGATCTTTTTTGTTTTTTTAGCATGGTCTAAAATCAGCCTAAGCCTTGGTCATGCGGGTTGCGCTTAGTCGTGCTCGCTTAACCTCTCGCGTAACTAGGGGTGTTCACTATTCGGTAAAAACCAAATAACCAAACCAAACCAAACTATATCAAAATATCAATTTCTGTACAATTTTTTTTTTAGAAATAAAAAAACCAAATCAAAATATAGCCAATTTTTGGTTTCGGTTTTGGTTTTTTTCCTAAAAAATCGATTAAACCAAATAACCAAAATTATATATATATATATATATATATATTTTTTTTTTTTTTTTTTAAATTCATCGATGAACGACGTCGTTCACTCCGGTCTTCACGCCCTCGGCGATCGGCCCGCCCCTCGCTCGTCAATCCTTACCTCAACTCAATCAACGCTCTGCTATTTTAATTGCTCAAATTAGCGATGGCGAGGGCAAGTATTTCATAGCTGCAGCTTGCATGATCCTTGAGTGTATTTAATTGCTCAAATTAGCAATCATTAATCTTTGTAGTGGTCTTTTTATCATGGTTGCAAGATCCTTAAGTGTACAAATATATTTAAATTGCTCCAATTAGCACGCATTAATGTTTGTACTGGCCTTTGTTTAATTTTTTTCACCTTAAATTCACTAATTTATATTTATTTATTTTCTATCTTAATATTTTTTTCATTGAGGTTTTAAGTTAATGGTATTAAATTGTATTATTAATCTCATAATATTACGACATGTTTAACTTATTTATTTTTTTCATGTTAATCTCATCTCCTTATTCTTTTTATTGAATTCAAACATAAATTTTGATAAAGGGAATATATACTTGGTCATTTTCTCTAAAAATTGAAAAAAAATTAAAATATAATGTACAGAAAAAAAAACTTTTTTATCCCATAATTTCTTGAATTTTGTTACAAAATTTTGTTAATTTTACTAAAAAAAATGAGAATATAAATGTGTTTGTTGTTTTCATAGGAGTTCTTGGATGAGAAGGCAAAAAAACCTAAAATTTGTAACAAAATTTATATTCTCAACCAATCTTAACAAAATTTATTAGTCCTAATCACATCGAGTTAATTAAAAGTATCTTTCATAAAGATAAATAAGTCAGCTATATTCAAGCTTCAAAGTATACTCTTTTTCTTTTTGGAAGAAATTCAAAAAAATGTCTTAATTGTAACACATATCTAACGATATTATCTACCGATACTCGATAAACAATAATAGATATTATTAGATTTCATATGGTAATGATGACATCTTGTATTATATATATATATATATATATATATATATATATATATATATATATCAATTGATATTATATTAGTAATGGCTATTGAGGAGTAGTAAAATAATAATAAATACGCGAGTTCAATGATATTGAAAAACGGATACATATAGGAACATGACCTAAAATCGCAATGCAAGTACTAAACTTATTTTTTCGAAAGTACATGATCCTTTTAAATATCAAAAGTATAGATAATTATAGGTAAAAATCGAATTATTGAACACCAAAATCGATATATTTTGAAACCGAATCGAAAAACCAAATAATAATTCGGTTCGATTTTGGGTTTTTTTTTAAATTCGATTAATCAAAAATCGATCAAAAAATTCAAAATCGAATTGAATAATTGAACATACACCCCTACACGTACGCCCATCCCCTTCTCTATTTCATTTTACTCCACCCCGACCCAACCCATTTACTCTCCTCCTCTCCTCCTTCCAAACCTAAACTCTTCTGCTTTCGTCCATCTTTCTCCCTAAGTCTTCACTCAACCAAATCGCTTGATTTCCTCTCTTCTCTTTCAAACCCCAAAAGCTTAATCACCAGTTTCCTATCAAAATTGAATATCTATCTCACCTCGTTTCTTTCCTTCTCTCGCCTCTCCTTTGACTCGGTTTCTCTCTAGTTCTCACTAAGATTCAATGATTTCAATATTTTCAGCCCCATCTCTATAAAAAATAGGTTCATATCTCCTCTTTTTTTTAACCTAGAAACTCTAATCCAACTCTTCTTTTCCCTCTCGCTCAATCAATCTCCTTTTTTCTTAAAAAATCAAATCCCCAATCCGCCTTTTCTCCTAAAATAGCTTAAGGTTCAATAAATTTCCTTTTCATCTTGTAGATCCCAACACTAGGTTTTGTCCCGCCTCAAACCAATCTTAGATCACAACCCTTGTCCTAATCAACCCTTAATCCTAAAGCTAAACCTATAATCGGCTCAATAATCCTAAAACCTAACCCTCATGAGACATCCAAGCCCTCATTTTTCACAAAACCTAATGTGACAACAAGTGAAATTGAAAAGGAGTGGGGGTTTCGTGGGATGGCAATGACATTCATCATCGCCATCATTCGTTTTTGAAACTGTAAGTGGTTACATGAATGCAAATGGGAATTACAAATCGAAAAGGAAATCTTATCTAAGTGTTTACTTAAGGAAGCCTAGGTAAGGATTTGTAGTGGCAATAGGCTATGACTATTCAAAATGGTGGAATAGTATCCTCTCGAAGCCTAGGAACTATAGAGGTTAACTCGATGATGCCGGTTCTAGTGTCTCCTTCTTCCCACGACTTGGTAAGAATCTTTAGCTTCTAACTTTGCTGTAATTTGTTTCTATCTCTATTCTTTTCCCAATTCCCCTCAATTATTTTTTCTCGATTGTTCCTTTTTCTCAATTGCTCTTACCCTTGCCTAAACAATGGTTTCTCTCTTAATTTATCCGATATTTCCCATAGTTCTCCTCCTCGCTTAAAACCCTAATTTTGAGCCTTATTTATACCCAAGTATCCTCCTCCTCACTTCTTGGATCAATTCCTTAAGTCCAAAACTCCCTCCATAATCGAAAAAACTCTTCATTTTGTTGTCAATTTTGGTTTTGTATGAACAAAGCCAAAATAATTATTCTTTATATCTATACATTGTGTTTTGCCTGTTTTGGTGTTTTTTGTGCATAGGTTAGTGTAGGTGTAGGAGCCACGATTGTATAAGTCTGCGGTATAGGTCGGTTTTGTCCCTCTAGACATTAATAGAGATGAACAATTCCAAAGGATAGTATGGTACAAGGCGGGAGTGCCATGGCAGAGTTTGGGAGGATTCGGATGACGGGTCATTCGAGTTGATTTCGAATTGGTCATATCGTTTGCGTCTCATGTCAATTTAGGTCCATGTACGTTTAATTTTATTTCAATTATACAATCTAGGCGAGTCACCGTAGCCCTTATACTTTTAATTTTTTTAATGGGTCCTTATACCTTGTAATTTCAACTCTAGGATTTTTCATTGTTTCAATTTTAGTTGTGATTTTTATTCTGTCATGTCCTTAATCAATCCTGTAATATTTTTTGTATTTTATATTTTTTTTAGTAAATATCAAAATTAAAGAATAAATTAAATTAAATTAAGAAAATTTTAAAAAATATATATATTAAAATAAAAAAATAAAAAGAATTAAAGAGAAAATATATAACCCAAATTTGGGTTATGACACACTTGATTGGAGAAAGAGACGAAATGTACAAAAACAAACAAAATATAGGTTTTAATAGCAATGGCCATTTCGTAAATATAATGTGCTTCCTTTATTACCGGTTGTAAGTTGTAAAAAGTCGAGTATTATTTCAGCATGCATTAACTTGAAAATGTTTTGCCATTAGAAAAGGATGGTGTGCCAATAGCGCCACCCTATAATTAATTTTACTACTTTATGGGGCAAGCAATTTTAGAAATATATTAGTTAGATACTCGTACTACGTCGCGATCAAACAATCATTATATATGTAAAGTTAATGATTTGTATGGTGCAATGCGAATAGAAGTTTTATTTCGATAATTAATATAAATCGAATCTATATATTGAGCAAAATCCTTTGATTTATATATATTTATTAACAAAATATTTAATAATATTTACATAAAAATTTGTATTTGAATAATTGGAAGGTTCTTTCAAAACATTATCTAACTTATTTTATTTCAAAAAAATAGAATATAAAAAAATAAATAACAAATAATTGGTATTATGTTTGCAGATATATAGTTAATTTCTAACAAAACTAATACACAATACACACTCACTCACACACACACACAGATATATATATATATATATATATATATATATATATATATATATATATATATATATATATATATATATATATATATATAACAAATTCAAAATATATACAATAAATAAAAAATATACAAAAAAACAAAATCCACCTAAATTGTATGAAATATATTAAAGTCAATAGATTAAAATAAAAATAACAACAAAATTGGTTCGATAAATTCTATATAAATATATATAAAAAACCAAATAAAACTTGTGAATTTTTTTAACTACTTATTAATTTTTTTTAATAAAAATTGAGTCAAACTATCTAAAACATACTTTTAACTCTCTCTCTCTCTCTCTCTCTCTATCTATCTAATTAGAATTTATAAATTATAATAATATATTTTAAAAAATAAAAAACTCATTTAAAAAGCATAAAAATAATTGTTGTATAAATTATAATAATATATTTTTTAAAAATAAAACACCCATGTTTTAAAATTTTATTTCAAAATTCATATATTAAAAAATAAAATTTATTAAAAAATAAAATTATATTAAAAAATTAATTTGATGAGAATTTTAATAAGAAATAAATACTTAAAAAAATAAATTTTAAACAATGAGGAATATAATCAGATATATATGTTTAAACTAATATCTTAAAAAATATCATATATATTTTATCATCTTCAAACTATATATAAAACTATAAAAAAAAATTATTTTCTATATTTTTCACACACACACACACATATATATATGAGGGAAAAAAAAAAAAAAAGAGGCTACATTGAAAAGTTGCGCTCTCCTGTGTGCTGCGCAATGGCTAAATTGCCTTGTGCCCCTTTTTAAAAATTTTCCACACGCTTCATTACTCTACTGTCTTCTACCATTATTATTATGTTTTTATTTTTTTGCTCCTTTTTTTCTTCCTTTACCTTACTAAACAGCCCTCTTTAAGGGTCGGTTGTCTTTAAAGCAAGGGGTTTATTACTTTTTGATTCTTCCTGACAACCCCACCTTGCACCCAATTGAGGACATGACACCTTGCAAATTTGGAATCTCCAGTAATTTAATGCCACGTTGCAAGAGAAATTGATATGGGAAGCTAGTGTATTTGGTAATTTTTTGAGTAGTGTCATTTATTATTTACAAAATAAAAAATTTATATAATACTTACTTCTTAAAAAAAATGGATGCAAAAAAAGTATTAAAAAATTCTATATCAAAATATTCTTATTTCTGGGTGGGATATAATTTTTTTATATATATATTTATTTTTTAAAATAAATTCATAAAATAAGTACTAGTAGTTATTCTTACATAATATACATATAAATATTTGATATTATTTGAAATCCCATCTAAAATTAGTCTCTTAAAATAATAGGAGCAATTGATAATTCTTTTCAATATATATATATATATATATGAAAAAATTATTCCACATTAATAATTTTTAATCATATTTTGAAAAAGTTGGTATCATGATTGAGGGGTATGCTCCCGCCTCAAGTATTAAGCCTCATTTAAAGTAAGTTATGAGAAAGAAGGTCAGGCTCACGTTTGGTTAGCCTGTGTGGTTAGGATAGGCAAACTCGCTTAGGCCTACCAATGCAGGCCCGGGCTCTAGGCCTAACTGCTATTCAGCCCAAAAAAAAAAAAAAAAAAAAAGCAAACAAAAATCACTAGGGTACAATAAATGAACAATAACACTTTTTAAACACTTCAGTTCTTTTAGTTTTCTTTATAATATATATTGCCCTTTTGTATATTATACCCACTAATTGGTGCGATGCCCATTTAAATTAAGTCATGCACATGAATAAATAGACAATCACATTAAAATATATATCATTTGCAATATGAAAGGATATTTTTAAATGACCAAATGAATGTAATTTTTAATAGACTAGTGTGTTTAGATTCTTAATTTTCTTTAAAATAAATTAAGTACAACTCGTATTCGAACACTTATCTAAAAGCCATGAATCTCACGCTATAGGATGAGGCACATGTGAAATAAGTAAAAAAGATGAAAAAATTCCAAATGCATAAAAAAAAAAAACAATAAAAAAGCAATTGTCGTAGTATTTTAAACAACACTACTAATTTAGGGTTGAGAGTAAGGAAGGTAATGGACCCGGTATCCATTTTACTCGATCTAATAAATACCCATTAAAAATATTTGATGGATATGAAAGTGGATAAAGGTAAAAAAAAAAATGCATACTCATTAATATGGTTTTAGGATATTGGTACTCACTTTTTATTCTATTAATAGCCATTAATTTATTTTGATTTTTTTATTATTAACATATGGAGATCTAATTGCATAAAATTTAAAAATTAAGGACTAGATTATTTAAAAAAAAACTTTGGGAACCAAAAAAACTTATAAATAAATGACTAAAATGCAAAACAATAAATTTTAAGGACTAAAAAAATTTTCATAAAAATTATCTGGACTAAAATGAATATGTTTGATAAATTAATTTTATCGGGCATTAAATGGATACTAAATGGGTAGATAAAATAATGTGGACTGAGTATGGGCTAGTTAAAAATTTATACAATGATTTCTTAAAGGATAACGGGTGTCGACGAGGCCGACTAAGGATGTGCAAGAACTAGAGTTGCTACCTAGCCAATCAAAAAAATTATGAAATCCTCAACAAACTAGTCTGCATAGATATCCGAGTAAGGTGTTGGTTACGCATGAAAAAGATATAACACCGCCGTCATCTCATCCTACTTGAGGTAGGTTGTATTGTTTCATGTGAAAATAAAAATCTGATTTTATTATGTTCTGTTTCTATGCCTATTTGAGTAGATTTATTTTATTATGATAGAATAGTAAAGTAATTCGGGGTTCGAGTTGGTCCAAGATCGATACCTATACTTAGAGGAAAAAGGTGGTTGAAATTTTAGCTAATCTTTAGCAAACACAACCTATATCGACAAATTGATGAGTTTCTAAAGATTAATAGCCTTTATTGACATGAATAGAAAATCACCGATAACTTTGCTCATATAGGTGAAAAGCCACTAATCACTTCGAGTTTTAAAATTTAGGAAGCTATCGATAACTTCTTCACATAAGAGGAAAGCTACCGACAACTTCATTTCACTCGAGCAAGGAGTAGATAGCTGGTTTGGAAGCCACCGAAGACTTCATCACATAAAGGATAAGCCATCGATGATTTTATTTCAAACAAGAAGAAAAAAATAAAATAACTTCAAAACCACTCGGTAGCTTCGTCACATAAATGCAAATTAACCACCAACAACTTCATTTCGGTGATCAAAAATTAAATAAAACTAATTCGAGAGCCATTGGCGGCTTCGTCCACTAAATTGGAAGCCATTGGTGGCTACATTTCGAGTAAACAGAACACGGATAAAATAACTTTTAAACCATTGACAACTTCGTCACATAAGTGAAAAGACACCGACAACTACATTTTAAACAAATAAGAAAGTATGTAAATTGATTTGAAAGACAAAGACAGACTTCGACCACATAAGTGAGAAGCCACCGACAACTTCAATTCGGACAAACGGACAATAAGTAAAAATCTCAAACATAATCGGATAAAGTATTTGAAAACTCAATCATCCACAACACAACATTTTTATCATTTTAAATAATCCGGATGAGTTTTAAAATTACCTAAACATCATGAGAATGTTATAAGTCCCTCTCTCCGATCGGCTTTACTTCTTCTAATCCTAATGAAAACCGATTATTTTAGTCCGTCAAGAAGGAGGAGGCAACTATTTATGAGTGTTGAAAAACATATTATAGGATGACTAAACCGCCCTTGATTAGTTGCGAAATGACAATAATGTCCATGTATGCAAAAATTACCAAAATACCTATGCACGACAAAATTACCAAACTACCCCAAAAGCTTAACTCGTCATTGCCAACTACTCGATCATCCTCTAATTATCTTACAAGCACGTGAACTAACCCATGCAATGAAGGAGGTTTTTGCTGACTCGTATATGGTGGTGGCAGGCGACGTCGTCAACGAAAGAGGGAGATTGGCAACCTAGAAGTTTCGATCATTTCTCCCTTTCTTCTTAATGAAGATTCCAATGAGATTAGAAGATTTTGAGGATAATAATTGACTTAGAAGGCTATGAGGATTGTTTTTATAGTGGTTAAAAGGTCCGATTTGGCCTTGATTGATCGATTTGGTCGGGTCTTCACAAATGGGTCGAGAAACAGGTTTGGTTGCAATTCATCGTTTTCCGGTGCCACTAAGCCGTGACTTCAAGGGGGAACAATTTTTAAGAGGGTGAAGAGAGTTTTTTTACGGTGACGGGTGGTGGTTTTATAAAAAATGAGAGATTCGATCGTGTATGAAATTCAATTGAGTCGTCATAATCCTACCTCTAATTTCTCCCTCCTTCAACGTCCTCTTCTTCCCTAACCAATGGGGATGGGTTGGTCCGGAGCCGCTAAGCCGGGCTACCGATAGGTGATGGTGGTTGGATGCAATATTGGCCAAAGGACGATTGAATTAAGAGAAGAACTTTTGGCAAGTATAGTAGGCAAATAGGTCCGATGAATAGGTAACAATGCGTTTGGTATTTTTTTTTTGGTTTTTTATTGTTTTTGTGTGGAGGTTTTTATGGGGTTTTTGGTGGCTAATGTGTGGGTGATGAAGGGTGGCTGGATGTGTGGAGGTATTGTAATGGTTGGCAAAGTTAGGAGAGACAGTGATGATAGTTTTAATAGGTGGTGATGACTTGGATGATGGATGAATGGTGGTATCTAGTGGTTTTGGATGATGGGGGAGCTCAAAAATTCAGCTAGAGAAGGAAATGGTGGATGTAATATTTTGGGAGAGACGGTAGATAGTGGGTGTGGAGAGAAAAATGGCTATTTATAGGTGAAAATTAGAGTTTTTGGATAAAAATCAATTTCGGCCCACAATTTCTCCTAATTCATCAAATTAAATGTAATTTGGGTTGTTTGAATTTTAATGGATCCCTAAATTACAATTAATCGGGACCTTATCTTAAATTTCTGCTAATCATATCCTTTTTTTTTTTAATTTAAAGATTTGAGGTTTTTAGCTTTTTAATTTTACCCTCGATCGGGTTTCTTTCAGTTGTCAAACTTCTTATTCCTTTTAGTTAGACCTCCAAAACTAATTTGGGCTACTTATTTTAATTGATTTTTTCTCTCTCTTTTTTATATTTGGTATTTGTTGTTTTTATTTATTTATTTATTAAGAATTATAAAAAAGAAAATAATGGGAGAGAAATTGGATATTAACAATGGGTATGGTATTTTTTTATATATGAATAGAGTAAAAAATTGAATTAATGAACAGGATATCTCGCTCATTGTCATCCCTAGTTGAGAGAAAGGTTTTGTAGAAAAAAGAATAAGACGGGTTAGGGGTACTCGGCTAGGGTTAATTTCAATAAAATTTAATTAGAAGATATTTTTTAGTGCATTGCGAGTTTGATCTAAGTAAATAATTTTAGGATAAATTATAATAATTTGCTTGAAGTATCATAAAATTACATGAACTATCTAAAGTTTTAAAATTCGATAGAAACTCCATAATATTCCCAAAATGCCCTTGATTATTATTTATGAAAAAATATTTTAGACAGATTTTTGAAAAAAAATAGAGAAAAATAAAAAAGAAACTCAAAATAAACTTTACTAGTGAAATTAATATTGTTCGTACTAAAAATTAATTATGTCTTATTTTTATATATTCCTTCTCTAATTTTTTAAATTAATTTAAATATTTTTTAAAAAGTAATTAAGGGCATTTTGTATATGAAATGAGGGTTTTGTGATGTTTTCTTAAACGTAAAGTGGTTTTTTTGTCAAATCTTCAAACTTCTAATTGGTTTTTTATAATTTTACAATACCTCAAGGAGTTGTAATTCACGTACCCTAGTTTTTAATATTAGCATTTTTTTTATCTTTTCTTTAATAAATATTCTTGATCGTTAGTTTGACATGAGATAATAAATTGACTTTCGGTGTTCTATATATATATAATGTAGATTTTTTTTCTTTGCATTTGATGAAATTAATGTTGCGATTAGTTGAATCAATTTTTCCTCTACCTTTTGAACTGCCTTCGTCATTTCCATGTGACAAGGCATATGAATTCACCCGGAAATATTTGCTTTCAATTTGGTCTTGAAATATTTCACAAAATGACATTCTCATTCCTGTGCATTATTGAGAAGATAAATTATACCTCCAATCTAAATTTCAAATATTCAGAATTGTCCTAACTAACTCTTTCTATTTCTTTCAATTGATCAATTCCGATCGTAATTAAATTATTATTCAGTTCCTTACACATTGGTATTTTCTGGTTACATGAATCATGGAAATAAACACTCCTCTGGATCACCTAGTCAACTTTAAAGTAAATCCGTCCTACACATGCATCTTAGGGAGCTTGGTCGTTGTCTCCCATTATAAAACTGCACAAATGGGCCATCTCCCACATGCAGCAAAAGGCATAACGTCTCCACGATATTTCGTAAGAAACTAGCTAATGAACCGATCACCTAACCCCATGTGAAAGAAGATGCCTATAGATAACATCTAACTGTTCAAACACGTTAGAGCCCTTCGTATTTCAACGATCCTGAAAGTAATAATGTGGCATAATACCTTGCACCTGCAGATCAGAAGTTCCAAATTTCTGCCCTAAAAGTTGAAGGACATCTCACACGCAATGAACCCATAGTTCATTTTCCCATGCATGTGGTTAAATTTCAAACCCAGATAATAATTAAATCTTTGAATTATTTGTCATTAATTATTGTGTTGTTTAGCTACGTACGTACGTACTTGCTGTTATAATCTATGAATGCTAGATGGCCAGGGCAATATTGAGTGCTTAGTATAAAGTTGTTTAATTAGAGATTTTGCTTTTCTAGCGTACGTTTGATCCGAATCATTATCAAAAGAAAATTTGCTATAATTAAGGAAATTGTTGCAATATTTTTTCATTATATATATATATATATAAAATCATATATCTAAGCTCACAGGCAAATATATAATTTGACCCTACAGCCAACCACATTGTTATATTATCATTTAAGCATGTCAATTCATAGCTTAATTTTGTAATTTTAGTCTGCCATCCATTTAATGCAAGGCTTTATTAGCTCCAAGCCTAGCATTCTGCAGTTTAGTGTGTAAAAACAGGCTGAGGCAATTAAGGCCAAACTCTCAGGTTCAATAATGAGATTACATTCAAAGTCAGGTGCTTTAGTATACAATAGGATGAAGTTTTTGTAGGGTCTAATAGTTGTGTTTAGATATTCCTAGAGTGGAAAATATTTCACAATCCACAATGTTTTTGTGTCAGCCAATACCATGCAAGAGCTAAGGTACTACTAATAATTTGTTCATGCTGTTCATAAACCTTGTATAAAGTAAATACATTCCCAAATCACTTGGTCAATTTCCAAGAAAAACTTGAGAAATCCCCATGTTTCAACATAATCAAACAAGAATTTGAAATAATATTAGAACTTAGGAAAGAGTGAATCACCTCAGTGTCAAAGCGAGCTGTGCAGGTGAACGATTTCCCATTGTCAGTTGTGACAGCCACGTCTTGGCCAGGTTTTATCTCACTGATATTGCTTGGAAGGTCAATAGTATAGCGCTCATGGCCAGTCAATCCTAGCGTGTCCGCATCCTGACCAGCCTTGAAACAAAGTGGAATAATTCCCATTCCCACCAAATTACTGCGATGAATTCTCTCAAAACTCTTGGCAATCACAGCTTTAACTCCCTATAGAAATGAAGTCCGTAAGAAAGTTTATAGAAGGGTATTTCCACAGTGGATGGTCCAGACCATTGAAATTTAAAACACAGTTGAATGGGTAGCAACCTATTCAAGCTAAAATGATGGATGAAAAGACTCACCAATAACATGGGACCCTTGGCAGCCCAATCTCTGGAGCTTCCACTTCCATACTCAGCTCCAGCCAAAACAATAGTGTCATGTCCATCACTCTTGTACCTCTGAAATAGTAGATTGATCACTCAAAGTTAAGGATTAGAAATCATATATCTAAGCTAATTTGGCTACATTTCGAGTAAACAGAACACGGATAAAATAACTTTTAAACCATTGACAACTTCGTCACATAAGTGAAAAGACACCGACAACTACATTTTAAACAAATAAGAAAGTATGTAAATTGATTTGAAAGACAAAGACAGACTTCGACCACATAAGTGAGAAGCCACCGACAACTTCAATTCGGACAAACGGACAATAAGTAAAAATCTCAAACATAATCGGATAAAGTATTTGAAAACTCAATCATCCACAACACAACATTTTTATCATTTTAAATAATCCAGATGAGTTTTAAAATTACCTAAACATCATGAGAATGTTATAAGTCCCTCTCTCCGATCGGCTTTACTTCTTCTAATCCTAATGAAAACCGATTATTTTAGTCCGTCAAGAAGGAGGAGGCAACTATTTATGAGTGTTGAAAAACATATTATAGGATGACTAAACTCGCCCTTGATTAGTTGCGAAATGACAATAATGTCCATGTATGCAAAAATTACCAAAATACCTATGCACGACAAAATTACCAAACTACCCCAAAAGCTTAACCGTCATTGCCAACTACTCGATCATCCTCTAATTATCTTACAAGCACGTGAACTAACCCATGCAATGAAGGAGGTTTTTGCCGACTCGTATATGGTGGTGGCGGGCGACGTCGTCAACGAAAGAGGGAGATTGGCAACCTAGAAGTTTCGATCATTTCTCCCTTTCTTCTTAATGAAGATTCCAATGAGATTAGAAGATTTTGAGGATAATAATTGACTTAGAAGGCTATGAGGATTGTTTTTATAGTGGTTAAAAGGTCCGATTTGGCCTTGATTGATCGATTTGGTCGGGTCTTCACAAATGGGTCGAGAAACGAGTTTGGTTGCAATTCATCGTTTTCCGGTGCCACTAAGCCGTGACTTCAAGGGGGAACAATTTTTAAGAGGGTGAAGAGAGTTTTTTTACGAGTGACGGGTGGTGGTTTTATAAAAAATGAGAGATTCGATCGTGTATGAAATTCAATTGAGTCGTCATAATCCTACCTCTAATTTCTCCCTCCTTCAACGTCCTCTTCTTCCCTAACCAATGGGGATGGGTTGGTCCGGAGCCGCCAAGCCGGGCTACCGATAGGTGATGGTGGTTGGATGCAATATTGGCCAAAGGACGATTGAATTAAGAGAAGAACTTTTGGCAAGTATAGTAGGCAAATAGGTCCGATGAATAGGTAACAATGCGTTTGGTATTTTTTTTTTTGGTTTTTTATTGTTTTTGTGTGGAGGTTTTTATGGGGTTTTTGGTGGCTAATGTGTGGGTGATGAAGGGTGGCTGGATGTGTGGAGGTATTGTAATGGTTGGCAAAGTTAGGAGAGACTACTGATGATAGTTTTAATAGGTGGTGATGACTTGGATGATGGATGAATGGTGGTATCTAGTGGTTTTGGATGATGGGGGAGCTCAAAAATTCAGCTAGAGAAGGAAATGGTGGATGTAATATTTTGGGAGAGACGGTAGATAGTGGGTGTGGAGAGAAAAATGGCTATTTATAGGTGAAAATTAGAGTTTTTGGATAAAAATCAATTTCGGCCCACAATTTCTCCTAATTCATCAAATTAAATGTAATTTGGGTTGTTTGAATTTTAATGGATCCCTAAATTACAATTAATCGGGACCTTATCTTAAATTTCGCTAATCATATCCTTTTTTTTTTTAATTTAAAGATTTGAGGTTTTTAGCTTTTTAATTTTACCCTCGATCGGGTTTCTTTCGGTTGTCAAACTTCTTATTCCTTTTAGTTAGACCTCCAAAACTAATTTGGGCTACTTATTTTAATTGATTTTTCTCTCTCTTTTTTATATTTGGTATTTGTTGTTTTTATTTATTTATTTATTAAGAATTATAAAAAAGAAAATAATGGGAGAGAAATTGGATATTAACAATGGGTATGGTATTTTTTTTATATATGAATAGAGTAAAAAATTGAATTAATGAACAGGATATCTCGCTCATTGTCATCCCTAGTTGAGAGAAAGGTTTTGTAGAAAAAAGAATAAGACGGGTTAGGAGTACTCGGCTAGGGTTAATTTCAATAAAATTTAATTAGAAGATATTTTTTAGTGCATTGCGAGTTTGATCTAAGTAAATAATTTTAGGATAAATTATAATAATTTGCTTGAAGTATCATAAAATTACATGAACTATCTAAAGTTTTAAAATTCGATAGAAACTCCATAATATTCCCAAAATGCCCTTGATTATTATTTATGAAAAAATATTTTAGACAGATTTTTGAAAAAAAATAGAGAAAAATAAAAAAGAAACTCAAAATAAACTTTACTAGTGAAATTAATATTGTTCGTACTAAAAATTAATTATGTCTTATTTTTATATATTCCTTCTCTAATTTTTTAAATTAATTTAAATATTTTTTAAAAAGTAATTAAGGGCATTTTGTATATGAAATGAGGGTTTTGTGATGTTTTCTTAAACGTAAAGTGGTTTTTTTGTCAAATCTTCAAACTTCTAATTGGTTTTTTATAATTTTACAATACCTCAAGGAGTTGTAATTCACGTACCCTAGTTTTTAATATTAGCATTTTTTTTATCTTTTCTTTAATAAATATTCTTGATCGTTAGTTTGACATGAGATAATAAATTGACTTTCGGTGTTCTATATATATATAATGTAGATTTTTTTTCTTTGCATTTGATGAAATTAATGTTGCGATTAGTTGAATCAATTTTTCCTCTACCTTTTGAACTGCCTTCGTCATTTCCATGTGACAAGGCATATGAATTCACCCGGAAATATTTGCTTTCAATTTGGTCTTGAAATATTTCACAAAATGACATTCTCATTCCTGTGCATTATTGAGAAGATAAATTATACCTCCAATCTAAATTTCAAATATTCAGAATTGTCCTAACTAACTCTTTCTATTTCTTTCAATTGATCAATTCCGATCGTAATTAAATTATTATTCAGTTCCTTACACATTGGTATTTTCTGGTTACATGAATCATGGAAATAAACACTCCTCTGGATCACCTAGTCAACTTTAAAGTAAATCCGTCCTACACATGCATCTTAGGGAGCTTGGTCGTTGTCTCCCATTATAAAACTGCACAAATGGGCCATCTCCCACATGCAGCAAAAGGCATAACGTCTCCACGATATTTCGTAAGAAACTAGCTAATGAACCGATCACCTAACCCCATGTGAAAGAAGATGCCTATAGATAACATCTAACTGTTCAAACACGTTAGAGCCCTTCGTATTTCAACGATCCTGAAAGTAATAATGTGGCATAATACCTTGCACCTGCAGATCAGAAGTTCCAAATTTCTGCCCTAAAAGTTGAAGGACATCTCACACGCAATGAACCCATAGTTCATTTTCCCATGCATGTGGTTAAATTTCAAACCCAGATAATAATTAAATCTTTGAATTATTTGTCATTAATTATTGTGTTGTTTAGCTACGTACGTACGTACTTGCTGTTATAATCTATGAATGCTAGATGGCCAGGGCAATATTGAGTGCTTAGTATAAAGTTGTTTAATTAGAGATTTTGCTTTTCTAGCGTACGTTTGATCCGAATCATTATCAAAAGAAAATTTGCTATAATTAAGGAAATTGTTGCAATATTTTTTCATTATATATATATATATATATAATGTGGCCATAACTAGCTCAAACTAATATGCATCAACTAGAAAAACTTATTGGTTATATTATGATGTATGCATGTATGCTTGATTTGCTAAATCAGTGTGTATACTTTTTTTAATTAAAAAAAATAACTATTCAAAAATTTATTGGGTTTTGAACTACTTATATAATATAATTGGAGTAGTCATTTCTAATTATATAATAACTAAATAGATTAAAATTATGGAGATAAGAAACTGCTGTAGAATCGATATCATATTCAATTTCATATGCCCGTACGTAATACATGTCTAATTAGTAAATTCAGCCTGGTAAAAAAAAATGTTAGTTAATTTATTTATAAATGAATGTATAAATATACTTTTAAGATGAAATATTATTTCAGCTTATAATTTCACGTATAAATGCTTAAAGAATATACAACTCCATCGTACTTATGTCACTTCATCTTAAAGCTAAATAAATGATAATGATGTCATGAGCCTCCCTTGCAAAAATTAATATAAGATTCAATTTGTCAAAAAATGCAAACTCACGTCATTTAAATTGGAAATGTTTATGCATCCAACAATTAAAGTTTCGTATGGCGAGTTCTTTTACAAAAAATTAATCCACTTGTCTTTATAATACATGTTTATGACATTTAAAATCAATCAATTGAAAAACGAAAAAAGTATATAAACTCGAAAGAAAAACAGAATTGGGAAGAGAAACTCGTTGAAAGAAATTAAATTAAGGCTGACAGCTGGTGTTTTGACTTTTATGACGAGACAAAAGGAGATGTTGGAAAAAATGGGAAAATATAAGAATACAATTGATTAATTTTAAAGCTTAAGGGCATTATCCAACAATGCAAGGACAAAAAATAGATGATTTTTATTTTTACTTTTGTACGTAATAGACAAATAGATTATTAATTTATTACCCTAATTTGCAGCTCCAAGACTAATTAACAACAACAGTCAATTGAACGCAATTAAAGGGCCTTAAACTTCAAATAATCAACAAACAAATAAGACCGATTCCTGAATAACAGGAGTAGATGGACGGTAATATTGGTTAATTGGGTCCTTTAATACTGTTGATAATTAGTGGAGTCAAATATTGTTACGCAAGCAGAAACTTTGCCAGTTAGCAAAGCTAAAAAGCTTTTGGGTGGATAACAAACAATCTCAATAAACCATATTAGATAAAGACTAAACATTAATTTATTATAAGCTGGAGATGATTTACTCTTATTGCTTAATTAAATCATCTTTCTCGTTTCACCAAAAGCCTCACCAGGACCAAAATTTTAACTGTTAAAATATCTCAATCTTATATAAAAATGCTGTCTCTTGTCAAGAAGCCAATAACAGAGCTTAATTGAACGTAAGACCTCCCAATAACTATTTTTATTACCATGTGAGCCAACCTTAGTAAATACAAGTGTAGGCAGAACGGCATCGAAGGCATTATATTCATACTTGCTGATGTTAGTCTCCAGCTAGAGAAAAAATATAATAATTTATTTCCTTTGAACATACGGCGCAACACCCGGTTATTCATGTGCCTTCTCTCCTCCCTTTCCCTCTATTTATGCTTTCACTTTTCTTTAACTTATCCTCCCTGGCCTCTTTCTTTCCTTTACTGATCTTTCTGGTTTCATAAGCATGGGAAACTGCTTCATCTCAAGTAGCAAGATTGTATCACAAAATGCCAAGTTTAAGCAACGAAGTCATGAAGCAGATCAATGGATCATCAACGAGACTAAAAGAATACCTTCCATGTCATCTAAGATGGAGCACCTCAAGCATGTCCAAGGTGGCAAGGCGAAGATGGTGAGGTTCAGCTTAAGTGAAGAGGTTAATAATGTTGATGAAGATGGCGAGGTGGGTGATGGGACGACGTCTAAAGGTGGCGGTGCTGTGAGGATTAGAGTTGTGGTTACTAAAGAAGAGTTAAAGCAAATCTTGAGTTTTAGGGAGAGTATAAACAACTCTTCTGTGGAGCAATTGATAAGTTCTCTGAGGTTGAGAGAGAGGAGCTGGACTGATCAAGTTGGATCAAGCGATGGAGGTATCATGAGTACTGGCAGCTGGAAGCCGGTTTTGGGTAGCATTCCAGAGTAACGTTAATGAACACGCACACACACACACATAGCATGCAATTAATTTGTCATCAAGTTTCTTTCTCGTTGTAAAAAAATCATGACTTTGGTAGGTTGAGGCTATTTTAATAATTAATATGCATCTTGTATTTTCTTGTTTTGAAAATATGGTAGAAATGGTAAGTTTTTACGAAATGACCATCTTGTATGCAAGAGATTGTTCATATAATTATAATTAGATATTTCAATTTTCGAGTGTCCAGCTTCGATTACTAATATCAACCATCAACTGTACAGCTCCAACTAATCGTACCTACGTTGGAGTGCCTACAGTGTTCCAAACTTTCAATATTCCAAGAACTCCAATCCATTTATCTCCTTCGTCTGGTATCTTGTTCAATTTTTATGCTCGAGTAATCATACAGACAACTAATTTCTTCTATATTTCGATTTTAACGCTCATTTTAATATACCTTTCCAATTAATGCATGCGTATGAAAACCATATGAATCTAAATTTGAAGGACCATTTGTTGGAACATATATGATTATTAATTTCAAGAAACATGTTTCGAGTGAAACGTAATACGAAAGGAAATGTTATATTATTGTAGAAGATTACTTTTACTTCATTGAATAAACATGATCTTATATGAAAGAAAATACATCATATGAAGAATCATGTCTCAGAGAAAAAGATATATGCATGATTGGTTATTTCTATGTAAAAGAATACGTTAGTTGAAATGCATAGACAATTGTTTGAATAGAAACAAATATTAATTTTTCCAAGATTGGATCCTATGCTACAAGTTTTCGTTATTTCCTCTCTCTATAAAACATCTCGTTTTAAGTTCTAAGAGCAGCCTTAGTTTGCTATGCATTGAACTTTCGATTTTTCCGTAGACCAGATAGAAAACTACATGTACCATAGGGATAAATGTCAATTTTAAACATAGAAAATTCTCACTTAAAACTAACATCAAAACTCCAACAAATAATTAAATTACTAAATCCTACTCAGATAGTATTATTTTAATAATAATTAAAACTAAACATAAAACACTCAGACAAACTAAAATTCAATATTCAAGTAACAAAAATTACTATGTTATCCTGGACCAAAATTGCTAGTGTTTCCCATTGCATATTGCTTCACCTTTAGACATGCTTCCAATTTATGCTTTCCCGAGCCAAAGCAACAAAAAACATGTTCCCTGGCAACAAGCTACAGAACAACAATTTATGATATACATCTTTATTACAGAAAATTGTCCTGTAAGGCCGTAAACTCTTGCATCTGTAGCACAAATCACTTTCTCAAAGCACGTTCTGACAAACATGTAATTCACAGGGGTGGTGGTTTCAAGCAATCACCAAAACAAAAAAAATCATATTTGCTAGAAGCAATCCTTTAGCCGACAATTCATGTCAGACATTGAAGTGAAAAAACAAATGCCTGTCCCATTATGGGGATTTTTTTCCTATTATTAAAAATTTTATTTTCTCGACACATTATACAATTGAAAGTTCTCGAGGGGAGCAAGGCCGTGGTCATCATTGGAGTAATCACTGCTTCGTCAAATTCCTAATAACATATGGAAGAATGCCCCCGTGATTGAAATAAGCCAATTCCACCTGCAATTGTAATTAATGTCATCAGCTTTAAAGTATGAGTAGATGAAACACAAAACATAAAAAACAAAGAAAAATACAGGGTCTAGGAGAAAGATAAAAAAGCACAGGCCTGCAAAAACATGATTACACAAAAAAGGTCGGTGTATCCACATCCACTAATGTTTAATGATATGCATAGCAATAATGCAGAATGCAACCCAATCTTACTCAAGTAGATATAACATGGCGTCCAAGAGGCACTTTTTTTAAATAAATAAATAAATAAACCCTTTTTCTAGGCAGCAGCTATCTAAATGCGTCAGGCAAATATATAATTTGACCCTACAGCCAACCACATTGTTATATTATCATTTAAGCATGTCAATTCATAGCTTAATTTTGTAATTTTAGTCTGCCATCCATTTAATGCAAGGCTTTATTAGCTCCAAGCCTAGCATTCTGCAGTTTAGTGTGTAAAAACAGGCTGAGGCAATTAAGGCCAAA
Organism: Dovyalis caffra; assembly: GCA_963924115.1. NCBI lineage: Eukaryota > Viridiplantae > Streptophyta > Magnoliopsida > Malpighiales > Salicaceae > Dovyalis > Dovyalis caffra. Next base: position 25,625,164 of record CAWUPB010001173.1, read on the forward strand.
CTCTCAGGTTCAATAATGAGATTACATTCAAAGTCAGGTGCTTTAGTATACAATAGGATGAAGTTTTTGTAGGGTCTAATAGTTGTGTTTAGATATTCCTAGAGTGGAAAATATTTCACAATCCACAATGTTTTTGTGTCAGCCAATACCATGCAAGAGCTAAGGTACTACTAATAATTTGTTCATGCTGTTCATAAACCTTGTATAAAGTAAATACATTCCCAAATCACTTCGTCAATTTCCAAGAAAAACTTGAGAAATCCCCATGTTTCAACATAATCAAACAAGAATTTGAAATAATATTAGAACTTAGGAAAAAGAGTGAATCACCTCAGTGTCAAAGCGAGCTGTGCAGGTGAACGATTTCCCATTGTCAGTTGTGACAGCCACGTCTTGGCCAGGTTTTATCTCACTGATATTGCTTGGAAGGTCAATAGTATAGCGCTCATGGCCAGTCAATCCTAGCGTGTCCGCATCCTGACCAGCCTTGAAACAAAGTGGAATAATTCCCATTCCCACCAAATTACTGCGATGAATTCTCTCAAAACTCTTGGCAATCACAGCTTTAACTCCCTATAGAAATGAAGTCCGTAAGAAAGTTTATAGAAGGGTATTTCCACAGTGGATGGTCCAGACCATTGAAATTTAAAACACAGTTGAATGGGTAGCAACCTATTCAAGCTAAAATGATGGATGAAAAGACTCACCAATAACATGGGACCCTTGGCAGCCCAATCTCTGGAGCTTCCACTTCCATACTCAGCTCCAGCCAAAACAATAGTGTCATGTCCATCACTCTTGTACCTCTGAAATAGTAGATTGATCACTCAAAGTTAAGGATTAGAAATCATATATCTAAGCTCACAGGCATGGGTTTTAGCAGACAAAGACACTTTGGCACAGATAATCACAGGAAACCACTCCAGATAACAGAACTATATCATCATGTATGTGACACTTAGATATGTCCAAGTCCATCAGTGTATGCAACAACTGAGCCAATACACTTGAACTATCAGAAAATTCACAAAGGCACTTTTATACAAAAGGCATCTGCAATCCATCTAGAATTCTTATTGTTTTTGTTAGCATAAAGCAAAACAATTATAGATGAATGATATTGACAATATAGGTACAAAGTTTAGGGGAAATAAGTCAGGAAGGGAAATTGTCAACATCTAATACCAAGAGACTTACCATTGCTGCATCAAATACGTAGAGTTTCTCGTCTGTAGGAATATGAACAGTCTTGGGTCCCACTTCCCCATTCAAAAGTTTGTTAACAATGCGAATATTGGCAAAAGTTCCCCTAGCCATCACTTCATCATTCCCACGACGACTTCCATAAGAGTTGAAGTCTTTGCGATCCACCCCACGCTCAAGGAGGTACTTTGCAGCAGGACTGTCTTTATGGATGCTTCCTGCTGGGGAAATGTGATCTGTCGTGATACTATCACCAAAGCTAAGCAAACAGTATGCATCTTTCACCCCATGGGCTCCAGGAGGATTTAGGGTCATGTTCTTGAAGTACGGGGGATCATGAATATAGGTTGAATTAGGGTCCCATGAATAGGAAGTTCCAGCTGGTACGGTTAGCTGATTCCACATAGGATTGCCCTTTGTGATGGACTCGTATGTACTTTTGAACATATCAGGCAATACGCTGGCTTGAACGACCTGAACAGCACGCATCCCAAGTAAATTTCAGTCCATACCAGCAGTTAAGCATCATATTAAAAAACTACACGTCAAAATATGCCAATTTGACGATATGTACCTCTGCAATTTCCTCTGTTGTTGGCCAGATATCCTTGAAATAGACACTCCTACCATCCTTCCCTGTTCCAATTGGTTCCTTATCAAAGTCAATGTCAACCTGGAAAACATTTTCACATCACCTTATTGACGAAGAGCAGCAGCAATATTAAGGAAATTTTCAAAGGAACCAATAAAAAGAATCTGGATCCTCGTAAAGCAAACATGATGCAAAATGTTCAACATTAAACTAGGAGCTGGGCAGAGAAAACCCTTCACTGTCCATCACAATTATTTCAAAACCAAAATGTGCTTAACAGACCTTATTCAATAACATTGCAGAGACAGAAGTTGGAAAATTTTGGACAACCAAACTGAGTTTGACATGCCGTGCAAAGAACGGGGTTCAAATGTTTAACAGTAAAGCAGTAACGGTGCCAAGAGTATTAAGGCATGAAAGGTTAACAGTGTTAGGTGGCAGTTCTATGAAGTTGCAAGTTTATAAGTGGGCTTCAGTGAGGACAAAAATATTGAACAAAATTTGATAAGAACATTTTTAAAAAATATATGTTGGAAGGGCACAACACTAAATGTAAGTGATGTACAGTATAAGTTTGAGGAAGAGGGAAAAACATAGAAAAAGACCTACTACTCAACAAATTAGTCAACTCCTCCCAAGGTCAGCAATTAGTCCCCCATAACCCTGAACTTTTATTCCTCTCTCGCTAAACTCCATGAAACAAGGTTTACATATACTCCTTTGATTACCTAATAAGCACACGCAAAAAGGTAAACATACCGTCCCAGCAAGGGCATAGGCAACCACTAAAGGAGGTGAAGCAAGATAGTTTGCTCTTGTCAAGGGGTGAACACGGCCCTCAAAATTTCGGTTACCAGAAAGCACAGCAGCAGCAAGAATATCTGCAGAGAGAAAGCGAGGGAGTAATCAGAAAACAAAGGTTCGGATGCACAAGATGTTGATGGTTTAATGCCCAACTGCGCTAAAGCATGACTTATAATCCATTATTTATATCACAGTATGAACATGATCTCAAACTTACCATTTTCTGAAATAGCAGAAGCAACAGATTCATCCAAATCCCCAGAATTTCCGATACATGTTGTGCAGCCATATCCAACTAGATGGAAGCCTTGCTCATTAAAATATTTTTGCAGTCCACTACAAAAAATAAATAAATAAATAATTAGCTGATATTTTTCCTCTAAAGTATAGAAAAATCAAAAGGAATTTATATTAAATTATTTTAAAACCAATCAAATTATTCAGTAAATTACAGGAAATACCTTTGGAGTAAATATTTTGTAACAACTCCAGAGCCTGGGGCGAGACTTGTTTTGATCCATGGCTTGACCTGGTGAACAATTATGAAGTAATCATTAACGAATAACCCAATGCTACAGTAGCTTTCACATTATTAGAATAAAATACGGGCAAATAACAAATGATTGAACCAAAAGGACAAGGTTGGGGAAAGAAGATTGAGTCATTATGACAGATGGAAGCCTATAAGAATTTAAAAAGTATAAAAAGTCTATGCATGCCTAACCTTTAAACCAAGTTCAGAAGCCTTCTTAGCAACAAGAGCAGCTCCTAGCATGACACTGGGATTTGATGTATTGGTACAGCTTGTGATTGCAGCAATCACAACACTACCATGCTTCAGCTCTGCTGGCTGTCCATGGAATGAAAACTTTGCCACTTTGTCCTGTGCCTCTTTTGGTATAGCAAAGCCCTGTGTTCATATCAAATTAGGAAGTTGGTTTGTGGAAAAGCAATAAACAGATGAAGTTCAGCCATGATGATGGCATCACACCCAAAAAATTAAATAAAAACCTTCCAAGATGGATCAGAATCCTCTCAATCTGTATTAAGATTGGACATATACAGTTCATTATCTACTGCAAATTATCAGTTATCCAGAACATGTAAATGATGATAATTCATCTACATCCGAGCACAACACCCCTTTGTCCACACACATAAATGGGGTAGGGGGTGGACATAATGGATGAATTCATGGTGGAGGCAGGCTGAGAGCTAACAGCAATTGGTAGGGTAGACTGATAGATAGAAGCTTAATACTCCTTATGGTTGAAGAAGCGACAATTACAGACGTTAGGACACTCGTTATGGCCCAGTGTAATCAGCTGATGGAAGATGGAGCAGAATTGGTACTGATGGAAACGATGGCCACTAAAAGGTGGTGCTGCTACTGGTAGATGTTATGGAGGTAATAAGGAAATTTCATTATAGCAGTGCAGTTGGACAAAGAATAACTAAAGGTAATCAATGACTGGCATTTAAATCCCGCTAAGATGAAATTCGAGCATAATAAAGACTGTGATTCAACTTTCACTGTTCAGAGAAAAACATAAAACTGTCACCTAGATCCATGGATTTTTAACTGTGGAAATGAATAGATCCAACCAATTTGTACGGAAGGCAAGTCACGGTCCCATTTTTAAAACCACATAACTTAGTATAACCATCAACTCTATAGGATCCAACAAAATCCTGAAACCTGAGCCATTGATTGCCATAAAATCACTAAGATATGAAGTAATAAGCACTTCCTCCTTCACTCAATTCATCACATTAAAAAGTCCTTGCAAGAGAAACAGCAAATTATATAAAAACAAATTTGAGACAACCAGGTCATTTAATTGAAACAAAGATTATGAATATCAGTTATCTACAGTAAATGAAATGGTTTGCAACTGACCTTAAATCCAACTTTGTTATTGAGACAAGAATGCCAATCAGCCTTCATTTCTCTTAATGGAACCCGGTCGTGTGGTCTACAAGGAATAATAAAGGCTTTGATGAGCAATAAACCAAAGGAAATGCAGGGGTTGAAAATGAGCTACACAGCATCAGTTTGTGAAGTAGTGTTGATGAATGGGATTTATCACAGTTAAACGGCACAAACCTCTTCGGTCCAGAAATACAGGGTTCAACATCCGCAAGGTCCAATTGTAGATAGGATGAGTACAATCTTTCTTGTTGGGGCTGTATTAAATGGTATGGAAAAAGTTAATAATTACATAGTTGCATTTGAATAACAAAATATAGCAGATTATATCAAGTAATCAGAAGAATGATGAACATTGGAAAAAAGAGTAAAAGGCCCTGCCTCATTATAGTCAACAAACATTTTGTTTGCACGGAGATATGCTTCTATCCTTGCCACCTATTGCAAGAAGACCAGTCAACTAGCATCCTTTTTAGAATTCAAATTGCAGACAACTATACGTTGGAAACAAAAAACGATACTTACAGTTTCATCACTCCTTCCAGTCAATTTGAGATATTGTAAAGTAACATGATCCACTGGGAAGAACCCCATGGTTGCACCATACTCAGGAGACATGTTAGCTATAGTAGCCCTGTCCGCTAATGACAGCTCACCCATTCCATCACCTGCAGGCACAGAAATGTGAAAACCTCATCCAACAAAGACAGGAGAAGAGCAGTTGAAAGCGAAGTCAATTTAGGTCCACGAAAATCAAATTACCATAAAACTCAACAAATTTTCCAACAACACCATGCTTCCTCAGCATTTGAGTCACCGTCAAAACCAAGTCAGTTGCTGTTACACCATTGCGTAACTTTCCATCCAACTTGAACCCAACAACACCAGGCAACACCATGCTCATGGGCTGTGAATTTGAGGAAGTACAATGTTAGAAAAAAAAATCATAGCATAAAGCTCTTCCGCATTTATTCTAGATAGTGGAGAATGAATGACATCCCCAAGCACCCATGCCATTACCAAACTTGTATGTACTACGTAAATAAACAAATACACCTTGAATATTAAAAGAAACGTTATATAACTACTAAAAAGAATAATTCCTAAAAGTCCTACATTAGTAGCACTCAAATAATATGGGAAAATTGTAATTGAGACTAAACTTCAACCACATAATGCTGATATACACTAATTAAGAATTATAGACATCCCACAACAAAATAAGTAAAGAACATACACTTGCATAATGCAAATTCTTTGCTTTTGCCTTCAGACTCTACTATAATAGAAGCGTGGTTTAAAAATGATCTACTAGTTATCTTTTCTGTCTGAATGTTGACATTGGACAAATATTCTTTAACCATGAGACATTCACATTAACTACCTGGCCAAGCATTGTAGCCTCTGCTTCAATACCTCCAACTCCCCAGCCAGCAACTCCTAACCCATCAATCATGGTTGTATGAGAATCAGTTCCAACCACACTATCAGGGTAGAGTACACCATCAGTGTTGAAAACAACACGTCCAAGATATTCAAGATTCACCTGAAATTTAAGTGTGCACACCAAATCATTCAATGACAAAACCATGACAACCACAGCACATGAATAAAAAATAAATAGGATGCTTAGTCTGAGCTTGTAGCTATTTACGAACTGAAATAAGAAATATTAACTGTAAGAACATGCAAACAGGAACATAATCGGCTTGTTATTGAAAGTGAGAGTAATATGCCTTTGTATCAAATCTTAGAACATTTAATGCACCATCCTTTCATATTATACCTGATGCACGATCCCAGAACCAGGAGGAACCACAAGCATATTTTGGAAAGCAGTAGACCCCCATTTAAGAAAAGCAAATCTCTCCTTGTTCCTCTGAAATTCAAGCTCCATGTTTGCCTGCACTGCATTTTCAGATCTCGCCACGTCGACTTGAACAGAATGATCAATGACAAGATCTACAGGAACCTGCAAACAAAATAGTCTCCGACATTTGATCAGGAACAACGAACGAGATGATGTCAGAAAAAAACAGCAAAAGGCAGCGACAGATTTCCAGAAGCAGACAGGCAGCAATTTGCACTAGCATCATCTAGAAAAAGTGTTTTAGCACTGATTTTGAAATAGAAACTGATTATTCCAAACCTAAGCGACTTTGCTCGTAGCAAATTGCATGAGAAAGAAGAAACGCACCAAAGGATTGATCTTGTTGGAATCACCACCAAGTTGGCACATGGCATCACGCATAGAAGCAAGATCAACAACAGCTGGTACTCCAGTAAAATCCTGAAAGCAAAAGATACAGGTTAACAAACAAAGTCATCATCGTAATCAAAACAATGTATACCTTCCCAATCTTACAACATGCCTGCAGAAGAACACGAGCAGGCTTGAACGGAATTTCAACTTGCTTTGGAGATGTGTTTTCCCAATCAATGATTTTTTCAACATCATCCTTCGTGACTTGGAAGTTGTCGCAATTACGGATAGCAGATTCCAAAAGGATTCTGATAGAATAAGGCAGCTTATCTATATTTGACACGGAAAACACATATCACCAGTCACATATGGTCATGGTTACCTTATTAACTTAATTCGACAACCAAATGATATGAAACACAAAAACGTTGCAGTTGTATAGATTACCAATCCTTGGATCATTCATGGCGGGCAAGCTATAGAACTTTCCAAACTCGCCACCTCCTGGCTTGGGGAGACTGGTGAAAATTCCCTTGAAAGGATGTTCAGTAGCTGAAGAAATTAAACAGCCGAACATAATTAATTACTGTTGTCATTTGATCAATAATAACTAATAATTTAAGCAGGTACTAAAATAAAAGGATCCGCGCCCATTCAGTACTGAGGAAGTAACCACCCGATTACAACAGAATTGAAAATGACATCAAGTTTCTTTCTAACTATGTAAAAAAAAACGAATCATTTCCGAAACACTAAAAACGGAAAATGATTTCCTCTGAAAAGCAAAGCAATCCAATAGCTAAAGAGACTAATTTTAGAAATCGAAACAGATGATTAGTCAATATAGATGGGAAAAGAATCCAAAATTATTTGAGGTACCCATAGTAGCGATCTTTCGCTGGAAGCGTTCGATAACAGGAGCGACGGCTCTGATCTGGTGGCGAAGAGTAGCAGAAGAACGCCAATCGACACCGTGGCTCCAGCGAGGGAACGAACAGCGGAGGGATCGAACAGCGGAGGAGAAGCTAAGAGATCGGAGCTGATTATTATTCGTCAGAGAAGGAGAAGCAAATTTAGAAGGAGAGAGTAGGGAAACTCGAGAGACTGAAGTAGAAAACCTAGCCCTAGAAGCTCTAAGAATTGAAGAGGCTGAGGCTGAGCTTGTTATATACATGATGATATCACATAAAAAAACACAACAGATAAGGATTATGTGATTAGCTCAGATTGCACAGATAGATAAGAAGAACGTAGAGAGAAGGAAAGGAAACTAGCAACAAATCATGGCTGTTTCTGAGGTTTTGATTGATAATGATGATTTAAGAGAGAGAGAGGGGCGTGTGGAAAGCAAGTGCAAGACCTAGGGCTGTGTGCCGCTCTATTCTGTAACGTTAAATAAATATAATGGTTCGGAGCTCCGACCGGGAAGAATGAAGACCAGGAGAGTTAATGGTCAAAGCTTCTGTAAGTCCCTCTACTCCTAGTTTTGTACTAGTTTACCCCTCTATTTTTATTTAACTTAATGTCCTCCCTTTACTTTCAAAATCGTCTTAGTTAAATCTTCTTTTAACCCGTATTCATGATTTTCAGCCGTCCAGCTTGTAACCAATCCAATTTGTTGAGACGTATCCAAATCTTCTTCTTCTTCTTTTTTAATTTAGTTTTACTAGCATATGTTTATGATTACATGTTTTTTTTAATATACTTGTGTCACGACTTTATTAACTAAATATGACACCAAAATTTAATGAAAACGAGAGAGATAAAAATCAAAAATCGAAACTTTTCATTGATATTTGTTGTCGAGACATGGCGAAAAATAAAAAAAAATTACGAAACAAAAGATATTTTTGGTTTTTTGAAGATGATTTTGGGATGGTAACTCTTCTCCTCTATCATACCTTAATGATGATTTTGTGGTGGAGAGAGAGAGAGAGGAGGACTAAAGAGAGGGCAACCACGGTCGAGAGAGGAGAAAGAATAACAAGAGGAAATGAAAAAAAAAAAAAAGAATTTGACGCATTAATATATTGGATTGATTGCAAGTTAGGTGACTAAGAACCATTGATACTGATAAAAAAAAAAAAAAAAAAAGAATCTAACAAAAATGATTTTAAAAATAGAAAAGAGATAATAAAACAAATAAAAATATAGAGAAACTAGTACAAAATAAAAAATTGAGAGATGTTGAGAGCCAATTACAATTCAATCTTTATAGTTTATTTAAATTGATAATTTAGTACATATTTTATTGTGAATAAATAGTTAGTCTTAGATCTAGAGTTGACTATTCTTGTTTAGTTTTTTTTTTCAATTCCTTTAAAAAAAAAAAACAAAATTGATGGTTGAAAACTACAAACAATTACTACTTAAACAAGGTAAAACAATCCCAATCACGTTCTCATATAATAAATAAGCTAGTGTCCGATAAGTAGAATCTAACTTATGAAATCCTAAAGAGCAACCATGATCGGTATTGACAAACCAATCAACACGGCTATTGACTTTACGTAGAGCACGTCGATTTTGCATCCTACAAGAACGAAGAAGAAACACATGAATTTTATGCATGTAAGAATCCAAGAACAATGCTCTGTTATGAAGAACCATAAAAGAGATGGAGTTTTCACTATTCATACACTCACATAACACCATTCACTTGATGTCATTTTTGTAATTTTAAGATAGTGTCCTTAAAAGAGATGGGGTTTTTACCATTCCTACATTATTGACACACTAATATAACATTATTCGCTTAATGGCATTTTTATAATTTTAAGATAGTGTCATTTTCATTACTTTAAACGTTTTTTTAGGCATTTATTTTGTTCACAACACTATTTATCCTCTTTTTACCGTGCATTAAATGTTTTTTTTAGTAATTTTGAGGTTTTTTTCAAGCATTTTATGCTTAAAGTTTTGTCCTTGTCCATTATTTTTTCAACAAATTTTATTTCGATCTACAACTTTATTTGTATTGTAATTTCATCCCTCAATATACATATGCTACATTTTAAAAAAATATATAGTTTACGGTATATATAGATTTAATCAAAAAATTAAAAGTTTTTTTAGATAATTTGTCTTATGTTTTTTTGAAAAAAAAATATAAGAAAAGCTTTTAGTTAAAAATTCATGGATTTTTGAATTTTTTCATAAGTTTTTAGCTAAGAATTCAAATATAAAAGAATAAATTGTGTTCTTTTTAGCAAAAAAAAATTATGAAAAACATAATAAATAATTAGTTAAACACAAAATTTAAGAAAATAATTTTGATTTGATATATTTTAGTAGACCCACAACATAATAAGTACCATCAAACCAAAATTATTTTTGAAAGTAATTTTACATGTTTTAGTATTAGCAACATAGCGTAGATAAAAATTAATTCTTTCTTAAGAAGATTATTGTTAATAGAATTGAATGTATTTTCATTTCTACCTGTTTGGAGCTGGCATTATATGCCAATATGAGATATATTATCAATTAATCTTGTTTTCTTTCTTGCATAAAAAATGGAGAAAAAAACTATTACCTTTGCATCATACTTTATAACAAATTTGGGTTTCTAGCAAAGCTTGGTGACAAAAAAAAAAAAAAAAAAAGAAATAGAAAATAGAAAGGGAGGAGAGAAATTGGCATTCAAATATTGTTTTTCTTATTTTTACCAACAATTAAAAATGATCTTATAATGATTATAATTTAGTATTAGCAAATAAAACTATTAGACAGTATGTAACACTAATACCAAACAAATTTGAGACAATAATTCATGTATCATTAGTATGATTATATTTATTGAGACAACATAAACTATAACAAAAAACGCGACAATAAATCGACATTATATTTTAATAAATATTTCACAATCATTAAATATTTCAAACTATCATTTACATAACATCTTTACGCAAGCAATGGGTAAGTATCAATATTTTTTTAGTCAAATTTGCTCATTTAACATGCTTTTCTTTTCTAATTTAAAAAAAAAAAAGGAAGAAGCAAATACATGAAATTTTTTAAAAAGGAGTAAGTTTTAAAATATTTTAAACTATAGGGATTAAGTATACAGTTTCTTTAACTACAATGATCGCTTAAATATTCTTATTAAATTTTAGATACCAAGCAATGATTCACTGCAAGAAAGGCCAACAATATCGGATTCTCTGTACTGAGTCAAACCTCGTTATAATGTTTCCACAAATGGTTAGTTTCCACGTCAGTAAAACAGAATGCCTGAGATTTTTTGAACTGGTGGAACTTGGTGGGCATGGTTGCAGAGGATTATTAGGGAAATTTATTTGGAGTTTTCGCAAGGGGCATCTTCCTATTCCTTGGGATTCCCTAGTCGCGGCGGTGGCTCGAGAAGTTCCCAAGTGGTTTCATTATTGTTAAGCTTAGTGAGATGCTCCATTAATAAAATGCCACGCAGGCTTAAATATATGATTAAAAAGTGCCATTGGCCCGTGAATTTTTTATTTTTATAATCAGAAAATAATATCACGGCGCCTCGAAAGGCTAAAGCTATGAATACGATGGGCAAGTGATCTTCCACAGCGTGCAAGGGCAGGAGGATATTTGGCCACAGATGGTGACCCTTAAAATATATTATTATTATACTAAAAAAAGGTACAAAGAAAAAAAGACGTTATACATCGTCAACGAAAGGATCGGGGTTCTAGACCACCTAAAGGATGGGTCAAATGTTTATTTATTTTTTATCTTTTAATTTTAATAAATATTTTCGAATCATTTTGTGTATGATATGAGAGTATATCTCTTAACGGAACAAGCTTAAAGATATAATTTTTTTTCCATCCAATCTAGTACTTTCAGGTTAAAAAGTTCCTAAATCTCAAATATTCGACCTAAAACCATAAGAAAAAGAAAATGAACTAACTATATTAACTGAAAACAAATTTTTACAGAAATAGAGAGCTGGGTTCGATGGGAGGGCCTACCAAAAGTTGAGATTCCCGGCCATGACATAGTTTATTCGGTTTCAACTTGGCTTCATGGAAAGTTAGCGAAAGATGGAGTTGGTTGGCTAATTGAAATTTTGGACTACACTTCTCGAAACATTGCCACAGAGAAAGTCTTTCTTTGTAAATTTCAACGGCCTCCGTCTTCCTTTTCTGATTTCATTTTAGTTTTTAACAAGTTTGATTGGAGTGAGCCATTCGAAATTCTCCACTGTGTTTCCAAAAGATTGTCATAATAAATATTAAAAAAAAAACATTTTTTCATAATTTTCAATGAGTACGGAAATTTGATGAACTTGAACCTCTCAACCTCTTCTTTTTTGTTTGAAGAACCTCCTTAGCCTTTCTTTTCCCATGTGATAAATATGGAAATGAAAAACCCGTTTTTGACCATGATTGTATCCAATTACAGAATTTGCTTGCCTTGATCTAGTTGAGTTAGGATATTTAATTTAGGGAACTAAACTAAGCTAACACGTACAAATAATACACACACTCGTGTGTATATATTTTTTATATATGATTGCGGGTCAAGTATTTTTTTTTTTTAATGTGGATAGAGTATCTTAAAAAGCATATAAATCGTAATATCTATCGATACAACATATACCATAATCTATTAGTTCAAATGTAGCATTTAATCTATTAGTAACTCACATGATTTATTCGTTATCAATAGGTAAGAGGTAGGATCATGTGAGTTACTAACAAAATTTCAAAATCAGCATTCCTAAAAAATTATCTCAATAAATCATGAAATTCATTTATCATATACAATTTATTTCTCGTACTCAATTGATATTTATAAAAAGTATCTAATAAGTTACGAGTTTATTGTACATTATTTAACACAAATATCGCACATTTCTTTCTAATCACTTATTCATGTTGAAAAAAGGAAGGATGCATGCCGACTCATCAAATGCATGCAGGCATACAAGCACGAGATTGCAGAGATGGTGCATTTTTTTTATAATTCAGCTGTTCATATATTTTTAATCATTTATGCACATATTTCAATATTTTCCAACTCTCTTCCTAATACTAATGCCTATAGATAGACTTGGTATCGTTTAATTATTTTATAGTTGCAAAGAGAGCACCATCAAACAATGAATGTAGAAAGCAAACCATCAGAGAAAAATAAATAGTCGAAAAACATCATGTGTGAGGGTGTGAGAAAAGATGAGAGAGATCATCCTATACCAAACTATAATTTTAGCTTGAGAGATTTTATATACCTAATATTGTATAAATTATTTGCGAGGATTATTGGTTTTGCCTGAAATTTGGATTTGAGTGTTTTGAGTTGCTACAAATTTTATTTATATTTCATCATAGTGAATTTTTTAATTCATCTTTGTTTGCAAATGTAGACATCTTACAAATCCATGTCAAATTCTTTTCTCGAGTTGTATTCATAAACCTCATATAGGGTGAATAGTTTTCATTTCCCATTAACTTTTATTATTACCTATTTTATTTTTCATTTGGGAGTGCATGTTATAATTCAAATGAAAACCAATGATTTTACTCGTACTTTTTTTTTAATAAACGATTTTAATATATAATATCAAGTAAATAAACAAGTGAGTTCATGTGCTTGATCACACGAGGAAAATTGTGCTTTTTCAAACTCTTATATGCTAATTTAAACTTATTTCATTAGCTAATAGAAAATTGGCACATTATTATGGCCGAGAAAAAAAAAGTTTACATGAAGCCATTGATGATGTTTTGGGCATATTTTACTTTCTTTTTTCCTTTTGCGTATCCATAAATGAAACTATAAAAATTACTAATTGTTTAAAATAAATACAACACTAAACTCGTCGATGCAATACTTCTTTACCTAAAAAAAATGTAAGTCGCCGTTTTCCAAAAGATAAAGGGATGATAGATTGAAGTTATGTATTCTTCATCATTATCTTTTATCACTCAAACGAGGATAAATTAGAAATACAATACATGTATCGAAATATGTTTATGTTTAAATATAATCTAATTTCACACTTAAAGATTATTGCCATAATCTAGATTCATAATAACTTACCAAGTTATATTTGTTTTGGTTGCTTTGAAACTCGAAGCCATAACTTAAAGGCAAAGAGTGTGTGTTTGTTATTAATTTCAATAGCAATGTAAAACCAAACTAAAAAATAAGTTAATTGAATCAAATTATAGGTTCTAATCAAACTTATAAATTTGATGTTTCAAATTCTAGTCAATATACTTGATTCTCGAATCCAAGTTAATTGAACATGTATCAAGTGTTAACACCCCCGACCTAGACCTAGATAGGTTATGGATATTACCAAGCATTGACTTACATTCGAAATGCAATGAATGCAGCTCGACGAGCCTCATTTCTTTACCTTTCTCTAATTACCAACAAGTGGGCAATTTCTATAATTAAGATCCCTAATGAGTATGAAATGCTAGATTCACTTGTACATAACTTGGGTATAAATTTTTCCTTAAATCCCATAATACCTTCACTAATTTTATCAAAAACTTTATTAACAATTTAGCCTTTCAAATCATGGAGCTTTGGTTCCTACTCAATCTAATACGTCTCCTTTTTTTTATTTTATTATTTAATCTTTAATTCATTATTGTATTATATATTAGTTTCATTCATTCCCATGACCCATCAAATATATCATCTTAGCCATATTATATAGCCATGTCTATAGCTAGCAAGTTTTGGCATAATATTAACTTAACATTCAAGTCATATTTTCATTAATACAAAGTAGTATTCAATTCATTAATTTACATACTCAAAATTTGCTTAACTTGTTAATATATACATATGACCAAAAATCCAGTTAAACATAAGTAGGGTTCTAATACTTCATTATCCTAAGCAAATCGGAGGGCAAGTCCTTCGTTTATCTTAGCGACGACTCTTTATTTATCTTTATTGACCCCTACACCATACGAAAACAAAGGTGAGTAATTCAATGCACAATAAGTGTAACTCATGCAATACATGTGATGACCTTTTATGCATGAATGCGGATGATGCAACTTTTATAAAACCTATTTGCATGCCTTTAAAATTCATTTTTTCTCTTCGAGTGCACACCCTATCGATTATGTATATAATCGACCCTCTATAAAAGCATACAATCTATGAAAATCACAAAAAACACTCGGGTACCTACCTATAATCCTTAACACGTAAAACATATTCATATCCTCAGAGAAGGTGATCAATCCTTTCATACAACTCTCAAGAGAAGTCACCCTTCCTTTCACATAAATCCTTAAGAGAGAAGGGATCGTCTCTCTCCTATAAACCTCAAGAAAGGTTACCCTTCATTTCCCATAAATCCCCAAGAAAGAAAGGGTCGTCCCTTTCTCATAACCTAAACATGCAAAGCGTGTCCATTTCCTCGAAGGTACCAAGCCATTTCCTTTGAAAACCTTTTTCCATTTCCTTTTTCTTTTCATCAAAATCATGAATGTAAAATCCTTTTTCATGATTATGATGTGCATGAGCATATGCATTTAAATAAAATGTATTGCGATAAACATAACCTCAACATGCATACCATTACATCCTCAAGAACATGTATAATCATAATAAATTAATTACATCTTCCAAACAATCAAGTATGCATACAACATGAAAATACATCATGCACAATCAATGAACATGATAAACATCATATTCATAATCCCTTTATCAAGAAAACCATAAATTGACACTAATCACACCTCAAACATTAATTCTCATAGTGTAGGTGAGGAGTTACACTTACCTTACTTGGAGTTTGCTTCATTTGTCCTTTTTTCTTCTTCGGCTCCTTCCTTCTTCTTCTTTATAAGAAATTCAGCCAAGATAAAAATTCTCTCTTCTTCTTGCTAAATCTTCTAAATTACTTTTGAAGGTTGATTTTAAGTGTTTCTACACTAATTAAGGTAATTGGGATTGGTGATTTAGGCGGTTGGAAATGTATTTCTCTTTAAGTTTTATTGGGAGCTTTAATGGTGTCTAACCTTCGATCTTCTTCCTTTTTCCTATTTATAGCTAGGTTTTACCTCGAGATCAAGCCAATCGTGCCACACTTGGATTGATCTCAAGGTGATTCATTAAATGCATCAAGATTTTTCTTTTTTTCTCCATTACTAACTTATCTCTCGCTCTTTCTCTTAAAATTCCAAATTTATCTTGTTGGAAATACTCTCCAAAAATCCATCATTAAATCCCTCAATACACTAGCACTTTAAACTTTCTTAAACCTTTAATTTTCTTATTCGAGTGCCTCAATTCCTTTCATTTCGAGTCCTCAAACTTTAAATTTTCTATAAATAAGCCTTTAATTTAGGCATTTTCAAATTTCAAAGTGGCCACTAAAATTTCTTATTCATTTTAATTGAGTACACTAAACTTTTAATTTTTTATGATTACATCCCCGGGTTTTGTAATTATGTCCCTATGACAAAGCATAAGCATATCAATTAAGGGTACAAACCTCTAATTTAAGTCTTACACCTTCTCTTAATCTATCTCATTAACCTTACTTATGTTTCCTTTATCCTTGATTAGAATTTAGACTTTTTACACACATTTAATAAACATACTCTTTGTTAATTAAATATATTATCTATATAATAAATTTTCATTTCTATGAGGGTTTTAGGACATGGATATTACATCTTTTCCTCTTTATAAAAATTCCATCCTTGAAATTCCTAACTAAATAATTCGAACATTTTACCTTCATCTTTTCTTCTCTTTCTCATGTTGCTTCCTCTATATTATGGTTTTTCTATAACACTTTTATAAAAGGAATTTGTTTATTCCTTAGTCGTTTCATCTCTCGATCGAGAATTTGAATAGGTCCTTCTTGATAATCGAAATCGGATCGAAAGTCTAGTGATTGATCTCTATAAATATGGTTTGGTTCCTCCACGTACTTCCATAACATTGACATATAAAACACATTACGTATTAAGGAAAGAGATAAAGATAGGGCTAATTTGTATACACGATCTCCAATTCTCTATAATATTTAAAATGGTCTAGATGTACCTATAACTCTATTTTTTTCCCAAACCGCATTACCTTTTCATCCGTATCACTTATAGAAACACCTTATCACCGACCTCGAATTCTAAGTCCTTTCTCTAGACATCTACATAACTCTTCAACCTATTTTAAGTTGTCTTCATCCTTAATCTAATATGTTCAACCACTTTTGCGTCCGTTTAACTATTTTTGATCCTAGCGACTTTCGCTCACCAACATCATCCTAGTGTATTGGTGATCGGTATTTCCACATGTATAATGCTTCAATGATGCTCGGATTGGTAGTTATTATTGTAAGTAAATTCTATAAGTGGTAAATATCTTTTCCACTCGGCACACCAGTTTAGAATTACAACATATCTTCTAAAATTTGATTAACCCTTTTTGTTTGTCCATTCATCCGATGGTGAAATGTTATGCTAAAATTTAGGTTGGTTCCCATCACCTAATGTAGACTCTTCCAAAATCGTGATGTGAATTGTGAGTCTCGATCTAAAATAATCAAGACCGGAATGCCATGCAACCTCACAATATCCTTTAGGTATAATTCGTATATTACTACATGGAATACATGGAGTTTATTATAAGAAAGTGAGCTAACTTGGTTAGTTTGTCAACAATTACTTATATGCTCGTCGACTTCCTTCTCAAATCGAGGTATTTCAAGTATAAAGTCCATAGCAATATGCTCTTATTTCCATTCGAGGTTTGTCAAGTGGTTTCAAAAATCTCGATGGCCTTTGAGGTTCAATCTTGACTTATTAACACATTAAACATCTTGCTATAAAGTCGGTAATCTCTCGCTTCATCCCTTTTTACCAAGTAATTGGAATAAGGTATAACGTGAACTTCCCTCAAGATATCCTCTCAAAGCTTCTTGTTTGTAGGAACATATAGCATTTCTCAATAGCGCCAAATTTCTTCACTATCTAGTCATATTTTGTGAGCTTTTCTTTAGCTACATTCTTATGAACTTTCATCGGATCCGGATCCTATAGTCGACCATCTTTAATCCTCTCGTCTTATGTAGAGTTGTAACATCATTGTACCCAATATCATTTCACTATCTCTTCTTAGCATGACCTCTAACTATAACCTTTTCATATCCTTTATAATTTGGGCTCGCATAGCCGCCAATACCTTTCAACTTAAAGCATTTTCCATAATGTTTGCTTTGCTTGTGTGATAATGGAATGTAATGTCATGATCATTTAAATTTTTAAGTTATCTTCTGTCTTATGTTTAATTCTTTTCGAGTGAATATGCATTGGAGGTTCTTATTGTCGATGTAAATATCATATTTGACACCATACAAGTAATGCCTTCAAATCTTCAAGGTAAAAATTACAGCAGCTTAACTCCGGATCATGCGTGAGATAGTTCTTGTCATATTCCTTTAATTGTCTAAAAGCATAAGCAATGACTCTCTCATATTATATCAAAACTACACCGAGTTCAATTCCCGATGCATCGGTATAGACCGCAAAGTCTTCATTATCCTCGAGTAGAGCTAAAATAGGAGTTGTTGGTAGTATGAACTTTAGCTCCTAAAAAATCCTTTCATAATCATCATCCCGCTCAAACTTAGCAATCTTCATTGTCAATTTAGTCGATGGAGTAGCTATTTTGGAAAATCCATCTACAAACTTCTTGTAGTATCCTATCATGCTAAGGAAGCTCCTTGTCTTTGATTTATTCTTACGCTATTTCCATTCTTGCATTGCTTATACATTACTAGGATCAACCATAAATCCACCCTTAAAAATGACATATCCAAGGAATGCTACTTGTTCGAGCTAAAATACATATTTTTTAAGTTTAACATAAAATTTACGCTCTCATAAGGTTTGTAGTGCCTCATCCAAACGCTTCACATGCTCATCATGAGTCTTAGAATAGATGAGGATATCATCAATAAAGACTATGATGAAATTATTTAAGTACTCATGAAATACTCGATTCATCAAGTCCATGAATATAATCGTTACATTTATTAATCCAAAAGGCATTACAAGAAACTCTTAATGACCATATCGATTTCTAAAGGTAGTCTTTTCAATGTAACCTTTCTTAATTCTTAATCGATAATATCTTGATTGTAAATCAATCTTAGAGAACACCGAACTTCCCCTTAACCGGTCAAACAAGTCATCAATATGAAAAAAAGGATATTTGTTCTTAATGGTCATTCGATTTAGGTCTCGGTAATCAATGCATAATCATAGTGACCTATCCTTTTTCTTTACAAATAGTATCGGTGCTCCTCATGGAGAATAATTAGGTCGAATACATCCCTTGTCTAGTAGTTTCGTAATCGAGCTTTTAACTTCTTTAATTCTACCGGAGCCATTCTATATGGGGCCTTGGATATTAATGTTGTTCTTGATTCTAATTCAATTCAAAGTCAATCTCTCTTCTATAGGGCAATCTTGATAAATTATCAAAAAAGTCATGTACTACTTTAATATCCTCTAATTTTATACTCCCCTCCTTGGTAGTATCAACCATACTCATCAAGTATTCTAAACATCCTCCTCGAATTAACTTCTAAGCCATCATTACAAAGATAATATTTATCGATGCAACTTTAGTCTCGTACTGGCAACTCAAATGGTTAATCTCTTAACATTTGAAAAATTACTTTTCTTTTTACACAATCAATTAATGCATAATTCTTGAATAAGGTATCCATGCCGAAGATGACATCAAAGTCCCGAATCCTTAGGACCATTAAGTCTACACATAAAAGGTTATCTCCAATTTGTACCTCACAATTCCTTACCCTATGTCAAGACTCAACTAACTCTTCCGATGTAAGAGTCACCTCATATGTTATCTCTAATAGCTCGTGTATCACACTTAATTTTCTTATGAATGACCATGCAATGAATGAATATGTGACTTTTAAATCTATTAATGTATATGTATGAAGTTTATGGATAAAGATATTACCGTATATAGCCTTTATCTTTCCCTTATCTACCTTATCTTTCTATTTTTGGGCCATGTTATAACCTTTTATAGAATTCGTTGTTCAAGCATTGTTTTCTTTTTAGCATGATCCATTGCCAAATGTCCAACTTCTCGACGTAAGTAGCATATATTAGTGCCAATCAGACGAGTCATCGATATATAAACGACCATATTTTGGATAGCTTGGCTTACCTTGTACTTCATTCTTTGGTCGTAGAGCAAGAGCCTTAACCTTATTGGTATTTCCTCCAAGTACTCGTTGCCAATGCCTCATAAATTGTTTCCTCTTTCCTAAAGGGCCAATAAGCCTACTAGGAATAGTGGGCTTTCTCATTAGTGAAAACTAGACCAACTCCTCTCGATCCGATTCAATTTGGAGTGCTCGTGTAATCCTCGATACCTGCTAAAGGTGATATTCAATAAATTTAAAAATATTAAAAGCTTATGAAAAATGTTTTATGGGCACAAAATAATCTTTAATGGATTGTTGGAATATTCAAAGAAGTCAAGATAGCTTTTTTATGTTTAATGAATATTTTGTGAAATTTTCGATGCTCTGGAATAGTAACTTTTGTGTGAAATAATTATTTTAAGCATGATGAATGCATATAAAAAAATTTTGTTTATATAGAATATTTTCTAGAGGAGTGTTAGGTTCTTCGATGCTATTGGATGAATTTTCCGATGTTTTGTGAATATTTAATTTGAATTTTATTATGCATGAATAGTATTTTTTAGGTAAATTAATTAATTTAAGTACTTTAAAGGTATAAGAAAATTACCCAATGGGCATAAAAAAAATCATTTAAGGTGTGCAGGAATATTTTATAAACTTAGATGAATTTTTCTATGTATAAGGAATATTTTCTATAGAAAATAATGTATTTTTACATAAGATAATTTATTTAGAGGCCTAAATAAGTGTATAAAAATTATGTGAATGATGATTAAATTCTTTTAGGAAGTTTTTGAATTTAGTATGAAAAGAAATTAAAGTTTGGAAAGGTATAGAGTAAAATTTTAGAATTCGAGCCCTAATTGCGTAGAAATTAGGGACCTAGTCGCATAAAATTAAAAATTTGAACTTTCAAATTAAATTAGATATGAACTTTAAGAGTTAAAAAGTTGTTAGAAAACCTTTAAAGGAAGAGCTTAAAGTAATCAATTGAATAATTAAAGGACTTATGGATGAGTAATTAGAGAAAAGATTAGTAACTTTAAGGACCAAAATTAAGCAAATTTCGAGAGAAATTTCTGCTCCCTTTGGCGTCCATTCCAATTCAATGATTAAGTTGTAATTAATGCATGCATAAATGGACAGATTAAATTTAAAGAGAGTGGTTAGATAGAGAGATAAAATTTAAAGACTAAATTGATGGCTATGATAAAACCAATTGAAAGGCTAAGATTAAAAAAAAAATTAAGGGCCAAGATTTAACCGAATGTAGGGTTGTGATGGAGTCAATCAAAGGAAAAGGTTCGCCTAATTTGTCTATAAATATGGGTGGTAGAAATTATGAAAAAATGTTAAAAAATTTAGGGAAAACTCTTGCAAATCTTCCTAAGGACTCCAACCAAAATTTTACCTTAACACCTCTAAATACTTCAAACCACTTAATTAAACAAGTAATTCAAGTTGGAAGATCAAAAATCATTAAAGGAAAAAATTTGAAGATTGGGTCGAATTTAGTGGAAAAGAGAGAGGAAGGAAATTTCATCTTCCAAGAACAAATTGAAACTTGTTTATATAAGTTAACCTCACATACATCACAAGGAGTATTTAATTGATCTTAATTAATATCTTAGAGGCTTTAATTTATCTTCATTAACCTTAATTTTGAAAATTAGGGTTAGGGTTCTTGATAAGGAAAAATTAGAGAAAATAAATTTAATTTAGTAATTCATGAAATTGAAATCTAATTATGTCAATTGAGCTTGAATTTGATGATTAGAAATAAAAAATTTCTACGGTTAGGAAGAACAACCCATTCGACCTAATTCTTAAATTTTAGGGTTTTTAATGCTTAGTCGGGCTTAATGATTTATGACTTGATTATGTATGAATTGATGTTTAAGTATGAAAACTTGAATTAAAATCGAAGAATTTTCACTAAATTCATTAAGGAAGCATTCGACCCAAAATGCTAAATTTTAGGGTTTTGATTCTTTCACTTAGTGAATGAGTTATTGGTTAATCATGAGTTATTTGAGTATGAATTGATGGATAAAAGTGAAAAATTTCATAAAAATTGAAGAATTTTACCTTACTTAGCTTATGCCCAAATTCGGCCCAATTGAGAAGAAAATAAGGTTTAAGTGTTTTTAAATAGTTAATGATTTAATTGATTAGTTTGAAGTTCAAATAATGTAATGAGATGAATTAGAATGAGAAACTACATTGAAAGTGAAAATTTAGCCTAAATTATCTTAATTATGGTTTAGGCCCATTAAGGCCCAATTAGAGGTTTATGCCTTTATTTGATCAATGAATACTTAATTGAGTTAGCTTTTGACATTAATGTTTAATTAAATGAAATTGTATGAGAAATTGGTGTTGGAATTAGAAAGAAAATATTTGGTTTGGATATGGATGTTATTCGGCCTAAGGTGGGATTTTTAGGGTTTATGTTTTGGTTTGTGTAATTGGGTTCCTTAGATACCATTTGATGTGTTGGATATGTGTATAATGTGTGGCACTTATAATGTTGATGTTTATAAAAATGCATTGTGCTATGTTGTGTAATGGTATCATTATTTGGTATGCTTGGAATGATTTTAATAAGATAATGTATTTGATGCATTTTATGTTATTGAATTATGCATTATCATGATATAAATGCATCTCATCCATAGTATTCATTTGATGAAATTATAATGGTTATGCATTTTAATGAAATGCATATATGTATGCCAATGTTATGAAAATGATTTTAAAATCGTGAAAAAGAGGTTTTATGTCAAGGATTTTTCAACAACGATTGAAAAATATTTTATGATCATATGATTTTCATGGCTTTCATGATTTTAATGAGGAGGGCTTCACGAGTTTTTTCATACCGAGTTATGGTTTATGATTTAGAGTTGGGTAAGTACGGATGTGTACTTTTAGAGACTCAACATTTGTGCGTCCGTGACGAGTCCGGTTCACCGGATAGATTATGAAAACCTTAAAGTGCCTATTATGGGATATGTTCAAAGATAGAAAAGAATTTTCGGACTAATCATAAGAAGGATTTTATGAAATGCATATGCAAATGATTTTTACATACATTTCATTTCCATATATAGCATGCATAGGTTAACTTCCCGAGTTGTGCTCGTTTAATTTTTCTTATGGTATATATAACACGAGTAATCATGGCACACTTCTCTACTAAACTATTTACCAAGGGATGCATGTGTCGCCTATGCATTGGATGGGGTTTCGGATTTTAGGTCGATCTATTACATGCTATCTTTTTCTTAGTACTAGGTGTCATAATAAATGTATTATGATTAGTTGATTTGTTTTATGTTGTCCTTAAAGCTATGAACAAATGAATAAGGAACTAGCAATGTGATGTAAATAAATAAATAAGCCACTCTTGTAGTATATGACATTGAACTTGTTTTTATATGTTAAGGATAGTTTATATGTAAACAAAATATCGATAGTAAAATGGTAGTATAACCATAGTTAGTGTAGTTTCTTTAAGTTATTTCCCAACGTGTTGGTATTAATATTAAAATAAGGGAAATGAAATTAATAAGACAATAATCATAATAAATAGTAATTAATGAAAATAAAAGAAATTAATCATAGAATGCCGAGTCATAGCTAAATGAATTTATGCGAGTTAATCAAAAAGGAATTTAGGAAAATCAAGTGACATGGATTTAGTCATTTCAATCCAAGTAATTTAAATAAAATAATAAATCGTGAAAAATTGATAGTACATATTGAATTAAAATGTAGGACCCGATAGCTAAATGACAATCTTTTGTGATTTATTCCATGCCTAGGAATGGTATGTATAAGTGATAGTGCCTTGTTAACTTGCATTCGTTACACTTTAAATATAGGTTAACAATAATAATATTCTCGACGTTCTAGATCCTAGGTTATGGATGTTATAGCTTAACTTATTATCTCCGAGTAACTATCGCCTAATCGACCATACCAAACTTCGGATCTCGGCCCTCAATCCTCGAATGAAGTGTTCTTTCTTATGCTTCTCATTGCTCAAAATGAAAGTGGCAAATCGACAACCATGCTCAAATTGTCGGATGTATTCAACCATCAATATATCTTCTTGTTTGAGTTTTAAGAACTTTTGGATCTTTTCGAGACTTAACTATGTTTGGGAAGTATTTCTAATTAAACACTTCTTTAAACCGTGCCCACATAAGTCATGGCATGTCTAGTGGTGACTTTCACCGACTCCCGTCATATACATGCATCACCCATAAGCATAAATGTAGCACAAACTATTATATTTGTATCCTTTAATGCCAAATGCTCGAAGATTGTTTCCATGGATTCGAGCCACACCTCGACGAACCATTGGATTTGGCTTTCCTTAAACTCCTTCGATTAAATTTTTGAAAACACTCAACTATATCTACTCATTGTGGCTTTCTAGCCACTTCTAGATTTTGTTATCGTTACTATTGTACATCCATCATTCTTTGTATATTTTGCATCACGTCTTGCTACTATCTATGCAATGTCATGAGTTGTTGCTTCCTATTTACGGTATCCCTATTCGGATTCGTTTCGTTATAGTGATTGTCATTCCTCTTTAGAGGCATTCTTATTAACCACATGTATATAATTATACACCTCGTTAGTTTCTTCTTCCCTAGTTACTTAATATTAATTTAACTATTAACATATTCACTTTCACATTCAAACATCATGATTCATAACATTTTCATATCAACATATGGCATTTAATCATCAATGCATGATTTAAACAACATTCATACATTTCACATTAAATTAACTAACATTCATTGCATTCTTATAAAGGTTTAGGATTGATAAGCTAAACCATATACATGGAAACCAACTCACAATGGACTTGAGGTAGTCATATAATTGCATAAAGTTCTTAAGAGAGAGTCACATAGGCGAAGCCTTTTGCATGACTTAGAGAATAAAAGGGACATACCCATGTGCATGTCCATTGAGGAAGTTTAATATAAGGAGAAGTGTGACACATGGGTAGTAGCTATTAGTACGGTTTAATGGGTAATTGAAGCACATCCGTATGTATTTTAATGGAGAAACACACTTTCAAGAAAAAATGAAAACACATGGGTGGAATCCTAATGCACGGTTTAGAGAATAATTTACACATACCCATACTTGCTTCGTTGATGAAATACTCTTTCACATAAGGAAAATGGCATACGAACAGATTGTCGTGACACGGTTTGATGAGCAAATCACACATACCCATGCGTGTTTCATTGGAACAATATCATTTAAAGAAAGAGGAGGGGACACGGGCAAAATCTATTAACATGGTTTGAGAATAAATCTCACATGGCCATGTGTATACATCAATGAAGCATATTATTTAAAAGAAAAATGGGACACATGGCCAAAATTGATCCTTCTAATTTGGAAGGAAATATCACACAACCATATATGTACATTAATTAAAATATATCATTTAGAGAAAAAGAGGACACACGACCAAAATTGCTTGACACGGTTTGGAAAGGAAATGTTACACAACCATGTATGTACATTGATTATAAAGGAAATGTTATATTGCTATGTAAGTATACTAATTGAAATATACTATTCAAATGGATAATGGAACACATGGGCGGTAAGGTTTGTCATGGCTTGGAAGGAAAAAATGCCATGCCCGTGTGCATCCTTAACCAATTTCATAATTTTAACTCATACTTTATTCTTCACCTTTCTTTAATAACATATCATGTAATAGCCATTAAATTTCCAACAACATTTCCTCTTCACATATCCTTAATATCATTCCACTCAAGCATATCATATATCTTTATTAACATTCGGAGCAATCACACACTTACCAAGCATTACATACCTTTGAATCTTACTTGCCACCAAGACGTGACTTGCGTGTGCTTAATCACTCATCCTAACTTAAATAACTAGTGTAATCCTTTTTCTAATACCACTCCGTAACACCTCCGACCTACAACCTAGATAGGTCGTGGATATTATCGGTTTTGACTTACATTCAAAGAACAATGAATGTATGCTAATGAGCCTCTTTCTTTTACCTTTTTCGATTACTAGCAAGTGGGAAATTTTTATAACCGAGGTCCCTAATGAGTATGAGATGCTAGTTCCACTTGTATATAACTTGGATATAAATTTTTCCTTAAATCTCATAATACCTTCACTAATTTATCAAAAGCTTTACTAACAATGTAGCCTTTTAAATCAAAACTTTGGTTCCTATTAATCTAGGATATCCCTATTTTTAATTTCCTTATTTAATCCTTAATTCATTATTTTATTATATATTAGTTTCATTCTCTCTCATGACCTATCAAATATATCATCTTAGCCATATTATATAACCATGTCTATAGGTAGCGAGTTTTGGCATAATATTAACTTAACATTAAAGTCATATTTTCATTAATACAAAGTAGAATTCAATTAATTAATTTATATACCCAAAATTTGTTTAACTTGCTAATACACACATATGACCAAAAATCAAGATAAGCGTAAGTAGAGTTCACATACTCCAT
The DNA here is from genome assembly GCA_963924115.1 of Dovyalis caffra. NCBI lineage: Eukaryota > Viridiplantae > Streptophyta > Magnoliopsida > Malpighiales > Salicaceae > Dovyalis > Dovyalis caffra. The sequence continues at coordinate 25,651,630 of CAWUPB010001173.1, forward strand.
TATCCTAAGCACATAAAAGGGTAAGTCTTTCGTTTGTCTTAGTAGTGACTTTTTATTTATCTTTATCATCTCCTGCACCATAAGAAAACAAAGGTGAGCAATGCAATGCGCGATAAATATAACCTATACAATGCATGTGATGACCTTTATATATGAATGCATATGATGCAACTTTTGTAAAATTCCTTTTTCTCTTCGGGCATGCGTCCTGTTGATTGTGTATATAATCGACCCTCTCGTAAAAACATGCAATTTTTGAAAATCTCAAAAAGCAATAGGTACCTTTCCATAATTCTCAACATACAAAGTGTGTCCATATCGTCAAAAGAGGGTGATCAATCCTCTCTCATAATCCTTAAGAAAAGTCACCCTTCCTTTCCCATAAATCCTCAAGAAATAAGGGATTGTCCCTCTCCCATAAACTTCAATAAAGGTCACCCTTCATTTTCTATAAATCCTCAAAAATGAAAGAGTCATCCCTTTCCTATAACCTCGAACATGTAACGCATGTCCATTTGCTCAAGAAAGCACTAAGCCATTTCTTTTGCAAACCTTTTTCGTTTTCTTTTTCCTTTTCATCAAAATCATGAATGTAAATTTTTTTTCATGATTATGATGTGCATGAGCATATGTATTTAAATAAATTACATTGCAATAAATATAACCTTGACATGCATACTATTACATCCTTAAGAACATGTATAATCATAATAAATCAATTACATGTTCCAAACAATCAACTATACATGCAACATGAAAACATATCATGTACAATCAATGAACATGATAAACATCATATTCATAATCCTTTTATCAAGCAAACCATAAATTGACACTAATCACACCTCAAACATTAATTCTTATGGTGTAGGTGTGGAGTTACACTCACCTCACTTAGAGTTTGCTTCACTTTTCCTTCTTTCTCACTTGACTCCTTCCTTCAAAGAAATCCAACTAAGATAAGAAATTCTCCCTTCTCTTTACTTGATCTTCTAAGCTGATATTGGAGGTTGATTTTAAGTGTTTCTACACTAATTAAGGTGATTGGGATTGATGGTTTAGGTGGTTGGGAATGTCTTTCTCTTTAAGGTTTCTTAGGAGTTTTAATGGTGTCTAACCTTCCATCTTCTTCCTTCTCCCTATTTCTAGCTACGATTTTTCCTCGAGATCAAGCCAAGTGTGCCACACTTAGATTGATCTCAAGGTGGTTCATTAAATACATCAAGATTTTTCTTCTTTTTCCTCCTTTCTTCTTCTCCATCATCGACTTATCTCTCTCTCTTTCTATCAAAATTCTAAATTTATCTTGCTAGAAATACTCTCCTAAAATCCATCATTAAATCTCCCAATACACTATCGTTTTACACTTTAGTCTTTAAACCTTTAATTGTCTTATTTGGGTGCCTCAATTCCTTCTATTTCAGTCATCAAACTTTAAATTTTTCATAAATAGGCCCTTAATCTAAGCATTCTCAAATTTTAAAGCGGTCACTTAAATTTTTTATTTATTTCAATTGAGTACCCCCAAACTTTTAAGTTTTTGCAATTACACCTCTAGGTTTTGCAATTGCATCCTTATGACAAAGCATAGCCGTATCAATTAAGGGTACAAACCTCTAATTCAAGCCTTGCTCCTTCTCTTAATCTATTCCATTAACCTTTCTTATGTTTCCTTTATCCTTAAAGTAAAATTTAAACCTTGTACACACATTTAATAAACATACTATTTGTTAATTAAATACATTGTCTATATAGTATATTTATATTTTTAGAAGGGTTTTAGGTCACGGATATTACGTAAGCTAATCAAACCACAACTTGCTTTACAAGTTTAATTAAGTTCAATTAAGGGATCAAAGCCACTACTTTCTACAGATTTATTATTATTAAAGGCATGACACTTATAATAAAAATAGTTTATTCAAATTATAAATTGCGAATCTAATTTTATTTAATGATATAATCATAATTATGTAAGGAAGCACTTAAGAACCAATCATTAGCTAAATTTAAGGATCTATAACTCCGAGAAATTATTAGAATTGTAGAAGTTGTATTTCTCTCCATAAAAATTATTCATGAATTTTATCTTTATACGAGAAAGAAGAATACAATATCTATATGCTTATTTGTAAATTTTCTTGAGTGCTAACATCAAGATTTGAATGTAAAAGTTAAAAGAATAGAATAATTTTTTTTAACCATCATACTATTTTGTTGGAATTAATTAAAAGCGAGTATCGGTAAAAACTATTGCTTGACAATTGAGGTTATGTGTATAAAAATCACATTTTACTTTAGAAATTACTAGACTTTACAGTAAATAGCTTTGCTTGTTATCGAAAGGAAAGGTTAACTTGGTCCCGATTTAAAAGCAAAACAACATTTTTTAAAAAGTATCATATTTTACTTTAAATTAGAGTAAAACACAAGTTAACACAACACGAATTTTTTTTATATAAAAAAAAATAATAACTACAACACTTGAACATAGTGTAATTGATGGTAAAATGTGAGGAAAAATATCTTTTCTCCATCTTATTTAGAGAATTCGTAAAGTGATCATTAACACTTGATATTACCTCTTATATATAATTTATGACGTTTTTATTTATGAGTTTGAACTCTCAATCAAAATTTCCATCCGTAAAATAAAATAAAAAAAATAAATCTATAATAATAATAAGAGTGATTTTTCACTAAAATGTGAATTTTAATTGTATCAATGTGAGGGATGACGAGATTGACATGTAAATTCGCTGGAGATGCTTTTTATTATAAAAAATTAAAAAAATAAAATCCCTAAAGAGCGACCTCCATTTCTTTCGATGACCAGAAATACTGGGCTCGTTCTCCAATTTGGGCCTACCCACGCCTACATATATACATACATACACACACATACATACATATATATACGCACATCCACACACACATATACTCTCTCTCTCCTCGGTCTTCCTCTTCCCTTCCCTTACAAACTGCGTAGCAATCAAGCGAACTTCACAGTGGACAGTAGCTAGCAAAAGCAAACCCTAAACAATGGCAGAGCCAAAAAACAAATACGATCGCCAACTCAGGTACTACTTCTTACTTATCATCTCTTTCAAGCTGCAATTTTTTGGCAATGTGTTATATTTTTTCTTTCGGGAAGGGGAGATGAATGAAAATGAGAAATTTATAATTTATAATTTATAATCATAAGCTAAAGGTGTAGTAAACTTTGACAGATGTGAATGTGGAATTTCTATTTATGTGGTGCTTGTTTTTAAAATGTTTAGGATATGGGGCGAGCAAGGACAGGCTGCCCTAGAAAAAGCCAGCATTTGTTTGCTTAATTGCGGTCCTACCGGGTCCGAGACGTTGAAAAATCTTGTACTTGGTGGAGTTGGATCCATCACTGTGATTGATGGGTCTAAAGTTGAACAGGGTGACCTTGGAAATAATTTCATGGGTATGTTTTCTTTCTTTCTTTTCTTCCGTTCTTATTTTGCTTTGGTTTTTGCTTATTTGTGCCTTTTCTTGTTTGTGATTTTGGTTTTTAGTGGATGTGTCTTGTGTTGGGCAATCTAAGGCGAAATGTGTGTGCACGTTTCTTCAAGAGTTAAATGATGCCGTTAAAGCCAAGTTTATAGAAGAATATCCTAAGGCATTGATTGACTCGAATCCCTCCTTCTTTTCGCAGTTTACGCTGGTTGTAGCCACTCAGGTATTGAATTTCGGTTATGACAGTAGGTTACTTATGCTTCTTGATGGAATGCCGTGCTCTGGGTTATTGATTCTGATATGTTTGATGTATTGCTTTTTTTGCCATGATTATATTGGCATGTCACGTTGTTTTGGATCATTAATATGTTGTTGATGTTTGTATGTGGTTTTGTTAAGGGAAAATTGGTACCCTAATCATGGATTTTCCGCCTGCCATTTTTCATTCTTGCACAAATTTTTCCTCATTGTTTAAGCATCAGAAAACAATTCCATCCATCTTATGATTGGATATTCTAATTTGCTGTTTCTCAAAACATAGTTTTCTATTATCTTCATTCTTTCCGTGCAATATCTTTGATGGATGTTTCCTGATATCAATTGCAGTTGGCAGAAGACTCAATGGTAAAGCTTGATAAAATCTGCAGGGAGGCAAAGGTTTTGTTGATTTTTGCACGCTCCTATGGCCTTACTGGGTTTGTCAGAATTAGTGTGAAGGTGATTTTGTGTTACTTCATCATGATTGAAATTGCTTTTAACTATCCCAGCCTTCTAGAAACTGAGGATTAAATTGCATTGAGGCACTGAATGGATGACCTACTTGGTCCCTTTGTGGGTACACCGCCATTTAATTTTCTCACATTCAATTTTTTGGACTTTTTTCATTTTTTTCATAAGTTGATGTGAAAAGAGATTGGGGCTTCTTACTAGAAAGTTATGTAGGGTCACGGAATGTAGCTGTCGAGCCCAAATTTGAAGAATATAAAAACTGAAATGGGCATGAGTGGAAACATTTTTTAACATATCAACTGTAAAGTCTGAAATTTGCTTTCTCTGAATCTAAGGGTTCCTAAATTGAATTTTACATGCCTGAGACAGGAACATGCAGTAATTGAGTCAAAGCCTGATCATTTCTTGGAGGACCTACGGTTAAATAACCCATGGCCTGAGCTCGAAAGGTACATGGCATTGCCTTTCTATCTATTCTGGATTGATGTTTTGCAATGCGTATGCATATCTGATATCAGTAGACTTCTGCTTACTGGCTCTGGTTAATCAAAGAAATATATTACTCCGTCCATCCCATTTGATTTCCAACTATGTATTAAAACATCATTTATTGTTTTCTTTGCTGTGCATATTCTAAAAAACATCCCTGCCTTGGAAAATGTATAATTCCATATATTTTGAAAGGGACTTGCAATAAATCAATTGAGAAAATCATGTTTTTTCATTTACTTCATTTAGAAAGTGGATGGAAATTATGGGATATCTCTAAAAAGGAAACATGGACAAACAAAGTGGGATGGAGGGCTTCTCTGCCTCATTTTATGCTTCACCCAGAGAACATAATCCATTTTTTATTCACATTTTTTTCCTTCCTTTTTTGGTTGGAGCTTTAAGCACACATGCTGAATTCTACTTCGAAGTTTCTTATATGGTATTCATGTATGATAGGTTTGCAGAAAGCATTGATTTAAATGTGTCAGACCCTGTTGCCCATAAGCACACACCTTATGTTGTCATTCTTGTCAAGATGGCTGAGGAGTGGGCCAAAGCTCATGGTGGTGCGCTCCCATCAACTAGGGATGAGAAAAAAGAATTCAAGGTTATAATTTAGTTCACAGTTTATTTTTTAGGGGTTCTCTTCTTATTTCTGTCTGTTAATGCCATTTACTCTGGCTTTTGAATCTCTTAGGAGCTTCTAAAAGCAGGAATGGTTGCAATGGATGAAGACAACTATACAGAAGCTACTGAAGCTTCCTTTAAAGTCTTTGCTCCTCGAGGAATTAGTGAGTATAAAATATTTAGAAGAATGGGTTTAAATTTTTTGGAAGGATGATATTCCTGTAGAAACTTGTTGATTGAGATTGATAGAAGTATAGCTTTTTTGTTAGGCTCACGCTTGCATTCTTCACATTGGTAATCATAAAGGTCTAATGGAAGCTTTTTACTTTTAGCTATAAAAGGAAAAAAAAAAAAAAAAGGGTGCATGCATGCATACTTGTTTTGTGCGCTGGAACAGCAATGGGTCAGATATTGCTGTTATAACTCCTGTCCTACCCTGTAGGAATGGATTTGGTGTGGCTTAGATACCAGAATGAGTTCACTAGAAATGGTCTGTGTCACCTTGCCCCCTTATCCACATAATTGTTTAAGTTTTCTTGCACATTTTCTACCCTGACTGATATTTATATTCATCTAACACAGTAAATACAGTTGTAGCTTTTAAATCTAATTGTATAGGGATTTTTTTTAACATTGAAATTAATATGATGTTTGGGGTGGACTTCAAGAATATAAACGAAAAAAAAAAAAGGAAAGAAGGAAAAAATGGCTGAAAATGTTAACAACATCGTTTAGTTCCATGTGAATGGTGGCTTTGATCTTACTAATGTTGCTGCTCTTTGCTTTTGGTATCTTAGGTACTGATCTGCAGAAAATAATCCATGATGGCTGCAGTGAAGTTGAGTCTAATTCATCTGACTTTTGGGTGATGGTTGCTGCTTTGAAGGTTGGGCATTACAATCTGACTTGGATCTTTGATGTCATAGCTCGCTCTTGTTTCCAATTGTTAATTGACAGTGCTTAAAGTGAAATTCACCTGTATTATAGTCTGTAGAAATGATGCTTTAGGATTATTTACTGACTGGATTGACAAGCTTGCTGTGGACTCTAGGCGAAATGAAATTGGCCAGCTGAATATTGAGATAGATAATGTTACTGTTGGAAAAATTTAGATCACTGATAATTGTTTCTTTGGAAGCCGGTTCTCTTTAAGGAAAATATTGTTTATATTATTCCTAAACTACTAGTTTGGACAAAAGTCTGGGTAACCTCTGGATGTCTTGCAGTTATGCCCACTCTTTAAAGGTGTTTTGCAATCATTTGATTGGGCACTATGCATGGAACTGTGCTCATGAATTTTCACTGCTGGGAAAGAAAGTAATAGGACTATTAGAGGTTTGGGTTTCATGGTAGATGCTTTCAATGGGCTTGCCGTAAATTCTATCTTTTTAGGCTTTGTGGACAAGTTCTGAGGGATGGACATTTTTTTCAACCTTTAATTTGCATCTTATATTCATTTCCCTGTCTCTTCTTTTGCTTTTCAGCCGTTTCAGTGTCTGTTGGAGTCTGTAAGACATTCTCAATTTTTGCAACTAAATGTGTGTGGATAGGATCTAGTTTGATGATAACATTAAGCTCTATTTCTTATGATCACACTCCATATTTGAGAGTTTGATTTTGTGAAGTTATCCTCACATTCTTAGGAATTCATTGCAAATGAAGGTGGTGGGGAGGTACCTCTTGAGGGTTCAATACCTGATATGACATCTTCAACTGAGTTAGTGACTAAACCCGTCTGGGGTTAATTTTCTTCCACATTATTTTAAATTATAACAAAAAAGAAGAAGATGTAAGACGAGTATCAACTCTTTTGCAGGCTTTATGTAAATTTGCAGAAGATCTACCAAGAAAAAGCTGAGGTTGATTTTCTTGCTATTCAGCAAAGAGTTAAGAATATTCTGAAGAGAATCGGTAGAGATCCAGATAGCATCTCAAAGGCAATGATTAAAAGCTTCTGTAAAAATGCAAGAAAACTAAAGGTAAGTTCATATATTTTGTTTTATTTTCTATTTTAGTCTGTAATTGATAATGTGTATCTCCTCTTGATGCGACTGTTTATTTTTCAGATATTTCATTGTCGAAGTACCTAGGCTGAAGTGCCTTTATCCTTACATTATGATTCATATTCTAACTAAAAGTTTTATGTTTGTACTTCTAATCAGAATTAGTCGTATTCGCCATTAGCTATACCCATTTATATTCTAGTTTCCAGGACTTGTTGAAGTGATAGCATACGTACTATCTCCTAGGCATTGCTGTAGAGTTATATAACTTTTGAAATGTTACCCAATTAGACAATTCAAATGAGATCTCTGTTAAAGCATTTCCTTTCGTGTTCCAAAAATGTTGTCAGCTAGACATGCAACTACATCATTATAACTCATTGCATAATGGAGGCTTGTTATTGTTCCTCTTTGAGATGGATTATATTGTTCTTAGATGAGATGCTGTTAGTGAGCATTTTCAAACTCTTCTTTGTAGGTTTGCAGGTATCGACTTCTTGAAGATGAGTTCAACAATCCTGCAGTATCAGAGTTACAGAAGTATTTAACTGATGAGGAATACGGGTGAGAATCACCTTATGGTTTACCTTTCTGAGTCTTACATTAGAACAAAAATGAACTGTATATTAGCCTAGGCGAGAGGAATTTGTTTTGCTCATAACCTTTATTTTCTGTTAACATTGAGTTGCAGTGTTGCCATGGGGTTTTATATCCTGCTTCGGGCTGTTGACCGCTTTGCTGCTAATTATAACAGTTTTCCTGGACAATTTGAAGGGTAACACCTGAGAAACCTGCCGGCTACTCTTTTTCCAAAAAGCTTTTCATTCTACTACCAAACTGAGTTTTACTCTATCATTGGTGTCGTAGGGAAATGGATGAGGATATATCTCGACTGAAAACCACCGTTGTTGGTCTACTTACCGACTTGGGTTGCAATGGCGCAACTGTAACCGAGGACCTTATCAGTGAAATGTGCCGGTTTGGTGCTTCTGAACTTCATGCAGTTGCTGCCTTTATTGGGGGAATTGCATCGCAAGAAGTGATCAAGGTTTTTATATATCTTATCCCTATTGCACAATGTCCTCTTAGTTATGCCACTATAGTGTCGGATTTAAGTTTTTCTAGATGAAAAAGCAGGCCTTCTTATTTTTTTAAACTACACCATCTGAAGTTAAATCTTAATGATGAGATTACAAATTCTTTCTTCTTTACAGCTCATAACAAAACAATTTGTTCCCATGGTGGGGACTTTCATATTCAACGGCATTGATCAAAGGTCTCAATTATTGGCACTGTAAAAATGCTTTGCAGGAACAGGCAAGCTCTTGCCTTCCCTTTAGTGCAACTACTTGACTTTCAAAATTTCTGTTAAGATTAAATACTCACCCGTTTGGTTTCTAATGGCAGATCACCACATCATATGATGGAGCAGTAGACCTTTTGCAGTTAAAGAGCTTTATCATTTAAAGGAGGCATTCTTTACATTGTTCAGATACGGGGGTTGGGGGAAGGCAGGGAGTTCTGGTGATATTCAAGTTTTTGTAAATGTATAACTTGGCTTAGAAAGAAATTGAAAATGGTATAAAAGAAAATGAAAGGTAATTGGAAAAATTCTCACCTTCTGTCTAAGAGGGCAACAGCGGTAACTTGATTGATGAGGGGGATTCATCCTTTCTGCCTTGCCCTTTTACAATATATATATGTATTCTGTTGGTGTCCACTTCTGGAAGAGATGCCACCGCTGATCAGGCTTGCCTAGCACTGCGTAAGTAGCAAGTTGTACCAAAATCCACTTTGTTAATACTGACAGTAGTTATCTGGGAGCCTTACCTGAATGATGCCCGGGCAAAATATCCATGTAACTCCTTTTCTTGTCCTTCTTTTAAAGAAGAAAGGAATACTCTGATTTGTCAAAATAAGGTATGATTTTTTCTAAATCAAGAAAACTCACTAAAATATAGCATGCATATTCCTTGGAAGCATAGGCACGCTGCTTTAATTATATATATATATATATATATATATATAAACAAGAAGAGGGAGTTTTTAATATTTTAATCTGGAAAGAAGAATCCTTAATCGCTCTATTTTGTTGGTGATTAAAGTCGCGGTTTTTATTTTTCAAGTTATTAAGGTTTATCCAGAAATCAACGAAGATTAATTTTTAATATTGCATCATTTTATTTATTAATGATTAAGAAATGGGATTATAATCCTTTTCGTTCCTCTACTGCTTAAAATTGTTCAATTAAGTCCCTTCACCAAAAACAGATTGATACTCTCAAGTCCCAACGCTAGTCTCTCAGTTTACAGCCGTTTCGTTATGAAGTTAAAGACTAATGTTTCAATCAATATGTCACTTTGACTAGTATCAAAATGGTTTTTCTTTTATTCGATGATAAGGAGGGATATCCTATGACTTAAGAATACATTCTTTGTATCAATATCGTGTATCTTGAAAAAATAAATTTCTCCAAATGTAAATTCTACATTCCAACATTGTGAATATTATCTCTGTCCTTTTTCTTTTTTCATTACAAAGCTTAGTTATTTTTTTAATCATGACATTTTTTTTACTGAATAATTAATGACATCCATGAAAAAACAGCATGCGCAGTACCTTACATTAGGTTGGAAAACTCGTCATGCTTGGGCAGCAGAAATTTTTGGTTCTTGTGTGTTCCGTAATGCACGGTTGAAAGTGATTTTTTAAAGAAGAAAAGCACCCGAACTGATGCCAAACGCTAAAACTCTAACCATGCATATTGTAATAATCAAAGAAAACAAATTAAAATGGTTCTTATTGCATCTGATTTCATGCATGTCAATTTTGACAAAAATTGAATGAATAAAAATTCGATTCTGATCAACAAACGAAGGTATGAATTGGGGAACAAAATTTGATACGAACAGGAAGCTTTTAGAGTGACTTCCATTGTTGGTATTATACAGCAGCTGGGAAATCTGTCAAGTGTTCACAGCAGGTGCTTTCTTGGCAGGATTGTACACGCTAAATTCACCGAAGTCTCTTCTGCCACTAGCAAAAACAGCGCTCATAATCAAATCCTTGAACAAATAAACAAAAATTCAGTGTCTAATACATATTGTGCAGTCACTAAACATATGCAAGTGTACCAACAAATAAGCAACTAGTACAGCAACTAAAGATGCTCCATAGAACTAGCCATTTTCCCATCCAAACACACTTGGAAAAGCACTTTTAAACACAGATCATCATAAAATACAGCACTCTGGAACCACAATATAAGTATTTATATACAGGGTCAGCAGATGCTAGATAGCCTACAGAGACAACATTGGATTTTGTGCATAAGTTTAGGTGACGAGTAAATTATCAATCTTGCTATCTTGCCAGCACAAGTCATTGGCATTGCCTAGGTTCACATAGAAATCCGAAGTCAGTACAACTTTCTAGTGACAGTTTGGTCACTCTATAGACATTAAATTGGGCTGGTGCTACCGGTGTTGAGCAGTCTTGATGGGGAGAGAGAGAGAGAGAGAGAGATGGGAAGTTATGCAATAGTGGTAAGGTGGAGGCAAAGAAAGTTCTAGATATAATAAAACTTTATTTGGACATCTATTGGACCCATGGCATCTAAACCTTATAAAGATTTGATTGAAGTTGGTTTAATGAAATGCTTCTTGATCATAGCATATCTATATTGACACATCTGCATAACAAGGCAATTTACCTGTGCATTACATCCCAGCCAGAAGGTAAGAAACGAGGATGAACTGCTTCAACAAAAGCTTGTCTCCATCTCTGACAAAATTGCCGAATGCCATCATCGCCATATTCCTTCAATAAATGATCCACAACTTGTTTTCCATGGGGTCCATGTCCTAACAGAGATAATTTCGAATTATTTTTATGTGGAGCACTTTCATCATGTCTAGCTGTTCCATTTGGTGGACCTCCTTCACATTTCTCATCAACATTTCCAACATATTTGTCTTTTGTATGAGAAGCTTCATTTTCATCTGAAATCATTTCCTTGTTAGCAATAGCAGACACTACTCCTTTACTTTCGGTTACCATGAAATAGTCTTCTCCTCCTTTTGTACTGGTTGATTCCACTTCAGTAGTTTTTAGAGCACCAATAGTATCAGCTATTTTCAATGAATTTTCAGTGGCAGATTCAGCCATGGTATGAGCTGCATTCATCTGTTCTTTGTCCAAACGGATAATCTCAGTAGAATGTTTTGATGAAAACCCTCTCTTCTTCTCAAATCGCCTTCTTTCCTGAGGACTCATGCCGACCAGCAGAGCCCTTTCCAAATCTTCCTCGGATATCTCCCTTCCTCCATAATATTGCATGATAATCTATAAACAGCAGAATAAAATCCCGTGAGAAGGTTAAAATCCCACAAACATCAATGAGTAACCAGAAGCCACATAGTGTATAATGGTTGCATGTTGAGAAATTTTAGAGTGCTCAAATAATAAATACCAATAGTTACTCCACGGCCCAAACTCAATTTTTATACAACAATTTTGCATCAAGGCTTCCCAAATGCAATTGATTAGGAGGTTTTATTTGCTAGAGTAATTTGGGTTCAATGAAATCTGTCCCCATAAACAGGGTCATTTTCACTGTCAACTGGTGACAATTTAATTTGTGAAATTCCAACAGTCTCTGGTTCACAGTAAAGTATAACATTAATATAAGAATAGTATGAACAGAAAATGGTAATATAAAAGTCAAATTCTAAAGGCTGGACATCCTTCTCTAGGCTCCTTGTAAAATTATTTTGATGTTTGGAATGCCTAAAAATACCTGATATAATCAAAAACAAAAATCATATTTGGCACTCTTTAAAATAAAACCATCAGTCTTGTTTACCCAACTACAAAAAATGAAACTCAATTCATCAAAATACCTACATGTACACACACACACACACTCATGCACACAACAATGCCCACTGATATTGTCTACTCACCTGTGTCAGTTCTTCACGGCGCTTGGTTGGCATTCTTTGTCCATGGCGCAAAAGAGCCATAGCAGCTGTGCGCAGTTGTAAAGGAGACACACCTGTATCCTCAACATCCATTTCTGATGAAGATGGCCCACTTATAACTGGAATTTCTTTAAAATCAACTACTTTACGAATGAAAAGTGGAATTCCAAATTCTGCAGCAATCTGTTTTTTGTACTTTTCAGCAGCAGCATGAGCAACTTCATGACAATCGACACAAAGGAGGACAATATCATGAGAACGATGACTTTTCAAATGCTCAGGAAAGTGCATTCTATAACAAGAGGGAATTATTCGATAGCGCAAGTAATGACTTCCTTCACCACAGCCAACACATATATTTTTCTTACTTTGGATATAAAAATCATTGCCTTCATCCTCTGGGCGGCCTTTTGGTTCAAAAAGAAGCATTATAGCAGGAGGATCATCATCAACGAGTTTTGCCAGATCTCGACGAAGATACCTAGAAGACAATAACACAGTCCTGTTAAGTGCAACACATTTGTAATTGGACAAAAGAAGAAAACAAAAAACAGAGTTGACTTACCATTCAAGCTTTCTACGATCACAATAACAAAGCAACCGCCCATCATTTGCATAGATCCTACAGTTATGATACACTGGAGATTTACAGGAGAACTTTTGAACAAATAGTTCTCTTGAAGCCTTCCGAACAACTTGCTTTGAATTTGTAATTGGACTTTGTTTGGAAACTAGTCTATTTTTCAGTATTAGATCAAAGTTCATCAGTAATGCATAATTATAAACAGACAATGGACACCTCCCATTGGGACCCAGGCAATTTTTAAGAATTTGAGGGAAAATGTCATCAGCATTGCTTTCTTTGTCCCTGATCAAGCAATAGAGATCATTCAAATGACTGCAAACAACAGAGGATGGAGATGGGAGAGAAGAGTTTAAATTCACAGTTTCAACATTCAAATCAGCTTCTGCTATGGTGTCAAATATTTCTTCTGGAGTGGTGGGAACTTTGACTGCAAGAGAGACAATAGCCTGATCTGATAATACATATCTCAAGCTCTCATCATGAACACGAGCCTGAAAGGAAGTTCGAACACACGATAAGTTTAAACAATGAAAATGCAGTCTGCAACATGGCTTCATTAAGGCAGGAATACAATAGGTGCAAACCCGCATAAGTAACTCTAAAAATGGAAGGGAAGTAAATGACATGCTTCGTCAAAAGAAACTCATACGAAATTAGTGCATCTAACATAGAGGATAACGTGTAGGAGGACAGAATGAATTGGAACCATTAATATATATTAAAAAAAAACAGTCAAATTCCCATCACTAATCTTTTGACAAGCAAAAGATAAAGGTTAATGTGATAAAGCATTGACATCAATAATTTGATAAGTCAAATTATTATTGCTAGCATCAGTATTAGACCAATGTAATTCAGAAAGAAGGCAGCCTAAGGCAGGGAAAATGGCATAAAGTATTAAGGTAAGTTAGAAGGAAGTCTGCAAGTCAATTGTCCTGTTCACAATCAGAGGCGACAAGTACTTGCCTAGCTTGATCTCAACATAATCCAGTACAGATAGTTTAGATCATTATGTTCATGCTGAGACATAATCACTTATAACAATCTGAGACATAAAATGCCATTTTGCATAGGCCAAGGATAGCGATAGGCCAAGGAAAATTACTTATAAGAAGGTCCACACTAGCAATTATGATCCTCAACATGAGTTTTGCATCCTTTTCAACCCTTCATGATACTGCCATGAACAAAGCATGTCAAACCGTGATAAATATTCTATTTGGTCATACTGGCATGTTATAACAGGAAAAATGGCAGAGAACAGTTATTTTCTTCCCACTCAGACTGTTAGTGAAACTCAACAGAAGCAAACAAATCCAGAAGGTGCTTTGTTATTTCAGTTACAATGCTGTTTGGACAATTAGACTATATTCCACATTAAGTAGGTTCTACATACATGTCTATAGCTAATTTTTTCATTCAGGTTGATTATTGATGAAATGGCAAGTCATTTTCTCGAATTGAATAACTACAAATGTGTGATTGCCTATCACTAAAATTAGGTTCAGAGTATAATATGCGATAGAGACAATAAATTTTTTTTTCCCCAATACCTAGTGCAGGATAAAGTTTTTTGTTTTTTAAAAATATAATGTTCTCCATCAGGAACCAAATTGCTGAAAATGAAACAGCTAACCATTAGATCTCTCCATGTGCAAAGACGCCTCACAAGATCCTGAAAATAAGTGAGATTTCTAACATTAGTAAAAAAATGTGAAGGTCATTCAAGATAACCTATGCCAATAACATGTGTAAAGTAGTGCACCTGTGTCTCAAATGAAATTGATGATCCTCTTTGACCATTCAAATGACGGTAAAAAATTGATGATGCAGCAGACTCACCAGGAGACGCTTCAATCTCTTTAGCATAGAGTTGCAGACAAGTCATGTTTGAACGACGACTAGCCTCGAGAACAAAATCGAATTTGTCATTGGGACAGGTTGACTTATCTGATACATTGATGTATTTAGCAACTAGATTCTACAAGAAACAGCTGATGCATGATTTAAATGGCTTGCAACCTGAAAATATATCCAACCATGAACAATTGCCAAACATAATGTATGTTGTTTCCCCACTTAATTAGTTTTTTTTTTTTTTCCTCTCTGCTATTGTGCCCCAACAAATTATGAAGGACAAAAATTTCCAACTTCCATATAATTAGGAAGTCTTTCCTAACAGGCCCCACATTTACACATTTTTAATGCTTATACCTAATGCACACACAATGAACTCTCCAAAGTAACCAATTAACATCATAAAACTAGCAAAACACAGCGGGTACTTGTGACAAATTTTCACACTGACATGTGGGAAATTGATTTTAGGTTTGTGAGGCTGATTTGTAAAAAAGCCCATATTACTAAATTAACACTGAAAAAGGCAAGTAGGGTTGGTTTCTATGTTCTATTCAAGAGCAACTGTGCTATAAACCATCCTGCTCAATTGAGTTGGAGTCTGTATCCAAAAACCTGGTGTTCTATGATAAAGAACAAGATGACGAGAAAATTTTTTTTGAGAAAGAGAGACATAGAAACACAGTGTTAAGTTTAAAAAGGATCGAGTTCGATAGAGAGTTAATTGTGTGTGTTCGGTGCATTGCAGACAAGTATACAAAGGCTTAAATGAGTACCACATCTGGGAAGTAGGAAATTTCCTACTCTTAGGGAGGTATGGAATTTTTGTTCAATTATGAATGTCAAAAGTAAGTCTTCCTACAAATTCTCCTGATAGATGCAAACCCTATCCCTCTTTCCACACTCCAACAAAACTTGATGCCTGGCATTTGTTGTTTTGAATATGATGCAATCCTTTCATTTGCTTTCATTTCTATGTTGATAGAAACTAAATGTTTGATGATATGTGATCACAATTGAAGACATACCACTGTCCTGCAGTTTGAGCTCAGCTATTAAACAACCTGCAATATATAGTAGATAGTGTGCATCTGTTTGAGCATATTCTAGCATTTCTGCTGATAGTGGGCGTTGCCTCCAATCTTCACGCTACATTTCAGTAGACAATATACTAATCATATATGTTTTGACATAAGCAATGACAAATATTAGATTAGGAGCTAGTAAACATGCCTTTTCCATGCTAAATAGAAGTATTCAAATGAAGAAAAGGTCACTAAATTATTGTATAGTTAATAAAAAAGCTTCACCAAAAGGAAGGAACTGCGTAGTTAAAAGTCCCAATCCCAAACCTGTAGCAATTTGTTTGTGGCTACACCACAGCACGTTTCTAGCAAGTATGCTAGTGATTTCTGTGGTTTTGACAACACTTCACACGCCTGCAGCAGTATCACGGCAGGAATGCAAATTAAGAAGTTAATAAATTTATGGAACAAACATTGCCAATAACCAATCACGATAAACACCAAAGCTGACCTTGGCAGTATCAAACAAATTAACGACATATATACGGAAGTCTCTTTGCAGCCAGAGAACATCATTATCAGCCCCATGAAACACCTTTGTCACCCACAAAAATTTCATAAAACATGAATGTCACTAACCACTTGATAATTAGATCATTACAATCAGTTACCTTACAAATAGTAGCATCAGCGAAAACAGGAGCAAGAGCACCCATTGCGTCATGCAATGCAATTGCATCCAACAAATAATCTTGGTTTTGAGTAGAAATCTGAGTAAATTTTAAACAAGGAAAAAATATCATCAAAATGAAAAGAAAAAAAAACAAATGAAATTCTTATTAATTAATTAACTGACCTGAATTAGAGCAGTGAAACCAAGGAAAGAGCGGAGGCTATGCTGCTCCGTATCGACAGCAAAAACCTTATGTTTACTCAATGTATTAGCTAACTCCTTCAATTGAGATTCCGTCTCGATCCAAACATAACAAGAAAAATCATTCATTTTCTTAAAACTATCATACTCTTCGAATTCGATTATTCCAGGATTCTCTATCAAAGCTTTAATCTCCGCATCATATGGATGCAAATTCGATGAGTTCTCCGCTGCCGCAATGCAAAAACAAAATTCAAAACAATTCCAAGTATTGTTTAAAAAAAACAAAGAAAAGAAAAAGGCGTTTACCCAATAGCTTCAAATGCTTGAATTGAGAGAAGGAGTTATCAACTAAGACGCGTTTGAAAGAAAGCTGTGGTTTCTGATTGGATTGTAAGTAGCATGATGAACTTTGTCTTCGCCGCCGCTGCTGCTTGCGGCGTCTCCGGTAGTAATGCGAGAAGGTGGTTATTAGAAAAATAACAGAAGAGAGTGCTGCTAGAGAAGTGATGGTCACTGCTGTGATTTTTATTTTGTCTCTGTATTCCATCCTTCTTCACTGTTTCTGCTATTCTACTTCTTCTGCTTGCTTGCTTGAAGTGAGTGCTGCTGGAGCGGAAATGGAACGGAAAGGCTACCGGCTGGGTTCAAGTTTGAGGAGGTTTTTCTGGTGGCTAGGTTTTGGGTTGGATCGGTTAATGGGCTTTTGTTTTTGGCCTTTTGTAGTTTGTTTATACTCAGGCCCATCTGATGGATTTCTTAAGAGTTGATTATAACTTAATCATTGTAGATTAAAGGAAGTATTTAACTAGTCCTTTTGGTTTCATAAACTATATATTTAATTTTATTTACAATTTAGCTCTTTTTTCAATTCCATACTCGTTTTTTTTTTTTTTTTTGAAAAATAAACAATTTGTAAGAGAAATAGGTAAGGTGGAAAATTTTAATTAGGTTAGAAAGTATTTTTGTAAATTTCACAGAAAGCGTAGTGTGTGTGTAACAAAGACCTAAAAAAAAAAGTCATTTAAAAGAAGTAGAAAACTATTGTACTTTCTAATTTATTAATAAACAAAATAAAAGTGAAGTATAAAATAATATGGAAAATTTTAATAAGGAAAGAAAGCATTTTTGTAGCAAAAAGTTACTGAAATGAGAGTGGTCCACGCTGGTTAAAAAGCTATTTAATTATTTATGATACTATACGGACTAATTGACTTGTTCTGATAAACTAAAGGGACAAAATTATAATTAACTCTCTTTATAAACCCATCTATGCTGGTAACTGCTTTTCAGTTTTCCAAATTCAGTTATCAAGAGTATTTTTTTCCATTTCAGGAAAACAAAAGGGGAGAGAAATTTTAGAAAATGAATGAACTCATGAATATTTCACAAGCAGAAGGGATTGATGATGAAGACGATTTTGAAATGGAAGCCATTGCTCTTTCAAGTCCAACACCAGAACAAGAATTTGGACATGTATTAAACAAGAATAATGACACAAAAAAGGAAACTCAGGTTTTACATAACAAAGTGGGTATGAAGATGGCAAGGGTTATGGATACAATAAGACAGAATTTTGTGGCAGCCCAAAGGTTTATTGAGGATCAGTGGCTACAACGATATGGTTGTGGAGGCAATTCAGACATAACAAGGGCTTACCAGGTTTGGCCAGGGAATAATGTACGTTCCAATATTCCAACACAAATTATCTACTTGTTCTCACTTTCTAAAAAAAACTATAACAATTAGCAATCACCTTTTATAATTTGTCTGTACTAAAATTGGTTACCGCTGCAGGTGTTTTTTTCCATGGACGACTCATATGTGGCCCAGATCCTAGGGGATTGCTGTTAACAACTGTTTCGATAATACTTTCAAGTTGGATTTTTGCCATGTATAGTAGGGATGATTTGCAGCAAGATTCCGGTCTCATTATAGCCTTTTCCTTGGTTTTAACAGTTATTGTCAGTCCCTCACATTCCATAACATTAGCGGTAATATTATTTAGTACTCAGCAAGGATCGAATTTAATTTTTGTCCCTTCTATTTTTATTGGAAATGCAGGTTCTGGTTAACTTGTTTCTGGTTAGTACAACTGATCCAGGAATTATTCCTAGAAATGATGGATCATCGATTGAGGAAACTGCTGGCACGAGTGATGGAACCAGGAAAAAGAGGGTAACTGTTAATGGGGTGGAGATCAAACTAAAATATTGCCGCATTTGCAAGATTTTTAGGCCTCCCAGGAGTTGCCATTGCGCCATCTGTGATAATTGTGTCGAAAAATTTGATCACCATTGCCCGTGGATCGGTCAATGCATTGCACTGGTATTAACACGTACGACCAAACTGTTCCTTCCATCTTATATAATTAGCAAGCAGTACTCTGAAAGATGACCTGTGTTTGTGCAGAGAAACTACCGATTTTACCTAACATTCATCGTGTCAGCCTTGATTTTCTTTATTTACGTATTTTCATTCTCGTGCTGGAGAATCCATCGAAGAATGCTGAGAACTGGCACTGGATTACTTGGAATGCTGAAGAACTGTCCTGAAACTCTAGCATTAGTATCATTTAGTTTTGCTACTATCTGGTTCTTAGGCAGCCTTACTATCTTCCATGTATTTCTGCTTGCAAGAAATCAGGTTGGTACAACATATCCTCTTTTTTTTTGCGAATGAAAATAACTGGGCTTCCAAGTTCCAATCATAAAAAAGATTCAGTTTTGCTCATTCAAGGGGTAGTCAATTTGTGCAATAGTATTTAAACACAGGGTTGTCTTCAAATTATCCTACCACTTTGGTATGATCTTGAATTCTCCTTGGAGATCATATCATGTATTGCTTGTACATTTAAACTCTCCGTTCATCAATTTATATGCATTGCTTGTATGTGTTCGCTTTGATGATTTTTTTTTTTTTGTGTACTTTGATGCAGACAGGCTATGAGAGTTTCCGTCAATGCTACATGGGGTCACAAAATCCATTTGACAAAGGGGCACTCAGTAATATTATGGAGGTTTTGTTTGAACAATTGCCGCCTTCTAGAGTTGATTTCCGAGCTGAAGTAGTAAATGCGAAGAGGGTAGCCAAACGCTGAGAGCATGTCAGAGTAGGAAATTTAAGAGAAGAATTCTGTCACATTTCTTAATGCAAGAACATTATTTGCCTTGCCCTTATTTGTTTGGTTCATAATCTAAGAATAATTAGCATCTGCTAGTATTGCTAATTTTTTATCCAAGAATTGTCCATCAAAAAGTAGCATAGACAAAATTTTACGTAAAGGGTCGCATGAAATTGGAGCCAAGTTCTTTAGCCCGAATTGTCATAGTTCCAATCTTCATTCACTGGGGAGCGCAAAGATCTGAGTGCTTGGGACACCACACCACAGAGCTGGTGTCCTGGTTAATGGAACGGCTGAGACTACAAATTGCCTGTGGTCATGGCCAGAGAGTGGGGTGCTAACTGCTAAAGGCTGCTTGAGATGGGCACCAATGTTGGCATTTGTGAAGGCCCAGTAAGATGGACCATGAGACACAATTCCTTTGATGGGTCTGCTAAATCATGGAAATTTGAAAGGAAAGAGAGTGAGTTTGCTGGCATGCACTTCCTCTTGGTAGCCTGGTTTAAATTTTAGAATCTCCATGCCATCTCAAGAATTGTATTCCCCTTTGCAGAAGCTACATGGATTATGGGTCATGAAATGGGAAAGGAGAGGAAATGGGTTGTTTTGGTAATATGAGTGTTGCATATGAAAAATATTTGCATACAAAATTGTTTAAATTAATTAGAAAATAGAATTACTATTATTTAGATCCATTAAAATAATTTGAATGACCAATGAACTTATATTTCAGTGCTTCTCTAAAAGGAAATGTGGTGAGATTTCGAATTCAAGTCTCATCTCGTCGATTTCTATTATAGATATATAAAAAAAATATCTTGAACGATTTTAATTTTAATTTTTCTTAAGTTTATATGAATTACTAAATATAGAGATGCCATGCTCCATTATATGGACTCCTACTACAACAACCAGGTTGACTTTATAATAACATTAAAAAAATCTTCTTCTTCTTCTTTTTCTTCTTCTTTTTTTTTTTTTTAATTTGTCAAAGGTTTTAGTTCTTATTACTTAAATAAAATCCTGTTACAACAACAGAGTTTCATTGAATTTATAATAACATTTTTTTAAAAAAAAAATCGTATATTCTTTGCGTGTGTAATTTGTCAAAGTTTGTAATTCCTATTACTTAAAACTGACATCTAGTAAATAAAATAAATTTGGCATAAGAATTTGCTAATACAAGTTAAAAATTCGCTACTCGTGTAGGTAAATGAGGGCTGAAATCCTTATCCGAAGGAAAAAGGAAACAGAGGATTTGTTCTTACGCATATTTCTACATGTATAGTATTATTGAGAATTTTTATAATACTTAAAGAGTAAGAAATTTTTTTAAAAAAATAAACGAACAGAAAAATATTTTTATCATTTTTTATGGATTCGGATGTTATTCTCTCTTTTTTTATGTATCTATTTCTTTTCTCAAAATAAATCCATAGAGTAATTATTGTACATGTCACTAATTATTCTTTTACCATTATAAGATTTATCTAGTATTATTCATTATTTGCATAGTTCAGGCTTGACAGATAATTAATTATTGGCAGCGTAAAGTATAAACCATATATAGAGTCATAATTTAGTATTTAATGGCATATATATTCATCCTTAATTAAATTAAATAGAGCACAATTGAAAATCCGAGACTTAGCTTTTCATTTAATCAGTTATTAATCAACAGTAAATACAACTTTATTGATCATATCAAGCTCAACCTCTACCAATCACTGTCTATAAAATTTTCCAAAGAGCAGAAATAAGCAATGATTACTAGATTCAACTCTGCCGGGAAAATTCTCAAGCAAGATTATCTACTGATGGGGCAGGGCAAGATCTAGATAATAAATTCCCTTATATCCATTGTCGTTTCTAATTTTCAATCTTTTCAATTTGAATTACTTAACTTTCATTATTTTTCTTTTTTTATAAACCAAACATTTTTTTTCTTAGTATATCCTTTTATTTTACCACATCCATTCATCATAACAAGTAGACCATAAATAAAAAATATGTATATAAAGTAATAGTAGATTTCTTTTTGTAAATTAATGAACATTTTGGTTTGCCTTCAACAAATCATGGACAGTTTCAGGGAAGGCAATTTAGTGGGAGACGGGCTAGCTGGCTTTACTCTTTTATCTAATTACTATTTGTTGCGAAATATCTCTCTAAGAAATCATTGCTTCTAATCCTGTCCATCTAGATTAGGAGTAGCCTCGTCCAAATAAGGATCTCATTCTTTTTACTGATCCCTCAACTTTTGAGTGTGAACACAATCCGATTTCTAGGCTACATGCCAACAAAAAAAAAAGGGTAATTAACTAAAGTAAAGTGCAATAAAGAAGTACACATCAATTAAAGCAAAGCATTAACATGCAATCATGCTTTTATCATTAGTCCAATATTTGGTGAAGTACGTCCTAGAATGAATCCTACTAAAAAATAAAAGGTACATTATCATCATACAAGCTATAGCTATGGAAGAACATTTTGGGAGTGATTAGCTTTATTTGGTTCCCAAAAGTTGCAAATTGGCAATCTCTACGCATTCTGCTGTCTGGTGGCTGTAATTTTAGAGGTCCTTTTGCTTCCTGTATAAGACTCAAGTGCTCCCCAACTGAGTATTCACCTGACAAAGCACGTACACCAAACGATCAGATAGTCTCGTGCAACGGCAGCTTTGGATTGCTTGAGCAGGGCAACAAGTGGTGTTGTAAAGCGACAGGGACGGGACTCATGTCGCAAGCAAGGCACCTAAGCCATCTTACTATTGAGATTTTAGGTGAAAATTTATTAAATTCAAATTTATTAGGAGGGTGTGTCTTTATAACCATCCTAGAGTAATTTAATTTAAGAAAAAAAAACTCCCTATATTTAATTATCGAACTAGAGCAAATAAACAAAAAAAAAAAAAAGAACTTGGATGTATTAATCTTGATTTATTAGAGAATAATATATATAAAATAATACTCTAAATCTCAATTAATACAATTTAATTTTTTAGGTTAAAATAATTTTGTTTTATAGGATAATAGAGGGCGTATTTATTGGATAAATAGTCTAAAAAATTATAATAGTAGTTTAAGATGAATATGATTATTTCTCATGGTTAAATCTAGATTTTGATTCCTTTTTTCAGTAAAATTAAAGTCAACTCCCCACCAAATCAATTTAATTAAGGTTTGGCTTTAATAAAGGTATATGCATCCTTCGATATGTAGGGGTATAAAAGCCAAAATATTTTCGTGAGATCCCTTTACATACATCTGGGAAAAAAATCACTCGCAATCTAAATACTTTTGGTGTGAAAATTAATATTTCATGTTCATTGCGTTGTTAATTCATCCTATTTGTAGTTCTTTTTTCAAATAAAATAAATAAAAATAAAAAATCAATACTTTGCCGCAATTATTGACGGGTGCAACTCGGGAAAACGGTGGCTTTGGGATGATTAATGGTTGTTAATTAATTGGTAATGCCAGCTAAATGACTTGACAACCAGATGGATATATAGGTTTCCTATTGGACGCACAATTAGATTGATGGCAAGAAATAATGACCCTAAAGAATGCCACATCCATATGGTTAACCAAACATCAATCATGGGTGTTTAGTCAAGGATGTTTTCTTTCTCGCTCTCTCTCTCTCTTCAATTTTTGTTGTGGCCACATGCTAATTTATTTGCCTTTTGTTGAAGGAGCATTTTCAATCGGATATGCTATGCCAAACACACAACAAAAATAGAAAGAAAGACACTAATGCTAGTCCAGCTCAGATGATCTAAACTTCAGGTTACCACCTAATGCTAGCTTGTGATCCCTGTCTCAATGGGTACCATGGCAGTATGAATTGGTTAAAACATGGAACAGCCTAACAAATTAGCAGACATGTATATATCAAGCGACGCACCAACCAACGACCGTACCATGTTTGTCAAAATTGGGACATCAATACATTGCAACATTGCAACATTTCATCCATCAATATTATTACAGCCTAGTAAAATTTCAAGATTCTGAAAGAAAAAAAAGAAAAAACATTTACCTACAAATTAAGAAAATAAATCTCTGATTTCGCGTCTCGACTAATTTTTTTTTTTTTTTTGGTTTTAATGTAAACATGTCAAATAATATTTTTAAAAAAACAAATAAGAGCAATCTCATCTGTGGCCGTGGGTACAAAATGCACACAAATAATTAGCATGGGAGTTGGGTTGTTGTCATTGGCTAGGGTTATTGTCATTTGAAGACTGGATTTGAAACTATAAAAATGGTGCAAATTCATGATGACTGCAAATGGACAAATTAGGATTTAGACGAGAGCATGGATTAATGCGAAACAAACTGTAAATCTCAAATAACATCCCATGTTTTTTTTTTAAAAAAAAACAGAGAATATTCCGACAATCTGAATCCTCTATCGGGTTAAGAAAAGAGTACTTTTCGAATTGCGTACAACTATCCATCAATCTCTGAAATGTGAGTTCTAATCTTCAATTTTTTTAATAGCCTATTAGTCCAAACCGACCAATGCAGTAACTCCTCACTATGATACCACATCTAGATGCTTAGCAGATACTATATATGCTGATTGTCTGTCTCGACTTTTTACCTGGATTAAAAAGATTATTAATTATCATGTTATATCATTATTTTTTTCATTTTTAAAAAAATATTATTTATCTAGAACTGCATTTAAATAATTTTTTATAAAATAAATTTTAGTTAGGAATAATTTAATAAAATATATTATGTAAAATTTTAACCAAATATTTTTTTTTTGACAAATATAAATAAAAATACAGAACATTTCTTTGGGATAGAAGAAATAGCATCAAAAGTTTATTTAAACTTATTCCATTTGTGATTTGTTCCATCTAAGCTTACTCTAACTTTGGAGAGATAAGTCCTAATTAAGAAGGTAAAATTCAATGGGTCGGCAAGTGAAGGCTTTTGTGCAAGGGGAGGTGCTTTGCGGTACGAGGTAGGGATGTTTATTGCAGGTTTTGCTAATTTTTATAGAGAGGGTACGAATTTTAAGATTGAAAATTTAGCTCTATGTGATGGACTACTTTTGTGTAAAGATTTGAATTTGGATTCAATCATCGTTGAATTGGATTATATATTGGTGGTTAATACGGTATTAGGCATAAATAAGGCCTTACGGGTATACACATATTCATTTTGTGAATGTCGAAAAATAATAAACAGATCATCAAGCTACACATATTTGGAAGAAAACAAAATATAGTGGTTGATAGGTTGGTTAATGAAGCTTTTCAGCAAAAGACTATGAGAATCTATAAAGATTATTCTCAACTACCACTTATTGTTAAAGTGGCTAATAAACAAGATATGATATAGCTATGTAAGTACATAATGTCATCTTGCTTTTAGGGGTAAGCCTTCCGTTGCCCACCCTGGATGTTTGGGTTAGGCTCGGATTGTCCACTTCTTATATTTTTTTTTTTATAATTTATTATTAATAAATTGTTAGAATATGGTACTTGTTTCCTAGGAAAAAAAACGCATGTTTCCAAAAATTTAACAATAAACAAATATAGAGATGGATGATGAATGTCATTTATCTTAACGATATATAGGGATTTTTTTTTAATCGACTTGAGATGAGAAATTTGAATCTTGATAGATAGTGAAAGATATTACATCTCTTTAAGTCATATATGAAATTAAGAGTCTAAAATTTAAACATATATTGATAATGCCTTGTATGTATTTTTATAAAAATACACTTGGATTAAAAAATAACAAACTTAATATTTTTTGTTGTACTTAGTTTCACATCTAACATTAAAAATAAAATTAATCATATTCGAAACAAAAGCGAAAAAGTTTAATTTCGTTCAATAACTATAACTAGGATTTGAATACCACATATTAATAAGAAATTCGCTTAGATATAACTCGGTTATTTTTGATAGTTAGGTGGTTTAATATTTTTTAGTTTAAATATATTTTTAAATGCACTATCAAACAGAGGGTAATGATCACATGTGACCCGTTTGAGATTCAAGCGAGCTCTTGCATTGGAGAGATAAACCTTAATTAAGGAGGTGTATCCAATACAAATGATTTAGTTCAAGAATCTAAAATTAAATAAACATAGAACTGGGTGATGAAATTGCCATGTTCTAAACAATAGGGGATGTCCCCAAATATTATGGGTATCTGGAGGATGGATGACCCTTTTTAGTTGCTGAAGTAACATCAAAGTTAGTGCATGCTAACCAAATCATGGCACGTGTCATGCCTAGCTTGTGAAGTGGGCCCTGTCTCATGTAGATCCTTACAGGTTCCACGTGAGCCAAAGTGCAATATGTCACATGGTTAATGGACAGGGTAAGGTTGCCTTCTCAGTTGGAACTTGCCACCTATTCAAGCTGCAAGATCCAATCACGTGTTCTTGACCATCCTTTCCAAAACTTATTATGCTTTTTGCTCATTTTTCTTTTTTCTTTTTGCACTTTTTAATTGCTGACACTTCTGCTTAGATTCTTCCAAATTATGGCTGCGAATCCAATAATTTGGAAGTTTTTTTTCTTTTGACATTGAAAATAACTATCAACATTATTCATTGTAGATGTTGAAGTCTAAGCGTAATGTCCCTTCCTATGCTTTAATTTGTTGTACATTAATATTTCAATGGGATTGATTAGTGGTAATTGTCATCAAACGAGTGTCATGATAGTTGTGATGCTCGAATGACATTTCATCATCTATTCTAAATATGAAGACTCAACCAAATAAATGATTATTCCTTCCTTTTCAATAGACCTGCATCAATCCTCCGAAATACTTACTATCCACCAAATTATAACTTTCCTACATACTTAAAAACAAATCATATCTAGAATGCTAGCATGCTAATGCTTTCAAAAATAATTCACTAGTTACAATTGGGACAAGACAAAGTCACCAACAATTATTGTAAATCTATAAAGACGTAAACTTACTGTTAATCTCAATTATGCGACAAATAAGTCATTTGATAAGAATTAAAGTGATCATTCTAGTTTTAAGCTTTTAATTGGCTGATACACACACATATATATTAACCGTCCATTAAAATCTTCACGTCCTAACTCTATTTATAATGGAACACCCCATTAACTCGACCATGTGACGGTGAAAGATGATAAAGGTTCGGTGGCTTAGTCAATTTGAGTTCATGTGTTGCTTTTCTATCCAGAGGACCACAGACAACCGAATCCTCTTCTTTTGTAATTTTTTTTCAAGAAAACCTCTCTCATCCAAAAATGCCTTTAAAAGTTGTTCAAATGCGGCAAAATGTGCCTTTTTTTTTTTTTTTTTTTGGTCGAGATAGGTTTAGGATTTAAATCCAAAACTGTAATCATCTCCATTACAAATTAATACTCGTGAAATAAGATTTGGTAAAAAATAAAAAGGATAGTTACTTCTTTGATTCTTCTCTTTTTCTCCTCCTTTTTTGGTAAGACATGGAGATGTCATTTTCACATAGCATAAAGCTTCGACATAAATGAAACATTTATCATGTCAAGTGGCAATATTATTGGTTTTTCATTTCATGTCCTTACGGATCCCTATGGTATCTTCCCACGATCAAGTTGGTTAGAAATATATATTTATTAAAATCTACTTATTAACTATATTCATGTACACATGTGTATACATTTTGTACGGGTCAATGAGAAATTTGGGTCGCTTGTTTAATTGGTGTCAACCACAAACAACTTTATTCCATATCGTGGATGCCCTTAGAAGTGGCTCTAAGAAATTCATTTAGCATAACGATCTTGTCTTCCATTTTCGTTATTGATTTTTATTTCAAATGATATATTTACGTATAATTATTTTTCTTACAAAAATATATTAAATTTTGATTTCAATATGGATGTGAAAAGTTTATCTGAATAAATATATCGATATGCGAGTTACGAAGGCCAATATTATGCGTCGACATGAACAATCCCTTTTATACCTTTGTTTTCCCCGAAAAAAAACGAGAGATCAGATTATGTATAGCTTCCTAATGATCGCTGCCAAGGGGGATTAAAAAAAAAGAAGAAGAAAGAACAAAAGCCTCTTACCGACATTTATGTGGTAAATAAATATTCAAATGGCCAACCTTAAAATATTATGTCTATTTTCACGTTTCATTATGGTGTCTTATAGTTATAAGATAAGAACTTTAGTAGTTCCATAATTTGGTAACGCAGAAGAGGAAAGAAGAATCAGAATCAAGTTCTACTATTGCTGTATCTGGAGAACCCAAAAAAACGATACCACTCATTATTTTCTTTTTAAGGGACAAAGTTAAGCATTTGATGCTGTAAATAGATATAGATACTTTAGTAAAATTGGACAGTAAATGGCAGCTTAGAAGTTCAAGTTTCCTTCTCACAAAAGTTTATTCTCATAAACATTCAAAAAAAAAAAAAAAAAAAACTTTATTCATATGGAAATATAAAAAAGATCCCCCAATAAAAAGAAGAAGAAAATCTTTGAGAAACTGTCAAGGGCATTAATGTCCCTGCGTTAGCCTCTTTGTCCCATTTCGGGCAAATTAAATACGACTAGTATAGTACAAAATTTAAAAAAAAAAAAAAAAAAAAACTAGTAGAGTGGACGAGGATGGTTTGGTAATTTGGTACAAGAATAGAGGCAGTTAAGAGGTCTTCTCACTTCTGTTCGACTTCCCTTGCCTGCAAAGCAGAGAAGATTTCTATACTATCTAGAGAGAGAGAATCTAGAGAGAGAAACAACAACTACTTCATAGCGTAGCTAACAGGATAAAGAAAAGAACAAAAACAAGGACAAGTTAAAAAACCAGACCGACCACTTTGGTCTAGTCTCTCTCTTTCTTACATTTCTCTGCTTCAAATCTTGGACAGAGCTCTCTTTCTCCGCTCTGGTACTGCTAAAAGAAATTCTAAGTACTTCTTGAGGGAGCTTTCAGTTTCAGCTTTGTCAATTTGATTTGGTTTGTGTTGTCGGGTTTTCCTTTCTTCTTCCATATGGGTTTGTTTCTGTTGAGATAGCTATTGGTTTGTGAAATACAAGGGAAGAATTGGTAACCCAGATAAAAATAATTAGGAAAGGAAATGTCTTTCAAGAGCAGAGGAGACCAGCACGCTTCAAAAAATGTTATATCACAAAAATGGACTCTTTTATTTTGCTTGGCTTGCTTCTGTGCTGGAATGCTCTTCTCTAATAGGTATGGTTTTTTTTTTTTTTTTAATTATTTGTTTTCAATGTGAATTGCCTGTTGGGGCAATCTTTGGAGAGGTTATTTTGATCGAATTTGATAAGTTTCTTCTTTTTATGAAATGGGTACAAGCTGTTTTTTTTTTTTTCAAATTCTAAGATCTTTGTTTTGTTGATTGGTAATTGTGTAGATCGTAGACATGATTTGATTGGTTTAGTGGAAAAATATGTTTTAATTTTCATTTAAAAAAATGTTTGACTGTATGAACTTCTTTTAAGTTATCTGCATCTTCATATAGCACCGGTTTTCAAGTTTGTATTTTTCATACAATTTCTGACTTTATTTTCTAGCTAAAGTGAGATAGATCTAATTATCCAAATTAGGACTTTGATGCATTGACTTTCTCTTTTACTTCAATACTATTAGCGTCGGTATTTTGTTTTCTCAAACCTTTGTGAATTCATGTTTTGATAACAGGTCATCCTATTCAAGAATTTTTCATGCCCTTCTGCGAATTCCTCCATCATCTAATAAATAGATAGTTAATCTTTTTCTTTTTCACCACTGTTCATGTGATATTCTTTAAGCTAGTGGTTTTAAATGGGGTTTATTTGTTGGCAATCCATGTGCTACCAATAAAACTACCTCCACTAATTTATGCAGCCTGCTTCCACATGGTTGTGTACTAGAGAGGGAAGGCCACCGACATCTTCTGTACATTGCCATAAATCTTTCTTTTATATCTGGTAGTTGTGACTGCTCTTTTTTGTTGGAGATGGTTAACTAGAAATTGTTGATGAGATTGTAGTAGTCCTTTCAATGATCTGCAGTAGATTTTCTCTTCCGTTTTCAAATCTTAACATAGAGTATGTTCTTCAGTCTTGGTGTGTCTCCGGGAATAATTTCATGGCAATGTAATCTTCAAAGTTCCTGATATCTGTTTCAATAGTTGTATGCTGATTTGTGGTTCTGCAAGTAGCTTCCATCTTTTGCTTATTTTGGATTAGTTTGTTTGCATCATTACTTTTATTTATTTCTGAACGATTAAAGAATTTGCAAAAAATCATCAACAAGGTAACTTCTTGTTGGCACTTAAGATGTGACGGCATGTTAACTTGGAGAAATGGTGGCAGGTGGACAGTTCCCGAGCCTAAAGGCATCACTCGGACAACTACGGTGGAAGCTGAAAAACTAAAGTTAGTTTCAGAGGGTTGTGGTGATCAAAATGTGGGTATCTTTATTTGTCCAATGATAAATTTCTTGTCCTTTCATGTTTTTAAATTGTGGCTATACTCAAGCATTTCATGTTGTTTACTTCATTCTTTTATGTTACTCATCACCATTGTTGTTTGTAATCTGATTTGAATCCCTTTAGTTGCACCAGAAAGAAGTGAAGCGTGACTCGAAGGATATTATAGGGGAAGTTTATAAAACTCATAATGCCATTCAGTAAGTATAGCTTATGCCCCATAATTGTTCCACGTTCTGCTTACATATCACATAGCTGATCTGTATGAAGACATCCTGAACAGCAAACTCACTATAGAAAATTGAATGTAGGACATTAGACAAAACTATTTCAAATTTAGAGATGGAATTAGCTGCTGCAAGGGCAGCACAGGAGTCTATACTCAGTGGCTCTCCTTTGTCAGAGGACTTAAAGAAGACTGGGTCATCTGGGAAAAGAAGATATTTGATGGTCGTTGGAATTAATACAGCCTTTAGCAGCCGCAAAAGAAGAGATTCAGTTCGTGCTACGTGGATGCCACAAGGTTCATTGAATTGTCCCCTGCTTCTTTACTTCATTATTCTTATGCTATTTTAATTGCTTTGTGAGATTTCATTGCTGACAAAGGTTTCCTTTTTCCTTAATGCAAATTAGGTGAAAAAAGGAAGAAACTGGAAGAAGAGAAGGGTATCATTGCTCGCTTCGTCATTGGTCATAGGTGGCTGACTTCTATTCTCTTTAATGATCTGGATGATGGTGCTTGTATTTCGTGATGGAGGATGTGTATGTTAGTTTTGAGTTGTTGAGTGGATGTTTTTGGCCTTAATCATGTGTTCAATGATTAGGGATACCCATGCACCAATTTAAATTTTTGTCAATCTTTTAAGACTGCATAACTTTTCCATTTGCTTTCTATAACCAAATTAATGTCATCTGTCTTGAGAATCCATAATTATCCTGATTTCAGTTATAGGCACTGAAAGAATCTGGAAGAGTAAGCTACCACATTGCAATGATTACTAAGGTTTTTGGGTGCATTTGCATTCCCATCGAAATGAAATTTCAATAGCATTTCTTCATCAATCAATGTTGTTGTTTGCTGGTTTCGAAATGATCTTATTAACCTAACATTGTCGTCTGAATAGTTGCATGTATAAGATGAACTTTGCATTTCCATGAAATGATATTCAAAAAATTTCTTTCAGTGATGTAATTTCTTTAGTAATTTTGTTATACACGATTCGTCTTACTAAACTTAAACTCTTGTAGCTCAATTCTAAGTCTTCTTGAATTGTAACTTGTATGTACTTTGTTTTAACATAAGTAGAAATGTTCAGTCTATGGTATCATATAGCAGAATTTATTTTCCAGGAGGCATCTATTAGCCAATCTCTTTGAGTCAATGTTCACAAGTTCATGAATTCATAGGTAGTTCTGTTAAATATGGTTTTAGTCCTCAAATATTTTATAAATGTTGATTAAAACAATCAAAACTTCTGTCTGAATGCGCTAATGATTTCTATTCATGATAACTAATAGCTTTGAAAATGCTAGATCATGAATTTAAATTAACTTAAATATTTTTGTACTATCTAGTGCGACATCGGGAGGCATTTTGGACAGAGCTATTGAAGCGGAGGACAGAAAGCATGGAGATTTCTTGAGACTGGTGAGGCTTTTATCTCCTATTCTCTATTGTGCTGTCCTAATTAATGATACACTTGATCGTTGCTAAAAAAAAGAGTACATAGTCTACTCAGGAAAAGAAAAATCTACGAGCTCACATATTTTTTTTTTGCTACAATATGAGCAGGACCATGTGGAAGGGTACCTTGAATTGTCAGCCAAGACAAAGATATATTTTGCTACTGCTGTTGCTTTGTGGGATGCAGATTTCTATGTCAAAGTTGATGATGATGTCCATGTAAATATAGGTAGGTCAATTATAATATGCTGTGATTCCATTCATTTGGTATATAATTATCTGACGATGTTTAAAGTGGTATTATTTTCCCTATTTCAGAATAAGAAAACTACAGGAAATGTGGTAGTTAACACAGATTAGCTTATCGGTTTTATCCATGCAAGTAAATTGCTGTCATAGTTTCTACTTTCTAATAATTTGTGTTAAGTCCATTTTCTTGCTACTTGCTGCAGCAACACTTGGAGAAACTCTAGTCAGACACCGAAAGAAACCACGGGTATATATTGGATGCATGAAATCTGGTCCTGTCCTTAATCAAAAGTAAGTGAAATCGTCTTGAATTCATTCTGTCAGAAGAGTTTTAATTAAACAGTCATTGTCTAGATTCTTGACTTCTCACTTTGTTGAACAGGGGTGTGAGATACCATGAACCTGAGTACTGGAAATTTGGTGAAGCAGGGAATAAGTACTTCCGACATGCTACTGGACAGCTGTATGCCATTTCAAAAGATTTGGCTAAGTATATATCAATAAACCAGTAAGTTCCTCTTTTTTTGTAACGTAAGATGACGGAAGGTTGTGCCTGGATCTAAACGTCCAACTTTTTTCGATAGTTTCCTTACATTAATGATGATTCTTGTGCAAATAATAATCTCAGGCATGTTCTGCACAAGTTTGCCAATGAAGATGTTTCGCTGGGGTCATGGTTTATTGGACTTGACGCTGAGCACATTGACGATCGGAGGCTATGCTGTGGCACTCCACCTGGTAAAGCTATATTTAACTTGAAATATTGAAAAACTTTAGTTAGTTAAAATATAAAAATGAGATTTTCTTGGACTGAATTAGACTTTAATATAATTTCTAGAACCAGCAATTACTGTCTTGCTGAAGATACTGAGTGTTCCCATGTCATACATCAGTGGGGGGTGAGCCTCTATCACATCAATTTTTACACCTTGAAGGAATACACTACACAACAGACTGAATTGACTAAATATTGGATTGATGTGATCATTTGTACTATTTTTTGTAAGGTTTCAAGAAGTTATCATGTACAGTATGGTGTTTTTGAAAGTTCATGTAGAACTAATAAGATCCGCCCACACAAATTAATAATTTCGTGATGGATCAACTTATGTAGACCATTGATGCTTCTGACCTAAAATTTGGAATTCTCATTATGGCAGTGACAATTATCCTACTTCGACAATCACTATTCAAATGAAAGCTCAATAGCCTCATATGGCTTTTATTGATCACGTTTATTTCTGTTTTCTTCTGTTAGTTGCTATTTGCAAATATATAACAAATAAGATCGCCACATGGGTTATTGGCCCATCCTCAAGCACATGGGCTCTAAACCTTAGTCTCTGCCAAGACCAAGCATAACTGAATTGTACGAGTACTAGGAGAGCATGTTTCAAAATTCTGATTATTTTTCACTACTTTGTCTCCTCAGATTGCGAGTGGAAGGCCCAGGCTGGCAACATCTGTGTTGCGTCATTTGATTGGAGCTGCAGTGGGATTTGCAGATCTGCTGATAGGATTAAGGAGGTCCATCGGCGTTGCGGGGAAGGTGAGAATGCTTTGTGGAGTGCAACATTCTAGGAGATAGTGCTTTTCCAATCTCAGGAGGATGATACACTAAAGAATCAGGTGTTTCGAGTCTTTTCTGTATTTTTTGTGAGTATAGTAACCATGTCATATTACGCCAATAGGAGGGGGGATGCATGTACATTCACGTCCTTGCTCACGTGTATGTATGTGAGAGAGGAGGCCCTACTTTGCGGACTTCTCCATTTTAGTTAAGGAGAGAAACTGCAATTGCGGCCAGAGGAGGCAAGAGGCTGTGGACATGTAACCACTCAACAATTCTTTGATACTCACTAAAGCCGATTTGTAAGTTTAGAATTCCACGGGCAATCAAGCTAACAATAAATACAAGTCTTGGCAGTGGCTTTTCTAGCCCTCGTTCGATTTTGACATGTTCGATATTCTGTTACCCAATATCCAATGAGTCGATGCCTAAAGTTGGTTGATTTGATTATGAGCTTTTAAGCCATGCAGCAATAATGATTCCTATTCATTAATTTTGCTGTCGATGCAACTCTTGAGTAAAAAAAGAAGAAAAGAAAGAGATGGGCTCCCGAAACTGTGAAGACTTCCCTGTCAATGCTAAAACTCAGAAATCTGGAGCTCATGACGAGTGAGTCGGAGGGTGAAAACAATGGAAATCTGCTGCTCGTCAAATTCATTAGAACAAGGTGGTGTTCTATTGGGCGGGGAAGGGGTTAAAAGGGACAAGAATGGTTGAATGTTAAGGGTTAGCGATAAACCTAAACAGAACAGAACAGAACACAGTCGTAGCTCGGAGCCCAAATATCTTGGTTGATCCAGATTCCAGACTTGCGGGGTTTCGCCCCATTATCATAAACGCTTTTTGTCACCTACAGTTAACAGTCACATTAATCCTTCTAGGGGAACATTGATGACTTTGCTCTGCCTAAGCTTAGAAACTGCCTCAAGACTCCAGCTAGACTCAAAGGGTGCAGTGCTCCTTATCGTGAGAATAGTATATATAATCGGTTCAAGCTTGGTTATTCGTTATTCGTTATCCATTCTAATTTCTAATGACCATCGTAGACCCAATTTATTTTTCAAGAGAAACTAATGAATAAATAATTTAACAAAATCCAGTAAGGAATAAGACTTATTGTTAAAAAGGTTTATCCTTTCTTTGATTTTTAAAATTTTAAACTTTGATATCCGCACTTTAAATATATCATGTTAATAATGTTTAAAAGCAAACATTCTTAAAACGTGAAAATATTTATCTATTATAAACGTGAAAAAACCTTTACGGTTCTTGATGCCTCTCATTTTCATCCTGACAGGTTCCCCCATCCTCAACCCCTTTTGTACTGATGTGCTTGCCGCCTTGTTGCTTCTTCATGTGGGCCTCTAAAAATTAAATACAAGGCCGATTCTTATTGGTCCATGCAGCCTTCATAGAACCACAAGTTATTTCTTGTAAATACCAAATTTACTATTTAAGACCCAAGGCCATATGAAAACAAATAACCCCGGACAGAATATCAAAGCCGGCGATGGAGCTCGTAAAACGACACCGTTTAGCGTGACCCATAATAATTTACGTGGGCTCTACACAAACGACTGTAGGTAGGCCTGTAGCGGATAAAACAGCCAAAATAATAAAGGGAGTGATCGAGTGTGAGAGAGAAGTAGTTTGCTTTTCTTGCAGGATATTATTTCCTTTCTTTCTTCTTTTTCTCTGCCTACCTTCCGGATCTGAATTCTGAATCCTTCTTCCTCTCAATCTCGGTACGGTACGGTACGTTACGTTATAATCTTCTTCTCTTTCATTTTAATTTGATCCATCGCATAAATAAGTTTCTCTCTTTAACCCAAAAAAAAAAAAAAAAAATTGCAGATCATCGCGATGGCGAAAAGCTCCTTTAAGATGGAACATCCTCTCGGTTTGTATTCAATTTCTTCCTGTTTTTTTATGTCTCTAAGAAAGCCTAACCTTTGCTATGATACTTGTTTTATTCTGATCACTTGATTAATTTAGCTTTTATTTTATTTTATTTTTTGTTAAATCTTGATTTCGGTGTGGAATTATTTAAAGATTGTGTTGTTTTGGATGACAGAAAGGAGGCAGGCAGAAGCAGCTCGCATCAGAGAAAAATATCCTGATAGAATTCCTGTATGTTTGTTTTAACAGTTTTTTTTTTGAGTGTTTGTATGTTCTGGTTAGTTTGAAGTTATAACTTATAAGTAATTATTTTGTGTAGGTGATTGTGGAGAGGGCTGAAAAGAGCGATGTCCCTGACATTGACAAAAAAAAGTTAGTCCGTGGAAATTACTTGCATTAGTTACATTTTTCATTTATTTTTTTTATTAGAACATTGTTTATTGCTGAGTTTGAGTTTTGCTGCTAGTATTTTGTGTTTCTTTTTGGAGTTCTTTTACAGTTAAGTGAGTAATTGCGACTGTACGCTTAGATATCATGTATTGGTGATATGCCAAGGAATAGAATGGTGTGGTGTGCTTGGTATAATTTCTAAAATGTTAATCGTTCACAATTACATTTTATTGGCCTTGAAATTGGACATTGATAAACATGCGGTGAACATTATGGATTTGGAGAGTTATTATACCCTCTGGCTGCTATTTCATTGTTGGGTGTTTTAAATTATGACACAGGAATGACATGCAAGACTATTTACTTATGTGAGGCCAAAGCCTGTCGTCTTTTATGTGCTTATGCATTACCTTCCTAGCTAAATGATTATGAAAAACACAACTTTCTTTAAATTCTAGTTATTGTTAAATGGTTGGATTTTATGTGCTTAGCTTCCTAGCTAAATGATTATGAGAGACTTAAGTGTTATTAAATGGTTGGAAGGTGTTGAGTGGATTTAGTGATGTATGCTGACTAATACATTTCACATTTCTTCATTACCTTGGCCTTTTTTCTTATATGGAAATTAATTTGTAACTTTGGGATGAGTTAGATATTTGGTTCCTGCTGATCTCACTGTCGGCCAATTCGTGTACGTGGTCCGAAAAAGGATCAAGCTCAGTCCAGAGAAGGCTATTTTCATCTTTGTGAAGAACATTCTACCACCTACTGGTGAGATAAGCTTTAATGTATTTTGATTTAAAAATTGTGAACGTGGCCTGTTTTACGGACTTTGTGATGTGAAAATTGGTTGCATTGTTTGCAGCTGCCATGATGTCGGCAATATACGAGGAAAACAAGGATGAAGATGGATTCCTTTACATGACTTACAGTGGTGAGAACACCTTTGGGGTCTAGTGAAATGCTGCAATGACACATCCGTGTGAACGAGCCATGCGAAATAAAAAAAACAGAAAGAAAAAAAGGGGAAGAATCTAGATTAGTTGTAAATTCTCAACTGTGTCAGTTGCTGCTGCCTCCAAGTTACACTGGTCTCTGACTTTTCTTTTTATCTTTGGATGATTGCCTTGTCTATATTAACTGAACTCCTTTTCTCTAATTTGCGTTAACGACTGCTTGTGTCAATTCTGTGCTGAGTGGATGGCATGCAGTTCTCTGTTTGTGTTGTTGGTGATTCATGGCTGATTGATTTTGGGTTATGTGCCTGATCGGATATTTTGCCTTGATGCATGGACAACAGAAACAGGGCCTTTGGAAAAAAAAAATTCTTATTATAAATAGAGAAACAAGGTCCTCTGTCGAATCAACCCTAACGACGTTGCTTTGTGCTGATTCTGCTGAAAATTATGTGACCAGCTGGGCTTAATATTTGGAAGTTTGGTTGGTTTGTTAAAGAAATTAAATGACAAGGATGCCGTTTGACCAACTAATTCGAGATAAGCTTATTTGAATTATAAAGTTTTCGAACTCAATTTTTTGCTTGTTGACAGAGAAAAAAGGCATTTTATCTTTTCGAGTATTATTCATGTAAATGTTCATCCTTTTTAACAAGACAGATCTCGGTTGTTTTTGTTAAACAATGAGAGATTTGCTTTCTGAAAGTAAATGTATCTTCATACATTTGTAGATCATGTCTAGGAGAAATGACCAGTTATTTTCAATACCATCCTGTCACCATCCAGCCTACTCCAGTATGCTATCTTCAGAACTCTACTGTTTATTTTGAAGACTTCTTCTGGTACTGGTTCTTGACCCATTTGAAACCAACCGAGGTTCCGCTCTTTACCTTTTGGGCAGCTGTCTTGGCCTTGTCGAATCCTGCTGAAGCTGCTGCCTTGACCTCCGCCATCTTCTTGCCAGTGTTACCATTGCCAACCCCTTTTTTAGCCACGAGTTCCTCATCATCTTCTCCAAAATTGCCTGAACCCCACTGATCAGCCCAGCTTGGCGCCTTGCTTCCCATGCTCTTATTTTCTGCAGTTGTATCACAAGGCAAGTTAAAAAAAGAGCGGAATCAATTCTTAGAAAAAAAAAGAATTACTATGAAAATTATGCTTTTAATATGAGCTGTTAAAGTATCATTTCATTCAGAACTGACTTGGATCATCATATGCTTCCCAACCTACAACAATTTTAACACAAATTCCAAATCTACCAGTATCTCCAACCTAAATTTATGTTCTGAAAGGGTGAACTTCATTGGGAAAGTACGAAAAATCAACTGGCAAACACTACACCCGAGCCAACCTATGAAGAATCCATCTCTCTTTCTTTTTTCAAGTAGTTAACAGGTCCAATCCAAGATCCTCAAATATATTTAATACTGAATCAACTACGCAATTTAGTAAACCCAAAAAAAAAAGAAAAAAAAAAGAAAGAAAAGGAGCAATTTAGTTCTCTATTGTTTGTAGATCATGTACACATGAAATTACGCGTCAATAGAAAATAACAATATCGATAATTATTTGTAACAATTTTAATCTAAAAACAAAGATAAGATTCAATTCTGAAGAGAGAAGCAGATAAGATTACAAAACCATTATGAATATCTACTCCAAGTTTAAATTCAAAAAATTTATAGGCATGAATCTACCATTAAAATACAGCCATCTTTAACCTAAATTTATGTTCTGAAAGGGTGAACTTCATTGGGTAAGTACGAAAAGTCAACTGGCAAACGCTACGCCGGAGCGAACCTATGAAGAACCAAGAATCCATCTCTCTTTCTTTTTTCAAATAGTTAACAGGTCCAATCCAAGATTCTCAAATATATTTAATACTGAATCAACTATGCAATTTAGTAAACCCCCCAAGACAAAAGAAAAAAGTAAAGAAAAGGAGTAATTTAGTTCTCTATTTTTTGTAGATCATGTACACATGAAATTACATGTCAATAGCACATAACAATATTGATAATTATTTGCAACAAATTTAATCAAAAAACAAAGATAAGATTCAATTCTGAAGATAGAAGCAGATAAAATTACAAAACCATTATGAATATCTACTCCAAGTTTAAATTCAAAAAATTTATATGCATGAATCTAGATGAACAAACTACCAATTCCACAACATAAAAAGGATATAAACAATTTG
The DNA here is from genome assembly GCA_963924115.1 of Dovyalis caffra. Lineage (NCBI taxonomy): Eukaryota > Viridiplantae > Streptophyta > Magnoliopsida > Malpighiales > Salicaceae > Dovyalis > Dovyalis caffra. The sequence goes on from CAWUPB010001173.1 coordinate 25,690,820, forward strand.
TATAATTAAAATGAGTTCATCCAAACAGTACAATGTTTATAGATATGAAAAATGAAACGTCGATAAAAAAAAGATTAAGAAATGAAGGGCATAAAGCAATAAAAACTCTAACCCTAGAAACACACAGAAGAATCTCAGAGAGGGAGAGATAGAGTACCTTAGGGCAAGGCAGCAGAGGAGTTTGAGAGTGAAATCAGCTGTATTTGATGCGATGGTTTTTTTATGGGTTTTGGGTAAGTAATTCTCGCGAAGGTTGAGAGAGAGAGAGAGAGAGAGAGAGTGAGAGAGTGCATGCGTAGATGAAAATCTTTGGGGGTTACAGGTTTTTATTTGTCGGCTTCTTAGCTGTCTTACACGCACGCATACCATTTTTTGCAATGCGGTCATGGATATTCGTTGTTCTATTCGCTGAATATGGGAGGATTAGTATTTCAAACCTTTTTTTTTTTTTTTTTTCAAGCAACTCATTTATGACGCTTTTCATCCTTTACTCAATCACTCCTTTTGTTCTACTCAGTCTGTGTTTGTTTTGTGTAAATTTTTTTAATTTCATGAAGTATTTTATGGAGGGGAAAAAATATTTTCCTTATAACTTTCAACTCACAATATTCATCACAAAAGATTATAATATTTAGTGTGAGGATTGTCAATGTGGTATTCGTATATAATTTATATTATTTTCTAACATATCCTCTTTAAGTGAAAGCCCTTTTGGGTTTAAAACTTACACAAATACATATTACTTGTGTTTAATTAATTAGAAGAGAATACCATGTGAAAGAACAATCTCATTCAAAAGCTTAAGTTGTTAGGTAAAACTCCTAGAATATGATTTATATTATTTTCTAACACACCGATGGTGGTAGGATTCGAGGTAGCAAGGCTATGATACCATATCAAAAGACTATCTCACCTAAAATTTTAAACCGTTAAGTAAGATTTTATGATATGATTAATTTATATTATTTTCTAATAGATATTTTTTTTCCTAATCAAACTTTGAAGTTTTTTTTTCTTTCTAATAAAGTGTTTTATTAAACTTTGCCACATACATATTGATGTGATTGTTAAGTGACAAGCCAATATATGTGTATATATTTTTTATTTTATTTCTAATAGAATATTTATATTTATATTTTATTTCTAATCGAATATTTATATATATTTTTTATTTTATTTTATTTTATTTCTAATCGAATATTTATATTTATATTTTTTATATCTAAGTATATATATATATTTTTTAAACGTAAGTATTTTAAAAAAACTTATTAATTAAGTGTTTTTAATTTTAACTTTTAACGGATATCTACTTTGCATTATGATATAGACCATATTTGATCAAGTTAAATAAAATTTAAAATTTCAATACAAATAATAATAATAATTTATTCAAATTAAAATAAAATAGAAATAAAATGTGACTTGTCCAAAAAAAAAAAAAACTCAAGTTGACTCATTTTTTCTCTGCTTAAAAAATTTAATTATTTGAAAAAATAATAATTTTAAATACAAAACCATTGTGACTTTTTTTGTGCCATTTTATTTATTTACAGATTTCACAAAAATATCTTTGATCTCATTTTACCATATATATATATTTATCAAACCAAGTTGCGAGACCAAGTTGGAAAGTTATTGTGAAATCAATGCACTAAATAGCTAGTAATTTATTGCTAAAAGAAAGGAGTTGACATTCTATGTATATTTCTATCAATTTGAAATGCTATCGTGCTAGAGAGAAGTAGGAAAAGAAAAGAAAAAAAAATGAAAAGAAGAAGATTTTTCAAACAAATGATAGATAGAGATAGAAGCAACAAAATGAGTCAAAAAACCAATTAAACTAATTCTCTACCATTAAATAAATAAACATTTTTTTCTTATGAAATAAGAATACCGCCTTCGTATGAGCCAGATATTTGGTGGACCCCTCTAGTCTAGGCTCATATTTAGATATTTCAATTACTTTGAATAAAGAAAAATATAAACTAATTTTTTGAATTAATAATTTGAAGACACATTATATATATCCACTTTCTCCCTCTCCAATCCAATAGAATAGATGCATGGTACGATTGCATAACTTTCACAAAATCAACGAGGAAACATTGGAATAGAGATTTTTCAATCAAGCTGCTGCTTGTGGAAAATAATAAGAAGAAGATCAGATAACCCCGCCAGTGGGCAGGTGTAATAGAAAAAAATATCAAACTTTGTCATTTATTGCTTTTGCATTAATTTTTTTCTTTTTTTTTATGATTCTCTTAAATTTTCGTACGTTGTTTTCGCTTGGCATGTATTTCCTAGTGTAAGTTTTCATATCATAATTGTAATGATTTTGAAATTATGAAAGCTTGTTTTAAGTTTGAACATAAAATATATAGACACACACAACATTCGGAAAAATGTTTTGATATGCATATCTTAATGTTTTTCAATGACAATTGTGAATATTTTGAACTTTCCAATTTAAAAAAGTCAGATTTAATTTCTTTTATAATCAAACTTTATCTTTTATCTTTTATATTGATATGCATTCACTGATGTAGGTTTTCAAATACTAATCGTAATGATTTTAAAATAAGAATTAGTTTTGAGTTTGAACACACACATAAATTAATCTATTATTATTGATGTATTTATAAAAATGTTTCGACATACATTCACTGATGTTTTCCAGATGACAACTGAGATTTTGATATTGAATATTTTAATTTAAAAGAGTCAAATTTTCTTCTATAAGTGAATTTCATCGTTTATGGCTTAATTTTTACATTAATTTTTGTGATTCTTGTACATTTTCATTATTTATTGCTCGACTTACCTTCACTGGTGCAGGTTTTCAAATGATAATTGTAATGGTTTTTAATTGAAAGTCAGTTTTGAGTTTGAATATATAATTCTGCGAATTATAAAAACTAATAATATGCAGTATCATCCTTACCGATATATATATATATATATATATATATGTTTTTCACTTATTATTTGTGCAAATCATTTTTTTTATTGAGATGACAATTTTTTAGTAGTGTTATTTTTATTTGGTGAAGATAACATATGATAACTCTTTTCTGGCAATTATAGGGCTAAATCTGATCATTAGTTAAAGTAAACAAATCATGATTATAGAATAATTGAGCATCTTTTTCCGTTTTGCTTTGGTGGTTGCATGGGGGAGGGGGAATGTAGTTCAAGGTAGATTTTAAAAAACAATTAAAATGTTTGGGACTAAAATGAAAAATTTGTCAAACTATAGGGGTTCCGTAGGCCCCTTTATAAATAATATATTTGAGAGTCCAGGCTGAAGAAGGAAGCAGAGTTTCCATTACGCAGAAAGCGATGGAGAAGCAAGAAGTGAGGCAAAAGAGATGTGAAAACATTTACATGTTTTGAGGAGGAGCGGAGTAATGGCAACACAAGGTTGATGAGCAGAGGAATCAATGGCTTGAATTGAGGTGGTGTGAGAAATGCCATAGCCATTGCTTGAAATACATGTACTAGTTTAGTGACCACACCTTTGATCATGCTACCTCTGCTGTCCTCAAAGAGAACCTTGGAAAAACATCTAAACATGAGTACTTTTTTTTTTTTTTACTCTTGAAATGCGTTGACATGTAAATAGGCAAATAAAAAAAAGATATTTGACGATAATTCAATCACAGAATCGAAAATTTAATAAATTAATATATATTAGATCGACCTAGTACTGTATAATCTTTAGTTTGTTCTTTTCGCCTGCATTGATTGGTCAGATTGCTAAAAGAAATTCATTTTGACTGGACAATTAACTATATTAAAAGTGATATTGTTTCGAAAATAGGAATAATTGACAGCAGACAGTTTTGGCTCCCTATAACGGACTAGAAAATGTGATGGACTGAGGCAAATTATCGAGATTACTGAATTGTATATAGAAGAAGTTTGTGGCTTAAATTGAAATTTGAGAGTCACACAATATATCAAAGTCCTTCGTCCAAGGGTATACTTTTGGTTGGATTTAACCATTAATTTTGAATTTAACGATTTCGATTAATTAAGTGAGAAAAATAAATTAATACCAAACTAAAATATTATGATTTTTATCATGTTGATTCATTTTGGATTCAATAATTTTAATTTAAGGATGATAACAATCGTGTTCCTCTAGGCTGGTCGCTCACCCCCTCAATCTCACTTAAATGAAATATTAGTATGCTTAATTGAAGCATTCGTGAAGAGGGAAAACGTGGGCGATGATTGAGAGAAAGGTGGTATGCATGAATCCTTTAGTTCTTCCTAAAAGCACATACGTTTCAAATGCAAAGAATTAAAGGCAACACACAAGCTGGCTAGCTAGCACATTCTTATTTTAACAATCAGAGACTACCTAAACAAACATCACCCCCTATACATGCTCATTCATTCTTGTTTCTTGCCATGGATAATCATAAATATCCGCCAAGCCACCTCCATATCCACGCTGTTAAAAGCGCTAGAAACACTTATTCTAATTAAGGGCCGTCTTAACAGAGAAATTTGTGATTATTATTGAAGCATTTTTACAAAAAAGTAATTTAAGAAAAATGAACAAAAAAAAAAAAATACAACAATAAGAATTTTATATTCTATTGCACAAAGATTGTACATTCAATTCTACATAAATATTGTAAATTTTTCGAAATCCTATATATCTAATAATTTGTAAAATATTAATTAACAAGAAAAGCAATTAGAGAAATGAATAAGGAAACTATACTATATTTATTGCAAAAAGAGAAGTAGTTCAACGGTATTCTCATCTGAATGCAAGAAATAACACCTCTTGACGATCAGGGTTAGAACATCATTTTCGCATAAAATAAATAAAATATTAACATATAATTAAAATCGACAATGAACCATTACTTTTTAAGGATCTTTTGGACTGAATTCAAATTTAACTATCAAAATTCATTAGTACCTAGGTGGTCCTAGACAAACAAGTTAATTGCATACACGTCTAACCGTATATAAGGCTACCAAATTAAAAGTTTTGACTGGAATGCTAATAGTGCTTTGACTTTGATCTTTATTAGAACCTGATGCCTAGCGCCGAGTTATGCTTGAAGAACATTAATTAGCTCCATACATTGGGATAAATTGTTTGTAATATGCTAATAGAAAACTACAAACATCCGATCTAAACTGATCGGATTTAAAGACATTGAATAATTTGCCATGTTTGCATGGCTATTTTATGAGATTTGGTAGATAATAAGGTGGCACGGGGTTGTCATGCACTCATGCTCATCCTCAATTTGGCATGATGGGATGCAAGAAAAACAGGCAACTTATGTAGTAAAATGCAGGCAATGCATTTTCTAAACTTAGCCAAGGAGGGATCTAGTCCTTCGCTGTTTCATTCATGTCATAGGCTCATATCCCCTATAAATTTCCGGTTACATCCCCTTCCTACAAGTTTAAAGGTATGTGATGATCAGTAGTACTTCATTCACAATAAGCTAAATCAATAATAATAATAATAATAATAATTTGGAGATAATATTTTACTAAACAATATGACAGCTTATGATTAGAAATTTATTAATTATCTAATTTGATAATTATATTTGTGTCACTAATGTGATAAGATTTATATTCGATGGTATCGATTTAGAAAATTTTCTTTATAGCAAATGCCATATTACCTAATAAGGAAATTCTTGCAAAAACTTCAAGTGCTCCCACTATTCTTGGATCAATCTGCAAAGAATGAAATCAAAAAGGAAAAAGAAAACGCTGTCGAAAACTGTAATTAAGAAAAACTAATTAAAGCCAATTATGCGCAAAATAAACTATGTTATGCATTCATGTATATATACAGATCGCATCAATACTAAGCGTTTTTTTTTTTTTTTTGTTCGTTCGTTCTTTCTAGGCCTACATCCATGTTAGGTCTAGTAATATAAAAAGAAAACTCCAACTAGATCTATCTAATTAATTAAGAGATAAAACCACACACTGCTCCAGCTAGCATTAATATCCCGCATCATTTTCCTCATGAATGCTCTCTAGTTGAAGTACTCCTTTTATAAGGATATGCTGATTTTTGGTGCAGCGACAATCTTAATGATCACCAAATGCCAGGCAAGTTGTTCCAGTTGCAGGAAACCAGGGCCCTTTCAAGCCATGAGAGATGAAGTATCTTTCTGAATGTCGAGTAGGTCTCTATTGTCACCATTGATCCCACAGTATGACAGTCTTTTGGAATAGGACTGATCATTTCTACTTTGACGGTACCACTCTGGGAGTGGCTCGGATGATGGGAAGTTGTTAAGCAGGCTGATTAAATCATCATCCATGGAATTCATCTCCTGATCAACTGCTTCCTCGATTGGATTCATCACTGAGTAATGCAAAAGCATTAAAACAATGGAATTTTCCTATCTATCAGATGCAAGTATTTGAGTAATGTTAAATAAATCAGATGCAAGAAAATATTGGAGGCTCATAATGCATGGAAAATTAAATCATGCAAATAGTGTGAAGTACCATTGTCTCACCAGGTACCAACTTACTGCTATAGTACATAATATACTACAGTATACAAAAGAAACTCACTTACCAGAAAAAGGAAAAAAGAAATCCAGAGTCATGAAAAAGAAAAATAAACTTGCCTATATTTGAGGATTGACACGAGCTCAAATCATCGGAGAGCTTTTCACTACCATTTCTCAGCAACAATTTAACACGCTTGGTATCGTCCTCCTCTACACCTTCCTCCTCTATAGTCCTATCCATCACACGTTTCCCTTCATAAGATGCCAGCATCAAGTCCTCACAATTTGATTTCCGTTTAAAAGATATAGTCTTAGCCTCCTGCAATAAAGCATCCAGCAAACCGCTATTATTCCAATCGCCTCCGATTCCTTGTTGGCCAGTTTCACTGTGACTGTACTCATTGACATTGGTTTTGTCCGATGCCTCCGCCACACAAGCACCACCGCAAGAAGTTGTTCGCCCTGGTGGTGTTTGGTAGGAAGAGAGCTCCGAAGGTATGAAATCAATTGGTTGAACTTGAGCTCCCATCATAAGTGAAGTAAAACTCATATTACTTTCCATATCTGCATCATTGCAGAACAGTGATGGTGGTGTATTTAGTGGGTTTTCTTGCCTAGTATGGTTTTGATTAAATAGATTTGTAGAAGGAGATGATTGCTCGTACAGCGAGACAGGAGACGGAGATGGAACTGGTAAACTGCCATCGTTAGTGTTGGCATTGACTAACAACTTTAACTGATGACTCGGATTGGAATAAAATGCAAGAGGATTCGGATGATTCTGAAAAGGGTTTAAGGGAATGGAGAAATTATTGACGGGATCGAGGAGTGAAAAAGAGAGATTGCGAAGAGAAGAGGGGAGGAGTGAGGAGAGTGAAGTAGATGAAGATTTGGGTTGTGTTCGCCGGTCTTTTTCTTGGTGGTGAAAATGAAATGCAGCTGCTTCTGTTTGGAAATCTTGAGGGTATATAGGCAAACGAGCTCTTTGACGTCTTTTCATTCTGGTATTCCAGTAGTTCTTGATTTCATTGTCAGTTCTACCTGGTAACTGCAATATAATAGAGGTAAGAAATATATTATTAGGTGGAGATAGGTACAAGGTACTTGGAAAAATTGGTTGGGCTAAAGATAAATGGAGAATGGAGAGAGAAGTTGGAAAAAAAAAAAAAAAAAGGAAGGTAAATGGTCTAGAAATCATAATTCAAGCTCAAGAACATAAAAATCAGAGAAAAGAATACATCAAATTGATTGGAAGAAACTATCATCCTCGATTGTATTTTTGACAAAAAATAAAAATAAAGAAGGGAAGAAAGAAAGGAAAAAAAAACTACAATTAATAATAAATAGAAAAAATCTAAGACATACACCTGAAAACAAATAAATAACAACATGAATTAACATCAAGACCAGAATCTTATAGAATGCAAAAAATCTAATATCTAAAACAAATCTGACAAATTATTCAATGTTTTTGGGATGTTGTGTTTCAACCGCATGTTTTAACATCCGGTCAGTGTCGATCTAATATAGTTGTAATATGCAAATCGAACATTTGGTCCACGCTGAATCAATTGTTTTTAAAGTTTGAAACATCCGATTGAGGAAAAAACTCAAATGATCAATATCTTCGTGGTATGATAAAGTTGCTGAATAACGCACCGTTCAAATGGTGGAGATTGAATAAAAAATATAAGGCATGGTACTCCATGCATGTATATATATTTACCTGAGAGGCCATTTGAGCCCATTTATTACCGTGTTTGGCGTGAAGTTCAATGATGATTCTCTCTTCATCGGGTGTAAAAGAACCTTTCTTTAGATTAGGCCTCAAATGGTTTGCCCATCTGAGCCTGCAACTCTTGCCACACCTCATCAATCCAGAATTCTTTTGCACAGAATTCCAGTTCCCCTCTCCATGTTTCTTCACGTACTCTATCAAGATGGCATCTTCTGCTGACGTCCATGGCCCCTTCTTCAAGCCTTGATTGATCTCTTTTGGACCAGCAGCCTTTCCGCTCTTCATCACTACTCTATTATTGTTGGATTTGCTATTGCTCATCATCTTGTATATTTCTCCACACCGCCAATACCACCACCACTGGCTGCTAACAAGCCTAAAACTCTCTTCTTTCTTTTCTGGTTGTGTATGGCTGGTTGTTTAAGGGTTTAAATAGAACCAAAATCTGATATTGTGATTACGCAATAGTATTTGTCCTTATGTAATTTTCTGTAGTGACAATTGTATGTTATCTAATTAATGCATGCTTCTAATGTTTGCACTTATTTTTATTATTTTTTTTGCTACTTCTCTCCTCTCTTCAGGCGTGAGAAACGAAAGAAAGTGAGCAGAGAGTGTGAAACTTAAGTCGTCTACTTTTTTGAGCTTCTCTTGTCGAAGAGTTTATAGATTTAGAGAGAAAAACTATTAAAGGCATGGGTTTAATTTTATGAGAATAGAATATAGAGGAGGCTGGTTAAGAGGCTTATTTTAGCAATTATAATTCAGTTTTCTCATATGAATTAAAGCATGCAGTCGTATCTAAATGGCAATAACATTGTAAATTCACGGGATACTATTGGTATATTCACAAAGATATTTTTTTACAATTTTCATATGACAATTGTAATCTTTTCGAAATAAAAAAATTTTCTTTAAAAGAGCAAAATTTTCTTTTATAATCAAATCTAATCGTTTATTACTGTTACATTAATTTTTGTTATTCTTAATTTTACTTTTTATTATAAAAAAAACTAATAAGATTTTTATTTAATATAACTACCTTTCTCTTTAATTTATCTTTCATTTTGACTATATGATTACTTGCTAGCAATTGTTTTTTAAAAGAGTAAAATGTTTTTTTACAATCAAAAGTCTAATATAAATTACTACTCACATATATACTCAAATGACATTCTATATTATTGATGTATTTATAAAGATGTTTTGACTTGCTTTTGCTAATACAGATTTTTAGATGACAATTGGAATTATTTTTAAATGCCATATCTCAATTTAAAAGAGTCAGTCAAATCTCACCATTTGTTGTTTTTACATTAATTTTTGTGATTCTTATATTTTTATTTTTATTTGCAAAGAACAAATAACATATTTATACATGAAAAAAATATCTTCCTCCGTAATCTATAGCTCATTTTGACCATATAATTACAAGTCAACAAATTTTAAATTTTTACAGTTTTAATATATTCAGATTTGGTTGGGATCTTTTGTTTTTTTAATCATTTATTTGATGTATATCATGGTTGTTGTAACAATGATAATAGAGTTTTATAATTTTCATCGCTTCTTTTGCATTATCGTTTAGAATCATTTAATTAGTTTATCACCTCATTGTCAAATTGAAAAGAATCACTTTCAATAGTTAGAATCAGACGACTAGTTAGTTCATTATAGTCATGATTGTTTAATAGCGGTGTTATTTTGACAATCAAAATCTTATATGAATTAATACTCATGCCAAATTGGCAATAACATTATAAATACATATCATTAATTACTTAGTACATATGCATTCACTAATAATACAGGTTTTAGATAAAAATATTGAAATGAAATATTTCAGTTTAGAAAAGTCATATTTATTGTTTGTCTTCTTTACATTAATTTTTGTGATTCCTTTACTTTTTTATTATATATATATATTCTTCTTTAATCTAGGGTAAACAGATCAATATGTCTTCATATAAGACCTAAATCTCCTATTTATTTCTAAATTTTAATTACATCTCATCTCCTCTTAAATTTTTTAAAGCATTTAATTTATCTTTTTGATCAATTTGTTCGACTATAAGAATTTTTTTTAATCGAAATGCTTTTGAAAAAAAAAAAGAATAAAGACTTAAAAAATGAAACGTGTAGGTCATGTGACTTTAAGTATTTTTTTTTACTTTTTGGTAAAGAGTATTTCGGTAAAAAATTTCGTCAATGATCGAAAAATTTGATTAAAAAGACAAACTGAATATTCAAAAAAATTTCAAAAACCGATGAAATGTAATTAAAAACCTAAAAACGAGATAAAATATTTTAAATATTATACAAAGATAGATTGATGCATTTACTCTTTAATCTATTATTCAATTTCACAACAATCAATCACTTCTAATGGTTAGAATATTACACTAGTTAGTTCATTATAATCAAGACAATTTATTAACATCATCGTTGATTCGTTGTCACTTGTGTTCTGATCGTAATGTTCAGAATATCTCATACTCGTATTAAAAAACAAGACGAAAGGAAACAAATTCCATTTATCTCGCTCAAAATCTCGGGATGTCTAAGATATCTCGTTCTAATACCAACCAATATGTTTAAGGTATGTTTCGCTCGTTCCATTTTGGATTGTTTGATCAAAACTATGACAAAATTATAATTTTGTTAGTTTTCATCGTAATTAAATTTTTTTTTTTAAAAAAAATATCCATCATCCGTCATTGAATTTCCTAATCTTATATACTAGACATAAAGTTAAAAATTCATTTAAAAAGGAAAATTAGAAAAAAAAATAAAAAATAAACAATAAACTTTGGCTAAGAGACTAACTATTTTTTTAAAAAATATAAGGACTAATTTACAAAATCATCAAAACAAAGGGAGTAAATTATAATTTACTTTTTTTTTTTTACAACTATTCTCTTTCCTTTCGTCCTAATTATGCATTATCTATATTATTTATCTATATATAAAAAAAAAGTTATGTAATATATATATATGACTAAATAATTATAGATGACAACATAAAACATTAGGTAGGTTCTATGTGAAATTGTAAGTATTTCTGGTTTTATTTCTATTTAGCAATGATTTTTTGAGCCTTACAACTTCGCCTTTAATAAATTTATTTTTTGGCATTTTATATATGTTTAACACATGTTAAATTCTCTTAAATATTTGAGAATGTTGTGAATTTTGAAATTAAATTCTTAGAGGGTTGATATTTCGGTTGTGTTTCACTATTTAAAACTAATTTATCTTTAGATTTAAGTTGAAAGTGTTGTATCTTAAAATATTATTTTGAATTATTTTTTATATATTATATATTGTATCTCGAGAAATTAAGAACAACATAATTCTTTATTACTGAAATATCTCATATCAATAATAATAATAATAAAAAAAAAGAATAGTAACCAAAACATAATTGACAAGTGTGATTAACAGGTTATTTTGATACGTAATCATTAGTCTAATATGAATTAATACTTGCATACTTAAATGGCAATAACATTGCAAATACAAATCACTAGTCAGTGCGTGCACGTTATTATCATTGTATCTACAAAGATATTTTGACATATATTTATCAGTTCAGGTTTTCAGATGACAATAGTAATGAATTTGAAATTAAATATTTCATTTAAAAAAAATCAAATTTTGTCGATTTTTATTTTTGCATTATTTTTTTCCCTTTTTATTAGCAAAACAAATAAAATTTTTATAATTTTGTCAACAATTTTTTTTTTTTTTTATGGTTTTGATAGAATTATATTTGTTTGACTTCTATTTGATATATGCGGATTGTTGTAGCAATGATAATAGAGTTTGTAACTTTCATCACTCCTTTTCATCATCATTTCATGTATTACTACAATATTTTTAGAAGTTTTAAAAAAATAAATCACTTCTAACAATTAGTATATTAAACTAGTCAGTTCATCATTGCCATGACTATTTATTAACAAGGTTATTTTAGTAATCATAAGTCTAATACGAATTATTACTTCTTCTTTTTCTTTTTTCTTTTTATCTAAATGGTGGTAACATTTTAAATACAGATCCTTAGTCCGTATACGTCCGCATCATCATCAATGTTCCATAAAGAATTTTTGACATGCAATATTTTCAGATGACAATTGTAATGATTTTAAAATAGTCAAATTTTGGCGTTTGTTGCCTTTAGATTAATTTTTGTGATATTTTTTACTTTTTATTAGCCAAATTAAAACAAATAGATTTTTTAATTAAAAAAAATATCTTTCTCTTTAATTTATTGCTCATTTTGAGTTGTTGACCATATAATTACTTGTCTCCAAAGTTTAATTTTTTTGGTTTAGTTGACTCAGATTTGATCGGTGTCATTTATTTGATGAATGCGGATTGTTATTGTTATAACAATGGTAATAGAGTTTGTAACTTTTATCTCTCCTTTTGCATCGTCATTCAGAATAATTTAATGTTTTGCTTCAGTATTCCTATAAGAAATCACTTCTAAGTTCTACGTTACGACTGTTTATTAGTATGCTTATTTTGATAATATTAGTTTGATATGAATTATTACTTTAATGGTAATGATTTTGAAATAAAATATTTCAATTTAAAAGAATCAAATTTCGTCGTTTGTCGCTTTTACATTAAATGTTGTGATTATTTTACTTTTTATTAGCAAAAAAAAAATAATAATTCTTTAATAAAAAAAATACATCTCATTAATTAGGTCTCACATTTGAGTTTCACTTGTGTCAATTACTCACAAGTCTCTAATTACACAAAGGAATTGCATAAAAATACTAGTTTTTTTAAAAAAAAAATAAAATTCCATTCGTAATTAGAAAAAAGAAATTAGTATTTGTATGTGATTCTTTTGTCTAAATAGAGATTTGTGATTAACTGACTTAAATGAACTGGAACTTGAGACCTAATCCCTTCTTTAAGGAGAAAATAATTTCATTTCTCTTCCAAAATCTGTGAAATTGATTTCAAATATCAGTAATGAGGATTCAGGATAATGCTGATCACAGAAAAGGTGATTTTGCTTTTGACAACCGGGCTGTGTTTTTGTTTCCTATCTATTTATTCATTTGAAATGGAATTTCACTTGTGTATTATCAGAGCTAGCTAGTTATAAGTTATCTCTTGCATCCTGCCTGCATTTGAGCCCCTGTAGAATTTCTAAGTTGGATTTACTAATAGCTCAAGTACGAGGCTTTCTGACATTCCTTCATGCCAGATCCTTCTGTCTTCGACATGGCTAAGGATTCAATAACATTATCCATCTTTTTGCTTAGTTTAAGATGAAGAATTAATGATACTTGTTCTCATTTAACTAAACCATGCTTGAAGAGGCCAAAGCTCTACTCAGCTCGTTTGTAAATCTAGTATTGAGTCCTTTAAGGATCTTCAACATATATATGTTCGATCCCTTCATTAATGTAGAAATAATTCTTCATCCATCCTTCCAAAAACAGCAATGGTTCTCAGATGCTGAAATGCTGCATTGACACATTATTTTACCAATTTAAGCAAGTAAAACCGAAAATTCATTCTCTAGAAAATCTTGGGATAAACCCTACTGAATTTATAGATTTCATGTAAGATAGAAATATGCAGATTTTATTTTTTTTCACAAATTTTACTTTTATACAATCAGTAAACCCACTGGCCAAGTACTTAGGTACTGGAATTGATCATCAAACAGGGTGTTCTAAAATGAGATCCCCCAAGCATGTGAAAAAATCTGAACTTATTTAGTACAAGGCGCACAGCTCAAATCAAACACATCATCGTAGAAACACTTTCAAGGAAAAACCTACCCGTTGATCATGTCCCGAGCTATCAGTCCTTGGTGCTGCAAAATGTGGGTGCAGGTGCTCTGATTATTGAGTTTTCAGCAGTATATTTGAAGCACCAAAAACAAAGGGTTGCCAAACTTCTCCTGGTTAAAATTAAAACGAGAATAAAACATGCATCAAATTTTACATATGTCAACTTGCAGAATATACGCACTACAGCTTGAGCTAAAGCTTCTCTCACTAATTAAACCTACAGACTGAGATTTAGGTTTTAATCAACATTCTCCTGCTTCATTCTGTTAATGTTCACTGGTCGTTGCTCCTACTTAACACTTAAAGAGTGGTCAATCAGAAAACAAAGCTGAGTAGAACTAATTTCTGTGATACAGTTTTCAGATTAGTCCTTGCTTATCCTTGGAGAACCAAATATTATTGTCAAAATCTTCTACCAACAAGAGGTTTTCGCTCAGTATATTTGACTTCTCTCATTTCTGGTAGAACCAACAAAAGATATTTTACCCAATGGGCAATTTCTGTTTCATTCATAGAGAATTCGATTAGCAAGGAGCAATTATAAAAGAATGTAATTTCTATAGACATCTTTACAGAGTTTTGGGTATGGAACTGTAAAACCCATTTTAATGCTGCCATAATCATTCAAGAAACCATGAGTCACAGAATTACAAGAAAGATCCACGTAGGATGATACTAATAGTGAACAAGTCATAAAGGCCTCTTCCACAACCAATGTAGACGAAAGTATTCTTCCCCTTGGGACATCATCATCGAGAACAGATGAGAAACCCGCTCCATACCATTTGAGCTCATTTCGATTTGAATGCCTTGACAAATCATCACAACATATCTTTGATGAAATCAAGGTTTAATGTATCTCGAACAATAAGAAATAATCCAAGGAGAATAACAAGCATGATCCCTGATGACATAATCCGCTGCTCTATTTCTAAAGGGAGCTTTCTCCCACCCCTAGCTGCCTCTATGAGAACCAAGGCCAAGGAGCCCCCATCCAAAGCAGGTAACGGAAGAAGGTTTATAACTGCAAGATTGATATTGAGCACAGCCGCAAATTGGTAAAGTCCATCGATATTTGACCTTGCAACTTCTGCACCAACAGCAATAATAGCAACCGGTCCTGAAACCTTACTCGCAGATTGAGAGAAGTTCAGAAAAGTTTGTTTCAAGCTATCTATTACATTGGATGAAAGACCCCAAAATTCTTTCCCAGCAAAATTAAATGCCTCCAAGATGTCCTTGGCTACAACCTTCGTAATGTTTACATTGGGAGATAATTGAACTCCAATTTTACCAGTTCCATCAAAACTCTCATCCGGGGTAACGCCAATTTCAAAATCCTGTTTTCCCCTCTCAACCTTAAGCAAGACATTCTTTTTGGGACTACTTTTAATGACATTAACAATCTCGGATACTGCAATGGGTCCGGTTTTAGGCAAGTTAGTTCCATTAACAGCAAGAATTACATCCCCGGGAAGCAACCCATCACGGGAAGCAGCAGAAAGGGCTCGAACTTCAGGAACAAGAACCCCAGGAAAGGCCTCTTGCACAGGCAAACCAACTGATAATACTTGAACAAAGATTATCACATAAGCAAAGATAATATTGGCAATAACACCAGCTGATATCACTATCGTTCTATCCAATATCGGTCTATTCTTAAGCAAATTCTTATCATCTACTGGTATATCACTCTCTGGATCATTATCAGGAAACCCCACGAACCCACCTAAAGGAAAAGCTCTAATAGAGTATTCAACATTTTTTGCATTAAATTTAGCTAAAATTGGACCAAACCCAACAGCAAATTTACTTACATGAATACCCTGTAGATAAGCAGCAAGAAAATGACCGCTTTCATGAACAACAATAATGGCCGTCAAAACTCCAGCTGCCTCTAAAACAGACTCGAAGTTGCTTAAATCAAATCCAGAAACAGCCCAAGACCTTAAGTCCAACCTCTTCCCAAGTGGGCATCTACTGAAAAGGTGAGTCTTGGAGTGAAAACTAAGGTTTGATGAAGAGGAAAGAGGTTTAAAAAGTGGGTGGGTTTTGGTTTTAAAAAGGATGATTCTATAATGGGTGACTTTGAGTTGGAAAATCTGGGAAGAGAAGACGAAGAGGATAGAGGAGAGGAAGAGAAGTTTATGAGCATGGCTTCTTGATTGATTTTTGTTTTAAGAAGGGAGGGTTTGGGCTAATGAGAGGAGGAGATATGGCAAAAAAGGAAGGCAGTGGTTGTGGATGATTCATAGTTTTTGGGTCTGTGGAGGGGAAGTAGAGTGATAATTTTCCTTCTTTTGTTTTCCTTCCACACAAGTGTGTTTTGCTTGCGTTTTCTTTTTTTTTTTTTGGAGAGAGAAATCTGTGGTTCATAGGTGGAAGACGTCAAGCCCAATAAGACCCACTCACAATATCAAGTTTAGGCCCAATAAAGGTCACGGACAGCATCAAAACCTGATTTTTATGGATCTAAAGGACACAAAAACTAGGCTGGCCCACTTTCATTCCCCAACCATGAGCCTTGGTTTTACTGCTGTTGGTAATGGAGATTCTGCTTCTTTTTAGGTTTTACATTACACCAAAATTAGTTTTAAGTTTTCTAGTTTGTTCTTGGATTCTTATTTCCATTCAAAAATTTTAATCAAGCATTTGGTATGTTCCATTAGGTTATAATATATAAGTGTGGAAAGACAACTGGCGCGCCTGCTCAGATGAAAAATTAGAGGCGAGTTATTTGATTAAAATACAAAGTCATTGACTTTATTTGGACCGAACACTGTTCAATTTCTTAATGTTTTGACTGAAAGTTGTAACATCAGGTTTAAAACGGATCTTATGTTTGTACTGTTGAATCGGATGTTACTAATACCCGACAGACACCGCACCAAAATGAAAAGGGAGAACTGACCCTCAAGCCCCATCATCATTTTTAGCTTTAGACAAAGAATAAGGAAAAAGCTAAACATAGTTGAAAGTAGGTTGGAGGTAACAGGGTGTCCATAAGCTAAGTACTATGATACCTCTTTGTTTTTCTGTACAATGAAATTCTATGTAGACTGTGGACTATGGAGTGACCAGATTCAATGAACCTGAAACCAAACTGCCTTTTTAACCTCCCTTCCTGGACTCTATATTCTATTGCCATCAGCAATTAAGCAAAACAAGAACACAGAGGTTTTAGAGAAAGGAGAGAGAGGGAATGAGTTTTGTACTGTGTTTCTTTCTTTTTACAGGGACAAAGAGTTCGAATGTTTTCTCATGATCATGACGCTTCATGCCGCAGTCGCTTGTGGCAGTCAAGTTTCGCCATCAAAGGTATCACTGCCTTGTGTTTTTATATATAAATATATGTTCAGACCAAAAAGAAAAACTAATATTTTTAGTCTTGTAATATTCAGTTTGATGGTTCTTCTCATGTGCTTGATCAAAAGTGTCCGTTTTCATGTGATTTCTGAAGCTCAGCAAATTGTTGCAGAGATAACTGAGAAGGTCGAAAGTGTAACAGAAGATTATAGCAAGTTGGAAAAAGAAATTGAGAAAGCATCTCCTATAGCAATCATCAACAAGGACCTTCAAAAGTACAGTACCATTTCCTTCAGGTATTTTGATGTCATGCCCATATTGTCTCTCAAGCAGTTGGATAACTGGTATAGCTGAATATTTCTGATGTAAATATATCGATAGATGTAGATAAATTGCCAGAACGCCAGGAGATATTTATTTCCTTTGAATTGCAAATCTAAAAGAAACATACTACCTTGGTGAAAGATCCTGCACTAACCCTAACACTGATATGTGCGGGTCCTTGAAACAGGAGTCAAAATATATATGGTATTATATGTTGAGAATGAGCAAGAAAATGTTAGGTATAATAATACTAAAAACAAAGAAAAGAGCAAGTGCAGCCTGAATGGAAAGCATTTGCTGGTAAGCTAATCTTTTTGTGATGATGATCGTCAAATAATTAAGCTAGCTACCCATTGTGATTAGCTTCCATCATCACTTCAGAACCGATGCTTTTGTGTTGCCTTTTTAATATCTTTTCTATTTTCTATTTAGCTTTTTCTTTCAGCTATCCAATTCACAGCCACGGGAGATGCTTAGTGAAAAAGAACCTTGAACGTGACAGACAAATTAAGCAACCACTAGCGATCGACAATACGATCTTGTCAAGATTATTAAAATTCATATTTTATTGAAAATGTCAACTATTATAGAGATATGCTTGTGACAGAAACTAATGTGAATAGAGAAATCCATTGCAAAATTCTGAAAAAAAAGCACACCATTAAGGGCCAAGTTCTGTATAAACTGTACAAAGTGTCATTGTCCAAGGATTAATTAGGTTTAAATGAGGTCAATCTTTGATGCTAAACATCCAGCTTCTCTAACTAAATTATTGAACCTTATTCATATGTCTAAACTCTCAAGATCAAACCGATTGCAGTCTATAGAAATGTTACGGAGTTTTTGTCACAATGCCTTCGTTTGTCAGTATTATGAATTGAACACGGCATTTAAAATGATGCAGTGGAGCTGAGGATGTGTCTTTAATACTCCCACTCGAGGTGTTTAGCCTTGACACAGAGAGGTTGAACTCAGAGACCTACAAGCTCTTGGATGGTGTGGAGAAGCACTGTAGCATTCACAAGGAAAACATGATGTCAAGTACCAGAGGTGAGACCTCTTAGAAGGGCCCTTAAGGGTTTTTGTGCTTGGGTCACAGGCCAAAGAAAAGATCGATCTCATCAAGGTACTAGAGCCAATGTTCCTGTTGTTCAAATAGACCCTTCATTTGAAGTACTTGGGGGCGGAATCATCGGCCTCGTGAAGTGGAACTTCCTCCAAACCATGGATGTGCCTGTTTATAGTTTGCATGCTCTAGGATATGTCTTAACTGGTTGTAAGCCATGCACTAGACCGGCCTTGCCCCGGCAGCATGAGAGGGAAGGGAGGTACAGGTGGCGGGAGGAGGGCAAGGCAAAGGAGTGTGTACCACATAGAGGAAAGATTGAATCTGAAGATGCACAACTCAGTGAGCACATCAATGAAGTTGCTTCCTTCACAAATGGAAGGGACCCAATTGCTGATGTTTTCAACTCCCGAAACTTGATCTCTTCGAGCAGCGCTGGGATTGACATTTTAGCCACGTTAGAGAACAGAACTGAGCCTTGGCTCGATGTGCTTTATGTGCCTTGGCATGACTTTTGCCAGGTAAAAGTTCATTTCATCAATAACCTGTACCTAATTGCAAGTTGTTGATTATTAGGCCAACACATAACCAAAGTTTCATTTCTTTCTTTTTGCTATTTCATTTTGTGAATTCACAGGCAATGGAAGATTTATATGTAGACTTGGCAGATAAGCTGGTGAATGCTAAGGTCAATGCCGGGAAGTTCAGGGTAGATGGTGAGCACAAGGCATTTGCAAAACATAAACTTCAGCTCAGGAGCTTTACCACTATACCACTTTTCTCTACCTTCAAGCCTATCAAATATTCCTCGGAGAAGAGGGACATTGATTCCCTGTTAGCTTTTGTAAATTCGCTTCAATGGCGATGAGCCTGCTCAGACCCATACTTATCCACATGCAAAGAGCTAGAGTCGAAAGCATAGATAAAAAACAGAGAGAATGAAAGTGTCAATGATCTGCACGTCCATCCTACGATTGCTTGCATGGTGATGTCCTTCACAAAGATTCAGTGTTCTGGCATTTGTGGTGAGATTGAAGAGTTCCCCTTTCATACTTCAGTTTTCCTCGTATTCAACCATGGATTGCAGTCAGTATTGTCAATCCATTAAATAGTTTCTTTTAAAAAGTAAAAAATAAATCAACTTCGCTGCTAATTGTTAAATATAGTAGATAAGCCAAAGCCAGTATGGAGTGCGGTGGCTGAAAACATTTTCTTCCGTAATAATCCCACTAAATTTACCAAAATGTATCCATCAATTCAACGTGTGTATTTTTATTTTGTTTTGCATTCTAAATTATAAGATAAGAGCTCCAATTTAATATAAATTTCACTGGAGTTATCATTAATTCGCAGAAACTTGCAGAACTTTACTTTATTCCTGCTCTGTCTTGTGACTCTCTCTTCATGTAGTCCGTCTCCTTCCACTGGCTTTGACCGGTTGGTTGCTTCTAATAATTTCTTCCAGGGAAGGAAAACGACGCATAAGACTGAAACAAACTTTGTTTCCAATCCCATCTCAAAAGCGTAATAGGCTGTGGAT
Organism: Dovyalis caffra; assembly: GCA_963924115.1. Classification (NCBI taxonomy): domain Eukaryota; kingdom Viridiplantae; phylum Streptophyta; class Magnoliopsida; order Malpighiales; family Salicaceae; genus Dovyalis; species Dovyalis caffra. The sequence goes on from CAWUPB010001173.1 coordinate 25,711,140, forward strand.
TTGGGTGGACTGGACAATCCATTAAGGCTCAAATTTTGCAACTTCAAGCTACAAGTATAATTCATTGGCTGTGCCAAAAGCCTTGGCTGCTAGACAGAGACATGCAACTTCTAAACCATTTTGAGTCTTGGCAACTCAAAGAACTAAGCTTTCTCTCCTCCATTTTCTCATTGATCCAGCTGGTTTTTATTGTCTAATTCAAAACAATGACATGGGCGTTGAATATGGGTATTTCAGAATCATAATTAAGCAATTGGCATTCCTACCTCTTCTCAAGAAACTTAAGGTGCAGACCCATCAACAGAGAATTATTTTGAGATTTTATATCAAGGCCAACCTAATTAAGTCCTAGTAACACCCTCACTCTCCATTAAAATCCAGGGTCTGCAAAAACTCAACTAGAGCAACAAGTAATTAATATGGAGAACAAACTAAGAGCTAAAGCTGAAATCTTTTTTATGGCTAATCGCCCAATTAAACAGATCAATTCATGAAGGTGTGAAGATAATCACAATATTCATAATCAAGGTACTAGCACTGGAAAACATGACATTAACGATGAAAATTAAATACTAAACTTAGACAGTACAACATCTAAGATCTATCCCTCCTCTTCAGGCTTCCTTGTCTTTGATAGGTGGCTTCTTGAAAAGGAATTTAGAAACCAATGCAGCTAAAGTTGCTCCTATAAAGGGGCAAATCCAATAGACATAAAAGAAATCCCAAGTGGTGTGCCTATTGCTCAAGTAAGCCCATCCATAAGCATTGGCAGGATTCATTGAAGGTCCAGTATACTTACCTCCAGCCACAACCAATCCCACGGTAACCACAGCCAGCAACCACACCTTCAACGCAAAGTTTTTAGGACCCTTGAGCAAAAGAAAATGTAAGGCAAGACAGATCAAAAAAGTCAACACCCCCTCAGCAATTGCCCCTGTATGCAAGTCTACCTTCAAAGAAGGACCACCTCTGAGCACATGCCGGTACTGATTTGGCATCATTTCTGTAATTCCAATGGCCCCAGCAACCCCACCAGCTGCCTGAACCGGAAAACGCAAAGCCATAGAGATGAGAGATGCATCAGGCTTTAGACCAGCTGTGTAGAGAGTTATAGTTGTAGCAGGGTTGAAACTGGCACCACCGACGGCAGCTCCTATCAAGCTGAAAGTAAGCATAAAAAGAGCGGCGACATTAATGGTTATGAAAAGACCAGCTATTGATATGGGTTCAACACCCACGTATGTTGCTGCGATGGAGGAGAAAACACCCAGCAAAGGAACGCTGAACACCCACATGGATGTCAAGATTCCATCCGCTATGGCTCCCTTGAATGCTCCCATCCTCTCTTTTCTCTTCGGTTTTTCTCTCTACCTACCCTCTAGCACAAGAAGCAACAACACGAGCTTCCCCCCCCCCCCCCCCCCCCCTCTGCCTTGGTCTTTCAGCTGTATGGTCTCCACTATGAGACCAATAGAAAAATGACAGCAAAGGAAGGAGAATCGAGTTTGGATACTATAAAAAAACAAAAAGAATTGATATCATTTTGCAAAGTAACTTTATTTTAGGAGAACTCCTGATTATACTAAAGCAAAACGCTTTTTACTGTTCATTACTACAATGTTTTTATTTTTTTTATTTTCATTATTTCTTTTTGGTCACCCCCCCCCCCCAAAAATCCGTTTACTGTTCATTTTAACAGTAAACGATTTCTTTTTTTTTTTTTTGTAAACATTGAATTTTTTTAAAAACTTTCCATCCATTTACTGTTCACATGAACAGTAAACGGCTTGCACCTTTTTTTTTTTTCTCAACATTGAGATTTTTTTTTAATTTCTGTTTGTTAATAGTATTTGATGTTAAAATTTTAAAAGAACCAACAATTAATTGGGTGTTAAAATTTTAAAGAAACCAACAATTTATTTCCTTTATTATTTATTTTTAAAATTAAAAAATAAATAAATAAGAAATAGTTAAATACAAATTTTTTTATTAAAAAATTATAATTATTTTTTATCATAAAATATATTATTAAATTGAAATAATTTTTCTAAACGATTTTATATATTTTATCCAACCCGTAGCATAGCTCGAGTAAAAAATTTAATACTATATATTAAAGAAAAACTATTTTTCACTATAGCAATGAACAGTGTTAATCACTATTTATTGCTATATTACTTTGGCTTTTTTTAGTTTTTTAAGTTTTTATTTTTTTTGTCAGCACCCGCTAGCCTCCCTCCCTTTTTTTTACTTGTTTATTGTTCATTTGAATAGTAAACGGCTTGCCCTCTTTTTTTTTTTTCTCTAAACACTAATTTTTTTTTAATTTCCGTCCATTTACTATTCATATGAACAGTAAACAGCTGGCCTCCTTTTTTTTTTTTTCCCTAAACATTGAATTTTTTTTTAATTTTAATTTCTTAATAATATTAGGTGTTAAAATTTTAAAAGAACTAACAATTAATTGGGTGTTAAAATTTTAAAGAAATCAATAATTTATTTGCTTTATTATTTATTTCTAAAATTTAAAAACACAAATAAGAAATAGTTAAATATAAATTTTTTTCATTTAAAAATTATAATTATTTTTTATCATAAAACAGATTATTAAACTGAAATAATTTTTCTATATGATTTTATATATTTTATCCAATCCGCAACGTAACGCGGGTAAAAAATCTAGTTTAATCTATTAGATTATTGTCAATTCAGATTCAAAGCTTTCAATTTTATTAGCTTTTTTTAAAACATATTAGGATATTATTACTACATTCATCCACTTCTAATGAAAGTTAAAAGGAAAATTTTCTTCTTCTTTTTTCTCCTCAATTTCATTAGTTTGTAATATATATATATATATATACACACACTATGATTTGACATTTAAATTATTCTTTCAAGCTTATAGGAATTTGTTTTGACATTTTGAATGGAAACATTTAATAAATATTTATAAATTAGACGGAAAGTGAATAAAAAGATAACATCGTCAAATATTAATTATATTTTAGATAAAATTGATACGGACTAAAGGTTTTGAAACCTAATTAATAATAGGACAATACAATGGTGGTTAAAATAACGTTTCTCTTTTATTTTTATGGTAAGGCTTCTGTGGCCTGTTGGCCACCAATGTGGCAGAGTGACAATTGACGCATCCATTTCCAAAAAGTTGCCATGTTTGGGTCGGTGCCATCTCATCAAACCAGAATCCCTCTCTATACATATCATTGAGTTAAAGTAATAATGTTAGTATTTGTTTGGGTCGATATTTTTTTTCCTCGTTTTAGTGTCTCACTTCGGTTATATATATATATATACACACACTAAAACTTACATATTTTCATTCTATTATTTTATAAAAATTAATGTCTTTCAAGTTAATCAATAACGTATATGAATAACTAATTTTAATGGTATATTATTAATTCATAATAAAGTGAATTATTAATGATGAAGATGTTCAACAATTATTTTTCTGTTTATATCTCTAAATATAAAAAATAATTATAAATGCATATGATACGAATGAATTTCGAATCGTAGTTCATGTTCTATAAAACACAAACTACACTAAAGGATTCTTTTAAATGTTTCGTTAACATGAATAATTTGATGTTTTGTTTTTCCTTTTTTTAATATTATGTACTTTTGAATATTTCAATAATTTCATATTTATTTTGTAATTTCTTTTAAATGATTCTTAGCTTTCTCCTACCTTAAATAGCATAGTAATTTAAATGTACCCACTCAATATAAATAATCCATGAATGGTGCGTGATAGTGACCAAGAGAGGAATATCTCTTGTAGTGGGTTAATTTTTAAGAGTAATTTTGTTGTTCTTCATTTATTTAGGATTTCATAAAATAACTGAAAACACAAAAATAAATATGAATAAGTATCAATAAAAGTCATATATATATTGCTTCTTTATATTTTCATTCATATATAAAAAAAATATCTATATATATATATTTTGCTTCTTTATATTTTCATTCATATATATAAAAAAAATGTCTAGAAATATGTTTTGTGTATAGATAAATTGTATATAGAATTCAGTTTATTTTGTTTATTATATAATAGGAGAGGGTTATCATTATTATGTAGCACAAGGCTCAATAAACTTTTAGATGAATCTGTCATATATCACACGGTAACATTCAAACGGTCTTAAAAGATAAGGTATGAAAACTGAAAATATAGAGTTGTCACAAAGGTTGGCAAAAATAGAACTGTCAAAAAATAAAAACTAAGTCTAATCCTAAGCATATTTTTAACCTAATGAAATTTATTTATACAAGTCCATTTCTATGTCTACTTTTCTATTTCTATCTCTATTTTCTATTTTGAATTTTGAATTGATTAATGAATATTTTTTTAACCGAACTTAAATAAAATGATTTGAAGACTAAAAAAACACTTATCACTTGCCTAAATTTTCATTAGATAATTAAAGCCCAATTAGAAAAGTGAAAACCAGGGTTTAAAAACTCCTTTGCAAATTAAATATCAATGCTAGTTGAAGTTCACTAGCCAAACAATACAAAATAAAATTACCAATTCAAATCCCTTAATAAATAAAAACACGGTTCCTAAACTCATGAGGTCTTTCCACACCACACACATAATATATATATATATATATGTGTGTGTGTGTGTGTGTGTGTGTGTGTGTGTTTGTGTGAAATCAGGTCCCAAAATCTGCAACGACACAGATAATAGAGTAAAAAACATGGCCCAAGAAAATAAAACAAACATAATAAATAAAGAAAAAGTTTCATCACCAAAACAAAAATGGTCAAAAAATAAAATTACAAAACATGAGAAAATATAAAATGTAAAGACCACATATCATGTAGAGACATTACAAAGTTTTTAACCAATTGATTTATATGGATTTATTTTAATTTTGTCACCATTAAAAAAGGGGGGAAGATAGCAAAGAAAGCCGCTATATTCCTTAAGAATAGACAATAAACATAAAAACATCGAATTGATTAACTCGACCCTTATTTCCTTCATTTTGATTATAAAAACCATGAAATTGATGCACTTAAATCCCTAATAACTAGGTCATAACCACAAAAATGAATACGAGACTCCATGAATCATAAATACAATCGTTCAAAGGCATCAAAAAGCATAGATCCACACAAAATCAGCCCATGCAAACAATTATAGAATTTAAAATTAAAGACTCAGGGATTTAATTAGCTGAATCTCAAACATAGGAGGTGAAACACAAGATATGACTCAAATCAGGGACCAAACTAAGCAAAGAAAGTTAAAGAAGTAGTTGTTGGTGAGACGGGTGACTCTCGGAGTTCAAAAGTTACTCGCGGCGTACGAATAATATTGCGGCGTCGGAACCCAATCGCTCCGGTGAATTTCGGTTTGTCTAGTGAGACCGACCATGGAAATCTGGTGCGTGTTGTCGGGTGAGGCTAGAAATGAGACGCGCCGGCAACGTCTCTCTCTCTCTACTGCGTTCATGGTGAGTCCCAGATCGGTGCGTTAGGGTTTCCTTTTCTTTGTTTTAAATAACAGGCCTGGGCCGGGCCGTACAAATCCAGGCTAAGCTCGCCTGGGCTGTCAAGACAGGCCCTTCTCTACTTTTTTTTTTTTCTGGATTTTTTCTTAAGATAAGAATTGAATGATGATAGAACTTAAAAAAGAAAAGAAAAAAGACTTCAGATGTGACAATTGACATATGATTCCATAACCTAATTCCATTAATCATTTACTGATGAATTATTTGTAATTAAAGTTATCAGAAGCTTCATCTTTTAAGTTAGAACTTCTTCTTCTTTTTTCGGTATTAATTACTTGGTTGCTGAAAATTCATTGGATGTTCTAGACTTTCTATCAATGCTTGTCTGCTTGACGTCTGCGCTTACGTAATATAACAAAGTGAAAACGATATGACAGAAATGTGTGGGTTCAGCAGCTCACATGTTAATGTAGCCGAAGAAAATCCATTTCGTAATCTTTTGTCCAATATAAGGGTGGTTCGAACTCAAGTCTCAATCGTTCATCTGGAAAAAGGATAACCTCATCTGCTTGAATCTACCAAGCCCATTGCTGACATGGCAGCACTTTTGGCTTTAAGAATTCATCTTTTCTGTTCAGGTTATGACTAATAGTCCTTAGACACTTGTTGCCTAACTATTAATCTATTTACATCCCCACTAATTTGACGGCCCACGGTATCCAAAAAAATTAATTAAATTTTTAAAAATAAAATCACCTCAAAATGGCAAATAAAGAGTAAATTATAAATTAATCTTTCTCATTTCGAGAAACGAATTAATTAATTTTTATTATTTTAAAATTTAATTATATAATTCATATATTTTAAAATCTATTTATAATTTATTTTTTTGTTCATTTTTAATTGATATTAATTTTTTTAAGAAATAAAAAAATATATGAAAATATTGATGAGAAAATAAAAATCCAATAAAAATAATATTAAATTATATATAATAAACACTGATTAAAAAAAATAAATAAGAATTTTTAAAACAAATGAGACTAATTAATTTTTTTTTAATTAGAGGGACTAATTTATAATTTACTCTCCAATAAATTAAAAATAAGTTAGACAGATATTAATATGGAAACAAAACAAATGAGTTGCAAATCAAATCAATAGATAATGTATTACAGAACCTGGCATTTAAAGTTTGTCACCTGCGTCTAAAAAGAGCTGAAAAATTAATTAAAAAAATTTCTTAGCTCATAATATATTTTTAAAAAATTTATTTCTAAATAATTTTTTACTAAAAAAATATTAATTGTAAAATACTTATCGTTATTAATAATTTTTGTTATACTTGTAATTAATGACATATTTATTTGAGTTTTTGACATTCTATTTTATTAAATTAAAAAATAAACTCAATAATTAGAAAATTGTGTAATTTTATAGTTTGCATCTAATAATTTTTCATTTCCGTATGAACTTCCTTTTTAAAAAATACAATAATAAATTTATTACCATTTTAAAAGCGAGATTCACTCAAAAAGCAAAAACCATGCTTCAATCGATTTTTATTTATAAGATTCAACGGGAAAAACAAAATAGTAATTAATTTCAGAAAAATGAAAATAATTAATTTATTTCTTATTTTATGCTCATAGACTATTTATGAGACAAATTAATTCATCTCAGATTTAAATACATTTTTTCATATAATATTCACCATGCGAATGTATTATCATTCACAAAATAAACACTGACATTAGCAACAAAAAATTCTATTTTTTTCCCAAAAAGCATGGTTTTATTAGGTGTTTTAAAATATTTTTTAATCATCGAATTTGAAGAGAAATTCAATTCATAATATTAAAAAATAAAAAAATATTTGGGGCCAAAATTAAGCTAGACAAATATTGGCAAACGCAAATAAAGAACAATTTTCAAATACATATCATTGATAGTAAATTTTTTGTTATCTGTAATTAATTATTTTTTCACATATTTTTCCAACATTAATTTTAATCCAACAACAAAAAAATTACACTCAATATATCAAAGTAAAATTTTTATACAATAAAATTTAGTAATTTCAGAAAAAAAAATGAATCGAAGGAAATCATACTTTCTTCATAAATAATATGCATGTAACAATATTTTTTAAAATTTATAAATAAGTGTAAATATAAAATAATATATTTTAAGATTGTATAAAAAAACAGACTTAATTTTGTATAATTAAAAAAAAAAGCAGAAATATATTAAAAACAAAAAAAACTAGGCCTGGATGATTAGGCCCAGGTTTCTGGATGCCTGGGCTTTGAGACCCTGGCCAGCCCTTACCAGCCTGGGCTACAGAAGCAGGCCGTGGCGATTTTTTTTTAAAAAAAAAACACGTGGACAACGGGTCATCCACTGGATACGATGCGTAGTCTACTACTATAAATTACTTCTACGGCAAGAGAGTCGCTGGAAAATCGATGGTCCCTTGTTTTGGCCTCCAAAACCCAATTGTTTGACCGGGTAGAAAATGATTTCCAAAAACCCATTTATAACCTCGAAATGTTAACTAAAAAATGAATCAAATCCATAAACCAGTTATATTTTCGGTCTCCAATTTCTTTTTATCCACCATTTAAAGACTGATAACCACCATCAATAAACTCCTCTTGTCGTGAATAATCTATTAATACCAACATCGAAAATTTATGGGGCCAGAATGAAGCGGGAAAAAGTTTCCTCTGTTGTTCTCTCTCTACATCAACGAACTGAAATGTGATGAGAATGAAGTACGGATACTAAAGTGAAACTTTTTTGTAAAATAGAAGGACTTAATTGCAAAGATGGTCAATACCTAACCTTTACTCACCCTTAAAAATCGGATCAATTACAAAAAGGTCTTCATAGACAATAAACGGTGCTAATGAATCGAAGGAGCAAAATGGGAGAAGGTGAATAGTTGAGGGTTGGTACCATCAACCACGAACATTAAAATTTATAATGGTCCCTCCAATGCAATTTGACATGCATATATAATAATGGAAGCACATGACTTCCGTAGTGATTAATTTAATGGAGGAAAACGAGAAATATAACCAAATATATTAATTAGTGCTCTTAATGTCGTTGATTAAAGTACACCTCTATGTCCGTATATTGGATTGGCCAGTGAAAACTGAAAACTCTTATAAATCAATGGAGTAGTGAGATTGCAGAGAACTGTTAGGTTTTATCTTTGTTGCTGTATGCATGGACTTTGATTGCCCAAAGTTATCTGGGCCATTAAGGTATCCTGTGCTAGGCCTTCGTGTTACTAATCGTGAGCTTCGTCCCTTCGATGAAAGAAAATTAATATAAAACATTCACTTGATGGTTTAAGTTTTTATTTTTTCGGTCGAGGGAAAATTTGCAAGATACATTTGATTAGCAACAAAATATAATGAAGAATCAGCATTCTATGATACAGTAGCTTTGACTATAAACTAGTATATACTACACACTAAAAGAAAGTGTGATATATTTTACAACTAATAAAATATACTGCATTGGGAGTATAAAAATTGACAGCAGACCCGTTTAAATATAAGATAAAATTAGACGAGGTAAAAAAACATCCCATTCACTACTGATGTCCTAAAATTCTTTGAGAATTTGCTAATAGTAGAGATAAAATTGACGAGTTGAGATGATTTGAATGGCTATTGACGAGTGTAAAAAATGAAGATAAAATTAGATAAGGTAAAAGAAAAATGACGATTTGAATGGCAATTGTCGATTGTAAAACATAAACAGATAAATGATAGACGAATTAGTGAATATCATCTTGACAAAACATATTAAAATATATTTAACGATACGAGATGGTAGCTTACAAGAAAAAAATTAAAAGCTGTGAGAATGTAGAGATGACAAAAAAAGATAAATTTGTCGTATATTATAATTGAATAATGACAATAATTAATTTTCCCAGTTTGTTATTATTAATTGTACTTGAACCTTTTTCCAATACACAAGTTACTCTGAAAAAAATCATCCAACGATGAGAACGTAATTGTCCTTTGAGATGTGCACTAGTTAGAGATCAAACCAACTATACTTTAACAATAACTTATTAATTCTATAGTAAACGAGTTAGTTTTCACATGAATTTTTTGTTAATGTAGAATTATATTTATTGAGAATGATTAAATCTCTTTCGTTCCAAACATAATTTGGGCGGGGGGGGGGATACTAAAAGAGAGAAAGATCTTTATATTTTGATAAATAGCAAGAAAAACCTACGATTAGAAATAAACCTCAAATAAAAATAGCATGATTTAGAAACCGCTAGCCACTTGCCCAAGCTATGCTACGGGTCCGATAAAAAAAATCATTTAAAATTTTTTTAATTATAATTTTTTGTTCACTTAATTTTTTTTAAATTTTTTTGCTTAAAAAACATAAATCATTCTTCTTTATGAATTGATTTTAAAATACAAAACACAATAATTTTAAATAAAATATTAATCAAGAATTAAAAAATTAAAAGATAATTCTCATACTATTGTATTCAAAAAAATATATTTATAATTAATAGATAGACTTTTACAAAAATTAACAAATGAGAAAAAACTTATTATCTAATATTGATGAGAAGATAATTTTTGAAATTATTTACGCAACGCCACGGGTAGATAGAAAAAAATCTTTTTAAAATTTTATAATTTTTTCATTAATTTCTACTTACAAAAACATGATTTATTCTTTTTTATTCAGAAATTCTTAAATAAAAATTTATAATAATTTAAACCTTAAATATTAATTAAGAATTCAAAAGCAAATACTTTAAAACTATATATTTTTTATAGTAATGTATCAAAAAAAATAAAGTTACAATTAATGTATAGATTTGCATAAAAATTAACGAATGAAAAAATAAAATTTTTTTTTTTTTTACTATTGGTAAGAAGATTTTTTTTTCCAATTATATGCATTAGATCTATATATATTTATTTACAAAATAATAAATAGAATTAGCATAAAAAATTATATTTGAATAATGAGTTGGTTCCTTGAAAACATTATTTTAATTGTTTTATTTCAAATAAATTGATTCTATAACGTTAAAAAAATATTCATGCTAAATATTTTGTATTAGGTTGGAAGATATATAGTTAATTTTAAATAAAATCAATGGTTCAATAGTTTTTTTATACGTCATGACCATATCTAGTGAATTGAAACGAATTATTTGAAATATACTTTTAACCTTTTAGAATAAAATAATTATATATTTATATATACTCAAATATCATTTAAAAATTATAAGAATTCATGATATATATATACCAATTTAGTTTTTAAAAAGAAAAAAAATCATGTTTTAAAATTTTATTCTAAAATTCAAACATAGAGAAAAATAAATTATATTTATCAATAAATAAAATCTTACATAAAAAATATTAATTGGATGAGAATTGTAATGCATGTTACCCGCTAAAATAAAAATGTAATAAAAGTTTAATATTAAAACCGTGTGAAAAAAAGAATATATATATATATATATATATATATATATATATACAGAATGAGAAATGATTACAAGTAATTTAAAAGAATATTTAGAAGGGTCAAAATAGTTTTTTCATGCTTAAAAAATATTTTAGTGATTTTTCGGTACATGAATAATAGTTATTGCATGAGAAAATAAATTAAAGCATGTTGTTTGTGTATGAAAAATATCTTGCTTGTTTAGAATAATTTTTAGAAGATTTTTAGATTATTTTATATGATTTTATGAATTTTTCTATAAAGGGTGAATATTTCATTGAATTTTCTCGGTGTAGGAATAGTGTTTCTAGAGATAAAGAATTAAATTAGGTGACTTAGAAGCATGAGGAATTTTTTTAAGGGTATAGAAAAATCCTAGGGAATGTGTAGGAATACTTAGTAAATTTAGATTAATTTTACTAGGTGCAAGGAATATTTTCTATAAGAAATAGTCTAATTTTCACACTAAATAAATAAATTGAAGGCCCAAATTAGGGCCAAAAATTATTGAAATTTAATTCAAACTCCCTTAATGAATTTTTGAATTTATTCTAGAAAGAAATTTGATTTTTGAAAAGTATAGAATGGAATTTTAAAAGTAGGGACTAAATTGCATAAAATTAAGGACTCGATTGCATAAAATTAAAAGTCTAATAATTAAAATTAAATTATGTGAGAATGTTAAGGGTTATAAATTAGTGCTAAAAACTAAGAAGAAAGGATTATAAGTGAGGTTTTGCATAAAAAAGGGACTTACGAAAGAATGGGCTATGGAAAAGTCTAGAAACTTGGAGGATCAAAATTTGTCATTTTCCTCCCAACTGTGGCCAACCTAGATCATTAAGCAAGTTTGACTTCCAGTAAAAATTATGGCCAAAAATAAGCAAGGTGGAAATGTTAAATAAAAAGGTGAATAACTAGCTAAAAATTGAGACAAATGCAAATGAATGGTTGGAAATTGAATTAAGCGCTGAGATTTTTCCAAATTAAGGGTGGAGATGAGTTCAATGAGTCCAAAAAATTTCATATAAATAGAGGTTCTGGAAAAATAAAAAAGGGAGGAAAAATTGAAAAACACAAAAGAAACTCTTACAAACTTTTCACTTAAAAATCACCCAAAATATTTTTAATAAATTCTATCCACCTCTAATCAGTGGAAGAAGCTTTAATTTTAAGTGGGAAGCCGAAAATCTCAAGGAAAAAAATTCAAAGATCAAATTCAAAAATTTAGAGGAAAGGAGGAGGAAGAGAAATCCTTCACCAATCTACCTTTTTAGAATCTAATTGGAGCTCAAACAAGTAAGTTAACCTCACCTACACCACAAGAATGCTTAATTTCAAGTTGATTTCATATTTAATTGGTTGATTTGATTTGATTGCTCAATTAAGAAAAAATTAGGGTTAGGGTTCTTGATGAACCAAATTTGGGGGTTTTGAATTCTTTCATTTAATTAGTGTTTTAAAACTTGATTCTGACTTGTTTTGAGCATGAATTAATATTTAAGAATGAAAAATTACACTTTAATTGAAGAAAAATCCACTAATTTTTAGGAATTATATTCGACCTAAACTAAGCAAATTAGGTTTTAAGTTCAAATCAATTTGATTTTGGTTTGATGGATCATTCATACTTAAATAAGAATTTTTTGATGATTAGAAATGGAAAATTTGTTAAAAATTGAAGAAAATGGGTTATATGGGCCCAATTTCGACCCATTAAGGCCCAATATGGGTTTGGACAAGATTTCGGGTCCCGGGTTTCAATTAAATTAATTTCTATAGTTTTTCCATATCTAGGCTACTTAGTGTTAAAATGGTGGGACAAAATGAGGAAAAAGTATTAGTATTCTAAATAGGTCAAGCTTAGGCCTAAATGGAATTTTGGAGAATTAGGCTTAAACCAAGTTTTAAACCTTAAATTTGATGATTCAAACTCAAAACACAGTAAAAAGATGGTTTAGAATGAAAAGGGCTCATTAAAATTTAAAGAAAAGTTGGGGTTAGGAAAAATTGAGCCTTATGCCCATTAAGGCCCAAACCAAAATTGAACCTCCTAAATCAATGAAATAATACCTAGTTGAGTTAGAATATGGATTGATACTTAATTTGGTAAAGATCAAATATTGAAAGATAATTAATAACCCAAGGAAAAGAATTTATGAAAGTAAAGTGAAAGGTAAGTTTAATGAATAAAGAAATGGAACAAAAATATTAATCTTCCTTTATGTTATGGTTATGTTCATTTAAATGCTATATGAATGCATTAGGTTATGAATAATGGTTATGCTTGAATGTGATTGATGATGAGAATTGGGTTGTGATGATTGATGTGCCAATGATGGTTGTGTTGGTTTATATTTGATTGATGTTATCTATGCTCGTTATGTTGTCCGAGTTTTATATCGATTCTTATGACTTGGTTACATAACCATTCTAAGTAAACATTCATGAATTCATACAGACTTACTAGGTCATCGCAATTGCATATGCATGCTTAGCTCATGAATAATATTTTAAGTCATGAAAATATATTTATGTCATGGTTATCCGATAGCAATCAAAATGATTTTAAAGGAAAAGGTTTTCATAACTTTTTGAGGTTTTGAGGAAAGGACTTCATGGGTTTTTCATACGGTGATAGTAATGGTTCAAGGCCGTGCAAGTGCGGATGTGCACGTTTAGAGGCTCGGTAGGACGCGTCCGTTGATGAGTCCGGTTCGCCGGACATATGTGATGAAAACCCCGAAGTACCTAAATGGGACATGTCCAAAGACAAAAAAAGGATTTTCAGATCGTTTATGAAATATTTTATGATATAAAGAAAAAGAATTCATTATGCATATCGGTGTTTTATACATACATACACATGTATGTATACTACATACATACGTTAACTTACCGGGTCAGTAGCTTCTACGGTTCCTTATGGTGTAGATAAATAAGATACTACGGCTCACTTCTCTACGAAGTCGATCGTCGAGGGAGGCATCGGATGCATGTAGCTTGGATGAGGGTTTGGCTTTCGAGTAGACCCACTACACAAAGTAGTTGACATAAAATAGATCATGTATGTAAATAGTTAAGGTGTGTAATCGAATCGGTAATAATAAAATAATAATATCTTAGTAGTAGTATAATTACTTTAAATTATCCACTGCATATTGACATGATTAGAAGTTTACCAAGCATGTAAAATGAAATAAATTAAAATAAAATATCATGATAAATAAACGTGAAAAATTTATAGCGAAGTTGAAGTAAGAAATAAGACTTGAACGTCATTAAAAGTTTTTACCACGTAAATATTTTTACATACATTACAATAAGATCATAGTACCTTATTAGCTTACATTCATTGCACTTCGAATTTGGCTAACGACGGTAATATTTTTAACTTATTAGGTCCTAGGTTGGGGATGTTACAAGAATTTTCATACAAAATGATAAATTCAAAGAGTGAAATTTAAATTATAAGAGTAATATAAGCTGAAATATATGTTAATTTTAAAATATAAAAAAGATAGTGTACACACACACACACACACACACACACACACACACACACACACACACACACACATATATATATATATATATATGAAAACCCATAATAAAAAAAATTTAATATAAAATTTAGAAAAAAAACATCTTCATGTTTTGTTCATTATATTGCATCAAAGAAATAAAGCAACAATTAACATAAAAACTTATATGAAAATTAACAAATAAAACTTTTTACCGATGAGAATATTGTTTTTTTTAAATATATATATTTGATTTACATATATTTATTTACAAAATAATGAATAATATTAGCATACAAAATTGTATTTGAATTATTAGGCAATTATTCTAAAATATTATTTCAATTATTTTATTTGAAAAAATCATTTTAGATATTAAAAAAATAATAGTAAATAGTTGGTATTGTGTTTGTAGATGCATAGTTGCTTTCTAATAAAATCAACGAATCTAATATTATTATTTTTTATACATTATGACCATACTCAATAGGTGAGAATATATAACATAAACTGAAAAAATATTTTTAAAAAATTAAATAGTAAAATATATATTGAAGTTAATATAGTGCATTAAAAACTATAAAAATAATTTCGATAAAATTTGATTATATAAAAAATAAGAAAATAAAATACATATATTCAATTTTTTAAATTTGATTATATAAGAATTAAAAAAATTAAAATAGATACAAAAAAAAATTATTCTAAACCATACATAGAGAAAATAAGTCTTATCTATTAATAAATAAAATTATATAAAAAATAAGAATAAAAATTAACTTGTTGGGAATTTTTATTGAAAAGATAAATTTTAAACAATAATAGTAGTTTATTTATTCTAAAATCCGAAAACATATCATATAAATGTAAAACAAATTCATATATATTATATAATTGTCACTTTATGTAAAAAAAGAAAAAGAATAATGATTGACTTTTTAAAATTTTAACACCTAATTAAATAAAAAAAGAACATAAATTGATGAAAAAAAACACGAAAAAAAGAAGAAAAAGCATGTGTAATGCATCGGTATGGGGATTAAAATTTTAGTGATCAAAATAAAATAATCTAAAAATTTTAAAAAATTAAATTAAAAAGAACCTAAATTGATGAAAAAAAAAAGCAAAGGAAAAAAAGGAATGTATGGTGAAACAAAAAAAATAATATATCTTATAAATATAAAAAAATCATATATATAAATTATATAATAGTCAGTTTGTGTAAAAACAATAATAACGATTGATTTTTTAAAATTTTAACACCTAATTAAATAAAAAAGAACATAAATTGATGAAAAAAAGCAAAGAAACATATAAATGTAAAAAGTATCGTATAGATTATGTAATAGTTAGTTTGTAAAAAAAAATAATAATGATTGATTTTTTAAAATTTTAACACCTAATTAAATAAAAAAAGAACATAAATTGATGAAAAAAAAGAAAAATTAATTTTTCAAAATCTTAACACCTAATTAAATAAAAAAAACAGAAATTGATGAAAAAAAGCAAAGAAAAAATCATATGTAGTGCATCGGTTAGAGGATTAAAGTTTTTATTTTAAAATTTTAGAGGTCAAAATAAAACAAACCCGAAAATTTTAAAGCTGAAAAAAAAAGAACCCGAGTGAATATGAAACTAAACTAAAATATATAGTGAAACTAAAATATGTAGTGCATCGATTAAATAAAAAAGAACCCAAATTGGTGAAAAAAAAAAGAAGCAAGGGGAAAAAAGGAAAAAAAAAACCCATGTATAGTGAAACTAAACTAAAAAAAAATACTAATAAATAAACTTCCTAAAAAAAACCGTGCTTGTAAAAAGTGGAATAAAGGCCGGGAGAGGAAAAAAAAAACAATAAAGTGTTTTACCAAAAAAAAAAGCTAGAAAACACTGTTCATTGAATAGTGAAATGCACGGTGAATATGCTTTATATTTTAGAGTATTAGTAACTAGATTTTTGACCCACGCTACATTGCGGTTGAATAAAATATATAAAATTATTTCGGTTTAATAATCTGTTTTATAGTATAAATCTATAACAACATATGAAATCAAAAATAAAAAAATAATTATAAGTTTTTAATAAAAAACTTTTCTATCTAACTAGTTCTTATTTGTGTTTTTCATATTTTTTTCTTTACAAAAAGGATTTATCCTTGTTAATCCATGGATTATTAATTAAAAAAAAATTAAATAATGTTTTTAAAAAAGCTTTAGTATTTTATAAGATTGTGTCAAAAAAAAAAAAATAACAATCACTAAAAGCTTACATAAAATTTAACAAATATATATATATATATATATTTCATGTTGATGAGAGTAATGATTTTTGAAAAAAATGTGAATTTAATTTTTATTAATTAGATGAATAATATTAAAATAAATCAAAACTATGAGTAAATATAATTTAAAATTAATTGGATGAGAATTTAAAACAAATGAAAAATTAATGAAAATAGCAATAAATGACAAATGATGAGTAGTAAAATTCTTTATTATAATATATGTACTTTATTTTTTTTGAGAAATACATCTTATGTAATTGTTAATTAATAAATTATATCATGTGATAGTATGTAATTATAGACATAATTATTTTTTGAAAAAAAATATTTTTTCAAATTAGATATTTTAAACTTTTAGAAATAAATAATAAAGGAATTAAATTGTTGGTTCCTTTAAAATTTTAGCATCCAATTAATTGTTGGTTCTTTGAAAATTTTAACACCCAACATTATTCAGAAACGAAAATTAAAAAAAAAATCGTTCACTTTTAAAAAACGAAAATAAAAAAATGATCACAACAAAAGAAAAATTAGATATTTTCAATTTTAGAAATAAATAATAAAGAAAATAATTGTTGGTTTCTTGAAAATTTTAACACTCAATTAATTATTGGTTTCTATAAAATTTTAACACCCAACATTATTAAGAAACGAAAATTAAAAAACAAATTCAGTGTTTAGAAAAAACAAAAGAACCCAGCTGTTACTGTTCATATGAACAGTAAACGACATGAACAGTGAACAGACGAAAATTAAAAAAAAAAAAACTATTCAGCGTTAGAAAGAAGGAAAAAAAAAGAGTAGAAAGCCGTTTACTGTTTAATGAACAGTGACCTGGGAAAAAAAGGGAAAGAAGGCCCGAGGGGGCTGGCCAAAAAAAAACAAAGAACAGCGGTGAACTGTTCATTGCTATATATTTTTTTTAACTTAAGACCTTTTCTTAAAAAAAATTAAATATCAAAATCAACCAAAACCATTAATGACTTCAAATTTTTGCTCGTGAAACAACATGATCCTTGACAGCCTTTAGTATGAGTCAATATAAAAAACCTCTACTTGATAGTTGGTAGCCTGTATATGATGGTGCCAAAAAGAAATCTCTAATTTACCTTTGCATAATGCCAGCAGTGTTTCGTTGAAATCAAGCAGATAACACTATTAATGACAAGTTGTCTTTGTATAAAACAAAATGAAACGTGAATTGCAGCGTATTGCGATTTATGAAAAGACAGATGACTTCGAAACCGAAGCCCTAGCTATGGAGACAAATCTGCACCACCGATTACCTTTCTCCATCAAGCAACAACGCTGGAATACCAATTTCCAACATCAAACCGCAATATCAAGGGACTTTGGTCTGAGTTTTCTTTGTTTTATTGTATTCGAAGATTTGCAAGTCAAACACAGAGGTCTGAGTGACCAATTAATTAATAGTAATATGTACGAAAGAACAGAGATCTGCCTAATGTCTCGCCGATCGCAGGCAACTGGCTAGTTATTGATTATACTGATTGCTGAAAGTTGTATGCGGTTGGTAGGGAGTAAAAGTTTGTGTCAGCTACTAATACCCTAGCAGACCATGCTGACTCTTATTTATACCATTAGGCGAAAAATTGTATTAAAAAAAAAGTATTCTCTCTTTCTCTTTTGTTTTTTAATTACAAGAAATCAAAATCTAGTTTTGCATAAAAAAAAAAAAAAACAAATCAAAAGCTTCTATATGTTGCATTACTAATAGTAACCCTCCTTGTCAAGAAAACAAAAAACCCAAAAAGACCTTAGTTGGGATGGTAATGGGCCAGCCCGGGTTGGACGAAAAACTTTATATTTGGCCTCGTTTGATTTGTTTATAAGAAAACGACTAATAATGAATCTCCATCTTTAGAAAAACAAAATCATTGAAGTGAGAGGTTTTTCACAAGAGAAAATATCGCTTGTGATTTTTTTTAGTTGATCGAAAAGTCTATGAATCTTAAACTACACAATAATAGTAGTCATTTTTTATTATATAATAAATTAAATTAATTAAAACCAGAATTTATTTTGCTGAAAAAAACTACTATATATGAACTGCTAAACTATGCATGGCTGTGTTACCACTTGTGATTTTTAGCAGCATCTATCCATGTCTCTTGGGTATTTTTAGGAGGAGGAAAGGAGGCCAAATCTGTAATTCAAAGCGCGAATATAACACACGCCGCTTTGCTGATGTCAATCAAATTTACTTCAATTGATTCAAGAAACGCGGTGTGGACTGTGAAGTGTGGACGGTCCTACGCCTCCCTTAGATACTGCAACCAGCAGCGAAGACAGCTCATTGCTGCAAATTGATTTCAGCTTAACGCTATAAGAGAAGGGCCATACCCTTAGCCCTACCTGCTAAGAGATCTATTCTAAAAACTAAAACAAGAATTTGAATCACCGACATTGTCCTAACAAAGAAGATAAATTAAAGCTCCCAAAGCTAAAAAGAAAAAGAAAAAGGGAAAAGTTTACTTAGTTCTAGACAAGGCTTTACAGACTTAAAGTCGACAAGGGAGTTGTTCTCTGTTTCAAGATTTCTTCTTCTCCTTCTCCCATTGTTGCTTCTCCATATAGCGAACCTCATTACTTGGGAGTCTTTTGGAGAGTGAGAGATGGTGGGTGAGTACTACAGCAAGAATACGTGGTACTCTTTCATGCTAGTGGTCTTGTTGTTAGTGACATGCACTATTGGGGAAGACCCTTATAGGTTCTACTCATGGAATGTTACTTATGGTGATATCTACCCACTTGGAGTAAAGCAACAGGTAAGGTGACCAGACCCGTTTTCTCCTATTTTTTCTTTTTGCTTAATTTATTTATAATTTTCTAAGATGTTGATTTATATGGAGTCTTGATATAATTAATGGCAGGGGATATTGATTAATGGGCAATTTCCAGGCCCACAGATTGAGGCAGTGACTAATGATAACTTGATTATCAACGTTTTCAACAGCTTGGATGAACCTTTCATCTTCTCTTGGTTAGTTTCCCTTTATCATGTTTAGACAAAGTTCTTGATTACCTATAAATATGTGTGTATTTTTATCTAGACTTCTCAATATCCCGTTTAACGACGTTCAAAAAGAAGGGGAAAAATGACTTTTTTTTTTTTTTGGTTAACTTCCTACCATTAAAAGAATGTCTTTTTCTTGTTCAATTTGCAACCGTGAATGATCAAGCCGTTTACTTGTTATGCAAATCAAATGGTCCAGTAAATGCCCTGCTGCCTTTACGGCTACAAGTTACATTCACAGTGACTGGAACTTTTAGGCACCTTTGACGTTGGTTGGGAACAATCTAATGATATGTAAGGGCTTTTGGTTGCTTTGGTTTCCTGTGGTCAAACTGGAGGACTGGAGTAAGGTTGCTCTGGCAAGCACTCTGCGTGTTATCTATCACTGCTAGCAGGAAAAACTTACACTAATGGCGGTACAGGACATCCATAATTTGGACCTCAAAGAACACAGATAATAGATATCTAGAAAGAAAAAAAATGTTCTTTATGATTGGATTGTTGAATTGGTGGTTATTACACTTGTATCTAATAAGTAAATGGTATGCCTGGATCTGATTTATGCACAAGAATGGGTTCAGTTAGAGCTCTCACCATGTTATGACTTGATGTAGGCTTGGTCAGATCTAGATCAGTAGACGCTATGGATATTGTATCTTATCTGGATCTTTCAGAATGGATTTTAGGAGAATTAAGTTATGTCCTTGCTGGGATATGAGCTGAATATTATACACATTTGCCACTAGGCAAGTGTGAGGAGGGTGATCCGATGAGTTAGCCTGTGGAATGCAAAGGCAAATAACAAGGATTTGACACTCTAGTTTCGTCCCATTTAATAGGATAGTATGATCATGCTTTCCCTGTGTGTGGAAGATAGGAAGTGCTTGGGATGATATTTCGTAACTAATCATAAGTCTTGTAATCCCTGTTTAGGAACGGTGTGCAGCAGAGAAGAAATTCATGGCAAGATGGAGTCTATGGTACCAACTGCCCCATCCCACCTGGGCAGAACTTCACTTATGTGCTCCAGGTGAAGGACCAGATTGGTAGTTACTTTTATTTCCCTTCCCTTGGCATGCACAAGGCTGCGGGGGGCTTTGGTGGCTTTAAAATCGCTAGCCGTTCTGTCATTCCTGTGCCATTCCCTCCTCCTGCGGGAGATTTCACAATCCTGGCTGGTGATTGGTTTAAGAAGAATCATACTGTAAGTATCGTGCTTGAAGCAAATTTTAACTACCCAACACACATAGAATTAAGTAGGAAAGTTGAAAGATAGAGGTATGACATATTTAGTGTCATATGTTCTCATCAATGGGCTTATGTCCGATCTTGCAGGATTTAAAAGCAATTTTAGATGGTGGGAGTGATCTTCCTCTTTCCGATGGCCTTCTTATCAATGGTCGTGGATCAAATGGTTACACATTCACAGTTGATCAAGGTAATCAATTATGATCAGCAGTCACTTCAGCTTGAATTTAAACATATAGTTACAGTGCTCAAATTGGGATTATTTTGTGTTGAATGTTGGTCAGGCAAGACTTACAGGTTACGCATATCAAATGTGGGGCTCACCACTTCCATCAATTTCAGAATCCAGGGGCATAAAATGTTACTGGTGGAGGTTGAAGGAACTCACTCACTGCAAAACACTTACGATTCCCTTGATATCCATTTGGGGCAATCGTATTCTGTTTTGGTTACCGCTGATCAAGCAGCACAAGATTACTTCATTGTTGTCTCAACACGCTTCACCTCTCAGGTGCTCACTACTACCTCCATTCTTCATTACAGTAATGCAGCAGGAAGGGTTTCGGATACGCCGCCTGGTGGACCAACTATTCAGATTGATTGGTCTCTTGAACAAGCTCGATCCTTAAGGTATTTCCGGATCCTGTTGTTGAGCTCCTCACCGGTGCAATAATTATAGCATTCATGCTGATCTTTGCTCCTTCAGAGTAAAAAATGACTTTCATTTTCCTAGCTAGTGGTGTTGTAATTACCCGAGAAGAAGTGAGAAACAAAACATTTTCTGAAATTATGAGCATTGATCCTATATATTTGTCATATAACTGTAAACTTCAGTTATTGTTTTGTTGCAACCAACATACATGATCTCCATGGGTGTTATGATGAATAATGGCAAGAAGCCAAGGAGAGTGTCTTTTGCATACTACAGGAATTCTCTTACTGATTTGTGCCCCTTCATATTTATCAGGCGGAATCTTAGTGCAAGTGGCCCAAGACCTAACCCTCAAGGCTCTTACCACTATGGATTGATCAACACAACTCGTACAGTTAGACTTCAGAACTCTGCTCCGATAATTAATGGCAAGCAGAGGTATGCTGTCAATAGTGTGTCCTTCATCCCTGCTGATACTCCACTTAAACTTGCGGACCACTTCAATATCCCTGGAGTTTTCTCCCTTGGAAGCATCTCAGACAACCCCACTGGTGGTGGTGCTTACCTCCAGACTTCGGTCATGGCTGCTGATTTCAGAGGTTATGCTGAGATTGTTTTTGAGAATCCAGAAGATAATGTGCAGTCCTGGCACATTGATGGCCACAACTTCTTTGTTGTGGGGTAAGTTCATCATTACTTGATTGGACCATGCAGTTTATCTACTGGATTCCTTAATCTGGATACTTTCTGATGAGCAGGATGGATGGAGGGCAGTGGTCACCTGCAAGCAGATTAACTTATAATTTGAGAGACACAATTTCTCGTTGCACCGTTCAGGTACATTACAATACAGAATTGTTATTAATATCAGAAAATTTGCGGATCGTAAGATTTCTTTCATTTAGTCTCGTGTTAATTTGGATCAGTGGCATTGGAGTAGGTTTGATTGCTTCTTTTATTGCTATAGTAGACTTTTCAGAAAGCTGGAAATTTCTTAAGTTTTCTCTTCACCTTTGGTATGTCAATTTTCTGAAGTAGCCTACCAGTTTTATATAGATTTTGCCATATTCTGTAATTGGACAAACTACTACATTCTTTTGCTTTTTTCCTGATTCAATAAGCAAAGTTTTTTCTCTTGAAACATGTTTAATAGTCCCGAATTAACATTATTGAGCATTGTGCACAATGCCGCATGATTTCAAAATGGCAACCAACACTTGCACTGTTTCTAAAACATCTCCTTTTCCTTTCTTATGATAAATAACATGAAGCTTCTTTTCCAACTTAGTCATTGCTTTCTGAGCAATCTTCTGAGTTTCAGATCATATGTTGGTTGTGAAAAATCACCATTCCCTAATCTCTTCGTGCTCTAGTCCATAAGCACTGAGATGGGCTCGCCTTATTTATGAAATTCTCATCCTATAAGGAAGATGCTTATATATGACATTTACAATGTTTGATCCAATACAGGTCTATCCTGAGTCATGGACTGCAGTTTACATGCCTTTGGACAATGTGGGAATGTGGAATGTAAGGTCTGAGAACTGGGCACGCCAGTACTTAGGACACCAATTCTATCTTCGAGTTTATTCCCCAGCAAATTCGTGGAGAGATGAATATCCAATCCCCACAAATGCACTTCTTTGTGGTCGGGCAGCCGGACGTCGAACTCAGCCTGTATAGAGCACCATGATCTGCAGACTGTCACGAAGGGGTGACACGTTCAGGTTTAATCTAGGATAGCAGATTTCCACGGGACATGCAAAAGGCTTGACTCGAGCCAATTTTACGTGATGTTGTTGTTTTTGTTGTCACTTATTCCTAACTTAATTTCATTGTATTCAATTACTATTAGAACCTGGGATATTCATTCAATAGATATATAACTATGAGTGTACGATATTTCCAATTCCTTCATCAGGATTCCTCACTATGTAGAAAACCTTGTGATTCTGGTTATGGAAATTTCTAAAAGTTGAACTACGGATCACAACTCTGGTTTTGAGCATTCAATCACCCAGTCTGGTCATAAATGAGATATCATGACAACCTTGCCGACTGTTAACTACGTCTGCAGTAATGCATTTATGTTTTAGACTTAACTTCCTTGCCGAAGACCATTGACCTGCTAGCTACTGGTTCACATGACTTCTGCAACTGGAAGAACAAACCGGGTCCTCTGTTTGGTTTCAACCTTAATTAGTTTAGCAAAACAAACTGGTGGTATTAACTAGGTCGACGATGTGAAAATCAATATTATTGATCAAAGATCATTGAAGTATATATTAAAGACCTCTTGCATTTTAGACGTACTATATATATAAACAATTCCTTAATCCAGTTCATCAGTATTGCATTTAATGTAGTTGGTGGAATTCTTGCACAAATAGATTGAGAATTGGTACGAATGATAAATACTCCATACTCGGTTAGTTCAAGTAGAGATGGGTAGGGAGCATGCAGCGTTCAAGGGTTGTCAGAGTTGACTGAGAGCTTAAAATTAAGTACGTATCATATTTTGGGCATACCTTACATAGATTGACTGACTCCATGCTTATCCAGCAATGCAAATGATTAAATTCAAACAGAAGAATTAAAGAGATAGCAAACCATATAAAAAAAATTAATTGTCAAATTAAATGGGATATCCTTAGATGGTCCTATGTATATATAATTTCTCTTTTAGTTTGATAAGTGGGGGTACTAAAGGAAATTGAGCGTCGTATTTCTATTTAAAGTTCTAATTCTGAAAAATGATTGGATGAAATGGAATTTAAGAATGGAGAAGAGCGAGCTACTTCTATTGTGTAATTCAAAACTAGTCTTGAACGATAAAAGGGAAGAAGCTTATTGAGCATTATCTTGAATTAAACAAAAAAAAAAAAAAAAAGCCATTCGCATATGTTAATTATTAAAAGTGATTTACTCTTCCTACTATATATCATGAAGAATTTAAATCATAAATAAGTTATAATTAAATAATTTCATGTGAATACAGTTTACTTAAAACTGTTCATAAAAAAGATTTAATTTAAATGTGTAAAAATTAACTTGAAAATACACTTATCATTAAACTAATTAATTAAAACAAAATAATAAGAAGAAGAAGAAAAGAAAATACTCATGATGGAGTGCTTAATATGATTTTTTTTTTTTGGACTTTCAAGATATCCCAAACCCAAAAACTCGGACTTATTTTTTGTTATTCCGTCGAATGCACAAGATGAGTACATTTATCTAAAAAGTTTTATGTATATAAAGAGATTGAAATCTGAAATCACTTATTTAAATTATTAGAACTCATTTTACTGACACTAATATTTTTGAATGGAGTGTTTGATATGATTTAAACAACAAATAACTTGAATTAATCTGGCAATTTTAAGTTGATATTATCTCGGGTATTATTTTTTTATTTTTTAAAAGGTTAATATTTAGGGAGTTTCATTTTGTGTGTTTAATAATATATAATGCTTACATTACAAATTACTCTAAATTAAAAATAGGAGTACAATTGTGAACAGGTAAAATCCTCCATTTTTCCACGTAAATATAAACGTACATATCTAGTTGACTTTTAATTTGCTCATTAAATGTTCCCGCCATTGGCCCAACGGTTCCAACGCGTCACATTAACATGCACCAATTAATAATGTCTGTTTAGTGGATTTGCCCAAATACTGCAGTGGATAGACCCTATATAAGGAGAGTCCTGATGCAAAGAAAAGCATGCAAAAGCTGCAAAGAACGTTGTTAATTAATTAACATAGCATAAACAGAAAGCCATGGGTGTGATATCCTCAAAATGGGTTTCTTTTCTTCTGTTTTTCTTGTGCATTACCCTTCATTTGAGTGCAATCACCCTTGGTGATGACAAGCTTGACAAAACTAGATATCGAGATGATGATTGTAGGTGGAATCGAAGACGTTGTAGAGGCCGCTTTGGTCGTGGACGTGGGGGAGGACTAGGAGGTGGTGGTGGAGGGCTTGGAGGTGGAGGTGGTGCTGGAGGTGGACTTGGAGGTGGAGGTGGTGCTGGAGGAGGACTTGGTGGTGGTGGAGGGCTTGGAGGTGGAGGTGGTGCTGGAGGTGGACTTGGAGGTGGAGGTGGTGCTGGAGGAGGACTTGGTGGTGGTGCTGGAGGTGGTGCTGGAGGAGGTGGTGGATTTGGTGGTGGTGTTGGAGGTGGAGCTGGTCATGGTGGGGGAGTTGGAGCTGGAGGAGGTGTAGGTGGTGGCGCTGGAGGTGGTGTCGGTGGAGGTGGTGGTTTTGGTGGTGGTGGAGGAGGTGGTGTTGGTGGTGGGTCAGGACATGGTGGAGGCTTTGGAGCTGGAGGAGGGATAGGAGGTGGAGCTGGAGGGGTTGGTGCTGGGGGCGGCGGTGGTGGAGGTGGTGGAGGAGGAGGAGGTGGTGGTATTGGTGGCGGTTCAGGTCATGGTGGAGGCTTTGGAGCTGGAGGTGGTGTAGGTGGTGGTGGTCTCGAAGGTGGTGCTGGAGGAGGTGGCGGTGGTGGTGGCGGAGGAGGTGGAGGTCTAGGTGGTGGATCAGGACATGGTGGTGGCTTTGGGGCAGGTGGAGGTCTAGGAGGTGGATCTGGTGGAGGTTTAGGTGGTGGTGCTGGTGGAGGTGGAGGAGCAGGAGGTGGCCTTGGTGGAGGTCATGGTGGTGGCGCTGGTGGAGGATTTGGAGTTGGCATTGGTGTAGGAATTGGAGTTGGAGCTGGTGCTGGAAGTGGTTCAGGCAGTGGTGGTGGTGGTGGACATTAAACGTGCACGCTTTACCTTGGAAACCAAGCTTTTGGCAAATTTAAAGTGGGCAGTGCAGGTAAAAATAGAAGGATTATCAGCTTCCATTCTAATACATATTTTGTAATTGTAATGTTAGTTTTTACACTTAATTAATGTTGTAAACATAATTATGTTCTCATTAATCACTCCTCACTGCCTTAATTAATTTGGGGCTTCCCAATTATTGGGATTTATGTATTGCAACTAATGAGAAATAGATCAATTCGAAATATCAGATGTGTTTCAATAATTGGAATGCAACTTCTTTCTGTGTTTTCTTTGTTTTAACTCATGCATGTCAACTCAATAACTTTAGTTAATGGCAATTAGGTTTTTCTAAAGCCAAAATGTTCATCAGATATTCGGAGCATAACATAGAATACACCAAGCAACCTTTACTAGTAATCAACCTGACCATTTAGGCTTTGCATGGAATCAGAAAAGGACGCCACTTTCGTTCTCCATTAACCTTTTTAGTTTTTCTTTCCTTTCCATAGCACATTAGGGAAGTCACTGTATTTTCCAATGCAACGGGAAAATAAAACAAATAATTCACTTCCACGGTTGATTGTATTGACCTTTGATTGTCGATGGGAATTCAATATTTCTGCCTTGGCCCGTAACAATGACTGCTTTTCTTGTGTACATGAAGTACTCTGGTCTTGTGTTTTCTCCTCGATCATCAGTGGACATTTCTGAGGAGATCTCATAAATGCTCCATCCACCAATTCACCTACTGACCAATACTTGGATGGACAGTCTTTGAACCAGCACAACTAGTAATTATTAAATTAATTTCAAGTTCCGTAATTGTGAGAATTTTTTTTGCAGGTGTCGGTGAAAAAACTATGTTGCAGGAAAATCCTAAATGAGATTTCTCTTGCTGGCCACGGTTTAAAAAATATCACAATATGATGGCCAAGCTAAATGAAGAAATGTCTTAATTGTATCTGGAAAATAAAAATATGTCGATTACATTATTTTTGTGAAAATAAATTATAATAATCATTTGCATTGTGTAGTATTTATGATGGTCTAACTAAAATGTACCACTATTTTATTATTTGATTCAGATAAAAAAAAAATTTGAGCTACTTATTAACTCATAAAAAATAAATATTTACATTATATTTTACAAATAACAAAAGAATTTATTGACTAAATATGAAAAGGGATAAATATTTTTTATATCTCACATCCATAAGTACTATATATATATATATATAAACACAAACTTTTGAAAACTTTTGATTGATTATTATACTCTTAATACAATACTAACGTTAATTATGACATATTTTCAATACTAATACGTAAATTTCACATCGCGCGCCTCCAGTTGAGGAAAAAAAACGCAAAGTTGAGGTTACTTTGTACTTCCATACAATCCATCGTGGTAAAGCTGGAGAAATCCGAAGACAAGCAGTAGGAAGATGCAAATGCTGGGGGAAGTCTCGTAGATTATGGATTGAATTTTCTACATCTTTTTTGACGTCACGTAGGAATTCAGAATATTTGTGAACCACTAATGCCATTGGGGTTCATCTGAAGTTCTCTGTTCTTGCTAAGCTAACCAGTGGAGTGACAACAAATTTTGGGAAATATGCAGTTTCCAATTCTTATAACAGGTGGGAATACCTGCTAGCATCCCTGCAATTCATAAGAATAGTATAAAACAGATTTTGCTGAAAGTTTTTGTGGGAAGTATAGATCTTTCTGATAATAAATTATCAGGAGAGATTCCTAAGGAAATAACAAGCCTTAGAGGATTGCAGTTTCTGAATCTGTCATGATATCTTTTAAACGGAAGAATTATTGAAGATATAGGTGCTATGCAGTCACTGGAATCTCTTGATTTATCGCTGAATCAACTGTCCGGCAAAATCCCTCAAAGCAGATCAAGTTTGACGTTTTTTGAGTCACCTGAAATTATCTGACAACAAACTGTCAGGAAAAATTCCTTCAGGCACTCAATTACAAACTTTTGAGGCATTCAGTTTCATGAACAATGAGCTTTGTGGGCCTCCACTTCCTGATTGCAGCATAAATAGTTTTGTGCCTGACATTGAGATTGGAAGAGAAGACATATGGCCTGGGACTTGAAATGGATTGTTTTTATACAAACAGGTCACTTGGTTTTGCAGTGGGCTTTTTAAGTACAGTAGGTCCTTTAGTCAAAAAGAGAAGGAGGCATGTGTATTTTCATTTCTTGGATACTTTCGGAAACACAAATTAGTTTATTTTTAAAGAATAATAAAAAAATCTTCGTATATATTTTTAAAAAATTTTTAATTGCTATGTGACAAAATTTATTAAGGACATTGAGGGATACAATAGTATTTGTTATTTCAATATTTCATTCCAACTTTCAATAGTAAGATATCAAACACAACAATTGAATTTAAATTGTCATTCCGATTCTCTAATTCTCATTCTAATTCCTTTATTCCCATTTCTAAGTGCTTCATTTCCCGATTCTCATTTCAATTCCTTCATTCTCATTCCTGTTTGGTAAGCAAGAATTGTATTGGTTCATGTGTTCTTATTTTGAAAAAAAAAGGAAAAACTACAATTTGAAGGCTAACTTTTGATTTTTTTCATTTTATTTTAGTGTTCAATTGATAAATTCTTTTACTTAAGTGTTCAAATTTTGATTATTTTTTAATGTCTATAATTACTTGAGATGGAAATGATGTGTTTAAGATGAACTATCATGGAACAATTTTTAATTAACATATGATAAAAAATCGGATCCCACTTTGATTATTGGGTAAACATATTCATTTATTCTTATATAATAGTCAAAATCTTTCATCTACCTCTAGATTTCTAATTACATCACGTCTCTTATTGGAAGTCATCGATTACACTTGCATTCCTACTGCTCGCATCTTTGAAGCATCGTAGTATACACCTGTAGAGTTTGTTCAAACTCGCACCTACATCTTTGTCGTCGTATCCGTGAAGCATGGCACCTTTCCCTTTTCCGTTACTTAGTTGGTTTTGCACAGTTCGTAACTAATTACAAAATTAATTCTCCTAATCATATGATTAGTTAAAGATAGCTAGAATTAGTTATTAGCGATTCGTTTTACAAACTTGTATATATACCCATCAAGTTCACATTAATAAAGTGTGAGAAATTTTTCCTTCCAACTTACCTTTTCTTTTCGTTATTTCATTATGGTATCGGAGCAAAAACGTTAAAGTAGTGATCCGGCCTCGGTTTTAGTTTTCATGAGAAAAACCCAAGTAGCTCTACTGAAATTATCAACAATGGTCGGGAAATATTTGTGTCCGTGAATGGTACAAACATACATAGGGCCCCAAATATCGGTGTGAATTAAATCGAAACAAGCATTTGTAACGAAGTATCGACATGGAATGGTAATTTCTTTTGTTTGGCAAAATGACAAACATCACAGATTACATCGAGTGAACTGAAATGGAGGGATCTATAGCCTGTAGGAGTTTGATTATACGAGTAGAAATGTGGCCTAATCGTTATGCCAAATTTGAGAGTTAAATGAATTATTTTGTGAAATGCTATTTATGGAATTAAGGGGTACGAGTAGAAGAAATTGAATGCGGGAGGGTTGCATTTTGCGAAGTCGAGGATGAACAAGATGATACGGACCATGTAGTTGTTTACCCAATCCAATCGTCCTCCAACATGTAAGGTCCTAAATAATGCAACGATCATATTTGAAAATAACACAATAATCGAGTTAGAGCAAAGTTTGTCGGTAGAGATGAGATTAAATGAAAAAGTAGGAACGAAGAAAGTTGAATGCGAGTATAAAATCGGGAGAAAATTGAACTTGACCAATGTGAGAAACGTGTGTGAGGTGGCCGATT
Organism: Dovyalis caffra; assembly: GCA_963924115.1. Taxonomy (NCBI): domain Eukaryota; kingdom Viridiplantae; phylum Streptophyta; class Magnoliopsida; order Malpighiales; family Salicaceae; genus Dovyalis; species Dovyalis caffra. The sequence continues at coordinate 25,741,543 of CAWUPB010001173.1, forward strand.
AGGAGTTTTACAAACGTATTAGTGATAGGTTTGTATGAGGTAAAATAATCAATGGAACAGATGATGTGATCCGTTGCTCCCGAGTCAAGTATCCGAGTGTGGTTTTTAAATGTTTTAACATTGTTTAAGAAAGAACATGTGGAAACAGAATTACTCGACATTTCATATATAGGAGCAAAATTAGAGGATATGGTATTGATATGAGGAGTTACTGTGGGAGTGGAGTTAGGTTGAATAAGAGCCATTAGCTTTGAATACCGGTCCCGAGTGAGGTGATGCCTGCAGATTGAGTGCTCGCAAGCTAGCGGATTGAGGTCCCGCGAGTGAATGTTTTGATTGGAATCTAGGTGATCTTCGGCAATTGGAGGAACAACTACCCGATTGATAGAACTTCCTGTTGATCCGAACTTGTTCCTCATTCCCGGAGGGAAACTATGCTTCTTGTAACATTTGTCAATAGTGTGTCCTTCTCCGTTGCGAAGGAACAAACGAGTGCTTCTACGGAATAGTTCCTTGGTGGGTAAAACTTTCTTGGATTCCGGAGATGATTACGAAATCTTCTTTGGTTTCCAGAGACGACCTTTCCATAAAAGGCACTAGCGAGTTGTGTTATTGGACGAAGAAGAGCCGGGAGCGGATATGAATTGCCTCTCATGCCGAGAAGCTAGAGCAAACACTTTACCGATCGAGGGCGAGAGGATCCGGTAGCATGATTTGGGACTTGACGATGGAGAAATTGTCATTCAATCCCTTCAAAAATCCGATGACATAATCATTTGATCTATAGTTGTGAATGACAGTGAGTGCGGTACATGTGCACACGGGATTGCAAACACAAGAAGGAATGGGCCTTAGGTTCGTAAGTTCATCCCATAGAATTTTCAACATCTCAACATCTTACGGAAGGCTTATTGGCGGACTTCTTTATCTCAACATCTCCGACACTGATTGTCTTTTGCGATACAGCAGCTCTCTCAATTTCTAGCTCACCCCACTCAATCACACCTTCTTACTACTCATCGTATCCTTAGATACATTAAAGCCGCACTGGCCAAGGTTTGTTCTTCTCTTCGGCTTCCGCAATGCGGTTAAAGGGCTTCTCGGATTCGATTGGGCGGCATGTCCTACAACTAGAAGGTCGGTCGGTGGTTTCCGCATATTCCTTGGAAATGCACTTATATCTTGGAAATCCAAGAAGCAAACCACGGTTTCACGGTCTTCTTCGAAGCTAAGTATCGAGCACTTGCCTCGACGAACATGTGAGATCCGATGGTCGCTTTATGACTAGCGGACTTGAAGATTGATCATCCTCATTCAACTCTTCTCTTCGTGACGACCTATCCGCCATTCACATTATCGAAAACTCGATCTTTCACGAACGAACAAAACATATCGACATCAATTGTCATGTTGTTCGCGAAAAACTACAAGCGGGAATCCTCAAACTCTTGCTCGTCACTCGTATTGCTCAACTTGTCGATTGCTTCACCAAGTCTCTTCCTCGCTCCTCGCTTTTCATGCTCTTATTTCCAAGCTTTGCATCCATAATTTGTATGCTCTGCAGCTTGAGGGGGCTATTGGAAGTCATCGATTGCACTCGCATTCCTACTCGTCGCATCCGTGAAGCATCGAGTATGCATCCGCGAGTTTGTTCAAACTCGCACTCGTATCTTCTGTCTTCGTATCCGTGAAGCATGGCACCTTTCCCTTTTCCGTTACTTAGTTGGTTTTGCACGAACTGTAACTAATTACAAAATTAATTCTCCTAATCATATGATTAGTTAAAGATAGCTAGAATTAGTTATTGGCAGATTCCTTTTGCAAACTTGTATATATACCCATCAAGTTCACATTAATAAAGTGTGGGAAATTTTTCCTTCCAATTACCTTTTCTTTATGTTATTTCATTATCTCTCTCGGAAATTTTAAGAATCTTTCTTCAATATTGTATTTTCTAATTTCAAAATTAAAAATCCTTTTTTTGTTTGGGTTGCAATCGAAGGGATTCCATCTTAAACAAGAAAATTATTAGTAATCAAACCACTCGGTTAAGGCACGATCGTATGGCGGGGGCACCGGATGCTACGATGTCGAATGCTATGTTGTCCATGTAGAATATGACGGTAATTTTATATTAATTGGAGACCTCTTAAATTTTCGGTCAAATCAAATTAATCTTAGACTTTTCATTTTCTTTTAATGTCGGTTTATTAATTGACCGTTTTCGTTGTAAACTCGTTTTGAAGGATTAAAAATAGACTTGGCAATGTCTAATTTAAATGATCATCTTTGCCGTCAATTGTTTTGCTATGGCAATTCGAAAGATTAAAAAAAACTAAAGAGAAAGAAAAAAAGATTTGCAATTAAGTTGAATTTGACCAAAAATTCAGAAAAACTTTTAATAAATAGCCATAGTTTTATGAATATTTATTGATATAATAATCGGTAAGTTGACATATTTTTTAATATGTCAACAAATAAATTGAAATGAGATATCAATATGTTGATTTGTTAACTATTATGCCATCAAAATTGGCAATATAAACAAATTGATGTGTTGGAATCCATATTATAGTGCTACGCTATTCACGGTTGGGATTATTATCCATTATATCGGTCACTCAAGTATATTAATTAATTCAATTAAGTTCCTAAGTTATTCACATTCATAGTCTTTAATAATTAACCTTGTTAAATTAATCACTTACTAATTCATTTACATTGTTTGATATTTATGCTTAAATAATATTTAATTTTTTATGCAAAATAAATATTAATTTCATACTTTAATTTTATATAGTAAATAAATATTCATACATTAAAATAAATCTATTCACCCATATATAAATATTCAAGGCGGTAAAAAGATTAAGGATATTACATCGCCGTTCCTCTCTTTCTCTCTTCGTTTCTCTATCTTTCAATCTACTAAGGATCAAAATGCAATACAAATGAACTTTGAGATCGAAACAAAAGTTTGTGAAAAATTAAAGAATCAAAGTGTAATTTTCTGTTAAATAGTGAAAATCAACTGTGCATGTGACAGTACAGTGAATACCTAAACCCTTTTAGTATTTTAGTTATTGTTATCTTATTGGAGAAGCTAAGCTAGACTTTGTCCACAAACATTCTCGTTAAGGAGAAATTTGAACACAATCAAGAAATATTTGATAATAGTTCATTTGTGAATCCATTTTGAAAAAGACAGATTTATTAAAAAAAAATCATATTCGAATTCATAAAAAATAATAAAAATATTTTCATTTAAATTTATTTTTTTATAAAAATTTTCTCTCGTTTTCTTTTTTTGTATTTATCTTTCTACGTAGTAAATATTGTTATTTATTTTTAGACTAAAATAAAATCTGTATTCTTTAATTAAACAAGGATCCGTACATGCAGGTTGGGCTTCTTGTGCCAGCCACCTAGAATTTAGATGGCTTTTGTTAATGAATGTAGATTTTTCGAGGGGTAAGATATGAATTAGCCCATTCTTACATTAATCTGGAAACAACTAGATTTTTTTGTGTTGTCCATAAAAGGTAATTTCCAATCACTTTTTTTACAAGATTAAGTTTTTTTGTGGTTAGATTTTAAACATTACTAAAAAAACTAAAAAATTTGGGATAGTCACTATTCATTTACTGTAGCATTTTTTTTTTTTTTTAGCAGCCCTGGGTTGAACGGTATGCTGCCTGGCACTTGGGCCAGACCTGGCAGCTCGGCCCTCTTATGTTGGCAGCTCGCTCCTGCCCTTTTTTCTTCTTTCTTTCTTTCTATATATATATATATATATAGCATCCATCATGATACAGAGTATGTCCAGTGAAAGAGAGAGAGAGAGAAAAAAAAGGGCCAGTGAAAAGAAATGAGCAAATATAATCGATGTCTATTCAAGTTTTCTTTTTCTTTTGCTTTTTATGACAAGGCTTTTAACCCAAACCAATCTCCATTTTTTTCTAATACTTGAACTTCTTCTTTTTTTTTTTTTTATAACAATAATATTTGAATTTTTTAAATAATTGTTGTTGTGGTCTTCTAATTTATCTAAAATTAAAAAAAAGGCCAAGCTCGCGCCTGACTTCTTTTTTTCATATATATATATATATATATATATTATCATGAAATTAAGTGTGAAAAATATAAAAAATAAATCGTTATTTTTTTAATTTTACGTATAATTTGAAGATAATAGAATATATATGATGTTTGTTAAAATTTTAGTTTGAATATATATATTTGATTATATTAATCTTATTTCTTCAATTATTTATTTTTTATTAAAATTATTATCAAATTAATTTTTTGATATAATTTTATTTGTTAATAAATTTTATTTTTTAATATATGAATTTGGGAATAAAATTTTAGACCGTTGGTGTTTTACTTTTTAAAAATATATTATTATAATTTATACAATAAATTATTTTATGATTTTAAATGAGTGTTTTATTTTTTAAAATTTATTATTATAATTTATAAATTATGATTATATATATATATATATAGATATAGAGAGAGAGAGAGAGAGAGAGAGAGGAGAAAGTACGTTTTAAATAGATTGGCTCAATTTTTTTTAAAATAATAATCAATTAAAAAATCATAAGTTTTATTTGATTATATATATATATATACATATATTTTTGGAATTTAGCGGGAGCAATTTTGTTATAATTTTTATTTTAATCTATTAACTTCAATATATTTCATACAATTTAGGTTTATTTTTTCGTAAATTTTTCTATTTATTCTATATACTCTGCTTTTTTATATATATTTATTCAAAATTTATTAGAACTAATTTTTTATAGTTTTTATTTTAATCTATTGACTTCATTATATTTCATACAATTTAGGTGTTTTTTTTTGTATATTTTTCTATTTATTTGTTAAGTATGATATATATATATATATATATATATATATAATTTTATTAGAAATTAACTATATATCTATATACATAATATCAATTATTTTTTACTTATTTTTTCATGTTCTAAAATTTGTTTTTTAAATAAAATAAGTTAGATAATGTTTTGAAAGAACTTTCTAATTATTAAAATACAAATTTTTATACTAATATTATTAAATATCTTCTTAATAAATATATATAAATCAAATGATTTCGCTCAATATATAGACTCGATTTACATTAATCATCAAAAATAAAACTTTCATTCGCACTACATCATACGAATCGTTAACCCTACGTACGTAACGGTTGTTTGACCGTAGCATAACGCGGGTATCTAACCAATAACCTCTATATAGTATATATATATAAAAAAAAAAACTAAAAGAACCAGGGCTGAAAGCTGTTCATGCTACAATTCCCCCTGTTTTCCCCACCTTGCCTCTTTTTTCTCTTTTCTTTTTCTTAAAGACTCGGGCTGCTGAACCGGTCCTTCACGGTTTCATTGTTGTAGCATCCTTCACGGTCTCATTGCTGTAGCTTTTTAATTTTTTTCCCCGGATGGCATCCCTTTTTATTTTATTTTTCTTCTTTTTAATGAGTTGAGTCTGTTGAGATTTAGTTTGTCCTTTCTTTTTTAATTTGTTAATAAATTTGCTTTTTTATATGAATTTTGAAATAAAAATTTGGAACGTGATTGTTTTATTTTTTAAGACATATTATTATAATTTATGCGAATAATTATTTTTATGATTTTTTTATATGAAAATGGCGTTGTTGCTTATATAAATTCTAATGAGAGAGGAAGAGCTAAAAGTGTGTTTTAAATAATTTGACTTCATTTCTTTTAAAAATAACAATCGGTTAAAAAATAATTTGACTTGTTTTTTTTTTCAAAAAATTAATAATTAGTTAAAAAATTCACGAGCTTTATTTGGTTATATATAATCAGAATTTATTGAAACCAAATTTATAGTATTTTTTATTTAAATTTATTCTCTTCGATATATTCCATATAATTTAAGTATATTTTTTATATATTTTTTTATTTAGTTTATATACTGCGAGTCCGCTAAGTACAATACACACACACACCAATCGGGCACTACCTTGCTCTTTTTTTTTTCTTCCTATAATTTATTTTAAATTTTTATAAAAGTTTGGCCACCAATCTCACGATAGAACAAAAAAAAATTGATTAATTATTTTAAATCTGGATGTGTTTTGGGATTAGATCACCAAAAGGCAAAATGAAACCCTTAAAAGAATATATATATTGTCACCTGGATCTCCCGTAAGTGTTGTACAAGTTAAACAGTCATATATAATTAGTCCCTTCATCGGGAAATAAAACATATATATTATTGGTCCATTTAATGTTTATGAACGAATATTAATTATATCTTTGACATTGATGTTAACAAACATATCTAATTATTTTATTCTTATTGTTTAAAATTTATTTCTTCAATTATTTGTTCCTTATTAAAATTCTCATTAAATTAATTTTTTTATTTTTTTATATAATTTTATTTGTTAATAAATTTGGTTTTTTAATATCTTAGAACGTCAATGTTTTATTTTTTAAAAAATATTATTATAATTTATACAATAAGTTATTTTTATATTTTAAATGAGTGTTTTACTTTATATATATATATATATATATATATATATATATATAGAGAGAGAGAGAGAGAGAGAGAGAGAGAGAGAGAGAGAGAGAGAGCTAAAAATATGTTTTAGATAATTTGACTCAATTTTTTTTTAAATAATAATGAGTTCAAAAAATTCACAAGTTTTATTTTCTTTTTTATATATATTTATTCAAAATTTATCGAATCAATTTTGTTGTAGTTTTTATTTTAATCTATTGACTTCAATATATTTTTACAATTTAGATGGGTTTTTTTTTTATATTTATTCTATATACTCGAATACGTTATATATATATATATCGTTAGTTTTGTTGAAAATTAACTATATATAGATTCGATTTATATTAATCGCTAAAAACAAAACTTTCTACTTGCATTACACGATGCGAATCGTTAACCTTTTATATGTAACGGTTATCTTCCCACAATGTAACGCGGGTATCTAACTAATACCATTTGTATTTAAATGAATTTACTTAAATGATCTTAAAGCAATGTAAGGTTGGAAAAAAAATATTTTATTATATAAAGATTGCTTGATCTATGAATAAGAAACATTCCCAATAAATAGATAGAAAAATAGCATATGACCAAATATTTCACGTGAGAACCACACCGAAATTGAATTAAAAAAAAAAAAAAGTTAGAGTACTAAATTTATAACCCTCACGTCCTAAAAGGATTGTCCTCTTTTTATTTAAATCTATCCCAAAATACTTATTTGATCAAAATTTTAAATAATATATTTTCTTAAAATACTTTTAATTAATAAAAAAGGTATTGTGAAATTCACTAACCAAATTATTATTCTCATCATTTTTTTAAAATAATTATCAATACATCATTCACTATGCCCTTTACCAATTATCAATAACTATCATATAACAAATATTGATAGAGGATTTATTATTAGTTTTTTGAAAAAAATAATAAAATAACAATTTAATTAATGAATTTAGTAGTATCCTTAATAAGGAAAATCAATTCTTTTTTCTTTTTTATGTTCTTTACTAGTAAAAAACTTAATATTTTTTATACGTTTTTCTTATGCATACAAATTCTTTTCATATAAAAATTTTAAAGAAATCTTTTTTGTTACATAAAAAATATTTATTATTATAGAAATTTTACTGTATGTCAAAATTTTAAAAGTAAAATATTTCTATTAATATAATATTTTCTATAATTATTTTAATTTAATCTTTAATTAGCTTAATGATTTTTCATCTAAACCATCTTATTTTTGGATAGATTTTTTCTTAAATTAATATTTTATTATGCAGTATTATATTTGATAACTAACCATTTCAATAAAAAATATTTTAAAAAATATTAATATAGTGTAATAATTAATAACTGTTTTTAAACTGGGTGAAAAAATAAAAAATCCCGATTTTTTTTGGAAATTGAGAAAGTAGTCTGCTTTGTACACCGATAAACGAGGAAGAAAAAAGAAGCGTAGTTGAGAAGCTTAGGCCACAGTAACAGTAACTCTCTTTCCCGCCGTTTAGGGCCTTTCTGTATAAAGCATTTCCCGCCGCCTAATCGTCACATCCCACTCCACTCTCCTGTCGACTTCCAACCAACTTACGCCCCTCACTCTGCCATTCCCTCCCTCTCTTTGGTTGACCCAAAAGAACAGAAAAGAAAAGTAAAGAAAGCCCTCACTTCTTCAATTCACCATCTCTATTCCAAAATTAATGGAGCTTCGTTCTCGCAGAAGACTTTCCGGACCCTCCGTCAACGGTTATTTTCTTACTCTTTATCATTTCTCTCTCTCTCTCTCTCATCTAATCTTAATTTCTGTTTGGGTAAAGATCAGTGGTGCTGTTTGGGTAAATATCAGTGGTTTGGATTAAGACGAAACGAAGCGACTGATAGATTTTAGGTTTTCTAAAGTTTTGTGCTTCTTTTTTCTTAACCGTTAAGAGTATTTGGATGCTTAAGGAAATTTCTTCTAGATTTTGACAATTAGGTTTTCTTTATTTGTTTTAGGGCTTCGATTTGATTTTGATTTTCCTTTTCTTGTGTTCCCGACCTTGAAATATGAATAATTGTTGTTTGAAGCTTTAATTTGTAAGTTAACTAGTGTTTTGACCCCTAAGTTTGTGATTTATCTTTTCTTTTCTTTTGTTTTTTGAACTGTTAAGGAATAAAGTAAAATGCTGGTGAGTTATGTTTATCAGAATTGTAAAAATGATGCCTTGTCTTTTTGCAGGTGATGGTGAGCACGGGCAAAGTGGTTTGTGCAATGAAGAAGATGAAAGCAATCACATGGGTGGTGGTGATGGCTCTGATGAAGAATTCTCTCTTCCATCTTCAGATTCTGATGATAATAGCTTTGGTAATGAACTTACTTTCCTATAAAAAAAAAAAAAGAATTTTCTTCTTTAATCTTTTGTCTTTTCTTTCTTTCTTTTAGTTGTTTTTTTTTTTTTTTTTTTCACTTTCTTGTAGAGGTTCACTTAGTTTTATTGGTTAAAATTTTGTACTTGTATGGAAAAAATTGAATTCTAGTCTTACTCTTTCATATGTTTCAATGGAAGATATTTCCCAAAAAGTATTCAGGGTTATAATGATAATTGAGATGGTTTGGATATTTTATTAGGGGAAAACAAAGGAGTATATAATGTATAGAAAAAGTCTGCAAATTTCTTTTAAGGAGCTTATATGTTTCTTTGAAATAAATGAAGCCTGTGAAATCAAAGGGTACAACTTACTAGTTGAGATTGGATTGCATCACTGACATCCCAGAGAATGAATAGGTGAAATGGTTGAAGAGATGGGGGACTTGCTCTTAAATCATCAGGCAAAGGCTAGGATTGGCATCCATGATCGGCCAGGTAGAGTGATTTTTCTTTTCTTTTTTATTAATTCTAGTAGTGTGCCCATGCCTTATTACGTGCTGCCTTCTGCTAAGAGGAGTACTATGGAAACAGGTCCCGACAATGAGCAACAACCAGCTGAGCAATCAGAAACATCTCAAAAAAAGAAATACTCTAAGTCAAACAAGAGGCGCAGAAAGAGGTCAGGGGCTTTATTGATGTGGGAAGTTTGGGAAGAAGAGCATGACAGATGGATTAATGAGAATTTGACTGAAGATGTTGATTTTGATCATCAGCATGGATTGATAGCTGAAGCTGCTGAGGCACCATCTGAGTTGATTATGCCTTTGTTAAGGTACCAAAAGGAATGGTTGGCCTGGGCTTTGAAACAGGAAGAGTCTTCAACCAGAGGGGGAATTCTTGCAGATGAGATGGGAATGGGGAAGACGATTCAAGCAATCGCTCTTGTCCTCGCCAAAAGGGAACTCCATCGAAATTTTTTGGAATTCAATGGTCAGTCACCTTTATCAGGCTCATCCAGTGATTTGACTGGAATCAAAGCCACCCTTGTAGTCTGTCCGGTGGTTGCTGTAACTCAGTGGGTAAGTGAGATCAATCGCTATACTACAAAAGGAAGCACCAAGGTCCTGGTTTATCATGGGGCTAATAGAGAGAAGAGTTCTAAACTGTTTTGTGATTACGATTTTGTCATAACAACGTACTCTATTATTGAGTCTGAATTCAGAAAATACATGATGCCTCCCAAGAAGAAATGTGTGTACTGCGGGAACTCTTTTTATGAAAAGAAGCTCATGGTGCACCTAAAATATTTTTGTGGGCCTGATGCTAATAGAACAGCAAAGCAGTCCAAGCAAACTAGGAAAAAGCTGAAAACTACATCAGCACCATCAAAGCAGAAAACAGAATCTGACAAAGATAAGAGTTGGCCTATGGAGTTTTCAGAAGTTGAACTAGGATTGCGAAAAGAGAAATCACTTTTGCATTCTTTGAAGTGGGAGCGCATCATTTTGGATGAGGTGAGTGGCATGATGTAAATGTGCCTTGGGGTAATTATGTTCTGCTTCCTTATAAATATGCCCCACTTTGATGCATTGTGAATTTAAGACCAAAATAATATGGGAGATGGACAATTATACCAGGTATTATGACGTTTTTTCATAGCTTTCTTTGTCCTTGTGCATCTCTCCCTTTGTGTGGGTAACTATTTAGTTTCTTTTTCTTTTGAAGCTAATCTCTCAACAAATTTGGGAACCAAACAATTGACTTCATGCTTCTTTAGGAGCTCTCAGTTTGTTTATGGGTTTCAAGTAAATTCTTGAATTTCATCTGAAACTTTTCTAAGAAAGCTTTTCTTTCCTTACGAGTTAATTATCCTAGTCCCGTTTCTTTGAGAATTTGTTCTTTACATCTATTGTGTAACAATTGACAAACTGATAAACATCTCTTTTAGAGTATAGTGTCATTTCTTACCTTTATGCTATACTGTCATTAGTTCATGAAATGTCGCATTCCCATTAGTTTCTGCTTTGTTGTCCCCATAAATTCCATTCTTATGTGCATTTTCTCATTATTTCTATTGTGAAATAATAAAAGAAGTCCATGCTTTCTATGTTTCAGCACTCACCAACTTTTATTTTTATCTAAATATTAAGTTTTTCGTTTCCATCATTGGCACATCTTTTACTTTCTGAAGCGCACTTTTTTCCCCTTCATGCCCAACGTAGGCCCACTTTATAAAAGATAGACGTTGTAATACTGCAAAAGCCATTTTTGCTTTAGACTCTTCATACAAATGGGCTCTGAGTGGCACTCCCCTTCAAAACCGTGTTGGAGAACTTTACTCTCTTGTAAGTTCACTGCATTTCAAACCAAATAACTTTAATTATGTAGAGCTTTGTTGTCTAATGCATTTGGAGTTCGGTCATTGCAGGTACGCTTCCTGCAAATAGTCCCATACTCATATTACTTGTGTAAGGATTGTGATTGCAGAACTCTTGATTATGGGTATGGTTCAAGATTCAAGCTTGTTTATTATCTGAGTGACCTTATTTGTGAGCGTGGTATAAGGTTAATGATTATCTTATTCCAGATAGTCCTAAAAATTGGTAGATTCCTTTCTTATGAGCAATCTAAGTGTTTTTATATAATTATTTTTTATGGATAATACAAAATTAGTATATGAACCTCTTACGCCTTTCTAGAGGGCCATTTTTTTCCTCTCAATTTATGTTTGTCTTTTCTTTGTTGCCTGTTTGACATCAAATTTCTACTTAGAATTACTGGCTGTGAAGTTAGTTTCTTGTTCCAAATCAAGGTTCTCTTGCCATTTTACTGTTGCAGTGTTTCCATCTGGAACTATGATTATGCATTACCTGAATCACTTCTTCACTTAATATTTAATGATGCTAAATTGTTTGTTATTCATTTTTTTTTTTTTTTTGTGCTAAACCCATTGCCACTTTGTAGGTCATCGACACAATGTTCTAGTTGCCCTCATAGTTCTGTGAGGCATTTTTGCTGGTGGAATAAAGTGAGTGTTGCAGACTGTTCCTTGTCTATTTTTTATTATTATATTTTGTGAGCATTTATTTCTGAAGCAGTCTTTTTTTCTTAATGAATGTACTTCTTTTCCTTAGTACGTTTCTAACCCAATACAAAAGCATGGAAATGCGGATCATGGACGAAGAGCGATGATATTGCTCAAACACAAAGTATTAAAGAACATAGTGCTAAGACGCACAAAAAAAGGGAGGGCTTCTGATCTTGCTCTTCCGCCTAGAATTGTGAGTCTCCTTCTACACTGCTAGACAGCTACTTTATTAACTAGTCAAAAACCTTTGATATCAATCTTGGCTTCCTCTCTTATCCAGGTGATATTGAGGCGAGATATCCTGGATGTTAGAGAAGAAGATTATTATGAATCATTGTATAATGAAAGTCAGGCGCAATTTAATACGTATGTTGCCTTCTACCTTTGCTGCTTTCTTTTTTGTACGATCAATGCAATTTTATTCTAAAATGCTCCTTATCATTACTCAACTGTTTGCAACCTTTAATGTAATGTACGATTAACCTGCCACTTCTTTGAATTATTTTTACTCGTTTGTTGTTAATAAAAATTCACATAAATGTAATATGTATATGTTATCACAGATACTTACACAATGTGACTTTCCCTTTTCTGTTCTTCACAGATATGTTGAGGCGGGTACTCTGATGAATAATTATGCCCATATATTTGACCTCCTAACACGCTTGCGGCAGGTAAAAAGATCATTCACCATTGTGAGAATTTGATCCATTTACTGCAGTATCTTGGCATTCTATGATGAATTGCTATGTACCTGTGAATTATTTGTTGTGACTAAAATGTAGTGTGAAAGTTTTCTGAATTGTTCACGAGCAATTAAAAGTATTATATAATGAATACTGGAGATAGTTATTGCATGACTGAAACATTAAACTAATGGGTGCTAGCAATAAAGGAGTTAATTTCCATCATTTGTATTGTATTGAAAGAACAAATAGATGAATTTTCATCCTTCATGCCAAGAGTATTGTGAGTGAGAATTTTTAATTCAAATATGATAAATGCATTCGCTGGATTTCTTCCACATTTCCCATTGCTTTGTAGAAGTTTAGGACTTGATTTTAGAATATGATAAATGCATTCGCTGGATTTCTTCCAAATTTCCCAGTGCTTTGTAGAAGTTTAGCACTTGATTTTAGAATTTCTAAAGCTCTGTATTGGAAGTACTATTCCAAAAGTTTCATTTTTCTCATTTGGGTATTCAACATTGAGTATAGCTTTAGAGTTCCTGACAGTTTTACCAAGGAATCAAATGCAAAAAGGTGCTCTGTAGTTTTATTCTTGTTGTAGTTCCAACAAATAAAAACTTATCTTTTTTGATCGGTTAGTCTAAAGGCAAACTCATTCTGCTGATTTTCTTGTTTCTTTTCTGCAAAATTACAGGCAGTCGATCATCCTTACCTTGTGGTATATTCTAAAACTTCAGCACTAAAAGGTGGAAACATGGATGATGCTGGTTCTGCCAAAAATGCTTGTGGTATTTGTCATGAACCAGCAGAAGATCCTGTGGTCAGTTATCTTTTCTGTTCTTATGCTTATCTTTTCTTCAGATATTTATCTTTTTCAAAAAGCGCAAAGAAGTGTTTTAGTTTTGTGTGTTGGTTGTTTTCTCTATCTCTTAACTTTTGCTAGTGTGATCTAAATTAAGACCTATTCATATTAAGTTTGAGCTGTCATGAAGAGCCAAATATTTTGAAATCCTCTTCCAGTTTGGATACTAGTAACATTCATGCAGACGATCAGATACAACTATTTTTTCACATCTGCAAAACATAAACTGATATTAGAACTGCTAACAGAGGGAAGCATTTGTTCAGTAAAACGTTGTAGAAAAAAATCATCACTGTGGTGCAAATGCATCAGACTGCTAGATCCTTTTCATACTGATCCTGGATCACTTCCAACCCCCACAATATCTCTCTGGTTCCCTTGTCCTTTCCCTTTCTTATTTGGTTACTTTTTGCACAAGATCCTGCCATCGTTATTCTTAGTGAATTGAGGAGCCCCTGAAAAGCTATTTTCCCTGTTATTTAAGCTATATTGTTGAAATGTTTAAAATTCATTTTTGGTGATGATAAATTAGTTAAATATTTATGAGTTGACCATTGTAAATCTTTGCTACCAAATGAATAATAAATAAATCGTCCCAGATTTTATTTTTTCTTATATGGATCTGAACCTGGACAACCTTAAAATGATGGACATGTCCATGGTCGTGTAGCATATATGGAAATTTAACACACATGAGAAAGTAAATTTTAATTTAGAATTTGGAATATGCTGTTCTAGATTTCTATACTCTGGATTTCTGCTCTGCTGTGATTGTTGCATCTTCATATTTACTTCCTCACCAATTTTCTATAGCTCACCGTAGTTACCCACTAGTTCAAGAATTAATGACCAGCTCCATATTGCTGTGCTTCCAACTTCAATGATCTCTGCTTACTGTTAGTAGCTCAATCATTTAAAAACCTAAATATTGTCCTTGATTCTTAATATAGTGAAGTTGAAAAGGTATTTCATATTCAAGTGTCCTTATAAACACATTTGTTTCCTAAAAGACATCTTTGTAGTGTCTTCGCCATGCTTGGTTTTGCATGAACCTAACAAATAGGATTTGCAATATGGTCTTAAATTGAGTTTCTTTCCATAACATTATCCTTATCATTTCAGGTTACCTCATGTGCCCATGTTTTTTGCAAGACTTGCTTGCTTGATTTCTCTGCTTCCTTGGGTGAAGTCTCGTGCCCCGTCTGTTCGAAATTACTTACCGTTGATTTCACTGGAAATACGGATGCTGGAGATCAGACTGCCAAAACAACTATTAAGGGGTTTAGATCTGGTAGTATTCTGAACAGAGTACAGCTGGATGATTTTCAGACAAGTACAAAGATAGAGGCTTTGGTATGTGCTTATGGAATTTCTACATTTATTTCTATCCTTTTAAATCATAGATGAACCTGCTTTGTAGTGTGGGGATCAGTGCATGTATGTTACAATATACCTAATCATTCACCATGGCTTGACAAGATTTATGTATATAATTATGATACACTTTTAGAATAAAATGGCTAAAGCATAAAACCATTATAATGTTAGAAACCTTGATATAAAACGTATGTGCTGGTTAGGCTCCCTAATCCAGGAAAGAGAAAACACGTATTGTAAGCTAAATTTCATGTCAGTTGTACGACATGCTCCAAGTGTGCTTGTTCTTGCTTGTATGCTTTAAACTTTATGTGATTATTGAGTCTGCAATTATCCATTATATGTTTGGTTACACTGAGTAGTTTATATGGTTCTAGAGGGAAGAAATTAGATTTATGGCTGAAAGAGATGGTTCTGCAAAAGGAATTGTATTCAGCCAGTTCACATCGTTCTTGGATCTCATACATTACTCTCTCCTTAAGGTAAATTAAGATTTTTAATTCCATCTTTAGTTGTTCTTGAAAAGAGAAGGATTGTTTGATGAGACAAACTGAATACAGTCTGGCATTAGCTGTGTTCAACTGGTGGGAAGCATGTCTTTGGCTGCCAGAGATGCTGCTATCAAAAGATTTGCAGAGGATCCTGATTGCAAGATTTTCTTGATGAGTTTGAAAGCTGGAGGTGTTGCCCTCAATCTGACCGTTGCATCACATGTGAGCAATTCTCCTATTTGCCTTACTATTATGATTCCTCTGATGCATTATTACCTAATTTATAAAAGCGCGAAGCCATGAGAAAGGCGGGGCTTGTGATTTCTAATTGTGCCTTTCATAGCAGCTAAACTTTAGTTAAATGCATTTGGTTTGCAGTAGATGCTTTGGTTTGTGATATAATTTTCTTACATGTCAATGCAAGTCCTTGTTACACTAGCATCATCTTTCATTTTTTATTATTCCAATTTCAAATATGGCAGTATATATTTGATTCATTCTCTTATGTATATTCCTTCTTGTTTAGTCTTTTGATATGTTGATCAATACCTACACGTGATGGGGTGTAGGTTTTCTTGATGGACCCTTGGTGGAACCCAGCAGTGGAGCGACAAGCACAAGATAGGATCCATCGTATTGGGCAGTATAAGCCAATCAGGTCCTACTACTTCAACTCATTATTCTGATATCCTATAATAAGATGCTAGATCATTGCTATAACAGTCAGCTTGGCCAGTTGTAACAGTGAACTGGCCATGTAACCTGTTCAGACTTTTGGGTATTTTTCAAACAGAAACAATTAGACTCAATTGCTGAAAGCTATAGGTTCCCTGTTTGTATGGGAGATTCAGATTTATGGCCTTGTTTCTTTTATTTTGTCAAACTCTTTGGGCAGATGGATTAGGGTTTCATTTGTTGGGTTTTGTTTTTGTCTGAATTGTGTACTTTAGGAAGATGCATTATGGGATTTATATCTTTCTATCTTTCAGCGAGACTGATAACTGTATAGAGTAATTGAATGGGAAAATCTTTTTTATACGTTGCAAAGAACAAGTTCTGCAGTTATTTGTGAAAGAAAGCTTATTTATGGGCTGAAATTAGATTGTATTTAGGTCCAGTTTGGTATGATTTTTGCAAATTGATTTAAGTTGTTTTCAAACTTTTGACTCAAAGAAAAGTCATAAATATGTTAGGTTAGAAAAATCTTTTGACTTGAATAAAAAGTTTGTCAGAAAATTGAGTCAAAATTATGCTTTAATCATTTTTTTTTGAACTTTTGACTTATGGATTCCGACTTATTCTACCTCCCTTCAAAAAAGTTGCATCGAGTCAGTTTTTATCCAACATGCTTCTAACTTATTTCATTTTTGTTACAAGTTGTATACGAAAAACAACTTTTGAATTATGAATCAAAAGTTATTTTTCATAAGTCATGTCGAACAAACTCTTACACTAACTGAGACTTCTTTTAAAAGGGAGCTGGCACAAGGAATGCTACAAGTCCATGAGTTGAATATATAAAATTTTTTTGTTGACCTCTGATTGCCTTCTTTCAGGCCACTCCATATTTAATTAGTTTCTATAGATGTTTTTCACATCTATTTGTGATCATTTTTTTAGAATATGTTTGTATACAAATCATTTTCCGTACCTGAAGTAGCATGTCTAGAGTTGACTGACTTTCCTAGGAGGGTAATGCTGTCCTTGACATGGCTATGTTGGATAGCACTTTTGACCTCAGTGAATTTTGCCCCAAGAACTGCATAACCAAAGTTGTGCGCTGCTGTGGGTAAATGGCAGGAACTTTATACTGTAGGTGGTTTTTTCGTTCAGTTCAAGTTCCAAAAAAGAATTCATGTTGTTGAGCTTGAAGCGATTGTGTGCTAAAAAGCTTTATTGGGAGTGAGTTTCTAATTAATTGTGACGTACCAGTGAAACCATTCGATCCTTTGTTTGAATTGGTGACTGAATGATCCTGTCCCTAGTTTAGGTTGTTGGTTAAGCTGCACCTGATGACTGATCTGTATAATTTTCTTTCAAGGGCTCACATTGTGTTTGCTTTCATAGGATTGTGAGATTCGTCATTGAGAATACGGTTGAGGAGAGGATTTTGCAGCTGCAAGAAAAGAAGGAGCTAGTGTTTGAAGGGTGAGTTTGATTTTGTCTTATATTTGTTCAAATTGATAGGTTTCCACCAGTTATGTAGCTAAATCTTCTTTATGATGCCTTTTGCAGGACCGTAGGAGGTTCTTCAGAGGCCCTGGGAAAATTGACGGAGGCAGATTTGAGATTTTTGTTTGCCACCTGATTATAGTACTGCATGCAACTCTTAAAAAGCTGTTGGAAAACTAACAGAAGCAAGAATGATGTTTTTACCTAAGTAGGGTTGATAAGATGAAGCAAAGTGATTATTTAAAATATCTGCTTCTTTTGTTCTATTGTTTGAACTGTGAACCCAGAACTCTCTCTCTCTCTCTCTCTCTCTCTCTCTCTCTCTCTCTCTCTCTCTCTCTATATATATATATATATATATATATATTCAAGGATAAGATCTGAATCCTAAATCCCTCTTTTTTTACCGTTGTGCAATGAATGATGGCATTGCATGCTCTCTTTTCTTATCATGCTTTGCTTAAATCTTCTGTCTCCATCTGTTTTATCTTTGTTTCTGTATTGTCTTTTCTCTGTTGGAATTCCAAATGAACTACTAATTTGTTTCTTCAAGAACTGGAACTAACTTGTGAGTTTCCTTTGTTCAATGTGTAACGGTACTGTCATACTAAAATGAGGAAATTAAATTGTTCGTTATATGGAAGACTCTCCAGTATTTTATTATATAATTCTTCTTCTTTTTGTCTTTTTTTTTCTTTCTATTTTATAAAATGGCACCCTTTATCAGATGATAAACTTAACTCAAAACTATAACTTAAAAATTATTTAGTTAGTCTTTGTTGTTTCATAAACAATTTAGCTTGAAGAAGGTTATGAATGCTAACGTGGACAAAATAAGCCATTAACAAAGCAGCACAAACAAAAAACCAAAAGAAAACATACGGACGGAGGATGTTCTTATGCACTGCGAAAAACAAAGTTAAATAGTAATCGTAGCATAGATTGTTTATAGTTACAATTAAAAATTTAGCGAAAAAAGAAGGAGGAAATAATGGGTTTGTAAAATAGTAATAGGTTTATAGTTATAATTAAAAATATTTTGATTCTTAATTTTTAAATTTTATATAATTAGATTATTATATATTAACAAAAAAATTTAAATAAATTAATGGATATTAATAGAATAAAGAATGGATATCCATTATTCTGAAATCATATTAATTGATATATATATTTTTTATATTTATTTATTTTAATACTCATTATATTTTTTTAATTGATATTTATTAAGCTCAATAAAACGGATACCCATTCTATTCTCGGTCCGTTGCCATTCCTGTGATTAACCCAACCTCTTCTTCCGAAAACCAGATTCTATTTTTCTCTTTCTAATGATAAAGAGTGGTGCTTCGAAAAAGAATCCCCATACCCTCCATCAATGGTTATTTTCTTTCCTCCGCTATAATAGTAGTCTCTGCTTGCAGCAAAAGTTTGCTAAGATTTCTCCACTAGGGTTTTGATTTAGGGCTTCTTATGACTAGGATTTTTCTTCTTACATTCTTATTGTTTACTAGTCTTAGTGATTTTATTATAAATGGCAAGCAATGCTGTTCCGGAAAGTGATTCTGGCAGCGAAGCTATGATGATGATCCTATGAGTGGAAATGGTTCTGATGATCAATTTGACATTCCGTCTGTGCATACTGGCGATAGCAGCAGCTACAGTGATGAAAGTAGTTTTTTGCTAATTCTCTTATCTTTTA
The DNA here is from genome assembly GCA_963924115.1 of Dovyalis caffra. NCBI lineage: Eukaryota > Viridiplantae > Streptophyta > Magnoliopsida > Malpighiales > Salicaceae > Dovyalis > Dovyalis caffra. The sequence continues at coordinate 25,760,842 of CAWUPB010001173.1, forward strand.
CTCTCTCTCTCTCTCTCTGGTGAATTTCGTTTAGTCATATTTTCATTCGAATATGAAATTCTGAATTTTCGATTTCTTGCTTATTTGTCTATTTCAATAGAAAATGTTTCCTACTGAATAATTTTTTTGGGATATGATAGTGAGTTGGTTTTGTATTTTAATGACAACGAAATACAATTATAGGTGGAGTGGTTGAAGAGATGGAGGTTTTGGGCGTAAATGGTAGAGGAAAGGCTACAGTTGGCGTTCATGGTATTGTGGAAACTTGTTTTGAAAGTTATGAGATGGAAACAGGGCTCAGTTATGGGCATCGACCTCGTGCTCAGCCACCAAGAGCAGCTGAAATTGATTTTCTTAATTGGGTCGAAAAAGGAGAAATACAGTAACTATATCCCGAGGAAAAGGAGGGATGATGAGAGTACAGGGGCATTAATGCATTGGAAAATTTGGGATAAAGAGCATGAAAGATTGATTGACTAGAATATAAAGAAAGGTCTTAATTCGGATCATCATGATTGATTTGCTACGGAAAATGCTAATGCACCAGCAGAATTGATTGTGCCTTTGTTGCAATAACAAAAGGAATGGCTAGCCAGGACTTTGAAGCAAGAAGAGTCCACAACCAGAGGGGGAATTCTCACAGATGAGGTGGGAATGGGAAAGACAATTCAGGCTGTTGCCCTTTGTTACGGTCAACATTTTAAATTCATTGACTTCCACTATAGTTGGTTAGTGCATTTACTTGTAAGTATATCAGGGATAATAAACACATGTTAAAGGGGTAAGATTAGCTATTAAGTAAGTTGCTAGGAAGCCACATGTGTATCTAACACTTATAACTACCTTGCATAGCTGTTAGTTTGTTATTTTTAGTATTAACATTAGTTAGTTAGTTGTTTTATTTATATAGTTGAAGAAATCATAGGAGATGACATGTATAAAGATTGATCTTTCTATTGGAATTCAATAGCCGAATATTCTCTCTCTAGTTATTTCTTTTCTTCTCTTTTCCTTAAATTCTAGGGTTCTTGTTAAGGAATCCATTGTTGGATCTTAGCAATTGATATCGGAGCTTGGTACCATGAACAATTCAACACTCAATCATGGTGGATAATAATAAAATTCAAGCTTTGGAGGAGCAAAGTAGAAAACACGATGAGCAACCTCAAGGTCCGTGGCGAAATTTCAAAAAAAACGTGGAAGCTCGTCAAGAAACAAATGGAGGAGCAAACGCGACACACATAGCTTCAATTTAAAGCATTAATAGGGATAATCAAGTCAACCTAAGTGGAGAAAGACAGGAAAGGAACAAGGATTCTCTTCAAGTTTCTCTCCAGGAGTGAACAATGTACACAAACTAGTACATCCATATTATGGTCGATCAATTCTTTTGCTCGAATTTATGAACTCTTATTACATTGCTTGTATGCTTATGGTAGATTTGCAAATGATTAGTGGGAATGAAGATGAATTAGGTATAAAAAGTGAAGTGGGTGTTGAAGGAAAGAAAAATGTGAAATTTATTGAGAATAAGGAAGAAGGTGAGGAGAACAAAGAAAGTGAAGGGATTGTTAAAAATAACGACGGGAAGGAGGAAACTGAATTGAGGAATGAGGATGTGGAGAGTAAGGAAGGGAAGTAGAATGATGGTGATGTGGAAGAGAATGAAGGTCCATTCAAGAAGAGATTGAGGAGAATTGATAAAAAAGTGATTTATGATGAGATTGATGTTACACTAGATAAGGTAGTGCTTTGGGAGAAACATATGAGGATTAGAAAGAATAATGAGGTATTGGCATTATTTTATTGACATTGCAAAATAAGTTTCTCTCGGAGCCAATTAGGTCACATTTTGTAAATCATTTTGTCACTCGATGTGCCTATTTTCTTGGTTACGCTAGCGAGAATAACATCAATTCTTAGTCCCGGTAGAAACCCTATAGCCAAAATGATTTACAAAATCTGAATTGGATTTGCCATTACCTTGAGAGTCATCCATCACAACTTCTTTATATTCATGAGTAAGAGCATCTCTTCCCATGATTCCATTCGCACAAGACACAATAATTGAAGTTTTGGAAACAAATATTGTTGCTAAAAATTTGAGTCTTTTACTCAAATCAACTCCACTATCAATAACATTTGCAATAGCAAAATATGGCCTAATTGGTTTTGAGAAAAACTTATTTTGCAATGTTAATAATGCTAATACCCCATTCTTCTTTCTAATTCTCGTACGTTTTTTTCAAAGCATTATCTTATCCGGTGTAACATTAATCTCATCATAAATTACTTTCTTATCAATTCTCTTCGACCTCATTTTTAATGGACCTCCATTCACTTCCACATTACCACCATTCTCCTTTCCTTTCTTGCTCTCCACGTCCTCATTTCTCAATTCGGTTTCCTTTTTCTCGTCGTTTTTTTTAACAACTCTTTCACTTTCTTTGTTCTCCTCACCTTCTTCCTCGTTCTTAATAAATTTCACCTTTTCCTTTCCTTCAACACCCACTTCACTTTTCCCACCTAATTTATCTTCATTCCCACTAATTATTTGCAAATCTACCCTAGGCATACAAGCAATGTAACAAGAGTTAATGAATTCGAGCGAAAGAATTAACTCACCATGATATAAATGTACTAGTTTGTTTACATTGTTCACTCCCGGAGAGGAACTTGAAGAGAATCCTTATTACTTTTCTCTCGCCTTTCTCCACCAAGGTTGACTTGATTATCTCCATTAAAACTTCAAATTAAAGCTATGTATGTCGTGTTTGCTCCTCTATTTGTCTCTTGATAGCTTCCACGTGTTCTCAAAGTTTCGCAATGCGACCTTGGAGTTGCTCATCGTGTTTTCTATTTTGCTCCTCCAAAGCTTGAATCATATTATTATCCACAATGATTGAGTGTTGGATTGTTTATGGTAGCCATGCTCGATACCAATTGTTAAGATTCAACAATGGATTCCTTAACAAGAACCTTAGAATTTAGGGGAAGAGAAGAAAAGAAATAACTAGAGAGAGAGAATATTTGTCTATTGAATTCCAATAGAAAGATCAATCTTTATACATGCCCTCTTCTATGATTTCTTTAGCTATATAAATGAAATAACTAATTAACTAATGTTAATACGAGAAATAACAAACTACCATCCATGCAAGGTAGTTGTGAGTTTTAGATACACATATGGCTTGATAACAACTTACTTAATAGCTAATCTTACCCCTTTAACATGTGTTTATTATCCTTAATACACTTGCAAGTAAATAAACTAACCACTTATAGTGGAAGTCACCGAACTTAAATTGTTGATTGTAACACCCTTATTCTTGCCAAATGGAAAATCCATTGGAAAATTCAACTCAATGGACCCTTTCTACTACCAGAGTTCATCCAAACTTTCATCTAGACTCTATGCATCAAAGAGTTTGTAGTCCAATGATAGTGGTCTCTTATAAGAAGTCATGGATTCAAATCTTAACGGACTAGTTCGTTAAAAAGCTTGGAGCCAACCGAGAAAACAGGATTATGATTTTTTCATAATCAGAAAATATATGATGCTGCCAAAGAAGAAATTTATAAAAAGAAGCTCCCAGAGTATCATTGTGGGCCTAAAGCCTCCAGAACATCAAAGCAGTCTAAGCAATACAAGAAACAGGTGAACCTACAATATTAACATCTGAGCTGAAAACAGAATATGACGAAGATAAGACTTCACTTACAGAAATTTCAGAAGTAGAGTCGTGCTTGCTGTAAAGGAAATCAGCTTTGCACTGTGTGACTTGGGATCGTATCATTTTGGATGAGGTGAGATTGAAGCAGCTGTGATGGGGATCACTTGACTTTCTATTCTTTTTAACTTGCTCTAGTTCTGATGCACTACAACTACAAATCTTAGCCCTGAAAAAGCAATAAAGAATAGATGGAATAATTGAATTTGTATCTGTTTTAAATCTTTTGCACCACCTTCCTTCCCTTTATCCATCTTTTCATATGCATATAGGCAACTTTGAGTTGTTTGCCATTTTCTTAACAAATGGTGCTTGTGAGTGTGTAGGGACCCAAATTACCAACGGATTGCTTTTTCCTATCAAGTAAATTCTTGAATTCATCTGAACACTTGCTTCTAGAAAACGTTAGATTTCTGTAGAAGATTCATGTTAACTAATCTGAGTTCCCTCTTTTTATTAGGACTTGCCCTTCTTTTACTCATTTGTTCATTTTCACCATTAACACATTATACTTTCTAAACACCACTTGCCCTTTATTTTTCTTCGGGTCTGACACAGGCTCATTCTTAAAAATCTAGACGCAGTAATACTGCAAAAGCTATTTTCGCTTTAGAGTTTTCATACAAATGGGCTCTGATTGGTACAGGCCTTCAGAACCGTGTTGGAGAACTCTACTCTCTTGTGAGTTTACTATATCATAAAAAACTCAATTTTAATCTTGAAAAGTTTCCTTCCCAACATATGCATCTGAAATTCTATTTATGCAGGTACACTTCCTGCAAATTGCCCCTTACTTGTATTACTTGTGCAAGGACTGGAATTGCAGAATCCTTGATTATAGGTATGGTTCATGATGCAGGGTTGTTAATTGTTTATGATCTGATTGATCTTATTTATGAATTTGATGTAAGGGTAGAAGCGGTGTGTTTGAGATTCCTAAGGTGATATGCTCCTTTGTATTAGAAACCGAAAAAGAGAGGAAACAAAGGAAAAAGATTTGGAGTTAAACTATCATTTCCAGAGATCAGATACGATTTCTTTCTTAAGAAAGCTCTTCCATGACATGATTGGCTAGTAAGAGCATCCTAACAGGATGTCAGCTTGTTAGAATGCCACACAAATCTGACATCGTTTCTCTCTACCATGACAGTCCTGAGAGCTTTTAGAGCAACTAACTGATTTCACCTTCACGTGACATGTCGCATCACAATGCATTTAAACATGTCAACAAGGATCTAAATGATGTAAAAATTCATTTCATTCTTCATAAATTAGTCAGTTATTTTTCCGTTCTATCTATTCCTTTCAGTTTATTTTAAAAAAAACTTTCTAGGGGCCATTTTTTTCTCATTGGCTGCTCAGCCCTGTTCGTCTTGCGAATAACAGAGAATTGCTACTTAGAATTGTTAAGGTAGTAACTAGCATCAAGTCAAGCGATATCCTATTTTCATTTGGGTTTGCGCATACCGAGAGTGAGTTACCATTTGATTTTTTTTATTGAGATTTGCTTCTCTTTTTTTTAATTTAATTTAAAAGTTTAATTCTTATTTTATTGATATATTTAAATCCTAATATGTTAAACATACATGATAAGTTTTAAATAATATCAATTTATCATATGTCATGCTGATTTAAATTAAATTTTAATAAAAATAATTATTTTTTTATGAATTTTAAATAATTAAACAAATAATAAATCTAAAAATAGTTTAGAAAAATACAATTCTAACTCTTATCGAATAAAACTAAAAATTCTCCTCTCTCCTGTTCGTTTCAGTTTTTTTTTCCCTCCTCCCTCCTACTTCGATCTGAAGTTCCACTGCTTCTACTTCGACTGCTGCTACTAGAACTGGAAGTCTGCTCATTCTTCTCGTCTGCATTTTTCTGGGCTCTAAGGGCTTCTGCAGCATTGAAACCCTTATCTGCTTCATCATCACTATCGTCCACATCAGAATCTCATCATCAGTGTTGTTTTGCTGTGGTACATTGCTATCAAAGCCTTCATAAACTTTTTCTTCAATTGCATTCCCATCATCAGGTGAGCCAGCACCAAAAATGTCCTCGATGTCTACATCTTGATGTTCTTCAACTCCATCATTCTTGGGGCTTTGTGAGGAAGTTGTGACATTTGGTGGATGGGTTGGATGCTCGGTAATCGTCTTACTAGCAGCTTTTGTACCTATCGTTTGATGAGAGTATTATGATGCGCGAAAACGCACAATAAAAATTAGAAGTGGCAGATAATGAGCAATGATTGAAAATTATATACGAATAATCAATGGAGCCCAGATTATATTGTTGGATATGTGTTTTTTTTTAATAATGACTGACCTTATATATCATGCAATGTTTTGATTTAGAGATCTTATTTACCATCAATGGGGATTAGAGTTTATAATTGGAAAATTAAGGATTTGGTATAAGGGTTTGAAATTTGACAATTATGAATTGTAAGTTTTGATTGGAGATCGAAGGAGGAAAGAAAAAAGAAAAACTGAAATGATTAGAAGAGAGAAGGGGATTGTTAGGTTTGAGTGAGTAAAGGTTGAATTGTATTTTACTAATCTATTTTTAAATTTATTGTTTGTTTAGTTCTTTAAAATTCATTAGAAATTTTTTTATTTTCGTTAAAACACAATTTGGACCTGTCATGACACGCAGTAAGTTATCATTGACTAAAGCTTATTATATTTGCTTACGTGACATATTATGGTCTAAAACAACAACCTCTTAAATTGGACGAAAAAAAAAAACTTAAAATCTCAAGAAAAAATTTTGAATTATATGGAGTATCAATACACATAAAACCCATTTACTTTTTATTCCCGTTGAATTTTTTTCTATTCTATGTGATAATGCATAATTTGAACCATTCTTCACCTAAAAGTTTACGGAAATATTTGTTTGTTATTCATATTTTTTAACCCTGATGCACGTTTACAGGTCATAAACAAAATGTTCAATTTGTCCTCATATTTCTGTCAGACATTTTTGTTAGTGGAATCAAGTGAGTTTTGCAGGTTACTATTCTTTATTTGTTTTGTAGGGAATGTGCTGAGGAAGAATTTCTTATGCTCAACTATTTTCATTTTCGCTTTGATAGTACATTTCTAATCCAATCCAAGCATATGTAAATGATGATCTTGGAAGAAGAGCGATGATATTGCCCAAAGGCACAGTTTTGAAAAATATGGTGCTAAGACGCACCAGAAAGAGGAGGGCTGCTGATCTTGCTCTTCCTCTTACAACTGTAAGTTCAACGACTATATTACCAAGACTGCAACTCTATTAGCACGTCTCAGACCTGCTAACCGCAGCCTTTGCTTTCCAGTTTGTACTGAGGCAGGACACCCTGGACGTTAAAGAAGAAGATTATTTTGAATCATTACAGAATGAAAGTCAAGCACAATTCAATGCGTATGTCCCGTGTTACCTTCAGTCATTGCTGCTTCCTATTTTCAGTGTGGCTGACATAATTTCCTTCCTGGTTCCCTTTAGGAAATCACATTTCATTAATTTTCTCTCTTTGCTACCTCTACTTTAAACAATCGAATTTAACTCAGAACTCTCTTAAATCATCTGAGTGTATCCTTTTTTGGTTCTTATTTATTGTTAAGAAAATTCCACGACAGTTAATATGCATGTATTAGCACAGGTATTATATATGCTTACAAAGACTGTTTTGCCAATTCTATTCTATGCAGATATGTTAAGGCTGGAACAGCGATGAACACTTATGCATACATATTTCAGCTTCTAATGTGGTTGCGGCAGGTGCATGAATTATTCCCCTGTGAAAATTTGATCTGTTGACTCTGGTACCATCGTGTTCTATGTCAAAGAGCTATTTCCCAATGACTAATTTGTTGAAGCTAAAATATTATTTTAAGGGTGATTATAAGTGGTTTCTATTTGTCACCTAAATACATGACTTCAAGCGGCAAGAGAGGCTGCAAGGAAGACTAACAGAAGCAAACATAATTCTCCTTTTTTTTTTTTTTTTAATTTCTAGACACAGTTTATCCCTGAGCCAAACAAGTGTTGGAGTCAGATTTATGTTCTGCTGGTGTTCTGTTTAAATTGCTCTAAATCCACTCAATCGTGTAATCCCTGTAGATGGAAAATCTGTGGGGTTGACCAGGTGCTGTTCGCTTCACTTAAATCCTCTTTATCTATTTGGCAATGGTGAGTGTAGGAAGACTTGGCTTGATTTCTTTTTTTTTTTATATAAAGGAAAATCTGAAGATGACCTCAAACACTACCAGCCAATGGTTTATGAGTAGATCGAACCTGAAAAAGGAACTCCAAGCAAGACTGAATCAATAAGGACTAACGCTTTCCAGGCTGGTTGGTTCCATAAATAACTAATTAATATTCCAGAGTGATATTTGAACCCACCGTTTTAACAAAAGCTGCCGGGATTTCCACGGCCTTATGAATTGCCACAAGCTATGCTTGAGTGGGATAAATATCAGCAAGATTTATAGAAGCCAAGCACGCAATGTTGCCTAAATGATTCCTCAAAACTCCTACCATACCTGCAGGTCTGGGTTTATTGAGGGACGCGACCAGCCATCTGTGTTCCACTTTAGCCACCATTCTAAAGATTCTCCTTCTGCAGATTTAATCAGGCCATTGAGATGAGATGTAAAGTCCTCATTCGTCCAAACACGTAATCTAGTAATGAGGAAGAGCTTGTTTTCGGAGTCATGTCTTTCTGTTGAACAATTAGATCATTTTTTGAACTATTGGGCAAATATATTTGTAGCAGAGGTCGCAAGCGGAATGCAGCAAGATTGCTTCCCAAGTCTTTTGTTTCATAAATTTTAGGCCCAAGTTCATGGTTCTTTCCATAAGATGATAAAACTTCTCCAAGCCGCCCGCTCATCAAGATATCAATAAAACCGCAAAAAAATTCTCAATCTGGAGGTCATCCACAAAAATCAGTGAGTACGACTAGTTTATGCCAGAGCTTCCACAGAAATCACCGTTCAAGCGACAGCTTCTGTTTCAGAATGTTTGGCTACAATTTAAGAGACAGATGGATGTAACCCTTTTAATGGGATTGCAATTTACAGCTCCTCAACACAATCAAATTTACGCGCTGCATTATATAGAAAGTGAAGTACAAAATGTTCATTTTCAAAAATAATATACACATATCAGGTATAGCATGACAAACGTTTCCAAAACAATTGCTTTTGCAGAGAAAAAGAGAGAGAGATCATAAGAAAACTTGCATTGCTGTCATCACGAGATCTCCAAAGGTTTGAAAGCTCTTGCAGTTCAATTATTTTCTTCTTCTTGCTGCCATGTTTTGTTTTGTTCATAAGCATTTTCTTGGCATAGTCAAGTCTATAACGAGTTGCAGATGGAATTTGAAAAGGCTAGGTGAATATTTCAGTATATGTGGTTCGAACTTTGAACTGCGAAAATTTTAGATATATATCCTGCAGACTGAGCTGCTCTTGGCTAAATTCTACTTGGTCTGGAAAGATTATAAGTTGCTCATTGGGTGTTTTCCTCCTCGGTGTGAACATTCACTGGAAATTGATAGAACAATCCTTGCAATAAATTATAAAATTAAATTCTTTCACATGATTCTAAAGAAAGTTCCCAACAATGCAGCATTCATCCACCACGCACACCAATAAAAGTAATGCAGTAAGGCCTCTTGTTGGGACACAAGTGTGGATTCGGCAATTTAAGAGCTTGCAAAAGTGACAAATCCATAAACTCCCTATAAAGTTTCACCTTAGAAATTTATTCTGTTTAGGTAAAATAAAACTTTACCAAATGCAGTTTCTCATACATCAAGGAGAAGCCTTCGAGGGTCCTCCACAACATCTTTGATGCGGCGTAAGAAATAAACAGCCTCCCTTCCATCTATCAGCCGATGATCATAGGTCAGTGCAATGTACATCATTGGCCTTGGGACTACGTTGCCCTCAACAACCATAGGCTTGCTGACTATAGAGTGCATGCCCAAGATAGCAGACTGCAAAAGGGGAGGAAATCAAGTTAAAGAGGATTTTTCACCCATCAAGGAATTAAACCAAAAGGTGTTGTTTGTACTTTGTATGTAGCAATACCTGTGGAGGGTTGATAATTGGCGTGCTCAGAAGGCTTCCATAAACACCACCATTAGATATCGTGAATGTACCTCCAGCCATCTCATCAATCGATATAGTACCATCAGTTGCTTTCTTAGCTAGATTGTTGATGTTCTTCTCTACCTCAGCAAAATTCATTTTTTCAGCACTGCGGATAACTGGAACAACAAGGCCCTTCATTTGGGGGAAAGGAAGATGTGGTTAGTTTTTTCTTTCATTTTCGTTTCTCCCAAAGCCGGTCATCAAACAAAATAATAATGCATAATTTGTATTATTTGAAGAGAGCATTTCATCTTACTAAATGATGCAAAACTTTATTATAGATGCAAGCTGTCAATGGGTAGAAGAGCAAGCCTAATGAAATGGACTTAGCTACCCAACTTATAAAATCTCATTGAAAATAATAATAATAATAATAACTCAACCAGGACACCGATAACAGTGGCATTTCAATAATCTGAATCACATTTTTTTTTTTATGCTTTAATCAAGGCATTTTGATCTTTTCTTCTCTGACAATTTTATTTAAAGCTATGAAGTCATAATCCAAGCCAGTTAAATTGTATGCAAAATAAGTGCACTTGTCAAATAAATTTATGTGGTGGTATATATTCATTCGAAACAGGTAGCAGAAAACACAGCATTTAAGTCAACGGAAGAAGCAGAGCAAGACCTAAAAATTAACAATCAAACTATTTTGTTGTCTCACAGCAGGGCAGCATTAGATATATGTGTAATGGCCACAAGGACAAACCACCTTCAGTTTTCCAAAGTTGACAAATTGCTAAATCTGGATGTGTCTTAAACTTTCAACAGTCTTGTCTATTGCCTACCATCACTGACCTGATATAAGATGCTACCTATAAAGCATTGCTATCATCTGCAAATCCAATTATCTATAGAGTTCCTAAACTATTCCAGGATGAATTCACCAAATTGACATTAGATTCTGACAGTAATAAGAGTATATAAAAGGTATGTTAGGTTTTAAGCTACACAATAGAGGGTTAGATTTGAAGCTGGAGTCCTGGACGTCCAAGTTGGAAATCTGAAAACTCAAGCAATCAAGGTGTCACCTCTAGAACACCATTGATTGAAGAGGTTGATACTTACCAGCACAATTTGTTTCCCATCTTTCAGCAACACACAAAATGTTAGTGAGCTCGTCATTTAGCAGATTATTTCCCCATTAAAAGCATCAATAAATTGATGTACCTTTGGTGTGCCGACGGCAATGCTTATATCAATGTAGTCTCTATATATGATATCATCTCCATCAATTACAGCATTGACAACTGGCTGATACTGAAGGGCACTAACAGCAGCCTGTAAAAATAATGGTCAGATAGACACATTGTACAGTAACAGTCTAAAATCATAACATCCACCATAATATACATGAATCTGGTATTTTATACAATTGGCATTTTATTTACCTTGACAAATCCTGACATAAATCCTAACTTCACCCCATGCTTTTCAACAAATGCATCCTTATAGTCTGAACGAAGTTTCATCAAATTAGTCCTGCATTATATGGCAAACCATGTTACAATAAATTGAGTTGGAATTCAACTTTGCTAGCCATCCAAAGAATGAGACACAAAAAAAGGGTAAAAGTAAGTTGCAGTCCAAAAGGCACAATGATTCCATTGACTATTTTCTCTTTTTTCTCTTGTAGAAATAATATATATATCAACCATGGGAAAGACGCCAATTGCAGAATCAAATTCATCAAAACATGAAAAAAAAATTCGGGGTCTTTAGTTCAGACATGAAATTCATCTAAACAGATATGTTTCAATCATTGATGATGGAAAAAAGAAAAGAAGAATTTCAACTCACATATCAACCTCGTTGAATGTGGTCAGCATTGCAAATGTATTTTGTGAATCTTTCAACCGTGTTGCAACCCGTTTCCTCAGCCTTGTCATGGGAACCTAAATGAGAAAATAAACAACACCTGAGAGAGAAGTCCATTACCACCAAGGCAGAAAGTAAAATAAACACAATAGTGCATTTTCACACACAAATGAAGTGACCATCATAAAACTCACTCTTCTTTCTCTGTCCTTTGGCGGAAGTTGGGGTTCTGAAGGTTTAGGAGGTGATGAAGGAGCTCTGACTGCTGGTTGTGGTGGAAATGGTGTTTTTTCCTTTCCTTTGACTGAGGAAGTTTCAGTCTTAGTCATTACTTTTTCTACACTCTCCTTTTCTGCTGGAGGAGGGGGCTGAGCAGCAGCCTTTTCTTGTGAGGGCGGGGCAGCTTGTGTTACACCTTCACCTGATTTTGAAATAACAGCAATTTTGGTACCAGGTTCCACGGTTTCACCTTCCTTGGCCACAAGCTACTAGCAATTAAATAAAAAATAAAAGGGGGAAGATCATAACTGCAGCACATATCCATTACTAGCAGTTAACAGATGAGAAAAAATTAACAGACTTCTATAAGTTCAATATTCCTATAGTTCATAAATATTATTACCTTTTGAATGATGCCGGCTTCAGGACTAACTACATCGATTGTGACCTGATGGTAATTAAACAATTCAATCATATTAATGGTACTCAGTTTCACAAACAACCAATCTCAATTCTTCAGTCACTTACTTTCGCAAACTATCATTAAAGGGATTACCTTGTCAGTTTCAATCTGAGCAATGGGCTCATCAACTTCAACCCTGTCACCAGGTTCTGGTCACAATATGTCAGTTGCCATGTTCATTGAGTATTTAATGAAATATAAACAACTGCAAAAATAAATTGCATGACATCTAAAAATGCATACTTTTCAAGAAATTCGCCAAGGTGCCATCAGTAATAGATTCACCCATGAAAGGGACAACAGCATCAACTAGATCTCCTACAAACCCACAATTAAAAAGAGCAAAAATTAAAACACCATCCAGAAGCATAAATGTAAAGTTGATTAAACAAAACAAACATGAACGTATAAAGTACCGCTGTCTGAAGAAAATGATCTACTCCTCAAACAAATAAAATATTCCTGTTGAAGCAATGAAGCAATTTCCCTGTATTAAATTTCAAAACCTGCATTAGTTCGTTTAATTTATCCTAGATTCAAATTAATTTGAAATTGAAACCAAATATAACCAATAAACCAACAGGAAGAGAACAAATATTAAAAAGAGTGAGTCAGGTCACTGGCCTCCTTGTTGGCTTCGAATATACATGACATTGACTCCCTAAAAGACAGAATTAAAAAAAAAAATGTAAAAATTCAAGCAAACAAGCAAGTTAAATTATTCAGTCCTATTGATATTATTATTACCTAAAGTTGTGCAATAACTAAAGTTGCCGACATGCCGAAACTCATTGCCATTGCTCAGAACCTGCACAGATGAATTCTCCTACGTTACATAGGTAGATGAAAATGCCAGAAAGCCTAATTACCATAATATTCTCCATTCACATGTAATATTTAAATCTTAGGAAATAGCTGGTTCAAACGTACCTCTTTTCGGGCATAACCTCTGGGCCTGAACGCCGGACGCTGAATTCGTGACAGTGACTGACACTGTTTACATGAGAAAATTATTTAAACCAAATTAAAATTTCCAAATCGAACAGAAAAACAAATTGGTCCAGTAATCAATACGTACCGAAGCGACTTTGCGTCGAATAATTCCCCAAATCATTTCAACAACAACACCTCAAATCAATCAGTTCCCCCTTCTCTATGACAATGCTCAAAATTTAAGAAATCAGCTAATATTATAATTAAGCTGCTAAGATTGATTTTAATTTTTTTAAAGCGTTACCTGATTATAGAATTATAAATAAATACTAGAAGCGAGGAGAAAGAAGAAGAAAGTAGAATTAAGAAGAGGAGTGGAGAAACGGGAAAAAGCCGGTCGTAGCGAATTTCTCCTTTTAACACCAGCCATCAACTATAACTCGAGGGCATTTTGGTCCTGCTAGAAGGCGGGATTAGATAGTTAAAGCCTAACCGAATGTTTCCGTGCCACCCTGGCTTTCTACGTAAATGAATATCTCTTCGCTATGATGCACGTGGCAAACCATGCTTTTTATTCCCCCTCCACTTCTTCTTCGTTCCTTTATTATTAATTTTATTCTATCATCTGTCTATGTTAATTGTTTTGAATATCATATTAGTGTTATAAAATAATGAATGTCCATCTATTTTTCATATCCTCACTACTCATGATCCTTAATGTGATTCAATTCACCATTCAATTTGAGAAATTGAAAGGGTGATGCAATTGATGTACTTTTAATTATTCATAGTCACTTTCAATTCTCATCTCAATTTTGAGGCTTATAAATAGGCTTGATTGTTCATTTGTTGATGTACAAATTTGTAGAGAGATTAAGAGAACAACTTGAAGTTTTCTCACTTGTATTCACTTTATAGTGAATTCTTCTTCTTGCCATCCTTCCTTTAAATTCTCATATATCTTTTATTTTTCACAACATGTTATCGGCATGATTGTTCTATCAAACGACGCAAATCATCTAGCCTATTAAGAGGTATGTACCTAATCTATCTTTTATTTTAAATCTAATAGTACATATAATGTATATTTGAAAACTTGAATAATCTAATATATATTCTAATAATCCAATGCATGTTGTTTTGAGAAGTTTGAATATTATTATTATGTTTGTTTTTATTTTCTAACATCATTATTATATCTTGTATTATAGAATTTTTATCATGTCAAACCTCACAAAGCTTGATTTTGTGGCCCTTGACATTTCGGGCAAGAATTATTTATCATGGGTGCTTGATGCTTGAGATACATTTAAATGCTAATGGCCTTGGACAAACAATCATGGATGATAATCAAGAATCCTTGCAAAACCGTGCTAAGGCAATGATCTTCCTTCGTCATCATCTCCATGAAGATTTGAAAACCGAATATTTAACGATGAAAGATCCACTTGAACTGTGGAAAAATTTAGAGGAAAGATACAACCACCAAAAGACGGTAATTCTTCCAAAAGCTCGTTATGATTGGATGCACTTAAGGTTACAAGATTTTAAAATCGTAAGTGAGTATAATTCTACGGTATTTAGAATCGGTTCCCAACTAAAATTATGTGGAGAAAATATTACCGATTCCGATATGTTAGAGAAAACATTCTCTACTTTTCATGCCTCGAATATGCTCTCGCAGCGACGATATCGAGAAAAAGGTTTTAAGAAATACTGCGAATTGATTTCATGCCTACTTGTGGCTGAACAAAATAACGAGCTACTAATGAAAAATCATGAATCCCGCCCAATCGGATCTACTCTATTCCCCGAAGTGAATGTGACATCTTATAATAATTTTGGACGTGGACGTGGTCGTGGCCGTAACCATGGACGTGGACGTGGTCGTGGCATTAGTCGTGGTCGGAATAATTATCGTTATAATCGTGATGGTAATAATAATACACCTCATCCCCGAAGTGGATAAATTATGAAAAGAAACAAGAAAAGAATAAAGGTGGATCAAGTCGACACTTTGAAAATGAATGTTATAGATGTGGTATGAAGGGACATTGGTCGCGTACTCGTCGTACGCCAAAACACCTAGTTGAGCTTTATCAAGCCTCATTGAAAAAGAAAGAAAATGATATAGAGGCAAATTTTATATATCAAAATAATGTTTGTGACAATGTTCCTCTTGAAGATTTCGGTAACTTAACACATTTAGATGTTGCTCGATTTCTTTGAAGATTACGAAAGAAAAAATTATTAAGTTAATGATAATTGTTTGAAATTTTGTTACCTTTTGATAAATAAAGAAGTTTTATGTTTTATTTTTATTTCATCATATTAGTTTTCATTTTTATTTATTTGTTTGTTTTTGTGTTTATGAAGAATATATTGATATTACCAAGTTTGCAATTGGTTTAAACGTCATGGAGGAGAATCTATGCCTCGTAGATAGTGCAACCACACATACTATACTTAAAAATAAAAGGTATTTCTCCAATTTAACGATGGGCAAGGCTAATGTTAACACTATATCCGGTAATGTTGATTTAATTAATGGCTCCGGAAGAGCAAATATATTACTACCTGGAGGGACAAATTTGATTGTAGATGATGCATTATTCTCTCCTAAGTCCTACGTAAATTTATTAAGTTTTAAAGATATTCGTTTAAATGGATATCATATTGAGACAACAAATATTGAGAATATTGAGTACTTATATATTACAAAAATTAAATCGGGTAGAAAATATGTATTGGAGAAATTACTCGCTTTCTTTTCGGCATTTATTATACAAATATTCAAAGGATTGAAACAAATGCCATAGTAAACCGAAGTTTACTAATCCTTTTATTTTGTGGCATGATCGATTAGGCCATCCTGGATTCATTATGATGCGAAAAATTATTGAAAATTCGTATGGACATCCACTGAAGAACCGGAAGATTCTTCAATCTAATGAGTTTTCATGTTCCGCATGTTCTCAAGGCAAACTTATTATTAAGCCTTCACCAAATAAAATTGAGATTGACTCTCCGGCATTTTTAGAACGTATACAAGGTGATATATGTGGACCAATTCATCCACCATGTGGACCATTTAGATATTTTATGGTTTTAATAGATGCATCTACAAGATGGTCACATGTATGTTTATTATCAACTCGAAACCCGGCGTTTTCGAGGTTACTTACTCAAATAATTCGATTACGAGCACAATTTCCAGATTATACCATTAAAATAATTCGCCTTGATAATGCTTGGTGAATTTACATCTCAAGCTTTTAATGATTATTGCATGTCTATTGGAATAAGAGTTGAACGACTTATTACTTATGTTCATACTCAAAATGGTCTAGCGGAATCATTTATCAAAAGCCTCCGATTGATAGCTAGACCATTACTTATGAAAACAAAACTTCCTGTTTATGTTTGGGGACATGCAATTTTACATGCAGCAACACTTATTCGCATCGAGCCTACAAGTTATCGAAATTATCTCCCCTTCAATTGGTTTCGGTCATGAGCCTAATATTTCTCATTTAAGGATTTTTGGATGTGCGGTATATGTCCCAATTACTCCTCCACAAAGAACTAAAATGGGTCCTCGGAGGAGATTGGGAATATATGTTGGATATGAATCTCCTTCTATAATTAAATACCTTGAACCATTAACGGGGGATGTTTTTACGGCTCGTTTTGTCGATTGTCGTTTTGATGAAACAATTTTTCCAACATTAGGGGAGAAAATAAACGGAATAAGCGATTAGAAATGTTGAAAAAATAAATTACATGGAATACTTCATCTTTATATCATCTTGATCCCCGTACAAAACAATATGAACTTGAAGTTCAAAGGATAATTCATTTACAAAGTCTTGCAAACCAACCGTCGGATGCATTCTCCGATCCAAAGAGAGTAACTAAATCACATGTTCCTGCCGAGAATGCTCCTATTAAAATTGATGTCCCAGTAGGACAACCTATTAATGTTATAACAAATGAATCTAAAACACGCTTGAAGCGTGGAAGACCGATCGGTTCTAAAGATAAAAATCCTCGAAAGAAAAAAAGGGAAAATAATCAAGATGAAAATATAAAGGAGACGAGATAAAATGGTCCAATATGTTTTTGATAACAAGCTTCCGGAAGAAGCCCAAATGCTTGAGAAAAATCAAGAAATTTCGATAAATTATGTTAACACATGGAGAGTATGGGACCGAAAAGAAACATTCATTGATAACATCTTTGCATATAATGTGGCAATTGATATCTTGAATAAGGATCCCGAGCCTAAATCCATTGAAGAATGTCGACATAAAGATGATTAGCCTAAATGGAAAGATGCAATTCGGGAAGAATTAAAGTCTCTCACAAAACGAGTAGTTTTTGGACCCATAGTTAAAACACCCGAAGATGTTAAGCCAATAGGATACAAATGGGTATTTGTGCGAAAACGAAATGAAAAAGATGAAATTGTGAGATATAAAGCAAGACTTGTAGCGCAAGGGGTTTTCACAAAGACCTTGCATTGACTATGAAGAGAAATATTCTCCCGTAATGGATGCAATTACATTTCGCTATCTTATTAGCTTGACGAGCATGTGAAAAACTTCATATGCATTTAATGGATGTAATAACGACCTATTTATATGGGTCACTTGATAATGATATCTATATGAAAGTCCCGAATGACTTAAAATGCACGAAGCATGTAAAATACATTCTCGAGAGATGTATTCAATTAAATTACAAAGATCTCTATATGGATTGAAACAATCTGGACGCATGTGGTATAATCGTCTTAGTGATTATTTATTAAAAGAAGGTTATAAAAATAACCCAATTTGTCCATGTGTCTTTATAAAAAAATTCGAAAAGGGGTTTGTGATAATTGCTCGTATATGTTGACGATTTAAATATAATTGGAACTCCTGAAGAGATTTTAAGTGCCATAAATTATTTAAAAGGAGAATTTGATATGAAAGATCTTGGAAAAAAAAATTTTTATCTCGGATTGCAGTTCGAACACTTAAAAGATGGAATTTTTATTCATCGGTCAACATATATAGAAAAAGTACTACAAAGATTCTATATGGATAAGGCTCATCCATTAACTAGCCCAATGGTAGTTCGTTCACTTGATGTTCAAAAGGACCCTTTTCGACCTCGAGAAGATAACGAAGAACTTCTGGTCCCGAAGTACCATACCTTAGTGCAATTGGTGCATTAATGTATCTTGCTAATAATACCCGACTCGATATAGCATTTTCCGTAAATTTATTAGCAAGATATAGTTCCGCTCCAACACGGAGACATTGGAATGGAATTAAACATATATTACGTTATCTCCGAGGAACAAGTGATATAGGCTTATATTACTCTAACAAATCAACGAATGGATTAATTGGTTATGCGGATGCGGGTTATTTATCCGATCCACACAAAGCTCGATCTTAAACTAGTTATGTATTTACATATGGAGATACGAGCTATATCATGGCGTTCTATGAAGCAAACTATAGCTGCCACATCTTCAAACCATGCGGAAATACTAGCAATTCATGAGGCAAGTCGAGAATGTATTTTGTTAAGATCAATGACTCATCATATTCAAGAGACATGCGGTTTATCCACTAGCAAGGAAGTTCCAACGAGTCTTGTATGAAGACAATACCGCTCGCATAGCTTAATTAAAGGAAGGATACATCAAAGGTGACGAACGAAACATATATCACCAAAATTATTTTTCACACATGATCTTCAACGAAATGGTGATATTAATGTTCAAAAAATTCGTTCAAGTGACAATCTAGCAGATTTGTTCACTAAGGCATTACCTACCACAACTTTTGAGAAGATGATTCACAAGATTGGAATGCGTCGTCTTAGAGATCTTAAATAATGTCTTCAACGGGGGAGACCAAAATAGGTATTAATGTGTGCAAGGAATAATGTACTCTTTTTCCTTCACTAGGATTTTTTTCCCACTCGGGTTTTTTCCTAGTAAGGTTTTAACGAGGTATATTCCTTGTATAATGGACATTCGAGGGAGTGTTATAAAATAATGAATGTCCATCTACTTTTCATATCCCCACTACTCATGATCCTTAATGTGATTCAATTCACCATTCAATTTGAGAAATTGAAAGGGTGATGCAATTGATATACTTTTAATTATTCATAATCCCTTTCAATTCTCATCTCAATTTTGAGGCCTATAAATAGGCTTGATTGTTCATTTATTGATGTACAAGTTTGTAGAGAGATTAAGAGAACAACTTGAAGTTTTCTCACTTGTATTCACTTTATAGTGAATTCTTCTTCTTGCCATCCTTCCTTTAAATTCTCATATATCTTTTATTTTTCACAACAATTAGCTCTTTTTTTTGTAAATTTTATTTAATACTTGTTTGAGTAAAGGTTTTACTTTTGATAATTCATATGTTATATCTTTTTAATTACAAATAGTATTTTTAATTCATTATTATATTTTTTTGTTAATTAAATTTATGTGTTCTTTTTTATACCTATTAACATAAACTTTCGATTTATATTTACAATTTTGTTATACATAAGTCAGATTTTTTAAAATTACTCAGAACATATGAATATGATGGTCTAATTTGGTCTAAAGTAGACTGCTTTTTTATAATAATAAAACAACTTGTGCTCTTTAAAAAACAAATTTAATTAATATCTTTTTTTATGATTTTTTTTTATCAAGTAATGAATTCATTTATTTTGCTGAAGAAAAACTCTAAGACAGTAAGACGTGTGGAATATGTTCCGCAAAGAAAGAGGGGGCAAAAAAAAAAAAAAAAAAAAAGACAATTACAAAGAGACGTGTAGAATAATGCAAAGTTAAATCCTAAAACAATGGCCATGAATCCTAAGAAACCCTAAAAAACTGATTGGGAGTGTCCTGTACAAATCGTCATCCAGAACAATACCTCCACTCACGTATATGCTATCTTCCACATTTTTTTATACTGGGTTAATGCTTAATTTGGTACCTACTCTCTTTTTTAAAAGATATATATGTATATATTCCTTTGCTATTTTTTTGTTTTAATCTCAACCCGTTATATTTTTATTCTTATTAAAAAAAATTATCAGTTGGTATTATTAAGGCGATTAAAAACTGATACGTGTCATGTTCTTACAACATAAATTTTTCGTTGATGTGCTATTTTTGTATCTATTTTTTTTTAAAAAAAATTACTTTGCTCCTTATATTTATTTTTCGCTTAGAAAAAAGTCATTAATAGATTTTTTTTTATTATCATATTTTATAGTAAATATAATTTAGTTTCTGATTTAATTTTTTTCAATTGTCTTTACATGTCAAATCTAAATTTAGTCAAAAATTTTATAATAAATATATGATATTATAGAAGATAAAAATTCAATAAAATTAAAACAATATCAACCACAGTCATAGAAAACAATTACATATCCATGATCAATCAATCCAATCAAGTATTATTAAGAAGTTCAGGAATTGTGGTGGAATGTACGAAAAGCCTTATCCTATTGTTTGAGAATTTTACTCAAATTTATGATTTGACGTGTAAGGATTTAATTGAAAAAAATAGAGACTATATTGTAGAATAGGATGACCAAAAAACTTTCAATTAAGGATTTATTTATAAAAAAATAAAATACAAGATCAAAGTTAATTTTTCTTAAAAGGACCAAAATGTAACTAATGGAATTTTGATACTGCATGAACATGACACCTGTCGATTTCTAAAAGCATCAATAATACCAAGTGACGGAAGGATTTAATAGTACCGAAATAGTAATGAATATGATTGAGATTAAAAAAATAAATAACTAAACTTTTAAACAAAAACAATAGTAAAAAAATGTACCAAAGCATTAATCTTTATTTTATTCAGAATCTATCGGCTCCATCTTTCAATCACCAAAAGTTGTTTCAAAACAACTCGAGGATGTACAGAAGTGGAAAAAAAAGAAAAAGAAAAAGATCTATTGGTTTGGAGCAAATCATTGGACAAATGAGCTAGGAAATTTAAGGTTTATTTCTAGTTTTGATGTGCATTAGATACCAAAGCAGGTCCTAGGTAGAGCATCTCATGTCATTCCAAACACAATCATCCCATAAAAGGCTGCCTAAACCAATTGCATCAAAATCTAACCTTCAACTCTAAACAACATAAGCTTTTCCACCTCTTAGACACATCAACGTTCCAGATCCCTTCTCTTTAGAAGTTGCTGACCAAAACACCATCTGATGAAACATTATTGAGCCCTAAAACAAACGTACCTAACAAGTAAATAACTATATAAGGAGGCAGAACATTAGATGAAGGAAGGAAAGGCGGGTGGGAGGGGGCCATCCCTTTTTTTTTAATCAAATTTTAAGCTATACAATGTGGATTGCTCTCTTCCATTGAATAACATCCAAAACAAATTGAAGTTGAGATTTAAACATGTTTTTTACTCGAAAAAATTATTAAATTATGCATGTTTATATTTTATTTATTGAAGTTATTATGTTAGAATGCATTAGTTTTCTTTTGATCCACATCAAATATTTATATATTTGAAACTGGATCGAAGAAAAAAAAATAGCATTAAAATTATCCAAACACAATTGAGTATTGAATTATAAGACATAAAATATCCTCACACCTAATTCACGATTGCATTGCTTTTTTTTTTCTTTTTTTTTCGGTGATCCCATAAATTTTTTCTATTTTGATATTAATTGATAAATACTTTTACTTTTTTTTTTATAAAAATAAATAAATGAGGGTTCAAGTAAGAGGGTCTTTTTAGAAATCATTAAAAAAGTTAGTTTTAGTCAATCAAACACTATAGATAGATAGATTTAATAATATAGCACATAGGAATAATATCAATAAAGAAATCCAATAGATTTCATGCCTAAGTAACATGAATAAAAAGAAAAAGAAGAAGAGTTTAAACTTACATGCTTCATATAGCAAATTGATTCCAATTCATAACAAATACTAATCGTTTTCTTTAATTATACTGGATATATTTAGAATTTTTGGTGGATCTGGCCAAAAAAAAAAAAAAAACTTGCTATGGGATTGATTTTATGACCTATGGAAATAATGAGAGATCTAATTAATAGATTAACTCTTAAAAAAAATCTGACATAAAATCCGAATTAATGAGTGTTTGGATTTTGGAGCTGTCCATAATAAAACCTCAGAAAATAGAATTGCCGACATTGCTAAACCCAAAAAAGCAACTAATGACCAGAAGAGAGGTAGCAGGTGGCAGGCAGTAGTACCGTAGTTATAAATAAATAATAGACTCGAACGAGACGGGGGGAGAGAGAGAGAGAGAGAGAGAGAGGCAAAAAAAAAAAAAAAAAGGCAAATTCAAAACTACCATTCCCCCTATACTCTCTTTCTGTCTCTGGCTCGGCTAAAATTCTTTGCTAGTCTACTGAAGCAGAGCAATATAGAAGATGATTCAGCTGTTGTACACTGCAATTTTTGCCGAGATGGCAGTGATTTTGACTCTGATATTCAAAACTCCATTAAGAAAGCTGGTGATCATGGGTTTGGATCGGGTCAAGCGAGGGAGGGGACCCGTCGTCGTCAAGACTGTTGCTGGGACAATCTTACTTGTTCTCTTGTCGAACGTATACAGTATTGGGAATATTCAGAAGATTAAGATCGAAGCGGGCGCTCTTAATCCAACTGATGAGGTTCTCATGGCCATGCTCTTGCTCCAAGCCTCTCTTTTGGGTATTCTGCCTTTTTCTTTCTTTCCTTTCCTTTCCTTGTTGGTATAGTGTCGAATTTTTTGCTTATTCAGTTATTCGGAAAAAAAAATGGCTTCTCTTTCCTTCCTTTCTTTTTTGTTACCGTAAAGAAAGAGGGTTATTTGGTTTCTGGTAAAATGGGTTGCTAAGATATTGGTATTTTGGACTCCATGCTTTTATTTTATTTTATTTATTGCTTTTTAAGAAGTTTATTTAAACTAAGATTTTCTTTTTTAGGACTGAGGGCTTTGGATTTGTTTTGTGATTTTTTTGGGAAGCAATTGGATGAGAGAGCCTTATCGAATTTGACTTTGTTATTGTGGTGAGATTGAGTTTGGAGCAGAGAGAAACAACTATCTTTTCGTTGAGTAAATTAATCGAACACTAGTCGTACTTTGTCGGCTAAAAGAGAGTTTATCGAGCTCTGGTCTCACCATCCATTGAAGTATTTTGGGGATTCGATTCAGGTGTTACTGTGACTGTCAGTAGGAATTCAGCTTGTGCACAATTAGACAAAGCCAATTACAAGTTAAATATGTGCAAAGTCAGTTATGGCGTGTCCTATTTTGATTAGTTAGCGTCAATGTTGTAACTGCACTCTTCGTTACAGTCTAGAAGGGTTAATTTTGTTGCAATACAGAGTTGGTTTCTTGATTGTATATTCAAGTTGCCAAAAAGTGTACATTTGTGAGTTAGTATTTGCTTGCGAGTTCAATGGCAAGTTATTCTACAATCTTACATGCTGTTGGAATGGTGTGATATTTCGCTGATCCTGAAAATGGTTCATGTGTGTGTTAGTATTTGCTTGTGATTTATGTGCAATAGCAAGTTTTGCTTGTGATTTTTGTGCAATAGCAAGTTTTCTACAATCTTGTATCTTATTGGAATGGTGTGATATTTCGCTGATCCTGAAAATGTTACGTGCGTGAGTTAGTATTTGCTTGTGACCTTTGTGCAATAGCAAGTTTTCTACAATCTTGTATCTTATTGGAATGGTGTGATATTTCGCTGATCCTGAAAATGTTACGTGCGTGAGTTAGTATTTGCTTGTGACCTTTGTGCAATAGCAAGTTATTTCTACAATCTTGTATCTTGTTGGATTGGTGTGATATTTCGCTGATCCTGAAAATGGTACATGCGTAAGTTAGTATTTACTTGTGATTTTTGTGCAATAGCAAGTTATTTCTACAATCTTATATCTTGTTGGAATGGTGTGATATTTAACTGTTCTGGTCTCTTAACAAAGTTCAAAACCTCAGAGCTGGCTTGCCTGTTGCCATGCTATGCCATTCTCAGTAAGTGCAGACTGGTATTATTGTTAAAGGTTAAAGTTTGATTTTGACATGATTGTTATTTTCGTGCAGGCTTCTTGCTGTTCCTCTCACTGATGATAGATAGGTTACATCATTACATTAGAGAACTTCGTTTACTGAGGAAGACAATGGAGGCTGCTAAGAAACAAAACAACCGAGGATTTGAAGAGGGAAAAAATGGAGAGGTCAAAGCTTTGGGAGAAGAGGTTGAAACCTTGAGGAGTAAGATCAAAAAGTTAGAATCTGATTGTGAGGCAAAAGCAAAGGAGGCAAAGGCTGCGGGAGCTGAGGCAGAGGCTCTGAGAAAACAATCTGAAGGCTTACTTCTAGAGTATGATCACTTGCTTGAGGATAATCAAAGCCTGCGGAACCAGTTGGCGGCAATAGACCAAACTTCATCGCAATCTGATGGCAAGAAGAATATGTAAAGCAGTAATCATTTGGTACAAATTTCCCTTCTTTTAAATGCCTGTGAAGGTTGTTCTAGACTTCGGTTTAGAAAGAGTGGAAACATATAGAGTTGAGGTTGCGGTCTCTGGTAGTTACAATAATGTATCTTCCATTTTAGGAAGCAGGGAATGTTCAGCAACTTGTGCATGTTTTTGGTTAAATTATATGAAAACTTTTCAAAGCTACCAATATGTTACACCATAATATGGTTAAACTTGATTTTCGTTCAAGCATAACATTCCCTGTGTGGCTGTGCTGTCTAGTGCCAAAATCCGATTTTAATTTATAGTGAAAGTATTCAAATTATCTGAGATGCTTGCTTTCACTAACTCTTGATTCTCAGCACTTCAATGAGGAAGTAGGTATGCTTGTTCTGTCAAATGCCAAAATCCATTTTCAATTTATATTTCAAGTGCTTGAATTATCTGAGATGCTTGCTGTACTTTTGCTGACTCGATTCTCAGCACTTTGATGGTGAAGCAGGCTGTGTCAACTGCTTAGAAGCAAAAATTTTATTATGCCAGCGGTTTCTTCAAACAATTTTCTGCTGTTTTTTTTTTTTTTTGGTTGTGGTATGTTACCCTTTTTTCTTGAAAAAAAGAAAAAAAAAGAAAAGGAAGGAAAGAGGGAGAGAGAGAGAGAAATGTGGTGATTTGAAATGGTAGTAGAACCATTAAGATAAGGGGGAGACTGGTAGGTGGGCTTTGGGAATTGGTTTCCTTAAGGGGTCATGGAGAAGATCAGAGGATGGAGAGACAAGGCTTTGGTAGGTATGTCTGCTTTACTTTTCGTACTTGTTACTCCAGTTTTGCATTATTCATTTTCTTGCAAGTATTGAAGAAAATTTACTCGGTAATTTTACATCCATTTGAATCGTCATTCTTGCTACCATAGCATTTTATTTTACAATACTATATCTAGCTAAAAACTGGTTATAAGTGCTAATTATGATCTTTGTGGTTCTTTAACAAGTCAAACTGAATTTTTCTGAACAGACACCACAGAAAGTGCTCTGAATTTTGTAAACAAGCAGTGCTCCAAAGGGTTTTGCTAATGTGTGGAAGCATAAACTCATCAGCTAATTCGTATACGCTTGAAAGGTGAACACCATTGATTCCTAAGCACAGTCTGCTGTGAGTGCCTTGGCCTGGTGCGGGCGGCTGACCTAAGGAGGTTTGAAATATTTGGGTAGCTTGGTCGGATGGAATACAGGAGGTGAATACATACAACACAAACAAGAGCCAAAGTTAAGTTGGCTAAAGCCCTTCAGCCACGTACTAACCCCGGCCATGGCGGGTTGGTGTTAAGCAATTCCTATACAAAATTAATTGCATGTTCACTGGTTGACGAAAACATTGTTCCACTGTGGTTTGGACCTTCAATCCTTGACATATGCAAACTAAGCATGTCCTATGGCAACACTGGTGATTCCTATCAACCTGTGTCCTTTAACACTGCTTTTACTGTTGACCATGCCAATAAGTTTGTCTAAACCTCAAGCTTTTCTTGAAGAAACTAATCAGGATGTCGCATCAGGCGATTCTGGCCTCTTTTCTCTCGGTTGCAGGCAAAGCCGGTAAGCTTTGGTCATTCACACAATTTGGAACAACTTTTGTCACCTATGATCCCGTAACTGAAACCTCAGACCCTAAGTCAGCCCCAGTTGGACGTGCTCAAGGCATTTACGCATCTTTGGAGGGGCTCAATTTGCATTTTATGATCTCAATTGTGTTCACCAGTGAGGCCTATAATTGCAGCACAATGGAGATACAAGGTAATAGTAAGCAATTTGAGGCTCTTAGAGAGGTGTTCATAGTGTCTAGGACAGGAATGTTCAGGTATGCAAGGGTCTACGCTACATTCGAGACATATTATTTGGATATTCCTGCTGGTCACTCAATTATTCGGTGCTATCTTTCGGTACTTCATTGCCAGGAATATCATGGAGTATAGCAGACTCATTTATGTGGCATTTAGGAATATAGGTCTCACTAATTTACATATAAATAAAACAGCAACCGACGATAAATATGAATAATATTTTTTACATTTTTTGTTGATCTAAAATCTAATAAGAACTTTTAGTGCAATCGTAGAGTAAGTACATTTTTGAACTATGTAAATTTTATGTAATATGATTGTTTATGTTCTTTTTGATTGATTTATTTATTTTGTTTGATTTGTGTTCTAGGAAGAAAAAAAAACAAAAGAAAACCCTTTCTTTCTCGTTCCATGTATATTGGACTTTGGTAAGTTTGGGCCACACTGTGAACGGCCTTAGCTTTTGATATAAGGGCTTACTTGAGCTTTTGTCTTTGCAAATTATCTAGATACGACAGTTTAGTTTTGTAGATTGGAATGTTGTTTTTCTAAAACCCTGGTTGATATTGATGCGTTGAAATTTGTGTTACACTACTAATTAAAAGTAATTTTAGTAAAAATAGTGTTTTTTATTGGTTACCATGCTTTAAAAAGTTTCGATTAAAAAAAAGTCTCTAGAAGGAGTTTTGTGCTTTCCTTTGAAAAGCATATAAAAGACTACAATACCAAACAAATGTAAAAAACAGATTACTTACAAGTAATAGAAAGAAAGAGTGCAGTTGCGTTTATTTAAAAAAATAATTTTTCAATTTTAACCTTTATTCTAAAATCATTCTCCAAGAAAAATGTTTGCTAACTAATAATTTTAAAAAATAAAAAATAATTTCGCTTTTATTTATTTAAAATAGTAGATAATAGATAGATTAAATAACAAGTGAAATAAACAAAAGACTTGTTTTATAAAGTAGAGAATTTTGGTAGTTTTTCATTTTTATTGAAATTAGAAAAATGAAAACATGATTTCGAAAAATAATTATAAATAAGTTTCTAATGATTTTTTTTCCTACAAAGGTTGGAAAGCTTTCAACATATAAGAACAATCTAAGAGATTCTTACTAAGAGGAATTCAATTATGCAAGCAATTCCTTTGTGGTGCATGTTTTTAGGATCTATGGAAAATTGGTAAAGAAATAAACAAGAGTTGAAAAATTAAGATCAAAATAAACAAATTCTTTCGTGAAAGAAAATAGTTGGAAGATAAGTTGATAAGTGTATGCTTTAAGAGGTAGTTTAAGAAATATAAAAGCAATCGAACTTTTTTGGGAAAAAAAAAGAGCTTATTATGAAAAGTTTGGTCTTTTACTTTTCAGATCTAAACTTACGGACACTTTTCTCTATAATAATTAGTAATAATATTTCTTTTTTGATATACCTAACAAATGAAAGTTAAAGAGAAAGGAATCAATCATTTTGTCAATTAGTATAGCTAGAGTTCACAAAAAAAAAAAAAAAAAAGGTATATCTAGAGAACAACTAAAAATTAATAAATTATTATGAACAGAAATATCACCATTTTGGACTGTTTTGAATAAAGAGAAATTCCTTTAAAAAAAAAAAAACCCCAGTAGACATGGAACAGAATATAATAATAAAATTTTACGTTAGAATTTAATTTATATAGTGTTCAAAGGTCTTAGCTGAAAAAAATAAATTCCAGTACGTACTTCTTTTAGGCTTAAGTTTAAATATTTCAAGATTTTTTTTCAAAATTACATGTCTGATTAGCAGGGGCGGAGCTACATGCAAGAACAGACATTTTTTTTGCAAAACTTCATAATAATCCTTGATAGTTCAAGGATTTTGAATTTGTCCTCCTTTTATTCCATAACATATATACGTAGGCGTAATATGTTTAAAATAATTGTACGAGAGATTATCACTAGTTTGTGTTTTATAATTCAATTTTGATATAATGATTTTGTTTAAATCCAATATTATATAATAAAATAACACTATTTATATAATAATATATATCAAGATAGTATTTTTATTTTTGTCTTCTTTCATTACGAATCCTACCTCTGCTTCCCATGATTGGGATTAATATGTAAAGGGATCAGGTGAAATTTAAGTAAAGACAAAACAGTAAAAAAGACAAAAATAAAATTCTAATCCTGTAGCTTAAATTGAGAGTGCGAAGGGATTCTATGAAGATCGACTGTCATTCTATCACGGTCTCAACTCCTGCGAGATAAACTTTTCTAATTCAAACATTAATTCCATTGAAAAAAAAATACTTTTTTAAAGAGTTACAAGCCACGAATTGGTATAATTTGCATTTTTGAAGTTTATCTCATAATTAATCCATATACGTTTGAATTTTTTTAATTAAAATCTTTTATTATTTTTCAACTTTATTGTAATCTTCTACTGTTATAAATTTGTTGAATAAAATCTTTTATTATAATGTTATTAATTATTCCTTACACATGATAAATTAAAACTAATGATAATCAATCAGATAACGATATGTGATAAAAAAATTTATTCATATTTCAATTTGTTAATTCTTAATTAACACCAAAAATAAATAGTTAATAATGAAGGATCTTAATAAAAAAATTTAATTAAGTTAAAAAATAATAAGAGTTTCAATTAAAAAAGTTGGAACCATATCCGTTTAAGAAAGTATCGTTTTCCTACGTCAATTTTGGAAGTAAACTTAGGTTGAAAAGAGGGGAGAGCATACCACTTGCCAACAAAGCCAATCGTCAAAAATTAGACTACTTTGTTGAAAATATTATACTTATGATCAACCACATCCCAATTAATAAAATAAAATAAAATTCGAATTCTTTAGCTATTATCATCAAATTCATAAAAAAGAAAACGATTGGTAATAAGATTTATTTATGCTGTCGAAATGGCAGCAGGTATCCATTTAAAAGAAGCATCGTCAATAGAACTGCAATTCTAGCTAGTAAATTAACTTGCTGGCAAACTATCAGTGTCGCATGACTTTTTGTAGAGTCTATTGCGACATCAACTTGAAGATGGAACAATGCACTTGCCCTTCTCTGACCTGCAATTGTGGTTTACATCTGTGCACACCACTATCTACTCTTCAAGCACCGTAGATTGATTGGTTCCTATTTTAGGAAGATACAAAGATTTAAATAAACATTTCAGTTTTAAGAATAAAAAATAAAAATTTTAGGTATCGACATCAAACTTACGTTATCATACTAAATATTTGAACTTTCAAATGGTGGTACTCGAGATTAACATTATTAATTAGATGTGCATTTTGACACCAAGTGTGTATTTTACAACTTTAACCATAATCTTTTTATTATAATATATACATTTTTTAATTTGGTAAGAATTTCTGGAATCTATCATTTTTATTTAATTAGAAAAGGTGTTGTTAAGAAACTGGTGCTTTAGGATTCTATTTCGATTTTTTTTATTCATTATTATTAGGGTTTTTGAGTTTTCTTATTTAAAGAGTTTCAATAGTTTTTTTATTATTATTATTAGAGAATTTGATGAATAAAAATTACCGTATAATTACAGTGTTTTTCCTTTTAAAATTTTACAAATGCAAACAAATCTCGTATTCTTTTGCTCTATGGTGGGTCGTCATATCTTTATAATTTAAGCTTTTGACAAATCTCCCTTGGAAATTTTTTTTAATTACTACATGCAGGTAAACATTCGTTTCTAAGTTATGTCTTGACAAATCTCCCTTGGAAATTGAGACATTTGCCATCATAAATTTTTGTTTATCTATCATTGGATTTTTCCTACCCTTTCGAGCCACTTGAAAACCTACTATGGACCACAATTCGTAGAATATAACTAGCACATACACATCCAGTCTCAATTCCTTCGACCACAAGAGGATCAAGGACATAGCAAAGTCAATTTCTATGGTTGATTCTTAGCTTCCTATATTTATTGCAGTCCCTTAAATACTATAACTGTTGCGGACCTTTTTCCTATTCTAAAATGGCTGCACATAGTCTTCGTTCAAAAATTTTATAATACATAAAGAATAATTAATAATATATATAATAATTATTTTTTCGATCTATTTTGAAAAGAAAGATAGATATATATAAAAAAATTACATTCATATCATCTAAAAATGATAAGAAGATTTTCACGTCCGTTTAAATTTTTTTATCTTCTCTCTTCTATATTTCTCTCTCTTTTTGTATGTCTATCTTTCTCCTTAAAATGAATCCAATGAGTAATTACTATACATGTCATTAGTGACTCTTTGTATATTATAAAATTTCTCGTTTACGTCATGTGTACGAGAAATTTTTTTATAATTAGCGAATAAATTCCACTTAACTTATAATTATAGAATTTTATATAAAATAAAAAATATATATATGATTCAATTTCTCTATCTGACGCTGGACTATACTGTTACTAAATTTAGGGTTCCATTTTTATTTTTTTTAATAAATTATTATTAGGGCTTTTGAGTTTTCTTATTTAAAGAGTTGTAATAGTTTTTTTTATTTTTATTTTTTACTATTAGAGAATTTGATGAATAAAAATTAATGTATTTGTATTGTTTATACAGCATTTTTTCTTTTAAAATTTTATAAAAAGAGCAAATCTATTCTTTCTCTATATGTTGGGTCATATTTTTATAATTTAAGCTTTTGAGATAATTTTTTTTTAATTTTCTCTTTCGTTTTTTCCTCCTCAGATATGTTGGAAAATTGACAACTTTAACGCGCACAGAGATATTTTTAGAGGCTTAGCACGATCAATTTATGACAGGTCACAACAAAATAAGTTACTGTCATTGCACCACCTTCGGATTTGATAACCTGTTCAACGCTCAACCATTCGACTAGAAAAGACTTTACTTTTGATGTACAAAAGTTGACTTCAAAATAACATTACCATTAAAACAAAAAAAAAAAAAACCAACGATCATACATAAATTTTTGTGCTCGAGAACTATTTCTGAATAAATAAACATTCAGTAGGCTCATATGGCTTCGATGGGGTGTGGCTAAATCGGCTCATAAATCCATTACTCTTGAGCTCGACCATAAAGCTAGTGTGTGGGTTATTGCAGGTGAGAAGATGCACAACTTGTTGAATTTTTTTTTTTTTTGGAGATATTTTTATCTCACATCACTGATATGACTAATTATATTTAAAATGATAACGATAAAATTTAATTCTTTTAATAAATATATATTTAAATTTTATACATTGATAAAAAAAATATTTAGAAAGGGAATCACTTACTAAAACGTGCAGAAAAGAAGGAACGAGGAAAACACGTCCATGCCAGCCTTAATCGCACAACGAGAACGTCCAAATTTGATCTAGTACTCTACCGTACCATTGGGACATAATGCTCCAGCTTGGATAAAGGCACTTTTAGTGCATATTCATATTGGAGTCAATCTTACAAACTGATTCCTCGGGTTTCTACAATACCCTTGCCAAATTGCAAAGGCATTGTCACTTAAACCTATTTTACCGTGTTTCTTTTGCGACAAAGAAATTAGGTTTTTATCTTTCGGTACCTCGTTGGATAATAATATCTATCATATGGTGGAATTTTTAATGGTTTAAATTTTTTTATTAAAATATTTTTTTTATCATAATATCAAAATTTTAATGACCTTCGAATATCATCATTTTTATTTTTTATTATTAAAAATTAAATAATTAAATATAAAATAATAAAATTCAAGTTTTCATCTGAAGAGGTATCATATTTTGAAATTTTAAATAATAATTTAAATTTTAAATGGAGATGATTTTTTATCAATTACTATCCTAAACATTTACGGTGCAGTGCAGCTATATCAGCACGTGTCATGAACGCGAGTGGATGACTATTCCTATGATTTCTATCAAGTACTGTCGTATGGTACGGTATTTTTTGCAATAAAAGGAGATTGGATTTTCTTTTTTTCATAACTGGATAAGGTCAAAATTAAATTCATTGAACTTTTGAGTCATATAACGCTTTTTACCTAAGTGTCAACCAGATTTAGTTTCCTGCAATGGAGTTGGCAAGAAATCGAGCATATGGGTACTTTCTTACTACTTCTGTATAAAGAACTTTAGATTTTGAAGATCCCTAATGATGACCAGCAATATGAAGAATTGATCTGATCTCCACTAGCGGCGGATACAGTCTGACGATTGGCCACTGAGCTTTTGAATTAATTTAAATGAAACCATGGATTTTTAATGACTAAAAGTGATATTTAAAAAGAGTTTTGGATCGCTTTGCCTACGTGTTCTTCGTCATTCGTTCCTTTTTTCTGTGAGCGGCCAGGTGCACCTTTTCAGAGCGAAAAAATGATCCTATCCAATTTTGGAAAAACCAAGAGACAATACGGTGGTTCCTCTCTGTTACGTAGTAATAAAGTTATATTTGTAGTCTTATTCAATAATTTAAATTTTAAATTAAAATATTTTTTTATGGTAATGGTTAGTATTCAAATTCCATTATCTTCATTTTATTTAATTTAAAATATTTTATTGAATCGTCGTTCTTGCTTCCATAGCATTTTATTGTACAGTACTATATCTAGCTAAAAACTGGTTATAAGTGCTAATGATCTTTGTGGTTCAGTAACAAGTCAAACTGAATTTTCCTGAACCGACACCACAGAAAGTGCTCTGAATTTTGTAAACTAGCAGTGCCCCAGAGAGTTTTGATAATGTGTGGAAGCATAGTTTGGAGTTAAACTCATCAGCTAATTCGTATATGCTTGAAAGGTTAATACCATTGATTGCTAAGCACAGCCTGCTGTGAGTGCCAAAGTTAAGTTGGTTAAGCAATCCCTATCCAAAATTAATTGCATGAATTCACTGGTTGACGAGAACATTGTTTCACTATGGTTTGGACCTTCTATCCTTGACATATGCTCCTCTCTAACTTAACTAGCATATGCAAACTAAGCATATGCTAGTTAAGTTAGAGAGGAGAAGTGGCGTTATTTTTCCAGTAGTATTAACAGCAACTATATGACAATATTTATACAAGTTCTCTGCTGCAGAGTTCTATACAACATCTATGACTAATCAATGCAAGGAGTAAGTGTTTGTGTTGAATGATAACACTCATCCCTTATCCTTATCATGTTGTTGCAGATGAGTCACGGTGGGAGTTGCATTGTTGCTGGAGTCTCTGCTGCTTCCAGTGTTGGCAGTAACGTTGGAGTCTTTGCTGGAGCTTCTGTTTCTGCCATCCTTAGAGTTCCTGTCAGAGAGGAACTCAGACGCGTCTAATAATGCTATGGCAACAGTACTGGTGATTCCTATCAACCTGTGTCCTATAACACTGCTTTTACTCTTGACCATGCCAATAAATCTGTCTAAACCTCAAGCTTTTCTTAAAGAAGCTAAGATGTCTGTATCTTCAGGATGTCGCATCAGGCGATTCTGGCCACTGTTCTCACCGCTGTAAGCATAGCCGACAAGCTTTGGTCATTCACACAATTTGGAACAACTTTTGTCACCTATGATCCCATAACTGAAACCTCAGCCCCAGTTGGACGTGCTCAAGGCATTTACGCATCTTTGGATGGGCTCAATTTGCATGTCATGATCTCAACTGTGTTCACCAGTGAGGCCTATAATGGCAGCACAATGGAGATACAAAGTAATAGTGAGCAATTTCAGGCCGTTAGAGAGGTGTTCATATTGTCTAGGACAGGAATGTTCAGGTATGCAAGGGACTATGCTACATTCGAGACATATTATTTGGATATTCCTGCTGGTTACTCGGTT
Source organism: Dovyalis caffra (assembly GCA_963924115.1). Classification (NCBI taxonomy): domain Eukaryota; kingdom Viridiplantae; phylum Streptophyta; class Magnoliopsida; order Malpighiales; family Salicaceae; genus Dovyalis; species Dovyalis caffra. The sequence goes on from CAWUPB010001173.1 coordinate 25,795,302, forward strand.
ATTCGGTGCTGTCTTTGGGTACTTCATTGCCAGGAATATCATGGAGTATAGCAGACTCATTTATGTGGCATTTAGGAATAGAGGTCTCGCTAATTTACATATAAACAAAACAGCAACTGACTATAAATATGAAAAATATTTTTTGTATTTGTTGTTGGTGAAAAACTTAATAATAAATTGTAGTGCAGTGGTTGAGTAGATATATTTATTAAATTATGTAAATTATTTATTAAATTATGTAAATTTTAAGTTGTGTGATTGTTTATGATCTTTCTATTTTATTTTCTTATTTGATTCAAAAAAAAAAAAAAAAAACCTTTCTTTCTGGTTCCATGTATATTGTCAATGACTTTGGTAAGTTTCGGCCATCCTTTAAGCGGCCTTAGATTGTTGATTTAAGGGCTTACTTGGGCTTTTGTCTTTGTAAGTTATCTGGATACAAAGTTTAGTTTTGTAGATTAGACATTTGGAGTAATGTCTTTCTAAAACCCTGATTGATATTGATGTCTTGTACTTTGTGTTACACTATGAGTTAAAAGTAATTTTAGTAAAAATAGTGTTTTTTATTGGTTACCATGCTTTAAAAAGTTTCGATTAAAAAAAAAAAATTTGTCTCTAGGAGGAGTTTTGTGCTTACTTTGAAAAGCATATAAAACACAACAATACCAAACAAATGTAAAAGTAGATCATTTGCAAGTAATAGAAAGAAAGAGTGCAGTTGTGTTTATTTTAGAAGATAAATTTTCAATTTTAATCTTTATTCTAAAATCATTCTCCAAGAAAAATGTTTGCTAACTAATAATTTAAAAAAAAAATTCCTTTTCATTTATATAAAATTGTAGATAATAGATAGACTAAATAACAAGTGAAATAAACAAAAGGCTTTTTTTTTTTTTTTTTTATGAAGTCGAGACTTTTGGTAGTTTTTCACTTTTTTTTTATTGAAACTAGAAAAATAGAATCATGATTTCCAAAAATAATTATAAATACGTTTCTAATGATTTTTTTTTTCTACGAAGGTTGGAAAGTTTTCAACATATAAGCACGATCTAAGAGATTCTAACTAAGAGGAATACAATTATACAAGCAATTCCTTTGGGGTGTTTTAAGGATCTATAGAAAATTGGTACTTCAAAAAAATTGGTAAAAGCGATAAATAAGAGATTAAAATTTAAGATTAAAATAAACAAATTCTTTTGTGAAAGAAAATAATTGGAAGATAATTAAGTTGATAAGTTTATGCTTTAAGAGGTAGTTTAAGAAATATAAAAGCAATCGAACTTTTTTCTTTAAAAAAAAAGAGCTTATCAGGAAAAGTTTGGTCTTTTACTTATTAGATCTAAACTTATTGACACTTTTCTCTATAATAATTAGAAATAATATTTCTTCTTTGATATACCTAATGAATGAAAGTTAAAGAGAAAGGAATCAATCATTTTGTCAATTAGTTCACAAAAAAAAAAATAGTATAGCTAATTAAAGAACCAGTAAAAATTAATAAATTATTATGAAGAGAAATATCACCATTTTGGACTGTTTTGAATACTTATTTGGAAGATAAATTCCTAAAAAGAAAAAGAAAAAAAAATTCAGTAGACTTGGAGCAGAATATAATAATAAAATTCCTCTTTTTTTTTTTTTTTTTCTCGAACATTGAATTTTTTTTAATTTCTGTTTCTTAATAGTATTTGGTGTTAAAATTTTAAAAGAACCAACAATTAATTGGGTGTTAAAATTTTAAAGAAACCAACAATTTATTTCCTTTATTATTTATTAAAAAAAAATAGTTAAATACAAAATTTTTAATTATTTTTTACTATAAAACAGATTATTAAATTAAAATAATTTTTCTAAATGATTTTATATATTTTATCCAACCCGCATAGATAGCGCAGATAAAAAATCTAATACTATATACTAAAGAAAAACCATTTTTCATCTGTAGCAATGAACGTTGTTAATTATTGTTCATTGCTATATTACTTTGGCTTTTTTTTTTTTTTTTGCCAGCAATCGCTGGCCTCCCCCCCTTTTTTACCCGTTTATTATTCATTTGAATGGTAAAAGGCTTGCCCTCTTTTTTTTTTTTTTTCTCTAAACACTAATTTTTTTTTAATTTCTGTTCGTTTACTATTGACATGAACAATGAAACTACTAGCCTCCTTTTTTTTTTTTTCCTAAACATTGATTTTTTTTAATTTTAATTTCTTAATAATATTAGGTGTTAAAATTTTAAAAGAATCAACAATTAATTAGGTGTTAAAATTTTAAAGAAATCAATAATTTATTTGCTTTGTTATTTATTTCTAAAATTTTAAAAAACAAATAAGAAATAGTTAAATATAAATTTTTTTCATTTAAAAATTATAATTATTTTTTATCATAAAATAGATTATTAAACTGAAATAATTTTTCTATATGATTTTATATATTTTATCCGATCTATACTGTAGCACGGGTAAAAAATTTAGTTCGTTTCTAAGTTATGTCTTGACAATTCTCCCTTGGAAATTGAGACATTTGCCATCATAAATGTTTGTTTATCTATCATTGGATTTTTCCTACTATTCGAGCCTCTTGAAAACCTACTATGGACCACAATTCGTAGTATATAACTAGCACATACACGTCCAGTCTCAATTCCTTCGAGCACAAGACGATCAAGGACATGGCAAAGTCAATTTCTATGGTTGATTTTTAGCTTCCTATATTTATTGCAGTCCCTTAAATACTCTAACTGTTGCGGACCTTTTTTCTATTCTAAAATGGCTGCACATAGTTTACGTCATGTGTACGAGAAATTGTTTTGTAATTAGCGAACTAATTCCACTTACTTTATAATTATAGAATTTTATATAAAATAAAAAAATGATTCAATTTCTCTATCTGACGCTGGACTATACTGTTTCTAAATTTAGGATTCTATTTTTATTTTATTTTTTAAAGTATTATTAGGGTTTTTGAGTTTTCTTAATTAAAGAGTTGTAATAATTATTTTTTTTTTTACTATTAGAGAATTTGATGAATAAAAATTAATGTATTTATATTTTTTATACAGTGTTTTTTCTTTTAAAATTTTGCAAATAAGAGCAAATCTATTCTTTCGCTATATGTTGGGTCATATTTTTATAATTTACGCTTTTGAGATAATTTTTTTAAATTTTTTCTTTCTTTTTTCTTCCTCGAATATGTTGGAAAATTGACAAGTTTAACGAGCATAGAGATATTTTTAGAGGCTTAGCATGATCAATTTATGAAAGGTCACAGCAAAATAAGTTACTGTCATTAATTGCACCACCTTCGGATTTGATAACCTGTTTAACGCTCAACCATTCGACTAGAAAAGACTTTACTTTTGACGTACAAAAGCTGACTTCAAAATAACATTACCATTAAAACAAAATAAAAAATAAAGATAAAAAAAGCAACGATCGCACATAAATTTTTGTGCTCAAGAACTATTTCTGAATAAATAATTAAATATACATTCAGTATGCTCATATGGCTTCGATGGGGTGTGGCTAAATCGGCTCATAAATCCATTACTCTTGAGCTTGACCATTAAGCCAGTGTGTGCAGGTGAGAAGATGCACAACTTGTTGATTTTTTTTTCTTTTTTAAGATATTGTATGACTAATTATATTGAAAATGCAAACGACAACAACAAATATGAATTCGAATTTTATATAAAAAAATCATTTGGAGATCGGACTCATTCATTATTAGGCTGAGAACCTTTTAGTACAACTTGATGGATAAAATTTGTTTCTGTTCGTACATATGCTGGGAAAACGTGCAGAAGAGAAGGAACGAGGCAAGCACGTCCATGCCAGCGCTAATAGCACGATGAGAACGTCCAAATTTGATCTAGTACTCTACCGTACAATTGTCACTTAATGCTCCAGCTTGGATACAGGACTTATAGTGCATGTTCATACAGGAGTCAATCTTACCAACTGATTCCTCGGGTTTCTACCATACCTTGCCAAATTGCAAAGGCATTGAAACTTAAACCTATTTTACCGAGTTTCTTAGGCTTCTATCTTTTGGTACGTTGTTAAATAATAATATCTATCATATGATGGAATTTTTAATAAATTTTTTTATCATGATATCAAAATTTTGATAACTTAACGATTACAAATTCAAAACTTATTATTTTTATTTTTTTATTATTAAAAATTAAATAATTAAATATAAAATAATGAAATTCAAGTTTTTATTTAAGAATATACTGTATTTTAAAATTTTAAATAATAATTTAAATTTTTAAGTTGAGAACTTTAAACATTTACATTGCAGTGTAGCTATATCAGCATGCATATGTCATGAATGTGAGGGGATGACTCTTCCTATGATTTCTATCAAGTACTATCGTATGGTAGGGTATTTTTTGCAATAAAAGGAGACTGGATTTTCTTTTTTTTCATAGCTGAATGGATAAGGTCAAAATTAAATTCATTGAACTTTTGAGTCATGTTACGCTTTTTACCTAAGTGCCAACCAGGTTTAGTTTCTTGCAATGGAGTTGGCAAGAAATCGAGTATATGGGTACTTTCTTACTACTTCTGTATAAAGCACTTTAGATTTTGAAAATCCCTAATGATGACCAGCAATATGAAGAATTGATCTGATCTCCACTAGCGACGGATACAATCTGACGAATGGCCACTGAGCTTTTGAATTAATTTAAATGAAACCATGGATTTTAATGACTAAAAGCGATATTTAAAAAGAGTTTTGGATCGCTTTGCCTGCGTGTTCTTCGTCATTCGTTCCTTTTTTCTGCGAGCGGCCAGGTGCACCTTTTCAGAGCGAAAAAATGATCCTATCTAGTTTTGGAAAAACTAAGAGACAATACGGCGGTTCCTCTCTATTACGTAGTAATAAAGTTATACTTGTAGTCTTATTCAATAACTAAAATATTTTTTATGCAGTAATGGTTATGAATTCTAATTTCATTATCTTCATTTTATTTAATTTAAAAAATAATAAATAAAATATTAATAAATATGTATAAATTTTAAATTCAAAAAAAAATTATTTAATAGTTTAAAATTTTAAATTAAAATGATACTTTAACAACACTCTCCGAGTGAGACCTATCAATTTCATAGTTGTGCAGGAAAAAATACGTATGGTAGGTTGTATAAAATAACAACTAAGAGAATCGATTGATATAAGTAGGAAAAGTTCGAACCACATGCTAAATCATTATATTTAAATAAAATAACAATAGATCATTTACCCCTTGTTTGGATAGGGAGGAAAGAAATTTTTTCCATCGTTTGGTTTGGAGAGGAAAGCGAGTGGAAAGAAAAAAATATTAAACAAATATCTTTTTGGTGGGACCCATTTTCGTCCCAAAATTGGGAGGAAACCGGGAGAAAATTGTGATGCTTAACAATTTTTTTTTCATTCACGTTTTTACCCTTGCCCCGACCTTCCCCCTCCTTTTCTACTCTCCACTAATAACAAAACAATTTCGCAAAACAAATTTACCTCTTCATCCATTCGCAAGGTAAGCTGAAATGAGAAAGCTGCAGTCCTTCGTCACCTTTCATAGGATGAGACCGCCCCACTCTCTTGATTGTTGTTCGATTTTGTTGGTTGCTTTCTTCTAGCTGGAAAGAGTGCTCGAAAGAGCCCTCGCCGTCCGAAGAGAAGAGATCCCTACTCTTGCTTTGTTAATTGGCTTTCGTCTTTGACTTCGTCCGTCTAGCTTTCTTGAAGGGCTAAGGGAGATCCTTCAAATCCTTCGTTTGGGTGTTTTCAAGCGGTGAAGCTTACACCCATTCGCAGTTCATCCAAAGTTACAAGCGAAAACGAGGGCGGTAATCTGCTATTTCATTTTGTTCTTTGTCTTCTATAAGATGGGTTATGTTTGATCTTGAATGTGTTATGTGATTTCGGTTTGAAATTCAACGTCAAAATTAGACTAAATATGAAAACACACCATTTTCTTCCTTCCTCACCCGCTACAAGTTTCTCAAGTTTTACCTTCTTCATGCCAACAAAGCGGATGGCGAGAGGGTTTTTGCTTATTATTTGTTATTTTCTTTATATGTCTACTAAAATTAGGGGTATGACACAACCGCTAGAAGAGAGAAGGCTTTTGGGTTTCCATGGGTAAGTGAGACAGGAGATGAGGGGAGACAACCAAGTGAGCGAACTGGGTTGGGTTTGAGAAAATGAAGGAAAACTTGCTTGGAGGGGGATATCATTTCGATCTCGAAGGTTTTTTAGTCTTGATGAACGAAGGAGATGAAGGGCAAGGAGAGGGAAGTTCTTTCTACGTACCGAAAGAGAAAGAAGTGAGACAGTTTGGTCAAAAATTGACCAAAATTAAAAAACCGAAACCTATTTGTGGACTTAGCTTGTTCGGTATACATATGATTTTGGATTTCGTGAACTACTACATATTCTTTGGATCACATTCCGGACTACAAGAATACATGTATATGTTTTATGTTGGGAACATTGGAGTGTTTTTTTATTTTATTTTTTTCCTAGAGAAAATTCATAGCGCGTGGACTTTAATTTCTAATATGCCGATGCTCGAATTGTATTGGCCTTTTCATTATTTACCTGTTTTACATTTAAGTATAAGGTGTTTAACTATGTATAAGCCTTTGAAAGGAACAAAATATGAATAACTAAATGGTTGGTCGTAATGCAAGTAATTAAAATGCTTACTTCAATTCAAAACATCTTTTAACTTCAAGAAAATATATATTTGGCCGGCATGTGTTTTTACCTAACTTCTATGTTTTTAATATGTGGTTTCGGAGATGAAGATGAACAAGATGATTTTGAAGAAATGATTGCATTGAAATTAGCTAAACAGGTGGAGGAAGATCTCAATAGAATAAAGGAGGAGAGTACAAAACGAAGGAAAGCCATTCTTGAAAAATATATTGAAATCGACAATTACAAGCAATGGAATGATTTTTGTTGTACATGCTTGCTTGATGGGTCTCACTTAGATATGGTAACTTGCTTATTGAAATTTCATATTGTTATTAAGAAACATGATTCGGAATTGTCATTTTATGTGATGTGCATGTTGCAGCAGTACATGGAATTTTTTGCAACTTAAATAGTTATAGTATTTGATATGGGATACTCTAAATTCATCAAATAAATCATGATTCCTATCAAATTTTTTTATAATTGATGAAAAATATATTGATAATTGTATTAAAATTTTTTTATAGAAATAACCATTTAATTAATAAACTTAGCGATACTTTTTGACATCCCACCCAAATTACTAAAAATGATAATCATCAATTTAACCCGTCGATATTAATATATATTGACAATATCTCACACATGCACCTTCATTTATTTTTTGTTCCATCAAAAATGGGAAAAAAAACTTTATAATTTTTTCCTCGGCATGTAATTGATGTTTTTTCGAGAGAAAAGATGAAATGTAATTAATGTAAAATGGAACCTTAGACTATCCCCTTTCAATTCTTGGTAGATGCTAGCCTTATGCAAATTTGTATCAAAACACTAGCTAACTCTAATCTCAAGCCCTAATTCTATTACCATCCATCTCTAAAACTAGCTAGCTACTTGCTATGTCATTAAGATTCTTTTCGTCAAATAACACCTTCAAATACTATCATTGCATTTGCATTGAAATTATTTACTTGTTCTTTGTTCGATTCTTGCTTTATGTTTTTGTTTTTTTTTCCTTTTTCCGTGTGGTATTTGTCGTCCAAGTTATATATATATATATATATATATATATATATATATATATATATATATATATATATATATATATATATTGTTTGATGGTTCATAGTTTGGGTTGTTATTTTATCCGTAATCAATTATTATTAAAAAACAAAAAAGGCTAAACATATTTTCGCGTGTTGGATTATTGGCGACCACAACATGATGTCGTAGGTTGCATTTGATTGAGTCTTTTTGATAAAAAAAATAAGCAACAAAAGCTACCTTAGACTTTCATGAACTCGTAAATTTTAGAGTAAATTTGGAGTGATCACTCGAGTAACGAGTTATGCCTATCTATCCAAATATGAAATTTATCTCATTTTTTGTGATTCAATTGACTTTCTATGATTGTTCGTAATGCTACAATACACTCTTCTTCTTTTTTGAATTGCTAAATAGTAATTTTCTAATTAAAAAAGCTGAGAAAATGATGGATAAAAACAATTAACTTATTATATGTATATATAATAATGCATGTTATACACATTTAAATTTATTTTATGTTGATAATTAATCCGAATTGACTATTGAATTAATTAATTAATTAACGAGTTATCGATTATTCTATGGAGACGATTCATTATCCATCTTATCATTTCAAATAGATGCTACATGCTAGATTTTTATTTTATTATCATTTGTGTTATTTTCATGAAAAAAATATTCATACAAATTTATTATAAGTATTTAAATATAGAAATATAATCATAGGGGTATTATAGTAAATATATAATAATACATTTTCTTTCCTCCCTCTTTTTACAATGATCCAAACAAGGAAAATGTACTTTCTTTCCTTTCATTTTTACTCTTATCCAAACAACAAGTAAAAAATAGTTTTCTTTCCTCTCTTTTCTTTCCTCCCAAGAGGAAATATCCAAACAAGGGGTTAATGCAAAATATAATGATGCTATAGACATTAGTACGTATTTTATATAAATAAATATGATGATGGTGATCAAAGATCAAGCAATTGATTTGAGCTTTTGAGTTTGCATCATAAAGGTGAGTTCCCTTACACGAGGAGAGTTCAAATAGTAGTTTTTAAATCGGATCTAGTAAGACAACTCGATGATTGAGGATTTTGCTAGGATGGTATTTTTTTTAACGTTCGCAATACTACAATACACTCTTCTTCTTTTTTGAATTGCTAAATAGTAATTTTCTAATAAAAAAGCTGAGAAAATGATGGATAAAAACAATTAACTTATTATATGCATAGATAATAATGCATGTTATACATATTTAAATTTATTTTATGTTGATAATTAATCTAAATTGACTATTGAATTAATTAATTAATAAGCGAGTTATCGATTATTCTATGGAGACGATTCATTATCCATCTTATCATTTCAAATAGATGCTACATGCTAGATTTTTATTTTATTATCATTTGTGCTATTTTCATGAAAAAAATATTCATGCAAATTTATTATAAGTATTTAAATATAGAAATATAATCATAGGGGTATTATAGTAAATATATAATAATACATTTTCTTTCCTCCCTCTTTTTACAATTATCTAAACAAGAAAAATATATTTTCTTTCCTTTCATTTCTACTCTTATCGAAACAACGAGTGGAAAATAGTTTTCTTTCCTCTTTCTTTTTTTCCCCTCACTCCTTTCCTCTTTTTTGTTTCCTCCCAAGAGAAAATATCCACACAAGGGGTTAATGCAAAATATAATGATGCTATAGACATTAGTACGTATTTTATATAAATAAATATGATAATGGTGATCAAAGATCAAGCAATTGATTTGAGCTTTTGAGTTTTCATCATAAAGGTGAGTTCCCTTTCACACGGAGAGTTCAAATAGTAATTTTTAAAGCGAGATCTAGTAAGACAACTCGATGATTGAGGATTTTGCTAGGATGGTATTTTTTTAACGTTTAAAATAGTTAGATATTTTCAAATTAATTTTTAACTCAATTAAATTATTTTTTTAATTAAACGAGCGATTGAATTAATTTTCTAATTTAACAAACCGAGTTTTTAGGTTTCGAGTTTAAGGTAATTTATAGAGTATATGCTTTATTCTAATCCATGCACCTTACTTCGAATTATTTTGCTTATTTGAATTCATATTTCTTGAAATGTATTGAATCTAAGTTTGTGTTTTGAATAGGTTGCCATGATGAGGACTAGGCCAATTGAGTATGGAGCAGAAGGTGTCAAGGATAAGGCATCATCTAGATCTTCATAGTTTCCTATTAGATCTAAAGATAATAAAGAAGTAGATCCCGTTGTGATGTCCTTAGCCGACATCATAATTGGTTTCTACGTTATGCAACATATAGTAGAGATGATGATTGGGATATCTAGTAAACTTTTTCATACATGGCGGGATTATTTTTTGCCACTTAAAACGTAGGTGAGGCACGCATTTTTGTAATTACTATCCGATCAAAATCAGCAAGGTTTGACATGTATGTTGTTGAATTATTGAAATTAACGTCGTTGACTTATTATGATGATAAGGATGATGAAGATCCGATACACTTTATAGATGAGATAGAGAAAAAAGTTATAGATGAGATGATGAAGATCCGATGCACTTTGAGCTGACAATGTTTATGATTGAGAAAAGTGTTAGTGATTTGTATAAGTAAGACTAGAAACTTGATTAATCTTAGGAGCAATTCAAAAAAGCTTTTCTTGAGGAGTAGCTACCTAAGAGTATCAAGGAAGACATAGTTAAAGAGTCCGAGAGACTAGTGCAAACTTTTGACATGACAGGTGATAGAGTATGAGAGAAGATTTAGAAAATTAAGTCGTTATACTCTAGAGACGATACCTACTAAGGTAAAGAAAGTCAAGAAATTTTTAAATAGACTAGCAAAGTCACTTTTTACAATTGTATTTCCCTAGAAGTTTCGAGTTATTATAAAATAGTTGATTGTGCTCATAAATTTAAAATAAAGAGAATGGAGAGTAAAATAATGAAGGGGTAGAGGAAAAAAGTCAAGAGTGATACCCCGATCAAGATTTACGGGGTTTGTGAGATTGTCCGTTAACATCTTCGAATTGTTTATCTTAAATCGGACACATTAATCATTTGACTCATTTATATTGTAATATTTTAAACTTTTTATTTTCATACTATTATAAGCTCTAAAGCTATACATTATATTTGTAGGAGTTGTATTAGAATATTGGTTATGGATTTTTTTTTGTAAATATACAAGTATTATAGAATTATAATTGTGATGAAATTAAGAAGTATTGGTTAATTAGGTTGTGATATTGTAAATTAGATGGATATTTTGATTACTTCAAGTCTCATAATTATGATTTAGACATTCGAGGCTTGCTTAAGTCGAGGTGGATTCCATGGCTTTCTCGATTCTTATGCTGGTCATGGCCTTCTTCGAGGGTCGTGAAACTTTTATTGTTCTTTTTTTCTTTGTATTATTGCTTTTTCTATCACCTCTTACTGTTTGATCTTTATTTCTGTTCTTGGTCGTTGAATTTGCTTGTTAGATAGAGATAATGTAATCTCTACAACCAATAATTCATTGCCACATTTTCAATCTTATCTCTAAAATTCTACACTCATCAAAATCTAGAGTGTCTTTCTCTCTCTTTCACATACATGATCTTTTTATCTTTCCTATAAATCAAATCTTTCCTAAAAATTCTGTCAAAATTTGATGTTGATGAGGGGTTTTGGCCACTAAAAAAGGGTTCTTCGGAGAACTTTTGAGCCTTAAGAGACAATAGTGTGGTTGTCGGTGAGGTCGTGTGGCTGACGACAATAAGGGGCGTTGGTAGTTGGCGTAGGACTATTAACAGTGAGTTTTGGTGGTTGGAGTTTGATATAAAATAGGGTGTAAGGCTATTGATAGTGGGTTTTGGTGCGAATTTTGGTATGGAAGAGGATAGTGGGTTTTGTTAGTAAAGAGCTTGGGTGGCTAGAGTTTGGTGTTGAAAGGTCGGTGTGGCTATTAGAGTTAGTTAGCTAGTGGTTTATGAGGAAGTAGGGTGTGGCTAAAATTTTAAGGATGATCAGTGACTGTTAGAAAGAAGGATGACAATGGCAAGAATTTAGAGAAGCACAGCAATAGTGTTGTTTTTGGTTTTTTTGATCGATAAGAGGAGAAAGGGCGAACGATGTTTGTGGTGTTGTGGTGGTTTAGCTGGCAACCAGAGGCTACTATTCGTGAATGACATCGAGGAAGAGGGTGGTCGAGGTGGCAGTTGTCGTAGGTGTGGATAGGAATGATATGCGAGAGGAAGAGTGATTTTTATTTTTTTTTTGCTTTCTTGGTCAACTTTTTTTGCACTCACTTGTCACAATTGTGAAATCTTTAGCAGACTATAGTGAATGGATTTACAAGATCACAATACACATGCCAACCACCCCAACCTCAACCACGATCATGACCATCAGCGCCATTAACATGATCATACCCATAACGAATAAGATATTTTATCTTCAATTCATTCTTTTTGTATTTTTATATTGAGGTATATGTTTATATGAGTGTGATTCTTGATGATGGAGCTAGTAGGACAACATAATTATGGATAGGCCTAGATAGAAGGGTGCACCATAGCCATGATGGACTAGCACTACATTCATATGAACCCACGTACTCTCCTGGCTTTTTTAGAAGGGGAGCGCAACCAATCCTTGTAAGGGATTTCAATGAAATAATTTTCACTGTAGTGGCCTTTGTTAGCACTAAATTTTTATCCTTTTTGTTTTAGATATTTTTAAAAAATTAAAAATTAAATGTACTTTGTTAATTTGTTTAACAATATAGAGTTTATGTTTTGCAATTCAAGAGATGTTATTGGTTCACTTTTCGACAATGTAAAATCTTGATCAATAGTTACGATAACTACTTTGATAGAACGTCTGGATACTATTGTACGAGTTCAAATAATAGGCGTGTGAGTATAAGATAAAAAAAATCTTTTGGTTTTTTATTTTATTTATTTATTTATTTTATGTTTTACAATTCAAGAGATGTTATTGGTTCACTTTTCAATAGTTAGGATAGCTATTCAAACGTCTGGATACTATTGTACGAGTTCAAATAATAGGCGTGTGAGTATAAGAAAAAAAAAATCTTGTGGTTTTTTATTTTATTTATTTATTATAATTTTTTTTATGGTGGTTGAGATATTACAAAGGTAAAATTGATTTACAATCACCTAGTCTTCCTATGAAATTTACCGATAAAGTCATCCCTTTGTCTGTTATATACTAGTGTGAAATCTAAACACTTGATAGTTTGAAATCTAAGCATTTCCATTCAACCAAAAAAAAAAAAAAAAATTCCCGTTGTGCAGCACATGTATCAACCTAGTTCTACCTAAAAAAAAGCTGAAGTTATTAAATGAGTTGAATTATTTTATTTGGATTTGGCTTAAGGCAGCGCGAAATATTGATTTATTTGTATTTTTTAAATGTTAAAAAATTGTTATTTTTCTTTCTTGACCAGTGTTGATCTTCTGATCCTTTATTGATTATGGAACTAGAAATAATACAATAACTTTGCACCGACTCTAAACAAAAACTCCCATCATATTGACGGATCCAGATGCTTGACTTACCGACAACTATAGGCTATGTACGTACGTTACTAGGTACAATGTGGACAGTGGAAGACGTGCGTCTTTCTTTCCTTCTGTTTCCATAGGAAATGCTTGATGTTTTAGCTGTAGCAATAGGGGTACTGGTCTTCAATATCTTTTTGGTAAAAAAGCGAGGTTCCAACTCGAGCCTAATCCTAATTCAGCTGCGATTTATTGGCAGTGCTCCTTATTTTTTATCCGATAATTTCAGAGCCAAACAGACAGGGTCCCACTCTACATGGATTCCAGCTGTAAAGAATTGACAACAATTTACAAATTCCTGAAAAATGGCAGTCTAAAAAGGCAAGCCTAGCTAGACACCAGCCGCCTCCAACTGGGCTTTAGATCGCACGCTTACTGCTCAGGAAGCATTCTTTTAAATTTCCTAACATTGCCACTGTGCCTATAGCTGGCAAACCTTCTATATAAACCCTATCAGTGTGTCCATTGCTACATCGTATTGTGTTACATGGTATGCTTCACGCATGTTACTAATTACTATGGATGTGAAAAGTTCCCAATCCATTATCGAAATTGTGATCGAGCAAACAACAATAACATCACCAGACTCTGGCTCTTTGTTCTTCATCAAGCAATCTTTGATATCAATTTTGGCTAAGTTACATGCTGGCTACTTTAGGATTAGCCTTTCTCTATGCAGTCAAGCCTTGCTATGGAAAATCCTTGGAGAATCTGCGGATGATGCTCATGCTCTTAGACGCGTGTTTCGAATGCTACCCTCCACAGCTTTTGTTCTTCTCTGGTCACTGGCCCTCTTCACATTAGCCTCACTCTCTCTTCTTTACATCCTTAGATGTTTGTATCACTTTGAAATGGTGAAGGCTGAGTTCTTGCACCATGTAGGAGTGAACTATCTTTTTGCTCCTTGGATTTCCTGGCTTCTTTTGCTTCAATCATCACCATTTATTACTCCAAAAACCGTGTACTATCTAGTTCTGTGGTGGGTTTTTGTGGTTCCGGTTGTGATTCTTGATGTCAAGATCTATGGCCAGTGGTTTACTAAAGGAAAGAGGTTTTTATCTGCGGCCGCGAATCCGACAAGTCAGCTATCAGTGATAGGGAATTTGGTAGGAGCCCGAGCTGCGGCGGAAATGGGGTGGAGGGAGAGTGCTGTTTGTATGTTCTCTTTGGGCATGGCACATTATCTTGTCCTGTTTGTTACGTTATATCAAAGGTTATCAGGAGGGAACAGCCTGCCTATAATGTTGAGGCCCGTTTTCTTCTTGTTCTTTGCAGCTCCAAGTGTGGCAAGCTTGGCTTGGGACTCCATTTCTGGAAGTTTTGATTACTCATCAAAGATGCTCTTCTTTCTCTCGCTCTTTCTCTTCTTATCCCTGGTAATATATGTGCAGTAATATTTTTTAACTAGGGTCCTTAATTTTCTTCTGAATGAAATCTGCATGGTTAAGCAGAAAAGAAAAATTAAAATTGAATTATACGTATGACCTTTTTGGTGTCAAAAAAAGTATCCATGTAGGGTCCAAAAAGATCTTGTAACATACGTATATAGTGCAACCAGCCGACCAGATCATAAATTCAAGTCTTTTCATATAAAACAAACTTGCGCGCTTTGATTTTCATATAGCATTCACATTTCCACTTTATCAGATGTTTAATAAGCATGTGATCCTTTGCTAATATTGTTGTTCATTTGTCATGTGAAAACAGGTTTCTAGGCCAACCTTATTCAAAAAATCAATGAGGAAGTTCAACGTAGCATGGTGGGCTTATTCTTTTCCTTTGACGGTCCTGGCTCTGGCATCAGTAGATTATGCACAGGAGGTGAAGGGCCTCCTTGCGCATGGAGTAATGCTTGTGCTGTCGTCCCTATCGGTTCTGGTGTCTCTTTCACTAATGGTGTTCACTGCGCTCAATACGAATATGCTGTTCCCAGAAAATGATCCCTGTTTTAAGACCTAAAACTTGACCACATGGAATATTTGGCATCATGGATCTTCTTCAAAATCTAATTTTAGTTTAGCTCATGTTCGTATAAAAAGAGGATGACCAGAAGCAGGACTGATAATTAATATTCCATTCGTGTATTAATTAACTGTAAATTGCAAATGTAAAATAATATAACGATATATTATACTCAGCATCTAGCATCGTATATTATTAATTTCTTGATTCTTTCTTGATTGGCACCAGAGTCTTTCAAAAACTCAATGCCTCAGTACAATATTCCCAGAATCCAAACCAACCATCGCAAATGAGGAGGATTATTAGAAAATGATACCGGAAAAAGGGGCCGGAATTTCGAAGGAAATTTTGGGTACGATGAATGATGGAATTAATGACAAATATGGATGGGTAGATGAAGGATCTATGTGTTCAACCCTTTAAAGATATGGAAAATCACCATTCTAAGGAGGAAGAACAAAGATTAACCTCTCAAATTTCAATGACACAGTCACATCACAAAAATATTAGAGTTCAAAATAACTCATCACTCAATAGAATTCATCAAAAAGATAAATGAAATAAAAATAAACGTAACAAGAATTTTAACTTTAACAAAATTTTTTGTTTTTTTTTTGTTTTTTTTGTTTTAGGGTTACAACATACGTGTATACATAAAACTTACTATGTCGTTTGAAGTTCAACTTACCTACTATAACTAATACAGAAAGCTTGGCCCTATGCTAAACTACTAGTTTGACAAATGAGTGAACAAAAATTATATGTTAATTAGGACGGCTAAGAGACGTCATAGTTCTTCTCATTTACTACTTTAGGGCGCCTAAGTCATATGACTTTTTTAATTTGCTCGGCTTTCTCGTCTTTCCATTAATACTTTTTCAGGTCTTGCATTAGAAAGTAATTCCACATTAAATAATAATTACATAAACACAAAACAATATATATAATAGAATGAAACTCAGCCAAACTGGACAATTATATTGATAGCATTTAATCCTCATGTTTTAAAATTTGTTTATAACTTAGTTATCAAATCATCATTTTTGTATTATTTTTCAATTAATTTTTTTCTTTGTCTAATTATTTATTTATTTTTTATTATTTTTTGAAAAAAAATAGAAGAAAGAAAGGAGAAATAGCAAGATTTGATTAGGAAAAAAAAAAAAAAAGAAGAAGCTTTTTTGGAACAAAGATTTACTAAATTGAGGGAAAATAAAGTTGGTAAAGGAACGGTCAATCTCTTTTTGGTACTACAAAAACTGATTAATTAATTTAGATAAACTATACGAACTAAATTATAATTCACTCAATTTATGTAGCTTGTAACCGGGATTTTGTTTTTGTTCTTATCTTAAGAAGAGAATCCTGTCACCGTGGGTTAATATTCATCGACTGTTCTTTTCTTTTCTTTTCTCTTTGTAAAGACAAAGCCTATATATAGATAGTACACTCATTTTCAATAACTTGAAGATGTCCAACTTTGCGGCAAAATAGGTGATCTTGCGAACCATTAGAGAATCGATAGGGCAGGGTAGGGTAGGGAGAGGATAATTCCAAATCAGTTCCCCCATCAAGAGACTCGGAGAATTAGTGAATGACATAAAAAGTTGAAAAGTATACCGAAAATTGTATTTCTTTGTAGCACAAAAACAACCTCTAAATTATTTTTATAATAGATGTTATGTCTTTGTTACAGATCAAAAATACAAAAATATTAGAGTTCAAAATAACTCATCTCTCAATAGAATTTATCAAAAAGAAACATGAATAAAAATAAACTTAACAAGAATTTTATCTTCAACAAATTATCTTTTTTGTTTTAGGGTTACAACATATATATATATATATTGCTTTGTGTTTATGTAATTATTATTTAATGCGGAATTACTTTCTAATGCAAGAGCTGAAAAATTATTAATGGAAAGAAGTGAAAGCCGAGCAAATTTAAAAAGTCATATGAGTTAGGCGCCCTAAAGTAGTAAATGAGAAAAACTAAGATATCTATTAGCCATCCTAATTAATATATAATTATTATTTTTTCACTCATTGTCAAACTAGTACTTTAGCATAGTGCCAAGCTTTCTGTATTAGCTATAGTAGGTAAGTTGAACTTCAAACGACTTATATATATATATAGAATGAAACTCAGCCAAACTGGACAATTATATTTGATAACATTTAATCCTCATGTTTTAAAATTTGTTTATAACTTAGTTATCAAATCATCATTTTTGTATTATTTTTCAATTTTTAAAAAAAATAAAAGAAGGAAAGGAGAAATAGCAAGATTTGATTAGAAAATTAAAAAAAAAAGATTTTTCGGAACAAAAATTTACTAAATTGAGGGAAAATAAAGTTTGTAAAGAAATATCAATATCTTTTTGGTACTACAAAAACTAATTAATTAATTTAGATAAACTATTACCAAAAAAAAAAAAAAAACTAAAACAAAACCTATAAATACTGTATAAACAACTGTACACACTCAGCATCTCCCAGCCTCTTCTCCGTATGCATGTTTTTTCTTTTTCATTCTCTTTTATTTGTTGCTCACTTCTTTTGTTGTAATAGCATTTGTGCCATTGAGTGTTTTTATGTTACTACTTTTTGGCCCTCTTTTTTGTTGCTTTCCTTGCACCTTTGTTTGTGCTTTATGGACATTTCCTCTTCCTATTTAACAAGGCATTTAATGCTTCTGATCTTGAATTTTCTCCTCTCTTTATCGACAATTTTTTGGTTCATTTGTCTACACCTTTGTTTGTCTTTTTCGAAGGTTTTCTCCTCATTTTTTACATAGAATTTAATGTTTCTGATCTTCAATTTTCTTTTCATCTTTGACGTAGCATTTAAAGCTTTTAATCTTGAATTTTCTGCTCTTGTTCTCGCCTCTCATGTGCAGTTGAAAACTAAAGGTTAAGCTAGTTTGCTATTACCATCTCTATAAAACTAAAAGAATCGAACTTTTTGAACCGTACTGTTCATTACTGTAGCCTTTTTTTTTAATAATTTTTAAATTATTTTATTTTGGTTTTTAAAAATTTAAAATAATAATTTTTATTTCCTAACTGATACACTACACATATATTTTTTTTCTTTGGTTTTTTTCCTTTACTTTTTTCATATATTTAGGTTTTTTTTATTTAATTGACTCGTTAAAATTTTAAAAAATCAATAATAACTTTTTCTCTCACAAACTAACGATTATATGATATATCATTTTATATTTTAAAATTAACATATACTTTAGCTTATATTATTTTTATTATTTAAATTTCATTCTTCAAATTTATCATTTTTTTTATGAAAATTCTCCTTCAATTAATATTTTTTATATAAAATTTTATTTACTATTATTATATAATTTATTTTTCTTTATGTTTGAATTTTAGAATAAAATTTTAAAACATGATTGTTTTTTCTTTTTTTAAAAATAAATTAGTATAATATATATCATGAATTCTTAAAATTTTTAAATGATAGTTGCATATATATTTTATTCTAAAATGTTAAAAGTGTATTTTAAATAATTTATTTCGGTTCACTAGGCATAGTTAAGACGTATAAAAAAATTATTGAATAATTGATTTTATTAAAAATTAACCATACATCTTTCAACACGATACAAATTATTTACTATAAACATTTTTTTGACATTATAAAACCAATTTATTTAGAATAAAATAATTAAATAATTTTTTAAAGGAACCAACCAATTATTCAAATACTGTTTTTTATGTTAATTTCATTGATTATTTTTTAAATAAATATATATAGATTAAATGCATATACTTGAAAAAAATTAATCTTCTCACCAACATTAAATAAGAATCAAAATTTTATTTTTTTCATTGATTAATTTTTATGCAAGTTTATACATTAATTGTAATTTTATTTTTTGGATACATTCTTATAAAAAATATAATTTTAAAGTATTTATTTTTGAATTCTTAATTAATATTTCATATTTAAATCATTACAAATTTTTATTTAAGAATCCCTCAATAACGACGAATAAATAATTTTTTTAAGCAGAAATTTTATGAAAAACATACAAAAAAATAGTAATAATTAAATTAAAAAAATTAATGAAAAAATTATAACATTTTGAAATGATTTTATTCCATTTACTCATAGAATAATAAACCCCTCCCTAAATTCTCTAGCATCAATTTAAAAAAAAAATCTCCAAATTATAAATTAAACAAAAATTTCTCAATAGTTGCATGTAATTTTATGAAATTAAATGAAAAATTTTAACTATAATTATACTAATCGTAATACATTCTGAATGTATAATAAACTATAAATGATCGAATCATATTTATACTCCGCATGAAATTTAGTAAAGTAATAAAACATAATAACAAATTAAATATATAAACGTATTAGATGTGAATATGAAATGAAAAGTAATACTAAAAATATGATATAAAAAAAAAAACCAATATTAAATATCATATTAAATTACATATTACTTAATTGATATAAACCTGATAGCCTCAGAATAATTAATTAACATCTATTTAGTTATAATGTATTAAATTAATTATTACTTAACGTCTATTTGATGGGTCAACCAGGTCCATATCAAAGGAGAATAAAAGCCCAAAGATAGTATTGGATGCATAAAGGAAAATTAAAGAATAGGCTTACAGGTATGTTCCTTAGGCGGGACTAAATGTTATGGATCCATGGGAGCCCATTTGTATATACAGTCGACAATGCATAGAATTGCACCTGTATTCAGAAATTAATCCAGTCTCGGAAGCTACAGAATCGCACCTGCACTCTTAAATATAAGTGTTAGATCCGATAAAACCAACAGAAATTAGTCCTTTAGTTTAGCAAAACTAATTAATTAATTATCATGGTTTCAAAAACTATATATTTAATTTCAAATCTATTTATAACTTAATCCTTTTCATCTATTTTTTTCATATTTTTTGTTTTTTATTTTTTATTTATAAACTAGCAGGACTAAGTTATTTATTTAATTAATTGTTAATATTAAGGTTTAAAAAATTAATACTAGTATGTGATTAAAATTGATATTAATTGCGCAAGTATTATTGTTAAAGAAGTTTTTAAGGTCAAAAGAATTATTTTATAATATAAATTGGTCACTGTAGAATATATCCAAATAGCAAAATCGGATGTTCAATTTTTTTTTTAATCTAAGAATTATTCTTAAAAAAAATATTTTTAATGTCAATAGAATTCTTGCGTAATGTGAATTGATCACAATAGAGTATATCCAATTAGTAAAATCAGCTGTTCAATACATATAAAATAAATAAATATAAACTATAGCTACACGCAAGTAATCGGCTAGTTATCTCTAAAACCAAATGGCATATTTCCATTACTGTCCGCTCCAGAAACAAACCTTGCAACTTGATTTGATTTCTTATTTCATACATTTTACACCAAAAAAAAAAAGAAGTTTAGTCCCTTACCCTAACAATAATTATTGTAAAAGAGAGAAGATAATACAAGAACACTCTGGGCAGAAGAATCCAATTGAGAAATATCCAAAATGTTTGAAACCTAATTGATAAAATTATATCTAAATATATCAGGGGCTGCTTTGCCCTTTTGCTTGTCAAGCTTTTCTACAACAGTGGAGTTAGGGTTGATGGATAAGGGCGGCAAAGACAAACTGCTATTTCGCTAAGCACCTAACACAAAATAATATCTACTCTGATAAGTAATATAGTTTCACAGCAAAATTATTGCACCAGAAATTAAATTGAAATAAAATTAAAAAAATAGTCCATTTAATCAACGATCTCATATTCAATTATTCCAAATATATCATTAAAGGAGGGTAAATTTGAACTCTTAAATAAGGAGGACTGTTACGAATTTTTTGAAAAAATATTGAGGGCCTATTCTACGTAAATCCGGCCCCGGAAGACAGACGGTCCTCAATCCAGCTCTCCTTTAGCTTGTTGGAAAGCAGCACCAAACTTGGCCTGCTTTGCTTTTTTTCATTTTAATCCAGTCCCATTTCAAGCTTCAAACTCTGCTTCATTTTCATTTTAATCCATTTTAACCTGCCATACAAATAATTGGGTACTAACTATCACCAAAGAATGAAGAGTTCTGCTAGTTGGAAAACGTGTGGATAGAGGCATACAGCCATACAGCACAACCTTTGTCTTCTCGCTATTGGGCAAAATAGCATCAAAACAACCTAATTCTAACCATCGGAAGGCACTGCTTTGTTGTCCCAATACCAATCATATCATATCAGTAGCTTACAAGCAACGACATCTGATCAAGCACAGCATTGCTGTCCACGTGTCACTTCTAACTTGCCCCACGTGTCTCCTTAAGGTTCCTCAAGTCTCTCCAGAAATAATTGTGCTGAAAATTATCCTAACAAAAATGGGCATAAGATAG
This sequence comes from Dovyalis caffra, assembly GCA_963924115.1. NCBI lineage: Eukaryota > Viridiplantae > Streptophyta > Magnoliopsida > Malpighiales > Salicaceae > Dovyalis > Dovyalis caffra. The sequence goes on from CAWUPB010001173.1 coordinate 25,816,995, forward strand.
AACCAACTAATGTGGAGTCAACTCTCATAGTTTCCCTTGCCCATCACAAATAGTTTTCAATTTTCACACTACATAATTAGCGTTCCACTGAATGCTCAAAGGACGAAATTAGCCTGTCTCACGTATTCAAGTTAATTCACACCTCTAAAATTTATGACTATATATTTGGATAATGTACCAAGGCATCTTGCTGCTTCCTTGTAATCGCTTCTGGTGTTACGTGATCGTGGAAGAGCATGGTTCTCGTGATAAAAAGTGCCTGCACCATAGATAATCATCAACCATCAGAAAAAATAACAGTAAAAATTAGGTTGTACTTGATAATAAAACAATAAAATAAGAGCCATAAAGATAATACGTAACTTCGGGGGTGCAAAATGTGTAACTATGAAATAAGCCTTAACTTGAAGGTTATAATTTTTTAAGATAATTATAGGACTAAAATGTAAAGATCCGAAATTTTGGGGATGTCATGGCCCCCTCATCCTAGAGGGTAGTTCCGCCCGCAGAACTGGTAAGCTACAAGGGCATTTCTGCCACTTCGACAAAATAAATTTTGAGTTTTGGCTCTATCTTCAGTAATCGCCTGCTTCCATAAATAGACGTCACCAGCCAGTATCAGTAAACAAAGGAATCAATCAATCCAGATTCCTAAGCTACTTGTTTTTTCTCCTATTTCTCTACACGTTATTCATGGGTACTAAATACCCCAGGCTCTATTTTTTTGTGTTAATGATCATGGTAGTAGTCAATCAGCTCACAAGTTGCCGCTTTATTCACACCAGAAAGAGTGAAGAATCCGGGAAGACAATCAAGACTGATTTTTCTTCCCACTTCTCATGGAAATTCAGTGAAATGGTTCGAGAGAGATCCAGCAAAGATAAGCCTGACAAAGGTTATCAAGTTTCTCATCGAACAATTCCAGAAGGGCCAAATCCACTTCATAACTGATGATACAAGCATTTCTCGTATTCTTCTAGTTATGCAGACATATAGCAGTTTATAGTGTAAATTTCTTCCTCATTTTCTTTCATCTGTTGGCCAACATGAACATAGAGACAGTAAGAAAGAATGGTTGATTATACCTATTAGGGAAATCATAATTGTTATTCATTGAGTGTTAAAAAAGTAACTGAGCATGTTCGCACACTGGGAAATAATGTTCAAATCTTAGTCTTGCAAATCACCAGAGGATGCTTTTCGGGGTAGGGCTATCACAGCCTCAGTGAAGCTATAAGGCTTTTATATTTTATATTTTCTCTTAACTTGCCGGAGGAAGGTTCAAACTTCAAGCTTCAGCATTTCAACTTCCAAGACTTGGTGTCAAGTCCACAGTACGGACCCATGCTACATCAGCAGCTAAAATATAGATTGTAAACCTATATATACAATACTATTCTGTGAGGAACAAGTTATGCTTTGCTAAAAAAAAAATTCTCAGAGATAACTAGATAACACATAGGAATTTGGATCTGCTAAAGTCATATGACCTCTTACATTGGTTCTAGCCACTGAATAACTTTAGCTATTTTTCCCCAGTAAAATACACCATGCCTTGAGAAGTCAGATGCAGGAATATAGAAGAATGCTCAGTTTAACCTTTTCTTTATTAGTTAGAATGAGGCAAAGCCCAAGAGCAGTCATTTTTTTCTCTCTAAGTCACAATGCACACAATGATCCTAGATGCAACTAGCATGATTTTAATGCAAATAGTCTAACTAATGTGAAATGCAAGGGTTATCTAATATGTGATATTATTACTATTCTGTTCAGGCATAGTCCAATAGTAAACTTGATGTTGCCAACTACAGTTGGACATATGACATGCTAACTTACAGGAAGACAGATCAAGCCACTCACTCACTGGTGCATAACATTGAAATGGAGAAAAACAGGATTAGGAGAGGCATTAACCCTGCAGTATATTGTTTTTCTATCACTACCTTCGAATAATCAGACAGACTAGACAAATCGAACGGTCACAGGAGTGTTGCTCTCTTAAAACGATTTTCCATGGGACAAACAGACAACCTTTTATCGCCACTAGATATAGAAATTCAACATTTTGACGGGGGCAAGGAAGTCAACCTTCTTATCCAAACCATCACATTTCTAGCCCAAAATCTATATGATGCAGGGCACGTCTAAGGAAAGTTTATATGTGGTTGTTTATGGGGTTAGGGCTGTAGAAAATAGTGATTTAGGGACTTCAAAACTGACAAAAGATATAAAAGTACGAGAAAATAAAGAAAAATAGAAACTACTAGCCTCACACTAGTTGATATAAGGAAACACTCCCGAATAAGAACCTAAGCATCACATTTAAGGAATCACTCTTAGGATGTGTTTGATAACCCATTTAAGTAACTTAAAAAATTAAATTAGATTACTTAATATAAAAAAATTTGTTTGATAATTTAAATAATTTTATATTTAAAATTTAAATTCAGTCAAAATCTACTTAATTAGGTAAGTTAAAATTTTTAACTTATTACTTTTTTATTAACATGCTCAATTGAAAGGTTTTTAAAACTTTTTAAATATAACTATATAGCCCTCGTATATTTTTATAATTTTAGCTTTACAAACCAATTGAAAAACGATCTCTACTCTCCCCATTGCTAAAATAGAAGAGACCTTCTCCATTATAAAAACTTTCATCCCTTCACTGCCTAAGATCACACATCCTCCATATCACCATCGGCTTTAGCCATACCCAATCCTCTATCACTCTAATCTCCCTTAGCCGTGAAGCACTATACAAGCAGCTCTATCTCTCCCAACAAACACAACCACACCCACACCCACACCCACAAACCCCATGATTTTGAAATCCATCTCTCTCTCTTGTTTGTTGCTGGATCTTTTGGAAAAATGCAAGCAGAATAAAAGAAAAGTTTTGATTGCTGATTCTTCTGGTGCTTTTAGAACTTTCTATGTTTTTCTGTGGGATATTTGTTGAGGGGATGGTGGTATTTACGGCTGAATATAAGGGTGTGTAGAAATGAGGATGAAAAGGAAGTTTCTTGAGAGATGTAGGCAATAATAGATAGTATTCTTTTAAAAGTGTAATTTAAGTTCCTTCACTTATTGTTTTTAGTTATTTTTATGTTTTATTTGTTTCTGGACTACATATAATATTGCTGCCAATTCATTGGCGGAGAAAATCATCAAAGTTGATTTGCCGCAGAGATCATTTCTATTCTAGGCCTAGCCTAACCAATTAATCATTTACCCGTCCCCTCCCATATTTTCATGTGGCTTTTAATGGTGGATAACTCTTTAATTATATCTGATTCAATATACTGCATTCCTCTGTTCCAAAAAGATTTACAGAACATTTCGTTTCGCAAACTGTGGAAATTGCCAGACATTGTCTTTGATCTGCCATTAGCTTACTCATAAAACTAAATTATAGTATAATACATTAAAATCACATTAATTATATAGGTATAGACTTGTGTCTATTTTTTGTTTTCCTTGCAAAAAAAAGTGAATACTTTCATTTTAAATTGTCGAAAACATTGTCTTTTTTTTTTAATCTAAACATATAAAAACTCATTATATTGGTAACGAAAAAGCTCGTGTGTTAAAAAATATCATGTTACGATTACAAAGTTAAAATTATCATATATATAGCCTTAATATGTTCAGTAACAGTACTTATCAAACAATCTTATTGTATTCAACACTTAATTTTCAGTAAATAACAAACAACTTATCAGCAACATATTCAGTACTTCATTATTCTTAATTATTCAGCACTTAAAATTCGATACTTAACAGATTCAGTATTTAATTTTTAGTTTTATCAAACACCACCTTAGTGAAATAGTCACACACTCAAGAAAAAAAAGCCAAACAGCTGCACTTTTAATCATAACTACTCCATGAAATTGAAACTATAAGCATATTATAGGCTTGAGTTATTCCTAATCCTAATTAGATTCGAATTGCTAAATAAGAAACAAAAATATTTCTATATTGACTAGCTAGAAAATAGTCCTCTTTTACATGAAATTTACTGGAAGTACAACTATCCCCTTGCTTAAATCTCTAGGCTGTGTCACTAAAAAATTTAAATTATGTACAGGTATACTATATTCAAATGCAGCCCCACCAAATGGGGAGGCAAAATGTTAAGTGAGAATCTGTATATTACTTGTAGCAACTATCAGAGGAAGAATCAGAGACAAGGAAATTAAAGTGACTACTAATAAAAATCTGAATAAATAATTAAAAGTAATAGAACGAACAAAGAGTAAGCACAAGTTAGGCTGAAATCATAATGATGAGAATGCTCACCTGAATGCTTGTTCCTAGAAATCAAATCAGTGAGTAGGAAAGCCTTTTTAGACCTCTGCAAGAATTCTATACAGAATACAAGTGCCCTTTCATTCATTCCTCAGCATCTATGAGCAAGAAGACAAATCACAAAAACAGTGTTCGATCACTACATAACCTCCTTGCCCACTGGATCGACGGAGAAATGAATGGGAAGCGTTTTCCTGGTGATCAGCTTGAATTTCGACCTCCACACCTGCTTTCCAAGAAGTTCAGTCTATATCTGATTGATTTCTTCATCAAAGGACATGTTCAACAGAAACAGATTAATTGAAAGACGTTGAGTGTATGAACAAAAAAGAAAAGTTCATTGCCATATTTCGAGTCAATTCAAATTTAATTCTAAAATTAAATCCTATTTTCAACATGCATCTACATGTTCAAACAAATATTAGGTAGCAAGATTAACAATTTGCAAAACTCAAACTCTTCAGCTATAACATCAGAAAACAAAGATTTTTTTTTTACCCAAAAAAAAAGTGCAGGATACTGAAAAATATTCAAGTATAAATTTCAGAGAGTCCGATATTCAAGATAGGACACCAAAGCATCTATAGCCATATGATTGCTAGATAACTTAAGACTGACACTTCAAAGGTGAACAGAAGATGAAAATAAAAATATGCAGCATGTATTGATTAGCCTTCTTACGTCTTTGTATTCAGTGCTACCCACAAATAATTCAAGGGCCTCAGCTGTAAAATATAACAAAAAAAGCAGTCAAAAAAACGGAAGTGGGAATAAATCAGATATTACACGATTTGAAAAAGGACCTACATGAACGAAATCTTGTCACAACTGCATGTGTATATTCTTTGCTGCTGAGATTAAAATTTGAACCTGAACATACACGAGTAGGAAAGAGTACAAATTACAACCTTTAAGCCATATTACAAGAAAATGTATCATGATCCAAGTACGAAAGGTTAACTGAAAATAAATTTAATCAATAGCTGAATCATTAGTCAAACTAACTCCCTAATTAGCCACTGCAATGCATAGGAAACATAACAAGACAGCATGCTTATTACTGACTTAAAAATCCTAAAATGCAATTCTCATTTCAAACACACCTCGAGTAGATTGGACAACTAAGGACGGAAACTCTTTTGCCAACATTTCAAGAGATGCCAATGCATCTTCCACGGATGCACCTAATGCACTGTCATCAAATGCAAATAGATGGACAAACTCCACGCCATAGTTGAACTCCTGTCATGAAAATATATTTCAACTCCATTTCTGAAATAGTTACCAGTTTAAGCCATCAACCAGACACTGAACCATATTGCAAAACCAGAAACAAATGATAATAAAAGAGACTATGTCTTCCACATAGACTGAAAAGGTACAGTTAAAACACCAACAGGCAAAGAGAATGTTTCCATTTCCCTATATATAAGTATTTTATAGCATTCAAACAGATTTTTGGATATTCGAAACCAGTGTGCAAAAGCCAACAGACCATAGCACCAAGAGGTTTTCTATTAATTAAAAGAAATAAATTTCAAACGAATTAACGAGAATCGTAAGAAACATTTGGAAGTATGTGGCTTACCTCTCCTTTACGAAATATATGAAGCATATCATCTTCAACTTCAGATTCATAATCCACATTAACTAAATCCTGCAAAAAAGCAGAAAAAATAATTTAAATAAAAAGCACCTAGTAAGATTATAATTTAGGCAAATTCAGTAGGTAGTTAAAGGAAATACTAGTTGAATTTTAGAGAAAATTAGAGTTATGGTGTTTACATGTCAAGGGCGTACATGGCAATAAGGCATTACATGCTCCTTCAAAACTTTCAAATAGAACGGGTTCTCGTAGAACTTAGCAACATCTTCCTTTGTGTGGAAACGCATGAAAACAGCATGAGTATAATTTTCCACGTTGTCATTGGAGATTCTTCCTGTAGAAGAAGAAAAGAAGACAAGTACACGACATGACTATATGTAAGACAATATTTTACAAGATATGTATGCCAAAGTTTCAGTTTTGAAACAAAGAATGCATATTGTAATTGGATAATGAAAAGGACTTGACCCAAAGAAACTGCAACAATTCCACGCATTTGATATTGGGATGTATACAGATAATCCAGCATATCATTCTCATCTTCATCAGACAAAGCCTGCTTTGCTTTGAGCAGACACACGTGTTCCACAACTTTCCTGCACAAAACAAATAAAACCACATATCCAGAGCCTAGCTACCTTGCATATAAAGAGACCCAGAAAGCAAAAACCAGGAATTTAAAGAGACCCAGAAAGCAAGAACCTCTTTTTCTCCACAGGGAAGCTCGAGCTCTCAATTTTAGAACAAGCCTTAACCTTCATTGTCCAATTCCTCCTCGTATTGAATCCTGAAACTGTATATAACAAATTTTAACAAAATATTGAAATAAACAAGGTCAAAGGCTTCTGGAACTCACCGTCAAAAGAAACATGGCGGGAAGGAGTAGTGGGGTTTTGGCGGCGATAATGGGGAAAGGAAGGGGCGGTCGATGTAAGGGCTTCAAGGGGCATTGTTCTTTGTTTTGAAGATCGAGTTGCTGCTCTAGTGACTGTGCTTTCGGTTTGGTTCGCATTATTAAATTTATTTGTTACCATTTCAAAGCAGGAATGGAATTGTGGTGCTGAAACAATATTTCAAAGCAGGAATGGGTGGACAACGAAAATTTGGTTTTATTTTTCCAGATATCGTGCTCTAATAAAAATTTATATATTTTTTTTAAAAAAAAAATTCGAAATCGAAATTTTTAAGGAGAATAAAACACTTATTCCTCTTCAACCCCATGGATGAAGCACTTACATATGCAGATAGACTCATTTTTTGAAAAATTAACCTATAAAATATGAAATACGGAGATAATATCATGCAATACGGATATATATTCATACACTAGTTTTGTAAAAACTAGAGTATCATACGTTATAGATGTACTATAAAAATAAGTATTTTAATATCTTATTCCGGAAAAGATAAATAATAGGAATAATTATCAGAAAAAATCTTTCAAAAAAATCTTTTATCCAAGTAACTATCAATTTATTTTTAAATCTATCAAATCCAAAATAATATTTTTCTTACCAAAACATCAAATAGTTAACCTACAACCTAACACTAGTTAACTATTAGGTCTTTTGATAAGATAATTTTTTTATTTTTAGGCTTGAAAGATTTAAAAAATAAATTGATGGATTTTTAAAATAGAAAAATTTTTAGAGTTTTTATCTAATAATAAACTCATTTCATAGTTTTTGATGAGTTTGATATTCATTATTTTTTTCATGATCAAGTCAAATTCTTTTTTATTGCATTCGAAAGGAAAAAAAAGTTTTTGAGGTTCTTTGACTTTTAAACAATAACATTCGACTACTATTTTTCTATTATACTAAAAAAATCCTTATATTAGAGTTTCTTTTTTTATCGACCGTTTGTTTCATTAATTAAAAGATTAATTTTACTATCTAGTAACTATAACAACCAATGCAATTTAACTAATTAATATTGATGAATAAGACTCTTGTTATTCTCTTATAATTTAACCAAAGGGTTATCGTACAAATAAGAAAAATAAGAATATATATGATTAAAACATGATCATCTATAATAGAAATATATATCATGAAAAATAATGGTTTCATTTAAACCAAGGATAGTTACCAAAATACCTTCTAAAAAATCTTCTATCTAAAAAATTCATCGTATTATTTTTAAATCTCCAAAACACAAAATAATATTTTTAAATCTCACGAGCCTAAAACAATATTTTTCTTACCAAAATAGCCAATAGTTAACACTAATGTTAACTATTGGTCATTTTAGTAAGAAAAATATTTTTTGAGTTTTGGAGATTTAAAAATAAATTTGTGAGTTTTTAGATAGAAGATTTGTTTTGTAAGGTTTTCCCGATAATTATCCCTAAATAATAATTATCAATTTAGTACTAAAATTAAATACAACGGACTGCATTTAAAAAATAGTAAAATTAGAAATGCACTCGATACTTATTTTTCTTATCCAATCTTTGATCCTTAACTCTATTATCTATATCTATGCTATACTTGTGTAATAAAAATATTGGATTTTGTCTTTGGGTTAACCGAGCAATGACACATATATATAGTTTTTTCTTGTCATTTATTGTCGTGGCTTCCTATTTATAAGACGCATAGCGAGTTAAAAATGATTATGCATTAACCAAAGAATGATAAGAAACGAGATATATTGGTGTTACCCTCTCGTAATTTAGTTAGGTGTCCCTATTATCTCAAGAGTTAATTACAATAACCCATTTAAAGTCATTGAATTACTATTACCGAGACCGTCTAAAAAAATTGAGAATGTGACCAAAAATCCCTTTACTTTTTTCAAAAACTCTCTCTTCTTTATAAGATGAGTATTTTCTCCGATCTCATAGCTATCGTCTAACTTTTTATGTTGTAGAAAAATTGAGTATCCCTAGGTGTTGTTTGGTAATCAAGAATAAAGTGATGGGAATGGAAATGCGGGAATCGAAATGAAAATTAAGGAATCGGAATAGTATTTGTATTCCAATACCGTGTTTGGAATATTAATAAGGAATTGGAATGCAATTTAAATTTTTTAATATCCGATTTTATATATAAATATAAATAATGATTAAAAATAGTTTTATTAAACTATAATAGTTATAAAAAGAATAAAGTTGATGGTAGTGATTGTGGTGGTTCTAGTAGTGGTGATGGTGGTGGTGGTGGCGGTGGCGGTAATGATTACGGTAGTGATGATGGTTGTGGTGGTGGTGGTGGTTGTGATAATGTTAGTAGTAGTAGTAGTGACGGTGGTGGTGGTTGTGATGATGTTAGTAGTGGTGGTGGTGGTGGTTATGATGGTGGTTGCGGTGATAGTGCCATGGTGGTGATGGTTGTAGTTATGGCAATGGTGGCGGTGGTAATGGTAGTGATGGTGATGGTGGTGGTGATGAAGATAGTGGTTGTGGTGGTTGTGATGATGGTGGTGGTTGTGATGGTGGTGGTGGTGGTGATAAAGGTAGCGGTAGTGGTGGTTGTGATGGTGGTGGTGATGAAGATAGTGGTGATGGTGTTTGTGGTTGTGATAGTGGTGTGGTGGTAGTTTGTGGTGATAGTGGCAAAAGTAGTTAATAGATAATAAATAAATAAATATATTATTATTTTGAAAAAAAATTCATTCTCATTCCTTGTTTTTTATTCCCACGTTTTATGTGAAATGAAGTTGTGTGTAAATTTTCATTCTCATTCCCACTTTATTCCTTTTAACCAAATAGCTATAATGTGGGAATAAAACTTTCATTTCCATTCCCATTACTCTATTACTGATTACCAAACAGCACCCTAACATTATACAAAATATTAGGATGATATTAGAGATATTTATGATGAAATAATGAATGTCCATATGTTTTTCATAATCTCACTACTCATAATTTTTAATGTGATTCAATTCATCATTCAATATGAGAAAATTAAAAAAAATGATCTAATTGATTCAACAATTTATGTATTTTTAATGGTTCATAGTCATTTCTAATTCTCATCCTAATATTGAAGTCTATAAATAGGTTTGATTGTTCATTAATTTATGTACAAGCATTTTGTAGAGATTGAGAGATTATTTGGATTTGTGATCTCTTGTATTCATTTTATTTTATAGTACATTCGTTTTTTCATCACATTTCTCTTCAATTCTACTATTATTATCATTTTTTTATAATACGTTATCGGCACGAAACTTTAACCAATCGAGATAATAGACCATGAGGTATGTATCTATCAAAAAACTAATCATTTGTTTCAACCATTGGATTTTTTCTACACAAAGACTCTACCAAAAGATCTAAATTATTTTGGTCATTATGAGGTATGTATCTAATTTATCTTATACTTTAAATCTAATGATACATAAAATATACATTTGAAAAACTTAAATGATATAATATATAGAGTCTAATGATCTAATATATATTGTTTGAAAAGTTTAAATTTTATTATTATATTTGTTTTTATTTCCTAATATTATTATAATACTTTGCATTATAAAATTTTTATGATATCAAACCTCATAAAACTTGATTTTGTGGCCTTTGACATTTTGGGTAAGAATTTGACCACGAGTACTTGATGCCGAGTAAATATTTTCTACTTTTCATGTTTCGGATATGTTCCTACATTAGCATATTGAGAAAACAAGTTTAAGAAATATTATGATTCAATTTTGTACTTACTCGTGGCTAAATAAAATGACAAGCTATTGATGAAAAAGAATAAATCTCGTCTTACTCGAATCTACTCCATTCTCCGAAGTTAATGTGACAACTTATAATAATTTTAGGCATGAAAGAAGATGTGATCATAACCATGGACGTAGTCGGAATAATTATCATTATAATTATGATGACCATAATAATACATCTCTCCACGAGAAGTGGATGAATATTAAAAAAAAAAAACAAAAAAAGAATAAAAATGGATCAAGTAAGCATTCGAAAATGAATGTTATACATGTGGCATGAATGGACATTGGTCGTGCCGTATACCAAAGCACCTCATTAAGCTTTATCAAATCTTATTGAAAAAAAAAGAGTAAAATATAAAGGTCAATTTTATATATCAAAATGGAGGTAATTGAATAATAACTTGTTAGCTTTTCTATTTATAAACAAGATGTTTTATATTTTTTTATAATTTGTATTACATATAGATAGTTATAAATTTATTTTAATATTTATTTATTTGTGTTTATGAAGAATACATTTATTTATCTATTCATTCATTTATTTTATGTTAATATTATATCTAATAATATTCATCTAACGGAAAGCCTTAGAAAAACGATTATATTATTACTCGAAGAGATAAATTTTTGAGGCTCTAGAAAAGCGAATATATTACTTGAAGTGATAACTTTTAAAGGCTTTAGAAAAACGAATATATTACTACTTGAAGTGACATAATGTAAAGGCTCCAAAAGGGCAATTATGTTATTATTTGAAAGGATAAATTTTATTATAAAGGATGTACTATTCTTTCTAATGTCTCATAGAAATTTATTGAGTTTCAAAGATATTCATCTAAATTAATATCATATCAAGACAACAAATATAAAAAATATCGAATACTTATATTATAATTATTATATTGGGCAAAAATATGCATTAAAAAAATTTACCCGTTTTCTCTTTTGGTTTTATTACAAATATTGGAATAATTGAAACAAATGTTATAATAAGCCAGAAGTTTACTAATTCAAATACTTTTATTATGTGACATAACCAATTGTTTTATCCTGTGTCTTTTATGGTGCAAAAAAAATTATTAAAAATTCATATGGACATCTATTAAAGAGCTAGAAGATTCTTCAATTTAATAAATTTTAATGTTTTGTATGTTCTCAAGGCAAATTGATTATCAAGTCATCACCAAGTAAAATTGAGATTGAATCTCTAATATTTGTAGAATGTATTCAATGTGATATATGTGAATCAATTTATCCATCATATGGACCATTTAGATATTTTATAGCTCTAATATATGCATTCACAAAATGATCACATGTATATTTATTATCTACTTGAAACTCGATATTTTCGAGACTCGCTAGTCCGGATAATTTAATTACAAGCATAATTTCTAAATTATTCGTTGAAATAATTCACCTTGATAATACTGGTGAATCTATCTCTCAAACATTAAATTATTATTGATTGACTATTAAAATAAATGTTGAACAGTTTGTTGCTAATGTTCATACTCATAAAGGTTTAATAGAATCATTTATCAAAAAGTTTCAATTGATAACCAATCATTATTCATAAAAACAAAACTTTCTATTTATATTTGGGGATATGCAATCTTATATACAGCAACAATTATTCTCATTAGACTCATGTGTTATTAGAAATTCTCCCCTTCAATTTGTTTGTGGTCATGAGCCAAATACTTCTTATCTAAGAATTTTTAGCTATGTAGTATATATTTGCGAGTGCTCCTCCATAACAAACTAAAATGGGCACTTAAAGGAGATTGAGAATATTTATTGGATTTAAATTCTCTTCAATAATTAAATATCTTGAACCATGAATAAGAGATATTTTTACAACTTAATTTATCGATCGTTGTTTTGATGAAACAATTTTTTCAATATTCGAGAGAGAGAATAAGCAAAACAGGCATTTCGAAGTGTTGAAAAAAATATTACATGGAGTACTATATCTTATTTTGATCCTCGTATAAAATAATATGAATTAAAAGTTCAAAAGATAATTCATTTACAAGGTATTACAAATCAACTACCAAATGTATTCTCAAATCCTAAATGAGTAATTAAAATACATGTCCCTATTGAGAATGCTCTTATTAGAATTGATATCCTAAAAGAACAATTTATAAATGTTATAGCAAATAAATCTAAAGCATGCCTAAAGTGTGGAAGATCAATCGGTTTTAAAAGCAAAAATTTTCAAAGAAAGGGCAAATAATTAAAATAAAGGATTCAAATATTCATAAAATGGTCCAAGATATTTCGATGATAGGATTTTGGAAGAAGTCCAAATGCTTGAGAAAAATCAAGATACTTTGATAAATTATGTCAATACATGGAGAAAATAGGACCGAAAAGAAATATTTATTGATAAGATTTTTTCATATAATATTTTAATTGATATCTTGAATGAAAATAAGGATCCCGAGCTTAAATTTATTGAAAAATATTGACATAAAGATGGTTGATGTAAGTGAAAAGAGCAATCCAAACAGAATTATGTTCTTTCACAAATGAGTAGTTTTTGAACTTGTAGTCAAAACATCTAAAGATGTTAAGCCAATGGAATACAAATAAGTATTTTTGTGAAAACAAAATAAGAAATATGAGATTATGATATACAAAGCAAGACTTGTAATACAAGAGTTTTTGCAAGGACCTTACATTGACTATGAAGATATATATTCTCTTGTAATAGATGTAATTATATTTTGTTATCTTGTTAGGCTCGTAAAATATGTGAAAAACTTCATATGAATATATTTAATGGCTATGATCACGGTTTATTTGTTTAGTTGAAAGTGATATCTATATGAAAGTCCTACAAGGACTTAAGATGTCTAAAGCATAAAATACATATTCTCAATAAATAAATTCAATTAAATTATAGAGATCTTTTTCGAAATTATTTTAGTAGCAATTTTATTATTTTAGTTTTCGAAATTCAATTTATGCTATACTTTTTATATTTATTTTTTATTTTTCAATATCTATTCTTTATTACTAACATATGTGCATGTGATATAATTGTTTCAATAAATATTTATTGAAATAAGATTATAAAAATAATCATATTTATTCATGTATTTTTATAAAAAAATTCGAAAAAAGGTTTGTGACGGTTGTTATATATATTGATGATTTAAATATTATTGAAACTCCTAAAGAGAATGCAATAAGTTATCTAAAGAGAGAATTTGATGTGAATACCTTAGAAAAATAAAATGTTATCTCGACTTACAGTTCAAGCACTTAGAGAATGAAAATTTTATTCATCAATCAATTTATATAGAAAAAGTTCTACAATGATTCTATATAAAGCTCATCTATTGACTAGCCTAATGATTGTTCGTTTACTTGATATCCAAAAAGATCATTTTTTGCCTCGAGAATATAACTTAAAACTACTTGATCAAGAAGTATCATATCTTAATGCTATTGTCGCATTACTCTATCTTACCGATAATACTTAGTCCGATATAGCATTTTCTATAAATTTATCGACAAGATATAGTTCTGTTCTAACACAAATATATTAGAATGGAATTAAATATATACTATGTTATCTATGAGGAATAATTGATATGAACTTATATTATTATAATACATCAAAAACAGGATTAATTGGTTATGCGGATGCATATTATTTATCCGATTCACATAAAGTTGGCTCACAAAGTGTTTATGTATTTACATATGGAAATACGGTTATATCATGACGTTCTATGAAGCAAACTATAGCTATCATATTTTTAAATCATTTAGAAATACTAGCAATTCATAAGACAAGTCGAGAATGTATTTGATTAAAATCAATAACCCATCATATTCGAGAGATATACGGTTTATCTACCAACAAAAAATTTTTAACAATATTTTATAAAGATAATGTTGCTTGCATAATTCAATTAAAAGAGGAATGTATTAAAGTGATAATATGACGGACTTATTCACTAAAGCATTACATATCACAACTTTTGAGAAAATCGTTCATAAAATTGAGATGTATCGTTTTAAAGATCTTAAATAATGTTTTCAACAAGGAAGCTCAACATTGAGATCAATGTGTACAAGGAATTTTTCTACTTTTTTTCTTCACTTGGATTTTTTGCCGCTGGGTTTTTTTCAAGTAAGGTTTTAACGAGGCACGTTCCTTGTACGATGAAAATTGAAAAGGAGTGTTATGAAATAATGAATATTCATATACCTTTCATATTCTCACTACTCATGATTCTTAATGTCATTCAATTCACCATTCAATATAAAAATTGAAAGGGTGATGCAATTGATTCAATAATTTATGTATTTTTAATGGTTCATTGTCCTTTCAATTTCTTATCCTAATATTGAAGCCTATAAATAAGTTTGATTGTTCATTAGTTTGTGTACAAGCATTTTGTAGAGATTGAAAGATTATTTGGATTTGTAATCTTTCGTATTCACTTTATCTTATAATAAAATCATCTTCCTATCATCATTCTCTTCAATTTTACTATTGTTATCATTTTTTTTATAACAATATTTTTTTTTTTTATTGATAATTGGGTTGGGAAATAATGGAATGGGGATGATTTGGTCTTTTTCTCTCTTTTTTTAATCTCATGAATTATTTTATTGTTAAAATCAATTAAATTTTTTTTTCAGTTCAAATAGAAAAACTATTTTTTTGAGACTCATGATGTCGCTTGTCAATCAATGATAGGTTTCTCTCAATGGCATCATAATGAAGGATTTGAATTTAAAAAATTTTAAAAAATAAAGGATTTTAATCAAGTTGAAAAGTTATAAAGAGTTTCGGTAAAAGAAAAATTCGAATGATATAGAATCCAAATGTGGGATAAACCCATTAAAAATATAATATTTTTAATATAACATATCAATTAATGATATCTTCAATCAATGTGACATATATAATACCAAAATTTATTTTTTTATTTATTCATTGGAGTTCATGAGTTTTTGCACTACTCAACTACTCAGTAACAATAGTGTTATATGTTACATAATCACTAAAGAAATTTAAAATAACTAAAACTTGAAATTTAGGTCATTATAAAAATTAACTGAATATATAATTATTAGACTAAACCTATTTCTGTGATGTGAGAATTTTTTTCAAGACAAACAGAGCATCATGCAGCATGGTGATTTAAAAGTCAAAAATTTGTAATTGCATTGAATTCATTGGTTGATGCAGCACATTGCGTATTATTATTGACTAATAAAATCTATGTGATGCAATTGAATCCACGTGAACAAAATCCATCAAATAAATTTTGGTGACTTTTTGATACACATCATCTCACTTAATTATAATGCAAGCTCACCCACAAATAACAGAAAAGGACGACATGGTAATGTGAGGTAAAGTGGCCAGATACATAGAGCCGAGGAATTAAATCTATTTATTTTACCTACCAAACCGAAAATTTTTTGTCGCTATCCCACATCGTCGAACTCATGGGAAAAAAAAAGTATATTTAAAAAGGTTTGAATTGAAGATAAAAAATGTGAAATATGTTAGTTTAAGGAGAATTAAAAAAAAAAAAACACTAATTGTATGAAAATCACTTAAAAACATCTTTTTCAAAAAAGTTTCCACCTTGTCTTCTAACTTAAAAATTGTCATTATTCTAACTACTTTTTCCCCAATTATTTTCTAATGCTATTAACAAATTCATTAAGTAAAATATTAAGGTCTCTCTAATCACGCTTATATTTTTGTTGGACATTTAGAGCCCAAACTATACAAGATAGGAATTTTTCAGATTTAAAAGCTCCTTATTAATTATATCAATTATTTTTGGTCGATCTAGTCTATTAGTGAATTTATTAGGTTCAAAAACTAAGGTCTCTATCCGCTCTATTTCAAATATCTCTATATATAATTTTTATTTTTATTATGACCATTAACTAAATTTTTTAAAAATGATTGTGTTGAAAATAATTTATAATTTGGTCACTTCTTACAAACTAAGGTTTTTCTCCGTCCTATAGACCGCCTTTTATGTTGTAAAAAATTCAAGTGCCCTTAGCAGCATTGTTCAAAATATAATTAGGATAATGCTAGAAACCTTGATGTTTTATTAAAATTGTTTAACTAAATGATCTGAAAGCATATACCCAGTGATTAATTAATTATCCTATAATTTTATTATTATATTATTAAACGTGATAGGATTCACATTTTATTATTTGAAAATCTTTCTCTAACACTATTCTTTCCTACAATATCTCCAATTAAAAATAAAATATTTTTAATATAATATATCAATTAATGATATTTCAATCCATGTGACATGATAATTTCCTTAAGACAAACAGAGCACCATGCAGGATACTAATTTAAAATTCAAAATTCCTAGTTGCATTGAACTCATTGGTTGATGCAGCACATTGTTTATTATTATTGACCAATCAAATAAATCCATGTTATGCAATTGAATCCACGTGAACCAAATCCAGCTAATAAATTTTTGTGACTTTTTAATACGCTTCATCTGGCCGAACTATAATCCAAACTTACCTACAAATAACAGAAAAGGACGGCATGGTAATGGTGAAAAGTCGCCAGACATATAGAGTAGAGGAATTAAATCTATTTATTTTACCTACAAAACCGAAAAATAACTATTGAAGTAGCGGAAACTGAAGTGCTGGCGCTTAATTATAGTCGAGGTGGCCAAGTTGGCACCTTGTTTGGTTGGGTTGGGTCTAAACTTAACGTATCATGTAATGAAATTGATGAAAGACTTGGTGACTTCTATTAATGGAAGTGGCCTATCTGGCAGCTGCTTTTGTCCCTTTCTGCCATCTGAACTCAACTCAGAGAAGGAGCAGAAGATAGGATTACGTTATGGCAGCTGGCAAAAGACCCAGTATATGCTCCTTCTGTTTAACGAAACTCTAACCGGTAATTGTGTACTCCTCTGTCTTTGTAAGAGATTTTTAGATTCAAACTAAGAATAAAACCCGACTGTTAAAAAATTGGAGAAGAAGAAAATGGAAGAAAGATTTATGATTGTGAAATTAATCTTGACTCAGGAGGTTTAACAAAACTTACTTTCCTATATTTACAAGAGGCCCAAATATCATTAATAATTCTATTGCTAATATCGCTATCTAATGAAGTTAACAATTCCTTGCTATCAATATGGCTATTCTGCTTTCCCAAACCATAGCTAACTATACCATCCTTGTCTTCAATGTCATCCATAATTGTATCACCTTCATCGCTGCTATTCCCCCTGATTGTGATCCAATTTCGATCATCCCAACCCCAACTAGGAGCCCCAGAAAGCAAGGACAAACATCTGATTCTTTCACTGGCTGAACTCTCACTACTTGAAGGGATCGAGACCAAGTTCTCCAAACTTTCTGATTCATCCAGTGATGAATTCCACAGTCCTTGATCAAGAATGCTTGTAGGAGAATTTGAACTTGAATTAGATTCTTGAACTTGCTTTACAACATGAGGATTAAAGTCTCCAACCAAAAATGGATGCTTAAGAAGTTGACTAGCGGTCCACCTCTCTTTTGGGTCCCTCCTTAAACACTTGTCCAAGAAATCCCTTGCTTCTTCCGACAGACAACAGGGGAACTCTGGCAACTGATCCGAATAACCTACCCGGTAAATGGTGGAAACTGGGTCGCTGACATTATGCCAAGGTGTACCGCCACTAACCATTTCGATAACTGTGCACCCTAAAGCCCATATATCACTAGCAAACCCCTGGTCCTCTCCACGCGCCACCTCCGGTGCCATAAACATCGGCGTGCCAGCAATCGGTCCTGCTTGTTCCACACGCTTTGCACACCCGAAATCCGCAATCTTGACACCATTTTGTCCTACTAAGATGTTGCTGCTCTTAATGTCACAATGCACCAATCCCTTCAAATGTACGTAATCTAGGCCTCGCAAAATTTGATACGTGTAATTTCCGATCAATGATTCGTCGAGCCGACCTCCATCATTAGCATGAATTGCATTTCCAAGTGTGCCGTTGGGCATGTACTCCAAGAAAAGATTGTACATTACTTTGTTGTTTTCTCTAGTAATGTCACACCCCTTGTAGCTAACAATAAAAGGAGAGGCTATAGAAGAGAGAATTTGTTGCTCCCTTTGCAAGAATTCAGATTGGGATAGCTCGACTGACTTTACGGCAAAAACATCACCGGATTGGATAGAGGTGGCGACGGAAACCGTGGCTGTGGAGCCATGGCCTATGGCATGCCCTCTAGTCCAGTCCATTTTGTAAAGCTGAAATAAAATTTGGCTTTGCTGGTTGTAGTTTGATTTTTTTTTTTTTTAAAGGGGTAACTGACTAGCTATGCCTTTTATATAGAAAAGGTGGAGGCGATATTTGAAGGGTAGTTTCATTGGTTAGTTGGGACAATCCCTTCAACAACAGAGTACAACGTGTCCAAAAACAGTTGTGGGTTGACAGCTTTGGCCGCCTAGACGGCAATGACTTGGCATGCTGGCACGTGGGCACGTGTAAGAATTTGGTATGGGGAGCGAAAGAGGGGGTAAGAGTTTACAAATTGGCAAAGAATATTTAGTGATTTGGTTTGGTTTGGTGTAAGGATAGGAGAGGTTGGATAGGGTAGAGTGGATGGATAATTCATGATTCACCAATTGGAATTGATGCTTTTATTTTGTACGGGAGTGGACTTTGAAAGTTAATTTAAAGTTTAGTAGTAGTAGTTCAAATGGTAAGGGTGAAGGGGTGGGTTGAACCACCCAAAAATGGTTGAATTTTAGAATCCTTTTGATGAGTTTTGAGGATATACCCAATTTGTGTCTCCAAGTTGAAGTCTATCAAATGGGGATGGGAGAAAGTACAATTCTATGTATGTGAGACCGAGTATTCGTCAGAGGTCAGATGCTTGATTCTAGCCGGAAATGAAACGCCGGTTTTTTTTCACTTGAAACATTAGTCAATTGGGTGGATTCCCATTGGCCATCTGAATTGAAGTGGTGTTAAATCTTCTTGGATGATGTGTATTCACATTTCGGTAATGGAACTTTCTTTATTCAGAAGTTCGACACTGTACAAAGTCAACGCCCAAAGTGCTGAAAATTAAGAACAATATTGTACATCCTCGTGGTCATTTTGTTAAAACATCTAACATTTGAATTTTGTAAAGTTTGGAGCAAGAGGGTATGATGACTCTGTTGAAAAAAGAAAAATCAATTATGAATGCTCACAATCCACTCGAACACTACATAAAAAAAATAGCTTGACCTTTAGGATTACTTCTAGAAACAAGAAAGTCCTCAAATTCTTTTTCTACCCGTGAAAAATAGTGGGCAATTTGTAAACTGAACAACAACTAATAATTTCTAAAATCAAACTTCAGCCAGGGATTTCTGTCCTTCAAGCAAAGCAATCATCATACATTTTGGAGGTACGTGGCTAGCCAGTAAGTCACCAAATGCTAACAAAAGCATCAATTTTTATTGTTATTATTATTATTATTATTGTTACGGCTAAAGCAACCTATCATTACCAAGTGTTCATGGAAAAACACTCCGATCCATTGCTTGCTTCTTTTTCTTTCTTTCCTTTTTTTCCCCTTAAAAAGCCCACTTACCACGAAATGATAATTAATTTGATTCGCCCTTCTACTTTAATCATTCAAAGATTACGGAAATAGATCGCAAAAACATGACAGAAAAAGAGAAGAAAAGAAAATATGTTGCTTCAGAAAACCCGAAAAATCAGCTAACTTGAAGTGACGTTGACATTTGCTAATAATTAATTAAATATCGGCAGGACCTAACAATTATGCTACTTGACATAAGAATGTAAGCATGGTAGAAATTCTGGTAATTAAAATTTCACAAAAAAAAAAAAAGAAAAAAGAAAAGGTTAACTAACCAAAGCTGTGTGGGAGCTCACCAGAGGGCAAAAAAGGTTAACTAACAATAAACTTTGCAACTAATATTCCAAAAAGTAAACAATTAAGACTAATTAATTAATTATTATTATTATCAAATGGGTTTAAATTGCAAGAAAGCAACAGCCATTACCAACAAATTCAGCAATATATCAGAGTTTGTCATCTCACGCCCTCTAACTGTCGATGACAAGCAGCTCATTCTTGTCAATGTCATTAGTTCTGTTAGTTGGACCAAAGCAACGGTAGCTTCTAATTAGTAGATAGATGGGATGGGATACTCGATCTTATGCGTGGCTTATAAGATATATATATCAAAACGAAGAGGCTTTTCTCACAAGCAACTCATGTTTATTATTATAGCATCTAACATTTTTTAACTTACTGTTTGTTTTTGTTTTTTTATTCTTTATTGAATAATAATGAATATATTTAAACTAATTTACAGATAATCAAAAAAAAATTAAAATGATATGCTTTAAGAATGTGTTCTTATATTTTATTTAAAAATTTTTAATAAATTATTTTGAATGATATTTCTTAAAATTCAAAAAAAAAAAATGAGGAGATCAATTTTTAGGATTGTCTATTCTTCTGTTCAATGTGGGTTTTACATAAGCCTTGCATATCTGCATATGTTTTTGTCCAACACGTGCGTTGAAATGAGAGAGCACGTTTTAATTCTATTTGCGTGGGCAGGAGAGTGCCAACGTTTCCGTGCTTTTGGTGCAATGAAACTATATTTAATTCTTCCTTTTCTTTTTCAGCATTCAATGTCCTACACTATTGCAACTGGTAGGTTCTTAAAACAAAAGGGAATATGTACATTTTACGTCACCATTTTAGCATCACAAAAGCCTTTTTTTTTTTTTCTTTTTTTAGGTGAACAGGCTTAATTAACTCTCTCTCTTTCCTTTTCTTTCATCTTTCATTTTTCTTTTTATGAATGAATTTTTTCGTCCATTAAAAGAACTAACATATCAAGAAAATTGGAAAATAGCAACGATTTTTTCCGTAGTATTATAGTAAAAATTCATTGCTATTTATCGCTAAATCAATAGCAAAAAAGATTTTTTAGCAACGATTTCCAAAAAACATCACAAAAAACCTTTTTTTTTTTAAATTAGCGACGGTTTAGTTAAAATCGTTGCTAAATCCTAAAACCTTTAGATTTTTAGCGACGACTTTGTAAAAATCGTTGTTAAAAATGTCAAAATTTGATCGAATCAACGATAGTTTTGAAATCGTTGCTAAAAACCAACATCTAACCAAAAACTAGCAAGGGATTGCTAAAAATCATTGCTAAAAAATCATCGCTAAATGTCTTTTTTTCTAGTAGTGGTATTAGGCGGAAACCTCCGTGGTTTTACCACCGAGATGCTATGACGTGGCGAGAGGAGGAGTTGGTGTCAAAATGAGAGTAGTACTAGGGCGTCCGTGATCCGAGGTCGTACACTCTCTACTTTTTTCCTCATACAACATCCAAATATATCTTCAATATATCGATGTTGGGAGATGATAAATCACTCTCTTCGTCGCTCCTCAATGGTTATTTCTTGCATTGGTCGCATGCGTCCCGCATCATTGAAATACATGTAATATTAATCATAAATATATTTTTTAAATTATATTAATAGAAGTATATCCGCAAAAATAAAAAAATTGACCATTATTATCTAGGATCGCCTATTGATAAATGACCCCACGAACAACTCGTAAGAATTTGGGTTATAACCCAATTTATTATGTTGAAAAAAATAGACAAAATAATATGAGATGCAATAAATGTAAAAATTAATTGACAACACAACGGATAATAATATTTACCAAATGATCGGTGTGCTCAATCAAAGAGATGGATCCTTTCGTGTGCTTGGATGGGCCGACACCAGCACCACTCATCTCCGACGTACGGTTCTAAGACTTTGCTCGAGATTGGACCCGAAACTCGTGTATGGCCCGATTCCGATGCCATGGTTTTCACGCTTGCTATTTAACATACGTGGGTCTATTGTTCCCATTCTTCGACTTGTTCGGTGTGTTACTCGTATCGCTTTTGTGCCGGACTCTCCCACACATCTTTAATCGGCTTGTCGATGACCGCATCCCATAAAAATACTTCTACGTAAAGAAAAAAATAATATTAGTATATTTTATATTAAATTAATAATTTAAGTGAAATATAATTAAATAATTAATATGTTATCCTAAACTCATTAAAGTAGAAGTCTTTTATCTCCATAGAGATAAACTTTCATGTGGAGCCAGCAGCGTCCAACCGCTCCTCAAAAATTATAATAATTGTTCTGAAACATTTACTTGATGGAACCAAGTCGTCAAACAAAACTAATAAACCAAAGAGCTTGTAACTCAATGGTAAAGGTCTTTTACAAAAGGTTACGAGTTCAAATTTTAGCAAAGTAGTTCTACTAAGAGCCTTAAGTGTTTGTGTTAGGTGTGTAAGTTATATATATATATATATAAAATAATTAATAAGTGAATTAATGATTTCAATATAATATATGAAAAATAAAAATCTAATAAATTAACAATTAAAACTATATAAAATTAATCAAAATTAACAAATTAACCTAAAAATTAACAAAAAATAACTATTTAACACATTAATCAATAAATTAACAATTAACCAAATCCAACCTAATCAATTAATTAAACCTAAATCAAATCAACCAATTAATAGAAATTAACATAATTAATTAATTAAACCTAAATAAAACTAACAATTAATTAACAAATTAACCTAACAATTAACAAAAAAATAATTTAACAATTAATCAAATTTAACCAAATTAATTAATTAATTAAACCTTAAATCAAATCAACCAATTAATAAAGATTAACCTCGATTAATTAATCAAACTAACAATTAATTAAAAATTAATCTAACAATTAATAAAAAATAACAATTTAACAAATTACTCAACAAATTAACAATTAATCAAATTTAACCTAATTAATCAATTAAACCTAAATCAAATCAATCAATTAATAAAAAATAACCTAATTAATCAATTAAACCTAAATCAAACTAATAATTAATTAACAAATTAATCAATAAAATAACAATTAAAACTATACAAAATTATAAATCAACTAATTAAATTTAAAATTAACCTAACAATTATGAAAAATAACTAACTTTTAAGAAACAAAAGAGAAAGAGAGAATTTACCCAATTCGGACTTGAAGAGAAAGAGGAGAAGGAAGGAAAACATAGGTTTTAGAAAGAAAATAGTTTAAAGTGAGTGTGTGAAGGATCATGCTATCCCGTAGCATGGGCATAACACTCATGAGTCTTGCCGCTTATAATCAAATCTATTTTTGATAATGTTACGATTTATGACATTTAATGACATCATTTAAATATATTAATGTTGGTCTTACATCAATAGATCAATCATTAATGCAATGCATATCATATAAACTTCTATATAATTTCATCAAATTGTAAATAACAAGAGTTAATAAAAGACCTCTTTTATTAATAAATAAAAATATAGCATTACAATAAATCAAATTATCCAAATAAGGTTAGATCTTGAGCACCTAAATTAACAAGTATGAATTTATAGGGAGTTAAGGAGTGTAATTTTTTGGTGGGGAAAAGCCGTCGGTTGGAGAGGAGAAGCTGAAAGAAGAAGAAAATAATGGAAGAAGAAGGGAAAGAGGGGTTTAACTAGAAATTCGGACCAACGACGGACGCGATCCCGTCATTGGTTTGTCGTTATTTAGCGACGGACGTAAGTGTCCATCGCTAATCCATCATTAAACGGACGACTATTTAATTCTAGAAGGTCGTTCATTTTTTACAATCAGCGACAAAAACATTCCCGTCACTAATTAGTTGCTACTTAACAACGAAAATTAAGTTTTTATCGTTATCCTATAGTCAAATGGATGGCTTTTTATTTCAAAAGGCCGCTTATTTTTTTAGATTCAATGATAGATTTATAATTTAGCGACAAATATTCCATCGTTAAATCAAAGCATCAAAATAGCGATAAAATAGTATCTTGTTGTTGATTTTCGTAGTAATTTCATCGCTAGCCCGTCTCAAACACTCGAAAGGATTTTGACTCTACAAATAGCGATGGAATATTAATCGTCGCTAAACCATGTTTATTTCATCTCTAAACAAAAAAGACGATGTTTGATTGCTATTTAGTGACGAATTGTAGTCCATTGTTAAATTTCATCGTTAATTTTCGATTTTCTTGTAGTGTAAATGGTAGGAGCCCACCCTACCAACACAACTCGTTTTTTTAAAAAGTCAAACAAGTATGTAAAAAATCAATAGACATAAGTATTTATAGCTTATGGTTTATTGTTAGAGAACTAAGAGCATCTATAATAATACTCTCTATTTTTAGCTAGCATTTTTAATATAAATAGAGAGAACTATTAATTATATAGATTGAAGATCAATATCCTCTCTAATGATACTCTTTACTTTAACTCTTTGTTTTGAAAAAATCCATAAAACATTTAATTCTAAAATTTTTCCTCTTCTTTTTCTCGTTAATCTCTCTCTATCCGATTGGTGAAGAGGTCGAGTGACATAGAAAATAATAATTTTCATTAATGAAATATAAGATAAAGAGTCATTTGGACTCTCTAATATTGGAGAGCCAAAGACACTCGTATCTCACTTTTAAAGATAGAGATTGTGATAAAGAGAGCATTGAATATGAAATTTGGGCCGGACTTATTTATTATAAAGAAAAGTCTTAATATAAAAAGAGCATTGGAGATGCTCTAATATCGCATTTGAATGAGCCACCATTTTAAAAGTTTATGTTTTTTTGGATGGAGTTTAAAGTTATTTATCAAAATTTAATATAGCTAGGAGTCTTTTAAAAATATAATTAAAGATTCTAAAACTAAAATTACCGACAATCCATGAGAAGAGTATTATAATATAAATCTCAAATCAAATAAATAAATAAATAAAACTTAAAGTATAAATATAAGAATTAGCTATTCTTTCAATTTAAATCTTTTGAAAGCAACCTAAATTCAATTATCAAATTTTAATACTGTAATTATTAGCTATGTATATTTTAGTGAAATACGTGCTAAATATTGAGTTGAATAAATTAAATCATGCTCATATATATATATATATGGGTAGTGCTACACGATACCGGAGGTGTAAAAAAAAAAAGTCATCATAATTTTATAAAGATAATATTTTTTTGGAGGAATACAATGAATGATATTTTATTTCAATGAATATTATGTCATTTAACATTTTCACTTTTCAAATTTACTTCTAATCCCTTTCTATTTTTGAAAACGGTGTCCGTCACCATAATATCACCAAACATTTTCCATATATATATATAGCTAATTAATAAACTTCATTTACTTCAAAGTTATTTGTATCACTTTCAGTATTAATTATTGAATATAGAGAAGAAATGACTCATATCATGAAAAGTGAAATATTAAAGAATAATTAAGAAGAAAAACAGAGAGATCAAGCTGGAGTGGTCCTGTAATTAATGAATCTACCAAATTTATTTTGCTTTTAAGGTCCTTAATTGCCTTTCAAGCTATCTTTTCTCTCTAATCACATGGATAACGATTACTCCCCTGTTCTCACTATGTTTTAATGAATCTATCGATTTATAAATAATAACAACTAAAAAAAAAAAAAGAGTGGTCCAATTAATGAACCTCTCAAGTCTCAAGGAACATAAAAGTTTTAATATAATTAAGGAGTGTTAACGTCCAATTCAACAACAATATCTCATGAATTACAACTATATAATTATTGCCCCCTCGTGCGCTAAGTAAATATACCCGTTTTAATAGTTCTTTATTATTATTATTATTAATTTTGCATGAATGGGTGCATAGTTAAACGTAATTGGCTATGCATGGAGTATAGTTTATCTAAAAAAGATTTAATCTCAATTGATTCACAAATTAATATAAAAATATATTTTACTATATATAAAAAAGAAAGTTTACTTTGTTTTTTTAATTCTATACTCATATTTGTTAGAAAAGAGCTCAACTACAATTATGCCCAAACCATAATTAAGATAACTCAACATATACACACACGCCACATCCACATCCAGATCTTCAAGATAGCAATAACTTGATTGTGTGTATGTTTGGCAGTGCAGTGTAGGCATGTTTATAAAAATACGTTTATATTGAAAAAAGATTAAATTTGATGATTTTTAATTTAGTGTTTTCAACATCAACATGTCAAAATCATTTTAAAATACTTAAAAAATAAAAAACATAATAAAAAATTAAATTGGTATTATTTTTAGATCAAATACATTTCGAAAAATATTTTCAAAATATAACACAACCGCAGTCCGCAGGACTAAAAACAGCCTTCAATCTAAAACCTGAAGCTGGGAAGATGTATGTTTAACGTAATAATGCTACACGTACAAATGTAGGTTAAATAATTGAATACAACTCTACCTGATTAATGGCAAGAAATGCTCCATGTCCATATACTCGTACTCATGCTTCCCCAATATATTAACATAAAATATTAAACATATGTACTACGAAATGAGATCAGACTACTTGAGAGTGAGTGAGGAAGTGTCCAATCCTAAGCAAAGCAATGAAAAACGACATATGTATCAGTTTCAAACAACCATTTTGATCTAAAAATTAAGATGGGTAGATATAATTCGAGAAATAGTTTTAGAGAAAATTCATAATTTTTTTTTTATCTTTAAAAATTTAATATGATATTTAAAAACTACATCAATTCAAAAATTTTAAATTATTAAATAAAAATTTAAAAATAATTTTATATTAATTTGTCTAACAATCAGAGTCATATCATTAATCACAATGATCCAAATAAAGAGATATTCCTTCTTCTTTTGTTTTAACTCACATATTTAAAGCTTACAGCAGAATTAATTTATAAAAATTTAAGTTATAATTTTTTTATTATAAAAGATTATTATCATTGGATTACAAATTTTTTGAAACCCTTTCTCATCCATTGGATGATTTGCCACCCTTTTGCTTTTTTTTTTTTTTCCTTTTTTTTTGGGCTTTTCCTGTTACGTAAACGATAAGTGTTGCTTTGCTTTCTCGTGATAAAGTTGTTAACCGTAGCCGGCCTTTTAAAGGAGAAAAACTTCCATGGTGGCTTTAACGTTCGGTCGGTGGGGAATATTGGGGTCCCGGATC
This sequence comes from Dovyalis caffra, assembly GCA_963924115.1. NCBI lineage: Eukaryota > Viridiplantae > Streptophyta > Magnoliopsida > Malpighiales > Salicaceae > Dovyalis > Dovyalis caffra. Next base: position 25,844,728 of record CAWUPB010001173.1, read on the forward strand.
ACAACTCATTGCTCGCTTCTTCTCCTGTCGGTTGAAACTGAAGATGCCCTCTCTCTCTCTCTCTCTCTCTCTCAGCACCGGTTTTCTCCACGGATATCTATGCAAAAATCACGCTAAAGGATCCAATTTACGAATATATATGGCAAATCAATACAAATATATGAATAAGTCAATTATGGATAAATTAATTTTTTTTATTGATGATAAATGGTATATTCGAGATAAATTGCCCGATATTAAATTTTATCTCTAAAAGATTTAAGTGAGGACGCACCTACTACATTAGCATATAAAAATAAATTTCTATAAATATTGGTTCTAAAGTTTAAAATCAGAAAATTAAATCAAAAAGCAAATCTGCTTGATAAAACTAATTAAGATATTACAAAACTATTTTTCATTCTAATAACTTTTTTTTTTTTTTATCCTATCACTTTGGTGTGCATATATAAATGATTAAAAATAACTTTTTTCAATAGTATATATATATCTGCTGAAGTATCTATATTTAATGCAAATTTATATGAATCATGAAGAATTTTTAAGTCATATATATGTCACAAGTATAAATGCACTGTAAAGTGTCGAATTGGCTTTCAATGCTTGTGAGCTGGAGCCTCAAAATTTTCAACAATGAGGGCTACTTGAACTTGAAGGATGATATGGCTGGTGTGGTAGGATGATGGTATTTGCTAGGGGATGGTGATTGTTATGCTTGAAATATTTGTAAAATAAGGTATATACGAATATCCAGTATTTGAGAACATAATATTAAATTTTATTTTAGAAAAACCAAAAAATGAATTCAACTTGTCTTTATATATTTTTATACCAATTTCCCAATTTGTTTCTAAAATTCTAATTGCTTCTAATGTGCTCCTGAACATATGATCACTTTTCATTTAAACTGATAAAAATACTCAAAACCTACCTAGTTTGTTAGATGGAAAAAAAAAATTAAATCAAATTTTGATACCACGTGACAATTATTTATTTTTTCTCAACATTTTTTTTATATAATAAATTAAGTTTGGATTGGAGTTTCTCGTGCGAGAATAGTTTCATCAAAATTGAATGAGAATATTTGCTAGAAGAGTAGATTGAAAAATGATCTAAAATATGACAAAATTGAAAGCCATCAAACTAGTAAGGATATGGAACCTAAAATATTAGGATAAATTGAAATTCAACTAATTCCCCATCCACCTGCAAGTTCAAACTAGTTACACAAATTATTGTGAAGATGACAAATCAGCTTGACATTTGCATTTTCAGTCAACATAACTTGTCTGGAATTAAAATTTCAAGTGAAACTTTCTGCTCATCTGGTACTGAGGCAACCGACATAACAGTGATCGTGACACATTTATTTACAAAGACTAGCATACAAAGTCCAACACACAGAAGCTAATACCAATACGACAATGAGACTACGAGATGGGATTCACATTAAGCTGCATCAGCAAATCCAACTCTCAAGTTTCCATAGTCAAACACTGTATGATACCGGCCCATGAAAACATCTCCCAAGATCCTGTATCCCACAAGCAAATTCATAAGATAATGTTCCAGTATTCACGAGCAAATTATTTGGAGAAAATCTTCAAACTGATAACCAGTAAGAACTATTTCAAAATGTCCTTCTGGTTGCAGCCACTCACTAACACAAACTACAAATAGTATCTGTATCGTACATTTGTACTTGTAATGCTAAATGGGAATTTGAGAGAGTTTCTATAATGCTGACAGTTTTCCATAGAAATTAATGGTGCTCTCCTTCCCTTGAGACCCATGGTTGATTTGATGCCAAAAGGGACCAACAGAAAACCAAAAAAGAAAAGCAAGAAAAAAGGAGAGAAATTGGTGGAAGAAAAGCCTCGAAACCCCCATGATTAACGCTATGTTTATGTCTATAATCTATTAATTGGGCTTCTTCTTTGTTTACTAATGACTACGTGCCAGATGGGATTTATTTTAGCCAAACACTGGATGGGAATTTGAGGGCCAGTTTCCGTGATTCTGTAGTTTTAAAAGGATATCAGAACCACTAGCTACTGCATACATCACCGTTCAATGCCAAGATAAATTTATAAGATGATATAAGAAACAATAGGAAAGAAAAAATACCATAGAGGTCCATGAGGAGGAGGCATATCTAAAGCAGTAAATCCACTAATGCATTGAGCTGAAACTCCTTCTCCCACTTTAAGAACATACTGATGATCCATAGCACCCACATTCGGAGTGTTTTTCAGAAAAGTAAAATTAGTAAAAAAAAAAAAAAACCCGAAAAAAAGAAAACATTAGCACCATACATGGACAGTTAAAATATGCTTAGAGTAGACCGAGTTTAAATGTTTCTCAAAACAGCTGTATATCCACTCTCAAGAACATATCTAAAGTCAGCAGTTCAACTTTGCAAATTTTATAATTTGATTTGCATGACATGTGTTACCCTTGACTCTTTCTCTCTTGATACAAATATATACTATGGCGCATGTTCTGTCATTGATTAATCTCATAGTTGTAATTTGACACAGCACCATGTAAATAGCAAGAAAATGTGTATGTATTTAGCTGTGCGGTGGCATCTGTTTGTTTCTGCCACCATATCAGGTTACCAGCCATTACACATTTACGACAACCCATAGGTATGCCTGCTATACATATACAGGGGAAAGTGTGCACTGAACCATTCAAGGGATATGTAAATCCAGAAATGTTTCAGAAACCAGAGATCATATATACATGACAACGTACATGACAGTATATTTCCACAAGGTAGATTGACAGACATTTCATTGGGGAGGAGTGCGGCAAAATAAATTTCAACAGACAGATCAACACTTGCAATTAACCAACTACCTATAAGCTTAATAAACTAAAATGAAATGAAATATGAAAAAGTTTGAACGCAATAGCTGGAGCAAAATAAATATACCAAACAAAATTGCCATACCTGCTCAGGTGACAGTTCAAATAATTTACCACCAATTTCGAATGAGACACTGGGCATGGTGGATAGACTGCTACATTGAACTGCTGCTTCTCCATTTGGACTGGGCAATCGGTCACAGAGCTGCAATTGCAATTGTTGGCATTAGTTGTCACTAGCCCCCATTCCCCCACAGAACTAAAAGAAGAAGCAAAATTACCTCATTCACGTAATTCAGAATGTTATCTTCAGTCTCATTAAGCCTGAGCCGATTTTCCATCCATACAACCATCATTTCACAAGCTGTACACATGGCATCATGCAGACCATCAGATGATTTGTCTGAGCTTTCTTCCACCACACTCTCAATGTTCATACTGAAACCATAGAGTTGCCTTAAATCATGATTCCATTGGTGCAGCAGAAGTATCCAATCAAATAACTAATATATATAGTATGAGAAAATATTAATAGCAACAATGAGTTGAACCTGACCTAACACCCTGAGTCCCATCAAAAGTACAGAAGCCAATTTGAGAGCACACCTTTTGTGGTTGTGCCTACAGAAAAAGAAAGATTAAATGAAAAGGTGGAACAAAACAGAATCTACTTCATTAAAAGAAGTTTTGCAATAAAGTTTAGCCAGCCTAGAAATAATAACAAATTTTTTAACAAGCTATATCAAGCTTGCAAGAAAAACCGAGAACCTACAATACTCACCCGAGCCACCAGCATTTCCAGTACTATTTTCCCATATTGTGCAACTACTGTCTTGCATTCTTCACTTACAATGCCAGAGGCTCCAATCGCATGATTAATTTGAGTGATCACAGTCTGAAATTATGAAATGATAAGGTAAAATCAAATAAAAGATCTTTCCAAGTCATTAAGAACATAATTGCAAAATCAACTGAAGCTAACCCATGTTCAACCAACCGATGATATAATTAAATCACTAAAATGAAAAAAAAAAAAGTTTATCGCAATTGTGTGGTGAAACATTTTTAAAAATGGTAACTACTTGCTCATTGAATCACACAGATGTATCAAAAGGAAAAGAAAGTGAAAGGAACCAACATATTCCCTAAGAAAATGAAGCAGTAATAATTCACTGCAAATTGTGCTCAAGTCAAAGGACAATAAAGTGACCTGAAAACCGGACATATTCTAGGAGAATTTCTCAAAGCCACCGCATTTGTTTATAAAGAAAACGAATATATCACATACTTCAAATTTGAAAATAATAAATATGAAACCCATCTTGGGATGCTCTTCAGAGATAAGCTATAAAACATCACCGGTGGCTTGCTGAAACTGGTAGTTGTGCTATTTCAAGCCAATGACATAGACAAAAATATCATATGAATATGATAATGAAGCATATCACATCATTTGTCATTTGCATCTGTATATTATAATATTAAAATGTAAGTTGTGCTCCTCAACAATGCAGAAACATAGGCTCATCTTTTCTTGTATTGTTCCATGGTTTTTGGTAGCAAAATAGCCTATACCATATGTCATAAATGACGAGAATTGGTGCACCTTTCTGTTTTGGAAGGGGTAAGGATTTCAAGACTCTTCATAAGTGCACTATGTAAGTGGTGATATGGAGTTTGTGGAAGGAGAAAAATTCCAGAATTTCAAGAATCAAGATGCCTCTAGGTAATGACAGTAGGATAGAATAGTTTTCTAGCATCTTTAAGATCCACATTGTGAGTATATGAAGAAGCATCATTACTTGAGATTCAACAAGGTTGGAGAGCTCTTTTGTTTTTATTATTTATATGTCTATTTATTATTATTATTATTAGTTGTTGTGAAGGGTGCCTCAGTCTCCCTTCGTAATTTTCTATTTCTTTTAAGCATTCTTTTTTGTCAAGAAAAATGTTAAGAGATTCAAACACACATACAACGATATTTCAAATAATGCAATAATCCAATCCTATAATGGATAAGATAACTCATCTACTTTCACAGGTGAAATTATACTACTCCGAATACTGATCATGCAATAAGTCAGCATATTATGTATTCACTAGGGAAACGAGGAGATATAACTGCCTAAATTACGTACTGTTGGACCCGCCAGCAAAGAGGTTCCAGAATCAGCAACTGCTTTACACCCACCAGCACACAATCCTGAAAAGCAATATTCATATCCTCAATACCTGAACAAGCATATATGCAAAATCTGTAACAAGAAGCAAACGTCCCCAGAGTCTAGATGATAAGCACACGCAAAAAGTGCTATATTATTACCGGTTGTTTCAGTGCCAATCAATATGTCTCCCATATCAAACTGCGAATTAGAGAAACAGATAATCAAACAAAAAAATAAAAGATTATGAATAGGTAAGGACAATTGAAAGAATGATAAAATTTTCGAAGCCAACCTGCCAATACCCCTTCTGAGTCACAGGAACATATGTGTGCTTGCCCTTGTAATGATTAGGGTCCACCCCACCAAACACAATTTCTCCCCCTTCTTCCCCTTCAACATTGCGGTTCAACCAAAATGAAAAAACTTGTTCCTTAACAAGACCTTGATTGACCATATTGTACCTATACGAAATGCATAATAATAACAATTACATAAAGAGGTCGTAACAAGTAACGGTAATATAGTTCTAAAATTCCAAAACTGAAAGAAAACAGTCTACTTGCAAAAGAATAATAAAAAAAAAAACACACTTCATCCTGTAGCGTCAAAAAACTTTTAAACAATGCAATTGTTGTATTAACAGCTGAGCCAAATCCAACTTACCAAACAGGAACGGCTTTACCAACTGATATCTCCTGAAATCCAAGTCCAAGTATACCATCAAACTTGGCAGCCAAGAATGCGATACCTGGTTCTTTTGTTGCCTCAATCAAATGCTAATAACCAGCAGCACAAATTAGGATGGGAAACACTAGCAACAATAGTTAACTGAAACAATTAAAAAAAATGCACAATTTACCTGATTCCTAACAACGAGATCACCAACTTTGACGTTGTCCTCGCTAAAGAAACCAGAAATTGAACCAGTTCCATAATGAATTGCAGCAGAAGTACCTGCATCAATGAATAAACCTCAAGAAAAATATCACTCCATAACATATGAAGCAGTGAATTCCTAAAAAAAGGAAAGGGACCATACCGTTCTTGACATAGGTGGTTGATCCACTGGACTTATACTTGGAATGGAAATAGCAAGCAAGCTGCACCCAAATGCAAACTATTAAAGAAAAACAACAGGCAATAACTTGAAGGAAGTAAGGAAGACAAGTTTGACAGACTTACCGAGAAATAACATTTTGATGAGGGCACCCAAAGATTAGAGCTTCCTGTATCAAATATAACTGTGAAAGTTTGAGGAGGTGTGCCGATAGCTATTTCACCATAATACTGAGCATCCAAGTAGTTTTTTAGCGCGATAATATCGGTTTCGCTTTCTCCGAGATGGTAATACTTTTTGGTAGCCGGAGGTTTCGATGCTCCTCCCTCTTCCTTGGAGATGGAGTCAACTGCAACCCGACTGGGTTGATCCAATTTCTTCTTCTTCAGTCCAATTCTGATCGTCCCATCATCGCGTGCAGAGAGAACTAATGGGGACAAAAGAAGAAGAAGAAGAGCGATCCGTATGGCGTTTAACCGAGTGGCCATAGCCGAGTCAAGCAAGAGGAGTGGGAGACGAAAATCAGACAAAAGAAGCTTGGAAATTGAGTGGAAGAGGCTAAGAATTTAAGGAGGTAAACTTATAGGTTTTCCCTCGTAGATTCATTAATATTTCATTTCTATCCACATGGTTTATAATTTTGCAATACTACCAGCATACTTTTTTTTTTTTAAATTCAAAATTTTATTCTTAATTCTAAAATTCGTAACGTTAAAAATAACTTTTGACTTTGAGTTATAATTTTAAAATTTATTTGTCATAAATAATTTATGATAAAAATAAATTATAATGACTTTGAATTAAAAATAAATTTAGCAAAAATGATTGAAAATAACTTTTTTGAAAAAAATAAATTGTATAAATTAGAATCATTTACTCTTGATTAGAGTAGGATTTTGAATCGATTTCATAACAAACTTTTATTCAAGTAAAAAATTGTTTTAACCAATCATATTTATAATTTTTTTTGAGCTAAAAGTTTTTTTTAAAAAACTTAAATTAATTTGTGAAATCATACCAAACAAAACTTAAATAATTAAAAAAATATATATCATTTTTAGATTTTTAAATTTTTTATTCTCAATTTTCTCTCATTTTTTTCTTAGATCCATAGATATTCTGTAACATCTCTCGTAAAAACACTTTATAAACTCATAAGAAGAACTTCAGAAACCGAATTCAATAAATCGGATTTTAATGGCTAGGTTAACATTAGCAGTTTTTGGAAAACTAGAAGGGTAATATTGAGACATTTTAAACTATAGGAGTAGAATCGAAACGTTTTTAAATCTGTAGTGGCATAACAGAAGTTTACCGAAATATAAACAAGAAGTTGGGCGTGTTTCTCGAGTAGGTAAAAGGATCGTTGATTGGGGTGCTTTTAAATTCAACGGTGATGAATTGTTATTTATTTTTTGTGGGTGACGTGGCTCACTTCTATTGGCCTATTCGGTGGACTATTGCTGATTCGCAAACTGCCTCCATCCACTGGCTCGTGTCTACTGGCCTTTCCATCAGCCACCAGTCCACCTCTGAAACTTGGAAGTCAGTATTGGAAGTGATGGGCCTTTTTGGCCCAAATAGTAGGCCCTAGAATGGATCCATATAATGAGTTGCCTCCCCCAACCGGAATGGAACAAGAGTTCCATCGACAGGAAGCCCATCTTTAGGCTAATCCATTAGATTTTTAATTTTTTTTTCAACATCATTAGAAGTTAGAATCAGACCCATACCAAAAAAAAAAAAAAAAAAAAAAATAGATTATCAAAATGCAGCCTACACACAAACAGGTTCAATCTAGTAATTATGCACATGATAATTTTACCGAAGTAAAGTTCAAGGTCAGTAATTACATCTATTCGGTTAAAATTATTATTATTATTATTTTGTATGGTCCAAGAAACATTCACCTTATCCATATATAATGAACAGTACAATAACAAATGAAACTTTTATAGTATTGTGAATCTAATTAGTGTTTACTCTTGAAAATCTGTCTATTATAATAAATGTTGAACTTGATATATTATACTTACTTATCTGATATGCAAATTACTTCCACAAAACGGAGTTCAAATTTTCATCCTGTTAGCTAAATGGTTTTAAGAGTGTCTGTTATTATGGTGCAGTGCTGTGACTGTTGCGACAGTTTATACCAATATATGCATGGATGTCTGCTGCTGGGTGATATATAACAATAACAAATTAAACTTTTATAGTATTGTGAATTTAATTAGTGTTTACTCTTGAAAATCTGTCTATTAGAACAAATGTTGAACTTTAGATATCATACCTTTTATCTGATATGCATATTACTCCGACAAAACGGAGTTCAAATTTTCATCTTGTTTGCTAAATGGTTTTAAGTGTGTCTGTTATTGACTGTTGCGACAGTTTATACTAATATATGCATGGATGTCTGCTGCTGGGTGATATATTTATATTTTGCTTTATTTCCTTACAAGCCGTAGATTTCATCATATGCATATGGACAGTGGCTTGAATGGCAGCTAAGGCTGTTAGGCTATACTGGTCACATCAGAAGGTTGCAAACTATAGCTAGCCTAGACTATCAAAGCACACAGACAGTTCACCAAAATACAAACTACTATCCATCTTTTAAAATTTGACGAGTGATTGAACGTAGTTGCTAGAAATTCTTATCTATATATATCTTCTTTGCTACTAACTCCTGTCAAGTGGGCCAAGAGACGATTGTGACAGGCAAATCTCCCCCTCTGGTCTCTACCTTTACGTGTCAAGCAGATCCTAGATCCTTCATTAACCACTATACCAGACGGGTTTTCTTGATCCTTCCGTGGCCGCAATATTTGCACACGTAACTCCCAACAAAGAGTGGATTCAATGCTCTCTACGCTAACTTTGTCTCTTACCTTGTTCCTTTCGTTCTGGGTTTGGCTTCATCTAGAGAAAGATATGATTCATTGGCATAAAGGTAGAAACAACATTTTGACTAGTAGAGTCTAGAGATTAGAACAAAATGATCTTCTTTAACTTCGGGGACCATAGGAAGATAATTTAATACTCTCTTTACGATTTCTATTCTCTTTTTTTTTTTTGACATACAATTGGAAAATGTTGGAAAAAAATTATTATTATTCGAATAACAAAGAATATCAAAACCTATAAGTGATAATATAAAAAAATTGGATATGTGTGCTATAGGCTCTTTGTCCAGTGGAGAAAAGTAAGGGGGAGGGGGGCGGGGGGGATCTTCACAGCTGAAAAAGGAAAAAATGAAAAATGAAAATTTATTTTAGTTGCCTGGAAAACTCGAATTGCTGATTTTATTGTGGCCATTGCTATTGCTGTTGCTGGTAGTTATGTTGCCATTGCTGTTGCTGGTAGTTGTCTGGACGTTGTTTGTACTATTAAGGTTGTTTTGGTGAGCACCACCAATTATTGAGGTAATCGCTGCTGCTAGAGCTGCAGTGAAGTTGGGATCAGCTGCAATGGCAGCAGTTGCTGCGGTCAGACTCTCAGCCAATGGATTGTGCTGTCCCTGCTGTAATGCAGGTTGCGATTGGTGGCCCAATCGATTAGGTTCCATATCTTGAGACATTTGTAGCCCAGAGAACTTTGATTGATTGTAAAGTGCTTGTCCAAAAATCTGAGGCAGCAATGCTGCAGCGGAAGCATTGGTAGGATTTTGAGGTGGGTTTGGAAATGGGACTTGAAATTGAGTCGGTTGCTTTGGGTGCTGTAGAGGGTTGGGATTTTGGGTTAGGTCCAATGTAACAGTAGGAAATGGGGCTGAAGCTGATATGGTGGCAACACTGGAGGAGCATGGGAGGAGAGTTCTAGTAAGGAAATTTGAGTTCATTAGTCCATCAGCACTAGACATGGAGCCCGACAACAACATTCTTGCTGCCGATGATGTGGTTGATGCCATTGCCATTGCAGCCGGAGGCAAGGGGTGGTTGTGATTGCCCTCATATGTAGTTATGAGGATCGTCCGATCTTCTGCACATCTCTGTACCTGTTCAAGTGACACCAATTCAGATTAATAGGGGGAAAAGGAAAATGATTAATGATCGAAGGATCAAAAAACAAGAATCAATAATCTGATCATAGCAGTCGTCAAGATGAGTCTCAAGCAAAACAACTTCTTGAATTAGTGGCAGTGTTTTCCAAATTGCATAATCAAACTCATTTAGTCCTATAAATGTAACGGAAATCCTCTCGAAAAAGCACACGATACTTAAATAATTAAGAGAAACAATAGGAAACATGCCTGTTTTCGAACTGGGCAACCAGCTGCCATGGTGCACCTATAATAAGCTCGAGGACATGGATTTCCTTTTGCCATCTTCTGTCCATACTTTCTCCATTGGCATCCATCGGATATCTAAACAAACCATAAGTTTCTAATCAATTAAGCAAAATCTAATCAAAATTCAACTAATATCGCATGTAACAGTGTGCAATTGAATCAAAATGGCTGTACCATAGGATCCTCTGATCTAGCTCGAACAGACACACGAGCCTTCCTTATAGTAGCCTCCGTTTGATCAACAGTACTTTTCGTCGAGTTAAATCTAGCAACCTTATTAGAGGCCCAACCCTGATCTGGGCTATCCTCTTTTTGATCAGTTCCCCTACCAAACCCCTTCTTATCTTGATCAAACACTACTGTCCCATCTTCATTATTATTCTCTACATTATTTCCAGGTGATCTCGATCGATCACGGCTCCTTCCTCCTGATGATGTAGATAGAGAAAGGTCATCGGTGTCACCACCACCACCACCAGTAGCAGCAACAATACCAAGATCCATAAACTGCCTTGGAACCATCCCATTATTTTTATTTTTGCCGTCATGCTGTTCATTCTTGCGATGAGACTTTTGGTCCTGCGTAAGTGTAACTAAATGCATCTGCAATGCATTGTAATTGCTAGTAACCTGATTTAACATGTCTTTCAACCGTATATTCTCCACTTTCATTCGTTCTACCTCAGCTAGCAGAACTGCAAGCTGCAAATACCAATAGCATAGTAACATATATCAAAATTCAACACCAAAAATACACCCAAAAAAGAGAATTCAAAATTGTTTCATGTATAAAGTTTCATTTTTTCATCTTTTTATGGGGTTGGCTACTTGGCGTACCTCACTCTTAGCTCTTTTATCTTCCATGTTCGACGAAATCCCATCATCCACCATCGATTGGTCACTGCTAGTATTAGTGGTAAGAAGATTCAAACCTGTCTGTATGACCCAAAAGAAATACAGTTAAGACGGAGCAAAGAAAAAGAAACATTCAAGACATATACTCAGGTATAATTCACGTACGTTGACGTTTAGCTCCAATCCAGCAGGACTTCCAGAGTCTTTTAAATCATCAGTACTATTGTTGGTGATGGACATGGGATTACCATCATCATGTTTCTTGTCAGCAAAAAAGTCCATCTCATCGATGACCGTCCGTCGTCTATTATCAGATGGCAAAGAAGCATCATGGTCATGGTCATGATGGACGTCATTGGTGTTCATAAGGTTGACTGGGAATTGGATAGTAGAAGGAGGAGACCTAGTAGTTGTGGCATCCATTGCTTGTCTAGCAGTAATGGTAGCAGTAAGTTGTTCCCACTTGGGATTAATGATGTTCTCTTCAGGGAAAGAATTGAGCACAGTTGGGTTGTGTAGAAAGAAGCCACTAGCAGTGCTTAGATCTGAATCAATGAAGAGTCCACCCCCCTTCCTTTGGCCATAAATCAAGAGAGAAAGAACTACTAGAGAGAGAAAGAGAGAGGAGGGTGTGTAAGTCTTTAAACGGTGCAATGGACTCGGCAATAAAAAGGGGGAGTTAGAGACTCTAGAAGAAGACCGAACAGAAGTGTTTAGTATTACTTCTTTGTGTTAAATGTTTGCTTTTCGATTTGGATTTGGAAAAATCCATGCGTGATTGAGTGAACGCAATTCCACTGTAAAAAGTTTACAAAAATACACATCCTATAAATATGTCATTCCAAAAATAAATAAATAAATAAAGTTTCTGCAAATTAGTGTGTGAAGAGTGGAACTTCAAAGTTATTATTATGTAGATAGATGCATCTAAACCTTCTTCTTTTTTCAAGAATAAATTGGTAGGTAAACTTTATTTTCACATGACCGTGAATCATGAACATGTGTTGCTAGTTGTGATAACTAATGGACAATACTGTGGGCTAACAAAACATATAAAATTTTATAATTCATTACTATTTTTATTTTAACTATGCAGTGATCATATCTTCAATTAATAAAATCTGATAATACGGTTGTTTTTTATTACCTAACGGTGATGATTTGAGATTTTTTTTTATTTACATGAATTGTAAGAACATTTATTTTTTACAAAAACAAAACTCTTGATTAAAAAAAAAAACAATAATCAAACAATACAATTTATTGTTCACAGATGAACTAATAGTGACTTAAAAAAATTAATATTTTATGATTATTGTTAATTGTTTTTTTTTCAATTAATAAGTTGTAATTTGTATATCCATTGAATTTGAACGCCGCGGGACATTTTATACTTTTTTGTGTTTAATGACATGGAAATTTGAGAAGGAAAAAAAAAAAAAGAGGAACGGTAATGAATTTGAGAATTTCCCGCACCAGATCATGATCTCTTCTACAGCGGTGAAGTTATAGCTTTGGTCAGAGAAACAAGTGTCAGTGGGACCATTTTGATAAGCGGGACCCACGTGACTACAAGTGGGGCCAGGGGAAGCAAAGTCATTTTTTCTTTTTCTTTTTGGGTTTTATTAAAGGAGTGACTGTAGAAGAGGAGATTGACGCGTTCCAAAAATTCACCGCCCCTATTGGCCCGGCGCCTCTTGCTCTTGTGAAAAAGAGTAGCCTTAGTCAACGGTTTTTGTGGGGCCCACTCACACAAATGGACTTTCGTGGGGCCCTTTCTCTCAAGAGTTTAATTTCTTCTTTGACTCGGCCACGTAGGATGGCTCGGTTCGAACCGACTCATTCATCCACCGGGTTGACCACGTCTTCCTCCAACAGACCCAATCCCTTGGCCTTTCTGATAAGACTGTCCACACACATCCTTGACTGACTAAAATTAATAATAACACCCACATTTCTGGATTACTGACCGGTGACCCCCTATAAACGCGTCCAAAAAAGAAAAAAGAAAAAAAAAAGGGACCATTTTACTGCTAGTAATTTGGACTTTAACCCACGCAGAAGCAGTGGTAATAAAGAGTCAGTGTAGTGGGCCGCATTGTTTGAAAAGTGAGTCAAAAAGAGCAATCGGGATGCTTTCTCCTTCGCCATATGGTTCTTTCTTATCCTCAAACCTCCTCTGTTTCTAGTTATGTTCACTGATCCTTTCAGTCATGTGACTTGGGATGGAACCCTAAACCAGAGAAATTAAGAAATGACAGCTTCTTTCCCTTATTGGTACTTTCAAAAAGGGCCTTGTTTCATTTAAAAGTTGCATGGGCAACCGAATGTAATTAAACAGGGATGACAAGTCAAACTTTATAGTTGTCATGCATAATATTTTTCATCAAAATCGAACCCTTCATTTCGAACCTTTTTTAGCCCTTGAAACAAATCAAAGAAAGAAAAAGAAGAGTTTAGTTTCTACATGTGACCGACAGGGACTAACTTATTTTCTTTAGAACATCATATTAATTAATTATCATGACTTTCTCTCGTTGATCATTCATGGTTCATGAATGTGTATGGTGTGTTTGGACGTGGTAGGCTGTGGAGAGAGGCAGAGTGGGACAAGGGATGAGAATTTGGTAAAAAGCAAGCACTGGTCCAAAGAAAAAGGTGACTAAAAATTAAATTAATTATAGCAAAATTAATGGATATACAGCGAAAGAATATGACACGACAAAGACGTGAGAAAATTAAAGTTATTTTTAGAGCATGAAAAATTAACATGACTAAAACGTGATTCAATTAATTGAGTTATTTCTAGTCACAAAGAAACCCACCCACCATGATTTTGATTCACTTCTCTATTCTTTCTAGCTAAGGGCATACTGTTTTGATGCATGGGAAGATTGGGCAACGCAATAACACAGGAGAAATTTTACAATATAGTGCTACTCTTCTTAAAATAAATTCATGAAATAATTATTATATATATCATTAGTTATTTTTTATGTATTATAAAATTTTTCATCTCAAAATAGATCTATAAAATAATTATTATACATATCATTAATTATTCTTTATATATTATAAGATTTTTGGTAAAGTATAATTAGTCCTTATTTGTTGTCTTGGCGGAGCTACGAGAGGCTGCAAGGGGCAACAGCAGCCTCCTCCCGTGAGTATGAAGACCAATCCTTGAACTTTTATTCAGATTTCATAAAAGTTGATCACTGTTTTATATAGTTATCCTTTTTAAAATTAAAAATGTTACGTCTTAGTCTTTTAACATCCAATTTAACTTTGAAATTTTTTAGAGGAAAAGGCAATATGTTACGTTAGTCTTTTAGTGTTGCTGTGAAGAAAGAAAATAATTAGTGAGAATAGCCAATTTTCTTTGTTCTCCCATTCCCCGATGTTGCCACCTAAGTGCGACTATGTTAGAGAATGAGGATAGGAGTTGGATTATAGTTGAGGATCACGTGAAACAACTATTTCAATTGAAAATTTTAAATTATTTGATGAGATTTTAAAAATTAATTTATATTATTTTTTAATATAATTTTTTAAATGATGATTTTTATATTTTTTTGAATTTAAAATTTATATATCTATTATTATTTTATATTTAATTATTTACTTAAAGGAAAAATAGAATAATAAAATTTGAAATCATAAGTGTTTAAAACATTTGATATTAATACTTCGATACATATAAAAAAACTATCTCAATCTAAAAAATCAAACTATTAAATAAAATTTTAAAAATAATTTTATATTATTGTTTAAGAGATTAATAAAATTAATAAATAGACCTCTGAAAATGTTCTCAAGCTATGAATGAAACAACTGATGAAATACATGGCACATGTATACTCCGCATGACTTCATTTTGTCTCATTTCGATGAATTGTTTTTCTTAATTTCTTCGGTCATCCTTTTGAAAAATTACACGCTTTACTTTTATATCTTACCAAATCGTTATACAATTTATCTTTTATTATTTATGAAATTTGATATTAAATTAACGAAAGAAAACTAGCCAGCAAGGGGGTTGTAGAAATAACAAGTTCAAATATTAGAATTACAACCAAAGCTAAAATAAACCTATATTGAAAATTTTAATTTGCCTGCATATATCTCCACCGTTTAGTTTTTATTTTTATTTTTATTTTCAAACTAGTAAATATATAATGATTATGTATAAATATAGAAAACATATATATACAAAATAGATTTTATGCATATCAAGACCCCTTACAATTCGAATTTTTTTTATTGAGATCCTAAATTTTTTCTCGTTCAATTTAAGTATCATATTATTAATTTTTTATTGTTTCCAACCCTAATGTACTTGCGTAGGCACACGTGACAAGGTCTACTCAATGACATGATTGACACCGGCAAGCGAGCCTAAATTGATTTTCCACGAAAATTAAAAAAAGTCCGATGGATTTTTAATTATTAAAGTAATAATAAACTTTAAAATAAGTTATGAAAATATCAATCTACCCTTATCCACTAAACCCAAAAAATCCCCAAATTCCTCCTTCTCTTTCCATTCGTTTCAAATTTTTCTCGCTTGTTTCTTCTTTGTTTTCTACCTCCAATTGCAATCAATCCCAATTTCTCCTTCTCTTTTCCCAATTTCACAAAACCTAAACCCTAACTATCATCCCCCTTTATTCTGCTTTTCCAATTTTGCAAAATCCAAAACCTAATCCTCATTCCCTCAATTTTGTGAAACTCAAACGCTAATCATCATTCCCCTTAGCCTTTACTCTCTCTTTCTCCTTCTGCCTTTTTGTTTTATTTAACTTTCATCTTTGATTAAAACAAATCACGACTCCAAAAATGGGGTATGTTACTATGTTTTCTTTTTCTTTTTCTTTTTTATACTTCGTATATTGGGTGAAATTTTATTAAGGGTTTTGTCAAAATATGTTGTTATTGTATGGGTTTAATATTTTGTTATGTTTATTTATTAGTTAAATATGTATTTGTGGTGTTTGAAGTTTTTTTTTGCAATTTAGGAAATAATTTTGTTTGTAGTTTATGAAACAATTTTAATTTTCGAATAAATTATATGGATCTCGCTTGGTGGTTAATGTTTGTATGTGTTGTTTATTGTTTGAAATTTTTTATTTGCCTTTATCTTTGGCCTTGACTACGTGTTTTTTATGTTTTGTCTTTATGTATCCTTAAGGATCTGTAAGACTTGTAATGTCAACATTAAGGCTTCATTTTGGGATTATTATAAAATAGAAAAAAAAAACTATTTGTTTTTAAGTGAAGTTGAGGTTATTGAGAAAGTTAATGTAGATCCTAATTTAATACAATTTAGAGGGCTTTTAGAATATGCTCGAGGATTATGGATATGAAAAATGCAAGGCTATTTATTATAGGAAGTTAAACTCTCAATTGAATTTTGAACAAAGTCTTGTAAAAGTTAATGATGATAAAAATTGTTTGCATATATGTAATAAGTTGTGTAAAAGATTGACGGTTGATACATATTATGAGAGAAGTGATTCAATTCACCTATTGCTTGGTTATGATAATCCAAAAGCTCGTATGTAAAAGGTTAGGACTAAATAAACATGGACGAGTGGATTGGTGAGGGTAGTTCAGACGAGAAGTAAACAAAACAAAAAAATATGGGTAGCATTATCCATGCAGGTAACCATGGTGTTGCTAATATTAGTGAGGGTAATAGTGTCAATGTAGGTCAATATGGGCGGGTTAAATGTGTGGGAATAGGTGAGGGTAGTGGCACTTTAAATAAAGTGTGTGTGGAGGGTAGTGAAACTTTAAATAAAAAGTGTATGGTGGGCATTGGGACTTTAAAAAAGAGTATATGGTGGGTCGTGGGAATGTCAATAAAGAGAGTATGGTGGTCTATGATTTAGATGTTGATGATGATCTATATGATAATGTGAAAGATGCGGAATATTAGGTGGATGTACAATGGGTGTCGGATGATAAGGAAGCTAGAGAAATTAGAGAAAGTTTGAAAAAGATAAAGTCGGTTTTAGTTGGTAAAAGTAAGGTCATTTTTTAGGGAAACTTAGATGGAAATTTGGAGGGTAACTTAGATAGAAATTTGGGGGAAAACTTAGGGAGAAATGTGGAGGGAAACTTAGGGAAAAATGTGGTTAGAAACTTACGAGAAAAATGTGGAAGAAAATTTAGAGGGAAATGTGAAAGGGAATAAGGAGAGAAGAAAATTAATAAAAGAGTTAAAACAACTAGAAAAAGAATTGAATGAGGAGTACTATGATTCGAATGAAGAGGATGATAATCATTACGATAGCAAGGATGAAGAGTTAGGCGTAAGAAAGGGAAGCGGACTAGTTAGGTTTGACCTAGCTTCGGATCCTCCTTATTTTCAACTTCGTATGATCTTTAAGAGCGAAGGAAGTCATAGCTATTGTGATTAAGTGTGTCATCGGTAGTAGGAGAGATTTGAAGCTGATTATGAATGAAAAATATAAGTATAGAGTTATTTATAAAAATGACCCTTGTCTTTGAATGCTATTGGTTTCTATTGATAGGAGGAACAAAAAATGGATGATAAAGACATATGATGTCCAACACACACGTGATTAGTCATTTACAAATTACAAGATTACTTATAGATATATTGTTGAGTATTTTATGAAGAAGTTTGGAAGAACTGCATTGATTAGGAAGTCTGTATGAAATTATAGAGGACAATATGTCCGATATGAAAGTATAGATTACACTATCACAAGTTAAACTACAAAGGATTTGATGCGATTGATTTATTACGGAGATATGAGGGATGAGTTTAAGAGGCTTGAAGATTATATAGTTGAGTTGAGAAGATTTAATGACAATAATACTATCATTCTTGAAACGGAAGAGGATAAGGAGGGTTTAAATAGGTTTAAAAGAATGTATATGTGTTTTCATACTATAAAAGAAGGCTTTAAGATAGGGTATATGCCAACTATAGAGTTAGATAATGCATTCTTAAAGGGTCAATTGAAAAGAAAAGTGTTGTCAATTTTTGACGGGGATGCAAATAATCAAATGTATCATTTTTGTTGGCTTTTATGAAGTGAGAAAATAAAAATAAAAACTAGATCTGGTTCATCCAACTTTTGATGGATAATGTTAGGATTCCATTTATAAATGGATATGGATGTACTTTCACAATCATAATAGATAGGCAAAAGGTTAGTAAATATGCATGGTTCATTGATATTTCTTTAATTTTAATGAGTCTTCTTAGTCTAATTTATTATTTATGTGTACACGGATTATATGCTTGCTCTAGAGGAATTAGTACCTAGAGTAGAATATAGGTAGTATGCTAGATATATTTTTCCTAAATGCAGGAAGGCACATAATGATGAAGATGTTGAAAAGCAATTTTGAATTTATGCAAAATCAAGTACCATACCAGATTTAGAAGAAAATCTTGAGCAATTAGGGAAGTATAGCCGGACAACGACTTGAAGATTTTATGAAAGAGTGTCCATAAAATTGGTGTAATGCTTACTTTCAAACATATATTAAATCTAATGTAGTTGATAATAACCTGTATGAAACATGGAATGGATTTGTTTACAAGCAAGACATAAAAGTATTATGTCTTTGTTATAGGAGATTAGAATTCTTGTTGTGAAAAGAACTGTAGCTGAGGAGATTATTTATATTTAGGTGTAAAGGGAAGTTTGGGCCTAAGATTTGGGAAAAAATAAAAGAATTTAGAGATATAAGTTCAAAGTTTAGAGTATTGCATAATGGTGATGATGGGTATGAGGCCATAAACACATACAATTTCAAAGATAAATATATAATTCATATGGAGAGGAAAGCATGCACTTTTAGGTTGTTTAAGATGAATGAGATACCATGTCCACATGCTATAACTATTTGTGTAGCTAGAAAATAGAATTTTGATAATTATCTTATCTTTTGATCTTCCAAGAATATGTTCTTATCTCGTATACCAAAAGTCAATTGAGTTAATAAATGGTGAAAATTTTTGGCCTAAGACATCAAAAACAGAGGTACTGCCTCCAAAGATAGTGAAACAACCCGAAAGGAAAAAGAAGAAGAGACATTTAAAATCATTGGAATCATCCAATGAAACTAAAATGTCAAGAAAAGAAAGGAGGATGAATTGTAAAATCTATTTCAAGAAAGGACACAATAGGTCTACATGTCTTGAGAATCTTAAGAATAAGATGGTTAGTATTTTTAGTTGTAGAACCTATTTGCATTTATGTATTTATGTATTAATGTATTTATGTTTATTTTTTTTGGTTTACATCTATCTCTATCATGTGAAGGTTGATGATGATGGTATAGCATCTACTTGGATCAGCTAATGTTGACATTGAAGATGGTCCAATTTATCCTATTTTAGACTTTGGTTATGTTATGTTAGAACTCGTTACAAGTTGTTAGGTAAAAATGATTATTTTTATTGTCTTTTTACTTTAATTTAATTATGGTTCATTATTTATATTTGTTTGTTTATATGGTATTAGAGGAAGGGAAAGAAGAAGGTTGAAGTTGTTTCATCTAACAAGAGAAAAAGGAATGAGGATATGTTTGTTAGTAACAAAGGCAAAGAGAAGGTTGGTGGACTTGCTTCGAAATTACTTCTATTATGGTGAAACTTATCACCATTGAGAGGTATAAATAATTATTTTTCTAAGTTTTTATATTTTTTTTACTTCAATTTAATTCCAAGCATTTTTTAGATTTGTTTGTTTATTTGGTATTAGAAGAAAGGAAAATAGAATGTTGGAGCTACTTCGATAGAATTGGTTCTAAAACCCGTCACCATTGGTCAAGTATAAATGACAATTTCATTTTTTTAATTAGAAATCAAATTGGTTATAGAATTGATTCTGTTATAGTGGAACCGATGTTTTGTTTATTTGAAATTGTTTGTTTAATTTTAGAATAACAAGGGCATTCAAAAGGAGGAGAAAAATGTACAAAGTCAAAATAAGAAAAAGAATGATGCTAATAGAATAGGATAGAATAACAAAAAAAAAGGTTGCTTGAAGTTTTAAAAAAATGAAGATGGTGACTAGATCAAACTCTCAAGACAAAAGGATCATAAGAGCAAGTATTAGAAAAAAAGAGTATGTAATATTAGCTTAGTGTTATTAAATTTTTAGATGTTACTAAAGAACATATAATATGTCATGAGTTAATAATGAATGTTTGACACTTAAGAACATGTAATTTTTCAACTTATGACATATAGAAAATCCAAAATTATTCAAATGACATGAAATTCTAAATCATGCTCTAAACTAGATTTTGATTGAAAACATCCGCAACAATTTTATGTTTGTCAAATAATTCTATAACATTTAAATATGTTCTGAATGTTTAGCCTAAAATTTCCTCCAAGTAAAAATTAAAAATTGATTGTTTTACCATCTTATCTAGAAACAGATTAAGTAGCTTTTTCATTGAAGATGAAGCATACAAAGCAAAATGAAAGAAGCATAATCGAAGCAGTATTTGGATTACTAAATATCTAGATAGAAGGTGATAATGAAGTATCTTAGGCTTCATGACTGAATAGAGAAGAAATAGACCCCCTAGAAACTTTGCATGTTAGAAGAAAAATGGAGAAAAATAGACTTCGTTTCGGTAAGAACCCCGTCCCGATCACTACATGTCAACTCGGGTGTGGTTTGCTTATCCTTGATTGATTGCTTCATTATCTAATGTTGCTTCTATTAAGGTTTCTAGTTTTTTTTTTTTTTTGGTAGTTTAATCTTCCGATGAAATTCCATATTATCATACGATGACTCAAAAATGGACCGGAGAAAATTTTTCTTATACGTTATTTCCCTTACCCATGCAAAAAAAGAAAGGATATGGAGAAAGAGCTTCAAGATACAAAGAGTTCCAGCCTTAAAATTAAGATAGTTGAGATGCATAAAAGCAAAAGGAAAAAGGTGGTGACATGAAGAAAGGAATACCTACTTCGAGGTCTTTTTCATGCAATGAATTACTTAGTAATCGATCATCAAGATAGTTGAGATGCATAAAGGCAAAAAACAATGACATGAAGAAAAAGCTTCAGCTATAATAACACCATCATCGATCAAACACCCTTAAAATACGGAGAAAGTTCCAGCCTTATCTTTATCTAAAACCTACGAGTAATGTTTTTTAAAATACATTCACAAGGTAAGAAATTGTTGTCCATTTCATATAATCAAACCTCAAAATTTTACAATCACAATGATAATCATTATACAAAATAGCTTGAGAACTCTACTAATTCTAGATTTAAACAATATTAAATTAGCATAACTTAACTTTAAATCTTCAATCTCTAATAGTAAAACATATTTCTTCTATTTTTGCTCCTTGTAAGCATTGTTCGAATTCTCACAATTTCCAATTCAATCAACAATTCTTCATTCTCGCTTCTTAATATAGTAATTTTTTCATTCAATCTAATATTCTTTGAAATCAATCTTAAGTTCTTAGGATGTATTTTTTGTTGGTAATTTTGTAAACCGAAAACAATATCTTTAGCTCTACCATATAACTCATCCCGGAACCATACTTTAAAATCGCATCCAACATCTTTTATGTCTTTAACTTTGAATCAAAGTGCATGAACATAATACTCTACACCTATGTGGTCATCACTCTAAGATACTCGCTTTACTTGTTTTCATGCCACAAGTAACACAAATTTACGAGTTCTTTCTCATTTTGATGTAATTCTTATCACCGAGAGCACAAATCGATGAACATTTAGAAAAGAAAGAGGATGTCGATAAAAAAGTCATTCTATTATGGAATCATGATTTGGGAATTATGGATTAGAAAACATAACAAAAGGAGAAAGAGGGAGGAAAGGTTAAGGGGAAGTGAGAATTAGGATTTATAATTGAAAAATTATGAATTTAAGAATGATGGTGAATGAGGATTAGGGTTTGGGTTTTGTAAAATTAGGAAAGTAGAATGAGGGAAAATGAGGATTAGGGTTTAGGTTTTATGAAATTAGGAAAGGAGAAAGAGAAAGTAGGGTTGATTACAATAGGCGGCAGAGGAAAGAAAGAAGCAACGAGTAGAAAAAACTAAAACGAATGGGGA
The DNA here is from genome assembly GCA_963924115.1 of Dovyalis caffra. Classification (NCBI taxonomy): domain Eukaryota; kingdom Viridiplantae; phylum Streptophyta; class Magnoliopsida; order Malpighiales; family Salicaceae; genus Dovyalis; species Dovyalis caffra. Next base: position 25,867,076 of record CAWUPB010001173.1, read on the forward strand.
GAGAGAAGGGAATTTTTGGATTTAGTAGGTAAGGATAGATTGGTATTTTCATATCCTAATTTTAGGTTTATTATTACTTAAATAATTAAAAATCCTTCAAAAGTTTTTAATTTTCATTAAAAATCAATTTGGGTTTGCTTTGTCATGTGTCAATCGTCATTAGATAAACCTTGCCACATGTGCCTATATGACACATTAGGATTTGAAACAATAAAAAATTTAGAATATAACATTTAAATTGGATAGAAAAAAATTAGGGTCTCAATAAAAAAAATTCAAATGGTACAAGATCTCGATATGGATAAAACCGTATACGAAATATGACTCGGTAATGAGTTAGGTTTAAATCACGAGAGGAGGTATAAGAAAATAATCTTAATTTATGAATGGATCAATCAAGATGCGGATTGTTAATATAGGTATACATATAACATATTTACCTATTATTTTACCGTCACGATCCCAATAGTAGGCCATGATCGGTACGAGAATTGAGAGAATCGTAAGGTGTACCTCGACCAAGTAAGCCTCGGATACCAAACTAAAATCCTTAAATCCTTATCACTTCAAATATCATTCCAATTAACATTAACCTAACTTAATAAACATTTCATACGACTTCAATACAATTCATAATTCTATATTCATAATTAATTCTTAATATATTACCCACAAGCTATAACTACGGAGCCTCTAAGAATATATTTAAAACAAACATAAGTTCTAGAAATTACAAGTAAAGTAAGCCGCACGATTAATGTGCTAACTTCAAACAAGCGATCGGATGGAAACAAAAAGGTAATCCCTCAATATCCCGCAAAACTAAAATAATGAGAGGTGAGCAATTAACGACTCGGTGAGTAGACATTATATAATATATCAAAGAAGGGGAACGGACCAAGGGCAATAATTTAAAATCCATCTCAAAATGCAATGCTAATTCTCCAAAACCATGCACATTATAAAACTGAATTATACATCACAATTTTAAATGGTTCAAAACCATTCCTTATCAAATCGTCAAAACATTTATACATACATACATCGTAATCATACAAAATCACATATATAGGTTTTTATATACCCGTAGAATAAATAACATACCATTGGGTACGAATACCTAAAGGTCACGCCCTCATGACTAGGTTTTCGTATGGTGACGAACACATGGGCTAGTATTACACCTCTCATGCTAGCTTACGTCCCCCCATAGATAGGTTACCTAGTGGTCTCGAAACATTTTCAAAAATCGAACATGCTTATACATTTTCAAACCAGTTTTCAAATACCATGCATGCATTTTTAGAAATTATATGGATAATCAAAATAATAATTATAACACATTCATATTCAAATTCGAAAACACATATCAAGTCTAATAATATATTTGTTCAAACACATATTCAAACCCTTTCCAATTTATATCAAATCATTTTGATACGATACCATTTCAAAATTTATGAAGTCCATTACCATCTAAGTTCTAATGGAATGCTTCTAAATCATTCTTAAATCAATGATGCATGATGGATAGAATCAAAGGAATTTAAAAGATAGTGTGCTATATAATATCCACTCACGAGTATGATTTCAAGAATCGAATGGAATCAAGGTTATGATGGAGTCACCAGTTCTAAAAAATCTAGCAACACATGATGGACAACCATCAATATCATATACCAATGAATAATTTAAAAACAATTAAATTATTCTAGAATCAAGAATACAATATTATCAATATAAACAAAATTGATCGGAAGGATTTGAATTGATAACCTTAACTAGACTCTATGATCTCTCCAACAATTCTAACCAATTTCTTAACTAAATCACATCATCAATTCTTAATTCAACTATCAATTATAAATTTTCAAGTCGAACCGTTAATCAATCAATCCTTAAACAATCAACTTTCAATCAAATGATCAATTCAATCCTAATTCATCTAAGGCTTATTCCATTAACCTTCAACCGATTTACATAGCTTAATTCCCGATTTTTCTCCAATTCTTTTCAATTGAAACCTAAAATTTGAATTTTTCACTATTCATCATCTTCAACCTTTCAATTACTCAAATTTATTCAATTCCATTTCAAATTAACTTCATAAACTACTTACTCAAGATAATTAAACATCATTTAAATACCGGAATCACTTAATCAAGTTTTTCCCTAAATGGGTCTAAAAAGCCCTAACTTTATTCTAGTCAATTCTCCAAACAATTAACAACACAAAGCAATTTCACTCCAATATCATTATTAACCACATATAAACTTCATAATTCAAAGATTAATTGATAAAAAATGTTGCCTCCGACACTAGGCTCTTCAACTCTTAAATCAATCTTAGCTCTCTAAGCTTTTCAAGTTCCAATCTAGTTAAGCTCCACTTAAATCTTTTTGTTTAAGGCTTTCCTAAGCTAATTTAACTATGACTTAGCTTAGGAATCAAAGAAGAGAAATTGGGAGAAAATAGGAGAGAAAAATGCATGAGAGAGAGGAGGAGAAAAGAAAGAAAAATTTTGGAAAAAAAGAGGCGATTGTTGCCCCTTTTATACTAGCTTGAAATTTTTTTTTCGAGTTATTACATTTACCCTACATGCATTTTGTTTCTCTCGCTTTTATAGCATTGCATGAGTCACGTATTAGGAGATAAATAGTAAAGCACCGAGGTTATTGTACCAAAATAAAAATAAAAATTGATGATATTTGCCAAAAGTTTATCTCGATGCCTTTTTGTCCTCCTTCAACTTAATATAACCAGAAAACTTCAAGTTTCAATATATATTTATTTGATTATTTAAGTTCTTTTTCTTTTATTTATTTATTTAAGTTCTTGATTGCTTGAAAGTTATGTTTTATGTGATTACTTTTTCATATTAATTAGAAATTTTAATTATGTTGTGTTGTTCTTTAAATTTATTTTTATTCTACATTTGAATCATGAAATTTTCATATTTATATGTATTTAAGATTCATGAAATTTACATATTTTTCTATAATTTCCAATATCTTTTTTTTTTTTTTTTTTTTACGAAAACTTAGTTTGAGAGATTAATAAAAAAATATTTCTTAAAATGTTAACCATATATAACATGCACGATGGTTAGAAGACCATATACAAGTTACAATGTTAACTTTTTATAATTATTGTCAAGTTAAGTTGTTTTGCAATTTTTTTTTTATACAAATCAAATGTATATCGTTAAAACTGCAAACAGTGACAATGTTGGAGAGGGATATCAAACATCTATTACCAATAATATTCGATCAAGGAACTAGAAATTACTACATGTTAAAGATTATACGGGTTTTTTATGTTACAAAAAAAGAAACAAACAAAAGCAAGGTTTTTTAGAAGCAAGAAAATGGAGTTTTTCAATTTTTTTTCTTTGCATTATTTGCAACTTCCAATAATTATTTTAACCAAAGAACTTTTATTCCTAATCACTACCATGATTTTGATATTGTTAAAAATGAGAGCAAGTGCTTACCAAAATACCACACTTAAAAATCAAAATTAATTTGACATAGATAGTAATATAAAATTATTTATGGAGTACTATTTATTAGTTTAAATTTTTAAATTGAAATAGTTCTTTAATATAGTATCAAAGTTTTAATAACCAAATGTTAAGAATTCGAATCATATCACCTTCATTTTCTTTTTTAATGAAATAATTAATTATAAAATAGTGATGTATCCGCATAAGTTTCAAATTCAAAAAATTTTCACAATCTTTCATGGGTCTCATCCATCAATTTAAACTTTTTGATTGAAATGGTTTTTTTAAAAAACACCATGCATACCTAAAATCACTCTCTCACGTTAGCCTATGTTTATCTTCAATCATGGCTAATGGTCAAAACATTGCAGCAAATTTAATATGATTGTGTTCAAACCTGAAGATTCAAACAAAAATAAGGAATGTTACAAAGTTAATAAATATTGGGATAAGATATAAAACAACTGAGATTGTGATGACGGTAATGTGTACACGTATCATCTTTCAGAAGATTAAACAAAACTCTTAAGTTGAAAACATAAAACCATGATAATTAAAAATAATAACGGAAGAAGACTTCAATGGATATGAGCAGTAGACCATTGAACTTATAATTAAAATTTAAAATGATACTCTAATTTGGAGTACTTCTGCTGCCTGAGATAACAAAAGATACTTTTCACACATATTCAACATATATTTTAATGTTCTACATGAGGGACCAACGATTAAGGTTTAGCCCCCAAGTCAAGGTATCCTTTTCAACACTTCTTTTTTATTTTAATATCGAAAATAATTGAGAGGAAAATTTTTTTTAGCATATAGTTTGTATTTTATGTAGTTTGTATTTTAAAGAAATGGGAGTCAACAATAATAATTAATGATCACCTTTTTTTCTTTTGCAAAGTTCAAATTGGTTTCTTTGAAGATTCAAACTAAGCCACGTAGCTGACGACCAACTAATAATAAAGTACCCTGAAGAAGAAACGATGAAAGCAAAATGGAAAACATGTTTCCCAATTTAAGAAAATCTTTTGTTGTTGTTGATCTCTGCCATCAGTTCTTCTTTGGTCACTCTCAACCTAACTGAAATCTCGTCCCTCACCACCCCACTCCTTTTCTTCATCGTCCAAATCTATGATGGAGTCACGCCTAACAAGGGATGGCAATAAACGGACATTACACCCATTAATTTAATTTTTTATTCTATTCATAAAAATTACTTTACCTGTTATTTATTAAAAATTCATTATATAAATTTTTATCCCGTTTATATTAAATCTATATTAATTTATCCTCTCATTTAATACCTAAGAAAAGAGTTGGTTCCATAATAAACGGTTTTATTTGCTTATTTATTTATTGTTAGAAACATGGGTAAAGCAGGGTATCCTACTTTGATTTAAAATTAAGCAAAAATAGTTTCATTTTCAAGTTTGTGTGTATATATATATATATATATATATATATATTGGATAAAGACAGTTTTAACCAAACGTTATTTTTGGATTAACATTGACTAAAAGTAAAGCTATGCATAAAGTCATTTAAAAAATGTATTCAATGTAACACAGTCATAATTCTTCAATAATATATGTATAATTATTTTAAACATGTTTAAATTCCTCAAGAAAAGAAAGTGTCTTGTTGCATTGCCAGCTGCAAAAAATAAGACCTACCACAAACAATAAGATTTTTTTTTATTATTTATTTATTCAACTCATGTATTTGCTGTACTAAACAAAATATTTATGATTAAATTCGTTGCACTATGAACATACTTTATATCTTAACCAATATATCATTTGATATTGTAATTAAATACTTTTCAAAATATATTTAAATAAAAAAACATCAATTTAATTTTTTTTAGACGAGAATCTCTTTCAACTTCATCATAAAAAACACACTTAGTAACTTCCCATTTTACAAAAAAGAAAAAAAGAAAAAAGTGCGGTTTGTGACCCACCATTGGATCAATATTATACATTATAAGAAAACCTGAAAAATTTTAAGTGATTACTATTTATTTACTATTTATCTATACGTATTTTACTAATCATTTACTATTCATCTACATTTATAAACATTATTCATTTAATATTATTGTATTAAATGACATTATTGTGATTTTTAAGCTTTATTTAAGCATTTGATATTGTATTTATGTTTAGGTATTTGATGTGCAAGTTTTATCAAATGTTCCACTTTAATTTTTAATTTTTTCTAAAAAATATATTTTTTATGCAATTTTATTTATTAATAAATATGATTTATTTTCTCTGTGTATGAATTTTTGAATAAGTCATTTTATTAGTTGTTTTTATTTGCTTATTCTTTATATAATTAAATTTTAAAAATAGAATTCACTTATTTTATTTGCTTATTCTTTATATAATCAAATCTTATCAAAATAAATTTTACAATTATTTTTATTGTACTCTATTAACTTCAATGTATTTTTTACAACTTCATTTAAAAAAAATATATTTTTCAATTTATACTGCACACCAACCATAAAAAAATTAGGATAATTGATTTTGTTGAAAATTAACTATACATATATCTACACATATATATAACACCAACCATACCCTATTATTTTTTTAATATTTTAAAATTAAAATATTTCAAATAAATTAATTAAAATATTATTTTAGAAGAATTGTCTAATAATTCAAATACAACTTTTTATACTAATATTATTTATTATTTTATAAATAAATATATAAATCAAATCTACATATTTTTAAAAAGTTAATCTTATCATCAACGTTATATAAGAATAAAAAAAGATTAATTTTTTATTTTTGATACAAGGTTTTATATTAATTATTGTTTTAATTTTTTGATGCAATGATATGAAAAAAGTTATTAAGATATTTTTTAAAATTTTATATTTAGATTATCATGAGTTTTTATTTAAAAAAATACATAAGAAATAACAAATTATTTTTTTTAATTACAAAATTTATTAAACAAACACACACACAAATTTAAAAACAAAAATTTAATTAAAAACTATAAAATTATATAAATTTTATTTTTTATTTTAATTTAATATATTTTAATCGATTGATAACATAATACATACTACCAAACTGAAATAAATATATTTAATTTTATAAGCTTAGCACAAAAACCAACCAGTCATTCACTTGGAAATCAAACCAAACATGATATCTTATACATAAGAAATCCGGCTAGCTGAACTCAGTCATATTAATTATGTAAGCATATCCAGCGCAAAAGATTGGGTTCACATGGACCAACCTTCCCTATCTCGTTGATAAAGGAACTAAGAGGACATGTGAAAGAGTGAAATTTATCTTTCGTTCTGCCTCTCCTTGATCCTGACCAACCATCTCGTAGTCTAGGTAGTTGCTACCATAACTGAGAACCCCTCCAAAATTTTCTTCTAAATACGTGGTCAATTTTGTTTTAATTTGAAGCAGACGGCGAATCTGGACCAATTTTGATAAAGTTGGTATGTTGTCCAATGCATTACTTTACTTTGTTAAAGTATCATTTCATCTAAAAACTTAAGATACTTTATGCTTAATTAATCAAAGAAAAAAATGAGATGGTAAGATTCAAACTCGTGATCGTTTAGTCATCAAGACTTTGATATCATATTAAAGGAACATGCTATTAAGTAAAGCTCCAAGATATGATTTATATTATTCTTCAACATTTGTGATAAAAATTTCTCCATTCGAACATTTTGCACACATCCATCTTTTTCTTAAAGGCTGTCTGCTTGACATTAATTACCAGCTGGAGTGTTAAAGAACTAAGGAGAAGAAAAGAAATGAAAAAGGTCCCTCATCTTCTAACCAAATGTCTTATGTTTCACATTTATTGTAAAAATTTCTTCCTTGATCGAGGTGGGTTTGCCTGACGTATCCAATCAAAGAAGTGGTTAAGACCAGCGAGTCCGACAATAACTTGACATAAACTTCATATGTATACCGTAGTCTCCTGCCTAGGTCCAAGAGAGTTAGGCAACGGACAAGTCCAGTCTTTTCGTTGTTTAGAAAGTGCTTTGGTTTCAAATAAATCTTTTAAATGTTTTTCAACATTTCCTGTACGAGCTGTATCTCCTTTCCATGCATTTGGATTTGTGTGAAAATCATGTACGTAAATCTACATCATGGAGTCTCGGTTTTTCTGTAGAATTGTGTGTACACGAGGACTTATCTATAAAAAGGGACATCAATTTCAATTCAAAGGGCTTAGATATTATTAGCCCGATTGCTCACGTTACACGGTAGGTTCGATGAAATAAAATTATTTTAAAATTTTAAAAATTTTCAATTATAATATTTTATTTAATTAATTTTTTTCTAATATTTTTTTAGATTTTTTATTTAAAAAACATAAATTATTATTTTTTATGGATTGATTTTAAAATTAAAAATTATAATAATTTTAACTAAAATATTTAATCAAGAATTGAAAAAAAAACTTTAAAAATATAATTTTCACAATATTATAGTTTAAAAATAAAGTTATAATTAGTTGATAGACTTTTATAAAAATAAAAAAATAAAAAAATCTTATTTAATGTTGATGAAAAGATTAATTTTTGAAATTATCCACGCAACGCTACAAGTAAATAGAAAAAAATCATTTCAAAATATTATAATTATTTCATTAATTTTTTGTTTAATTATTACTTTTTTTTGTGTATTTTTCATAAAACTTCTTCTTCAAAAAACTTGATTTATTCTTTTTTATTTATGGATTCTTAAATAAAAACTTATAATAATTTAAACCTAAAATATTAATCAAGAATTCAAAAACAAATACTTTAAAATTATATTTTTTATAAGAATTTATCCAAAAAATAAAGTTACAATTAATTTATAGACTTGTATAAAAATTAACCAATGAAAAAATAAAATTTTATTCTTATTTAATGTTGGTGAGAATATTATTTTTTTTCCAAGTATATGCATTTGATCTATATATATTTATTTACAAAATAATCAATAAAATTAGCACAAAAAACAGTATTTGAATAATTAGTTGGTTCCTTTAAAAAATTATTTTAATTATTTCATTCCAAATAAATTGGTTCTATAATGTTAAAAAAATATTTATAGTAAATAATTTGTATTATGTTGAAAGATGTATAGTTATTTTTTAATAAAATAAACAAGTTAATAATTTTTTTATACATCTTGGTCATACCTATTGAATTGAGACGAATTATTTGAAATACACTTTTAACCTTTTTGAATAAAATAATCGTATATATATATGCAACTATCATTTTTTTTAAAAAAAAATCATATTTTAAAAATTTATTCTAAAATTCAAATATAAAGAAAAATAAATTATATAGTATTAGTAAATAAAATTTCATATAAAAAAATATTAATTGGATAAGAATTTTCATAAAAAAATGATGAATTCAAAAAATAAAATTTAAATTATAACAATAATATAAGTTGAAGTATATGTTAATTTTAAAATATAAAAAGATATATTATATAACTATCACTTTGTGTAAAAAAAAGTTACGAATGGTTTTTTTAATTTTTAACACTCAATTAAATAAAAAAAGAACATAAATTGATGAAAAAAGAAAACCAAAGGAAAAAACCAATGAAAAAAAAATGCATTTGTGAATCGGTTAAGGGATTAAAATTTTTAGTAATTAAAATGAAACAACCTGAAATTTTTAGGTTATGAACAGTAAGTACTGTATAAATGAACAATAATAATACTAATTCTATGTGGTAATGAATAGTGAAATACTGTTCAATTCATTATTTTAGATAGTGAATATCTGAGATGATTACTGTTCAAATGAACAGTAGTTATCCCAAGTGTTTTAGTTTTTAGGTGAATATATGCATATATCTTAACAATCTTCTTGTCACATGCAAGTCTGTCCACTATTCTTTTAACGAAAGCACGTATTTTTAACATTTCAAACACAACTCCACAAGTTGAGTATTATGTTGTCATCAAGAGTCTCTGCTCATCTAAGAGTCTACATTTATCCTTCCCTAACAATTTTGCCGAGCATCATCTTACTTACTCCATGCATGAGTCATGCATGGACATCGCTATTCATTCAAGAATTCAACTAACTCTACACTATCCCATAGGTGTATCAACCTTGACAGTTAATAATACTATCTCCTCAAACTCTTCCTGACAAATTATTGGCTCCACAAAGGCCTGTTATATCCATTTGTAAGGAAGATTTGTATCGAAAAGTGCGCAGGCCTCTTCACGGGCTTATGGACATGAGAAGTTGTATTCATAAACAAATACCATTTTTAATTCAAAAATCTCGTTATTAGGTCATGGATTCTTTCTTATATTTAAATACTTTTTTTTAATTTATAAAAAGATTAATCATATTTCTTAACTAATGTGAAATATTTTTTCATGAATCACTTGTGTCATCACCGCACATAAGTCATAACATATAAACTTGTTAAACATTCAACTACCATAAATACAGAGCACGTAATATAAAGCCAAATCAATCTATATTTTAGTTCATTTAGATTTTATATTGTTTCATATCACTTTAATCTAAATTTTCTCAACATCAACTCTAAACATTTGTAAAATTGTGGATCCATAAAATAGCTTAGCAAAGCAGTGCTTTCGTCAGCTGTTATTTAGCTATTTAACAATAATGGGTATCTTTTGAATCTTTTGAAAACCATGTAAATGATTATTAAAAGAATTGAAATATAAGTAGCAAAGTAAACAAAGCGATGATTTTTTTGCCCCAATGTTACCCCCAACAGCCATTGTTAAATATCTATTTCACTCTTCCTATATAATTGTCTTATAAAATTTACTTTTAAGAAAACATCAACCGTTAAATTTATAAAAATTATTAACAAAATTCACTCGCTAACCATTTAATAATTGATAGTTTTTCGATAAGTGAATCATATAAAAACAGTAATATAAAAATAGCATTACTCGTTTCAAGCTTGGGGAGCCATTAGAGATTTTAATGGCATGCAAATCATCAGTCACCCAAAATCAACCTCAATTTTCCTAATTATTTTCCCAATCCATTAGTCTAGTCAAGTAAACTTTGACTTTGTAGCAAATTATCAAAGGCTCTAAATGGTTGGAATATTTGGGTCCAAACAGGAAGGCAATTTCAATGGTCAGAGCTCATCCAATCCAGGTGCCTTGGTATTTTCACACGATTTATTCAGTCCAACCGTTGATCAAGTCCAGCAACGATGCCTGTTCAATTCTGTGAAATGAAATTTGATGCCTGAAACGGCCATAAAAGGTTGTCTTGAAACTCAGTACAGCATGAAAGTTGGCCCATGATTTGTCATTCCATAGAAAAAACATCTTCTGGTTTGATGGCCATCTCATGGCAATAACACTTTCTGAATGTTTAATTCCTAATGTCAAAGTTCTTTTCCCCTTTTCTACTCTTCAGAAAAATATTCTTTGACTAAGAGGCAAAAGCTTCCCTGTTACTAGAAATCTCTGGAAATCATTCTTTAGAAACCGAATACCCGAAACACCCTTTCTTGTAACTGATCGATTCTTATCATTTCATCAATCCATATCACTTTTTTGATTAAAAAAAAAAAAAAAAGAAACATTTTCCGAGTTCTTGAAAACTGTTTTTAACATCAATTAAAAAATCCAATAAAAAAATTTACACACAAAAAAGAAGAAAAAGCACAATGAAAACAATTGTGTTTTACTCCCCATAAAGCTCTGTCCTATGAAAATAAGCAATAAGAAGAAAAAAGGAAAAACATTCAGATCGATATGTTTCCCCCTCTTTTCTATTCATTCAGGCAAGAGTTGGGTCCAAAAACTTAAAGAACAAGAGTCACTTAGGTTATCTATGCTATATATTTATCTACGTATTTGAGCTAGATGAAGACAATCAATCGTCAGACAAACAAAATTTATACACTGCATGTTCTCTGGGATTTTATGGTGAGAGTTTATAACCAGAGAGGCTAAGTGGTATTGCTGCATGGTGCATACTCTTGAGTAAAGTTTTGAGAGAACGATTTATCAAGGAACAAAGAACTCGATGAAACTAAATTCCAGGCCAGAAACAAAGAGGGTAACCACAGCAAAACAAAAGATGACATGCCAAACCACAACACCAGTTATTAAAAACAAACTCGATCACTTTACAAGCATCACTTGTGCAATCATTCATCAGACTTGCACAGGAGGGGAACACGCATATAATTTATACCAGGTCTTCCAACTTACGCCTAGGCAACATGCCATGCTTGCTATTTAAGCTAGCAAGCAAGACGCCAAGATGGATATATCAAACTGACCACTCATTTATGAAGATAAGTAACGAGTCATCCATGTTTTGAATCGGGACCAAGCCAGCTCTGCAGAAGCTTCATCCTCGTCGGGCATTCCCATGTCCTTCCTCCTCTTCACACCTTCTGGGGACCTGTTCATGAAAGCATGTGCATTACCTGGATAAATATGTACCTCGTATGGAATTCCTGATGCTTTCAGCTTTTCCTCCAGAGCCTTGGCAGCCTAAAAATATCAAAAATATTAACAGCATGAGTAAATTTATATTTCATTCTTGGAGGCACTCCTGATCAAATGTATCTGTAAAATTATTATAATAATATGCATACATCTATGATCTATCCATCATCGCACATTCAATATCCATAGGTTGACACGACATTTCAAAGAAGCATTGTTATCATTTTTATGCTACATTTTCAACTGTCAAACATGTTGATAATCCTTCCTGTTTTCTCTTTTTCTCAACATTTATGCATAACCTCTGAGCTCAGTGAAGACATCAGAAGAAGAACCTGATGAAAAAACAAACAGTTCATAGCTTTGGGATCAGTATTGTAAAATGAACAGAGGAGTTTTTTTTTTAAAAAAAAAAAAATCAAGAAAAAAGGCAGAGGAAATGCTTTGAGATTTTCTCTGGACCTAACTTCAGATGTGTCAGACAGATCTGATTTTGAAGTACGACAACATACTTCAAGCAACAATATTGGGCACACAACCAAGTTCTTGTTTATAGAATTCCTTTTTCAGCTGACATGAAATTTTCTTAACTGCCTAAGTTAGATTTAAGGCAACATATAGTATTGGCCTGACTGCACTCCGAGGAAAAGAATACAAAGGCCAAAACTTGAGAAAGACAAACGATGAAGTCCCTCATTCTGATGCAAACTTTGCAATAGTTAATAGGGAGTCAGATGCAAGCTCTCATTGTTCACATGTTCAGTTTATCTCAGTAAATGCATTTTTTCTCAAATTTTATTTAGACGATGTGCTTTTGTTTTCCTCTTGAAATTCGAAGCATGGAGATTAATAACAGCAAATTCATTAAGATATCAGTAAAAGAATAATAATATAAATAATTCAAGATCCAATTCCCACATTTACACGTGTTCAACTACTTGAAGGGCACCTTCAAGCGCTACAGTTTAAGAGTGATTACAACCCACCCGTAGAACCTGCAGGTAAGCTTTCGTTTAAGGAAGAATTTAAAGCCGGAAATTTATATATCCCAAGAAAATATAACAAGTACCATGAGCACTTTTAATCGAGAACATCACAGGCAAGGACCAGTTGATAACTCCAACGAAAATAGAAGGCAGCAGATAACAGGTAGCATTGACAAAGTCAAAAGAAACTGGCATACCGTAACATCTGAAAAGCCAACAAAATTATCAAGCTCTCCGAAATGAGCCTGAATAGGTGCCTTAGCCTGAGCAGGGTCAGCGAGTTGTGATGAAGGAACACCATAGAATGCAACTACAGCATCAACCTCAGGAACCAAAACAGAACTTGCGATAGAGAGAGCACCCCCCATGCAAAATCCAGTTACTCCAACCTATTGCAGTGAATCACAATATCGTTTAGCACATTGATTCAATCGTTGGAACTTGCTAAACCAATCAACTTTTCTCACACTTAAGCAATGTAAGGTAGAATAGATTTGAGAAAGAACCAAACCAATGGACAGCAGATTTAAATAAGCATGACTACATGTTTAACAATTCCACCAAAAAAAAAAAAAAAATTGTTAGTTTTGGCTTCTTCCAAGTGTAAGTACCAGTTATGATTCTCTAGGTCACTCTGGCTAAAGTCTACACGAGCAGCTGAAGAAGCAAGCACGATCCCCCAGTATCCCTCCAAAGTTTAAGAGCCCACCAAGACACCAGCCTGAGTTCTTGTATTCTTTTCTTGAACCAACCTGTTGCAGAAACTACTAAACTTTGGAAGGATACTGGGGGATCATTTACTATAGACAATTGAACTCAATTCAACATACTCTCAATCCTAAGCTAAATGTGCTATAGTTATATGCCTCCATACTGTTATGTTTTGGGCCAAATTCTCTGTCGACCACTGTGATATTAAATGAGAGCCATGATCAACATCGTATTTTTTCAACTTTGCCATCATTGGTCCCTGATCGCCCAATATGCCATCATTAAAACCTATCAACAATTTAACCGAAGAGGCAAATTAAACTCACATTTTCATATAAGATAAATCAACTATTAGCAGGGACTTTCCTAATCCATCCTCCACCATTAATTTCCTCACATCAGTAGCAAGACCCCATCTCCTCACCCCAGCATAAATACTTGATAGCACCACAATGCTGTGGCTACAATTGAAGTAACCTCCTCCCAACTTCATTCCCCATCTTGATTGCTCCACAAATCTAACAAGCGCCTAAAAGTATCCGCAAAACTGAACCATCAGGCTTAAAAGACATACTCTTTGTAATTTCACTTGCTTCTACCAGCAATCTTGCCCTGCCAAAAAATCAACTGCACCCATAATGCCTCCAGTATTACTATCACCCCAAACTCACTCAACCTTGACTGAAACAACTCCAAACCAATCTCTACTAGCTCAGTAGGATCACAAGCAGTAAGTAGAGCAACAAAAGTAATGTCATTTGGACATAAACCTTCCTCTTACATCCTCTCAAACATGTCTGAAGCTTGTTGCTCTCTACCATTATTAGCAAGACAAAAAATCATTGCTTTCCAACTGCAAACTTCTTTAATCGCCTCTCCGTCACAAACTTTGATGCATCATTCAAACAACCAATTTTCTGTAAAAACTAATCAATGCCGACCCCTCTAAAAGAAAGAAGTCACAACGACTTTGGTTCCTAATGACACACAGGCCCATCTATTCATTCCCCATATAAAGACCTCCTCCATCTCAATTAGCACATGAAGACATAACAGTAACAAATGTTGCTTCATTGGTTTACTAAATGAAACTCCACACTATCATGTAACATTCTCAACCTAAAAAACCTAATTCCATTAATAACACTAGCGAACAAGACCACATCTCGCTTAAGCATACTTTCAAACACCCCATGACCATTCAACAATTTGACAAAAAATTCAACCAAACATTTTGTGGGCATTAAAAATGGCACTTTTGATAAGTTGTAGCAATAAGTAGAGTAGAAAGGAGGATGACGATGATGATATTATTAACCTTGTTTGAACCATTTGCCTTGAGCCAATTAACTGAAGCCTGAATATCCTTGACAGCACCTTGCCAATCAAGACCCTCCATCAAATGCTGAGCTTCAGCAACGTCCAAACCAACCTTTCCTCGATACAAACTAAAAGATAAAGCAGCAAATGACATATCTCTTGAATTCAACTTGCACTGTGAAAAAAAAAATTATGGATACATACTCTGGAATAAGTGCCTTAAATCCAGGGCCAAGTTGGGAGATTTTGACAGCGTGGTTCTTGATCTCGAAATCGACACCCCACCACTCTTGAAGAACAACAATACCGGGGGCATCTTCTTTCCCGACAACGTAAGCATCAAATGTCTGATTACCAAATAAACAAACAAACAAAAAAGACAAGAATAACCAGCCAAATTGTAATGAAATAACAGACAGATTGCCAAAATCCAATTAAAAAAAAAAGGCTGACTGACTGACCGTATCGTCTCTCTGGATTTGGATTTTCTTGAAAGGTTGAGATGCAGAGTCGGCCATTGCACGAACTTGAAAGCGAGAACCGAAGAGGGAGAAGGGGGCTCTTCTGGCGTTGAAGATTCTGTAAGCAGAGGATGATGAGACTGAGAACGCTCTACCAGCTAACAGCAACATAGTTTTATTATTATTATTATTCTTTACTCTGATGTGATCATTACTCACGACTCCCCTTGGTCATTTTTGGCTAAACCCCTTACTTGCCCTCCATATTTTTATAAATTTATCAAATAAATTTTTTATATTTTTAATCCAATCAATTAAGCATATGTATTTTTAATTTGAATGAATTCGATGATTTTACAAATAAAATAATTTTTTTACGTTAGTATGAATAAAAATAATAAAATAACAGTATAAGACGAGAATTTGTACTCAAACAAATAAAATTAAAAATATAAATATTTAATTAATCAAATTAAAAACATATAAGCTTATTTAGAAAACAAATGATGCAAGTAGTGTTTCGCTCTCTCACAAAAATATGTGACATGTGAATTATTTTTATAACAGATTTCATGTTTTTGTGAGAAAACAAAATTCAAATGCAAATAATATTGTCATTTTTTAATAAAACTGACCCTTTTTGCCATTTTTTTCAACATTACAATGTCTGTTTGCTAAAGGTAAGGAAAAATCATTCGTTTTATTTATTCTCTGTTTTTTTTTTTTAATGGAGAAATAAGGAATCATTTGGAATAGCCAAGAGTGGAGGGATATGCTAATAAATAGAGAAGAGATTTTATCATTTTCCCCCCATTAATTAAGGCCAATGTAATGGTAAAATAATAATAATAATAATAATAATAAATAAGGCACTGTGGTTTCTTTCTTTCCTTTTGCTTTTTCGTTTTGATCATAAGACCCCATCGTTTCTTGGTTGGTGAGGATGAACCTGCTACTTTGCTTTAGTAGAGGTCCCTGGAACAATGAGTGCGCTTTCAACATTCACGTTAAAAAAGATATGTGTTTCCTCTTGAACGATGAGAAATGCTTTTTATATTAGAAATAAATCATGACGAAACATTTTTATTAATAATACAAAACGGAGAAAAGATATGGGGACACTGTTTGCTACCTCCTTTTCTATTTTACTTTAAAATAAAGTAATCAAAACTATAAAAAAAAGTATTTAATATACAAGAGATGATTTTTTATTAAAAATTAGCTTATACTTAAAAATTTTAAAAATATGCTTTCGAGATGAAAAAATATTTATTTTATTTAAAAGACAAAAAATAACAAAATAATTGTTAAAGGTAAGTCATAATCACAACCATTAATTAGAACTAGAGGAGAGTACATAGTACAAATCAGTGGGATGGATAAGCAAAGCTACTTCCTCCGTATAAATATATGGCTTAATACTTTAGAAAATCATCAACTTTATATATATATTTTTAATGATTTTAGCTCGATTTTTTAATTTTGAATAAAAAGGTCATCAATTAAGTTTTTGATAATAATATCAGCACATATTTGATTTTTCAACCTAAATTCCGAATAAAACTAACATGGCAGGTGATAAAACATGACAGTTAAACTAAATATGCCATTAGGTTCCCATGGAATAGATCTTATGCACCAATCTCCGGTCTATCGAACTCTTGAAACTTGCTACAAAAGCCTTTTTGGCATAGATGATCTCTTCTATTAATGCCATGTCAACATTCTTCGGGTGAAGATGTCTCTTAAGTGTCACATGTTACTGGAAAAGACACGAGGATTGGGCTTAAGTTCTTGAAAGTAAGTGTGGGTTTTGTGGATCATGTTTCCAAAAGGATATTTTGAACTTGGTCTATATTTGTGAGTGTAATTGCCTCTCCGAGTTGCAAACTACTGGAAACAAGTCGTTAAGGTGAATGAGTACCAAAAGACATGTTTTGTGAACCGGGTGGTTTCCTCCATGTTCAACACACTCTCGAGTAAGAAGATTGCGATTTTTAGATTCGCTTTCAAGAAAGGCACTCGGTGATACGAGTTAGGGTTAATTTGAATTGGAGATTTTATTATAATTAGAGTGTATAGGAGATGACATGTTTTTGAACAAATAACGGCGTTACATAATGATAACGTTGTTATTTGTGTAAAAATAACGACATATAACGATAAGGAACATATTCAAATTCATTCGATCGTTATTTGGAACTATTAATTCATCACTTAATGATGGAGTTAAATTGGTCATGGGTAGCCTTATTAGAGCTTTATGAACATGACCAAATTGGCGATCATGCAATGCCTTTGCCAAAACCAGAATGTCATCAATAATCAAACTAAGTTCATTATGGATTGCTCTTTGCTTCATAGAGCCTAAATGAGAACAAGGCAATTAGATTCGGTGAAGATTTTATGAAAGCCTAAATTTGTAACAAGTTGAAAACCAAATAGTAAAGCTAGTGCTTCTCCCATGGCAACAGATCATTGAGGTCCTACTAGTTTATAAGCATTTGCTAGCACTTGTCCTTAATGATAACAAAAAGTTATTATTATGCCACAACCACCCACGGACAAAGCAATTGTTATGACTATTAGTTCATTGATATGATAATTCTATAGTTATTAGTCTTTTAACGGAAGTAGAAGGTGTCAGTGAAGGAGGCTTCGTTGGAATGACTGATAGTCCTAGCGATGGCAACAATCGTTTATGGTGGTTGTGAGTTGTAGTGGTCGGTTGTATGAGTGTTGAGTTGAGAGAAGAGGAAAAGAAAAATGGGTGGCGTTAGTACAATAGGGAGAGGGAAATGGGCTAACAAGTTAGCTAGTATAGGAATGGCTATTGGGTTGTGAGGTTGAGCTTGTGGTTGGTGTTCGGGGGTTTGGTTGATATGAGTTAGATATTGTGAAGGCATGATTTTGACAAAAGATTGGATGGTTGTGGTGACCAATAAGATGAAGAATATAATCTTCCTCTCTCGGTTTTCACTTGGTAGACAAAACTAGGATACGATGAGTGTGTTTATTTTTTTATTTTATTTTTTTTTATGGATGAAGGAGATGGTGTGGGTAATGGTTATGATATTTCAAGGAAGAATGAAATTAGCTTTTTTTATTTATTATTTATTTTTTATAGATGGTGGGTTTCTAATTTCTTGTATGAAGGATGAATAGTGGGTCTGTGTTTTTTTTTTTTTTTTTAGGTAGGGTAGATGAAGAGTGGTGGCTAGAGTTTTTGGGATAGAGTGGATAGTTTTTGCCCTACGTTTTTTCAGCTAAGGTTTTTGTGAGGAAGATGGATGACTGTGGCTCCTTAAAAAATGAAGTGAGAGTGTGTTTATATAGGGATTTTTTAAGGTTTGGAATAAAATAAGTTTTGATCCTTCCTTGGTTTGTTTATGTCAATTTTGATGTATATTGCATTTTTTTCAATTAGCTCATTAATTAAAAATATTTAATCTATGTTCTCTTGATTTGTTTTAATTCTAAAGCTGATTAATTCTCAATGAAGAACTTTGATTTTTTATTTCTATCCAATTACATCCCTAATTGAATGTCATTTGATTCTTATTTTTCACATCCTTTTCAATTTGATCTCAAATCATCTTCCTATTTTTTTTTCTTTGTGTGATGCTTTAAGTGATGATGGTTTGAGTGATAACGCAAGTGGGGATGGTTTAGGTGTTGAAACTTTGAGTGATAATGTAGGTAGTGATGCTTTGGGTGATAGTGGTTTGGTCGTAATACGGTGGGGATGGTTTAGGTGTTCGAGCTTTTAGTGATAATATAGGTGGTGATGTTTTGGGTGATAGTGGTTTGGGTGATAATACGAGTGAGGATGCTTTAAGTGTTAGAGCTTTGGGTGGTAATCTATGTGGTGATATAAGTAATGATGATGAAGATTACGTAACAATTAAGGAACCACCAAGTGATGGTGATTTTGAAAATTCTATTGATGAAGAGCTAATTGAGACTAGAAAGAAAATGAGGAGGAAATGTGCCTCCAGACTTCAATTCAATGATGAATTAGTAGTACCAACTCCAACATTTAGGAGAAATTATGGTCGATTTGAATGTAATATACTTCAACCTAATGAAGGATCTGTATGTCGGTGCATCCGATAGTAGTAGTGGCGATGAACGAGATAAGCCCTCCTAGAATTGATGAAGATGATATATTTGCCTATAAAAGAAAGAAAAATAAGGAAAGAGTTAGGGTATATGATCCAAGATGTAACCATAAGGAGTTTGTGTTTCTAGGTTGAAATGAAATTCATAAGTGCTGACCAATTTAGAGAGGTTGTACAATTATATACTATTAAAAATTAAAGAAATGTCAGTTAGGTTAAGAGTAGAAAAAACATTATAGAAGCTAGATGTGTTAAAATTTGTGAATAAAGGAGAGTGTGTGCAAGTAAAAAGCAGTTGAAGCATACATTTGAAGTAAAGATTGTGCATCCAGAGCATAAATATGGAAGATCATTGACAAATAGGCAAGCTACTAAATAATGGCTACCCGAAACCTATCTCCATAAGTTTGATAATAATCCTAACTAGCTATAAAGGAAATACAGGATGTTATCGGTGAGAGGTGTGCATTGACAATAAACATTTCTATACATTATGAGGCTAGAAATGTGGCTCTAAACATTTTAAGAGGTTTTTTAATCAAGTATTATAAAACATTAAGATCTTACATGCTTGAGTTGAAGAGGGTAGACATGCAAGGAACTTTCTAATTTGAAACTCTAGATGGAGGAAATTTTGAGTTTATAAGATTTTATATTGGCTTTTCAACATTAAGAAAAAGGTTTCTAGATAATTGTAGGAGAGTATTTGATCTTGATGATGCTTTCTTGAAAACACTTTTGGGAAGATGTTTGCTAATTATAGTAGGAAGAGATGCCAATAATCGGATGTTTCCCATCGTATGGGTTGTTATTGATAGTAAGAATGGAGAAAACCGAAGATGGTTTATGGACTTGCTTATAAGAGATCTTGGCATCATTGATGAAAATTCTTAAACGAGTTATTATATACTAATAAAAAACAAGTTTCAAATTTTGTTACTATTTTATTCATCTAAGTTATTGTCACTGGTATGTTTTCAAGGCCTAGAGAATGTTGTATTTGAGTTGATGTCGAATTATGAACATAGAAACTGTTCAAGGCACTTTTATGTAAATTGAAAAAGAAAGCATAATGGTGAGCTATACAAGAAATTATTCTAGAAGACCGCTAATGCTACGAATTTGATGGATTACAATCTCATATTAGATAATTTAAAAGGTGTGGATGAGGTAGCATTTGATGACTTTGTTAATGTTGGGCCTCCAAAGTTTTGCAAGGCATTCTTTAGGACCAATTTGAAGTGTGATATATCCATAAGCAACATGTATAAAGCATTTAATGGAACTATTTACAAGGCTAAAGCAAAACCATTAATAGATACGTAGGTAGATATTAAGACCTATTTGATAAAGAGGATATATATAAAAAGTAAATTGATGGAGTCTCTCGGTGATGAAATATGCCCTAGGATAAGAAGAAAGCTAGAAAAAAATTAAACTTGAATCATGTGTATCTAGGATAGTATCGGTTGTTAGTGATAGATTTTAAGCTAGATTTGGCGAGGACACATATGTTTTTAATTTATAAGAGAATTCATGTAGTTGTAAGAAATGAGATGTCACCGGTATTCCATGCAAGCATGCTATAAAAGCAATGTGCTATAATTCCTACATCCGTATTTATGGGTGCATTAATTTCCGAACATACCCCGCACTACCTCCAGCGAGTGTATCAACTTTCGGACCACACCTTCCATCGACCTCCGGACTCCTCTCCACTTCCAAATCTATCTCAACCTTTTCAATATATGACCAAGGTGTAAAAGTTAATGAAAATATAGAGAAAAGAACGAGTAAAAAGTTTTGAAGTGAACATAAGTGAAAAAGCTGGTAACATGTATTCAAATACGGAGTTCGGTGTGTTTTAACTAATCTTAATCTTTAATCTTTAATAGATTTATTGATTAAATTGCATAGTATAAATTTACCTAATCTTAATGTTGATGTTATAGATGACTGTTGGAGGCAAAGCTAATACTATTATAAGAAGACAATCAATGGCATCAAATACTAGACTAAATGCATTCAAAATGCTAGATGAACTACACAACGAAAGTGTTCAAAATGCAAAAAAAGACCAGAGTTCACCCATTAAATTTCCTAAACCACTATGACAACCTACATGTAAATATTTTGATCTACTCAAAAGTTAATTTTTTAAACCACTCGAAGCACTATGACGAGTCGTGAATAAGTGATGTTTTTTAGAATATTATGATAAACTATGTATTTATTGGCCACCATGTATTTTCTTTACTATCATGTGAATATTAATATTTTTATATGTATTTGCTATGAATGTTTACCCAACTTGCCTTTGTTGAAACCATATGCATATGATTTTGTTTTTACGGATTGAGATCATAGACACATGCATATGCCTTTGTATGATTGGGACCATAAGTGTATGGTTGGGAATATTAATTACAAACCAGCTTTTTTTTTTTGCTTTCGTCCGAATATTTCGAGTTGGGACCATATGCATACGCATATGCCTTTGTATGTTTGAGATCATAAATGTATGGTTAGGAATATTAATTACAAAAATTTTTTATTTATTTTATTTATTTGCTTTCATGTGAACATTTCGAGTTGATTCGGAAAGATATTTGTACTAATAAACACTTTAATACTATTTCTTTATATGTCTAACTAACTAACTAACCGCATAAAATGGTCAAATTCACATCTTTTCTAAACTAAAGTCATGCACTCGCAAGTTTCTAGCAAATGACTTTTGATTCTTTTTATATTCTAGTTTTCTACTCTCGAATTTACCTTTGGTTACTAATCTCCTAACACCACTTGTTTTTACCATTCTAGAAATGATGTTTTAAGATATTATTTTTCAATCATAATTTTGTAAAGCTAGAGTTACGAAAGTTGACAATTATGAAGCAACTAGTGTAATGTATTAGCACAAGCAAGAAGACTAGATATTTATTTGGTCATCTAATAGATTGCTTTAAAATGGAATAGCTTTTTTAATATTAAAGAATATAATGTGGAGAAGATTATCGGGAGCAATTATTATGGTTTGGATTTGATTTTTATCAAGGCTCCATCTTTTTCAAAATGGAAGAATCCTTGCCCTATAATCTCACAACTAATGTCGCAAGTAGTGTTACTAGGATTTTGAAAACAAATATGAACCTAACCTAAATTTAACCTAGGCTATTAGGTTTTTTCCTTACTTGTTTCACAAAGTGATTCTTTAATTTTCTATCAAATATGAAATATAATCTAATTAGTGTCGATAATTTTTTACATATTTACATTGATTTCTAAGCTATAATATATCGGTAACTCGATATTTACCAATATGTCGACTTTTTATTTAAAATAAGGTAAGCAATAACAATACAAAAAATATTATATACAAATTGTCTTCCGGCCTTACTTCCTACTTAGGTCAAAACTAACATTCTATTATGATCATTTGAAAGAAACATATATCTTAATAACATAAAACCTATAATTATTGCCAATAAATACCACTTTGCAATACCTTTCACTTTCCCTCCTAACTCCTTTATGCCAAGCCTTATTCTTTGCATTTTAATTTTCATTTCAATAAATTCAGATCCCGTCTTATCCGTTTCTTCAATCAACTCTTTTCTTGTTTGCTTTCTTTTTTTGCTATAATTCTAATTAAACTCGAATTCTCTTTTCCAAGTATTTCTGTCGACTCCAATATTGTTTCCTTTAATTCTTCAATGTCAATTACCACTCGCCTTCCCGACTCCATAGTCGTTGCTCTCTTCTTTAATCCACTTCCAATAGTCAAAATTATCAATTGAAAAATTAAACAACAATTTAAAGAATAATAGCTTCCAATATGGGCGGGGATAAAACTTTCATTTAAAAAAAAATACCTTCCAATATGGACGAGTAAAGGAACTTCTTTTTGGGTTTGATTTTGTTCGTGAAATATATATGGTTGTCTCTATCTTGTGCTTGCATAGAGGCATCTTGAAACTCGAGGAAGATATTTTTGAAGCTTCATCCATATTGAAACTGCTATCTATCGATATTTCACTTGCCATATGAATAATTGGTTTATTTAGGTTATAGATTTGAATTTTCTTTAAAATAAACATGGAAGGATGTTAGACGGATAGTGTTTTAGGATTTTGAATTAGGGGTTTAGAATTTTAAATTTGAGGGATTAAGGACGAGAGAAGGGATTGGGTTTTCAATTGTAGAACTATGCTAATTGTTTTACCACAAAATGACATAATAGGGTTGGAAGGTCCGTTGGTTTGAGAGATGAGAAGTAAGAAGAAAGTAAAGTAAGAAGAAAGAAGATGGTGGTCTTTTGGGTTCGTTCGAGATAAAGGAAATGATGGTCTATGAATTCGATTGATTATGAAGGAAAAAAAGATGGTGAGTTGTGCAAAATTGAAATGGAAAACAAATGACATACGAGCTAGGGTTAGGGAGTTAGGGTTTTTTAAATTTATGGGTTTGGTTCTATTAAGAAAAAAGAAAACGATGAAGAAAGAAGAAGATAAAGTTCGATTCTAGAAATAAGGAAGGAGAAGACGAAGGAGGAAGAATGAAGGATTTATGGGTTTGATTCTAGGAAGAAAGAAGAAGAAGACAAAAGAAGAAGAAAGAAAGAGAAGACAAAAGAGGAATATGAGAGGATCCGTCATTTCAATTCTAGAAAAAAAAAAAAGACGAAAGAAGAAGATAAGAGGATCCGAGAAAAAGAAAGGAGGAAAATGAATGATCTACGGAATCGAAAGCGAGAAGAAGGATTAAGGAATTTGAAAGAATAAGGTGTTGTAGATAATGAAAATGAATTTCAAAGGGTTAGGGTTAATCCGAATTGGGGATTGGGGATTTTGTTGTAGTTTGGGTATATATGAAATGACATGTCTTTTAAGTTTTGTAACTAATTTTCCATGTCAATGCCCATATGGAATCTTATGTGACGCATTGAGTCCGAGTTGTCATGCTTAGTCACTTGCCATGTTAGCATTGATTGGATTTTTGGTCAAAAAATTAGATCGGTGCTAGAATTAGGAGTGTTTGTTCGGTTATTTGGTCCCATTTCTTGTTAATTGAATTTTCAAAAAAAAAAAAAAAGAAGAAACCAAAATCGAACCAATATATAAGATTTAATAAAGTTAAATGCTTAATAATCACCACCAATTATTCTTCACAAACCATTAGTTATAGTTTACGTAACCCTAACAACCGAGAAAACAAAACAACACTATCGGATGAGGTAAATTAGCAAAATAGGAATTAGATATGTAAAAACAACAAAATTGAAGGTATAGTTCATACTAACAATAACTAACCTATTATCAACATTGTAACATAATGTACATTCCACCGGAGGACAAGCCCATTGCCAAAGATGAGCTTAAAAACATGACCTTGCTTTTACAAACCATAAAATAGTCTGTTCATTCATATTCTCAAAAAAAGAAAAAGGCCAATAATATTCTAACAATGAATCATTATGCAAGCTTATGAAAAATTGAATCTTAATGCCATGTTCATGTACCATATTCTACGAGTGAAACTTTTTTTTTTACAAAGCACGATTACTATTATAGTAATATCCAACAAGCAAATGTTGGCCTAGCCTTACGTAAATTGAAATTACCGATAGGGCATACACGAGACCTAAATCATAAGGATTGAAAGAGAGATCCAACCAATGAGACAGATAATAAATTATGAGGTAGAAAAGTTACGGTAGTGGAGATCATAACGAGTTATTGTCTATCAAAATTCAAACTTACAAAGTAACCATATAACTTAAGGAACATCATAGCAAAACTTCGAAATCAAGTTGAACTATTTAACAATATCTTACTAGACTATATAGAACCTTATTAGCGCTAGTGCTTGCAGAGTACATGTATGGGGTTAAAGACTCAAAATAGTAATGTATATAAAAGCAACAATTCAACACTCCTAAATTCATACTAAATCGGTAAATCATGAATCAATAATATGTATAAAAGTTCATCAAATTCAATCCAATAGTTTAAATAAAAAAATAATTCAACAAAACTAATACTATAGAAGATGATAGTCATCTCCTGGATTCAACAAAAAGCTCCTTCTCTTTCGCTCTCAAAGGTATACAAATTAAATGCACAATCCAAATCAAATTATACAATTTCTCGATTTAACAAGTTTAATTATTTTTTAAGTAGAGTGTTAGGAATGGAGATCTAGATATAAAGCAATTATAAAGAAATCAATAGGCGGAGACTCGCATCACTAGATCTTAACAATATGGTTACATTTTTCAACCGCCGAGTACTCACAAAATGCATCCAAATGCCAAAAAACTAAAAATATAAGAAATAAAAACGAAGCATTTTGATTCACTAAATAATTATTTGGGTAAACATAACTCACCATAAAATGGAAGTCTTGACTCTTGAAAGCTTGAGAGTGGGAAAAGAGTAGAAGATTGAAAGAAAAAAGGACCGAGGGATGCGTCTTGAAATCTTAGAGAGATTGTTGATCGTGAAGAAGGAGGAGGTGGCCGATGATTGAGGGCTACTTAAGGATTGAGGAGGAGGAAAAAGGTGGCTAAGTGAGGGAGGGTTGCGGTTACACACTTGCACTTACGGGAGGATTGGAGGAGGTTTAAGGATTGCGATTTGGGGAAGACAGGTTAGACGGGGTTTTTCAATTTGGGACTAGGAATAATGGATGCGGACGATCAATGGTGATCTAGCTTTATATATATATTGGTTTTTTTTTTTTTTGTTTAATCGATTTTTTTAAAAAAAACTAAACTCGAAAACCAAAATTATTTTGGTTCGGGTTTTCTTAATTTCTAAAAAAATCACTTCGAAATTGATATTTCAATGCGAGCTTCGGTTCGATTATTCGATTTTCATTGAATAGTGAATACCTCTAGCTAAAATTGTTATGGAGGCTTAATTGGTGATCTTTCTATGTAATTTTTAAAAAACAAACTAAAATCATTAAAACGTGTATGATTTATAATTTTCCGGTATATTAAGCCATTTTTTAAACGGAAGGTCCATCATGGTAGCTTGGTTGCTTGCTAATGGGCCTCTCAAATTTGCGTTGCACTACAGCATTGCCCGGCGCACCCTCTAATATACATACATACATATATATATATATATATACATACATACATACATATATACATACATACATACATACATACATACATATATATATATATATATATACATATATACATACATACATATATATATATATATGTATATATATACACATATATATATAGGGACGGAAGGACAAGTTTAAACCTATTAGCTATTACTTTGGTGTCAATTTTCGTAACTATATTACAAAGGCTAACGGGTCTGAACTGGTAGGTAACTAGAAAAAGGCCATTTTTGGTGTGAAAACAATATGAGTATAATTGATATTACTAGGATCAGCATGTTTATTAAGAATATCCAAAGCAAGTGAACAAACATCAAAACTAATAAACTGCTGATAATTTTGAAAGAAACGAGCAAGCATACCGTCAGGACTAGCTAGGAGCATTGGTTGGACTGCGTGTATTTGGAGATTTCTCTTTGTGAGAATCTTGCTACAACCATATTATTTCAAAGATAAAAATAACATCGATGAACCTTAAATCACAAAACATATGATTTTTTGCATATTTGACTTTAATACATAGTTTTTATACTAATGCTTAACAAAAATTATATGATGTTTTGAATTTTTTTTTAACTTGTATTACTTATTACTTTTGCTTTTAATGATGAAAGTGTTTTTATGTATTTTTAATCTCATTATACAACACAAAACAATACTCACAACAGACCACAGTAATTACAGCACAACACAACAAAAACCAGACAAGCTCACAATGTCACAAATGGCATTATTGTTGGGGAACTTATCTCAAGTCTTTCTTCTTCTTCTTCTTTTCACACCTCAAGCCAAGTCTTGATATTTTTGATACCTGACATACATTTCATGTAAGGTCACATTCCCAAATTACTCAAAGAGGAAAAAAAAAACTTAATTGATAGCACAGGATGGCATCCTTATAGCAAGAGCAGGTGCTTAGCAATCTTGTTGTTTAGTGTTGTGTTGTACGGTAAAAAATTGTTTGATTATTATGTTGTGCGGTAAAAACATTGTTTGGTAATTGATTCCTATATTGTGCTAAGCGTCCATTTGGCGTTCCTGTGGTACCTTTTTATTTATTTTTTTTCAAATATTTATTGACCAGAAAAAATTATTTTAAGTAAAAAATTTTAATTAATTTTTGTTTTTTATTTTTTTATTTTACTTATTTTTGCCATTACTAACTGATTAGCTAAATCATAACGAGCATATGGGTCTTATAAATAAAAAATGTGATGGATGTATGATGAAGCACATTTTGGAGGTAGTAAATGAATAATTTTTCATATGCATGATTTTTTATTTTATTTTTTATGAAAGCTTTGATTTTTCATGTTTGGGGTTTTTTTTTTCTACATCAAAATTTATTTCTTTACACGATGTTCTTTCCATTTTTAATATAAAATAAAAAAATAGATAGCAAAAATAGAAATTTGAAAAAAAAAATAGCCAGCATAAATAAATAAAAAGTAAAAAAAAAATCAAAATTTTTTATTTTTTGACTTTTAAAATAAAGAAAAATTTCCAAGGTAAATAAAAATATTCATATAAAAATTATTTTTAATAATTTTTAAAAAATTTTAACCCTTTTTTTTAAAATAAAAAAACAACATAAATTTGATAGTATCCTTTCCTTTTTCTTTCTTTTTTTTTTTTTGGCAAAATTAAAAAAGGAAGAAAATTTGATTTTTAATTAGGGGACCATTATATCTCAACATCCAAATATCAAGAATCTAATTTGCTCAAATTGAGACTAAAAATATATATTTTTTATTTTTTTATTCATCAAAACAATGGAAGTAACTCTCTCTAATTACATAATTATTGAAAAAAATTAAAATCATTGGAACTCTAATCATGCTTCAATAGAAAAATTAACTGAATACATAATTGATAGGTTAACCTTATTCGTGTAAAAATCTATATTTATCAAAAATTGATTAAAAAAAAAGCCTTTAGTGTCATTGAATTTAAATAAAATTAAGTTTTGACTCTCGCTTCATAGGTATTAATAAAAAAATCACAAAGAATCTGAATTTTTAATTCTTTAACCAACCTCCAACATCAGCACTACTAACCAAAACATCAATTCACCAATGACATCCCCAGTCTTTTCGTACTGACTCATCAACAGATTAGAACATCCGAACAACTGTACCGAGTCTGTTTCGGTTGCGCCTAATCCACAGTTCTACACCATTGTTGCCACTGATGAAGAGAGAAGGACAAAGTCGATTGACATACCTCATCCCATAATCACTAGAGTAAGGTATAAGTTAATCCCTCTAGTTTTATGAAATAAATTCATTAATCCATCTTATTTTAAAAATTAATTTATCTCATCATTTAACTAGATTTACTATGCTTAATTTTATTTTATAAAATTTCTCTTGTCAATTGTTTCATATTTTTTACTTATTTTTTTTGTATTTCTTAAAATAAAAAAAATCAAAATTAATTAAAAAAGAAAAACGTAATTAAGTTGTAAGAAAATTTAAAAATTTTAAAAATAAATAATTAATTTTAGGAAAAAAGACTGATTAATTTATTTTTTAAAACTAGAAGGAATAATTTATAATTTACTCTAAAGATTTCAAACAATCACTCTAAAAAAAGCATCTAAGCTGACGAAATTTTTGGTTAGCTTGGATGCTAAAATTCGTCACCTTAGCCTAACTGACGTACATTCATACATGACGTACCAGCTACAGCTAAGATGCTTCAAATGATTTACCTCGTGAAAGGTTATGTTATTAATGCACTCGTCAAGTTTAAACTCAGCAAACTTCTGTTCAAGAGAAAAAGAAAAACTTAAAACTTTTATTTTATTGATTGTATAGTTGGATTTCGTTTAAATGTTTTTGATCCATTGAAATTGTGTGAGGTGCAAGAAATGGATTTACCTTAGTCCAATTAGTGTTTTCTGAACCACAAAATATCAACGAAATGAGGACAAGCTAAGCCAGCCAACGATCTGATATCAAGTTGGTCAGTTGAGATTTCAAGGAAGAATGGGTGATGGCAGGGGCGTTTCAAAGTACACTTCAAATACTTCTAGATGACAAACAATCCACTTCATGACGTGACAGTATTCAAATTCAATTACTCTCTTTCATTCGTACGTGATTCCCTAATCAGGTTAGCCATCAGCTATGGATCTGATTTTGTTTTGTTTTTAAGAAGATTTTAATATTGCAATTTTTATATTGACACGTTCAAATATTGCTAGATGACGAACAATCAACTTCATAATGATAATATTTATATTAAATCACTTTCTTTTTTACTGGCAAATGAGTCTCTAATCAGCTTCCGGATAGTTAAGATTAAGTTTTACTTTTAAAACGGTTTTAAGAATACATATTCCATATTTATATAATGTATTAAAAAAATAAATCTAAATATTAGCTTTAAGATTGGATTTAAGTAAGAAGCTGACCTCCTTAAACCTTAAACTAATCCCATAAAGTTGTTGTTAATTGTTCAAAAATTTTTTTCTTAACCCTATCCTACATCTATATATGCTAAAAATCCAGAAACACAATTTACTTGATAGCCAATTGCATTCCATCATCATGGCATCTTGCTGTTTTTGTATTTTTGTTTGTTGTTATTTATTGATATAGCAGCTAATGAAACATTTTTGAGTTAATTTTAATATCGATCAAAATTAATTTTTTTTTTTTGAGTTACGATCGGATCATGTTTATTCTTAAGTCTATTATAAAACTGAGCAGTTTTTAGTCTATCAACAATTCATGTCTAATACCATTCTTAAAAAAAAAAAAAAAAGAACGTGAGACACACTCATGATATGATGAGTTAAAAAAACATCATTTATCACTTCATCTCTAACTTTCGATTTTCAAACGTCTCGTTGTCTGGATGAAAAAAAAATGATACAGCGAAAGAAAATAATGACCCATCTTATGTACATCTCTTTTAAGAAAGGACTAAGGAGACTCGACTTCTAAGCTACACGCGACTCAGCACAAGAGACTCCGCTAATAAATTTGAAACGCACAAACAACTGTCTCTGAGATAATTTTCTTTTAACTCAATACTGGTTATTGCCGATTACTGAGCAATGGACACGTTCATCATTAAATGAACGCACATCAGCAATGGTTATGAAAGAGTCACCAAACGTTTCAACAAAGATAAGTGTACATGAAGGACAAATCCTTACTGTTCTATAAACGTTGACATTTTATTGTTATATGTTTCGCTATTTAAGTTTTAAAAATAATGGAATATCATGTATTTTCTTCTATGAGTTAAGTACTATTGCATTTATTTAAGTAACATATCTCTCTCTATGGGTTAATTTACCTATAGAAGAGTTCTTCAAATACCAAAAAATGACTTGTTCTACAAATATTCACCATTGATATTTTATAAAACGAATTTTAACCACACAATCAGTCTAAATAGAAGTTATGTAATCATAAATATTAATCCAAAGATCATAATCTCATCATAAATCCTATCAAAACAATTCCATATTGCTAAACATCAACTCAACCTTTCCTACTAAATTATTAATTAATCATATGATCTAAGAGCTAATTAAAACATCACAATAATGTTGTTTTGTTAATAGCTATATCGCCCTCCATAAATCTGAAACGCGTAATTAATTGTTTACCAGAGTAAATATAGCGTTTTCATGATTTTATTAGGACGTATGTATAAAGTGAAGAAAATGATTGTTTATCAAATTTATGTGTTTAATCTCATTCTTAGTTGTTGAAGAAAATGATTGTTCATCAAATTTACATGACCAATCTCATCTTCATTGTTGTCAGAACAATCGAGACTTTTGAACAGTTTTGAAGTGGTCCTTGTTAACAAGTTAAAAATGGGTAACTAAGCAACGTTCAATTAAAATTGATTAATCATACGAATTGAAACCAAATTAGTAGTTTTATTTAAATTTTAATGAAATTTAATTATTCAAAATCAAAATTAAATTAATTTTAGTTATTCAATTTCGATTTACTTTTTAAAATACATAATTCGATTTTCACCAAAAACAGAATTGTAAACTTTTTTTTGTAAGATTTTTGTTTTTTTATAGAAATATATGTATATATTTAGAAAATGTTTGAATTTTTTATTATTATTTGGACATAATAATTTGGTTTACAATATATTTAAATAATCTTCAGTAGATTTGTATTTAAATTTTGATGTCTTATTATGTAATATTATTTTATGTTTTAGTTTTATTTAGATAAATATTTTTTTATATTTTATATAGGTTAGTTTAGATCTTTTGAACTAAAGGAAGGGTCCATAATCTGTAATACAAGTTTGCAAATTTTTTATTATTTCAAACAATTTAAAAAAAAGGCAAAAGAAAAAAAAATCAAAACGAAAATCAAAATTTAAATTTCATAAATTGAAAAACTTACCAAAAATTAGGTTTGGATTCGATTAAGCTTTTGACAAGTTTAATTAATTAAAAACAAAACTAAAATGTTAAAAACTCAAACGCAAAAACCAAATGCTCTGAAACATGTCCTCGAATTTGTTGGAAGGTCGGCCTCTGGCTTCTCTAGAACCATAATTATTGAAAAGAATCATGTCTGCATGCGGTAGAAAGTGACAGGACATGAAATTCAGACTCCCAACAAAACCCGTGAGTTTACGACTTTATATATAGATATAGAATATAATGAATTGTTTGCGTTTCGTGAGTGGCTGATTTATATAAGTCAGCCACTCAAGAAACGCAAACAATTCATTATATTCTATTTTTAAGCACACAAAAAAAATTCTATTTATAGAGCTCAAGGTTCTATTTACAAAGCTTGGACCCACGGACTCTCGGATCTCATTCATTCTGCATGTCATATACTACTGACGACAAGTTCTGTAGAAATGTGACTCACAAAGAGGCAAACACAAAAAGAACTCTTGGTTTTATTTTTATAAAGAAGAAATTTGAATTCAAGACTTCTTTTTCGTAACGACTGTACATACTCATATCGCCTAAGCTATTGCCATCCATGTTCTTTTCATTCATTCATTTATTTTTCTCAAAATATTCTGAATGCATACCTCTCTCCTATAATTCAAAACAATTACGAGTACGTTTGAAAAAGTAAATAAATAGCCACAACCATATACACAGTCACACACTCCATACCAAAACATAACAAGTCCATAATCCTACCTTAGCTCAAGCTCTATCTTCAATGGCCAATGCGATCCCCCCACCCAATTTATACGACAAAGTTGCTCTTAAATACCCTATACACAGAACCTTCGATGTTACTATCTTCGTCCTTCTCATATCTCTCCTCATCTATCGTCTTCTCTATCTCAGCAACCATGGATTTGCTTGGCTTCTTGCTCTCCTATGCGAGTCATGCTTTACCTTCATCTGGGTTCTCACTCTCAGTACCAAATGGAATCCAGTGGAATACAAAACATACCCAGAACACCTTTCACAAAAGTAACACCCTTTTTTCATATACAAACAATACCATGCCATTTTTAATTATAATAATGTCATGCTAATCACTTTCATGCATATATTCATGTTCTGAAGTTTATTGATGTCTTTTTTTTCTTTGAACATTTACTAGGGCACAAGAGCTTCCTCCTGTGGATATATTTGTTACAACAGCAGACCCGGTACTGGAACCGCCAATACTCACTGCAAACACAGTCATATCCTTATTGGCAGTTGACTATCCAGTCGATAAACTAGCTTGCTATGTATCCGATGATGGTTGCTCCTCTATCACCTACTATTCTCTTGTTGAAGCATCCAAGTTTGCTAAGCTTTGGGTTCCATTTTGCAAGAAGTATAATATTCAATCTAGAGCTCCTTTTAGATACTTTTCTAGTGAGCTCAGTTTAATCAGCAATTGTAATTCCTTGGAATTCCAGCAAGAATACAACATGATGAAGGTAATTTTCAACTTGAGAATTGATTCATTCTGTCTCGAATTTGTCTTCTTTACTGTACTATTTTCCCCCCTCTTTTTTCTAGATTATCCACCATCCATTAACCATATAACTTTATCTACTTAGTTAATTGAGCTATATGTACAAATCGAAAAACACATTAAAGTAAATATGATAGGAATGATTTAGGAAAAAAAGAAAAATCATGAATGTAAAAATATAAAACAAAAATCATATATATATATATAATTTTTAATAGGATTTTCTTAATATTTTTATCATGTATTTTTTAATTTTTTATTACAATCATTTATTTATTTTTTATTTGATTGAGATTTTTATTTTTCTAAATTTTTAATTTTATTTTTTTTTATAATGCTACTAATTAATGATAAGTTTTTTTTTCGAAATTTTTTGTTTTACAATATAAAAAGTTTCAAATAAAAAAATCTCAAAAAATAAAAATAAATTTTTAAAATACATAATTCAAATATGAAAAAAAAACTCAATTTTAATATGCATTGCACCTAGGAATTAATGCTCTTACGAAAGTTATATATATATATATATACATACTTTTAAAAAAAATAAAAAATATATCAAGTGTCGATAAGATAATAAAACAAATTTGAGTGGTTGAACATGTACTCACTACGAAAGGTTTGAACTACTTTTGTTTTGATGTTTCGTAGGATGAGTACGAAGAGCTTGCCTCCAAAATTGAATCGGTTGCCAACGAAAAATCCACCGAGTGGGATCTAAGCGGTGATTTTGCCGCCTTCTCGAATATAGAGCGCAAAAACCATCCCGCTATAATCAAGGTAAGTCATCACTTCACTTGCCAAGCATTTGTTGATTGATGCTTACTATTAGTTTCTTGGTGCTTTCTCTATATGTTGATGCTCTTGTTTACGTTGTAATTTTGGTTTTTTTCTACAAAATTAATGTCACATATTTTGAACTTGCAATCCTTGTTAATTTCAGACAAACGTTTTGTAGGTTATATGGGAGAATAAGGCTGGCCTTTCAGATGTGTTGCCGCATTTGGTTTACATTTCAAGAGAGAAGAGGTCAAAGCACCCACATCACTATAAAGCAGGTGCCATGAACGTCCTAGTAAGTAATTCTACTGTCTACACTATACAGTAGTTTTTTTTTTTTTTTTGCAGACTTCAAAAATATCCCAAGTAATCTCCATTTTACATCCAAATAAGTTTTTTTTTTTTTTTATCAATTGTGCCCTTAAATTTTCAAAAACTCTCAATTAAGTACTTTCATTATTTTTAAGGCTTTCCATCCAAATTATAAGTTTTCGTTGTAAGAAACAACATCATTTTGTAGCAAATATAACGTTTTTAGTTCAATAATTTTAATAGAAATACTTAATTGAGAAATCAAAATGGTTTGAGTGCAAGTTAATGCAAAAATATAGAGAGAAAAATTGATACCATCCCGAACTCTACTTGAGCTTTTCCTAGTACTATTTTTAGATCTCACAATTAAATGCTAGCTTATTATTAGTTAATTAACTTACTCGGATAGTCATGGTGACAATTTAATTAATTGAATTTGTTGTTGTATGATAAACAGACTAGAGTCTCTGGATTGATATCAAATGCTCCATTCATGTTAAACGTAGACTGCGATATGTTTGTCAACAATCCAGAGACTCTTCGCCATGCAATGTGTCTCTTGCTTGATTCTAAGAACGAAAGGGAAAGTGGGTTCGTCCAATTTCCCCAATACTTCTATGATGGACTAAAGGATGATCCATTTGGAAACCAGTTCGTAATTTTGCACAAAGTGAGTGCGTCCATAATCCTATCCATTATTGAAGTTGCAAAAATTCTCTCTCGTACTTTATTTATGAAGAGTAACAAATGATCATTTGGCTTTGAATGGTTAAACTAAGTAGTACATAGGGAGTGGAATAAATGGAGTTCAAGGACCATTTTATGGAGGAACAGGATGTTTTCACAGGAGAAAAGTCATATATGGTTCATGTCCCGATGACATAGGAGATCAAGCAAGAAGTCTCACTCCACTTTATGGTAATCCATAGCATATAGTCGCAATTTCTTCTCTTCTCTTGCAACTATCATCATACCCTTTCTTCTCGTATTTGTGTAACAAATGTTTTTCTTTTTTTGTGAACAAGGTGATTTAACGGACAGGGGGCAACCAAAAATATTTGGCAATTCAAAAGATTTTATCAGATCAGCTGCTTATGCATTACAAGGGAAGGCAAATATTGGTCCTAAAGATCTTCCAAACTTAATCGAGGCAGCACATCAAGTTGCCGGCTATGGCTACGAGCATGGTACTAGCTGGGGCACAGAGGTTAGGGTTAACAAAAATTGAGGGTTTAATTGCTAAATAGTATTATTAATTTACGCTTTGAAAAGTGTTTTTTCCCCCTACCCATGATATGATTGATGGTGACAAGTTTTATCTCAGGTGGGTTGGCAATATGGATCGGCAACAGAAGATGTCCTCACTGGATTAATGATCCATGCAAGGGGTTGGAGGTCCGTTCTTTGCACCCCAGATCCTCATGCCTTCTTGGGATGTGCTCCATCGGGGGGACCGATCTCGATGACCCAACAAAAGAGGTGGGCGACAGGTTTGCTTGAAATATTGTTCGGCAGGAAAAGCCCTATCATTACCACCATTACTGCCAAACTCCAGTTTAGACAGTGTTTGGCGTATCTCTGGATCCTTATTTGGGGGTTGCGCTCCATTCCTGAGCTTTGCTACGGAGTGTTGCCAGCTTATTGTATCGTCACCAACTCGAGTTTCCTGCCCAAGGTGAGCAAAACACCTAAATGGTCCCTTTACGTACTTTTCCGATTTCTTTAATTTATATCAATCATTCACTTCGTCACAGTTGTTCTTTGTTGACATATATATTTGATGTTATGGCAGCAAATTGTCTTGTTAGGACTTTCTAGTCACGGAAGCTATCACCAACATGCTTTACAGCTAGCTAGCTAGAGACGTCTTTCTTTCACTATCCACATTATGGAAGTATCTAGTGACCCGGCTTCCTGTCCAAAATTCAGGCTATAATAGTGATGAAATTTGGTGGTGGCCTCCTAACTGCCAAGTCTAGATTTGTCTCTATGCATGAAAATCGTTTCATCCCATAACGATAAATAAGCAAGCAATCAAGAGAAAAAACGTAGAATAATATGGATATGAGAGAAAAGCCCGATTGTATACAGAAATTTTAAAATACTAAAAAAATAATTATTAATATTTATTTTATAAATTTATTTTGACAAAAAAGACAAATACAAAAAGATGCACATATATTAAAAACGAAAGATTATAGTTATTTTATCTCATTTACATATAAAACTAAATCTTTTATTTTATTTAAATTCAATATTTATACAGTTAAATTATACTGAATTCTCAAAAAAAAAAATGGTTTGCCCAATTTTATTTGTTGTATAGTTCAATTTTTTTTATTGAGATATCTTATATATTTTTAATTTAATTAAAATTTTTTATTTTTATAAATTTATTAGTTTAAAGATTTCGTTATAATTTTATTAAATTTATCTGACATGACATGTTATAATTGACAAATAAACACACGCCGCATTAGGTCTTAAGAACAGTGTTTCCTACGAAAAAAATTAAAAGTATTTTTATTTTTATTGTTAAACAATTTAAGTACCAAATATTAAAAAAAAAATTCAACCCACTCTTAGTTTTTACATATACAGATAGAATCAATATACAGATATGGTCATTCTTCGTGCTTCTTTCAGTTTTAATATTTAGTTTATAAACTAGTCCATTTAGCACTAATTCTTCTAAAACTTTAAAACGGGGGAACGCAGGTCAATGAGCCAGCCATATCCATTCATGTGGCCCTTCTCCTGAGCTATGTCATTAACACTCTATTAGAGTACCTTGAAACTGGCTTGTCAATCCGTGCGTGGTGGAATAACCAAAGGATGGCAAGAATAAATACAATGAATGCATGGTTATTTGGATTTATAAGTGTATTCTTGAAGATTTTAGGAATATCAGAGACAGTTTTTGAAGTTACACAAAAATACCAATCTTCAAATGATGGTGGCGATGAAGGCAGGTTTACCTTCGATGCTTCACCAATTTTTGTGCCTGGGACAACCGTTCTACTGCTGCAATTATGGGCATTGGTCGTGGGCTTCCGAGACATGCCACCATCAGTTAACAATGGCTCAGGGTTGGGAGAGATATTGTGTAGCATATTGGTGGTAACATGCTTATGGCCATTTATGAAAGGGCTGCTTGCAAAAGGAAAATATGGGATTCCTCTGTCCACAATATGCAAGTCTGCTCTTTTGGCATTATCTTTTGTGCACTTGGTCAGGAGGACATCGAAGGGCCAAAACTAATGGCTTTCGGTATAAATAAAGTTGTTTGCTTTCATGTTGATTGAACCATTGCAAGTTTTTTTTTATAATTTAATTATTCCTGTATTATTAAATAGTAATTGAATTACTATATTTTTCATATAATAAATAAATATATTGATCTGTCGTTACTCGACGTCGGACGGAACTCTCCAAAAATATCTAAAATTAGATTGGTATTTACAAGTTTATTTACGTAGTTTGGAGTCGCCACTTAATATTGAAAGAATTAGAAACCTAAAATGGACACCTGGTTCGTAGATTTTATGGTAAGGAATTAGTTACCCTTTTGGGAAGATATCAATCACCCAAAAGCATCATTTTCGAAGAAAGGTACAACGTCCGGTTTAGCTCCGAATTTATCTCCTAAAATGTTTTATTTATGTCAAATTATTTTTTATTCTTAATCTCTCATTTTTTTAAAGATAAATTGAATTTTTTAGTTTTGGGCGTGGCATCGAATGAAAACGATCGTTGGTCTCCTTCGTCGGGCAACACGTCGATTCAAACATCGAATCCACTTTAAGCCTTCACACAACCGATGTGTCGGAGGACATCTTGCTTAAACAATGATTATTTTTTTTTGTGACGTCGGTTCCTATCATATAGGAGACTTCGTCGAAAATTTTAGACATAATTTTTATTTTTTTTATTTTCTTAAAAAAAAAGCTCTAAGATTTTAAATAACTAAAATCAACTAAAATAAATTTTGAAAAATTAAATATATTGAAATCACCGTCCGTCCTTAATAAATAGGAGACTCGTTGATCCAATATTTTAATCATATAAAAAAAATCACGTATTAAAATAAATTTCACAACTAAATATCTCTAGATTTTCGGATATGCATATGAAAAAAAATTATTATAAAACACATAAAAAAATGAATAAACAGATGCAAACAATCCAAAATTCACCTTTTTATTGAAATTACATAAATGCCCCCGAAATATTAAAGGCCACCGCCAAGTGACCGTTCGTCTTCCGATGACCTCTCGGCGCGTGGACCACCCCACCTTATAGATCCGGTCATGGCGAGTCCAACGGTGGTGGTTTCATCCGGAGAAGATGCCGGATGAGGGAGATCGGAGCCTCCAAAGGTCCGGTCGGATTTCCCTTCTTCACCGACGATGAATCCGACCTCCTCTCGGGATTCTAAGCACACCGATCGACTCGGGAAGTCAAGAGAGAGATGTCCGTGGTGGTTAGGACCTTCAACGCCTTCTAGATCGGCCAATTTTATCGGGTTTATCAAAACGGGTCGAAACGGGTTAAGTCCAATTAAATCGTTTTTTGATGTCTTTGGGTCGGGATTTTTAAATGGAAACACTCGAGGGAGATCGATGATCAAATATGTGACGTTGATCTCTTGTTGGTGGCCGGAGTGAGAGAAATAATCGGGTCTATTTATGGGTCGGGTCAACGACGTTTGATCTTTGATTTCTCTCGCCTCCGTGATCGGTTCTCTCTTTAACCGGTATGGATAGGCCGATCTAGTGATGAGCTACACATGGGTGGTTTTATCGAGGTTAAATCGACTCGAAAACAATCAATCGAGGCTCAAAAATTTCGACTCGGTAAATGGGTAATCGGGTATGGTTCGATGGGTTAGGGCGTGTTTGGCTTTTTTTTTTTTTTTTTGGTTTGGTTGTCGGTGTTTTTTCTTTGGCTCTCTAGCTACCCCCTTTTATTTTTTATTTTTTGGGTTGTCCCCCTCCATGCAAATTGGAATCGAAAGCTTTTTATAGGCCGAAACCTCCTAAAATCTCTCCCAAAATCAATTCAAATTCAAATTTTAATTGTCAAATCTTAATTTTGAGATTTGATTAGCTAAAAATAAGGAAATTCCAATTCAAAAAAGATTTGTGGAAGATTTCAACAGATTTTTGAATGATTTTAGGAAGATTTAATATTTTTTTTCCTTTTTTGTTTTTTTTAAGGGGACCAAAAATTTAGTTATGACAGTTGCACCCTTTTTACAATGCTTACGACGCAAATTTTAGCCGAAGTGTGAACTTTAGAATAGATTTGTTTAGTGAGCTTTTAAAGAATTTTTTTTTATCGGAAAAATAAATATGCGAGTACATGAAAAATTAAGTACAAAGTACATAAAAAATAAAAGATGCGATACATGGCCTTGTTGTAAAGTGGCGACCTATCCTAAAAATTAAACGTGTAATGCATCGCTTTATTGTAAAGGGCGACCTACCCTAGAAATTTAAACGTGCAAATGTGTGACCTTGTTATAAAGGGCAACCTATCCTAGAAATTAAACATGCAGTGCGTGACCTTGTTATAAAGTATAGCCTACCCTAAAAAATTAAACGTGTCATGTGTGACTTTATTGTAAAGTAGCGACCTACCTTAGAAATTAAATATGCAATGGTGCATTGTGAGGCAACCCTACCCGAAAGAATGGTCTATTGTAAGGTGATCCCGCCTAAAATGATGATCTATTATTGGATGATCCCGCCAAAG
Source organism: Dovyalis caffra (assembly GCA_963924115.1). Classification (NCBI taxonomy): domain Eukaryota; kingdom Viridiplantae; phylum Streptophyta; class Magnoliopsida; order Malpighiales; family Salicaceae; genus Dovyalis; species Dovyalis caffra. Next base: position 25,907,604 of record CAWUPB010001173.1, read on the forward strand.
ATGATGGTCTACTATAAAGCGACCTTGCCAAACATGATGATTTATTATTGAATGATCCTATTAGAAATGATGGTCTATTATAAGGCGACCATGCCAAAGTAAATGATCTATTATTAGGTGATCCCGCATGAAAGAATGATCTATTATGAGGTGACCCTATCTAAGTGAATGATCTATTATTAGGCGATCCTACCGAAAGAATGGTCAATTGAGAGGCGACCCTACCCGTATGAATGGTCTATTATTAGGCGATCCCGCTCGAAAGAATGGTTAATCGAGAGGCGACCCTACTTGTATAAATGATATATTATAAGGTGATCTTGTTTGAAAGAATGATCTATCGTGAGGTGACCCTACCTAAATGATCGGTCTATTATTAGGCGACCCCGCCTAAGATGATGGTCAATTGAGAGGCGACCCCTACCTAAATGATCGGTCTATTATTAAGAGACCCCGCCTAAATGAAGATCTATTATTAGACGATTCCGCTCGAAAGAATGGTCTATTACGAGACGACCCCACCTAAGTGAATGGTCAATTATTAGGCGACCCCGCCTTAAAGAATGATCAATTGAGAGGCGACCCTACCTAAATGATCTATTAGGCGACCCCGCCTACCTAACAAATGATCTATTATTAGGCAATCTTGCTTGAAAGAATGATCTATTATAAGGTGACCCTATTTAAGTGAATGATCAATTATTAGGCGACTCGTCCGAAAAAATGATCAATTGAAAGGTGATCCTAGCCGAATGAATGATCTATTATTAGGCGACCCCGCCCGAAAGAATGGTCAATCGAGAGGTGGCCCTATCCGAATGAATAGTCTATTATGAGACGATCTTGCTTGAAAGAATGGTCAATTGAGAGGCAACCCTACTTGAATGAATGGTCTACCGTGAGGCGACCCTACCTAAACAGATGATCTATTATTAGGCGATTCCGCCTAAAAGAATGATCTATTATGAGGCGACCCTACCTAGCATGATGATCTATTATTAGGCGATCCCGCTCGAAAGATATGTGGGGAAATGTGATCCCTTTTTTTGAATTTCGAGTTTGATTAAATGCTTTATTTTTTTTTATTTGAAATTAACAACAATCTTACCTTAGAGAAACATAAGCCGCCCTACCTTGTCCGTTGTTACCCGACATCGGACTAGACTCCCAAAAATTAAATTTCAAAATTGTGATTAATATTTACAAGTTTATTTAGAGAGCTTTGGAGTCGCCACCTAGTATTAAGGAACTAGGAACCTAAAAATAACACTCGGTCTAGAGATTCTATGGTAAGCGAGTTGGTTACACCGTTAGGAAGATAATTATTCACCCTAAAAGTGCCCTTTCCAAAGAAAGGTACCACATCTTGTTTTAGTCCTAAATTTATCTCCTATATTGTTTATCGCCAATTTATTTTCTAAATCTTAAACGAAAAGTATTATCTTAACAAAATATATTTTTAGTGTTGAGCGTGGCATCGTATTGAACCAATCGTCGGTCCCTTTCATTAGGTGACACGTCGATTCAAACATCGGATCCACTAGAAACCTTGACACAACCGATGTGTCGGAGAACATCTTGATTAAAAGGTGATTTTTTATGGCATCGCCCCTATCAAATAGGAGGCTTCGTCAAAATTTTTTGTGATGTCGGTCCCTATCAAATAGGAGACTTCGTCAAATATATATATATATATATATATATATATATATATATATGTGTGTGTGTGTGTGTGTGTGTGTGTGTGTGTGTGTGTGTGTGTGTGTGTGTGCGTGTGTATATAATTTTCTAGCAATACATATTAAAAACAATTGTAATAAAAATTCTAAATTAATAAAGAAAACTACAATAAAATAGACGAGCAAAAAAAAAAAAATAAATAAAATACAAAATAAAAAAAATCATCCTATATAGGCCAAAAAAAATAATAATAATAATAAATGACAAGAAAAGTAAAAAAAAAATCCTATACCTCAAGTATTAACCTACCACTTTTACTTTTTTTTTTTTTTTAGGTGGAGCGTGGCCGGGTTGAGAATGGCCCAGCCCTCTCTTTTTTGTTGCGAGGACGCGCGGGCCGGGCCGGAGTGAGATCGGTCCACCCCAGTTCTTATTGTTTTTATTAATTGGGCTCGGACCAAAAATAAGCCCAAACTCGAAAACAATCAAAGAAACGGATATAATAGCCCTCGGATGCTTTCTCTCTCATGTTCATATCGCCTCTCTCTCCGTTCTTCGTGTTTCTCTCTCTATTTTTTTTTATTTTCCCGAATCCCGACTTCATTTTATTCATGCAATTTAGACAAACATCTCATTTTCAATTATGAACTAGCCATATAAATTCAAAACGGTAGCTAACAATGTTTAAGTGATCAACAATCAATTTCGGATTGAAAAGAAAGAAAACGAAAGAAAGAAAAACAAAAAAAAAACTACCGACTTGATGAATTTGATGATGGTTGTTCGGGGATGGTTTCGATTGAATTAAAGGTCGTTAGGCTTTTCAAGACAAGCTGAATCACGCTTAGGAACCACGAATTTAATGTCGAAAGTTGCTTGGATGTGGAATGCAATTGGGCGGTCTTGATGAACACGAAGAACACAAACCCGAATCTCGCAGCATCTTCAAAGGTCGCCCGAAATTCAAAGGAGAAAATTCCCCAATGGATCAATTGATCCCCAAATTTCAAGGATTTAAATTGAGAAAGACGTAAGGATTAAGAATTAGTCTAAAAAGAAAACAAAACAACAGATTTAAAAGGCCAACTATTGAAGAATCCGCAACCCGGAACTTCGACCCTTAAACCCGTAAAAACCCGGAAAAATATGAAGCAATTATTGGATCTCAAAGCTTTCGATCATTGCTCTCCCACCGAATTCTCTCCCCTTCTCCTTTTTCTCTTTTTTTTTCTTTTTCTCCCCTTTCGGACTCCAATTCTTACCTCTTTTATAGGCACTCACATTTGAATTTTACTTCAACTCAAATACCTCCCAAAGCTCGGATTTTTACTTGTCCTACTTGGACTCAAAATTCTGTTATTAATTTCGAATTTGAATAACTAAATAATCGGGGTAGATTGAATTCGAAGAAATCAAAAAATAGTTAGAGGATTAGGATAAATTTTGATTGAATTTTGGAGGGAATCGGGATTGAGATTCGAGTTGGATTGAACGACTTGTCATTCGTTTAGTTTCGATCCTGTCGTTCGCTCCAAACTTCTACTTTGGTCCCCGGAAATCTTAATTATTTGCAATCATGTCTATTTGCGTAATTTCAGTCATGTAAGGAATTTTTTTCTCGATTTGGTCCCCACAAATAGCAATTCAAGTATTGAATTTCTTTAACCGATTCAATTATGCCTTTGAAGATTTTATATATATATTTTTTCCTTTTTTCTTTTTTTCTTTTCTTCTCTTTTTTTCCAAAAATAAAATAAAATAAAAATAAAGAAATAAACATTTCAAAATAAAAGCTATTATTATAAATTTTTTATTTTTTTAAATTTTTTTTTTGTTATGACAGTTGCCCCCTCTTTACAATGCTTATGATGCAAAGTCAAATGAAAAGATGTTTTGCAATGACTTTGTTTAATAAGTTTGTAAAGAAAAACAAATTTTTGGTTTTTTTCTTTTTTTAAATCAAGAGTAAAATGGTGATGGGATAGCCAAATTGAAAGGCGACTCGCCCCGAAACTTAAATATGCAATGCATGGCCATATCGAAGGGCGGCACGCCCTAAAAATTAAATATGCAAGTACGTGATCAAATTGAAGGACGACTCGTCCTAAAAATTAAATATGCAGTATATAGCCAAATTGAAGGGCGGTTCGCCCGAAAATCAACCATGCAATATGGGGCCAAATTGAAGGGCGGCACTGTCCCGAAAATCAAACATGCAATGTGAGGCCAAATCGAAGGATGGCCTACCTTGAAAATTAAATATGCAAGTACATGGCCAAATTGAAGGGCGGCCTACTCGAAAATTAAATATGCAATGCGAGGCCAAATTGAAGGGCGACATGTCCCGAAAATCAAACGTGCGATACATGGCAAAATTGGAGGGCGGCCGCCTCGAAAATTAAATATGCGATACATGGCCAAATTGGAGGGCGGCCCGCCCCGAAACTTAAATATGTAATGTGGGCAACTTACCCGAAAACGACCGTTTGATTTTGGGTGTCGCCTTGGGCAATGGTCCCTTTTTTTTTTTTGATGACCTTACTTGACGAGCAATTATGGAAACCCTAGCTTTTTCACTTTCCTTTTTTTAAAATCATGATGTACCCGAAATACGACTTAGCAAGATGGTTAATCGAGGTACCTGTAAGAAACGTAGGCCCTTCCACTCAAGTTCCCCTCTTGACTCGTCTCTTTCGTACTATCCCATTCTTTTCGAATTAATTGGTTATGTGTGATTTCGCATCGCAACCTTGCCCCCGATCGTGTCTCATCGTTTTCGTAACCTTGGATTTATCAATCATTTCAGAATTTATTTTGAGTAAAACGGATGTATTTATCCGTTAATGGCAATGGTCATTCCCAAATATAAGCGTCTATCGATCGATCGCTCGCCTTTGATGATATGGTGTTGGAATCTTCTTCTTTTATACAAAAAATCTCCTATGCAATTTGGACTACCATATGCCTTTCGAAAAGTTCGATGATTTCGTAAGTTTCTTCCTCCATAGGAAAGCTATGTAGATTTCAATCGTAGCTTTTGGATATAAAGTTTGGACAAAACTTGTCGACCTCTCGTGGACTCGTCATGCAAACGTTATATTTTTTTTTGTTTTGTTTATGCACTAATGCGATGTTTAAAAGATACGCCCAATCGGGGTTCGAGAAATAAAAGGTATTGTTTACCCCCAAGTATCCTTTGGCACCAACCATGATTCCGAATAGCTTATGTTTTCATTTTGACTATCTCGTTTTCAATATAATTCCTCCATGGATGCTCGTGAATATGATACTTATCCGATTGATAATTCACCTCAAGTTAGAAAGGATGTTTATTGGTACGTAATGTAGGCTAGGGCATGGTTTTTTGAAAAATGGGCAAAATAGGCTCAAAAGGTGTTTTAGGGTTCTCTCGACGTAGGATCACCTTTTTTTTTTTTTTTTGATCGAAGGCTCGTTTCACCATGATTTCATCGACTTAATCTTGAAATTTATGCTTGTGAAGTGAGTCACTTTTCCTCTAATATAGGACGGATTGTTTGTAATAAGCCTTTTTTTTTGAAGACCATAATCAAATTTCTATGGTGGTGACTCCTTTTTGAGTTTGAGATCTTTAGAAAATAAGCCTTTTGGTGATATGCCTTTCAAATTCTATTCCGAGTCTTCTTTTTTTTTTTTTGCCCCAAGTGTGAAGGGTGATCCTAGTCCCGGTTTTATGAAAGGAGTAGAAAGCTCAAAATTGGTTTTCAAAGGATAAGTTTAATTTGAGTATGATAAAAATTTAAAAGAAGGCCTTTCCTCATTCTATTGACAATACTACCTATCTTAACAAGTTTCATTTTCTTGAGCTTCTTTTATTAGAATGATATTCGGATAGAACTTAGAAATTACAAGCACTTGCTATGTCATTATCATGGGAGGTGCCCCCGAACAACTTAGGATAAGGACGAGTGAAAAGAATGTTTTGGACGAATTCTGTTTTGGTTTTGTTTTTGGATTCAAATATAACCTTTGCATGACAAGTCTTGAGCGTCAACTAGATGCATACATTCCTTTTTACCAAGTTTTGACTAAAATCCTAGTTGCTTAGCCTAATCGAAAGTAATTTTGGACATGTGTAAAGTGATCAAACTATTTTCGAGAGGCATATGGAAACCAAATTCTTATCGAGCTCATCGATAAATTTTTTTTTTAACCTCGAGCTCGCTACCTACTAAGTAAAATACCGTCATAACATCTTAATTGACTTGCATTTCATAGTATTAATAGAGATCATGAAATGATAGAAGAGGTGATGTGTTTATAAGGTCAAAGAAATAGAGATATAGAAAGATAATGCAATGCACGAGTTTGGCTCTGAATTTTATTTCATGGAGAAGAAAAACAACAATCCTCAAGCATAATATTTCTTGATCGCATTAGAGTTTACGAGTTTGGTTATATTATCCCCATCCATACTAGCCAAAAGGAGTGCTCCCCCGAAATACTTTTCTCACTATATAGGGACCTTCATAGTTAGGTGACCATTTGCTCTTGTTCTCTCCAGGCAACGTCGGGACTTTTCCGAGCACCGCGATCTCCCTCACGAATTCTCTTGGTCGAACTTTCTTGTTATAAGCATTAGCCATTCTTCTCTTATACATTCTTGCATGACAAATAGCGGCTAGCCTCTTTTCACCGATCAAGTTCAACTATTCATATCCGATACGAGCCCATTCTCGCTTCTTCCAACTCGTGTCTCCATAAGTATCCCGAGAGAAGGAATTTCAACCTCTAAAGGCATTACCGCCTCCATCCCATAAACTAAAGAATATGGTGTAGCCCCCGTGGATGTTCTTATAGTTGTACGGTATGCATGCAAGGCATATAAAAGCATTTCATGCCAATCTCTATATGTGACCACCATTTTCCGCATAATCTTCTTAATATTCTTATCCACCGCCCCGTTCATCTTGGGTCGGTAGGGCGTCAAGTTCGGATGCTTAATTTTTCATTGCGTGCATAACTCGTGATCATCCTCCCATTAAAATTCTAAGCATTATCGGTGATGATAATATCGGGTAAACCATATCGACAGATCAAACTCTTCTCAATAAACCGCCGGACTACTCTCCGAGTGACATGAGCATACGAAGCAGCTTTCCACCCATTTGGTAAAATAATCGATTGCCACTAAGATGAATTGATGATCGTTACTTGTTTTGGGATTAATAGGCTCGATGACATCCAAGCCCCACATGGCGAATGGCCAAGGTGATACCATGTTATTAAGTGGAACCTGGAGGAGCATTAATCCGATCTCCATAGACCTAACATTTATCGCATCCGCGAACATACTCTATGCAATCCCTTTCCATTGTCAACCGAAGTATCCGCATCGTTATATTTGACGAGTCATAGTGTGACCATTTGCATGAGTTGCACAAATTCCTTCACGAACCTCCTCAATTGCTTTCTTAGCCTTAACCGCACTCAAACACCGAAGTAATGTCCCATCAAAACTCCACTTGTATAACACCTAACCATCCAAGTAAAAGTCCATAGCCAATTTTCTCGGAGCTTTCGATCTATCTTGGAAGCACCTAGGGATACTTCGATTCTCGATGAACATCCGGATATCATGGTACCATGGCTTACCATCCGTTTCTTCTTCAATGGCACAACAGTGAGTCGGTGAATTTCTGGTTTCAATACAAATAGGTTGTATTCTATCCCCGGGATCAAGCCGAGTCATTGAAGCTAGAGTTGCCAACGCATCGACAAACCGATTTTTGTCTCTCCCCAAATGAGCAAACTCAATCTCATCGAACTCTTCGACTAGCTTAGTGAGATAAACCCGATAAGGTTTCAGACTTCTCATCCTTGGTTTGCCATTCTCCTTTGATTTGACAGATTATTAGCATTGAATCACCATATACCTCAAGCTTGGAGATCCTCTCTCTCGAGCCGCCTCTATACCATGTATGCATGCTTCATTCTCGACTATATTATTAATGCAATCAAATCGAAGTCGGATGGCTATCGAGTACCGCTTACCACCTAGAGAAACCAAAATCGCCCCTATGCCGTTGCTCGACACATTCATCGCCCCATCAAAATACATAGTCCATTTCTCGTCATCCGACTCGACCACTCCAACTTCATGTGCCATTATATCCTCATCGGGAAAGTCAAAGTTTAATAGTTCATAATCATCAATAGCATTATCTCGCAAATAGTCCGCAATTGCACTCCCTTTACCGATTTTCCGGTCATGTACACGATATCATATTCTGCTAACAACACTTGCCATCTTGCAATTCCGCTTGATAAATATGGCTTCTCAAAGATATACTTAAGGGGATCTACTTTTGAGATCGGCCATGTGGTGTAGTATAACATATACTTGTCTAAGCCATTGAGTACTCCATTACTAAACCACAACACATCTTCTCTAGTGTACTATATCGAGCTTCACAATTTGTAAATTTTTTACTCGGAAAGTAAACCGCTTGCTCCTTCATTCCAAGTGTCGGCATGTCGACCTAAAACACGATCCATGCAGACTCGATAACCGTCGGATATAAAATTAAAGGCCGACCGAGCACTCGGTGGGACAAGAAGAGGAGGATTCGTAGATATCGCTTGATCTTATCAAAAGCTAATTGGCATGCATCATCCCAAGTTCTCGGATTTTTCTTTCTCAACGGACGAAAGATGGGTTCACATGTCACCGTGAGTCGAGATATGAATCGGGCTATATAATTCAATCGACCCAAAAACTTCGGACTTCCTTCTCATTCACGGGCGGTGGCATTTCTTGGATGGCTTTAGCTTTATCGAGATCCACTTCTATTCCTCTCGTTACTTACGACAAACCCTAGCAACTTTCCCGACTTAACCCCGAATGTACATTTGGCGGTGGTTTAGCTTGAGCTCGGTATTTTCTCAATCGTTCAAAAGTTTTTTCAATGTCCGAACATGATCTTCCTCGAGCTTCGTCTTGGCGATCATATCATCTACATACATTTCAATTTCTTTAAGCATCATGTCATGAAAGAGGGTGACCATGGCCCGCCGATAAGTTGCCCCGACATTCTTCGGACCAAAGGACATGACTTTGTAACGATAATTTTCCCATGGTGTGATGAAAGTAGTCTTCTCCATATCCTCCTCTCGCCATTTTAATCCGATTATATCCGGAGAACCCATCCATGAAGGAATACGTAGAGTTCTTTGCGACATTATCTACCAACATGTCAATATGCAACAAGGGAAAATCATCTTTAATTCTAGCCTTGTTCAAGTTTCGAAAATCAACACACATTCTAATCTTTCCATTTTTCTTATCGACTACCACGATATTTGATACCCAAGTTGGATACTTAATCACCCGGAGAAACCCTACGTCGAACTACTTGATTACTTCTTCTTTGACTTTCATAAAGACATCCGGTTTCATTCTCCTCAACCTCTCGCTTCATTGGTTTATGATCGGGTAATAATGACACTTTATGTACCACTATACCGGTATCTAACCTGTGCATATCCTCATACTACCATGCAAAGACATCCGTATATTCATACAACAAGGCAACCAGATTCTCTCTTTCTTCTTTCGAAATCATAGTCCCGATTTGCAGCTCTTTTTTGTTCTCCTCGGTCCCTACATTTATCTTTTCTAGCTCTTCCCGATGAGGCTTTATTGATCATTCGACAATTCTACTAGCTTGGTAAACTCATCCATATCTTCATTCTCAAATTCCTCTTCATCCATGGCAATTAAATTCTCCTTAAACTTAGGCCAAACATGTTCGATGCAATTATTTTGAAATTTTAGAAGGTATTCATTTCTATATTCCCGAAAATAAAAAAAATACGTAAATAAAAGGAATGGAAAGAAATGGGTACAATATTTGAGGAAAGTTCATGATCTCATTAATATTATGAAATGAATGCTCCACACAAGTCTTTCTTAGCATCTTGAGCTAGATATCCGAGAGATTAAGATAAAAGAAAACAACGAGTAAATTACTTAATCATATAGGTAGGTAGAATCTCTTCCTCTTCCCAATTATGGAGCCCTTCGCCCGGTGCTCCTTCCTTGATCGGTAAGTCAATAAACGGCGTATCCTCCAAGGCATTGTTGGTCGGTAGCATCATTGTTTGACGAACGACCGGTTCTACCCGACGTCGGACGGGACTCCTATAAAAAAATATGAGGATATCACTAGTTTCGGATCTTTATTTTATTTATAAGACTATTTGCAAAGTTTGGAGTCGCCACCTAGTATTGAAGGAACTAGGAACCTAAAATTGGCATTGGTTCGGAGATTTTATGGTAAGGAGTCGGTTACGCTTATGGGAAGATAGTTAATCACCCAAAAGTGCCCTTTCTTAAGAAAGATATCAAGTGTAGCTTAGTCCTAAATTATCTCCTAAAGTATTTTATTTTTGTCAAATTATTTTTCAATTTTTAAGACTCCAATTTTTTAAGTCAAATTAAGTTTTTTATTTTTGAGCGTGGCATCGTATTGAAACGATCATCGGACCTCTTTCATCGGGAGACACGTCGGTTCAAACATCGGATCCACCTTTTTTGAGTCTCGACACAACCGGTGTGCCGGAGAATACTTGTTTATTAGAAAAAAAAAACTTTTTTGGCCAACAACGAGTCCCTATCATCGAGTCGAGTCGGAATCAATCCGACCTCAAAAGAAAAAAAAAAAACGGCCGGATTGGAATCGATCCAGCCAGTGAAAATGGGTTGGGCTAAGCCCAACCCAACCCACAAAAAAACCCACAAACACACCCCCCTTTTTTCTTCTTTCATTTCGGATCAAACTAAAACAACCCCATTTTTTTTTATTCGTCCTGTCTCTCCCTCTTCCCTTTTTCTTTCTTTTTCTTCTCTTCTCCCTCTCTTCTTCTCCGCCGGCTCCAACCTCCATGGACAAACCAGTGGAGGTTCGTCCCTTCTCTTCCCTTCTCCCTTTCTTCTTTTCTTCCCTTTCTCATTTCTCTCCCTTTCCCGTCTCTCTTTGTTTTTATAACTCGCTATCGTTGCCATGGACGAACCAGTGGAGGTTCATCCATGGCGACTTGATTTTCCCTTTTCTTTCTTTCTTCTCCCTTTCTTTCCTTCTTTCCCTTGCTCAAACAAAAACCCCCAAATCAATTTCTAAAAATTCTCCCCAATTCGACCGAACCCTAATTTTTCAATTCTTCAAATTTTCATGCGATATTGCCTTGATTAGATTGAAATCAAGTTAATTCACACCCTTTAGGACTCAATTTTATCAAAACCCCCAAATCTATTCTTCAAATTTTTACAATTTCGAAAAAATCCTAAATTTTAAATCGGACTTAAATTAAAACAAAAAACGAAATTAAAGAGAAATTAGAGGGATTACCTAAAAGAATTGGTTGGAATGGATGTGGACTCGCCTTCAATTTAGGTAAATTTAATTTCTTTTTTTTTGTTTTGGATTCTCTCTTTTTTCTTTACCGTCGATTTCCCTTTTTTTTTTTTCAATCGCCAACTCTCTCCTAATTTTGCGAGGCTTCACTCTTAATTAATTTGTTCTTGGATATCGGACTAAAGAAAAAAAAATCCCCCTTCCCTTCTCTCTCTTTTTTTCTTTCTACTCGTCGTGTATATATATATATATATATCCGTGTGAATATTAGCTTGGTTCTCCACCATGATGGTGTGAGATTTTCTTTACAGGATCTCCGGTGGGCGTGTGTGACCATTTGGGTTGTAGGGAATGGTTGTGGCGTGGCTGGTAATAGGGGAAGGGTCTGTGCGATTGTTGCCAATTGCGGCATGGTGAGGTCGCAGGAATCGGGGGAAGTGGTCCGGAGGGACCGTGGGAGTTGCAGCAGAAACGGTAAGGCCGGGCAGGTGGGGTGCTGCTATTGTTGACTAGGTGATGAGGGAGAAATGGCAACTGCAGATTGAGGGAATTAATTTTTTTCTAGGATTGGAAATCAAGACCGAAATTGAGCACGAAATCGGTTCTCGCAATCGAAACTAAAAATGAATCCGTGAAGCGAGAGAAAAAATAATCCCGTAAATTAGTTCTAGGCGGGAGGAGTGCAAACTTTGTATTTTCCAATTTTTTGTAATTTTTATTTTCTTATTTTTTTGTTTTGTTTTTGCATTTTGGTCACCGTAAATTGTTATTAGGTCAATTTGGTCCTTGTCCAATGTAATCTGGCTCTTGAATTTTTAAATGATTCGATTGTATCCTCAATTATTATAATACTTTTGAATTTATTACAATTGCATCCTTGAATATTAAATTCACCTTTTTTTTGTATTTTTGTATATATATATATATATATATATTGACATTTTGCACATTATTAAGAAAAATGAAATAAATAAAAATAATAACATTGATTAAGATAAGAAAAATAAATAATAAATAAATAAAAACTTAAAATAAAAGAAAACAAATAATCAATTAAAAATAAAGAATTTTGAAATTTTGGTTATGACAACGACCATCACCATCTCCGGACAAATGACATCTCCCTCAAGATGATTGATGGATAAATCGACCATTGTTGCCCCCAAGCTTGCTATTTTTTGATTCTGGTTGATGACACGAGCGGGATAAGGGAACGTAGCTCGAATGTGAGGAATAAAGATACTCTCTTCAATGGGCTCTCGACCTTCAATTCTAGCCAATCGTTTCTCTTTCTTCTCGCTCCATAATCCTCGGATAATCTTTCCTTGTAGGCTTAAAACCTAGTCCGAAATGATGATCCGAATTTACAACTTTCAATGAGCTCACTACACCCAATATTCCTTCAAATAGCCCATGGTCCAAAGGGAATCCATACTTCATCAAACATTTCGTTGCCATCTTTGTAGCATCGGAGACTTTCGGTTTTTTGAAAAAAGTATTCCCGGGCACTAACTTTGCATTCACAATCTCAAAAGCATGAAGATTGCCATCTTTACTTCCTTCGACCTCGATGTAGGGTACATACACATTTTTGAACGAGGGCAAAGCCTCTTCCGCCATTACCGTGACCAATTTGCCATTAGCTATATACTTTAATCGTTGATGTAGTGATGACGCCACGGCTCCAGTTGAGTGAATCCACGGTCTCCCCAACAACATACTCGTATGACGGTTGTATATCGATAACTTGCATGGTGACTTGGAATTGATTGGGTCCAATATCCAAGTTGATATCAATGTCCCCTATTACCTGTCTTAGAGACCCGTCGTAAGCTCTAGCCATCATATTACTAGGACGTATATGGGATGCATCCACCGGTAATCGATCTAACACCATCTTAGGCGGAACATTCGGAGCGGATCCATTGTCGATCAACACCTTAGCAATCACATGGTCTTTGCATTTAACCGTGATGTGCAATGGCTTGTTATGTCCGAGTGCCCTCGGGACCCGACTCATCTTTAGAGAAGGATAAATAATTGGTAGCTTGGATTCTTCCTACCGGATGCTCTACATTATCCGAGGTAACATCTTGAGAAACATACGCCTCATTTAAAACCTTCGTAATGCTTTTCGATGCGATTCCGAGTTCATGATCGGTGACGGTAGAGAGATCTTGGCGGGTGTCTTATTCGAGCTGATTTACCACACTGTAATCATCGTTCTTCATTACCCTAAGGAACTCGATGGCTTCTTCATCATCGACGGGTTTGTTCACCTCTCCTATCTTGTCGAGGTCGATTACTTCTTTCCCTTTCTCTCTTCTCAAATCTTCGGGGATATAACACCTTCCACTTCGAGTGAGACCGATGATACCGGTATTCATTACCGAATATGCATGGCCTACCGCATTGTAAGGCGGGACTAGATGGTTCTTTGGTCGTAATAGGATTATTCTCGGAGGCCCATTCGTTGGTAGGTTGATACCTACATACCTTCGAATAATCTGCTTCGATGGCAAGACCATTCCCACTATCGGTTCTTCTTGGACTCTCTCAAACCGTAAAGTTCGTAGAACTAACATAGTTTTCACTTCTTCATGAAACTCTTTGCAACTATCAATATCATGCCCCTCCACTCGATGGTATCTACGGAACCGATCTTTACAATTAACCATCCGGTTACTCACGTGTCTTCTAAGACAACCAACTTGCACAAGTATGGAATATAAATCATCCATGGATACTCTTACCTCATTTTCCTCATTTTTCTCCACCTCCTCTTCGAAAGTTATCATGCTCACGGATACTTGGGCGATTAGGGAGATATATATGCCCCCAACTTCAATCGTGACATGTTCATACATGAGATAAGCCTTTGATTGCAACACCGAGACTTGGAACTATTTGTCTTGAAAACACATCCATGCTAAACTCATACTTTATTGACAAACAAAGATTCTTATTACAATTTTAAAAATTGAAATTTCAAACTTTGGCACATTCTAAATGTGACTTTAAATTAAATTACAATAAAAAAAATGAACTTAGTACATATGAAACCCTATTCTAAGTTCGGCCACGACCCCAAGCCTTCATAGGAGACCATGCCATTGATGAACCTTCGGAGTTTCTCATAGAAAAACTAAACTTGTTCATCTCTTGGACGTATACCATCAACTAAGAGCCCTATGGTGTTTTGCATCCCCAAAGCATAGTCCTTGGCATTCCGAGCTTGTAAATGGTACTTCATGGTCCTACTCCCCCACTCGGTCGCTTCTTTCCTCAAAGCATCTATCTCTTTTGTCATTGCTCGTCTAACCGCGAGGTGTTCTTCTCTAGATCCGACGAGTCGATCCCGATTGACCCTATCCTTTCCTTTCAATTCTTCCACACGAGTATTCAAATTACGTATTATGTCCGATTGATTTGCAAGTCTGTTCTCGTGCGGTATCTTTGAATTCCTCGAGGCTATCTTTCTCATCTCTAAGCGTATTAACAACTCATTTTGTCAATTGGAGTTGGCTACGAAGCTTCTTATTTTCTTCCTTCGGAGCTTTCATCATATCATCTTTGATGTTCGAATTTCCTCTAACTTCCTCTTCTTTTGAGTTAGTTTAACCACTCGAGCATTTAGGCCCTCATTGAGCATCTCATATTGGGCATTCACTTCTTGGCGAACATCCTCCATTGTCTCATTAATCAATCGAGATGGGCCTTCGAATGGTGGTACACGATATCCTTTCCCTCGGCGCTTTGCCATTTTGGATATCCGGGTGAGGTCCTTCCATCCACTCTTCTTTCGGGGTGACTATCCCTCTATTTCTCTAAGCAACCTTAGCTTTCTCTAATAAATTCTTAGAAACCCTCGAGTCTTCGTAAAACTCGTTTAGACCATTCGTTCTTGGGATGAACTGCTCGAACCCTAATTATCTTAGAAACATATTTGGATAATAACCGATGCGACACTGAGCTCCAATTAATGGCACCCAAGCAAAGTTGCCACAAAAGGCTGTGTAGCTCCGAGAAAAAGCATATCGTGCTCTCCAATGAAATTTTAACTTCTCTAAGCCGAAGAATAACTCGGCCCACGTCGTCTTGCCCAACTCATTGAGGGCGTGACAAGTAAAATTTTCTAACTTAGAATGCGGATGCCATGGGGTACGAAAAATGCAAGAGGCTTCACTAGTTACTACACGGCTTACGAGTCCATACAAACAACAGTTGGACACGACACCTCGAATGTCCACCTCCTTTATTTCAACGAAGTTTAATGAGGAGAGTGTTTCGCAAGAATTGTCTGCAGCGGGGTTAACCTTGAGAGACACCACACTCATAAACACATTGACGACATCTACGTCGATCATGCTTTCGGTCGATGGCAACAAAACTAGCTCATATATTGCTAATGCCAAAATTTGAAGTCTAAATCGGTTATCAAGATCTTGCGAGTGCTTCGTGAACTCTGCTTGGAGAATGTCCCAAAACCAACCTTGAGTTTTACCCCTCGTGGTTAGTCGATTCTTGGCCGAGGTGGTATTGATTCCGATCAACCATGCAAAATTTGATGGACCATGATCGGGCGAATTGTAGAAGTAGACGACTTTTGTTTCGGGAAGTGCTAGCAGAGCCTCGTATTCCTCGAGTGTAGGTGACGGGTCTACACTTTCAAAAGTTAAACAATGATAATCCGGGTCCCAATGTTCTTTCATAGCTTGGAAGCATGTGGTCCAAGCCTTGATCTTGATCGGATAAGCTATGTCCCCATATGCTTTTTGGAAATCGATTTGTCTCTAGGAGTGAGCATTTCCCAACAAGCGAGAAGTGGACTAGTGTTGACCATCTTGTCGACCAATTTGACCACTTTCGGTAGATTCGACACGAAATTCGAGGGCGGACAATCTCCTTCATCACTTTGGACCCGCTCAAATCGACCCTAAAATCCTCGACCTCATTTTCGATTTCTTCGTCATGATTTAATATGAAGGATAACCTGCAAAACCAAGGGGTTAGTATCGACATCATTTGATATTGATTCGTGTCTTAATTGGGTTGACCCTAATAGACAAGATCTAGTTTTTCTATGATTGGGTACAAAGCTTGACTAGTCCTAAAAAATTTTCAAGTTTCTAGATCGCCTAAATTACCGAGTGGGGTAATCAAGCCTCTAACCTTATACAACGGAGGTAAGGGAACTTTATTCCACCATTTCCAGATGCATCGAGTAGACTTTCGTCATACTCGCCTCCAAATCCCTCTATCTAATTCCTATTAGGGTTGAGCTCGGGTCCGGAGCTTTTATAGGTTTCCTTCGTGGTGTGTGCAACAATTTACGAGAAAAATACACAACCCAGTTCAAACAAAACAAAAAAAAATAAAATAAAATAAACGTGCAATACTAAAATAAATTATAAAAAATAAAATATGTACAAAAAATAAAATAAAATTCGAAAAATAAAACAGACAAAAATAAACATAGGAGATAGATTAAAAAAGCTAATCCTATGGCCTAACTCTTGTCCCCAGTGGAGTCGCCATTTTGTCGTTACGCGACATCGGACGAGACTCCCAAAAATTAAATTTCGAAATTATGATTAATATTTACAAGTTTATTTACGGGGCTTTGGAGTCGCCACCTAGTATTAAGGAACTAGGAACCTAAAAATAACACTCGGTTAAGAGATTCTATAGTAAGCGGTTGGTTACACTGTTAGGAAGATAATTATTCACCCTAAAAGTGCCCTTTCCAAAGAAAGGTACCACATCTTGTTTTAGTCTTAAATTTATCTCCTATATTGTTTATCTATGTCAATTTATTTTCTAAATCTTAAACGAAAAGTATTATCTTAACAAAATGTATTTTTAGTGTTGAGCGTGGCATCATATTGAACCAATCGTCGGTCCCCTTCATTGGGTGACACGTCGATTCAAACATCGGATCCACTAGAAACCTTGACACAACCGGTGTGTCGGAGGACATCTTGATTAAAAGGTGATTTTTTGTGGCGTCGCCCCTATCAAATAGGAGGCTTCACCAAAAATTTTTGTGACATCGGTCCCTATCGGGTAGGAGACTTCGTCAAATTTATATATATATATATATATGTGTGTGTGTGTGTGTGTGTGTGTGTGTGTGTGTGTGTGTGTGTGTAATTTTCTAGCAATACATATTAAAAAAAATTATAATAAAAATTCTAAATTAATAAAGAAAACTACAATAAAATAGACGAGACAAAAAAAAATTAAATAAATAAAAAAAATCATCCTATATAGGCCAAAAAAAAAATAATAATAAATGACAAGAAAAGTAAAAAAAAAAATCCTATACCTAAAGTATTAACCTACCACTTTTACTTTTTTTTTTTAGGCGCGCGGTCTGAGCTGAGAATGGCCTAGCCTTCCTTTTTATTTTTTGATTGCGGGGAGTGGGTCGGGCTGAGAATGGCCCGACCCTCTCTTTTTGTTGCGAGGGACGCGTGGGTCGGGTTAGAGTGAGATCAGTCCACCCCAGCTTCTTATTGTTTTTATTAATTGGGCTCGGACCAAAAATAAGCCCAAACTCGAAAACAATCAAAGAAACGGATCTAATAGCCCTCGGATGCTTTCTCTCTCATGTTCATACTCGCCTCTCTCTCCTGTTCTTCGTGTTTCTCTCTTTATTTTTTTATTTTCCCAAAATCCCGACTTCATTTTATTCATGCAATTTAGACAAACATCTCATTTTTTATTATGAACCAGCCATATAAATTCAAAACGGTAGCTAACAATGTTTAAGTGATCAACAATCAATTTTGGATTGAAAAGAAAGAAAACAGAAAGAAAGAAAAACAAAAAAAAACTACCGACTTGATGAATTTGATGATGGTTGTTCGGGGATGGTTTCGATGGAATTAAAGGTCGTTAGGCTTTTCAAGACAAGCTCGAATCACGCTTAGGAACCACGAATTTAATGTCGAAAGTTGCTTGGATGTGGAATGCAATTGGGCGGTCTTGATGAACACGAAGAACACAAACCCAGAATCTCGGAGCATCTTCAAAGGTCGCCCGAAATTCAAAGGAGAAAATTCCCCAATGGACGAATTGATCCCCAAATTTCAAGGATTTAAATTGAGAAACACGTAAGGATTGAGAATTAGTCTAAAAAGAAAACAAAACAACAAATTTAAAAGGCCAACTATTGAAGAATCCGTAAACCGAACTTCAACCCTTAAACCCGGAAAACCCGGAAAAATATGAAGCAATTATTAGATCTCAAAGCTTTCGATCATTGCTCTCCCACCGAATTCTCTCCCTTCTCCTTTTCTCTCGTTTTTTTTTCTCTTTTCTCCCCTTTCGGACTCCAATTCTTACCTCTTTTATAGGCACTCACATTTGAATTTTACTTCAACTCAAACACCTCCTAAAGCTCGGATTTTTACTTGTTCTACTTGGACTCAAAATTCTGTTATTAATTTCGAATTTGAATAGCTAAATAATCGGGGTAGATTGAATTTGAAGAAATCAAAAAACGAGTTAGAGGATTAGGATAAATTTTGATCGAATTTTGGAGGGAATCGGGATTGAGATTCGAGTTAGAGTGAACGACTTGTCATTCGTTTAGTTTCGGTCCTGTCGTTCGCTCCAAGCTTCTACTTTGGTCCCTAGAAATCTTAATTATTTGCAATCATGTCTATTTGCGTAATTTCAGTCATGTAAGGAATTTTTTTCTCGATTTGGTCCCCACAAATAGCAATTCAAGTATTGAATTTTTTTAACCGATTCAATTATGCCCTTGAAGATTTTATATATTTTTTTTCTTTTTTCTTTTTTTCTTTTCTTCTCTTTTTTTCAAAAATAAAATAAAATAAAAATAAAGAAATAAACATTTCAAAATAAAAGCTATTATTATAAATTTTTTATTTTTTAATTTTTTTTGGTCCCCGCCTTAAAGAATGATCAATTGAGAGGCGACCCTACCTAAATGATCTATTAGGCGACCCTCCCTACCTAACAAATGATCTATTATTAGGCAATCCCGCTTGAAAGAATGATCTATTATGAGGTGATCCTATTTAAGTGAATGATCAATTATTAGGCGACTCGTCCGAAAAAATGATCAATTGAAAGGTGATCCTAGCTCGAATGAATGATCTATTATTAGGCGACCCCGCCTAAAAGAATGGTCAATTGAGAGGTGGCCCTATCCGAATGAATAGTCTATTATGAGACGATCTTCCTTGAAAGAATGGTCAATTGAGAGGCAACCCTACTTGAATGAATGGTCTATTGTGAGGCGACCCTACCTAAACAGATGATCTATTATTAGGCGATTCCGCCTAAAAGAATGATCTATCGTGAGGCGACCCTACCTAGCATGATGATCTATTATTAGGCGATCCCGCTCGAAAGATGTGTGGGGAAATGTGATCCCTTTTTTTGAATTTCGAGTTTGATTAAATGCTTTATTTTTTTATTTGAAATTAACAACAATCTTACCTTAGAGAAACATAGGCCGCCCTACCTTGTCGATACTCAATCCCCCATTTGCCTCATTTTGGAAATCTGTGCTTGGACTATATCTCGTAGTACTATAAAACTTTCCTTGCCACCGGGGCTTGGATCACTATTCATGAAGAACTTGAGTCTCTCTCTCTCTCTCTCTCTCTCTTTGTTTTTTTTAATTAATTGATTTTTGTTGGAAAGTGATAAACCACCACATGTTTTAATCCATCCTTATAAAATCATACCCGATTGCTTTGATCGCTTATCAAATTTTGATCGAGTCATTATCCTCCTTTAGGGTTGGTCTTTGCCCCCGGCTTGATCGCTTTGATTGTTTTGATTTGAGCACAAAAGCATACTATTTCGACCTCTATTTCTTCGCTTAACGTAACATAGTTGATGCCATTATCCGATAAGTTGTTGAACTCAATTAGAATTTTTAGACTTGTGATTTTACCCCCAAGTATTCTCAATAAAAGGCCATTCGGTCGGGCTATGAAATGCCTCTAAGTGTTGGTCGAGATCGGACACTTATCATTTTCTTGACATAATCACTACTTGTGCTTGTTTCTTGATACTTGCATCACAATTTGCAAATTGATCTTAAAATTTTTTTTTATCATCTTTTGAAAAAAATCATAAACATTTGGCTCTTATGGATCAAGTCGTATATTTGAATGATTCTCTTAAAACAATTCGGATTATTTGAACGAAAAGTAGAGATGTTCCGATGAAAGTACTTTCATTCATGAAGATATTTAAATTTATTGATCAAAAGTCAAATCACGATATTCAAATGCTATGATACAATTTCTTCAAGAAAGTTGGGCAAAGCAAGCAAAAAAAGTGTTTGGGTCATACAAAGTTTGCATAAAGGTTGACATTTGAGGCATTTGAAGGTAATTGGTCCAAGATAAGTTCATTTCGGGTAAATGAAAAAGTTTTAAGCAGAAAGCATTTAGAAAAATAAGTGGTTTTGAAGGATAATTTTGCCTTAGAATATCTTGATTCTATTTATTTTGCCCCCAAGGTTTGTTGATGAAGACTCATGATTCGATGTCATAAAAAATGACATACAAGCATACCGACTAAACATATTTTCTTTTTCTCAATGATCATTTTGTTTTTTTTTTTTGAGATTAGAATCCAACAACCTAGGTAAACTGTCTTTGATCGAAATAACTTACAAAAGCACGTAATGCGAGTATGGCATTGGGTTTATGAAAGAAGGATATAAAGGCTCAAAACATTTTTAAAGGTTTTTTAACATAGAATCACTTTATTTTCCATGAAAATCTCTTTAGGTCGCATCGCTTGGACTTTATCGCTTTAGCCGTTAGTTGGGTTGCTATGTCCTTGAAATTTTTTTTCTAGGCTTGCTACATGGATTTTGTCATTTTGATCGTTGACTTTGTTTTCTAGCCTTAACTCTCTTTGTCTCGTTTGTTGAATTTTGGCTCCCATCTTGACTTATAATTTTTATGTTCGGGAAGTTTTTCTTTCTTTTTTATTGTCTCCCCTCTTTTCTTTTTCCTCTTAAGATAATTGATGAGATTCTTTTGATAGAAGTTTTTGAGAGTTTCATCGACCATTCATGGACTATATACTTTACCCCCGATGTGAGGGGTGATCCCAATTCGGGTTATTATAAAGAAAATCATCGAGCTCAAAGTGGGACGATGACGGATAAAATTTAGGTGAAACATATGAAAGGTGGCTTTTTCTCATCTCAAAGATCGATTCACCTATGTTGTTACACACTAATCTCTTTTGAATGACGATGATTAATTTAGAGAAAAATGATGAATGCTATCATGAGTAGAAGATATATTGTTCATCACTATTTAAGGCACCAATCATTGAGTCTTTCCTTTGGGCTTCATTATGTTTTCTTAGGCAACACTTTTCCTTCAAAGGTTAATTTTGAGAAAGGATAAAGAATTTCTTTTTTCTTAACAAAATGGAGGATTTCACTCATTACTTTTTCTCAAAAAGGCTATTAGGAGGATATATCATTGGCATTGAAGAAATTATATCTAGCATATATCCGTCATATTTTGAAATTTGATCAATTTTTTATAAAAAATTCTTTAAATGAATTTGCCATTATGCTTCCTTAATGGAGGAAGATGCTAATGCCAAGTAATACTTTCAAATGAACATCTCTTGATTTCAAATCTGATAATATCAAATTGTAAAAGAAAACTTAAGCATTCTTTCATTCAAATATACATCTTAACTCATACATAACCAAAACACTTAAAAAATAGTTTTCAAAATCTAACAAAATTAAAAGATGATATTTGTAGATCGATGAGCATGCATCATCACCATAACTTTCGAGCTCACACCATCTCTTCATTCCATGCGTTGGCAACTATATGGTTTGGCAGTTGATCCGTGTTCACATCACGAGTATTTGAAAAACTATCGAGGTTGATACATCCTTAATCAAAGCCAATAGCTTCTTTTTGAAAGTAGGACAATTATCGATATTGTGTCAAGTAGCATCAAAATGATATTCACAATGTTTATTTTGTTGGTACCATATAGGATAAGGAGGGAGCTTTGGTTTGGTAGGAATTGGGGTAATCAGTCCATTACTCACTAGATGTTCAAACATCTCACCCAATGAGATAGGTAAGGTTGGTAGTTGCTCGAGTTCTTTTTTGTAGTCTTGGTTGTGAGTTGATAGATTTTGAAAATGTTTAGTAGCTTGAGGGAATTGATTTTTTTGGTAAGTTTGATGAGGTATGTAGGATAAACTTGATTGATTTAATAGGTATGTTTGATTTATGGTGTTTGTTAGGTTGGGGGTATATTGGGTGAATGAAGGTCTTTGGGGGTTATTGGAGCCGCCATGGTTTTTATGTTGTCTTTGATTACTTATTCGATTTTTTGATGGGTAAGATCCAATCCCAACTCGATGTATCTCCTCATCCGTTCTCTTATTATCACTACCTCCTTTCCTTTTAGAACTATCGAAACCTTTTCAGCTTTAATTACTTGCTCCACCTTTTCAGCCTATAATAACAATGTTAGTAAAGTTGGTTGAAACATTACCAATCAAATACTCAAAGTAGGGTGCTTTGAAAGTATTCAAAAATATCGAGATTAACTCATATTCGGTAATGGTGGATGGATTCGAGCCACTACTTCGCGTCACATTTACACGTACTCTTTAACGGTCTCTTTAGTCCTTTTTTCCATACTTTAGAGATCCGAACGATTTGGAGCCACTCCTATGTTAAACTTGTATTGCTTGAGAAAAGCATCGACTAGATCTTTCCATCCTATGATCTTGGACCCCTCTAACCTCATATACTAACTCAATACCGATCCGCCTAAGCTCTCATAAAAGAAATATATGAGTAGTTTTTCATCGTGAACAACATCTACCATCTTACTATAGTATACTCTCGAGTGGGTTATAAGACACTAGATTTCGGTATATTTAGCAAAATCCGGCACCTTAAACTTCATTGAGATTACCATATCGGGCATTAGACACATTTCAACGGCTTTTATATGATCGTAGACATCTACCCTCTCTATTACCCTTAGGCGTTCTTCTAATGCCATGAGTCCGTCCATACTTGGACTTTCAACTGCCCTATAAGGGTGAGTTTTTTCTTCCGTAGGATCTACGAGGGGCATATATGGTATTTGCGGGATTCGTGGGTCCATGGGATAAGCAAATGCCTTAGCGGGATGTGAGCCATCGGCTCGAAAAGTTGCTTGATTGAAATTCACCGATCGATTGGGCAATGGAACAACATGAGGTACTTCGATTGTTCCCGTCCTTGATTCAAGCCACCTTCCCCTCTTAAGGTTTGTTCTAATAAGGATGTCATCCAAGCTAAACTCTTTTTCGGCGACTCAAACTCTTGCCGATCGATTGCCTCCTATCGTGGTCTTTCTTCATTTTCCATTTGATGAGTCCGAAGTCGAGTGTTGTAAACTCGCGGAGGGGATTGAGTTGAGCGGCTTATGTTTATTTCACTAAAAATGCAAAAGAAATATATACAAAATAAATACTTAATGCAAATGGATGATTTTGAACTCGGGTTGGATACCTTTCTTTATTTTTTGCGCATTAAATCATGACAAAATCCTGTCGAGGATGGGTTAGACCAAGCTAGTACTTGCTGAGAAAAAAATTACCCCATAGATACTTGGGCGATTAAGGAGATATGCATGCCTCCAATTTCGGTTGTGACTTGATTTTGGAATGATGAAACCACTTTTATTATAAGCACATGAAGGGCGAAACTTTTTTTTTCATAATCTCGACACAAAATTTAAGAGCGGACAATCTCCTTTATTATTTCGAGCTCGTACAAATCGATCTAAAATCCTCGACCTTATTTCGACTTCTTCGGTCATGATTTAATACGAATGATAACCTTCACTGAAAATTACAAAAATACCCTTGGAATACGAAGGGTTAGTATCGACATCATTTGACAATGATTCGTGTCTTAATTGAGTAAACCCTAATAGACAAGATCTAGCTTTTCTATTGTTGGGCAAAGCTTGACTAGTCCTAAAGATATTTCAAGTTTCTAGATCGTCTAAATTATCGGTAGGGTAATCCAACCTCTAACCTTATACACTACGGGTAGGGGAAGGTTATTCCATCATTTTCGATGTATAGGGTGAGTTTCGATCCAAACGAAAGTCTAAAAGAGCATCGGTAGACTTTCGTCATACTCGCCTCCGGATCCCTCTATCTAAGTCCTATCATGGTTTAGCTCGAGTCTAGAGCTTTTATAGGTTTCCTTCGTGGTGTGTGCAATAAAATAAACAAAAATATACAACCCAATTCAAAAAATAAACATGCCATGAGAAAATAGAATACGTAAAATAAATTACAAGAATGTAAATATATACAAAAAAATAAATTCAGAAAATAAAATGACAAAAAAATAATAATAATAAACATAGAAGATAAATTAAAAAACTAAATCTATGGCCTAACTCTAGTCCTTAATGGAGTTGCCATTCGTCACTACTCGATGTCGGACGGCACTCCCCAAAAATATCTAAATTAGATTGGTATTTACAAGTTTATTTATAGAGTTTGGAGTTGCCACCTAGTATTGAAGGAACTAAGAACCTAAAATAGATATTGGTTCAAAGATTTTATGGTAAAGAATTGGTTATGCTTTTGAGAAGATATCAATCACCCAAAAGCATCCTTCTCGAAGAAAGGTACCACGTCCGGTTTAGCTCGGAATTTATCTCCTAAAATATTTTATTTATGTCTAATTATTTTCTATTTTTTAATCTCTTATTTTTTAAGACAAATTAAATTTTTTAGTTTTGAGCGTGGCATCGTATTGAAACAATCGTTGGTCTCTTTCGTCGGGCGACACGTCGATTCAAACATCGGATCCACTTTAAGCCTTGACACAACCGGTGTATCGGAGGACATCTTACTTAAACAATGATTTTTTTTTGTGATGTCGATCCCTATCGGATAGGAGACTTCATCGAAAATTTTAGACATAATTTTTATTTTTTTATTGCCTTAAAAAAAGCTCTAAGATTTTAATTAACTAAAATCAACTAAAATAAATTTTAAGAAATTAAATATATTGAAATCACCGTCCGTCCCTAATAAATAGGAGACTCGTTGATCCAATATTTTAATCATATAAAAAAATCACGTATTAAAATAAATTTCACAAATAAATATCTCTAGATTTACGGACATGCACAAGATAAAAAATTATTGCAAAACTCATAAAAAAATGAAAAAGCAAACACAAACGAGTCCAAAATTCACCTTTATAAAAATTACAAAAATGCCCCTAGAATACCAAAGGCCACCGCTAAGTGACCGTTCGTCTTCCTATGACCCCCGGTGCGTGGACCACCCCACCTTGTAGATTTGGTCACGATGAGTCCAACGGTGGTGGTTTCATCCGGAGAAGACGTTGGAGGAGGGAGATCGAAGCCTCCAAAGGTCCGGTCGGATCTCCCTTCTTCACCGGCGATGAATCCGATCTCCTCTCGGGATTCTAAGCACATCGATCAACTCGAGAGGTCGAGAGAGAGAGAGAGAGATGTTTTTGGTGGTTAGGGCCTTTAAAGCCTTCTAGATCAGCCCATTTTATCGGGTTTATCAAAATGGGTCGAGTCCAATTAAATCGTCTTTCGATGTCTTTGGATCGGGATTTTTAAATTGAAACCCTCGGGGAGACCGACGATCGGATCTATGGCATTAGATCTCATGTTAGTGGTTGGAGTTGAGAGAAATAACCGGGTCTATTTACGGGTCGGGTCGAGGATGTTTGATCTTTGATTTCTCTCGCCTCCGTGATCGGTTCTCTCTCTAACCGGTATGGATAGGCCGATCTAGTGATGAGCTACATGTGGGTGGTTTTATCGGGGTTAAATCGACTGGAAAACAATCAATTGAGGCTCAAAAATTTTGGCTAAGTAAATGAGTAATCGGGTTTGCTTCCATGGGTTATGACGTGTTTGCCCTTTTTTTTTTTTTTGGTTTGGTTATCAATGTTTTTTCTTTAGCTCTCTGGTCGCCCCCTTTTATTTTTTTTTGGTTGTCCTCCTCCATGCAAATTGGAATCCGAAAGCTTTTTATAGGTCGAAACCTCCTAAAATCTCTCCTAAAATCAATTCAAATTCAAATTTTAATTGTCAAATCTTAATTTTGAGATTTGATTAGCTAAAAATAAGGAGATTCCAATTCAAAAAAGATTTGTGGAAGATTTCAACAGATTTTTGAATGATTTTAAGGAGATTTAATATTTTTTATATTTTTTCCTTTTTTGTTTTTTTTAAGGGAACCCAAAATTGGGTTATGACATAGACAATTCCACGTGAAAGAAATCTTGATATGGTGTATGAATAGTAATTATCTATAAATGTGTTCCTTCTATTAATTGATTTGACCATTAGGTCAACAAGTCAAGCATGACTAAAACCTTCATAATGATGCAACCGCTTAACATGCTCTCAATCTTCTTTCAAAGGTATTCGGGAAAAAAAAGAAAAAGAAAAGATTTTTTGTTTCTTTTTTGTTCGTTTGATTTTATATTTAGGATTATTGCTACTCGAAGCTAGATGGAACTTTCAAAAAATTTTAAGTTTTTAGAGAATCACATCGCATTTGTGAATTGTTTTAGAGATGCAAATTATTATTGAGTTTGAAATTATCACCTAGTATTAAAAGAACTAGGAACCTAAAAATAAGCACTAGTATAAATATTTTCGAGTAAGAAATTAGTTATGCTTTGGGAAGATATCGATCACCCAAAGCGTCCTTTCCTAGGAAAGATACCATGTCTAGTTTAGTCCTAAATTCATCTCCTTAAGTATTTGTATTTATGCCAAATTATTTTCGATTTATACTCCAATTTTCAAGTTGAATTAAGTTTTTTAGTTATACTTCAATTTTCAAGTTGGATTATTGCTACTTGACGCTGGATGGAACTTTCAAAAAATTTTAAGTTTTTAGAGAATCACATCGCATTTGTGAATTTTTTTGGAGATGCGAATTATTATTGAGTTTAAAAATATCACCTAGTATTAAAAGAACTAGGAACCTAAAAATAATCACTAATACAAAGATTTTCGAATAAAAAATTGGTTATGCTTTGAAAAGATATCGATCACCTAAAACGTCTTTTCCTAGGAAAGGTACCACGTCTAGTTTAGTTCTAAATTCATCTCCTTAAGTATTTGTATTTATGCCAAATTATTTTCGATTTATACTCCAATTTTCAAGTTGAATTAAGTTTTTTAGTTTGGGCTAGCATTGTATTGAAACGATCGTCGGTCCTTTTCATCCGGTGACACAACGAGTTCAAATATTGGATTCACTTTAACCCTTGGTACAACTAATACATCAAAGAGCATCCTAATTGTTTGAATGTTGATGAGATATTTTTATTTTATTATTTTTTTGGACAATAGTCCCTATCGGATAGAAAACTTCGTTAGAAATTTTAATTAATTTTATTGATGGAGAACCGTCATTAGTCCCTAACAATTAAGAGACTCGACCATTCGTCCACCTATTAACTACTAAAATAATTTTGAAATAAATTCCTAAAATTAAAAATAACTATTAGCTTTTTATTTTTTTTATCATTTTTTTATTGTTTTTTTTAATTGACATTGAATTATCATCGTGGTCTAAAACAAATTAGAAGACTTGACAATTCCTTCACCGCTTAGTTATCTAAACCGATTATTGGAGTAAAATCTAAAATTAAATATTTTAGTAAATAAATTCAAATACAATAAAAAAAATTAAATTTAAATTAACGTAAAAAATAAAAATACAAAGGGAAACCGAAACATTCGGACTAAAGTAAAAAATGAAATCAAAGCATTAAAAAAATCTTATCGGGCCTAAAGCCCATTGACTTATGCTTTATCCTCTTCTACTCGTTTTTCTTTTTTTCTTTTTTATCTAACTAGACTAATTCTAGTTTATTACAGTTTTTTTTTTACTTTCTCTTTTTTTCTCGTTTATATTTTTTTAGAGGGCGAAGTTAGACTAAGACCGAAACGAGCTTCGCCTATTTTTTTTTTTAACCTAGTGGTTTTAGCTAAGCCTTTTGGCAAGCCCAACCCATGTTTTTTTTGTTAGACTTTAAAGTCCACAAACATAGCCCAACTACTTTTCATCTTATTTTTGGATCAAACACTCATCCCGACTCTCTCTCTCTCTCTCTCTCATTTTTCATGTTCTTTGTTCTCTCTCTCTATTCATCATATTTTCCTAGAATGAAACCCGTGTTTTGAATCAAAAGCTAAATGACCAAGGTCTATTCATTCAATTGAACTAAAATCTAAGATCTAAAGATTATAAAATGGATTAAACAATGATAATTAAAAGATAAAAAGTAAAGAAATGAATACTAGAAAACCCGGGAACTAACCTAGAAAAAAGCTCGAAGAACACCAAGCTAAAAGCCCGGAAAAACCTCAAAAAGTTCAACATTGCCCAGAAATTTTGAATGGGAAACCCAGGAAAGTTGAATGTGCTTCAAACATTCATGTTGAAAACCTAGAAAATGAAGAACATATGAACGATCGCCCAAAAAATTTAAAGAAAAAACCTAAAAAAAAATCTCAATTAAACCCCAAAACCTAAAAATTTGAGCTATGAAACTTGTGAGTATTGAAACCAAAGCCATAAAAACCAAACACAATTGAGTAACGAGTCCAATTATAGAAGAACTTAAACCCAAAAAATGAAGAACAAATATGAACTTCCTAGAAAAAACCCAAAAAAGCTATTGTCAAAAGTCCAAAAATTTTACTTTTATTCTTGGGTTTCACTCTCTTGATCCCCAAATTCTTCTTCCTTTTCTTGCTACCCTTTTCTTTTTAGCCAAAACAAACCTTTTATCGACCGAAAATTACTTAATTCTCCGTAAAATGAATCTAGTCAAATCTGGATTCCAATTGCTTAAGGTCGAAGTTTGGCCTTTAATTCATTAAATCAATTCATTGAGGCATGATTCTCGGCTAGTATCAATTCCAACTAAGAATTATAGTGAATGTAATTCAAAAAACGAAATCATGGGAAGATTTGTCTCTTGGAAAATACTAAGGAACAATCCTAGGAGAGATTTTAGGGTGGAGCGGATGATAGGTTGTTCGCTTGGTTTTGGTCATGTCGTTCACTCTAAAGTTCCAACTCGGTCCCTAGAAACTTCAGTTATTCATAAGTGTATCCTTTTCTATGCAATTTCAATCCTTGTAAAGTGTAATTTATCAATTAAGTCCCTATAGAGTGTAATTTAGGTTTTGAATTTTTGAATTGATTAAATTATACCCTTAATTACCTTAATTATACATCTCTTTAATGCAATTATGTCTCTAAATGAATATTTTTATATTTTTTATATTTTATCTTGTTTTAATTTTTTAGTTTTTTTTTTTATAGCAAACTCCAAAATCAAATCAAAATAAAATAAAGTAAGAAATAAATAACAATAAAAAATATGGAGAAATTTTGGGTTATGACATTTGCCTCCTTTTTACAATACTTATCGTGCAAAGTCAAATGAAAAAGATTTTTTTCAATGATTTTATTTAATAAGCTTGTAAAGAAATTTTAGAGGTTAGTTGATTGTTATGGGTGATTGAAACTAAAAGTAAAACTATAATGGAATGGCCTTGTTATGAAAGACAACCTATACTCGAAAATTTAAATATACGAGTACATGATCATATTGAAAGGCAACTTATCCTAAAAATTAAATATATAGTACGTGGCCAAGTTAATTAAGGTGGTCTATCTTGAAAATTAAATATACGAGTACATGGCTAAGTTGATTAATGCGGTTCGCCTTGAAAAAGTAAATATGTATTACATGGCCATATCAATTAAGGTGACCTTCCTTAAAAAAATAAATATGCAATGATGTCGGGATGATGATGGATTAGGTAGGCTAGCCTACCTAAAATAAGAGATCGCTAGGCAATCCTATCCGATATAGAGAATTATCATTAGACAACTTTGCTTAAACGATGAACTAAATTTGGCATCTCTATCTAAAATGAGAAGATCATTAAGTAACCTTATCTAAATGATGGATAAAATTAGGTAATCTTACTTAAAAATGAGATGATTGTTAGGTTGTCTTGCTTAGAATGATGAACTAAACAAGTAACCTTGCCTAAAAATGATCATTAGGTAACTTTACCTATGTGATGATTTAAGTGAGGCAACCTTGTCTAAAATAGAGAATTATGAGTAGGAAACTTTGCCTAAACGATGACCTAAACTTGGCAACTCTACTTAAAATCGGAAGATCGTAAGGTAACCCTACCCAAATGATAGATAAAATTTGACAACTTTATCTAACATGAAGAATTATCTTAAGCAACTTTGCTTAAATGATAAACTAAACTTGATAACTTTGCCTAAACCGAGAAGATCATTAGGTAACCCTACCTAAGCGATGGATAAAATTTGGCGACTTTCCTTGCCATTGAGAATTGTTGTTATGCAATTTTGCCTAAATGGAAAACTAAACTTAGCAACTTTACTTAAAATGAGAAGATCATTAGGTAACCTTACCTAAATTGTGGATAAAGTTTGGCAACTCTACATGACCTAGAGAATTGTTGTTAGGCAACTTTACTTAAACAACGAACTAATTTTGGCAACGTCGCTTGAAATGAGAAGATCGTTAGGCAAGTCTACCTAAAAACAATAGATAAAATTTGTTAACTCGTCCGGCATGGAGAATTATAGTTATGTAACTTTACCTAAACAACAAACTAGGTAACTTTGCCTAAACAACGGACTAAACTTGGCAACTCGCATAGAATGAGAAGATCGTTAGGTAACCCTACCTAAATGATGGATTAAATTAGGCAACTTTACCTAGAAATGAGATTATCACTAGAAAAGTTTGCCTAAACAAGGAATTAAATTTGACAACTCTACCTAAAATGAGATAATCAACGAGTAATCCTACCTAAATGATGGATAAAATTTACAATTATGCTCGACATAGAGAATTATTGTTAGGCAACTTTGCCTAAACAACAAACTAGGTAACTTTGCCTCAACAACAAGCTAAACTTAGCAACTCTGCCTAAAATGAGAAGATCGTTAGATAACCCCACCTAAACTCGTGGATAAAATTTTATAACTCTGTCCGACCCGGAGAATTATCGTTAGACAACTTTACCTAAATAACAAACTAATTTAGATAAATTTTCCTAAATTGAGAAGATCATTAGGCAATTCTACCTAAATGATAAATAAAATTTGGCAACTCTGCTTGGTATGGAGAATTGTACTTAGGTAATTTTACCTAAACGACGAACTAGGCAACTTTGCCTAAACAACGAACTAAACTTGGCAACTCGCCTAAAATGAGAAGATCGTTAGATAATCCTACCTAAATGATGAATTAAATTAGGTAAATTTTCCTAGAAATGAGATGATCATTAGGCAACTTTGCCTAAACAACGAACTAAACTTGACAACGGTGTCTAAAATGAGAAGATCATTAGGTAATCCTACCTAAACAATGGATAAAATTTGACAACTCGCTTGACATTAAGAATTATCTTTAGGCAACTTTGCCTAAACAATGAACTAGGTAACTTTTCTTAAACAACAAACTAAACTTGGTAATTCCGCTTAAAATGAGACAATCATTAAGTAACCCTACCTAAACAATGGATAAAATTTGACAACTCTACTCGACATGGAGAATTATTGTTAGGAACCTTTACCTAAACGATGAACTAATTTTGGTAACTTTGCTTGAAATGAGAATATCGTTAGGAAATCATATCTAAATGATGGATAAAATTCAACAACTTTATCCGACATGGAGAATTATTGTTAGACAACTTTGCCTAAACGATGAACTAGGCAACTTTGCCTAAATGGCTAACTAAACTTAGTAACTTTGCCTAAAATAAAAAAATTGTTAGGTAACCCTACCTAAATGATTGATTAACGTAGGTAACCTTACCTAGAAATGAGATGACCGTTAGACAACTTTACTTAAACGATGAATAAAACTTGGCAACTCTATTTAAAATGAGAACATCAATAGGTAATCCTACCTAAACGATGAGTAAAATTTAAAAACTCTACTCGACATGGAGTGTTTAGGTAACTTTGCCTAAACGATAAACTAGGCAACTTTGCCCAAAGATGAACTAAACTTGGTAACTCTACCTAAAATGAGAAGATCGTTAGGTAACCCTACCTAAATGATGGATAAAATTTAGCAACTCTACTCGACATAGAGAATTATCATCGAGCAACTTTACCTAAATGACGAACTAATTTTAACAACTCTAGCTAAAATAGAGAATTATCATTAAGCAACTTTGCTTAAACGATGAGCTAATTTTAACAACTCTGCTCGAATAAATGTATGGGGAAACGTGAGCTTGTTTTTTTTTTAATTTTAAACCTTGATGATGGTTTCGTCTTTTCATTTGAGTTGATATTCCCGAAATATATTAATAAGGTTAATAACAATAGTTAGTTTCTTACTTGAGAGAAACATAAGTCGCCCCACCTTATTGGTACTCAACTCCCTTTTTGATGCTTCATTCTAGACTTTTGTACTCGATCGTATCTTGCAATAGTGTCAAAGTTTCCTTTGCCTTTTCGAGCCTTGATCATTATTCATTATGGACTTGGTTTTCCACTTTTGGCAAATAATTTAAGGTGGGTTAGACTTTTCTAAACCTTTTGAAGGTGACAACCTACCATCCATTATGGTTTATTCCTATGACATCATTCTCAACGACCTCGATTACTTGCTAACCTTTGGCTAAGCTATCATTTTTTCTCAAGGTATACTCTTTATCCCTTGGCCCAATGGCTTTGAGCGTTTTGGATTATTCTCAAAAGTTTACTATTTGGGCCTTTGCTCTTCTAGTTGATACGATGATGTAATTGTTTGATCGGTTTGTTATACTTGTTTAGAGTTGTTAGGTTCTTGGACTTGCCTTAATAGTTCTCCACTTTACCAATTATTACCCAAATTGGATAACAAGATGCCCTTAAATATTTGTTATTCTCTTGGCATAATCACTATTCATGCTCAATTTGTAAATTGGTTTTAAAATTTTTATCATATTTTGAGAAAAATCCTAAACATTTGGTTTTCATGGATTAAGCCATTAACTTGAATGATTCTCTTAAATACAATTTAGATCATTTGATAGAAAAAAAAATGTTCCAATAAAAGTATCATCCATAAGGATAAAAAGTAAAAAATGGCATTCAAATACTATGATGCAATTTCCTCCAGTAAGGTTGCTAGGCTAAACAAATAAAGAATGTGTTTAGATTATGCAAAGTTTGTATAAAACTAGTTTTTGATGCACTTAAAGGTATATGGTCAAATAATAAGCCATTTTAGGTGAATAAAAAAGGGATGAGGAGAAATATTTCAAAAATAATTAGTTCTAAAGGATAATTCTGCATGAGAATATATTGATTCTGTTTATTTTGCCCCAAGTTAGTCAATGAAAACTTATAATTTGATGTCATAAAAAAAACAATGAACAACACACTAACTTGTCATTTTTTCTTGTTTTTCTCAATCACTTTCCTTTTTCTTCGAGATTAGTATCCAAAAACATAAGCAAACTACTTTTGATTAGAAAGGGCTTGTAAAAGTATGTAACATAGGCTATGGCTTGGCTTATGAAAGAAGGATGTATAAAGATTAAAAAAGTATTTAAGAGTCTTATGACATAGGATCACTTTTGTTTTCCATAGAAACCTCTTTTAAGCAATATTGAATGAACTTTATCTATTTAGCCTTTTGTTAAGCTATTATGAGAGAAAATTTCGTTTAGACTTACAAATGTGGCTTTTTCATTTTGATTATTGACTTTGCTTCCTAGCTTTAACTCTTTTTGTTAGTTTTTTTAAAGTTTGACTCTAATCTTAACTTGATTAAGGATTTTTGTTTTTTTTTTTTTTTTTTTTTTTGTACTCCTTTTTGTTTTTCAAGTCATTGATGGGATTCTTTTGAAAAAAAATTTAAGAGCTTCATCGGCTATTTATGGACTTTGTATTCTAGCTCCAATGTGAGGGATGAACCTAATTTGGGTTATCATGAAAGAAAACATCCACGTTCAAATTAGGATGACAAGGGATTAAACTTTTATGAGATATTTGAAAGATGACATTTCCTTATTTCAAAGGTTAATTTACCTATCGTTGATAAATGCTAACCTCTTTTTTGAAAAATAATGATTGATTTAGAGAACCCCGAGGTTAAATAAATTAATTTAAGTTCATGACCTGAAGATGTATTGTTCATTGTTATTTTAAAACACCAATAATTTAGTTTTTTTTTATTTTACTTTAGGCTTCATGATACTTCCTAAGCAAAAATTTTCTTCAACTTGTTCGATTGGGAATGAATAAAGAATTTCTTTTTAGTTTTGATTCCAACAAAAAGAGGCATGAGCCACTTACTTTCTACTCGAAAGGTTCATTAGGGAATGGATTGAAGAATATCTTTTAGTATCTATTTGTCATGTTTTGAAATCTAATCGATCTTTAGAATATTTTTGAATTAGTTTGCTATTATGCTTTTTTTATAATGTGAAATTATACTTTTAAATGAATA
The DNA here is from genome assembly GCA_963924115.1 of Dovyalis caffra. Taxonomy (NCBI): domain Eukaryota; kingdom Viridiplantae; phylum Streptophyta; class Magnoliopsida; order Malpighiales; family Salicaceae; genus Dovyalis; species Dovyalis caffra. Next base: position 25,942,282 of record CAWUPB010001173.1, read on the forward strand.
TCTCTTATTTTCAAATCGAACAATAAGAAATTATACCAAAAGATAGAGGCATTCTTATATTTAAAGATATGATTAATTCATGTAAAGCTAAATCATTTAGGGAAATTGTGTTTAAAAAATAACAATAATTAAAAAAACAAACCTATAAATTATGAACATACATCTCCTTCATGGCTTTCGGACTCACTCAATCTCCTCATCCCTTGTATTAGTAATTGTGTGGTTTAGGAGGGGCTTTGTGTTTCCATTAGGAGAATGCGGACCATTGTCAAAGCCGATCTAATCATGCTTGATCAAATCCAAAAGCTTTTTTCTTAAAAGCGGGACAACTATTGAAATTATGCTTAGTAGCACAAGAATGATATTCACATCTCTTTTCTTGCTCGTACCATAAAGGATAAAGAGGGCACATCGGGTTAGTAAGGATTGAAGTGACCTATCTAATGCTTACTAAATGCTTAAAATTTTACCCAATGAGAGAGGTAAGGATGGTAGTTGTTCGAGCTCTTTTTTGTAGTCTCGGTTGTTCTTATCGTAATGATTGTATCATATTTATGAGTTATTAAGAGTTTGTGGATTTTAGAAATGCATAGTAGTTTAAGAAAATTGATTTGCTTGGCTAGTTTGGTAAAGATAGTATGATGGATTTAGTTGATTTCATGAGTATGTTTGCTTCATGATGGTTGTTATAATGAGGGCATAGTGGTTGAATGAAGGTTTTCGAAGGTTGCCGAGTTGTCATTATTGCCATATTTCCCTTGGTTACTCCTTCGATTCTTGGATGGATAAGATCCGGTCTCAACCTAATGCATCTCATCATTTGTCCTCTTGTTAACACTGCACCCTTTCTTTTTTATAACCATCATAAAGCTTTCCAGCTTTAATCGTTTGCCCTACCCTCCGAACTATGATGACATTGTCATTAAAGTTGGTTAAAACATTTTCAATCAAATACTCAAAGTAAGGTACTTTGAAAGTATTCAAAAATATCGAGATTAATTGATATTCAAGCAATGATGTATGGATTTAACTCTGTTACATCACACCACCTTTACGCATACTCTTTAATAGTCTCTTTAGCCCCTTTCTCCGTACCTTAAAGCTCGATCTATTTGATGCTACCTCTATGTTAAATTTATACTCGTTTGAGAAAAGCATTAGCTAGATCCTTTAATCTTTTGATCTTAGACCCCTCCAACCTTATATACCAACTCAATGTCGATCCATCCAAGCTCTCATGGAAGAAGTGTATAAGCAATTTTTCATCATGTATAACTTCGTCATCTTGCTACGGTATAAAGTTAGGTTATAGGACATCGGGTTTTGATATATTTAGCAAAATGCGGCACTTTAAATTTCCTTAGGATTACCACATCGAGTATTAGACATATTTTAATAACTTTAATAGGATCGTAGACATGTGCCCCTCTATTACCTCAAGCACTCCTCGATAGCCATTAACTTATCCATATTGGATCCTCTACTATGTTATAGGGCTCTTCTCCTATATGATCCGCAATGGGTTATAAGACTCGTGGGTCCATCGAATAGGCCAACATCTCATAGGATACAAGGTTCGGCACATATAGTTATTTGATTGGTCGTTGATATGGTGGATTGTAACCCTTGTGAAACTTTTTAACATAGCTATACATACTAAAACTTTTATATTTGCATCTACTAAGTCTAAATTGTGATTTATGTGTCATGTTCATGTTTGGTGAGGTTATTATGCTTCATGTTTATGTGAGGAGTTATAGAAATAATAATAATAATAATTTAGGTATGTTGAAATTTTAATTCTCGGAAAGAATATCTCCTAGAATATCCATAATTATGTGGGTGTAATTTATGTGCCAGTTCTTATATATTCTATAGTGTTAAAATATCTAAGGTTTATGGAAGTGTTTATAGGAATAATTTTTAGAAATTTAACTAGTCATTATTTTTTTTCCATAACATATATTTAAAAGACCATGGAAGTGAAAGAATTTTTCGGGTAGAGTTACCTAAATTTTAATTCATCATTCGAGCGGGGTTGCCTAATGATCATCTCACTTTTCACGTAGGGTTGCTCGTTTAGTCAATCGTTTAGGTAGGGTTACCTAACGATCTTTTTCGAGCACGATTGCCTAATTTTAGTTTATCATTCGAGCAAAGATGCCTAATGATTTTCTCATTTTCGGACAAGGTTGCTTATTTAGTCTATCATTTAGGTAGGGTAGTCTAATGATCTTCATCGTTTTAGATAGAGTTGCCTAGCAATCACATCATATTTAATTTTCGGGGTAGGCCACCCTTCAATTTAGCCCATACCGCATATTTAATTTTCGGGATAGGTCGCCCTTCAATTTTTTCATGTACTCGCATATTTAAGTTTCGGGGCAAGTCGCCCTTCAATTTGGCCTCACATTGCATGTTTAACTTTCGGGATAGGCCGTCCTTCAATTTAGCCCCACATTGTATGTTTGATTTTCGTGGCTGATTGCCCTTCATTTGGTCCTACATTGCATATTTAATTTTCGGGACGAGTCGTCCTTCAATTTGACCATGCATTGCATATTTAATTCTAAGGGTAGGTCGCCCTTCAATTTGGCCATCCCATCGCCATTTTACTCTTGATGTTAATCATCCAAAAAAAAAACTAAACAAATTTTTCTTTACAAGCTTATTAAACAAAGTCGTTGAGAAACATCTTTTTCATTCGACTTTGCACCATAAGCATTGTAAAGAGAGGCAACTCGTCATAACAAAAAAAAATCACCTTCATTTTTATTATTTATTTTAGTTGAGTTATTTTTTTTAAAAAAAGGAGTAAATAAAAAGGGGGTCAGAATTCAATTGAAGTTCATCCCAATCCTCTAACCATTTTTTGAATTCAATCTATCTCGATTGTTTAGCTAATCAAATTCAAAAGGAGTTTGAGTTCAAATTGGATGGTAAAACATTTTTGAATTTTAAGGTAGTTGAGTTGGAGTGAAATTTGAATGAACAGTTCCTATAAAATAGGATAGAATTTAAGGTTTAAGAGGGGGAGAAGTTTTTAGAGGAACAAATGCGGGTTGGGAGAGAATTAAAAACGAGAAAAAGTAAAATTTGAGGATTTTTGGGGTTTTGGCCCTTGCGTTTTCCGGGGAATTTTTGGGCAAGGGTTTGGTGTTCCTCATATACTAGGTTTATGTTCGTCATTTTCTAGATAAATTGAAGAGGGTTTTGTGTCAATTCATGTAGGATTTTGGTTTAATGGTTAGGAAAAAAACCAAATTGAGAGTGAAAGGTTGAAAATCACAAAATCATATCATCGTTAGGCTTCTCGGGTTACTGCATTTTTCGGGCATTCGTTCTTGGTGTTCATCCTTTTTTGGATTTACCAACAACACTCAATCAACTAGTTAGCTTTGATTTTGGGCCTGGACATTAACTAAGTTTTCAAAATTTGCCACTCGAACAATCCTCTTGAAATTGATCACGAGTGGTCATCATCATAAACAATTCGAGTCCATTTTTCTTTTTCGTTCTTTCGTCATATTTTCTTTCTTTCTTCCAGTTTTCGTTTTCCTCAAATTTTCATTATTGTGATCTTTTCCATTTAATTCATTTTTTTTGTGAACCTTTGACCATGATTTTATGTCAATCAAACTAAAATAGGTCTCAATAGTTTAGCTTTCGATTCAAAACAAGAGCTTGAATTCGGGGAGAGAATAGTGAATAGAGAGAGAAAATAGAGAAAATGAAGAACAGGAGAGAGACAGAGTCACCGACTTAAAATATACATTTTGATCAAAAAATTGAGGGAAATGGGCTTCTTTTCTGTTTTAGCCGATCGAGTTAAAAAAAAAAAAACAAAAGGGCTAAACTAATTTCACTCAACCCAACCCGATCTATAGAAATAAAAAAAGAGGGTCGGACTAGGTCTAGTCCAGCCACTTATCCCCTTTTTGCTAATGCAAAAAAAATAAGAGAAAAAAATGAAGGGCTGAATTCGCCCAACCTTCTTCCCAAAAACAAAGAAAAAGCGAGGAGTCCGAGCCTCTCCCGAAAAAAAAAAAAAGAGAAAAAATATATCATTAAAAAAAATAGTAGAAAAAAAAATTATTTTTACTTTTAATGCTTCAATTCTATTTTATTTAAGTTTAAATATTTTAGTTTTTCATTATTTTTTTTAGAGTCGGTTTTTATATGTTATTTTTTTTAGTTTATTCATTTGACCTTAAAAATGTTAAAGTTTATGTTATTTATTAGGTTAGATAATTATTTGATAAAAGAATTATCGAGTCTTCTAAATTTTTAGGAATCGATCATAAATTTTTATCGACCAAAAAAAAAAAACTCTCGACGAAGTCTCCTATTCAATAGGGACCGACATTACAAAAATGTTATAATAAGAAGGTCCTCCGATACACCGATTATATCAAGGCTTAAAAGGGATCCGATGTTTGAACCGATGTATCGCTCGATGGAGGGGATCGATGATTGTTTCAATACGATGCCCCGCCTAATAACTAATTTTTTTATTGGAGTTCAAAAATTAGAAAATAATTTGGCAATAAATAAAATATTATAGGAGATGAATTTAGGATCGAACTAGACATGATACCTTTCTTAGGAAAGGACGTCTTTAGGTGATCGATATCTTCCCAAAGCATAACCAACTCCTTACCATAGAATCTTTAGACCGAGTGCAACTTTTAGGTTCCTAGTTCCTTAATACTAGGTGGCGACTACAAAACTTGTAAATAAAAAAACTAACTCGTAAATAGGAATTTAAGTTTTTGGGAGTTCAGTCCAATGTCGGAGTAGCGACAATGTATATTTATTAGTGATACTCATTCAATTATTGTGTGACATTTAACAATGTCATAATCATGATTTTAACTCTCGACCTTTCTAGTAATGCTCAAATGTTTTGAGCCAATTGGCCAATTCACTCTTGGTATCTTTAATGCTTTTATTTCATTTTACATCTTATGAATTAGAATTTTCAAAAATGAATGTTTTTATGAAAGCACTTCACTTCCTTGTGTCCATGGATCCACGAGACCTTGCATATAAATGTGTCCATATCCTATTGTTATGGTATATTGTAGTCATCATTTCAAGTTACACTTTTACTATAATTGCTCAATACTCTAATGTTTCAAGCTAATTAGCTAAGTCACACCTTGTTTCCTTAATGTTATTTAAATTACATCTTATAAATTAGTATTTTAGTAAGCAAATAGAACCTATATGCTTTATCAATGCCCTTTGATTCATTGTGTTTGTAGCCACGAGATCTTGTTGGGTAAAGAAATACAAATAACACGACGGAATCTCTTTACCCTTACTTGAATAATCAAATAAAGCATACAACCAAATACCCAGTATAAAACAACTAATAATCTAAAAAATAAAATACCAATCACATAAGAAACACATAAATTTTAAGTCAAAAACCTCTTCAATTTGAGAAAAAAAAACCACGAGACTCGGAGTACACAATGACATTCATTATCAACAATAATGGATAATACAAGAAGTCCTTTCTATATTAAATTGGATGAATATATCACCTATAAACACCAAATGTTACACACCCTTGGTAAACCACATTGATAGATGATACACAAAGAAAAGAGAAGAAACCGGGTATAGATTTCACCAAAAAATAGCACTATTGCGAGCATTATATCTCACTCTCTAGAACTCAAAGCCAGATCTCCACTATTTAGAATGTGCATTTATCTCTTTTGAATGTGTCCACCAAATTTGAGCTTGAATTAACGAGTTAACGAACCCGAAACTCAATTTGTGCATGACTAGTCCGTGCTAAAACTTTCTTTCCTTTTTCTCATAAAAGTTGCAGCTCTCTCTCTTTTTTTCTTTTCTTTTTCTCTTTACTTTCTTCCCTAATTTGATATTTGAATTACAGAAAAGAGAGGATTTATTTAAAAATATCAAAAGTACTCTTTAAGTGATTAAAAATTCCTCTTCCACATAGGCTCCAAGATTAGGCTCGTGTAGGTAAACCTTTGGACCATCTTTCAATTAAGAGGAAAGCCTAAAAAATCTCCCCCTCATGACTAGGTGGAGGTATTTTCCATCTCGATGACTGAACGACAAGCCTCAATTTTCTCCCTTGGTAATGCTTTAGTCAACATATCGAGCCATTATCATCGATATGGATTTTCTCAAGTTCCAACAATTAAGAATTCCAAACATCTCTAATCTAATGGTATCGAACATTAATGTGCTTCCATCTATCTAAAAATGTAGAAGTTTTACCAAGGTGGATAGCACTCGACAATCACAAAATAACACATACCTATCTTGTTTGAAATCAAGTTTCGAACATATTTCTTCATCCATAGCAACTCTTTATGAGCTTCATTGTTGTAATGAATTCCACCTCGGTAGTGGAAAAAGCAATATATTTTTATAGTCTATATTGCTAAGCCATAGCTCTCCTTAAAAAAGTAATCAAATAACTGAATGTTGACTTACGAGAATTAATGTCTCCTGTCACAACATAAGCAATGTCGGGCCTTGTACACACCATATCATACATTAAACCCTCAACAACTGAAGTATATGAAACTCTTTACATCTCCTCCTTCTCCTCATTTGTAAAAGGACTCTATTGGATGTTTAGCTTAAAGCAAGTTGCAAGAGGAGAGCTAACCACTTTAGCATTTTTCATCTTGAATCTCTAAAGTACCTTCTTAATGTACTTCTCTTGAAATAAGTATAATTTTTTAGCTGATCTATTATGTTCAATGCGTATGCCCAAAATTTGCTTTGTTGGCTCTAAGTCCTTTATGTCAAAGAACATGTTCAACTACTTTTTCAAGTCGGCTATCTTCGAAGCATTCCTCTCGATCATTAAAATATCATCTAAATAGAGCAACAATATAATAAAGTCATCATCAAAAAAAATTTATACATAAACACAATGATCCGATGTGGTTCTTGTATAGCTATACTCCACTTATATCTAAGTCAAACTTCTTATACCACTTGTCTAGGGGCTTGCTTCAAACCATAAAGACTTTCATTTATACATTAGGTTTTCCTTACTTTTCATTTAAAACCCTCTAGCAGCTCTATGTAGATTTTATCTTCTAAGTCACCAAGTAAAAAAGATGTCTTCACATTCATCTATTCAACTTTCAAGTTAAGACTCACTGCTACGTCGAGAACAACTCGAATAGATGACATCTTCACCATCGAAGAAAATATCTCCTCAAAATCAACACCTCTTTTCCGATAGAAACCCTTCACCACTAATCTTACTTTGAATCTAAGATGTTTGGCATATTCTTCATGCTTGATTCTAAACATCCACTTATTTTTCAAAGCTCTTCTACCTTTAGATAGTCTTACCAATTCAAAAGTATTATTCTTATGTAAAGACTCCATCTCATCATTCATGGCTTCAATCTATTTCTGTTTATTCTCATCTTCTATTACTTCTTTGTACGATTCAAGTTCTTCATTATCGATCAACAACACATAATCATGAGTAGAGTACCTTATAGAAGGTCTTTGAACTCTATTAGATTGTTTGATTAGAGTTTTTGATGGAACATATTCATTACCCCGTTCAACTATCTAATCCTGGTCATCACTCAATACATCATCATAAGTTTGATCTGTTGTCTTATAGAACATTATCATTTCATGATTTATGTTCGATCCGTGAATCATCTTACACATCATGTTCAACTAGTTCGGTTATTGGTGCGGAATGAACTAACTCAACTAGCTCTATATCTATCGGATCATCATAAGACTCGATCCGTTCTGTTACGCCTTCTTAATATCTTATATGGTCTAATCCTTTAGAAATACAATATCACGACTTCGACTATCTTCTTTTCAATTATATCATATAGTTTATAGCCAAACTCATCTTGATCATACCCTAAAAAGATACGGTGTCTTGTCTTCACATCAAGCTTAGATCTCTTATTTTTAGGAACACATACAAATGCCTTGAACTCAATAACTCTTAAGTGATTTTAGGATATATCTTTGGCACTCCAAACCCTGTCTAGAACATTAAATGACAAAGGTACACAAAGTGAAAGATTTATTAAATAAATAATAATATTTAATGTCTTACCCTAAAATGACTTAGGCGATGGCACATGAAATAGCAAGAATCGACTTTCTCAACTAGATTCCTATTCATCATTTCAATCAACCCGTTTAACTAAGGTATCTTTGGTGGAGTATTTTGATACTTAATACCTTGAGTGTTGCGGTACTCATCAAAAAGGCTTAAATATCACCATCATTGTCGGTGTGTATACACTTAAGCTTTCTCCTATTTTTCTTCCCATCAAAGCTTGAAACCGCTTGAAAACACCAAGAACTTGATCTTTCGATCTTAATGTCTAAACCTTAACTTTCTTGAGTAATCATCTATGAATGTCATAAAGTAATAGGAAGCACCTTTTGACATTGTCTTTATAGGACCACAAACATCCGAACATTCTAGCTTAAAGGGATTCCGTTTCCTTATAGGTGGATGGCTCCTAAAGAAAACTCTATTATGTTTTCCAGCTCAATAATACGGATACTTCTTCAAGTGATTATCTTATATATTAGATAATAACTTTTTTTTCAATATTGCCATGTCTTTCTCGAGTCATATGAGCCAATCTCTTGTGCTATATTTCGGTAGCTTCCTTATCTTTGACAACATTCACATCATCATTCAATAATTTAGCATGTATGACATATAAAGAGGAACACTTCTCTCTTTTTGCAACTATCATAGAACCCTTCGACAACATCCATATATCATTTTTAAATGTGTTACAAAACCTTTCATTATCAAGTCTTCCAATTGAGATTAAATTCAAGCGAAACTTAGGAACATGCTTCACTTTTTTAGAATTAGTTTTACTCTAGTATGAGTCTCTAAGCACACATCTCTAATACCAACGAACTTTGGACAACCCATTATTGATAACCCTTACCGCCCAAAATCACTAAGCGTATATGAGCTAAAAATTCTCTGTGAGATGTAGCATAAACCGAAGCTCTACTCGTCAACCATCAAACTATGCCCATCCGATACTATGTTAACTTTATCGGTATCTTATGCAATCGAGAAATCATCGGTTGTATTAACTCAATCTTCATCGGCATCACTTGTCATTCTATTAGGTTTTGTTCTTCTCGTTTTCTTTCTTTAATTATTGATAATAGTTTTTTATGTGACCCATATCATCACAATGATAGCACTCCACATTTGCAAACTTGCCCTTGGACTTGCTTTTGCTCTTGCCTCTGCCTTTTGGACCCTTACTTTTACTCCTTTCCCTTTCTATAGTATTTAGCACATCGGATTGGGAAAAAGAATTTTGAGTCTTCCTTCTAACCTTTTCACCGAGAATCCCATTTTTAGCATAGGTCAAGGTCATCTTCCTATCGGGAGCGGAATTGTAGTGTGATGTACGAAATGTCTCCTAAGAATCTAGTAATGAGCCAAGCAAATACAACCTAAGGATCTCATCATCAATTTCTATTTTTATGGCTTTCATTTGGTGAACAATTCCCATTTACTCATTAATGTGATCAGCTACAAAATTTTTCTCCTTATATCCGTAATTCATCCATTGCGTAATCAAGTACATCTTGTTATTCCCGATTCCAGTGGCAAAGAGATCTTTCAAACTTTTTCATAAAGTTTTTGTATTCACCTCTTGTACAACATGATTAGAAACATTATCATCAATGTACTGATGAATAAAAGCACAAAATTGTTCATTCTCAAATTTCCAATCCTCATCTATTTTTATCTTAGGCTTAGCCGAAGCAAACACAGAGTGGATGCCAACTCTTTACATATAACGGATCTTTCATTTTTCTCTTCCACATGTCATAACTAATTTCATTAAAACTTATCATTTTAATGTTACTCTCCATATTGTTCAAGCCAAAAATAAACAACTTGGCTTTAATACCACTTATTGGACAAAGAAACACAAATAACACAACAGAAACTCATTACACTTACTTGAACAATTAAATAAAGGCTACAAACAAATAAACAAGACAAAAACAAATAATTAATAATTTGAAAAACAGAATACCAATCACACAAGGAACTCATGGCAAATATCAAAGGTTACACACCATTGGCAAACCACATCAATAGATGATACAAAAAAAAAAAAAAAAAAACCAAGTTCGGATTTTACCGGAAAATAACATTGTTGTGAGCATCATATCTTACTCTCTAAAGCTCGAATTTGATCTCCACTGTTCAGAATATGCATCTGTCTCTCTTAAATGTGCCCACTAAATTTTAGCTCGATCCAACGGTTAGCAAACCTAAAAACTCAATTTGTGCGTGACTAATTTGTGTTAAAACTTTTTTCCCTCTTTCTCTCTAAAGTTACGGCTCTCTCTCCTTTTTTTTTTCTCTCTCTATTTTCTTCCCTAATCTGATCTCAAAGAGAAGTGAGAATTTATTTGAAAATACCCAAGTTACCCTTCAAGTGATTAAAAATTTCTTCTTTACATGAGCTCCAAGATTTAGCTCATGTAGGTAAACCTTTAAACTATCCTCCAGTTAGGAGGGAAACCCAACAGATTTTACACATAAATGCAACTTCTGGCTTCTAATGAATATATATTGCAAATGTCATAATAGTTATTGTTATAGTATTAAATGATTACTAATTGATGAACTACCCATAGGATCCTTTTCTTTGAAGGTATCCTTCGATCTAGCAACGACTTAAATTCTTCCTTTTAAAAATGAATTGGTTGAAGAGTCTTGAAATTTTTTTCCCTAATTGTTAAATGTATGTTTGTTGATAGATAAAGTTAATTTCTTGAAGTGTAAAAAGTGGCACCATTTTAAAGTAAAGTTCTCTATACATGAGCTTTAGTTTTGGTTATCGCTGTTATAATTTCATAGATATCTTCGAAATTAATTACCACGACTTATCTTATTCAATAACTAAATGGTCAAGTAGACTTACCAATATTTCAAAATTTTACTTTATCCCTTTTTATGCTTCAGAATAGGGCTGTTCGTGAAGAATTGGCGCCTGTGTTATGGCACTCTGTTGGTACAATCTCTATACTTCTACAGGTACTTAAAAATGAAGAAGGGCTATTCGTGAAAATAAATTTAATGGTTGAATCATCTTAAATTTTGTTTTTAAAAAATTTTGAGTAATTTTGAAAAAAAATTCTATAATATATTTATATAATTTAATATTAAATTTGAAATGAAGAGGACAATTTTATCAATTGAGTAAAAGAAATTAATTGAAGAACACATTAAAAAATAAAATACTATAAAAAAACATAATATAAATAGTTAAATATATCGAAACATGTTGAAAATTTATGTTATTATATAAGGATAGATTTAATTATTTATTTTAAAGAATTGATTGATGGCATAGCCACAGTCCATAACATGAGTACATATGATATTATTGGAAACATCCATAGACCACATATTTAGGCCTATCCACCTGTAAAAATGGCCAATCATTAATTAATGAACCGTTGGAAAAAAAAATGGAACAAATTCTAGAATGCAAATTAAATATTTAGTTGAAAAAAAAAATGCTATGATATAAGGATAGGTTTAAAATATTTATTTTAAAGAATGGATTAATGGCATAGCCACAATCCATATCATGACTACATACGATATTACCATAAAATACACTAAAGCAAAATAATTTTTACTATTTATAATACTATTTACATACTCACAAAATCATTATTCTTTTTACAATTCATGATATTTTTATAATACTTTGATCCGTAATTTTTTTATATATTTTTTTTCAATTTCAAACTTTAATTGTATTGTGATTTGGTCTCATTTTTCTTTAATGTTTTTTGTTAATTACTTTTATTATTTAAAATTTACTACTTTAATTTGTCATTTTTTTTAAATTCACTATTTTTTTCAATTTCAAAATTTAATTATATTGTGATTTGATCCCATTTTGTTTTAGGGTTTTTTATTAATTATTTTTATAATTTAAAATTTGCTACTTTAATTTGTCATTTTTTTTAAATTCTCATCCAATTAATTTAAAATTATATGGTCTTCCATTTTTCTATACTTTTTTTTTCAATTTCAAGCTTTAATTATATTATCATTTGGTCCTATTTTGTTTTAGTGCTTTTCGTTAATCATTTTTATTATTTAAAATTTACTACTTTAATTTATCATTTTTTAAATCCTCATCCAATTAATTTAAAATTATATTTACTAACAATTTTGATTTATTTTTCTATATGTATAGATTTTGGAATAAATTTTTAGAACATGATTATTTTTTCTTTTGAAAAATAGACTTAGATAATTTTTAAATTATAGTGGCAAGATTAATATATATAATTTGTCCGAAATACATTTTTAGTCCTCAATTTTTCTATACTTTTTTTTTCAATTTCAAACTTTAATTGTATTATGATTCGGTCACATTTAGTTTTAGTGTTTTTTGTTAATTATTTTTATTATTTAAAGTTTACTATTTTAATTTGTCATTTTTTAAAAAATTCTCATCCAATTAATTTAAAATTATATGGTCCTCAATTTTTCTATACCTTTTTTTTTCAATTTCAAACTTTAATTGTATTGTGATTTGGTCCTATTTTTTTCTAGGATTTTTTGTTAATCATTTTTATATTTAAAATTTACTACTTTAATTTATCTTGTTTTTTTAATTCTCATCCAATTAATTTAAAATTATATTTACTGAAAATTTTAATTTATTTTTCTATATGTATGGATTTTGGAATAAATTTTTAGAACATGATTATTTTTTCTTTTGAAAAATACATTTAGATAATTTTTTAAATTATAGTGGTATGATTAATATATATAATTTGTCTAAAATATATTTTTAGATTACTTGTATATATATATATATATATTATAGAAAAAAAAACTCAAATTAGTTAATTAATATTTGAAAGTCAAATGTGAAAAATAAAAAGAAGATGGTTGCTCTCTGCGTAAGGCCCGTATTTAAGGACCGACCACGCATAACATAGAAAAAAAAATTATTTAAGAAGGAGGAAAAAAATAAAAAAGAATTCACATGTTTTATTAATTTTTTTCTTCTTTATATAATCAAAATTAATCGAAATCAAATTTGTAATAATTTTTATTTTAATCTATTAACTTCAAATTTAGTCAATAGGGTCCTTGCAAGTTACTTTTTTTTTATATATAGTATTTTTTATTTTATACTGAAAACTTTGAACTCACTTAGTACAGTTATGATGTGTAAAAAAATATTGAATCATTTGTTTTTAGAAGTTAAGCTGTGCAACTACTACTACACTAAGCATTTACTATTTATTTATTTATCTTTGAATATTATAAAATTAAATTATTTAAAATTAAATATTTAAAATTATGTTTTGGCTTAACCACTCAATGATTCAAATTAATATAGTTTTTTATTTTGATATTATTCATTCTTTTGTAAATAAATATATAAAAATTAAATTCATATTTTTTCAAAATCGATATTCTCATCAACATTAAAAAAAAAAAACTATTTGTTCAATTCTATGCAAGCTTTTAATAATTGTTATTTTTGTTTTTTGACACAATCTTATGAAATACTAAATCTTTTTTTTTAAATTATTTAATTTTCCTTTTATTTAATAATTCATGGATTAACAAGGATAAATCTTTTTTTCTAAATGAAAAATTATGAAAAACACAAATAAGAAATAGTTAAATACAAAATTTTTGATTAAAAAATTATAAATAATTTTTTTCAACTTTGATGTCATCTATTTTTATAGATTCACGTCATAAAATAGATTATCAAACTGAAGTGAGTTTTCTAAATGATTTTATATATTTTATCCAACCCCCGAGTATAGTACGGATAAAAAAACTAGTCGTATCTAAATTTCAATCACAATGTTGCAATAAGTAATTATATAAGTTTTTGAATCTTTATGAAGATCATAAGAAATTATTATTTTTTAAAATTAAATAATTAAAATTATATTTTGGCTTAGCCACTCAATGATTCAAATTAATATAGTTTTTTTATTTTAATATTATTCATTCTTTTGTAAATAAATATATAAAACTTAAATCCATAGTTTTTCAAAAATTAATATTCTCATCAACATTAAATAAAAATAAAAATAAAATGTTTTTCAATTATATGTAAGCTTTTAATAATTTTTATTTTTATTTTTTGACACAATCTTATGAAATACTAAAGCTTTTATAAAAAAAAATTATTTAATTTTCTTTTTAGTTAATAATCCATGGATTAACAAGGATAAATTATGAAAAACACAAATAAGAAATACATAAATACAAAATGTTTTATTAAAAAATATACATAATTTTTTTCACCTTTGATATTATATATTTTTATATATTCACACTATAAAATAGAATATCAAACTAAAATGATTTTTCTAAATAATTTTATATATTTTATCAACCGCAGACATAGTGCGGACAAAAAAAGCTAATCATATCTAAATTTCAATCGCGATGCTACAATGAGTAATTGTATAAGTTTTTGAATCTTTATAAATATCATAAGAAATTGTTATTTTTTTAATATATATAATATGTTTTTATTTTTTTAAAGATAAGCTCTCTTCATATATATGTTAAACGGACAAAAAAATTAGAATATGTTAAATGATCTTGGATCTAACTTTTGAAATTTTTTGAAACATTTTTTTGCCACGAGGCCAAAATTCAAACCTCAACCCAACCAACTTCCTTAAAGGCACTTAAAAACCTTAAATAAAAATCTTGGATTATTATTATTGTTATAACTTATAAATAAAACTAAAGTAAAATCATTGGTTTTACTATATATTCACTATTTAAAATATTATTCACTCACACTCATTTCACTATTCACACATACTCAAAAGCACTATTCATTTCTCTATACGAGTGACATTTTTATAGTTTTCAAACATTTTTAATACATTTATAATGAAAGTTTCCTAATATTGCACTTTGGTCTTCTTCTTTTTTTTAAATATGGTCTTTTCAATCTGTAAAATATTTTTTGTTTGGTTTCGATCCCTTTTTTGTTTCATTTTTGTCACTTTGCTCCTTTTTCTCTAATTTTTTTAATAAAAAAATTTAAGGTAAAAAAATATTTAAAAAACATTACAAAATAAATTTTTAGCTAATAATCCATTGGTTTTAACATTCTTTATACTATTAAATATTTTTTTATAACAAAATTATGAAAATATAAAGAATAATAAGTCAAATATAAAATTTGATGTATTTTGGTAGACGCATAATATAATACGAGATATAAAAATGAAATAATTTTTAAAAATACTTTTATATATTTTTTCCGACCCACGAGTGTAACACGTATAAAAAATTTAGTAAATAAAACTAAAGTAAATTCATTCACTATTTGAAATACTATTCACTTACACTAATTTTACTATTCACACACACATAAAAGCACTATTCCTTTTATTATGCGGTGACATTTTTGTAATTTTTAAATATTTATAATACATTTATAATGAAAATTTTTCTAACATTGCACTTTGATCCCTAATTTTTTTATAAATTTTTTTTGAAAAATATAAAGAATAATTAGTTAAATATAAAATTTGATGTATTTTGATAGACGCATAATATAACACAAGATATCAAAATGAAATAATTTTTAAAATAATTTTATGTATTTTATCCGAGTCGTAGCGCAGTGCGTGTACAAAATCTTGTCATGTTTAGTATAAAATACAAGTCGATCGAATCATCCGTCCTTTCACTTCCCAAATAGGGGTTTTGTTTATGGTGGTAACAAGATTCAAATTCTTAGCAAAGGGATAATCAATCAAATTATCACTAGCATATAATTCAAACCAATCAAAGAACAATATATGAATCTTATGAACATTTACAAAGTCATAAAATTCATGTTGAATATCTTTCTTTTTTTCAAGGAAGTTTTTGAAGAACCAAATTCTTTTTTCAAAATTTTGTTTTGAGTAAAAATCATTATGCGGATATGTTTTGTCTACTTCAAAGGCATCATCGGACAAAGCATTGCATTCATTAGAAATGTTTTTTTTATAATGGCGAAGCGGTAGTTTTAAACAGGTTATCCTTTGAGGTTTTGTAAATCTCATCTTTGTGAATCTTGGGTGTTGCCCAATCATCGGCTTGTCGAACCTTTCTATAAGAAGCCTTCCAACGAAACCCCCAAAAAACCCTTTACGAAAACCCGGTTTAGGCCTAAGCCCAAAACCGACCTAAGGGACGTTACTCGTTACAAATGTGATCAAAAGGCCACATTTCAAAATATTGTAAGATGAATACCAGATTATTCGATAGTAAAGAGACCTTTCGGGAAGATGAACTTGTTACATCTTCTAGCTCAAAATCCAGCTTCGACGGTGAACCCGAAAACAACCCAAAACAAGTCAATGTCTTAACCAAAGACCAGGACCTCATCTTAGATATTGTTAAGAAGATTGAGGATCCCTGGTTATAAAAAGAATACTTGGACGGACTCTTGAAGTCTATAGAGGATAAACCACGAGACAAATCAAAACCTTCTATCTTGCCTTCTACTAGTACTAACACGTATGACCTTACTCGCTATCCTAGATAGGAAGAAGAAAACCAAAAAACCCTTTACTACAATTCAGGATCTTCGATCCGAGATAAAGTCATCAAAGCCGAGCTCAAAGAGAGAAAAATTAGAGATTCCAATATCTTAAAAAACTTGTTAGAAAAATAGGCAAAAGAAGAGTCGACTCGACTGCGAAAATCTTGAAGAAAACCAAGAGTTACAAAACCTTAAAAATTTGAAACGTGTTCCGGAAGATTTCTGTTTGTGCTTAGAGAAGTTACTTCTAGGAAATACTTGATTAAAATTACTCTTGTGTTTTAAAATGATTTCAAAATTAATACTATTGCCTTGTTTAATACCGGTGCTGATTTAAATTGTATTAAACGAGCATTGTTCCAAAACGTTTTCATGTACAAACAAATGAACGTCTTTCCGCAACAAATAATTCCAAAATGACCATTAAAGGAAAAACGAAGCCTCCGTAGTCAATGGAATCACTATAATTAAAAATCATTTTCCGTTGATTGAAAATATGCATCATATGGTGATCTTAGGAACACCTTTCATTAACTTGATTACTCCATACTCTGTCAAGCATGATTGCATATCATTTAAAAATAGAAATACAAAACTTGTTTTTCCATTTCTAGAAAAACCTAGAACTAGGAATCTTAACATCATCAAGGCATGTTCCATATATAGCTTTGAATTGAATGCTATGATTGTTGAAAAACAACAACATCTTTTACATTTACAATATGATGTTTCCTTACAAAAAATACAAAGACAATTACAAAATGATTTACCGAAAAAAAAATTTTTGATTTCCAAAACATGTTAGGAAATGAAATTTGTTACGATTTGCCTAATGCTTTCCGGAGTAGGAAACACCATTCTATTGACATCGCCCTATGATAAGGATTTTGATGAAAGACAAATTTCGACCAAAGCTAGACCTATCTAAATGAATGCCGACCTAGAAAAACATTGCATGTTAGAAATTCAGGATTTATAGACTAGTGATCAATTACAAACCCCTAAACAAGGCCCCGAAGTGAATTAGGTACCTTATCCCTAATAAAAAGGACCTATTACAGAGATTGAATCGTGCTTTTGTGTTTTCCAAATTTGATATGAAGTCGGGTTTCGACAAATTTAGATAACCCCATGACGGATACAAAGCTGCCTTTACTCGTCCCATTTGGACAATATGAATGGAATTTCATGCCCTTCGGTCTCAAAAATGCACCTTCCGAATTCCGAACGTTATGAATGATATCTTCCATGCTTATGTTGATTTCTGCATTGTTTATATTGATGATGTATTGATTTATTCTATTTCAATAGAACAACATTTTAAGCATCTCAAAACTTTCTTTCATGTTGCAAAAAAGAATGGATTGGTAGTTTCCAAATCTAAGATTTCTCTATTCCAAATCGAATTCGTTTCTTAGGTCATTATATTACCTAAGGAACCATTACTCCTATAGAAAGATCCTTAGAATTTGCAAACAAATTCCCATATCGATTCTTGACAAAACTCGACTACAAAGGTTCTTAGGAAGTCCGAACTATGTTTTAGATTTCCGTCCAAACATTAACCGTATTACAAAACCTTTACATAATAGGTTAAAGAAAAAAACATGTCCCCCGGTCCGATGAACATACTAGGATAGTTCAGCAGATTAAAAAACAAGTCCTTGAAATCCCTTGCCTTCACCTAGCTAACCCTTCCTTACCTAAGGTAGTGGAAATTGATGCTTCGGATATAGGTTATGGTGAGATTTTAAAACAAGTATCCTTAGGACAAGGAAAAATAGTACGAGTTCACTTCGCACATTGGAATGATTGTCAAAAGAATTATTCCACAATCAAAAAAGAGATACTTAGCATTGTCATGTGCATTCAAAAATTTCAAAGTGATTTACTCAATCAAAAATTCATTTTACGCATTGATTGTAAATCTGCTAAAGAAGTTTTACAAAAGGATGTTCAAAACATTACTTCCAAACGATTTTTACCGGATGGCAAGCAATCCTTAGTATCTTTGATTTTGAAATCGAATTTATTAAAGGAGAACAAAATTACATTCCAGATTTCTTGACCGGAGAATTTTTGCAAAACGAGTCTTGATGGCTAAGAAAAACAAAGGGAAAAACCCCTTTCCCAAAACCAGAAAGCCCAAAACCTATTTCATCAACGAAAACCTATTATCTCTTGGGTGATGCTCGCTACAAAACAAGAATCAAAAACTCCTATCAAAGCCCAATCGTTGAGCATTGGGTCCAAAATCGACAAAACAGACGAACGCTTTCGGCCCCGTAAAAATCTCGGGTATGACTTCTCAATCTGTTGTTCAAAATTTAGAGAAAGGTTCTTCTCAAAAGACACCTTTCTCGGGAATCCTCGGATTCCATCGAAAAACCCTATACGGGGCCTTTTCCGATTATTGCTACTACTTCTTCAAAAATTTTAGGTTTTCCCAAAGCTGCTTCCTCACAAAATACTCGGATTATTTCGTACAAAAAACTTTCAAAAAATCCGAGTCAATCTATTTTTTTAAACCATCTTCACAAAACGTTTAAATGAAATACAAAATTGAAAATTGAGCGGCAGAGCTGACCACGGAGATGCGGATAAACAAAGACATAAATACAAATTAAAAATAGGTGGCGAGCCAACCATTAATTTGTAGAAATAAAGAATTATAAAAGAAGAAGATAGATAAACATAAATGTAAGAAGTTTTATTTAATATATAAAATAAAATAACTTATAATGGACATGCGAAGCAAAATTACTATCCGAAGTTTTGATGTTTTGTTTGATACGAGTTTTCGAGTCTTGAGAGAACAAAATTACGGAGAATTCTATTCTAGATAATATCCGAAAAACTTGGATTTCCTACAATAAGAATGAGCTTCCTATTTATAAAAAGAAAGTTGTCTTGAACATAAACTTTGAACGAGTGTCTTCACATGTTGATGAACAGTAAAATGTCGAAAGTTATTTTGTCTTGATTTGTCACGTGGGATGAACAATGACTGGTTTTGTTTGAGAGTAGGAAATTGGGGTTCCAGTTTGGGTTTTGTAGACGTTAGCATCCATGGTCATTTGTTGGAGTAGGTTATAGATATTCTACTCCGACAATCCATCTATAATCCATTTATAAATGAAATAGGTATTAAACCTAGGTTGTACTAACTTGTTTGACATTTTTCCTATGTTAGGGGCAATGATAATAGGCAATGGGTTTTTCCAATGAAACTTATATATATATATATATATATATAATGTATTGACTTCTATCACATAATTTTTTGTTTTAGTCACAAATGCATATTTTTAGTGATTTTAGGTGACATTAGTTTTATCGTGTAATCATTTGAGTCTTTTCTACTGATTTCTATTTTTTAAAGTCTGTTTTAATCAATTTTGATCATATACCATAATATTTAGTTTATTATTTTTAACATTTTATTTAGTCAAAATTATTATTTAAACAATGTAATCCATTTTTTTTTTTTTATGATTACTCGAAACATTTGAAACTGTTGGGAACAAATTGAATGTCATCAACTTAATATATATATATATATATATATATATTCTCAAAGGAATCGAAAGCCAAGAATTGAAGTGGCACTAGTATAAAGTTGTGTGTTATTTTCAAATTTGAAGAATATAATTTATTTATTTTAACAAAAGTAGCATAATACCAAAAGAAAAAGAAAAGAGTGGAGTTTTCCACGTGACAACATTATTCTCCGAAAGACCAAGTAAATCTATCATTTCCATTTGCGCAATGACAGCGATTTTTAAGAAATTTCATGGTACTCTATAAATAATTATTAATAGTCACTCCATATAAGAGAGAGAGAGATAAATATAAAGAGAAGGGAGAAATTTTTTTAAGAAAAAGAGAGATAAATATAAAGAAAATAGAGAAAAAAAAAAGCTCAATTTATGATTTATATTATTCTCTTACATATCCCTTTAAATGAAAACTCAAATATTTGGATTTGAAACTTATACATGTTCATATTGTCTTGCATTATTTACAAACAAAAGTATTCGATTATTGAAAAAAATCAATATATTTCTATTATTGAACGAGGATGAATAAAAATATTTAGATTTGAAACTTACACATGCTCAATATATAATTTATATTATTTTTCGACATATCTCTTTAAATGAAAACCCAAATATTTGGATTTGAAATTTACACAAGTTCATATTGTCTTGCATTATTTACAAACAAAAGTATTTGATTATTAAAAAAAAATCAATATATTTCTGATATCGAATCAGGATCAACTAGAACAAAAATAAAGTATTGGATTTTGAACTCGGAATCATTTGGTCAATTAAGTTCTAATACTATGTCAAAAGATTATTTTAATTAAAAAATTTTAATTGTTAGATGAGGATTATGATATGATTTATATTATTGTCTGATAAGATATACTTTTTTTTATGTTTATTTAAAAAAAAAAATAGATGAAGAGAATGACTATTGTTTTGAATATTTTAAAATTTCTTGTGATTTTCTGTATCTTAGAATCTGTTGCTGAAAATGTTTTGGGCAACCGGTTTTATCAGTTTGCATCACACGCCCACTTAAAACGATCGGCCACGTGTTAAGTCAATGGCGACGGCAATTAAATGAAGCACCGGCATTGTAAGGCAACGGGCTTTGGGGAATTCACCTTTATGTAAGGCAACGGGCATTCTACGATGCCGTCGCTATTCATAAATGAGAAGGTTTTTTCAGCATGTCTATTTAGGTGAAAGGGCTGCTTATTGGACTGGATTGGAGTCGTGAGTTTAATTTCAATGCATTACAACGTACCGACAATACCATATGGTTATAAACCAAAAAATAAAAACTAAAAATCAAATTATTGGATTACGAGTTCTTTTTCTTGAAAAAGAAAACGATGGATCATGAGGCTCCCCATATGCAGCGAAATTTCTAAGTACTCTTCTTGAAATTTGTATAATAAGGACAGCAACAGTTGGGAATTAAAGATGAAGAAAAAAGAACGAAAGAGAAAAGCTTAATAAAATCGCTGGAGCGGGACCTCTGCTATTTTCCACTAGAAAAATAAATAAAACGCCCCACATCATTAAGCACGTGGTGACAAAACCCAGAGTCAATTAGAATTTAGATGAGGGTAGGTTGGTCGATAACTAAGAAATAAAAATAAGGGAATCGCATTTGATTTGGAAGTCTTAAATTGGTGCAAGTGTTATACAAGAGAAGGAAAAACATGATAAGGCACATACAAGCATCCGATTCCATAAGGTTGTGAAGGAGAATTCGAGTTAATGGAGGAAAAAGAAAGTTACTTTGTGTCTCATCCATCCATGGGAAAGAAAATTCGAAATGTTTTACACCATCTGGCAGCATAAGTTCCTTTAGAATCTCGAGAATAATATTTCTATCATGATTGTCCTCTCCCCCCCCCCCCCCCCCCCAAAAAAAAACTTGATATCTTTGTCCAATAAGATCATAATTTTAAATAATAATCATTACATTATATAATAATCATCATATAATAGTTTCAAAACATTTTATTATCATTATTTTAATATTATAATAAACCGTAATTCGGTATTATAATCATATTTTAAACCTTTAGCGATTTAAATTTATGAATGGGACACACCTGGGCCTTCCTACGTAACTGCCTATTGCGGGAAACTATTACTCATGCTTGTTGTGGACAGTAGGTTTTTGTTTATTGATATTTTGATTTTGTGAACAAAACAAAAAAAAATGGAAAAAAAAACTGTTGCTGCATATTACTCTGATTAAAGTTAATTAGATACGAACAGATTGATAGATTACTATTTACTCCCTCTACTATTCTTAGATGCAGATAGAGATTGATTCAAAGGTTCGCATTTCTACAGCCAAATTTCTTATTTGTACGACGTGTTTCAGTTTCATCTCAAATTTTTAGTTTTTATCAGTTATTTCCCTAAACATTTAGTATAGTTTCAATTTTCTATATATATCCTTAATTTCAGTTAGTACTAGTTGGAACTATTCATAGACCACATATTTAGTCCTATGCACCTGTAGAAAAGGCCAATCATTCATCAATGAACCGCTGGAAAAATGGAACAAATTCTAGAATGCAAATTAAATATTTAGTTTGAAAAATAGTATGAGGGAACAGGGTGCTTTCACGGGCGAAAAGTCATATATGGTTCATGTTGCGATGACATTGGAAATCAAGCAAAAAGTCTCACTCCACTTTATGGTAATCCATAGTATAAAGTCGTAATTTCCTCTCCACTCTTGCAATTGTCGTCATACCCCCTTACATCAGCAAATCAAGAAGTGAATAATTCCATGCGACGCGTACATCGTAAGACATTTATGGATAAGTAAATAAATAGCCACAACCGTATGCAAAGTTACACACTCGCACAGTTACACACTCCATACCAAAACATAACAAATCCATAATCCTACCTTAGCTCAAGCTCCATCTTCAATGGCCAATGCAATCTCCCCACCCAATTTATATGACAAAGTTGCTCTTAAATACTCTATACACAGAGCCTTCGATGTTACTATCTTCGTCCTTCTCATCTCTCTCCTCTTCTATCGTCTTCTCAATCTCAGCAACCATGGATTTGCTTGGCTTCTTGCTCTCCTATGCGAGTCATGCTTTACCTTCATCTGGGTTCTCACTCTCAGTACCAAATGGAATCCAGTGGAATACAAAACATACCCAGAACGCCTTTCACAAAAGTAACACCCTTTTTTCTTATATAAACAATACCATGCCATTTTTAATTATAATAATCTCATGCTAATTGCTTTCATGCATATATTCATGTTCTGAAGTTTATTGATGTCTTTTTTTTCTTTTGAACATTTACTAGGGCACAAGAGCTTCCTCCTGTGGATATATTTGTTACAACAACAGACCCGGTACTGGAACCACCAATACTCACTGTAAACACAGTCATATCCTTATTGGCAGTTGACTATCCAGTCGATAAACTAGCTTGCTATGTATCCGATGATGGTTGCTCCTCTATCACCTACTATTCTCTTGTTGAAGCATCCAAGTTTGCTAAGCTTTGGGTCCCATTTTGCAAGAAGTATAATATTCAATCTAGAGCTCCTTTTAGATACTTTTCTAGTGAGCTCAGTTTAACCAGCAATTGTAATTCCTTGGAATTCCAGCAAGAATACAACATGATGAAGGTAATTTTCAACTTGGGAATTGATTCATTCTGTCTCGAATTTGTCATCTTTACTGTGCTATTTTTTTCCCCTCTTTTTTCAGGAGTATCACCATCCATTAACCACGTATAACGCTGTCTACTTAGCTAATTGAGCTATATGTACAAATCAAAAAACACATTAAAGTAAATATGATAGGAATGATTTAGGAAAAACGAAAAATCATGAATGTAAAAATATAAAACAAAAATCATATATATATATATATATATAATTTTAATAGGATTTTCTCATATTTATATCATGTATTTTTTAATTTCGTATTACAATCATTTATTTATTTTTTACTTGATTGAGATTTTTAGTTTTCTAAATGTTTATTTTTATTTTTTTTATAATGCTACTAATTAATGATCATTTTTTTTCGAAAATTTTCATTTAACAATATAAAAAGTTTCAAATAAAAAAAAATCTCAAAAACTAAAATATAAATTTTAAAAATACATAATTCAAATATGAAAAAAAAACCTCAATTTTAATATGCATTGCACCTAAGAATTAATGCTGCTTCGTGTGTGTCTATATATATATACTATACTTTTGAAAAAAACAAAAAATAAATCAAGTGTGGATAAGATAATAAAACAAATTTGAGTGTTTGAACATGTAATAACTACGAACGGTTTGAACTATTGTTTTGATGTTTCGTAGGATGAGTACGAGGAGCTTGCCTCCAAAATTGAATCAGTTGTCGAAATATCCACTGAGTGGGATCTAAGCAGTGATTTTGCCACCTTCTCGAATATAGAAATCAAAAACCATCGTGCTATAATCAAGGTAAGTTCACTTGATGCTTACTATTACTTTCTTGGTGCTTTACCTATATGATGATGCTCTTTTTTACGTTGTAATTTTGGTTTTTTTCACAAAATTACTTTCACAAATTTTGAACTTGCAATCCATATATGTTAATTTCAGACAAGCGTTTTGTAGGTTATATGGGAGAATAAGGCTGGCCTTTCAGATGTGTTGCCGCATTTGGTTTACATTTCAAGAGAGAAGAGGCCAAATCACCCACATCACTGTAAAGCAGGTGCCATGAACGTCCTAGTAAGTAATTCTACTGCTACACTATACAGTAGTTTTTTTTTTTTTTTTTTTTTTTTTTTTTTTTACAAACTTAAAAAATATCCCCAAGTAGTCTCAATTTTACATCCAAATAAGTTTTTATATCAATTGAGTCCTTAAATTTTCAGAAACTTTCAATTAAGTACTTTCATTATTTTTTAAGGCTTTCCATCCAAATTATACGTTTTCTTTGTAAGAAACAACATCATTTTGTAGAAAATTTAACGTTTTTAGTTCAATAGTTTTAATAGAAATACTTAATTGAGAAATCAAAATAGTTTGAGGGCAAGTTAATACAAAAATATTGAGAGAAAAATTGATACTACCCCAAACTCTACTTGAGCTTTTCCTTGTACTATTTTTAGATCTTACAATTAAATGCTAGCTTATTATTAGTTAATTAACTTTCTCGTACGGTCATGGTGACAATTTAATTAATTGAATTTGTTGTTGTATGATAAACAGACTAGAGTCTCTGGATTGATATCAAATGCTCCATTCATGTTAAACGTAGACTGCGATATGTTTGTCAACAATCCACAGACTGTTCGTCATGCAATGTGTCTCTTGCTTGATTCCAAGAACGAAAGGGAAAGTGGGTTTGTCCAATTTCCCCAATACTTCTATGATGAACTAAAGGATGATCCATTTGGAAACCAGTTCGTAACTTTGTACAAAGTAAGTGCGTCCAAAATCCTATCCATTATTGAAGTTGTAAAAATTCTCTCTCGTACTTATTTATGAAGAGTAACAAATGATCATTTGGCTTTGAATGCTTAAACTAAGTAGTACATAGTGAGTGGAGTAGCTGGAATTCAAGGACCATTATATGAGGGAACCGGATGTTTTCACAGGCGAAATGTCATATATGGTTCATGTCCCGATGACATAGGAAATCAAGCAAAAGGTCTCTCTCCACTTTATGGTAATCCATAGTATACGGTCGTAATTTCTTCTCTTCTCTTGCAACTGTCATCATACCCTTTCTTCTCGCATTTGTGTAACCAATGTTTTTCTCTTTTTTTTTCTGAACAAGGTGATTTAGCGGATAAGGAGCAACTAAAAATATTAGGCAATTCAAAGGAGTTCATCAGATCAGCTACTTATGCATTACAAGGGAAGGCAAGTGTTAGTCCTAAAGATCTTTCAAACTTAATCGAAGCAGCACATCAAGTTGCCGGTTGTGGCTATGAGCATGGTACTAGCTGGGGCACAGAGGTTAGTGTCAACAAAAATTGAGGCTTTAATTGCTAAATAATATGATTAATTTATGCTTTGAAAAGTGTTTTTCTTTCCCTTCCCATGATATGATTGATGGTGGCAAGTTTTATCTCAGGTGGGTTGGCAATATGGATCCGCAACAGAAGACATTCTCACTGGATTAATGATCCATGCAAGGGGTTGGAGTTCCGTTCTTTGCACCCCAGATCCTCATGCCTTCTTGGGATGTGCTCCATCGGGGGGACCAATCTCGATGACCCAACAAAAGAGGTGGGCGACAGGTTTGCTTGAAATATTATTCGTCAAGAAAAGCCCCATCATTACCACCATTACTGCGAAACTCCAGTTTAGACAGTGTTTGACGTATCTCTTGATCCTTATTTGGGGGTTGCGCTCCATTCCTGAGCTTTGCTACGCAGTGTTGCCAGCTTATTGTATCATCACCAACTCGAGTTTCCTGCCCAAGGTGAGCAAGACACCTAAATGGTCCCTTTACGTACTTCTCTGATTTTAATGAAGTTGAAAAATTAGAAAGAGTTTTAATTAAAAAAAAAATTCAAATAATACAGTAACCAAATATAAGATAAGCATATATATATATATACACTCATTCTTCGTTCTGTTTTCAGTTTTAATATTTAGTTTATAAACTAGTCCACTTAGCACTAATTCTTCTTAAACTTTAAAACAAGGGAACGCAGCTTAATGAGCCAGCCTTATATATCCATGTGGCCCTTCTCCTGAGCTATGTCACTAACACTCTATTAGAGTACCTTGAAACTGGCTTGTCAATCCGTGCGTGGTGGAATAACCAAAGGATGGCAAGAATATATACAATGAATGCATGGTTATTTGGATTTATAAGTGTATTCTTGAAGATTTTAGGAATATCAGAGACAGTTTTTGAAGTTACACAAAAAGACCAATCTTCAAATGATGGTGGCGATGAAGGCAGGTTCACCTTCGATGCTTCACCAATTTTTGTGCCTGGGACAACCGTTCTGCTGCTGCAATTAACGGCATTGGTCATGGGCTTCCGAGACATGCCACCATCAGTTAACAATGGCTCAGGGTTGGGAGAGATATTGTGCAGCATATTGGTGGTAACATGCTTATGGCCATTTATGAAAGGGCTGCTTGCAAAAGGAAAATATGGGATTCCTCTGTCCACAATATGCAAGTCTGCTCTTTTGGCATTATCTTTTGTGCACTTGGTCAGGAGGACATCGAAGGGCCAAAACTAATCGCTTTCGGTATAAATAAAGTTGTTTGCTCGCATGTTGATTGAACCATTGCAAGTTTTTTTTTATAGTTTAATTATTCCAGTATTATTAAATAGTAATTGAATTACTATATTTTTCATATAATAAATAACAATACAGACAATTCCAAGCGAAAAAAAATCTTGATATGGTGTATGAATAGTAATTATCTGCAAATGTTTTCCCTCCATTAATTGATTTGACTATTAGGTCAACAGGTCATCAAGACCAAAACCTTTTTTTTTTCTAAATTGAATTTTTTTACTTGTTCTAAAAAAAATCATTCTATTTTTAGAAATAATTTTAAATATTTTCAAGCTTAGAAATTTTTTATTTGTTAAACATTGTCTGTTCACAAAATTGCAAAAACCTACAAAATTATGTCGGAGACCCTAAAAATCTCATATAATGTATTTGCACAATTTTAGTGTGATTTCTAGGATTGAATATATTATTAAACAAACTAAAAGAACTAGGGTGTTATTATTCATTTATTGTAGTTGCACCATGAACGGATGTATGTTTTTTTTTTTTTTTTGTGGTTTTTCAGATTTTTGATGGACAATAATATGAAAATTATATATTTTTTTATATTTTTATCCTTGATATTTTTAAACTTTTTATTTCGATTCATATTTTCATTTTCTAGTAACAACTAACTAAGCTTAAAATATGTAGGAACCACACTTCCAAACATTTTGAGAATCAGTACAATTACTCATGTAAATTCGTATGATATCTTTAGGTAAAATTTGAGAATATTTCAACTTAATCTTTTATTTTTCTCAATTTATCGATTTTTTATTTTTAGAGAATTTAAAAATGATTTTAAAAAAAAAATTGACCTTAAAAATTTTTTAATTATTTTTAAAAATGGATGGAATTATTTTTTATAGTTTGAATTATTAAGCCTAACGAAATTAAAACGGTTAAGAATTAAGTTCATGTTGAACAAAGATTCATAATAGCTTTATTTTCGATTGGCCAATGAAATATAATAATGGATCAAACTTTTCTTGAATTTTAATCTATTTACAAATCAGTTTTTGAAACCTCTTCTAAACAGGATTTTCTTTTTTTTTTTTTTTTGAGATTTAGTTTGCCTTTTAGTTTTCTATCTAGACTAATGGTCACATAAATAGTTCTATGATAAAAATTATTTAGTAAGATTTATATGATACTTATAAAAAAATTTAGAATCATTTTGGATTATTTTCTATTTTTTGTTTTTACATCGTTAATGTTTAAAAAAACAATCTAAAGTACAAGGGTTCTGAAAATTGCTCTCAAGCTACTACGATTTGACAATTTCAAATCCTTATTATCAATTTGGGCTAATTAGATCTCAAACTATTATTTTTTTTTTAGCAAATATGATCTTTATTCGTTATCTTTAATAGTTAAAGGGTTGATCGTCAACGATCAATCATTTGACCGTTAACATTTTAGTTTTTTTTTAAAAAAATATATATATATATATAACTTAATCAAAATATGATTTACATGAGATTGTATAGTAACTATTCGTTAGATTTTTAAATTAATAACACTCATCATTTTTTAAAAGTACAAATAATCAAATAAAAAAATAAAAGTATATAAATTTAAATAAAAAATAAAATTATAAACCCTCATTTAGAAATAAAAAAAAAAAGTTTATACATGTGTGGTAGACAGATCAACATGTTGATGTATCAATTTAATAGTTGACTATGTTGTTCCTATCACACAAAATGAACATAATAAAATAATAAAAATTGACACAATAAATAAATAAATTTATTGTAAATTAAAATAAATAAAGAGGATTGGAATTTTTTACCTTGATCATTAGAAAAATTAATGATTAAAATCACATTATCATATTTTGTGGTATAAAGATGACCGAACCACTAAAATAGTTTTACCATAATTTTTAGGTGATTGGCTCAAGGCGTAACCGGGTTGCTTTCTTGAGATGATACGCGCCATCCATAAAATTTATCTAATGCAACGAATAAAGAATATGTTGCACGTCATCTCAAGGATACAACAAGTTTGCACTTACTTATAAGACTTGAAACTCTAAAAAAAATCAGCACCACTCTTACCTAAAGAAAATTTAACAAAAATAATATGGCTTTTAAATGGGAGGATAAATAAGACAATATAAAAAATTTCTTAAGCAAATTATACATATACCATTGCTATAAATTTTTTCCATAACCAATATATCTCCCACACACTCAAAATGCTCGTAGCAAGCAAATATATATAGACAAAAGAAATAGCCGTTTAAAACAATTAAAAAATAACTAGCTAATGGCAAGAAATGGTTGCCTTTTTATTTTAAATTAATACATGACAGCTTTGAAACCGAATGCGGAATTTATAACCAAGCATTTATATATTTTTTTAATGACAATAAATGGTAGCCTTGCTTGAATGTCCAAATGAATATTTTTGAAACAAGTACACGTTACTATTTCAAAATAATAACTTGTAACTTTTTTTCAAATTAATATATATATATATATCTTTTTTTTTAATAAAAATACTCCAACAATCCCTCACTTATTTTTATAAAAATATTAGCCATATTTTCGGGTAAGAAAAAGAACATAATACATAATAAGGGTGCCAATGGCTTGAACTCTTACTTAGTGTTTCAATAACATTTATCTTAAGCCAATAGTGAACATTGTCTTGAACTAAGGCTTTTTAAGTGAAACAAATATTGCATCGTACATATTATATTTAAGTACTTTGCGATGAGTTTCGGAGCCAGCACATTAATGACCTTATGCTTGATCCCAACTTCTAAGAGTGTTCTAGAGAATTAGCCGATTCTCATAGGAAGGAGCCTCATTTCCTCGCTTATACAGGTGTGTCTATCAAGGATGCTCTCATCTCTCTAACATCACATCCAATAAAAACTACATACCACATTAAAAGTTTCATTTAAAGAAACTCAACATCTCTTTCATTATGGGATTCATGCACTACACCACGGGGATGGACATATAAATATTGTAACTCAAATAAATTGTTCATGTAATCAAACCATACTATGCTCGTTCTTCTTTTTAAACCTAATTTTTAGGATCTGCAGTCCCTAGGTAGAGTATCCACATAGGTGGATTTATTCATTTATAGGCCTAGTCTCATCCCTCTCGATGTATCATCTAATCCTTTGACTTTAGCTAAAGATTTAATCCCATAATATTCAATACACACCCAAAGGATTAGGTAACTAGCACTTAATCAATTTATAAGTGCTAAAACAAGTGGTAGAAATTTTTCATCCTTACTATTTTAGATAAAGCAAAACATCCACTTGTGTTTTTTTTTCAATTGGCTTTGACTTTTTAGCCAATTTAAGTTTCACCACATATGTACTTAAGCCAATGATAAATACTATTTAGTTTTT
Organism: Dovyalis caffra; assembly: GCA_963924115.1. Lineage (NCBI taxonomy): Eukaryota > Viridiplantae > Streptophyta > Magnoliopsida > Malpighiales > Salicaceae > Dovyalis > Dovyalis caffra. The sequence goes on from CAWUPB010001173.1 coordinate 25,973,097, forward strand.
ACATCCCTATCATTATGCTAAAATATGAGGGCATCATTTTATTTTCCAATACAATGAAAAATATTTGATATAATCACATTGAAGTGAATAGGGACATTTTTTAATCTTTAGTTTCTCATATAAATTTGACATCATTTTATTTCATCTATACAATAGGGATGTCAATATTTAGCTAGAGATTTAAATTTCTCAAAATATCATCAATTATCTTATTAGGCAATATCATTATAACAAGCATTATATCTTAATTATATGATAGGAGTGTCTTTAATTTCACTTATCGGATAATATCATCAAAACATTATTATACCTTAATTATACAATTGGAATGTCACTAATTCCATCAATTATCTCAATATTTTTGTCAAATATTCTATAAGCATCATTATACCTTTTCTATAATATGAATGCTTTTACCAAATATTCTATAAGCACTATTATACTTTTTGTATAATAGAAATGCTTTTATAAATATTTAAAAAGTATCATTATACCTTTTGTACAATAGGAATACTTTTATAAATGTCTCCAATAACATCACATTTAAAATTTATATGTGGTAAATAACTCAAACATCATGAGAAAAATGATGATAATTTATCATCATGAGAGAATTAAGATAATTTATCTTGAATTGCATAATAATTTTCTCAAAAAAAATTTAATGCAATAACATTTTTTTATGCCCCCACTATTCACATAATAATTAATTTTCTTGCTACCATTGTAGACAAAGTGATGACATGAATTATTCTATTATTTCATCATCATTATTCATAATTTATTCTTGTGGTAAACAATCAACAAGATGTATTTTTAGAAAATAATATATCAAATTTTTATTTTCACATAGAAAATATTACATGATAAGCTTTTTATTAATTCATGTACCTTGCCAATTTATCTTACTAATAATCTACTAACAAAATTATTATTTTCACAATTAGATACGGATGTCAAACATAAATTATAATGACAACTTCAATAAATCAAAATCACATAAAAATAATTAGCTTTCAATCGTAATTGATTTTAATTATGACCTTTTAAATCAATCATGTGAACCAATCTTTTAGTAATATTTAATTTATAAAATATTCAATAACAATATTTTATATGATAATTCACATTTTCCTCCTTCATTTTTTTTTTAAATTAAACACTTATGCATGGATCAATAAATATCCATACAAAAATCTAAAATTATTTTCAATCAAAAATATCACATACATTCATTATCAAAAGTGAATAAAAAATACATAGAGAAAAAATCAAAGTACTTTAATAATTCAATGTTTAAAATACTCATTTGACTTTTTATACTTATTGTATCGAAGTACCGCTGGAGATCCGAAATAATTTTTACATTGATCGAGCTTCCATTGCCTCCAATGCTACATAAATTTGATTTTCTTGACTTTGCATCCAATATGATCAATATATCCATATAAAAATATTGGATATATTTTCTTTGTTAGCTTCTAATTTATCTCACCCGAATGACATCATTATAAAATATTGAAAAGCTTTTGTATACATATTATTTATGTCAACCCGTGTACTATGTATATATACGAGAGATGATAAGATAAAGGCTACAACTGTACAAGATATACTACAAAGTGATTGATGTAGAGTGGGAGATTGAGTAGCTAATCAACCTATGATACGCCTACTACCGCCGATAATTCTACGTGTACTAAATGTCCTCCATGCTTGTACTTCTACCAGTATCGGAAGTCTTGCTCACTAAAAGGTCTTCCGGCCACGCCTTGCTCACACTTTTGCTGGTGCTCGGAACTCTTGTGGCTAATTGGTCTACTCGTTTTGACACCCCCCACAAGACCTTAGACATCTCCGAGGTGCAGCTTGTCTCTAAGAAACCGAAACCCGGATGTGGATAAAGGCTTGGTAAAAATATCAACGACTCGGTCCGTGGTGGGAAGGAAGCAAACTGTTAGAGAACCAATGGCAACTTGTTCCCGAACAAAATGGTAATCTAGTTCAATATGTTTTTTCCTAGCATGAAATACTTGGATTGGGGGTGAGATATATGGCATCAAGGTTGTCACACGATAGAGTCGAATGAGAAACAAAGAAACTAATTTCTTTAAGGAGAGAACGAGCTAGATGATCTCTACCGTGGCATTAGCAATAGCCTTGTATTCATTCTTTGTGGAAGAACAAGCAATAATAGGCTATTTCTTAGCCAATCAAGAGACTAAAGATGAGCTTAAGAAAATGCCATAGCCATCGGTGGACCTTCGATCGTCCAAGTCCCCACCCCAATCATTATCGCAAAGCATTACAAATCCGGACGTGAAAAAGATGAGAAAAATAAGCCAATGGATCGAGTACCTTTTAAATAGCGGAGTAGCCACTTTAGAGCCTTCCAATGTTCATCCATAGGATGTGCATGAATTGGCAAAGTTTGTTAATTAAATATGCAATATCTAGACATGTGATGATAACATACCGAAGAGCTCTAGCCGGTTAGCGATAATGATCGAATGTTCAAGGGACTCGTCATAGGTTTTGTATAAAGTAGGAGAGGTAGCCATTGGAGTGAAACATTTGTTGTCATCCTTCATACCATTATGAATGAGCAGATCTCCGATGTAGTTTTTCTAGGACAATGTAACGCCCATAGGGGAAAAAGATACCTCTCTACCAAGGAAGTAATAAAGAGCTCCTTGGTCGAGTATGGGAAACTCTCCTTTGAGCTACACAATGATCTCCATGATTAGCAAGATAGATGATCCTATTATGATCGGGTCATCTACATAAACCAGACAAGAAGACCATATCTATAACAAGCACGAAACACAAAGAGGGAGTTGTCTACCTTTGATGGTATAAACTTTAAGGAGGTGAGAAAGTGATTGAGGCATGTAAACCAATCTTTAGGGGCATGTTTTAAGTCATAGAGGGAGCGATTAAGCCCGTACATAAAATCTGGACATAAAGGATTAGTAAAGCCTTGTGGTTATTCCATGAAAATTTGCTCATCAAGGTGACCATTTAGAAAGGCATTGGAAACATCCAACTGCCATATGACCATTTAAACATTGATGATAATACCAATATAACCCTAATAGAAGTGGATTTAACTACAGGATCTGAATGTATCTTTGTAGTCCATTCCTAATGTTTGGGTGTATCCCTTTGTCACTAGTCGTGCTTTTTAGCGCTCAACCTTATCATCGAAAGTGCGTTTGATCTTGTAGACCCAACTATTCCTAATAACGTTAGCATTTATCGAGTATGAAATAAGAGTCTAAATGGTATTGGCTAAGAGAGTATCTATTTCGACTATCATTGCTTTCCGTCGGACATGAAAGGGTTTAGCTTGGTCGTAGGTCCGTGGTTCATAGGTAAGGTAATTGAGGACATATTTTTCTTTGAGCACAACATGAGCTTGGCGCTTATGCATGGTAGAGGGACAAAAGGCCATAAGGAGAACACGAAAGAGAGAAGTTTCTAAGGTGGTAGGTGTAAGAGAAGAGTAGGAAGACGGATCAACCATGAGGTTCAAACTCGGCGGGGAATTAGCCAATGGTGGGGTAGGTGTTATAGTACATTGGATAATATGAGATGGATTAAAGGGATGAGGTATTGAGGATGGTGTCTTAGTTTTTATGGTAGGTGTATAGGAGGATGAAGCGAGCTATATCATTGATGAACTAGGGGTCATGAGAGGGGAGGAATAAGAAGTAGTGGGGGATAATGATAAAGGAGTAGAGATATACATAACTTGTTGCATAGGAGGAGGAGATGGAACCGAAAGTGTCATCCACATAGTCGACGAAGGCAAAGTAGGACTCTCATTTTGGAAAACTCTAGTTTGGTATGGGAATGAAGTCTCATCAAATTTGATATGTCTAGCTATATAAACTCTATTAGTTTCAAGATCTATACATAGGTGACCATGGTGGTAGGGGGACTATCCTAGATAAACGCGGACCTTAGTGCGAAAGGAAAATTTATATTGGTTATATGAACGAATGAGGGGATAAATAGCACAACCAAATGTTTTTAGTTCCGTATATTTAAGAGGTCGACCATGGAGTAATTGGTATGGCGTTCTATTTTTGAGAAGGGGAGTGGGCAATAAGTTGATTAACCGAATGTTTGTTTGAAAAACATAAGGCTAAAATTTGAAAAGAATTCCGGCGTGTGCCAAAGTAGTTAGGCCGGTGTCAACAATATGCCTAATCTTATGTTCAAAGACACCATTTTGTTCATGAGTATAGGGACATGCAATGCGATGAACAATACTAACTTGTTTCAAATAAGAATTTAATTTTTGATACTCTCCCCTAGTCCGAATGAAAAGATTTGATAGTACCATTAAATTATCGATCGACATATGCTTGGAGTTGAAGAAACATGGAATAAACATCACTTTTTTTTAAGAAAATAAATCTAAGTGAATCGTGTAAAATCATCCACAAATAAAAAAAATAACAATATCCTAAATTAGAAACTATAGGAGCGTGCCCCCAAACATCCGAATGAATAATATCAAAAGGTCAAAAACTAGTGTGTTCAACGGATGCTAAAGGCGGACGAGCTAATTTTCCTAAGTGACATGTAGAACGCTTAAGAACAAGCATAGACTTATCGAAACAATGCAAATTATTATCTTTGATGATTTTGGAGACAAGTACGAGGTTGAGGATGTCCAAAACAAGAGTGCCAAGTTGCAAAAGGAACACTTTAGCTTATAAAAGCTTGCTTGTGTGGAGACAGAACACGGCATGGTCCATCCTCACTTTTACTTCGCAATGCGCCTTACTCTTATGATCCTTCACCAAAAAATGAGAAGGCCAAAATTCAAAGAAATAATTACTACAATGGTGAACTTTTGAACGGATAGAAGTGATTTAATGAGAGTAGAAACATGATAAATAGTGAAAAGTTTTAAATTTTTATGAGGAAAAAGGAAAGGGAGAGAAGCAATACCAACATGAGAAATAGGCAAACCTTGGCCATTACCAATAGTAATCCGATTAGCACCCTTATAAGTAGTAACATTAAAGAGAGCAGAGTAGACAAGAGTCATATGATGTGTAGCACTTGTATCGGGATACCGACCCACCGATGGAGAAAAGGGAAGGGGCGAATAAGCGGGAGGCACGCCGAAGGGTGGCATAGCCGAGGCATGACAAACAAGATTAGCCTATGAGGGAGCAAAGAAATTTTGACGTGGCATGTAGTGTTGCTCGCACCTATCGAGCAGTGTGATTTACGAAATCACAAATCTAGAAAAGACCATGATTGTGTCTATACCGGCCTATTAGATGAGATTGTGGAGGCTAATAATTTTGGCTAGTGGAGAGAAAAGAGGAAACATGACGTGTGTAGGATGGGGAACGTGTGTAGGATGGTGGTGGATGTTTGAATGCAACATTGGCGGTAAGTAAGGCATGCATGCTTTTGAGTAAAATTTCATGGGCAATGAGATGACTATGGAGCTTTGAAAAAGGGACAGGATCGGAGCGCAAGTTCAAGGCGATGACGATTTTGGGTGATATTTACTCCCAATGTTGTGATAGATAATCACATTAAACCTTACAGCAGAGATGGTGCGACCAGTAGAGGAAAGCTCATCGGTAAGGCTTTTGGCTTTTCGAAGATATTCAATGATGGATAAATCATTTTTCTTGAGTTCTATATTGAGTTAGTAATCGACGGCTTCGAGATACGGAACCAAAAAGCACTTTTAGTACCTTTCAAATGAAGTGGGAAAAGGATAAACCAATGACATTTAGAAAGACTTCCTTGGATAAGGAAGAAAGCGACCAAGATAGTAGCAGGTGATCTTTTTGAAACCATAATTCAAAACCGGGGTTAGGAACTGGTGTGAAGGGAGTGGTATCGGATGTAATGGTGGATGGTGGTGGGGAAGTTGTGCTATCAATGAGTCCGGTGAGTTTGTAGTAGTTTAGTAGGGGTAAGAATTGGGTTTTCCAAGTAAGGAAATTTCGACGAGTGAGTTTTATTGTAAAAGTGTGGTGGGAGATGGGTGTGGTGGAGGCGGTAATGTTAGAGGGAGGAATGAATTGGCTGGCCATGACTAAAGAAAAAGATAATTACCGAAAAAAAGAGTAGGCTCGATACCATGTAAAATATTGAAAAGCTTTTGGACATATGTTATTTATGCAACCCATGTACTATGTATATATATAGAGATGATAAGATAAAGGCTACGGTTGTACAAGATATACTACAAAGTGATTGATATAGATTAGGAGATTGAGCGAGTTGATCAACCTATAACACGCCTACTACTCGTTGATAATTCTACTTATATTGAATGTCCTTCATGCTTGTACTTCTACTAGTGCTTGGAAGTCTTGCTTATTAAAGGGTCTTTTGGCCACACCTTGCTCATACTTTTGCTATTGCTTGGAACTCTTGTGGCTAATGGGTCTACTATCTTGACAATCACAACATAAAAAGTACTTTAATGTCAATTATCATCGAACAATATAAATCAATTTATAAATTATTCCTCAAATCATTTAAATTTGTATAAATAACAAAATTCACACAAATAAATTAACAAGCATGATCAATGTCATAAATATTAATTTTCAACATTATCAATTTATTGACCTTGAATAATAATATTTGATAAGTAACCATAAGATACAAAATATATTACGAATCAATATGTAGATAATCTCATAAATATGCACATACATATATTAGCAGAAAATAATATTTATTTTCCATCGAACATGATCTTGGTATCTCATTAGCCACATGGTAGTGATAATTTCATTATTATTATTTTTTCAAGAGCAACATAATCACACGAACGGAGGACTCGATATAGAAATAAGTTTATTGTCTTTAGAGCTTAATAAAATAAAGAATTAACAATATATGTATATCATCACATATAAAAATTATCAATTCACTCATAACAATATATGATCTAGATGTAAGAGTAAGATAAGACAATAAATGAAATGATTTTTTTCCCCACAAGGCTAATTAACATCTATAAATTTATTTTCAATTAATGAAATTTGTTAGATGTATAAAACCAACTAAGATGTTAGTAAAATAATATTTTTTTCAAATCCTTGCTTCATTCTCAATTAAGTAGCTAGAATCATCAAGCATCAATCAAAAATCACAATAGACAAGTAATGACATTGATATTATAAAAAAACATAATATTAAAATTTCATACCCAAATTCATTTCACAATTTTAATCATTAAATCACAACATAGTATCTTCTTAAATTGTTGTTCCTAGCACACAAAAGGAACGTAATTAAATAATAAAAATTGATATAATAAATAAATAAATTTATTGTAAATTGAAATAAATAAAGAATTGGAACTTGTTACCTTGATCATTAGAAAAATTAATGATTAAAATCACATTACCATATTTTGTAGTATAAAGATGACCGAACCACCAAAATAATTTTACCATAATTTTTGGGTGATCGGCTCGAGGCACAACCAGAGTTGCTTTGTTAAGACGATACGCGTTATCCGCAGAATTTATCCGATGCAACGGATGAAGAATATATTACAAGTCATCTTAGGAATACGACGAAGCTCGAGTCATCTTGTCGTGTCTTAATAAGTTTACACTTATTTGTACGACTTGAAAGCCTAAATAAAATTAGCACCACTTTTACCCAAAGAAAATTTAACAAAAATAATATGACTTTTAAATGGGAGGATAAATAAGACAATATAATAAATTTCTTAAGCAAATTATATATATATATATATATATATATATATGATTGTCTGTAAATTTTTCACATAACCAATATATCTCCCACACACTCAAAATGTTCTCGATCGACAAATACATATAGGCAAAAGAAGTAGTCGTTTAAAACAATCGGTAAATAACTAGCTAGTGGCGGAAACAATTGACCTTTTTATTTTAAATTAATACATGACGAGTTTTGAAACTGAATGCGGGAATTTATAACCAAACATTTATATTTTTTTTCTAATGACAATAAATGGTAGCCTTGCTTGCACTTTAATGTTCAAATAAATATTTTTGAAATAGTACACGTTATTGTTTCAAAATAATAACTTGTACCCCTTTTTTTCAAATTAATTAATATAATTAAAAATATATATTTTTATAAAAATACTCCAACAGAATCATCATAAATTTAATAGAAATACTTGATTAGAAAAAAAATTAAAAATTTAAATTAACAACAATTTTGTTAATGCTATATTTAAATATTTTATTTTATTTTTAATATAATCAATTTAATGGTTATGTCAACATGAATTTAACATAAATACTTAATTAAAAAATTAAAAATTTACATTAAAGAAAATTTATTTAATACTATATTTAAATATTTTATTTATTTTTAATCTAGTCAATTTAACATGCATGAATTTAATAGAAATACTTAATTAGAAAAAAAATCATACCTTTTTATTATTTAAATATACATACTTGTATTTTTTTTAGTTTTAGTAATTTTAAAATCTAACCAATAGTTAATATGTAATGTTATACGGACCATATTTTGACTAAGTGAATTTAATAAAAAAAATATTAACGATTAAAGGGTTGACTCGTTAAAAATAATAAATAAGGATTATATTTTTTAAAAACAATTTAGGATCCAATTAACTCAAATTAATGGTAAAAAGCTCAAAATTTTTGAATCGTAATAGTTTGGAAGCAATTTTTGCCATTAAACCATAAGGTCTCAGTCAAAAAATTCAAAGAGTAAAGGGACCTTCTTCAAATCTATTGCTAAGTTGACAAACAAAAGAGAAGTACGCTGTACGGTAAATCTTCGTAGACGTGCTTTGTAGACGAATTGACGAAACAAGCAGAGTTGACCCTGTGCACCTAAGTTTTTGCATGTGGCGCACGTGCAATCATTAAAAAAAAAACGAAAAAAAGAAAATCATTCTCGAGTTTTGGCTTTTCTCTGTTTTCGGATGGAACTTTAAAACTGACATTGTACCCATAGCTTATAAATTCCAATTTCTTTGCTGTCTCTCTATATTTTGAATTGTTAGAAGAGTAGAAGAGACCCTTCTTCTACCAAGTCCAAAAATTTCAAGATTTGCCAGAAATCTTTTCCACATTGAAGAGGAAATGACACATATTCAAAATAATTACCCATTGGTTTTAAAAAGAAACTTCGTCTTAAAGGCATCATTGCTATTTTTTTTTTTTAATAAAGGAAAACCTTTATTATGGTTTACAGATGAATTAAAAAGACTATTATGGACATATGTACTGAATTTATTAAAGAAAAAACCAATAAAACCAATTTCGAATATTCATAAGAACTTAACAAGTACGTGTCAAAAGAAAATGTTAATATGATAAAGATTTTATTTTAAAGTGGATAAATGAATACTTATATATATTTGGATAATTATAAATAGTTTGATACGTGCAAAATATATAATTTATGATAGTTCAATATAATGTTTGAGATCTTATTATGTTTTTGAGTTTTTGATTTTTAAATTTTATTATAATTATTTATTGTAGCATCTGACGGTTATTTTATAATTGTTTTACATCAAGTAGTTTGTTTAAACTAATTAACATACAACTATCATCATTTCAGGGTTTGCGATGAACTTGTTCTATTTAAGGTCAGTTATACCTTTTTTTTTTTTTCTTTTTTTGATTTTTTTGGGGGTAGGTGGGGTTGGCAGTGCGTAAGGTTAGACAGGATGGCTTTGATGGAGACAAGGACAATGTAATGATTTCATTTACAGTTTTTTCTTTCTTTCTTTCTTTGTTTTTTTTTTTTCGATATGCTGTCCTCATGGGGAAAGAACTTAGGTTATAATGGGATAGATGCTACAAATCTATGGGAAATAAACTGATCAGTTACTAGTTTCAAAAGGAAAGGAATAGGTAAAATAGGAAGTAGAGAATCTATCCAGGTAACTGTTCTTTTCTCTTCCATTAATTTTTTTAGAGAATAAATCAGAAGGAGGATTACTATGTCAAATATGAGGACATGCCTACACAGTTAGAGCAGCATGGATAGCAAAGGCTTGCTTATAAGCTGCTGTTGATACTCTAGTTTCTGTGTACTTTTAGGTAGAAACTGCCAATTATAAAGTAGTTCCATTTTTTCTGCATCCAAGATGCATTTTTTCAAGTCTTTTTACGTCATAACTCTCTTTATGTTGTCACTGACTTATTGTTTTTTTGTAAAGTGTGTAGCCACAAATCCTAGTACAAAAATGCAGTTTACAGAGGGTAGTTTTACCTAACCTTTCATATATGTAAGAAAATTACCACTTGGCTCTAGTAGAAGCTCGTTTTCTCTCTCTGTCAAATTGGCTAGTGCTATGCCTTGGTAAATTTATTAAGCCACATAGCAACATACGTTGTGTTATTCTGTTAATGGTTAACAGCATTTCGAGACAGCATTATAGCGGAAGTTTACTTCTTTTTTATTCTTGAATTAGTCGGACATGGGCTTTGTGGTCCAGTCCAAACACGGGATTACGCCTGTGTGATATGCAATAAGATATCATGGAAGTAATTGTTGTGTTATTGATAGAATAAAACAGAATTGGTAGTTAATAAATTTGACAAAATAAAAATGATATTGAATACATAGATTTTATGTAAAAAAAAATCCTTAAATAAATTAAGAAAAAAAAACACAAACAAAATAGAAGAATTTTACTATAACAAATAATAAAAATTACAACCTCTCTTTATATTATAAGAAAAAAATAAAAAATTTATCTCTTAAAATAGAAAAACAATATGTTTTTTTAGGAACTAATCTCTCTCTGTTGCATTTCTGTTGCATTTGAATGAGGTGGGGAGGCCTATTTATAAAACTCCCCTTGCTTGCACCGCCTCAATGCAAGCTGTGATCCAACTTGCACATGCAAGCTAGATCATAGCTTGCATGATTATCCCCTTCTTTTTTTTTTTTTTTTTTAACAGTAATTAATTGTGTCAAGTTCTGTTGTATACTTTCAATCAATGTCCTTTTTCTTCAAGATTTATTAGTGTGGCAAATTCCATGTAAATCATTTTTCTTTGGAATTTAGGCGGACGTTAAATCAGCACTCTATTTTAAAGTTGAAATGGATTTCCAAATTTGATTTATGTATTGTCATGTTTATATCATGGTGAAGTTTTGTCTATCCATTATTGATTCATAGAATATAATAAAAGTTTTGGAGGTGATCAAGCATAAGGCTTTGATCACTCTGACTTCCCACATGCCACTTGCAAGCTCACACAAACTAATTTTAGGTGCAACCGTGAAGGGTATATGCTAATACATACTTACGATGATCAAGAGCTGTAAATTCGTAAATATCCTGTTCCATGAAATAGACTGTTAGGTTTCTTTTTTTCGAATATTGCATCAAGTTGCATGTTCCAAATACGATTCATTCCACTAACATTGAGGATTACTGATAGAAATTGAATGCTTGCATTAGTTGATGTTTTAGATAAGAAGACAATGCTAATTGAATTTTGTTGTTTTGCAGCTAAACTACCTATATATCTTTACCCCTTTCTGAACAAGACAAACAAGGACAGACCTCATGAATTTTTAAGGCTTACCAGCTTAGGTGTTATTGGTGCTCTTGCCAAGGTGCCTTCTGGAGATTGAGCTTAATATTTGCCTTACTGTGGTCTTTAGCATACATTGTTGGCCTGATATGGAAAATTCAGATAAATAAACCGAAAATGCAACCAGAACAGAACTCATTGGTTGTGATTGTATCTTGTGGAAAAATGAAACTAATTAATGCCCTTTTGAAAATCAAACTCTCCTATATTAAATAAAATTATTATTATTATTATTATTTTTAAACAAGTGAAGTTAGATTTTGACTCCTTTTGGCTTTTGCAATCAATCACTAATGCTAATTTTTATTATTGTTTGGAGAGGATGACGTACTTTCATTACCAAATCAAGAAGTGAATAAGTCTGCGCCACACGTAGAGCACATGGTCAGAACTGCAAGACATTTGTGAATAAGTAAATAAATAACCACAACCACAACCATAACCATATACACAGTTACACACTCCATACCAAAGCATAACAAGTCCGTAATCCTACCTTAGCTCAAGCTCTATCTTCAATGGCCAATGCAATCTCCCCACCCAATTTATTTGACAAAGTTGCTCTTAAATACCCTATACACAGAGCCTTCGATGTTACTATCTTCGTCCTTCTCATCTCTCTCCTCGTCTATCGTCTTCTCAATCTCAGCAACCATGGATTTGCTTGGCTTCTTGCTCTCCTGTGCGAGTCATGCTTTACCTTCATCTGGGTTCTCACTCTCAGCACCAAATGGAATCCAGTGGAATACAAAACATACCCAGAACGCCTTTCACAAAAGTAACACTCTCTTTTCATATACAGACAATACCATGCCATTTTTAATTATAATAATGTCATGCTAATTACTTTCTTCCATACATGTATTCATGTTCTGAACTTTATTGTTGTCTTTTTTTTTCTTTGAACATTTACTAGGGCACAAGAGCTTCCTCCTGTGGATATATTTGTTACAACAGCAGACCCGGTACTGGAACCACCAATACTCACTGTAAACACAGTCATATCCTTATTGGCAGTTGAATACCCAGTCGATAAACTAGCTTGCTATGTATCCGATGATGGTTGCTCCTCTATCACCTACTATTCTCTTGTTGAAGCATCCAAGTTTGCTAGGCTTTGGGTTCCATTTTGCAAGAAGTATAATATTCAATCTAGAGCTCCTTTTAGATACTTTTCTAGTGAGCTCAGTTTAACCAGCAATTGTAATTCCCTGGAATTCCAGCAAGAATACAAAAAGATGAAGGTAATTTTCAACTTGGGAATTGATTCATTCTGTCTCGAATTTGTCATCCTTACTGTACTATTTTTTATTTTCCTCTTTTTTCTAGAGTATCCACAACCACTATAACGCTGTCTACTTAGTTAATGGAGGTATATCTACAAATCGAAAAACACATTAAAGTAAATATGATAGGGATGATTTAGGAAAAACGAAATATCATGAATGTAAAAATATAAAACAAAAATCATATATATATATATATTTAATAAGATTTTCTTCATATTTATATCATGTATTTTTTTAATTTTTTATTGCAATCATTTATTTATTTTTTACTTGATTGAGATTTTTATTTTTCAGAATTTTTTTTTTTTTTGTAATGCTATCAATTAATGTTAGTTTTTTTTTTGAAATTTTTTATTTTGTAATGTTGCATATCAATCACTAATTAGTAAAGTTAATAAAGAATTCGACATAAAAAAAATCAAAAAATAAAAGTAAATTTTAAAAATACATCATTCAAATATGAAAAAAAAAACTCAATTTTAATATGCATTGCACCTAGGAATTAATGCTCTTTCGAAAGTTCTATATATATATATCAAGTGTCGATGAGATAATAAAACAAATTTGAGTGGTTGAACATGTACTAACTACGAACGGTTTGAACTACTTTTGTTTTGATGTTTCGTAGGATGAGTACGAGGACCTTGCCTGCAAAATTGAATCAGTTGCCGTTGAAAAATCCTCCGAGTGGGATCTAAGCGGTGATTTTGCGGTCTTCTCGAATATAGAGCGCAAAAACCATCCAGCTATAATCAAAGTAAGCCATCACTTCACTTTCCAAGCATCTTTTTTACATCGTAATTTTGGTTTTTTTCTACAAAATTAATGTCACAAATTTTGAACTTGCAATCCTTGTTAATTTCAGACAAATGTTTTGTAGGTTATATGGGAGAATAAGACTGGCCTTTCAGATGTGTTGCCGCATTTGGTTTACATTTCAAGAGAGAAGAGGCCAAATCACCCACATCACTATAAAGCAGGTGCCATGAACGTCCTAGTAAGTAATTCTACTGTCAACACTATACAGTAGTTTTTTTTTTTTTTTTTTGCAAATTTCAAAAATATCCCCCAAATAGTCTCAATTTTACATTCAAATAAGTTTTTGTATTAATTGTGCCCTTAAATTTTCAGAAACTCTAAATTAAATACTTTCATCATTTTTTTAGGCTTTTCCATCCAAATTATACGTTTTTTTTGTAAGAAAGAACATCATTTTGTAGAAAATTTAACGTTTTCAGTTCAATAATTTTAATAGAAATAGTTAGTTGAGAAATCAAAATAGTTTGAGGGCAAGTTAATATGAAAATATTGAGAGAAAAGTTGATTCTACCCCAAACTGTATTTGAGCTTTTCCTAGTGCTATTTTTAGATCTTACAATTAAACGTTAGCTTATTATTAGTTAATTAACTTACTCGTATGGTCATAGTGACAATTTAATTAATTGAATTTGTTATTGTATGATAAACAGACTAGAGTCTCGGGATTGATATCAAATGCTCCATTCATGTTAAACGTGGACTGCGATATGTTTGTCAATAATCCAGAGACTTTTCGCCATGCAATGTGTCTGTTGCTTGGTTCCAAGAATGAGAGGGAAAGTGGGTTTGTTCAGTATCCCCAATACTTCTATGATGGACTAAAGGATGATCCATTTGGAAACCAGTTCGTAATTTTGCAAAAAGTAAGTGCGTCCAAAATCCTATCCATTATCGAAGTTGCAACAATTTTCTCTCTCGTACTTTATTTATGATCATTTGGCTTTGAATGTTTAAACCAAGTAGTACATACTGAGTGGAGTAGCTGGAATTCAAGGGCCCTACTATGAGGGAACAGGATGTTTTCACAGGCGAAATGTCATTTATGGTTCATGTCCGGATGACATAGGAGATCAAGCAAAAAATCTCACTCCACTTTATGGTAATCCATAGCATATGGTCGCAATTTCTTCTCTTCTCTTGCAACTATCATCATACCCTTTCTCCTCGTATTTGTGTAACAAATGTTTTTCTTTCTTTCTTTTTTTCTGAACAAGGTGATTTAGCGGACAAGGAGCAACTAAAAATATTTGGCAATTCAAAAGAGTTTATCAGATCAGCTGCTTATGCATTACAAGGGAAGACAAATATGAGTCCTAAAGATCTTCCAAACTTAATCGAGGCAGCACATCAAGTTGCCTGTTGTGGCTACGAGCATGGTACTAGCTGGGGCGCAGAGGTTAGTGTTAACAAAAATCAAGGGTTTAATTGCTAAATAATATTATTAATTTATGCTTTGAAAATTGTTTTTTTACCCTTCCCATGATATGATTGATGGTGGCAAGTTTTATCTCAGGTGGGTTGGCAATATGGATCCACAGTAGAAGACAACCTCACTGGATTAATGATCCATGCAAGGGGTTGGAGGTCCGTTCTTTGCACCCCAGATCCTCATGCCTTCTTGGGATGTGCTCCATCGCAGGGACCAATCTCGATGACCCAACAAAAGAGGTGGGCGACAGGTTTGCTTGAAATATTGTTCGGCAAGAAAAGCCCCATCATTACCACCATTACTGCCAAACTCCAGTTTAGACAGTGTTTGGCGTATCTCTGGATCCTTATTTGGGGGTTGCGCTCCATTCCTGAGCTTTGCTACGCAGCGTTGCCAGCATATTGTATCATCACCAACTCGAGTTTCTTGCCCAAGGTGAGCAAAACACCTAAATAAGACCTTTTACGTACTTTTCTGATTTCTTTAATTTATATCAATCTTTCACTTCATCCCATAATAATGTATACGGCAGCAAATTGTCTTGTAGGGACATTCAAGTCACGTAAGTAACCACCACTATCCTTTACAGCTGGCTAGCTACCTGGCTTGAGACGTCTTTTCTTTCACCATCCGCATTATGAAAAGTATCTAGTGGCCTCCTCCCTACCAAGTCTCTTTTCAAAAAAATCATTTCATGCCATAATAATAAATAAGTAAGCAATCCAGAGAAAAAGTGTAGAATAATATGGATATAAAAGAAAAGCCCAAGTGTATAGAAAAATGTGAAAATACAAAAAAAAATTATTAATATTTATTTTATAAATTTAGTTTGACAAAAAAAAAAAAAACTGATACAAAAAGATGCATATATCTTAAAAATGAAAGATTATAGTAATTTTATCTCATTTACATATAAAACTAAATCTTTTATTTTATTCGAATTCAATATTTATAGAATTAATTATACTGAATTCTCAAAAAAGAAAAATGGTTTACCCCAGTTTTATTTTTTGTATTGTTGGAATTTTTTTTATTAAGATTTTATGTATTTTGAGCTTGATAGAAATATTCGATTTTTATAAATTTGTTGATTCAAATGTTTTGATATAGTTTCGTTAAATGTTAATCTGATTTTATTAATCTGAGGTGATATGTTATAATTATCGATAAACAATGACAAATAAACGCATGCCAGAGTGGGTCTTAGGAACCACATTACCCCTATCCTATTATTCCAACCCTTGAAAAAATGAGAGAGCAAGAAACAATCGGCAACTCCTCTCCCCTAAGCAAAATCCGGCGGTAACCTAAGGAAACCGGTAGTAACTTTCTCCTCCACCACCGCCGACGACCACGACAACCATTCCCTTAGTCAACACTGGCAGCCACCACCACCACTCTCTACCTCACAGCAGCTGAAGCCTACTAAAAACCTTCCTCCAACTGTCGATTTATTCTTTCCCTCTGCCGACCAAAATAGACCAACACTTCCTCGTCGATCTGTTATCATCCCCGGCCACTCAACACTGTTAAGCCGCCTCTTTTGACCTTAACTCACAAATCCTAGTCATTTGTCGATAACCACTGTCAAAATCTCAACTACACCACCAATCTGTCGCAGTCCAGGATACGAATCACGTTGCTGGTGGTGACATTGATTGGGCTGGAATCAGGATTAATTCAACACAAATTAGGTCTGCAGCGTAAGCTCCAAGTTTAGTTCAACACAAATTCGAGAGATTTGAGCTCTAGACAAGAAGTTGAATCTGAGATTTGTGGTGGTGGTACTAATGTCATGGATTTACAGCAGAAACATTCTCTTGTTGAAGTTAGTGAAAGCATTAAATTTTCTGAAGAACCTATGCTTAACAACATAATCGTTCTATTATAATGAGTTAGGGATTTAGGCATTTGAGGATTAAGGGATTTATAGATTTCAGAATTAAAATTTTAGGGACTAAGACTTTGCAACGAGAGAGAGAGAATTAGTTCTGACAGAATGGAAAGTAACGAAGACAATGTAGTATTTTTAATTACTAAATATTAGTTTAATAATAAAAAAATTAATTTTTTTATTTAATTTTCGACTATGCTGTTAGGATATGTCACATGTCCAATGGTAATTAATTATAGTTAATTTTAATATATCATGTTGGATGAAGAGTTAATAAAAAATTTAGATTAATAAATTTGCAAGAATAAATTTTTTTAATTAAGCTGAAAAATTATAGAAAGTTTCAATAAAAAAACTTAAATATTTTAAGTACCATATATATGGTAAAAAAAAAAAAAATTCAACCCACTCTTAGTTTTTACATATACAGATAGAATAGATACATAGATATGGTCATTCTTCGTTCTGTTTTCAGTTTTAATATTTAGTTTATAAACTAGTCCATTTAGCACTAATTCTTCTAAAACTTTAAAACGGGGGAACGCAGGTCAATGAGCCAGCCATATCCATTCATGTGGCCCTTCTCCTGAGCTATGTCATTAACACTCTATTAGAGTACCTTGAAACTGGCTTGTCAATCCGTGCGTGGTGGAATAACCAAAGGATGGCAAGAATAAATACAATGAATGCATGGTTATTTGGATTTATAAGTGTATTCTTGAAGATTTTAGGAATATCAGAGACAGTTTTTGAAGTTACACAAAAATACCAATCTTCAAATGATGGTGGCTATGAAGGCAGGTTCACCTTCGATGCTTCACCAATTTTTGTGCCTGGGACAACCGTTCTACTGCTGCAATTATGGGCATTGGTCGTGGGCTTCCGAGACATGCCACCATCAGTTAACAATGGCTCAGGGTTGGGAGAGATATTGTGTAGCATATTGGTGGTAACATGCTTATGGCCATTTATGAAAGGGCTGCTTGCAAAAGGAAAATATGGGATTCCTCTGTCCACAATATGCAAGTCTGCTCTTTTGGCATTATCTTTTGTGCACTTGGTCAGGAGGACATCGAAGGGCCAAAACTGATGGCTTTCGGTATAAATAAAGTTGTTTGCTTTCATGTTGATTGAACCATTGCAAGTTTTTTTTTATAATTTAATTATTCCAGTATTATTAAATAGTAATTGAATTACTATATTTTTCATATAATAAATAACAATACAGACAATTCCAAGTGAAAAAAAATCTTGATATGATGTATGAATAGTAATTATCTGCAAATGTTTTCCCTCCATTAATTGATTTGACTATTAGGTCAACAGGCATCGTGACCAAAACCTTTTTTTATATATAATCTACTTTGAATGGAAATTTTTTACATATTCTAAAATAAAAATTCTATTTTTAGAAATAATTTTAAAATTTTTCAAGTTTAGAAATTATTTATTTATTAAACATTGTCTTCACAAAATTGCAAAAACCTACAAATCAGGTTTTAAACTTTTAATCTCGTATTTGACCTCTTGTGAACTTGATTTTTTTTTTTTTTTGAGATTTAATTTGTCTTTTAGTTTTCTATCAAAACTAATAGTCACATAAATAGTTCTTTTATAGAAATTATTTAGTAAGATTTATATGATACTTCTAAAAATATTTAGAATCATTCTAAGTTATTTTTTATTTATTATTTTTTAAAACATTTTTAATGTTAAAAAAAGGAAAAAAAATCTAAAGTACAAAGGTCTCAAACTACTACATTTTGGATCTTGACTATCAATTTGGATTAATTGGATTTCAAACTATTTTTTTTTTTTAGCAAATGCGATCTTTATTAGTTATCTTTAACGGTTAAAAGGTTAACTATCAACGAGTAAATCATTTGACCGTTAACATTCTATTTTTTTTTTTTAAAGAAAATAGATAATTTAGTCAAAATATGATCTACATGAGATTGCATAATAACTATTTATTAGATTTTAAAATTAATAATACTCATATTTCTTTTAAAAGTACCAATAATCAAATAAAAACATAAAAGTACATATATTGAAATAAAAAATAAAAGTACAAACCCTCAATTAGAAATAAAATAAAATGCTTATCTTTGGTGTGGTAAATAGATCAGCATACTGATGTGTCAATTTAATAGTTAACTCGGCATAAATTTAATAGAAATATTTGATTAGAAAAAAATAAAAAATTTATATTAACAAATTTAGTTGATACTATGTTTACATATTTTATTTTATTTATAATATAATCAATTTAATGGTTAATAGAAATACTTAATTAAAAAAATTAAAATTTACATTAACGACAATTTAGTTAATGCTATATTTAAATATTTTATGTATTTTTAATCTAGTCAATTTAGCATGTCTGAATTTAATAGAAATACTTAATTAGAAAAAAATGTAACTTTCTATTATTTAAATATACATACTTTTATTTTCTTATTTGATTATTTGTAAAAAAAATTTATGAGTGCTATTAATTTTAAAATCTAAAGAATAGACAATATGTAATTTTATGTAGACTATACTTTGACTAAGTGAATTAAATAAAAAATGTTAATGGTTAAAGGGTTTACTGTTAAAGATAATGTTATTTAAAAAAATTCAGGATCCAATTAAGTCAAATCAATGGTAAAAAGCTCAAAATTGTTAAATGTAGTAGTTTGGAAGTAATTTTTGCCATTAAATCACAAGGTCTCAATCAAAAATTGAAAGAGTAAAGGGACCTTCTTCAAATCTATCGCTAAGCCGCTTTATCTTTAAGTTGACAAACAAAAGAGATAAATCTTCGTAGAAGTGCTCTGTAGACGAATTGACGAAACAAGCAGAGTTGACCTTGTACACCTAAGTTTTTGCATGTGGCGCACGTGCAAGCATAAGAAAAAAACGAAAAAAAGAAAATCATTCTCGAGTTTTGGCTTCTCTCTGTTTTTGGATGGAACTTTAAAACTGACCTTTTGCATGAGCAACACGTGTACCCATAGCTTAGAAATTTCAATTTCTTTCCTGTCTCTCTATATTTTGAGTTCTTAGAAGAGTAGAAGAGACCCTCCTCCTGCCAAGTCCAAAAATTTCAAGATTTGCCAGAAATCTTTTCCATGTTGAAGAGGAAATGACACATATTCAAAACAATTACCTGTTCGTTTTAACAAGAAGCTTCTTCTTAAACGCATCATTGCTATTTTTTTTTAAAAAAAAAACCTTTATTATAGTTTACGGATGAATTAAAAAGACTATTATGGACATATGTACCGAATTTACGAAAGAAAATACCAATAAAACCAACTTATAAGAACTTAACAACTACGTGTAAAAAAAATGTTAATATGATAAAGATTTCATTTTAAAGTGGATAAATGAATACTTATATATATTTGGATAATTATAAATAGTTTGATATGCGCAAAATATATAATTTATGATAATTCAATATAATGTTTGAGATCTTATTATGCTTTCGAGTTTGTGATTTTTAAATTTTATTATAATCATTTCTTGTGACATCTAATTGTTATTTTATTATTGTTTTACAAAATATACTGATTGAAGAATTTTATGCTTACTAAGCTTTTCTTACTTTTTTTTTTAGTATTTTCAAAAACTTTAAATAATAGAAATAATAATAATAATCCAATTAAATATAAAATTATATGAAGATTGCAAGCTTAGTCTTATAAAATGTTAGGGCTAAATAAATAATTCATATTATTTTCAAAAGCTTTCTTTTATCATTGTTAAGTGTTAAAAACAATCTCTTATAGTAATTATTTTTTAGAACAATATTAATAAATAATCCATATTGAAAAAAGCCGAACTTAATTTATTAGTACAACTATGAATGAATATCGTAAAATTCAACAAATTGCATTATATATATATATATATAATGACTGATTAATCAAATAATGTAATTCAAAATAAAATTAATTTTTTATATAATATAATAAAATTAATTTTGGAATTTCGCTTAATAAATTGAATTTTTGGGTTGAGTAGTTCCTCCCACCAACCCCGATAGTAGCATGACGATTCCATCAAATCTGTTGTCACTGGATACTTGAAAAACCCCAATGTAACCCTCACAGACAAACCTCACTATCATCACTGCATAAAAGAGCTTCACATTCTACGACTACATGGAAAAGATATAGATAGAGACTAAAACAATATCCTGAGATTTGGAGAGAGAGGCAAGTTTGTCTCGCTCTCTTTATCTGCGTACGTCTCTCTTCCCTTGTTTTTGGGGCCAGCCTGTACTGTCAGATTACCCTGTTAGCTGTAGAATATTACAGACCAACAATGTATAGGTGGCCGGAATTGCAGTTTGGAAGCTGGAACACGTCCGGGGTCGCTCATGGAGCCCGAGAAACGGCTTCGGTGGTTCAGTTGGTTGAAGCCCTTCATAATGATGCAACCCGTGAACGTGCTCTCCATCTTCTTTCAAAGGTATAAGGAAAAAAAAGAAAAAGAAAAAGAAAAGATTTTTTGCTTCTTGTTTTGTTCGTTTGATTTTATATTTATGGTTTTCTTTGATTGTGAAGAAATTATTATCACAGGAAACTATGGGATTATCTATATATGATTTAATTGAATTCTGATAGCCAGGCTTGAATTTTTTGGGGTTTATTTATTTAAAATTTATTGGTTTATGGTTTTTTTAACTGTTCTTAAATGATAATCAGCGTTGCATGGTGGCTTTACTGTCTTGATTAGAAAGTAGAATATGTGTTGTAAGCTGGATGTGATGGAGAGGTTCTTGAAAAAATCACTTCTTTTGATGCTCGATACGTGTTTGTTATTATCTTCTGTTTTATTATTTAAAAATTTCTTGTATATACACCCCTGTTCCACATATAAATCGTAATTCTCAAATTCTGATGATAAATGCGCAGGCATTGCTCAAAATCCTTTAATTACATACATTTAATCTTTGCAGGCACACAAGCGAAGTAGAGTAGTTTTCCTCCCTTTTTCCTCTTTGATTTAGGGTCTCAAGGATATTCTTTATACGTGGTTCTTTTCTTTTCTTTTATTATTTATGATAAAATTAGCTTTTATGTCATGTTATGCTGATCCTTAAAATTTTTCTCTGTCGGATCTGCTTCACAAAAAACAAAAGTTCCAATAGTCAGCAATATGATGGGGGAATTTTGTGGGTAGTAGATGTAGTTTCTTTTTGAGATTCTACAGTGGTATAATTTCTTGTGAACTGGACGCTATTAAAGGCAACAGTTTTACATTAAGTCTTAATTTTGGGCTTTTTGAGTGTTCCAATGCTATACCTAATTTGGAGCCTCAGTTGCGCTGCAACGATATTTTATGGTAAGCTTCATCAAACATATGAAGAAATTATTTGTGATTGTTGGTTATCTAAAGCTTCTTTTAGTAGGTTAATGAAAGCTCATGCGTGGAATAGTTCATGATGCTGGAGTTAATAAAGTGATTGTAGTCATTATACAAGGAGGACATATGTAGATATATAGAGGTAATCCTTTCTTTATGGACACATTAAGGTTTAGTCCTACTTGATGATTAAAACACTATAGCTTGGGAAAGAAATAGAAATATGCCCTTAATAAATTAGGCGTGAAATTTGACGATAAACTTAATTAACGGTAACGTTAATGTTGCATTGCGACTAGCTGCAAAGAGAATGGTTAGTGTTATCGCTATAGACAAATCTATGTTGTGGCAAACCTTTTCCAGATGATTTTCTGATCACTTTGTTTTTCTATGATAAGAAATAAAAGGAAAATGAATGTGTTGTAGTTGCCACTTCAAGTCAATGGTCTGCATTAAACAGGTTAGTTGAGAACATTTTTTTAGTTGAATAGATCCTGGATTAAGGCATTTTTAGAATGTGGTCTCATGACAAATTGGATCGAAGTGAATTTTTCGTGTTTGCGTATGATAGTGCTCCCTAAGCTTTGCTTCTTGTAGTCGGCCCGTAATGCCTCCCTTCATTTGCTTGCCCCCTTCCAGCTCAGAATGCCTAATGCCTATTATCTAGTTCTAGAAGCTAACCACCAGAAGCTCACCCTTCGGGTATGGCTTCCAGCGCAGGAGGCCAAGCATTCTGCCAGACGTCCCGGCCTGGGAGCCCCGTTAGTTTTGATAAGGTTGTATTTGTTGTAGTTTAGTTAAATTGTAATGAGTTCAAAACTGTTGGTGGAATGTAGAAGCTCAGATAGTAGATAAGATTTAGTCGGTTATAGACAAATGGTTAGAGACATTCAAATTGTATGACATGAATGAAAGAGAAAAATAAAAGAGAACCAGCAAAAGCCAAACAAATTTTAAAAGTTATCTTAAAAGGTAAATTAAAAAAAATGCATAAGATCATAAAGAATCTCAAACCGTTTTTGAAGCTTTATCTGATCAATAAAAGTGCTTTTAGGCACATAATGCAAAATTACCTTCTGTTTTCTTTAGGAGAAAGCTCATACAAAGAGGACAAACTAACTGCATTAAATGCTTTCTTCTATGCTCCAAGTGCTAAATAATACTTATTTTCTTTTTTAATGAAGATGTAAAATAATGCATAACAATTTTTAGACTCTTAATCAACATCCTCCTTAACATTTAACAATGTATATTTATTAGTGATACTCATTCGATTATTGTATGACATTTAACAATGTCATAATCATGATTTTAACTTTCAGCCTTTCTAGCAATGCTCGAATGTTTTGAGCTAATTGGCCAACTTGCTACGTCGTATCTTTAATGCTTTTATTTTATTTTACATCTTATGAATCAGAATTTCCGGAAGTTAATGTTTTTATAAAAGCGCTTTGCTTCCTTGTGTCCATGGATCCACGAGACTTTGCATATAAATGTGTGCATATCCCATTGTTGTGGTATCTTGTAGTCATCATTTCAACTTACGCTTTCTATAATTGCTCAATACTCTAATGTTTCAAGCTAATTGGCTAAGTCACCACCTTGTTTCCTTAATGTTATTTAAATTACATCTTATGAATCAGTGTTTCAGTAAGCTAATAGAACCTGTATGTTTTATAAATGCCCTTTGATTCCTTGTGTTTGTGGCCATGAGATTTTGCACATTAATGCAACTTCTGGCTTTTAATGACAGTATATATTGCAGAGGTCATAATAGTTACTGTTGATAGTATTAAAGGATTACTAACTGATGAACTACCCATATAATCCTTTTCTTTGAAGGTAGCCTTCGATCTAGCAAATTCTTCCTTTTAAAAATGAATCAGTTGAAGAGTCTTGAAAAATTTTCCCTAATTGTTAAATGTATAGTGTTTGTTGATAGATAAAGTTAATTTCTTGAAGTGTAACAAGTGGCACCATTTTAAAGTAAAGTTCTGTATACATGAGCTTTAGTTTTGGTTATCGCTATTATAATTTCATAGATCTAGATCTTCCAAATTAATTACCACGACTTATCTTGCTCAATAACTAAATGGTTAAATAGGGTTATCAATATTTCAAAATTTTACTTTATCCCTTTTTATGCTTCAGGATAGGGCTATTCGTGAAGAATTGGCGCCTGTGTTATGGCACTCTGTTGGTACAATCTCTATACTTCTACAGGTATTAAAATGCTGGCTTTCTTTTCTTTCCAATGCATGTATGTCACAAGTATCAACATATGTATATATTGTGACTTACATCAAGTAGTTTGTTTAAACTAATTAACATAAAACTATCGTCATTTCAGGAAATAATTTCAGTATACCATTCGCTATATTCACCAATGCTTACTGAAAGAGAGTCAAATCGGGTTTGCGATGCCCTTGTTCTATTTAAGGTCAGTTATACCTTAATTTTCTTCTTCTTTTTCTCCTTATCTTTTGTTCTTTTCTTTTCCAATTTTTTTTTTTTTTGGTTGTGGGGGGGGGGAGGGGAGTCGGGGTCGGGGGTGGCAGTTTATGAGGTTAGTGTTCTTTGCTATGCATTCTTGAAGAAGAATTATAATTCTATAGATGTTTTATGCATTCTCTTCCCAGACAGGATGGCTTTGATGGAGACAAGGACAAAGTAATGATTTCATTTACAGTTTTTTCTTTCTTTTTTTCTTTTTTTTCGCCCGATATGCTGTCCTTATGGGGAAAGAACTTAGGTTATAATAGGAAATGGGATAGATGCTATAAATCTGTGGGAAATAAACTGATCAGTTACTAGTTTCAAAAGGAAAGGAATAGGTAAAATAGGAAGTAGAGAATCTATCCAGGTAACTGTTCTTTTCTCTTCCGTTAATTTTTTTAGAGAATAAATCAGGAGGAGGATTACTATGTCAAATATGAGGACATGTCTACACAGTTAGAGCAACATGGATAGCAAAGGCTTGCTTATAAGCTGCTGTTGATACTCTAGTTTCTGCATACTTTTAGGTAGAAACTACCAATTATAAAGTAGTTCCATTTTTTCTGTATCCAAGATGCATTGTTTCAAGTTTTTTTACGTCATAACTCTTTATGTTGTCACTGACATATCGTTTTGTTGTACAGTGTGTAGCCACAAATCCTAGTACAAAAATGCAGTTTATAGAGGGTAATTTTGCCTAACCTTTCATATATGTCAGAAAATTATCGCTTGGATATAGTAGAAGCTTGTTTTCTCTCTCTCTCAAATTGGCTAGTGCTATGCATTAGTAAATTTATAAAGCCACATAGAATCTTACATGGTGATATTCTGTTAATGGTTAACAGCATTTCAAGACAACATTATAGCGGAAGTTTGCTTCTTTTTTATTCTTGAATTAGTCTGACATGGGTTTTGTGGTCCAGTCCAAACACACGGGATTATGCCTGTGTGATATGCTATAAGATATCATGGAAGTAATTAATTGTGTCAAGTTCAGTTGTATAATTTAAATCAATGTCCTTTTTCTTCAAGATTTATTAGTGTGGCAAATTCCATGCAAAGCATTTTTCTTTGAAATTTCGGTGGACTTTAAATCAGCATTCTCTTTTAAAGTTGAAATGGATTTCCAATTTGATCTATGTATTGTCATGTTTATATCATGGTGAAGTTTAGTCTATCCATTATTGATTCATAGAATATAATAACAGTGTTGGAGGTGATCAAGCATAAGGCTTTGATCACTCTGACTTCCCCCATGCCACTTGCCAGCTTACACAAAGTGATTTTAGGTGCAACCAGAAAGGGTATATGCTAATACATATGCGAATCAAGAGCTGTAAATTCATAAATATCCTGTTCCATGAAATAGACTGTTAGGTTGTTTTTTCGAATATTGCATCAAGTTGCATGTTCCAAATAAGATTCATTCCACTAAAATTGAGTATTACTGATTGAAATTGAATGCTTGCATTAGTTGATATTTTAGATAAGTAGACACTGCTAAATTGAATTCTGTTGTTTTGCAGCTAAACTACCTATATATCTTTACCCCTTTCTGAACAACACGAACAAGGACAGGGCTCATGAATTTTTAAGGCTTACCAGCTTAGGTGTGATTGGTGCTCTAGCCAAGGTGACTTCTGGAGATTGAGCTTAATGTTTGCCTTACTGTGGTCTTTAGCATACATTGTTGGCCCGATATGGAAAATTCAGATAAATAAACCGAAAATGCAACCAAAACAGAACTCATTGGTTGTGATTGTATTTTGTGGAAAAATGAAACTAATTAATGCCCTTTTGGGAATCAAACTCTCCTACCTTAAATAAAATTGTTTTTTTTTTTAAACAAGTGAAGTTAGATTTTGACTCCTTTTGTTTCTGCAGGTTGATGACCCAAATGTCATTAACTTTCTTCTAGAATCTGAAGTATTTCCTTGTTGCCTACGCTGCATGGAGGTGGGCAACGAGTTGTCAAAAACAGTGAGTGCCTTGACTTCGAACATTGCATACTTCAAATTAGTTGCGTCAACTGTGTTCCAGCATTCTGTTGCATACTTGCGGCTTCTGGGCTGTTATCAAATGCTGTGTTCTGATACCAACACAACTAACATATTTGAGAAAATATTTTTGGGAGATAACAATGAAAATTTTTGGTGGAAATACAAAGTTGGTAGCTGTATACGATGCTTTTGGAAAATTTGAGTTCAAGCACATTTCTTTTCTTGCAACTTGAACTCTGTTTTAAAGTTTAGGGTAAAACTGGTCAGAATATGTGCATGATTTGAGGAGTTACACAATTTGTAATGTGTCTGACCAAACAGGTAGCGACTTATATTGTGTACAAAATTTTAATAAATGAAGATGGGTTAAGGTATTGCTGTACTGTAGCGGAAAGATTTTTTGCCTTGGTCCGAGTTTTAGGGAACATGGTCGAAAAGCTTGTTGAAGAGGGAAAGCTAGCTGAAGATCACTCCAAACGGCTTCTAAAACACATAATTTGGTGTTATCATAGGCTCTCAGAAAGTCCAAGGTTAGCTGAATAAATATTCCCATTTCAAATATTTGTGCACTTATTAGTTCAGCATCAATTTATGAGTTGATTTCTTCCAAATGAAGGTCATGCGATGGGTTAAGATGCTGCCTCCCTGTCATTTTAAGCGATGCTGCCTTCATTGACATGTTTCGTGTAAGATACAAGACTTGATTGACTTCCATGATTTGTTCCATAGAGACTTAGACATGTATGTCATTGTTAGTGCACAGCATACACGTGTTGCATCTGATTCCCACGGTTGATCATTAATTTACTCAGGTGCATGTGTTGCATTTGTCATCCCAACATCGATCTTTTATATGCATAGAGAAAGCAGTGAAGGCCATTTTCTTCTATACAAGTAGTGTTTTGGGTTGTAATTAAAAAATCGTGTCTGATAAGATAGGTCAAAAAAAGTTTTTGTTACACCTGACATGTCTTACATCCTGTAGCTTCAAAGCTGTATATAGCATCCATAAAGTTCAACCCACCCTGTCTAGGCAGTTGTCTTATATACTCCTAGATATTAGAAAACAAGATATGCAAGATTGTTGTCAGCAGACTAGTTTGATAAGATCCTGTATGCCCAGCAGTCTACAAATGACTCTGGTGCAGAGGTCATTTGAACATTCCTGTGCATAAATATGTGCACAAGTGTGCATCATTCTCACAAGGTTCTTGTGGGAAGTGCTCGCAATGGGATGGAATTTCAATCTGTTGCCATATAAGCCATGGCAACATTTTCATTATATTTTCATCTCTTAACCTGTAATGATTCCTTTCCCTTTTACCCTTAACAGGGTGATCCATCTGCAATGCAACACCTGCACCAGTTATTTCACAACGTCAGCGACAGAACCTCTAGAGCACAACAGATAGAGCAGCTGATTGGATCTTTAGTTAGAGGATAGATCGAGCAAGGCATGGAATATATAGTCCCTGCAGTCCAAGGAAACAGGAGAGAATTAGAGATATCATTCCATACACAGATGTTTTACATTATACCCTGTACTTGTTGAAATAATTGTTAGTCAAAACTAGTAGAAATTTTGTTGTATAACTCGGTACTTTGTTGTGGGAGAGAGATGCTACTTTATAGTTTATAAGCTGAACTGGTGAATCTTTTAATATATTGTTAATGCATACAGAGCCAAGCAAGCTATCCTTAGTCCTTACTGCTTACCTAATATGCTTTACCTACTGTTATCCGTACTTGCCGTTTTCAGTTCTTCTAAATTTAGCAACCGTTTTGTCATTCTGAATCTGGAATCTAAAGCATTTATGATTGCCAATTGTTTTAATTGTTTCGTGCATCAATTTGGAATTATTTTGGCAGTGTTTTACGCTTCAAGCTAAAAAACCTGTGTATAATATGGAAGTTCCTTCACAGGTTATTGGCATATGTACAGCGATGGCTTATGTTACCAGGTCTATTGATTACAAGCTGATAAAAAAGAAAACTGAATTTGCTTCTGATCAAGAACATTTCCATGCATTTTAATTCTACAGGCAACAACTTGATAAAGCAGCTTTGCACTTTTCATTTTATTGTTCATATCTATTTAACCATCTTCGAAAAAAACAAATACAAGTAACTAGAGCCTTGAATATTGTTTCTATTAAGAATTCAAGATACCACTGTTGAGCAGTAACAGGATAAAGCACACATTGCTTGTCAAACGACAAGAAATTGATTATTTGGCATTTCACAAACGCATATCTGTGGTCATTATGTACAGACACAGAATAGAGCTGTCATATAAAATGGTTATTATGAGCACATAATTAAATAATTGAAAGGAATAAAAAGCCATATGACTTCGACCTCTTAAAAAGAAGGATCGCTGCCGCTATGGACCATTCAAAACTAGAGAGCGCATCATACAACCAAATTACAGCTTGAAAACTCAAGAGACAACACCGGGAATTTAATCTTTAGAAAATGAACTAAATGCTTGTGTCTTTTGTGGCACTGATAGATTACTTTCCAGCATAAATGAGAGATCGTGCATCTGCGACATGAGCATCTCTACATCATCATCCTTGGACCTCGTATTTTCACCTTTCTTAACTTCTTCAGCACTCTCACCATCTTGATTTACACTATCAATCCTGAAAGATTCAACAGAAAATTCAATAACTGTCATTGTGTTCAGCAATTTGTTATGAACATGGGTTCTAACTTGACCCACAAGAAAAAAGAAGTTGGTCTCAAGATGGAGCCAGTATCATCTAGGCTTAAAGAGAGACTACTTCCAGCGGGCAGTGGAGTCCAGACTATTTTCTAAGGAAACCAAAGAAAGATGTTTTAGAAATGTTAGTAAATGTTCATCAATTTAGCCGACTCAGTAGAAAACCAAGACCAACAATCAGAAATGATTCCACATAGAACAGAGATTGCACTCTTACAATAAAAAAAATCTTTCATGGATGAAAGATGTGATCTAGAAAACTTTTTATTACTACAGCCTACAGATGTACCAAATCACTATGCCTATACCATGCTGGGGTGGGGGAGGAGGGACGGCAAAGTATAACACATTGAAACCTTCTATTCCTTGTGTTCTCAGCAGGATCTCTCTATCAAGGGGGAATATTAATTATCTATTCTAATGTCAGAACTGATGATAAATATATAACTCAAAAACCTGGAAGTAACCAGCAGCCACATCCTTTAGCAAAATTTAGCTGCCTCCACATCGCAACATGCACAAGCATAACTTTGATTGAATCCTTGCACCAGCAAATTCAACATAATATTCCTCATCTTGAAATACCATTGCACACATCTCAGTAGTTTACCTTGAACCCAACTTTTAACAAAATCATATGCTTCTCACATAACCTCTGCATGCTATATGCATGCTTCTCTCCCTTACCACGAGGTCCACAGTTCTCATTTGATCAGTAGAAATGTAAACCATATTGGAAATGACGAGAAGGGAGCACCACGGACCCGAAAAAAAGATTCCAAGAAGCATGCCTCATTAACAAAACATTGACCAGTGTGCCAACAGTTTCACTCCAAATATGCTTTGAATGAGGAAATGAACGTTCCTGTCCCTCAGACACTTGTTTTACCTCACAATATCAAAAATAGCTCAGGCATGCAGAGCTCCAATCTCCTTGTTGTAAATATACTCTCTTTGCATCTAACTCCACTTTAATTGAATGTAGCATGATCACTAGTCCAAACCTACTGTCTACAAACCTGTCTAAGCAAACACCTCTTATCAAAAGTTTGCCCACTCCTATCCAAGTTTTTCTCCACAATTATTTTCCTAGAAGCAAAATAGCAATATCAGTGCAGCAACACATAACCAATCCACCAACAATAAAAGAGATTCTGGATGAAAACTTTCAGCTGATATTCCTTAAGAAATCAAGTAGTGAGCAATATTACTCGGGAACTTTGATGGCTCTCAAACCCCACTTAGCCCTAAACAATATCTTTTATGCTAAAGTAATTCTGTTTAGGGAATCTTTAGAATAGGATATTCTATACTAAACAGGACTAACCTAAACATAGAGAACCCCAGTCAGGATCTTTTATATTAGAAAGAAAATTAGCCAACTAAATTACATCCCTATTCGTCTTTTTTGCTTTTCTGCCTCCATCGCCTGACACTATAGATAACCCTCTTCATGCATAAAATTTCACATGCTATCAATGTGAAAGAGGATATCAATATGTAGCTAAGAGCAAGGGAGTGAATTTTCTTTCAAACGAGGGAATGCATAATTTTCCAAATGTATATTTCTTTTGCACTCTCCAATTATATTATTTCACAGTGACTGTTCTCTGAAAGAAAATCACAGTGACAGTGTAAGACAACATGAGAAGTGCAAATGAGAAAAACATAACGAGTAATAAACAAAATCAATCGCTAGACATCTCTGACTGGGATTCACTCACTATTCTCAACAGCCTTCAGATGGATAAATAGAAAAATAAAACACCAAAGCAGCGTCTAAAAAGGCCACAACAAGTTATTGTCCCAACAACAGAAGTAGGTTTAAGGGGAGAATTTTCAGGACAGTCCCACCCTTCTGAATTTTTGCATTTAGTACCTGCTTTCAAGCATAGCAACCTAAGTCTGGATGCCTTAACAGAAGTTATTTAAGGCTTGGATGGGTTGAGTAAAGTGGAAATTGAACATTGTACTTACCTATCTGAAACAGAAGTTTCTGTCTGCATGATATTCACTTCTGAAGACCCATTCTGATTGCTAAATGTTCCTGGAAAGAAATCAGGCTGGGAAAAGCTACCAAAATCAACATCCTGTGAAATACTACTTCCGACAAACAAGTTTATTCCTGATGCCTGATCCACAGATGACGACAAGTGATTAGCATCTTGTTTCAAAGAATTTTTTGAAGGCACTGGTACACTAGTTGATCCAGTAAAATCATTCCATGCGTCAAATGAATCTTCATCTACGTCAACGGTTTTATTCTCATCCTTGCTGGTGGTGGTGGTGGTTTGCCACTGATTGCCTTGAATCCAATCAACATTCATTGAGGAAGAATTATTAGTGCCCCCCGTTTTCCACCATCCTCATCATTTTTGTTCAGTTTAAACAGTTCATCCTGGCCGGCTACAGTGCCAGAAATATTCCATATATCATCCTTAGAAGTGCTGGACGCAGAAGTTGTTTCGTCTTTTGTTTTTCCTTCATATAAGTCCTTAACAGGACCAAAGACAGAGTCCATATGGGCAGAAAGATCAACTGAGGAAGAACCCACAAAAGGATCCGATGATTTGGATTCCAGATGATAGGTTCCAGAAGTAGCAGATTGAAACTCAGCATCCCAACCAGAAGACCGGTCACCACTTTCATCTTGATTGGACCCTCCAATTGTCTCAGAAGGCTGAACATTCTCAAACAAGCTAAGATTTCCATGACCTTGAACTGCATTATTTCCCATACCATCCTTTTGTTCGTTCGGCGGGAGCTGAACTTGAGATGAAGCAGGGATAGAGTCTACCTTAGGTTCAGCAAAAAAGTTGTTAAGATCAAATCCAACCAAATTCAAAGTACTCAAATTTTGAGCAGGAGTCTTGTCTGAAACTCTAGTTTCTGATCTCTCCGACTCTGAAGGCCATCTTATTTCCAAATCTAAGAGATCAGACAAGGGAAACTCATTTTGAGAAGTGTTCTGTCCTCTGTTTAATTCCTTTGTTTCGCTAATCGTCCCCACAAGCTCCTGCAAACAGCAAGCCACATTTACCAGAAAATTCAAAAAAAAAAAAAGATAAGTTTTATGCTGTAAATTTAAGAACCCATATGAAAATATAAGAACAAAACACAAAGGAAATCCAGACTGTCACTCAAGCTTACAAAAACACTAGTTAAAATTCCTCAATAAAATCCAAGCAACCCAAAAAGTCTAAACCTTTCTGATCAAGACAACATCATAAAGTTATGAGTTTGGAGCTGTGTTCTTTATTTTTCATTTTCTTTTTTCAGAGAAAACAAATGCTGCAATTAAAAAAAACCGATAAAAAAATAAAATAAAAATCAAGAAAAACCGAGTGAGAACTGACCGATCCATCTAAGAGAAGAGATTGGAGAAACCAACGGGAACCGATAGTAGACATGAACTTGATTGGGTCAGGAGGGATATCCTGGTTGTGCAGTCTTCCACAGAAGACACAAATTATTGAATTTACACCTCGGAGAAGCCTGCCTTTGCAGTTCTTGCATCGGAGGTAGGGAGGAGAGGGGTCAATGTCGGAAATTGAGGAGTCATTAAGAGAGGCCAAATCGGGAAGCCAATCGTTTTCTTCTAGGTTGTAAGAAGAGAGACCCGCCTCTTTCCTCAGGGAGATCTGGAGCTCCCTTATTTCATCGTACGGAATCTCGGACGCCATTGTTTCTTTTCGATTCAGCAAAAGAGATGAAGCAGCAGCAGTGTCTGTCTTCCTCCTTTCCCTTTTTTCTCTTCCTTTGAAGAACAAATGTTTTCGCGGATCTGCGAACTTCTTTGAACGACGACGTTTCTTAGAGTTCCTGCAGTAGTCAAAATTATTTGGCCTTTTGGAATTTGGGGCAGATCTCAAAGGGCAGCAGCCTCCCTAAGTTTTTAGTATCATTACTTTTTGGTCCTTGTACTTTAAAAACATGATTTAATTCCCATTGTTAGATTGGTCCTTGGTTTAAAATAGTGTTTGACATGAACCTTTTTTTGTCTTATGATAATTTGTTATGTTATTACTACATGAAAATGATTGTTTCGGATCACATACTATATAAAAATGTTAAAAATTTTGTAATATATGTAACATAAGGAAAAATTATTTGCTCTAGATTAAAAAAAAACACTATCTACTTAAATTATACATAAATTGTATATGCAATTATGTTTCAATACAATGTTTATTCTATATCGATGATACAATAAATTTTACCATTTTATTGGTTTTGCTAGCCTTTTTGAAAATTTAGACATATGAAATGTTAATAATGTTACCATTAATTCAAGAAGAGCTTAAAATTTTCTTTTAAATATATGATTTATCTATGTACATTATACATAAAAGTAGTGTCAGCAACATTCTCTCAACACTTTTTTTAAAAGCTTGCTTAATAAAAATGTCAATGTCAAATAATAACAACAACAGAAGAGTTCTAATAAAATTTTTAAATTATAACTAATATCATATTATGTAAAAGCTCAAAATACTTATTGTTTATTCGTTTATTTTTAAAATTATATAAAAATATTTTACGTTGACATTTTTATTGAACATGCATTTAAAATAAAGTACTTATAATCTTTTTACACATAAATTAAATATGATAGATTCACTAATCTCAGATCAATAGACTTTTGGTCTAACAATAGGTAGTTTCTTGTATTTAAAAGACATCATAGACTCAAAAAAAATTTTAAGAGTATTTGAGTTTGAAAAAGCTTTGTTACAAAAAAGAGATAAAAAAAAAAATTCCTCATCGTTTTTAGTGGAATATTTAAGTTAAAAAAAAATCTCTCATTCTAAAACTTTTTATAGTGGTGATCAGTTTAATCCATTCAGATAATACCACCGCATTAATCACATAAATTGAATAAACATTAAACCTTTTATACATTTATTTTATGGCAAAAAATTTAAGACACCACATTACACCAACATGCTCTCTATCTACATTTATTTGAAAAATAGAGAGAGAAGATGAAAGAAAGAAATGGTGGAAAAGAAAAGGATAAATTTTTTAATGAAATTAGCAACACCGACTGCTACAGTACTACTAGTAGTCTAGTAGAGTAAAGAAAAGGTTAGAGAGAGAGAGAGAGAGAGAGTCGTATTTTCTCTTTTTAAATTAAATTTCAAGGAAATTGTGTTTTAGTAGAAGAAGAAGAACGCGTAAGTTTGAGAGAGAGAGAGAGAGAGCGAGAGAGAAGGAGAAGGATCATAATCTTATTAGCAAGAGATAGACCGAGAAGGAATGGCAACGAAGCAGCAGCAAGCGGCAGTAGTGAAGGTAGGGTTGGGGTTGATGGCAATGTGTATAGCAGGATACATATTGGGTCCACCACTCTACTGGCACTTGAAAGAAGGATTAGTTGCTGTCGCTCGATCTTCTCCAAATTGCTCTCCTTGCGTCTGTGATTGCTCTTCTCAACCTCTCCTCTCCATTCCTCAAGGTCAGTAGATCTATCTCTATCTCTGTATCACTTCTTTCCTTGCAACGTTTTACAGAAATCCAAGATACCCACTTTTGATGATATTCAGATAATTACTCGTTAATTTTGTTTTGCTATTCCTGTTCGTGCTATACCAATTCTGGGTTTTTGTTTGTACTAGTTGGAAACCTAGTTTTAGTTAAATTCCAGATCCATGCTAGATGTAGATCTTCAAGTTTTTTACATTGAAATCCAACCTTCATGATTTGGGGATCCGGGGCTATGTTTTGGATTCTCGAACTAAACATTTCTTGGCAGTGTCAAGCATCAGTTCATGTAATTTCATAATCTAGTATCTGTCATTTTTTATTTTTTTGCATCTAAGGAGATACATTTAACAGTGTTTGTAAATGCTACTATTATTCTATGTAATTATTTGAGTCCTCAAAAATGCAGTACCTTGTTAGGTGAATTTTATTACGAAATGCCATGGTTAAATTTGCTGAAATACACTATGTAGAGACGTTTTAAATATTTTAATGAAGCAATTTAGATTATTATTTGTTGAGTAGCAATTGTTAAGTTCACATTCAGATATTGTTTCCATCTTGGTTATCCTGTGGTACTTGCACTTCCCATGATTTTTCCTTGCTTGGGTATGCCAGGTGCCTTAAGAACATTTTGAAAGCACTGGTTAGTAATATATATTAATGTGAATAAAATAATTCTTAGTAGTTCAAAATGCTCATCAACAATATTTTGCACGTGCTTTGTTATTCAATGGAAGCTATTTCTTGTTCTTCTTCAAGAATTACAGAAAATCTCAAAACTGTCCGGCATTCTTAACTTAAATTAAAACCCTGTTACAATCCTGCTAAACAAAGGTCGCAATATGCAGGGTTTTGTTTTTTTTTTTTTTAACAAGTAATTCATTCATCAGTAACTCACACTAGACATTTATCTGATAGTTCAGATACAAATACAACAGTGCTTCATACATACTACCCTAATATGAGAAGCATTGAACTTTCCGAATCATTTATGTTGGAATGCTTTGGCTATTAGTTTGTATCAGGATGAAAGATTAGTGAGACAAGTAACACCTATTGTTTGTGTGTGTTCATTTGTGTGCTTGTTCTTTGTCTTTTGACCAGGCTTTCAGTGCAGAATACCACAATTGTATTGCTGTAGTTTCGTACATAATCGGCCTACTGAATGTCAGACCCACTGAATTCTTTGCATAATTGTATTAGTTTCTAGGCCAATTATGTCTTTTTGGACTTTGTGCTCATGTATTTGATAAGTTGAAATTCGTCATGTTTATACTTCAATTCTTTGTCTTTTTTCTGCAGGATTGAGCAATGCATCCGTCACAGGTTAGTTTATCTGTCCTGAATTAACTTTATTTGAGTGGGAGATTATTTTTAACATCAAAACTGAACAGCTTAAGCATATTACTTTTCTCTGTCCAATATGTATGTGCATGAGCGGGGAAATAGAAGAAATATTGCTACAGTCTGCTTGCATTAAGTGGCATGTTTTCTGTTACTGTATAATAAAAAATTTTAAGGTGCATTGAGTTTGGGAAAAATTGCACTAACCTGCTTCAGACTTTGGCTGTCCCATGAATTCTGAAATTACCCAGAAATTTACTTAATACAGTTTCTAGCTATACGATGTTAGCAAAGGATGCATTCTCACATATTTCCCTCATTCATTGGAGACATAGATAAGCATAAGTCATAACATTTACATCTTTTCAATTTTATTTTCTTTCAGAAATTATTTCATCAAGTGCCTTTCTTTCTTTCTTTCTTTCCTTTTTTTTTTTCCTTCCAAAATCTGGTTAGAAATATAAGATTTTGTTTAGTACAATGGATGTGGTTTCTTCCACGTATTGTGATATGTTTTGTTTTCCCTTTTTTGCGCTCAAAAAAAAAAAAAAAAAGGCTGCTTTTCCACATCATGTTTTCTTAGGTGTCAACCCAGTTTCAAAAATCGATTTGCAGTGTAGATGGCACATGTAGCAAATGATAAAATTGCTTCACAAGGTGAAATTTTCCTCATGCTCTCTTTCTGTTTCAATAAAGCTGTCTTATACAGAAACAGAAAGAGGGATTTGCGTCTCTCTTTTCTTTTCTTAAGCTTTATAGGCAGTCACATGAGAGAAGAGGAAATCCAAGATTTATTCATTTATGTTCTAATCTTGTGCTTTTGGTCTTTTATTTGCATGGTTTTAGTGGAAACTGGAAAGTGTTGATTGTATTACAACTATGCCGAAAGAAATGGAAAGACATAATAACCAAATTCCTGTTGGCAAAGTAAAAAATGCTATCTTGGTCATGACTATCTTTCTCTTATATTGCTGATATGGTTATCTGCATACTAAGCTTCAAAGGAAAAAAAAAAACGTTATTTGGGTTTTCTGTTTTAACTTAGTATGCAATGCACATGTTTATATACATTTCAAATTAATTCTCTTCTCAAACTTCATGTTTATATACATTTCAAATTAATTCTCTTCTCAAACTTCATTATGTGCTTATTGTTTGGTATTTGGTATCAAACCTCAAAATGTTAGGTGAATGATATGATTGAATAATGGTGTCACAGTATCTCATTCTGCCTGGCATATATTATGCAGATTGTGCAAAGCATGACCCAGAGGTGACCGAAGATGCTGAGAAGAATTTTGCAGAGTTACTAAAAGAGGAATTGCAGCTGCGGGAAGCTGAAGCAGTAGAGAATCAGCGGCGAGCTGATATATCTCTGCTTGAGGCTAAGAAGATGGCATCCCAGTATCAAAAGGAAGCTGACAAATGCAATTCAGGGATGGAAACCTGTGAAGAAGCAAGGGAGAAAGCTGAAGCTGCATTGGTAGGACAAAGGAAATTAACAGCAATGTGGGAGCTGAGGGCACGTCAGAAAGGATGGAAAGATGGGGTTGCCAAGTCCCATGCCCAATCTCAGGGAAATGTCCAGTCCATGTAAATGGCCCCCATGAAGCCTATGCTTTCTCTTGGTGCTATGGTATGATATGCGGGACAAAAGTTCACAAGTTTCGCAGCTATGTCAGCATGATATGAATATGATTTATATTTGAGATTCTAATAGTCAAGTATACCTTTATCAAGGAGCCGTTTGAAACAACAAAAGCTGTGTAAAAAGGACCAAAGATCATTTTCTGCTATTTCTTGTAGTCAAATGTTTACTTGTAAAACTCAAGTGATAGAGATTGATTTATTTGTTTTAGTGAGAAAAAGATCAGATAATATGTCGCCTAGTGTCTAACCTGTTACTGCTGTGGTTTTACTATTTATTAAACATATGTTTTGTGCTTTTGGGATATAATAACAGTTGTACCTATAACTGCAGCTGGCTTGGTCATCAAGCTATTTCCGCAGCAAACTAGGTAAAGATTGCAAACTGATGATTGCAGTTGTCTCGAAGCCCATGTTCTATGTTATAGGAATACCATGCTTGACGATATTTATTGCTCAATAAATCAATGCAACACGAGCAGCGACCTGGTATGTCTTCGAAGTTTCCTTTTAGCATCACAAATTCTACATGATTTTTATTTTAGTAGCACCACAAGCATTTATGTGATCTCCGTTGTTGCATTAGGATGTTAGCCAGACTAACCAAGAACATGAATGGAATCCTCCTTGTATTCTGCTTAGAGTAGTTCATGCAAAGCCTAGATCTTGGATACCTTGTAGCCTTAACAATTTTCACTTGAGCTCATTGTACAAGAGTGTGGCTCTGTGTGCATATCTTTAGGTTATGGATTTCGTCTTTTTCTAATTCTAACTCATTTAATAATCAATCCCTCAACTTTCAATTTCAGATATGACGAAGTCCTTCATCTTTCAATTTTAGATATGATCTCTGTCATAGTAAGAATTAATTCCTCCAGCATTTTAATTTCGGATTTGACCTTCTTCAAGTATGTTTTGTTTGAAATCAAGTAGGAATTAATAGATGATAAGCTTTTTGATGTTTTGCTGTCTGCCTGCAAGTAGGTTCTGTAATTGACCAGTCTATAGAACTGGTAAAAGGGTCTCGTCCTGGTCGTCTCACTCAGTCAGTACCTGAGTGGTATGATGTTATCCCAGCTACAGGACCAGATTAATCCTCTTACGACCAAGGTGGTGGGTGATTAACAACGATATCTGACTTCTTCTTCTACTTCTTTTTAAGTGTCTTTTCGTGCGCACTACTTTTCTGGGACGAAAGTCCCTACATTCTTCGAATAAAGTCGCTGAATTCGGAGACTTTGTCCCTGGATATGGGATTTTTGTTTCGAGTCTTTGTTCAGTAACATTGTTGCTGAGTTCCCAAATTTAAAGTTTGGTGTTAAGTAGTGTTAAGCTATGTTGTGTGTTGCGGTTGGTACACTATGAACTAACACTTGTAAAGTAGTCATTTGATAACTAAATGGCTGTTTAGAACCGGTCTTGTTTTTCGTTTTTTGTATCTCTTTTCAAATTTTTAAAAACAAGATATAAAACTTGTTTGTTAAAAAAAAAAAAAATCGAGAAATGAATATGAATCATGCTAGAAGTACGGATCGGAATCCAATTTAAGGAGTTCGCGATTTGAATCGAGATCAAAATCAAAAGGCCTATAATTTGTGTCGGGACTAAAGTCAGAGCGTCCAGAATTCTATTCAAGACCAGGTCAAAAGCGACCGAAAATCTTTCTAAAACCTAATCGGGGACGCCAAGAAGCTAGTCGGCGACCTCCTACTGTAATCTTGATCCTATCGCGCACCACATCTTCATTTATGAAACAGAGAGATCTTGTGATGTATGGTAATATATGAGAATGGAAGAATGAAAGAAAGAAAAATAATGAAAGATCTACATGGGCATATATCAGTGTCCCCAATCAATCAACTCCCCACCCAAAAAAAGCAATGTATCTTTCTTTCTGATCAGTTCCTCTTACGTACGAAGTACAAACTCTTATGTGCCCTTCGTTATGAGGCAAAAGGTTTAAAAACACAATTTTATTTATAATAATAATGGCACATTCACCGTCACTTTACAGCCTTTTCAAGAGCTGTGATTGAAGTAGAGTTCCCGGTGATAGTATCATACCTCTTTAACGAATAAGCCACAATCATGGAAGCAGTGAGGGTCACATAATCCTTAGCTGCACATTGTTTATTCGACTCACTTGGTGACCCTGTCTGCGGCCCATTTGACCAGTACAAGTAATTCAGTAACTCACTCCCTTCTTCACCCATAAACCTGTCAGCTTTAAAACTCTCTGGTTCATCGAAAACTTCAGGGTCTCTCATCACCAAGGGCTGATACCCACATAGCAACTCACCCTCTTTTATATCAAATACTGAGTCGTGTGAGCTCAGTCGAAAGTCTTTCCTAGCTCTTGCAAATTGAAGGGGAACGGGTGGGCTCAGTCGAAGTGTTTCGTAAACAACTGATTGAACCAGTGGCATTTTCATCACTGACTCGAAAGATAAACCTGAACCAGCATTTTGTCTAACTTCATTGCGCAGTTTTTCTTGTAATGTGGTGTCACTTGCTATTCTGCTTATGAGACCTGGTAGAAATACAGAAAACCCTCCAAATGCATTGAAACCTAGAACGAATAGGACGTTGTGGATGGTTTCTTCTTGGTTCAGTCCAAATTCAGTCTCGGCGTGGCTTAACAATTCTTTACCTATA
This sequence comes from Dovyalis caffra, assembly GCA_963924115.1. Lineage (NCBI taxonomy): Eukaryota > Viridiplantae > Streptophyta > Magnoliopsida > Malpighiales > Salicaceae > Dovyalis > Dovyalis caffra. The sequence goes on from CAWUPB010001173.1 coordinate 26,013,843, forward strand.
TATAATTCCATGCACCATGCAATATTAGTCTGGTCACGAAAATATTATCAACTCTGAATAAATCAATCAATCAAGACGCAAATCGCAACTTAAATTGAATCTATCTTTACCTTCATTTTTTATGAACTCGTATAACTTGTTGTAGTCTCCACTGACAAGGAAAAAAGGGTAGGCGAAAGAGTGCAGGAAAATTTCCTCCAAAGGTTGCAGAATACCGATTTTGACGGTGGGAAGGAGCTGGAGAGCAAGCCACTTGTCCAACATTGCATAGCCACCCTCAGCAATTTCGGGTGAGTTTGATGGGTCAGCCCCAGCAAGGGACTTCACCAAGAACCTAAACATGGCTTGCTGGAGAGGAATCAGGTAGCCTCCACTGCCCTTTTCACAGACGTCAGACTCAATAGAGTCCCACATTGTGTCGAGGCTGCCTACAAGTTCAGTGAGCCAGACCTTGGAGCTGCGTTTCAGGATGTCCATGGCAAAGTTTTTAAGCTGCACAGTAAAAATATCAGTTTGATTCTCCGGAGCAATCAATGCATATCATGATGATGACTTTACGCTTATAAATAAAATCAAGCATCCATGCTCGTATAGCAATTCTTTTATATAAATTCTCTGTTTGTAGCTCTGATATGAATAATCATTCAGATTCTAGCTTCAGAAAATCGTATGAAGTGTAGCATTAATCCTTGGATAATAACTTATCAGCGTTTCCATCATGTTTTTTCAGTGGATGTCGGCAGATTACAATTGAACATTTACTGTCACTTCCAAATCCATGGCATTGCATGAAAAATCATTTTCATTTAGCTTAAGAAGAGTTATTGAAGGACCATCTATGGTTCTAATCTTTGCCAACTAACATTCACACCCACAATGGGAACTCTTTCTCTGTTTCAAACTGACACAATCACATGGGATCACAAGCACCAAATTAGCAGTCCAACCCAAGTACTGTAAACAAAAGTAACATGAACAATTAACTGTGGCAAAAGTTCAGATATTTGCTACTATATATTTTAGTTAGAAAAATCTTAGTTACCTCAAATGAGAACGTGAATCTAACTAAGTTAATTTTAGGATCACAATAAACCTTTATTCTTTTTTTTTTAATGGTCCAGGAATCATTTCATAAATCTGCCTTTGTTCTACCACAAGGGAGTTGCTAAAAAGAGCAAAAGGGTTGGCATAGATTGGACAAAGCAAAAGGGCCTACCATGGATAAGATTGCACACACAAAAGATTTCGAAATTTCCGCTGGTCGACAATGTTGGAGTCGGACAATTTCCAAATGTAAGCCATGCCGTGCCATGACATGATATGTTGCTAAAGCGTGACAGTGGCTTCAACTCTTTTTTTCTCTTATAAAATATCTAGAAAGTCAATAATTGATCTCGTTGAAGCCCTGCCATGACAGCGTTAAATAGTTTGTTTTTAAGGATACGTTTACTACGAGGGTAAAAGAACTAGTTATCCCCCTTACCTCTCACTCTATTTACTTTGCAGCTTCTGGTAGATGTACTGGGAGAGGAGAAAGTGTCCAACATTTGTAGAGGAGGGGTAACCAATTTTCAAGTAAAAAAATGGTCTTTCATGTCTCTTTCCTCTCGTTCTTGAATTTAACCATCTACTTTTATGTCTCTTTCAAGTATATTTTTACCAGCTAGTTTTCTCACTCTATTTATCAATTGGTCTAATTTATTAATCGAGATCGATTTCTCCAAACTTTTTAGGACCAATTAAAAAGCGCACAAAGCACACAATAAAAGTAAAATTCTTAGAAAAAACTAGAAAAAAAAAAGGCAAACATATAGATAGTTATAATTAAATATTCAGATAATTAGCAAAGTCAAACAGCCAGAGAGAGAGAGAGAGAGAGAGATAGAACATAGAATAAGAATTGAGATCTATGCAGTAGAGAATTGTAAACTATTTACCTTAATATGTTGTGGCTCTGAAGTATCAAGATAAGCACAAGTCCTGATATTCCCAGTGAACTTAACACTAGGCATGTACTCACCAACAAGAATATTTTTCTTCTCCACAATATCCATGTCAAAAAGATGAGCAAAAGACTTGGTATCAAGAACTGCTACAACGTTTGGATTGACCCCAACAAAGAAAGGAAATGCTGGAGGCACATTTGTACGGAACACAGTGGACTTGTACTTGTCAATGCGTTTCTTGAAGAAAGTATCAGGACCCTGGAACCAGAAGTAGTCTAGCCTGTCTGAGATGGGTCCTAACAAAGGCCAGCCGTACGATCCTGGGATTGTGCGGAGTGGGAGGGAAGTGGGTGGTGGAGATTGAGTAGGGGGTGATGAGGATGGCATACCTGGAGACATGCTCATCATTCTGCAAGTCATCATCTTGGTAGCTATGGCCATGGCTGTGAGTGTGGTGTGGAGACGAAGTGAATGATCTTTAATCAATTTCTGCAACTTTGTTTTTGTGTTTATATCACTAAACTACGGTCTATAGACAAAGCAAAGCATGACAGTGAATCTCGTTGGTGCACGTGGGAGCGTGTGATAGCGGTGATGATAGGAAGAGAAGAGGGAGGAGGAATGGTAATACTTTTGATCCATAAATAACGGTCGTGGAAGAGCCAATAATTACAGATACGACAATGCCGACTAAGGTCGGTAGTAACGGGAAAAATTCTACTGATTTAAAATTATCGCAAGTTTGAGTTGTTGTGCCTGTACAAAACTTGTTAAGTACATGCGCCTGTTTTGTGCATCTAATCCAATAATAAAAGATTAACATGTATGTTTTTTAAGATTCAATATATATATATATATATATATTAAAAAATTTTAATAACTTAAAATAAATCATTTTGAATTTGAATTCTTGTATATACAGATATACCTGTTTTATATATTTTATTAAACAATGAAAAAATTAATCCGAGCTTTTGAATCTAGAATATCTTTAATATTTAATATAAAATTAACGTAGACCTTTATATCGGATATGTAATATCTTGTGTTATATATATATAATTTTAACGCTACGAAAATAGAAGAATATAATAGTATACTTGCTCAAGTTAATTATATAATCAAATTTACAAACAATGTTTTAAAAAAAATTTAACATAATATAAATAAATATATCACATATCTCTATTCTATATTGTAGTTTACATTTATTTATCTTTGTAGAAATTAAATTATATTTATATTAAAACGAAAGCTTAAGAAACCTTTACAGGCATGGCTAATCAAGTGTAAATATCATATTTCACAAAAAAAAAAAAAAAAAATTAATGGAACTAAGTTGAATCAATCATGGTGTTTACAATCCATAAGGTTAAACCAATCTAAACAATCTGAAGTCAAAATACTAATAAGAGACTATCGAAAAATGCATAATATTTCTATGAGCATCGATTGTTATATTTGTAATCTAAAATCAATTAATTTTAGTAGAATTAATAAAAATGGTAATATATTATGTCAAGAAAACTAAATCAAAAAAAAATTCTATCTATATCCCAAAATTCTCTTTTCATTAGAGAGTCCGAAAACCCTAATACCTCCGAATCCGATTATAGCACAAAAAAGTTAGACTAAGAAATAAAGAATTGAACCTTATACCTAACACTAATTCACCTCCGCCTAAAAATAGATTGAACCACAAGAAAGTCGTGACTAATAGGAAAGAGACCGAGATAGCACCGGTCTTCGAATGACAAACTCTCAAAATCATTGAAGTTAAAGAGAGAGACGTTATCGTTGTGGAGAAAGACAAGGTTTGGTCTATTAACTTTCCAAACCATTTAAAGATCGCTAAAAAAACTATGAGAACTTTTTGTGGTGTCAAAGTACTAAGTCGTAATGTGGGTTATAGGGCCTTATGTATTTTATTGAAGACTCGTATGGAACGCTATCAATCCCTTTAGAGTAATTGATATGAAAAATGATTATTTTTTTATGCAATTCTCGACTCTACCTAATTACTTACATGCTTTGGTAGGAGGATCCTAGACAATCTTTGGTCACTGCTAGATGATCTAACTTGTTAGCACCCAAAAATTATTCATTTATTTTTCTTTATGTTTCAAAAAAGAAAAGAAAAAAATACAAAAATGAGAAAATAATTAAGGGAAAAGGATCGAAATAAAATGGGTCCATAAGATAAGAGATCAAACTAAACTTTAGCAAAAAGAAACCCTAAAATATCGGTATAAAAACCCCGCTTTTTCTAAACCCTAACATGGCTCTCTATAAAAAAAAATTAGTCGACTCTCTCTCTCTCTCTCTATATATAGAAGTAGTCGATTGTCCATTTCCTAAAAAAATTCGACCAACCATGTTAACACTCAATTTTGGGTAAAAAAAACGAGAGAAGAAAAAGAAGCAAAATAAAGTTGGTTTTTAAAATGAGGGATCAAAATAATTTTTTGTTAAAAAACCCTAAAAAGCTAGTATAAACCCCCTTTTTCTCCCACAAAGGGCGACTACCGTTCACTCTCTTTCCTAAAAAATGACATAGTCGCCGACCTCCTCCAACCATAGAAGCAACGGCGCCTCACCCTCTCGCCATCGCCTACGCAACGACCTCCCACATGCCACGGCCTCCTCCAGCGGCCCATGCGACTCCCCTAGGGCTCCACCGGTGCTCGCTGCGCCGCCCTCCGACGAAGCCTCCTTGCCGACACCCAACGTCCGGCGCCTAGTGTCGAGCACCTGGGCCCGGCGCCGGACCAACTAACGTCAATGCCAATGCCGGCGCCTAGCGTCGAGCGCCCCGGCCCGGTGCCCGGAGCGTGCCGGCACCAACGTCCAACGCCTGGCGTCGAGCGCCCGAGCCAACTAGCATCGGCGCCCAACGCGTGCCAACACCGAGCAGGCGCAACGAAGACACCGAAGAACTTGCCAGCACTAACGAGCAGCCACACCCGCAACGGACCTTCCTACGCTCCGCCAACGACCATCTTTCCTCCCCGATTGACTAAATATTAGTCTTCATCGAGTCGTAAAAGATCGGATTCGACCTCGAGAGCATCAAGCAAATCGACTCGTCTCTTTTTCTTCTTTACAATAATTTTTTTTACTTTTTTTTTGCTTTATTTTCTTTTATTTTCTTTTATTATTATTTTTTTACATGTATTAAATTTGCTTCATGTTATATATGTCATGAATGAATGTGATGTAATGTGATCTCGTTTATTCATGTGTAATCCGTTTGAATTGCAACGATGTATACTTTTGATTTTTTTTTACGATATGATGGAATGATGTGTTGGTTTAAACGTGTTGATATTTGTTGATATTCGAATGCATATTTTGAAATCGCGTCTTGCATGATAACTTGTATAAAAAATCGAGTCATTAAAGTTTGAAATGTTGCCATGTAATTCCGTTCTTGTTAAGCATGCTAAAGTAATTAATTTTATTTATTTTTGTGTGTTTTCTTTGATTTTGGTCCCATTGTCGAGTTCTTGTTAATTTTTTCCTATGTATGTTCGTTTTGTTGATTTTAGCCTATTTTTGCCTAAAGCCGCCAATTTGCGATTTCGTTGCCGACTTTGACCAAAGCCGCCGTTTTGTTTTTCGTTGTCGATTTTGTTTTTTGTTGCCGATTTTGGCTTATTATGGCTTTCGTCTTTTGTTGTCGATTTTGGCCAAAGCTCCGTTTTCGTTTTTCGTTGTCGATTTTAACCAAAGCTATGGCTTTCATTTTTTGTTGCCGATTTTAACCAAAGTTCGTGGCTTTCATTTTTAAAGTCTGTAGCTTTCATTTTTTGTTATCGATTTTGGCCAAAGTTGTGGCTTTCGTTTTCGTTGTCGATTTTAACCGAAGTCGTCGCTTTCGCTTTTGTTGTCGATTTTTCCTATTTTTGCCTAAGTTGTCGATTTTTGCTCATTTTTTTCCTATGTAATCGATTTTAGCCTATTTTTACCTATGATTGCCTAAGTTTGCTTATTTTTGCCTAAGTTGTCGATTTTAACCTATTTTTGCCTATGATTGCCTAAGTTTTCCTATTTACGCCTATGATTGCCTATTTTGCCTAAGTTTACCTATTTTTGTCTCGATTGTTGATTTTTTCCTATGTAGCCTATTTTTGCCTATGATTGCCTATTTTTCTTATTTTTCGATTTTTGTCTAATTGTCTATTTGTCCGTTTATCGATTGTATCAATTTGTGTGTTTGTCGATTTTTGCCTATTTGTCAATTCGTCTATTATGTCATCATTTGCCTATTTCTATCCGTGTTGCCTATTCTATCATTTTGTTGATCTTATTGGTTTGCCTATTTGCCAATTTTAAGTTTTGTTTCTCATGCATGTTGTTTGAGCCATACTAGCGAGCATATCCTCATGTTCATCATTTTTAGCCATTTATTACGGAGTGAGGACAAGGTCTTCGACCGACCAAGTCTCGAATCACTCGACAAAGGGGCACTTTCATCGAAGTCAAGTTAAGGTTGTATGCGATGCGACTTACCTTAGGCAAGACGGGGTAGGGTAACTTTTAGTCTTCCCTATACATAATAAACTCCTTACTCAAAACTACGAATAGACCGGTCATGAGGCTTTCTAGTAACCATAATACTAGGTGGCAACTCCAATCATCCGCCCTATATTTTACCTCACCGCCCGACGTCCCCCGCGACAAACCAAAACCACTATCGTCTAGCCACTTCGTCGATCATAAATCTACCCCATTAAGCCACCATCGATCTCCAACCACTATCGATCTCTAGCCACATCACCGATAACCACTTCGGTCTTTGCTCGGCATCGTCGTTCTAGCGAACACAACTCGCTTTAGAAGCCGCCACCATCGATCACCATCTTTTCCACTTGAAGCCCCAACATCCCTACGAAAGCTACTATGCGCAATAGTCGTCATCGTTCTATAAGCTATCGGATCTAATCGATCTATGTGAGCCATCGCCTAACCTACTTCGATCTAATTGTCGATAGCCAATCAATCATTGATCGTCTCCTCCATAGCCCAATCCAATCATCGGTTCATGAGCAACAACTATTGCCATCCATTTAGTTGCGATCTAGTCACCAACAACCACCTTACTTTATATCGGATCTAGATTCGACAACATGCGATCATCTTTCTTTCTCGATTGATCGAATAATCGATCTCCATCGAGGTTTAAAACATCCAAATTGACCCTATTTTGACCACCAAAAAATTCCTTTGGTCTTTTTATATTTTTTTTAACAAGTAAATTATTCTTAATCCTTAATTTTAACTTGTATAATTTATATTTATATGATTGTAAATTAATTAAATTGACTATGTGATGATATGAGTGATTAGTTTATTGAAGTGTTTAAAATACACCGTAATGTATCGAGCTCGTGAAAGGGTCGAAAACCCTAGATAACATTGAGGTGAAATGCGAAAATTAAGTATTCCGTGATTATTTTTATTGTCTACTTGTCATTAGATTGAGTTTGCACAATTAGTTTGTCTTTTTGTGCTATTGATTAAGGACACATGTGACGCCCCGGCTCCCTTGCCTATTACCTAACAAGCGTGACCGGCGCGACACACTATTGGGACTAAGTCCCTATTTCCTCCATCATACATAACGAAACTAAACCATGGAAAATGTATGATATAATTTACAATATTAGTACGGATAGTTCTATAATTTATAACATATTCAAAATGCCTAAAAATTTACAACCTAGGCCCGTATCCCTTTTTAATGACACAAAAGATATTTCTATTTTTATGAGTGACACATGAGCCTTTTGTTAGCGAGAACCGGTAGCATCCTCGATCGAGCTTAACTTTGCCTTTGCTCGAACAACACACGAAATACAATAACGGAATGAGCCAAAGCTTAGTAAGTAGGGTGATGCACGTGATATACAATGCTATTGTGTTTCCCATATTTTCATCCATTTTAATCCGGGTACCCTAGGTATATGCAAGTCCGTGCGTCAAATCTCTCGGTGATCATGTTATCACCTACTCGCTCTATTACTTTTTGTCGGTGATCTCAATATCACCTATCGCTCGCAACGGAATTCTCCCTCGTTGTAGCACACGGTTAGCGGAATTATCCCTCGCTTAACAATGTTAGTAAATAGAGCTCGTACTATGGATTCCTTGCTATTACCCAATCCACTCAATTCGGTTACCAAACCGTATCAATTCAAGCCTCAATGATTTTTCTCAATTTATTTCCACCCCCAATGCACATGATGCACGTGATGACATGTTTAATCACATTCAACCAAACTCGGATACCGACCCTTCTTTCTTAAGCCATACTCATGGTCCAACCATCACTCGGCGCTCACATACCAATCATGGTACTCATAGCGGGAACACAACCTCTGCTCATTAATATTGTTTATTAGTTTCATTAATAATTAAAGAAGGTCCAAATTCTTTTTTTTGTACGTACACCCATTATTCTCAACAAAACGTAAATATCGCATATTCCAAGTACATATGTTGATCTAGTTACAGATTTTCACGTACGTAATCGATATATTATATATATACGTACGAATATAAATATCTTGATACGTACACTTATACGATTATAAATTTTACGAGGGTTACATTTCTCCCCTCCTTAAAAAAAAATTTCGTCCTCGAAATTGACCTATTCGAATAATATCGGGTGTTTTTTTCTCATCTCTTCCTCCAGACTCCCACATCATTTCTTCGCGATCGTGATTCTCCCACATAAATTTAACTAGCCTTATCTCCTTATTCTTTAACCTGTTTGACTTGACTATCCAAAATCCGGATCGGTTTCTCTTCATATGTCAAGTCGGCGGTAAGGTTCGGTATGATTGTCTCCAAGATTTGGCTAGGTTCTCCAACGCACTTCCTTAGCATAGAAACATGGAACACATTATGCACACCCGCTAAGGATGATGGTAGCAACAGAGCGATATGCTTTATCGCCTACTCGATCTAGTATCCGAAATGGCCCAATGTATCGGGGACTCGGCTTTCCTTTCTTTCCGAATCGTAGCACACCTTTCATCGGTGAAACCCTTAGGAACACATAGTCATCGATTTCGAATTCTAGATCTCTTCATCTCTTGTCGGCGTAGCTTTTCCGTCCGCTTTGAGTTGTTTTTAGTCATTGACGAATTTTATCCACTCGCTTCGACTCGTTTGTCGTACTAACTCCGGTCCCAACAACATTCTTTCTCCGACTTCATCCCAATGCACGGAAGATCTACATCGACGTCCATACAAGGCTTCATACGGAGCCATTCCAATTGAAGCTTGGTAGCTATTATTATACACAAATTCAGCTAAGCGTACATAGTTCTCCCATTTTCCGGACCAATCCGAACGCACGCTCGTAACATGTCTTCTAGAATTTGAATTACTCGCTCGGATTGTCCGTCGGTTTGAGGATGATAAGTCATCGTTGAAGTTTAGCTTCGTGCCCATAGCTTTATGTAGACTCTTTCAAAATACGGAGGTGAACCTTGGATCTCGATCCGATACAATTGAGATCGGAATCCCATGTAGTCTTACGATCTCATCAATGTACAATCGGGCATACTCGGTTCGGATTGTAGGTGGTCTTGATCGGAAGAAAATAGGCCGATTTGGTCAACTCCGTCCACAATCACCCAAATAGCATCCGACCCCTTCTCCGACCTTGGCAATCCCATGACAAAATCCATAGTTACGTGCTCCCATTTCCATTCCGGAATTTCCAACGGTTTTAACGTTCCCGTGGGTGTTTGGTGCCCCTTTCACTTATTGGCAAGTCCGACATCTTGCTACATGATTTGCCACGTCTTTCTTCATTCCGAGCCACCAATAACATTTCCGTAAATCTCGATATATTTTTGTGCTTTCCGGGTTTATCGAGTATGGAGTTGCATGTGCTTCCCTTAGTATCTCTTCCTTCAAGTCCTTTACCGATGGAACACACAACCTTCCCTTAAATTTAATCACGCCTTTATCATTCACCTCGAAAATAGACTCCCTTCCAGCCTCTATACTGTTTTATTTCGGTCGACTTTGCATCCGTCTCGTTGCTCCATCTTGATTCTCTCCTGCGAGTCGGTTGGACTATCAAAGTCGATAAAATATTCTTATGGCCTACGAGAATTACCTCCAATTCCAGCTTTTGAAAGTCCCTTGCTAGTGGTCGTTGAATTAATTGCATCGTTGCTATCGATTTTCTACTTAAAGCATCGGCAACAACGTTGGCTTTTCCGGGTGGTAGTTGATTATACAATCATAGTCCTTTACTAGCTCTAACCACCTTTTTTGCCTCATGTTCAACTCTTTTTGTGTGAAGATATATCGTAGGCTTTTATGATCCGTATAGATCTCACACTTCTCCCCGTATAGGTAGTTTCTCTAAATTTTTAGGGCAAAAACCACCTCCGCTAACTCCAAATCATGTGTCGGATAATTTCGTTCATATTCCTTCGATTGTCGCGACGCATATGCTACCACTCTTCCATTCCGCATCAACACCGCTCCCGACCCATTTTTTGAAGTGTCGCTATACACCACGAAGTTTCCACCTTCGGACGGAATGGTTAGCACTTGGGCGGTGACTAACATTTGCCTTAATTCCCGAAAGCTCTTCTCACAAACATCCGTCTACCGAAACTTGACATTCTTTTTCATCAAGTTAGTAAGAGGCCCGGCTATCTTAGAGAAACCCTCCACAAATCTCCGATAGTAACCAGCTAGCCCTAAGAAACTTCATACTTCGTCACGTTCTTTAGGGTAGGCCGGTTTTGGATAGCCTCTAGTTTTCTTGGATCTACTCGCTATACCCTCTTTTGTCACCACATGGCCAAGAAAAGCTACTTGCTCCAGCCAAAATTCGCATTTCTTGAATTTAGCGTATAGCCGTTGCTCTCTTAATATCTCGTAAAGTAGCTCTTAAATGTTTCCTATGCTCCTCCCGGCTCCGAGAATAAATCGAATATCATCGATGAACACAATGATAAATTTATCCAGGAATCCTTTAAAGACTCGATCCATCAAGTCCATAAAGGCGAGCTGGAGCATTAGTCAATCCAAACGGCATTACTAAGAATTCGTAGTGGCCGTATCTCGTTCGAAAGCTCGTCTTCTTCACATCCTCCGATCTTACTCTTAGCTGGTGATAACTCGATTGCGGATCTATCTTGGAGAACACCATCGCACCTTGCAATTGGTCGAATAAGTCATCGATTCGGGGCAACGGATACCTATTTTTAATTGTCACCCGATTCAATTCTCGATAGTCAATGCATAACCACATACTACCATCCTTCTTCTTCACAAACAATACTGGAGCTCCCCATGGTGAGGAACTAGGGCGTATGAATCCCTTATCCAGTAACTCCCGTAGTTGCAACTTCAACTCTTTCAACTCCACTGGGGCCATCCCGTAGGGAGTCTTAGAAATTAGAGTCGTTCCGGCTTTAATTCAATCTCAAATTCTACCTCTCTCTTTGGGGGTAGCCTAGTCAAACTTTCCGGGAACACGTCGTAATACTCCCGTACAACCTCTATATCTCCCGGCTTTAACTCATGTTCTACCTTCATCGTCCACCACATGTGCTAGGTACCCTATACACCCTTTTCCTAGCATCTTTCGAGCTTTTATAGTCGATATCATCCGTATGGCTTGAGCCTTCGTATCGACCTTAAATTCTAATTGTCGACCTTCGAGTAGATCAAAAACTACTCTCTTACCCCGACAATCGATATGGGCACCGTGCTTCGATAGCCAATCCATTCCTAGAATCAAATCAAAATCTTGAAGGTCCAATACTATCAAATCTACTTCCAAACTCCTATCCTCAATCCGTATTGGACACTCGTTTTACTAGGCTCGTTGACTCCATATATTCTCCGGAAGGGACTACTATCGGGTATCCTACCGTCAATATTTCGGGTTTAGTACCTAGGCTTCCTACCAATGTTTTTGATATGAATGAATGAGTAGCACCAGAATCAATCAAAACATAAGTAACCAAGCCAAGGAGTGAGACATTATCATAAATCACCGTCGAGTCCTTCCGGTCGACCTCCTCTTGAGTCATCGTATACACCCGGGCAGTACCCTTCCCGGTCCTTGTTTCGTACTTGGGGACAGTTAGAGGCTATGTGCCCTTGCTTGTGACAAATAAAGCAAGTTCTCAAATCCGGTGAACACTCTCCAGTGTGAAACCTCCCACACTTATCGCATCGAGATTGGTTACTCAACATTGGTCTTGGTTGACTTCCCGGTGGTGGCCTCGGGGTATATGGTGTCGGTCCGGCAGCTCATGCACTTCCCGGACCACTTGTCTCGATTGAAGTTCCTTGGCGGAGCTCGTCTTAATGGCCCGGAGGAAGAAGCTCCGGACTTGAATGTTTGCCTTTTCCGTTGTATCTCCTTTGAAATTTCCTTCGATCCTCGTCCGCCAGCAGTGCTTTGTCTACCATTTCGGAAAAGTATTGGCGACGGACATCCGTACCATACTCCGGACTCTCGGGTTCATTCCCGTTAAAAATCGATTCTTTTTCAAATTTTCATCCTCGATAATGAATGAAACAAATCGGCATCCTTATTCAAACCTTCGTACATATTCCCCTACCGACATTCCATCTTGTTTCAATTCTAGAAATTCCCGAATCTTCCTAGCCTTTACGTCGGCAGTGAAATACTTGTTGTAAAACATTTCCTTAAACCTCTCCCGAGTTAACGTAGGTACATTAATCGTTACTCATGCACTTTCCCACCAGTGCGGGCATCCGTGGTTAGCAGAAAGATAGCACACGACACTCGTTCATTATCATTAAAGTGTAGATACTCAAATATTGCCTCCAAGGATTTAATCCATTCTTCTGCTATCATCGGGTTAACACCTCTAGAGAATTCTCGAGGATTCATCTTGCGGAATCTCTCCACCACGTCATTCCTATACCGAGGCGGCGGTGGTGGAGGTCGTTGGCGCATAGCCGAAGTTGTCTCATCTCGCTCCGTATATGTTTCGTCGTTGTTGTTGTATTGCTTGCTCGTTGTTGCTTGTAGTATGTCTAACATACGGTTCAACGCATCTTGTTGGTTCACGTTGTTATCATTAGAGGTTCCTTCTGGCGGTATGTTTTAGCTTTATACATGTCATGTTATATCTAGGTTAGTTATGATATCGATATTTTTTCATATCATAAGCAAGATATAATGGAAGTCATTCGGATACATACAAAGATTTACATAGTTTTCATATATATAGGTTAAGCATTTCATACAAAATCGGCTTTTACAAGCACTTACCCTACTAAGGGTTTTCGTAATCAAAAGTGTACGAAGGCTACTACGTCGTACATCATATGTCTAAGCAAGTACGGCTAACACATCGGAATATGTATCGGACGCTTCGTGGAAAGGCACCCTCTACCGTCCACCAATTGATAGCATCGACCGATGCGGCATGTGCGATTTCTCGAGCAATGCACACGAGTAGACCCCAATTAAACATCGACCTAACGAAGGTCCGCCTAACCTAGATTGACAAGAAAGTTCGAATTAGGTTTCGATAGGAATTGGGGCCGATTTGATCCTCCCATACCTCATCTAAGCAATCGCCGATCCCTAGGTAGGAGAGTCCCGCGTAAAGTCATCCGCATATAATCTATGCTCGCGGTATCGGGTAAAAGTGGCATCGCAAATACTATCTCGCTGAATCGAGTCATGTACCCTAGTCACGTGAGTAACTATATCCCGATCCGGTGTCATAGCAAGGTTATTTAGTTCCTCCCAATAAGCGGCTAGTCCGACCCTCCGCTCGCGGGTCCTAAGCAACTCGAGGAACGCGTCGTATATACAACATCTACAACGAGAATATTTCTAATTGTCATTTTTTTATGATATATAAGTATATACCGACACAAAACATAACAACCATCACACACATTTTTTTTTTTACCGTCGAAGAGAATACCGGTTCTCGGGCTCATGTGACACTTAGGACTTTACCCAACTTACTAAACCAAAGCTCGATACCACTAAATGTGACGCCCCGGCTCCCTTGCCTATTACCTAACAAGCGTGACCGACGCGACACACTCGTCGGGACTAAGTCCCCTACTTCTCCATCATACACAACGTAAACTAAACCATGGGAAACGTATGATATAATTTACAATATTAGTACGGATAGTTCTATAATTTATAACATATTCAAAATGCCTAAAAATTTACAACCTAGGCCCGTATCCCTTTTTAATGACACAAAAGATATTTCTATTTTTATGAGTGACACACGAGCCTTTTGTTAGCGAGAACCGATAGCATCCTCGATCGACTTAACTTTGCCTTTGCCCGAATAACACACAAATACAATAACGGAATGAGCCAAAGCTCGCAAATAGGGTGATGCACATGATATGCAATGCTATCGTGTTTCCCATATTTTCATCCATTTTAATCCGGTACCCTAGGTATATGCAAGTCCGTGCGCCAAATCTCTCGGTGATCATGTTATCACCTACTCGCTCTATTACTTTCCGTCGTTGATCTCAATATCACCTATCGCTCGCAACGGAATTCTCCCTCGTTGTAGCACACGGTTAGCGGAATTATCCCTCGCTTAACGGTGTTAGTAAATAGAGCTCGCACTATGGATTCCTTGCTATTACCCAATCCACTCAATTCGGTTATCAAACCGTATCAATTCAAGACTCAATGATTTTTCTTAATTTATTTCCACCCCCAATGCACATGATGCACGTGATAACATGTTTAATCACATTCAACCAAACTCGGGTACCAACCCTTCTTTCTTAAGCCATACTCACGGTCCAACCATCACTCGGGATTCACTCGGCGCTCACATACCAATCATGGTACTCATAGCGGGAACACAACCTCCGCTCATTAATATTGTTTATTAGTTTCATTAATAATTAAAGAAGGTCCAAATTCTTTTTTTCCTCTATGAAAGAATAAATTTTCTTTAAAATTTTAAAATCCTTTTTATTTCTATTTAAGTCCACTTATTTTAGCCTAAGCTCATTTTCGTTAGTCTAAGCCCATCTACTTTAAAACCAAGCCTTTTGATTTTAGTCCAAGTCCATTTCCAAGTTTATTTTATTTAAGTCCAAGCCCATTAACATTAATCCAAGCCCAAGTCCATTTGTTTTAATCTAAGTCCACTTTATTTTTAAATCCAAGCCCATCTTATTTTAATTCAAGTCCAAGCCCATTAACATTAGTCCATGCCCATTTATTTTAATCCAAGCCCAAGTCTATTTGTTTTAATCTAAGTCCACTTTATTTTTAAATCCAAGCCCATCTTATTTTAATTCAAGTCCAAGCTCATTAACATTAGTCCATGCCCATTTATTTTAATCCAAGCCCAAGTCTATTTGTTTTAATCTAAGTCCACTTTATTTTTAAATCCAAGCCCATCTTATTTTAATTCAAGTCCAAGCCCATTAACATTAGTCCGTGTCCATTTATTTTAATCCAAGCCCATCTGATTTTAACTCAAGTCCAAGCCCATTAATATTAGTTCAAGCCCATTTATTTTAGGTTAAAATTTTCCAGCAGTGGCACACTTAAACAACCTATACCAAACCAGCCATAACTCCTTAAATATATATCTAAAACTCACGAAATGTTAAGGAGAGATATTAGACATATAGATCAACAACTTTCATTTTTTAAGTATCCTCCAAAAATCATTCTAAAATCCTTAAATAATTCACACAAGTTTCGGAACTAAATAAACTTTTCCAATAGCTGGTCCATTCAACGACCCATACCAAATCCGTCATAAATCCTTACATACAGATCTAAAAATCATGAAATTGTAGATACATAAATTAGACACATAGATGAAAAACTTTCAGTCTTTGAGTTCTGCCCAAAAACCACTCTATGATCCCGAAATAAATCGCACAACTTTCGGAATGAAATATTTTTCCAGTAGAGGTTCCATCCGAACGATCCATACTACTTCAGTCATAACGCCATATATATATCTCTAAAAGTCACGAAATTTTAAAGGAACATAGTAGAAACATATATTAACAACTTTCATTCTTTGTATTTTTTCTAAAAATCACTCTAAGAAGCCGAAATAAATCACACCAAGTTCTGGTGTTTCCACCCCTAAAATCCGAAAATCTTCTCTTAAAGCACATTTCTCAACACACATGCTTAACCATCCATCATCAAACATCAAGTGTTTAAAATCATCACAAATACCATAATCACATTTCACATGAATTAAATAACTCATGAAATAAACAAGGAAAGCATAAACAAAGCAAGAAAAAAAATGAAACCTACTTACTTTGGATTAACTTTCCTAAAATCTCTTTTGTTTCCTTTTAGTTTCCCCTTCTTTTTTCTTCCCTTTTTTCCTCTTTCTCCCCTCTCTTTGACTCTTTCTTTCTTGGTTTTAAGGCAGCTACGGGATGCACCAAAATGCATGCTTATCCCATTTTTTCTTACTTAAATATCTCACATAATCTCATCAATTCAATGTTCATTACAAGTGTCAAAAGCTTGTGGTGAAATGCAAGGTAAATGTGGCTGAAATTAATGAAATGATGAGTGTAAATTTCAAGGTGATGGTCAATGGAAATTTGTAAAAAGTAGGGGTCAAAATGTGATTAAATAAGGGTAATTCAATTAACTACATTTTCAGAATTCCTACCGAAATTTCGACAATTAGCACTTTCCTTCTTTTTTTTTTTTTATATATATAATCTATACTTATTCCATATAAAATAAATTTTGTAACTAATTTACCCAATGTCTTTTTTTTTTGTACGTACACCCGTTATTCTCAACAAAACGTAAATACCGCATATTCCGAGTACATATGTTGATCTAGTTACTGATTTTCACGTACGTAATCGATATAGTATATATATACGTACGAATATAAATATCTTGATACGTACACTTATAAGATTACGAATTTTACGAGGGTTGCAACCTCGCTTGTCGCTAAATAATTATTAACTCGATATGCCGATTGCCTAATTGTTGTTGTTGTTTTTTTTAAAAAAAGTCATGGTATTTACAATCACATTGGTCCGAATCTCGTTTTTGGATCATTTTTACCTATGGTGATGATTAATTTGATTTTATGCTAATTTACCTAAAAATGTGATTTTTGAGTTATGTTGGTCCGAACATCTATTTGGACCTTTTTGCCAATTTTGCTTAAAACTTCTTCTTGAAAAATCATGAATTTTAAGTCATTCGATCTACACCTTGGTTCAAACCATTTGTGCCACCATTGCCTAACGTGCCAATTTTACTTATCAAATTTATTTATCATGCGTTTGAAAATCATGATATTTGAAATCGTGTTGATCTAAATCCTATTTTTGATTGTTTTTATCAATTTTAATGATTTTATCGATTTGCCTAAAAATTTTGGAATTAGGAGTTGCGTCGGTCCGAACTTCGTTTTCGGACTTTCTTGGTCATTTTTTTTTTGTTATATACTTTTGTCATCTCTATTGTGTGAGTTTTAATGTAATTATCATAGATTTAGATTTATTATATCTTAGAGTAAGAATAAAACATTTGATCGATCAAGTTTCGAATCACTTGTTCTGCTAGCGTAAATTTGAGAATAGGCATAGGTTTTTATCATAAAAAAATATATATATAAAATCAAGTTAGAATTGATAAACAATGCAACTTGTCTTAGGCGAGAATAGGGTATGGTGATTTTTAGTCTTTCCTAGACATAACAAACCCCTTAAATAGAACTACGAACGTAACAACCATATTTTTTATTAGTAATCATAATACTAGGTAGCGACTTCATTATTTTTGCTCATTTCTTATTTTCTAAAATTGTCACCTCATCCCAATGTTGCCTCACAACGGAATGGGAACTCCATTGGGGAGACACACTCAAGGTTAGGCTTTGCATAAAATTTTGAATTTGATTTCGATATATGATGAATTTTTATACATGTATGGAGATTGACATAATTTTCTTCTTTTTTAAAAAAAATTCATGCCTTTTGTTTGCCATTGTTTGCTCGTTTATTTTTATTTCTATCTTTTTTTTCAACCTAGTTTGTATCTTTATTTATATTTTTTAGACTCGAATATGAAATAATACTTATGCACCCACTACATTTATCTTTACTTTATATATATATATATATATATATATATATATATATATATATATATATATATCACTTACTTGCTTCAGGACTTAGAAAGGTAGTAATGGTGCCTCGATTGGTTTCGTGTTGGGTAAACACTCATAAAATCTTGATTCTTCTTACTAGTTACCATTGTGTGATGGACGACTGATGTTTTTTATGCTTTTCCCTTATCACTTTAAATGACTCCAACGATTTTATTATGATTCATCGGTTCGAAAGAGACCATGTTTAAAACTTAGATAAATCATATCATGTTCACGTAATGACTTATAACCAAACCTTAGGATCATCATTCTTAAGTAAATTCACTAGACAAGTTAGATGTATTAAAACTTTTATTGAATGG
Source organism: Dovyalis caffra (assembly GCA_963924115.1). Classification (NCBI taxonomy): domain Eukaryota; kingdom Viridiplantae; phylum Streptophyta; class Magnoliopsida; order Malpighiales; family Salicaceae; genus Dovyalis; species Dovyalis caffra. Next base: position 26,032,308 of record CAWUPB010001173.1, read on the forward strand.
TTTGGTCATGAATGTTTCAGAATTGGTAATAAGAGGATTTAAGTCTAATGTTTACAATGTCTAAATACTAAAGAGATTTTAAAGCTCGGTCGGAATATTTCAAGGGTTATTGATAAAATTCAATTTTTTCTTTAAATTGGTTATAATGAAAGCAATCTCTACACCATACCATCTCAAAGGTATTTTAGGCAAGGAATGGAGAAGGGGAACAGTAGGATGGCAAAGGCCGACGAAGAATATGTTAGCCATAGGTTTTAGTGGTCGTCAAGATTTTATGAAAGCTAGAGATGGTTATGTTTTGAGAGGGATGACAATTGTGGTTTTTTAGGGGTGATCACTATGGGAGAAAAAGAATAGTTGAGCTTATAAGAGTGAGAGAGATGATGAAAATAAGACACCGATTAGCAATGTTAATGGTGATTGGTTAAAAAAATTTTAGAAAGGGTTTTTGAGTGAAAGGAGAAGAAAATAGAAGAAAAAAAGGCTACTCGCCCGATTAAGCTTTTCTTTAACGACAAACATGACTCCATCACTATTCATAAGTGTCCCTCGCTGTTTGAATTTACCAAATTATGCTATTTGGTTGCTAAATTTACTATAAAACACCAACCAACTGCAATCCATCATTATATTAGAACGAAATAATAATTGCTAACTTAAACAAGCTATCTTTAAATCATCTCACATTTGTAAAAAATTAATGCATCAAATCCGATCAAAATCAACGATAACCAATATTATTCATCACTAAATATCATTGCAAATTATTTGATAATTCTTCACTAAATTAAATACATAATTCAATGAAGATAATGTTTTATCATTGAATTGCCATCATAAATGCATTGATACTTTGTCACTATTAACCCAAAATGTTAGAAAAATAATAAAAGTTATTACTCATTTGTTAATCCATCTCCGTATATCAAAAACTTCATGTTTGTCATGATTTAGCTTTTATAGTGCTTGTTTTATCTTGTAACAACTAAGATCTACAAACTCTCATAAAATTGAGGCTATTAGTTTTTCTAAGATTATTTGGTTACCATGGTTTGATACTAGTGTTTTGGTAGATGTTTTAGAAATTCATAAACAATTAATGCACATAAGATTAAGTGTGGGGGTTCAAATTTTTATTAATAACAATATATGCCTACCCTAAAGGACATGTCTAAACTTTACTATGGAAAGAATCAAGAAGAACTGCTATTAACGTTACCGAGCTATAGGTGTTAAGAGGTGACTTCAATGCAATGGTGTATAAAACTAAAAAGAAAAGAGGATGAGGTGATATGAACCCTAAAACTAAACTCTTTGAGACCTAACATACATAGTAGAATTATAGGAACCTAAGAAAGCTAAATCATATTTTAAACATAAAAAATCGACCCAATGCCTATAAAAGAGACACGAACTAAAGACGTAAGAAGGATATTGATGCCATACTCCAAAAAAGATGAGATGAGAGTGATAAATTGAGTGTAGAGCGCCATAAGAATTAATAAATTCTTGATAATTTTTGTAGTTCTATAAAGAACCCAAAAAGAGACACCGTCAAAATTTTCATTTTCAATCTCTTTTTTAGAATATAAATGATATGCTTATTTATAGATCGAAATGACAATATAAGAAAACTAATAGACTAGAATGTTTAAAATTCTACGAACATAAATATGGTCTAGAATCTATTAAAATGGCACAAATATTATCTAGAATCCAATAAAATTAGCATAAAATGCAATAAACATTAATAAGGCCTCAATGTTCATAAGTCACTATTTTGATTTAGAAAGATCAACCAGACCTCTTCACATGTTTCGATGAGGTTTATAAAGCTTGGACTCCTCTCCAAGCCCATCTTTATGTTAATCAGCCCATTTAAATTTTAAAAAGTCCATATTTCTTCAATCAACCCATTTGTTGTCATCACAAGGCTTTAACAACTATAACAGTAATGTCTTCATAACTTGTTTGAATGATTGTGCTTTACTTGATTTACTCGTTCACAAGACCTTTATAAACTTGGAAAAGAGGTAGAGTTGAAGAAAGAATTGTTTGATTAGTCTATAATATCAAGTCATAATTAGCTTTTTTGAATATTGAATTCACCATTTACCCCGCATAAAATCTAGCCACATACCTCTTCTTTTACAACTTATTACTCGTAGAAAACTTACTCTAAATTCTAAGAATTTTTAATTTTAAAATGTATGTTATTACGACCAGGCATTGATGAGTTTCTCGATAAGGTTTAGAAATCTAATGCTCATTTCCCAATAGCCAATGAAAACTTTATTACTAGTGTCAAAAGTTGGAACAAAAATTGTTTTGGGAACATATTTCAAAACAAAAAAGAAATAGCTAGCTCGACTAATTAGTATAGAAAAAGTGTTTTCTACCAATTCTAATCCTTTCGTATTCATCTTAAAAGTAAGCTAAGAAAAGAATATGAGAATATTCTTTAGCACGAAGAATTCTATTGGTTTCAAAAGTCAAGGTGTGAATGACTAGCCTATGGTAATCAAAACACAAAATATTACCATTACAATAATAATGGTTAAAAATGTGTAACATAAATTGGAGATTACAAGATAAAGGGAGGAATTGGTGTGGGATGACCATCAATTATGTTTTTTATTCTTCAATATTAAAAAAATTTATTCACAAGTGGAAGAAACTACACACATTGTGTCCTTTGCTCATGGTCTATTTCGTCGACTGCCTTATACCCTTTTATAACCACTTAATTCAATTATTTCTGAAAAATAAATGAAGGCGGCTTTTTTTACATAAAGCCATATAAAGCTCTAAAGGTAGATGGTATGCATATGACTTTCTACTAGAAATAATGACAAACGATTGGTAAGCAACTATACAAATTCATTCAATAAATTTTCAAACATGAAATTTGGAAACCTTCTTTATCCGATTCCAAAAGTGGAGGTGCTAGAGACAGGTACTCAATTTTATCCTATTAAATTGTGGAATGTCGACTATAAAGTGCTCATAAAGGTTATTATTAATTGTTAATCCCTCCTTCTATTATTACTCTTACTCAAGTTAGCTATGTTCCTATTAGAGAAATAATTGATAATATCATCATTACTTAAGAGGTTATTCACTTTATGCTTAAGTAAAAAGAAAAAAAAATGGATAAATTACCATTAAATTTGATTTTAAAAAAGCATATGACCAACTTCGATAGGATTTTATGCTAGATACCTTGATGGATGTGGGGTTATCTCATCGGTTATGTCGACTATTATGAAGTGCCCTTCTTTTGCCTATTTTCACATTCATTTAATGGCATGACTACAACCCCTTTCAATCCTACAAGAGGAATTCGACAAGGTGACCCCGTTATCACTCGACCTCATTGTTTAATTTATAGAATGTCTCAGTCGGTTAATCTAAATTAAAGTGCATAATGGTAATTGGAAATAAATTTTTCTTAGCAAAGATTAGCCGACTATTTCTCATTTTTTCTTTGCTAATAATTTAATCCTGTATGCTCGAAGCCGAAACTAAACAACTTAAGGGTATTGAGGATGTTCTTCAAAAATTTTACTCCATTTCTAGTCGGAAAGTACATGTGGCAAAGATAAAAATATTTTGCAATGCAAATATTTCAACCGGCAAAGCCAAAATTCTCAATCAAAATTCAGATTTTTGCTTAACTAATGATTTGGATTGTTATTTTAGGAGTTCCTCTCCATCATAGTTGAGTTATAAATGTCTACATATAAGTATGTGGTGGATAAATTAAGCAAGATATTATTAGGATGACGATCATGACATCTCTCTTTGATGGGTAGGGTCACCTTGACCTAATTTATAATGTCAACCATTCCTATCTATAACATACAAATCATTAGGTTTTCTACTACTATAGTTACTGTCACCGAGAAAATATGTTATAATTTTATGTGAGAAAGCTTTGATGAATGCAAAAAAAATCCACCTTGTTTCATAGGATAAGGTTTATCGGTTAAAAAAAAAAAGAATGATCCTAGGTTAAGAAAGCTAGTTGATGTCAATACTATCTTACTTATGAAGATTAGGTGGGAAATTATTTTAAATAGTTAATCTTTTTGGGCAAAAAAATTATGTAGTAAATATAGGATGTTTACATAGTTGACACTAACACCTATCTCTCGTAATGGTTCTTCTAACTTATGGGGATGCCTTTCTAAGATTTAGAAGGAAGTATATGGCGACATTGGTTAGTCAATTGAAGATGATAGCTGAATTAGATTTTGGTCGATGCTTGGGTGCTCGACTTGGGTCTTCTATGTGATCATGCCACTCACATTATTCCAACTCGACAAGCTATAATATGTTAAGGATTATATTACTACTGCTAGGCGTTAGAGGTGGTATAAGATCACTTCATTCCTACATAGTTAGATTTGTTAGAGTATATAGGAATGCTCCCCTATTTAGACAATAAGACTAAGGATATGTTATGTTAGACCCTCAAGAGCAATAGTGTTTTCTCTACCAAATCAACCTATATGTCCATCATCCCCTAAGCAACAACCAATTCAATAGGTAAATAGAACTTAATTTGGCAATGGAAAGGTCTTTAGAGAATCATATTGTTTTATGTGGTTGGCAATCTATGGAAAACTATTGACCAATGAACAATTTCACCATATGGGTCTTTCACTTGGATGCCTCTTACCCTCGGTGCCATTTTAGGTTAGAAAATATTCCGTATGTATTCAAAGATTATTCATTTATTAGTTCCATTTAGACTTTTTGTAGGGCACCTCAAGTAAACCATAACTTTTTAGTTTTCAATCTTCGAGATTGGTTCTAGTCTTATCCTTAAAGCACTCGGATACCAAAATCTAGAGTTGTGTCATAGAGTATATGGTTCGGGACTTATTGTTGGTTGTTATGATCTTGGTGTAACAAAAGCTTATTTGAAGAGGGTTTTACATACCCTTAAAAACTTTTAGATGTGATTTTCTCATACATTAACCAAATTGCAGCTAGTATAGTAGATGTTGTTCCTCATGGGAAACCAAAATGCATTAAACATGAGACTCTAATAGGTTGGCTAAAACTATCACCCGATTGGATCAAACTCAATATTGATAAAACCCTCTAAAATTTAGTTGGCACTTCTACAACAAGGGGCGTTAGTCATGATAATATAGATATCTAGTTTCATGGTTTCTTTTATCACATTGGTGTTTGCTCGGTCCTATATGCTCGAACTTTAGGACATCCTTGTTGCTTTAAAATTAAAGTGGAATTTAGACTACATACATGATATTTTCGAAATTGACTTCATGATGATAGTCTAGTTATTACATCCTAATGATGGTAGTCGAGGTGTTTACAATCATCTTGTTTACACTATTTGTAAGATATTCCAAATACTATGAATGGTTTGTGTGTCTCACACCTATAGAGAGGTAAATTGTACAACCAATTAGCTTGTTTCTCAAGACAACTATAGCCTTTCGTTAAGAATTTCATATTTTCTCACCACTTCCAACGGGTATTAGCCTTCTTTTAAAAGATATTTGTGGAGTTGTAACTCTTAAAATATGCAACAAGAACTAGTTTGTTTAGAACTATAACTCTCATTTAAATTAAAAAAATAGTAATATAGTTGATAATAATTTGGTTAAGGAGTAGATAGACATGAAGATTATCTTGTTTGGCTATAATTTTTTTGTTTCTACTTAATAATTTTTTTTACCATCGATTACATGGCTCTATTCATATTCTAATTGATTTTCCAAAAAAAACCAAAACAATCTACACTTCGATAACATAATTTGTCACATTCTCAAAAAAATTTACTTTATATCTCTCTAGCTTGATAGAGAAGGGTTGATTTATTTCACCTTTTTTTTATGGTGGACATTTTTTTTGTTAAGTTATAAAAAGTTAGACCGCCTAACAATGCAAAGCATTTATATTTTCTCTCATTATGTCCCAAGTCGAAACACAACACTTTTTTTTTATTATTCATTGAAGGCCCAATGGACGTATTAGGTTACACAATAGAGGTAGCCCTTCCTATTACATCATAATCATGAAAGAAACTGGAGTCACCGGGACTCGAACCTTATTTCATTATAAAAGTTAGTTGGATACACAACTGCTAGGCTAAGCCTACTTATGTAAAAGCATAACACCTTAGTATCACATAAATTTATATACTTCATAGTCAGTTAAGAGGTCTCAATCACTTGCACATACATCACATAACATGCACGACTTGAAAGGAATACAATTTCAATCACTCTAAATTTACGTAACGAAAGCACAAATTAGTTAAAATTCAATTTTTTTTTTTTTTTTTTTTGGGTTTAGGAAATCATAAGTAAAAGTTAAAAATTAATTCACATATATAGGATTCTCTAAAAGTTCGAAAAGTCGAGAATTTTGCTAGGTTTTACAATGTCTTTGCAAGCTTGGGATTTGGGGTTTCCTCGAAGTAACATTTAACATTAGGTATGATCATAAAGTTAAGACATTAGTTTATAGAAGGTAGCTTCGGTTAATATGCATATAGAGAGAGAAATTTTATAATACTCCAAAAATAATTATACATTAATTACTTTATGAGCCTACTTGTCAAGAGATAGACATACATAAAATAACTATAATAATTTTAGGTTAAACTAGATTTTTAACCCGCGCTACATTGCGGATTGATAAAATATATAAAATCATTTAGAAAAATTATTTTAGTTTAATAATATGTTTTATGGTAAAAAATAATTATAATTTTTTAATGAAAAAATTTATATTTAATTATTTCTTATTTGTATTTTTAAATTTTAGGAATAAATAATAAAAGAAATAAATTATTGATTTTTTTAAAATTTTAACACTTAATTAATTATTGGTTCTTTTAAAATTTTAACATCCAATATTATTAAGAAACAAAAATGAAAACAAAAATTCAATGTTTAGAAAAAAAAGAAAAGAAAAAGAGGATAGCTGTTTACTGTTCATGTGAACAATAAATGAATGGAAATGAGAAAAAAATTCAGTGTTTAGAGAGAAAAAAAAAAAAAAAGAGAGCAAGTCGTTTGCTATTTAAATAAACAGTAAACAAGTGAAAAAAAGAGAGGGGAAGAAGGCTAGAGAAGAAGGCTAGAGGGTGCTAGCAAAAAAAAAAAAACTAAAATATTTATTGCTACAGGTAAAAATAATTTTCGTTTATTATGTAGTAAATATAAGTAATTATTGTGTCGTGAGGTCCATTCTCCCGCGTAAAATAGAGAGAAACACATGTCGTGTGGTTGGTATTATTTCTCTGTCTATTAGTTATCTCGGCAAAATTTAATACCCAAGAAACGACACCTGGATGAAAGGACAACACGAGTGCGGGGACGATGGGTCCCTTTCCAAAACATTGTTCACATGTAGTTCTTGTGGATAGACGTCCTTCCAAGTAGATATTAAGTGTGTGTTTGGCATCGAGATTGGAGTCTCCTTGTGATTGTAATGGTAGCTTGCTGTAGCTGTAACTGTGACTCTGGATGCAGAAAAGAGTATCGGAGCTTCTTGCTTTTTTTCACATGGAGCCAATAGCCACCGCTTCCCTTTTCTCCAAACGCGCTCTAAGTTAAGTTAAGAGTTCAAATTCGGGTATCCTCGGCTTTCACGTACGGCTTTAACCGAAACTTAAACAAATTATTATTATCAGATCTAGTTTTATAAGAAATTAGATATTTTTTTATTTTCTAAATATATAAAGCAATTTTGTTAGATATTTATAAGAAACTTAAACAAACGTATGGTTTGGTTTCAAAGAATTTCGATTAACCAAATTATTAAAAAAAAAAATCAAACCAGACAAAAATTCTGTTTTTTTTCTTTTTTTTTTTGTTAAAAACCGAAATTTCGGTTTAAACGGAATTTTTTTAATAAAAAACTCTAAATGGGCTATGGGCCCCTGGCTAGAGGCTTTGGAGCATGTGGAATGGGCTAAACTTGTGAGCCCACATGCACAACCAGCGGCAACTCTTGTACGCTTTGGAGGATTGGACTATAAATTTGCAGGTTCCTTCTTAATTCCTATATGGCTACATTTCCAAACCAATAATGTACCAAAGAAACATCAAGAGATTGTTAAATTTACCAGTAGCAGAAAATAGACCAATAACTGAAACACTTGGCCTTTGGCTTGAATTTGATGGCTGCTCCATTTTCAGCAGTGAGTTCTGGTCCATATTAGCAATTTAGCATATATAGCAACGATCTTCAGAGACTTCAGAGGCAGAGAAGAATTGATCTGGGGAGCAAATTAGATTAACCGGAGTTAATAAGCTCAAGAGAAATTGGAAATTGTTCAGAAACAAACTTGACGTTGTTACCATATCATGTTGACTTACTTGTTGCTTAATCTAATTTTTTTTGCCTTTAGCTTGATGGTAGCAATGTGATCTTTGCAATTGAATCAGAGTAGGTTGTTCTTGAGTAAGCTCTTAGCCTTGAGGTCTCTAATAGTCGACGAAAAGACTTTTAAAGGTTTAAAAGAACTTCATCCAAGCCAATTGAATTAAATAGCAAACGGAGATGAATTTAGTCACATTGATGGTCTGGCATATACGTCTTCTCGTACGTTCTATTTTTTTTTTTCAGATTTTCAAAAAGAAAAAGATGAAAACCAAAACCGAAATACTATAACATTTATATTTGGTTTTTATTCTTGAAAATTTAGTTAACAAAACATCGATTGAAATATTGCGAAACCGAAAGGAAACTCTTATACAATAGTATGATAGGATGCAAACTTGCAGTGCCATGTGGGGAATATTTCTCCTCCCTTTCTAATAGAATTCATGCCATGGAAAATATTTATTTAGCACCAAAACATCCTAAAATGTGTGCTGATGATATATGTATCTTTGATCGTTTAATTGTTTTTATTTTTACGGATAATTTGAATTCTAAAAGTTTATTTTATTTTAACCAAAAAAACAGAATCTTTCACGTATAAAATATGAATTTCAGTATACTAACTTGTTAATTTTTTTAATCAAGTGTGTATTTTTTAATTTTTGTTAATTAAGTGACTCATCTTGTAAATTTCTTTTAATCAAATGTATATTTTTTAATTTTTGTTAACTAAGTGACCCATCTTGTAAATTTTTTTTAATCAAGTGTGTCCGTTTATTTTTTTACCATATTTCCTATTTTTTTGCATATGTGGATGTTATAGTTACACATACTCACATGTGGCTGCCAAGTGAAAAACATGTAAAAAAAAAAAAAAACAAAAACAAAACTAGAGATCATTAAGGTGGGAAATTTTCTGCCCAAAAACATGTACAATGAACATCGCTACTGTCTTCTGATAAATTTTATAATAGCAAAGAGTAACTACTTAATATACATAATAGTTATTATTATACACAGGGGCGGACCCAGGTAGACCTCTACAGGGCCCTGGCCCCTCTACCCCCATCCAACCCTTTTTTTTTTTCTCCCTTACGAAACATCTCATATCATGCTACGCTCTTTTATCATTTTTTTCTTTTTAATTTTGTCACAATTCTATTTTCAATATGATACTATCCTAATTTATGTTTTAATTGATTTTTTTTTTTTTTTGAGAATGCTTCAAAATTCACCTAAGTTCATAAAATATTCTTACACATCCTTAATGATTTTTCTATACCCATTGGATAATTTTTAAACATATTTAAAACACTCAAAATAATTAATTTGCACAAAAAAACACTATTCATGCATCGAAAATATTCACTAAACATCAGAAAATTCACCCAATGGCATAGAATAATCTAACACCCTCAAGCAAATATTCTATGCAAATATAACATTTTTCATGCACATTTAAAATACTCAAGATATTTATTTTGCATAAAAAGTTACTATTCATCCATCAAGAAACATATAAAATATTCATTTAGCACATAAAAATTATCTAGAGAAATGCGCATATCATTTAGAATTGATGTCATTTGTAAATTGGTGTAAAAATTTTATCCTCAAGACTTTATTGATCATAAAATGTTGTAATTTGAGCATTTTGATCATTTACGAAATCTTTTTTATTTCAAAACATTATCAACTATATCTGATTTTTGTGTCAATGATTGATGAAGGTAAGAAAATTTAAAAGTTATCCACTTGTGTATAAAGTGATAACACTTATTCTTACTCTTTAGTTTCTACTTGCTACCACGTAACGGTCATTTTTTACTATGAGTATAATCACGACTAAATTTCGTAATAAAATGAAAGATGACATTCTTTTCAATTCTATGTTAGTATATATTGAAAAAGAAATTGCTAAAAATTTTAGTATAGGTTTGCTTATAAATTATTCTCTTGATCTCAAAGAATAAAGATTTTTATTTTAAGTGATTATATTTTAAGACTATTTTAAAATATATATTGATATGTTATTTATAATATAAATAAGTTTGTGTAAACTATTATAGAATTATAAATATTTATTTTGATCTTCATGGATATTTAGTCCTGCGTTCGCTATTGATTATACATATATAGTTGTTATTTTGTGAGTTTACTTTTTAGGTGAGAAATATATACAAAGAGAAAAAAAATAGAAAAGGGAAAATTTAAAAAAAAAATTGAGCAAAAATAGAACCATATCTAAACTGATAAAAAAAAATTTCATCTTGATTTAATTATTTTAAAATTTTTTTCGTTTATTTCTTTCTCTTCTATGTGTTTATCTTTTTCTTGAAAAATGTTCCATATAGTAATTTGTAATTTTTCCTTAAGAGTATTATAAAATTTCAAATTGTCTTCCTTTGTTCTTCATCAACTGAGATACACAGAGGGAGGGAGAGACAGAGATACATAGAGAAAGAGAGATAGAAAGAGAGAGATACAGAGATGGAGAGGGAGAAATAGAGACAGAGATAGGGTTTTGTGAGAGAGATAGAGAGAGACGAAGACAACAAATTCCATATTCACGATATCAGCTACTTTGGGAAAAAAAAAAACAGCAGCACGAAATAATTTGAATGGACTCTCCCGCTTCCAAATCAATGTGCAGGAGATTTCAAACCAACAGCTTGAAACAGTGCCACCTCTTTTTATTAGAGACGACGTGTGCGGAGTCATCAACACCGTTCCCTCCGGTAACTCTCTTCCTGTGCCGTTGATAGACATGAGCAAGCTGGCCAACCCAGAGTTCCAAGAAATAGAGCTTCAGAAACTGCATTCCGCATGCAAAGACTAGGGTATATTTCAGGTATCATCATTTTTTTTGTTCAATTTTATTCTTTAGTTATCGTGTAGCAATTTTAAGGTGGGTTTTCAATTTACTTTTTGTTGAAATGTGCATGTGCAATGTGTGCTTGTGGGAAATATGCATGGTGATATGCATGGAATAGTAACAGAATGAATTGAGAGCAGAGTTATTTATACGCACCATGCACACCAGGTGTTTGTTGTATTGACTGACCCACACAGACCTGAAGAGTGCCAGTTATCAACTGATCCAAGAAGCTGGGAGCTGGGAAGATTCTTCATGTCAGAGACCTGCATCAACCGATGATGAGCACGCAAGGAATGATGCAGTTAGATAGTTTGTTATTTAATTTTCTTATTGTAAATATTCTAGAACATACACTGTTGTATTTAAAGAGAAACTCACCAGAATTGTAAGGCATGATTTTTGAATCATCAATGCAAATACATTTCTCTTCTCTGTGCTTCTCTATGCTGCTATATCTCATTCCTCTATTTTAACACTTTTAAATAGGTGCGTTATTTATGTTGCAATTCTTTGATCTATGGGTTCTTCTTCTTGTTTGTGTTTGAATAATTGTGTTGTTGCTTCTAAAATACAGTCTTTTATGAAAGAAATTTTTTTGTGGAATTTTGCAGTTGATAAACCATGGAATGTCGGATGAAATACTAAGAAACACAAGCAAGGAAGTTCTGGAATTCTTTCAACTTTTGTTGATAGAAAAGAACACGTGGAAACAAAAACCGAGTCGTTTTGAAGGATATGGCCAAATACTGGTAGCCTCAAAAGAATAGAAGCTTGATTGGAATGACATGCTTTTGCTCACAACTCTTCCCATCCAAAACAGAGAGCTTGAATTCTGGCCCGAAACCCCTCCAAAATTAAGGCACCAGTCAAGCCTCTGGAGTAATATAGTAATCAGGAGGTTTTTTCCCGTTATAATCATAATTAGCAAAATTAAAAAAAAAAAAAATATATATATATATATATATATATATATATATATATATATATATATATATATATAAAATCACTTAAATTATATGAAATATATTAAAGTCAATAAATTGAAATAAAAACTACTATAAAATTAGTTCTGATAAATTTTGATTTTATATATAAAAAAGAAGCAAATAAAACTCATTAATTCTATTTTTTAATTGATTATTTGAAAAAATTAAGTCACATTATCTAAAACACACTTTTAGCTTTATATATATATAGACACACACACACTATATTACTCTCATTTAAAAATCCATTGTATAAAATTATAGTAATATATTAAAAATATAAAATAATCATATTTTAAAATTTTATTTCAAAATTCATATATATATATACATATATATATATATATATATATATATATATATATATATATATATCAAAAATAAAAAAATAAATTTTAAACAATAAAAATAATATAATCTAATATATATATTCAACTTAAAAATCTTAAAACATATCATGTATATTTCTAGTCAAACTATACCTAAAACTGAAAAAATAAAGATATGGTTTTTATTAATTTCACGTCCAATTTTTTTTTTAAACAAAAAGCCAGCGCACTTAGGTCTGCTTATGCAAGCTCACGCAAGGCCAGGCCACCCCACCTGGGCTTGTTTGGTCAGGCCTGTGAGGGAGCCAAGCCCTGTGCCCTTGGACTTGCTTCCACAAGCTACTAGCGAGGCCAGCCACGCTTGGGATTGCTTCTCCAGCCCTTGGTCCTGACCAGCCCAAATAAAAATCCTAGATCAAACAAAAAGTTCAAAAACACAAGGGCCAAAGCATAAAAAGGTGTTTTGCACATTACAAAAAACTCTAAAATGGGCGGAGATATTCCTGTTCCTGACTGTTCACACAAACTCAAGCAACTACGTATTTTCACTCAGCTGCACTGTTTATTTTCTTTGCATGCATCTTGATCGTTCATTCGATGTTGTGTGTGGCTCACGTTGCTTGAAGCCGCATGATTCTCCAACGTCTCTTTTTAATATGTTTTAAAATGTTATTTTTCATTTACTCTCCTTTTCATTTCTTACTTAGAATTTGTGCCCAGCAAGTTGACTTTTCTTTCACCCTCATGTTTTGAGTCAATTTTCTTTTATGCCAATTGTCCTTATGTCATGTTACCTATTTACCCCTCCATTTGTTTCCTTTCATTTCTATCCTGTTTGTCCCTTTTGATCAGTTTCTTCTCCTTTTCCACGGCATTTAATGCTGCATGATGATGCTGATGCAAGGATTGGGTTTTGGTTTCTTTTTTGCCTCCCCTCCAACATTTGATGTAGAGAATTGCCTAACTTAAAGGCCCAGTGAACCATTGATTTATATGATCTATTTTCTGCAGGAGCGTATTTTGATTTGCTCTGTCCGTTACTTCTCTAATATTTATACTTTTAAAAAAACTAATCTTCTCAAGACTAAAAATTCATCTATGAATATTTATAAAGATTTTTATATCAATTATTGTTTTATTTTTTGATACAATATTATATATAAAAAAATTGAAGTTTTTTTAAAATGTTATATTAAATTTTCTATTTAAATTATTATATTTTTTATTTTAAAAATTAATATATAAAAAAATCATGTTTTTTAACTACAAAATTTATGAAAACTATAAAAAAAAATAAATTAATTACAAAATTTATTAATGTTTTTAAAAATTTGCTATCTTTTTTGTATTTTTGATTTAATTTATTTTAATAAACCCATGATATAATGCAAACTATCAAGTTAAAATAATTTTTTAAATTAATTTCATCCGTTTCTATCCAATCTACCGCATAACGCGGCAATTAACTAATAACTGTCCGAGAAAGAAAGAAAAAAAAATCTGGCTTATATAAACAGTGATAATAAGTCTACAGCTACAGCACATGAATAGGGAAAAGCTTAAAAAAAAAATCTGGCTTCAATAAACAGTGATAATAAGTCTGTAGATGCACATGAATAAGGAAAAGTTTTTTTTACTGAGGGAGATGTATGCTGAGATCATTTAAGCTAGCACAACCACGGATGCTCAAGCCATGTTCATTAGCCAAATGTAATAGGCATATGAAACACAAATGAGGAGAAATGTCCTTGATAGTTGCAGCAGCTCCGCAATCACTAGGAAACCTAGCCAAGAGATCCTTGAAAGACACTGCCTCTTCTTGATCCTGCAGAAATATCAAAAGAAATCATTTCCATGAAGGTTACCTTGATAAACTTCTCTAAAACCATGACGGATGAAGAAAATTGGTTGCATTGCCTTCAATATCTTACATGACAACAGAGTAAATTGAAGGCCGACGAGAGAAGAATGCTGATGACTTCGTATTTATTTGATAGATACATGCAATGACCCAAAAATGTGAAAATTGCATACTCAACCCAACTCTGAGTAGTCAGTTCCAAATTAGTTATATCAGTTACGCAAATCTTCTCCATGTTAGGATAACATTATACAAGTTGTTATGATAGTCAATCCTTTGTAAATGCTAAATTAACTCACCTTTTCCCCTACCTCTCCCCTTTTCTGCTCTTACAAGGTCAATCCAATCACACATGATAAATTGATTCCAAGTTAGAATCCCCCCCCCCTCTTAAGAACTGATAAACGTTTTTATTCGTTGTATGATTATTGTATTTCATACCTCTACTACCTTAACATTCTTTATTTGGTTACGGTGACTTCAAAGAATGAGCTTTTTCTGACCAAAGTAGTTAAGTGCTATTTGGTAATTAGGAATAAAATGATGAGAATGGTAATGGAAGTTTTATTCCTACATTATAGTTGTTTGGTTAAAAACAATGAATTGAAAATGGAAATGAAGAGTAAAAATAGGAATGAAAATTTACACACAACTTCAATCCCACATAAGATGTGAGAATAAAAACAAAAAATGAGAATGAATTTTATTTTAATAATAATATATTTTATTATATATTAATTACTTTTATTACCATCGCTACCACCGCAACCACTACTACCAATACCATCATCACCACCACCACTACAACCACCACCATCACCACCACAACAACTATTACTATCAACATCATAACCACCACCACTAGAACCATCACCGTTATAACTATAATCACTACCATCATCTTTATTATTTTTACAACCATTATAATTTAATAAAATTATTTTTAAATCATTATTTTTATTTGTATAAAAAACAGATATGAAAAAATTTAAATTGCATTCTAATTCCTTATTCGTATTCCAAACACAGCATAAAAATACAAACATCTTTACGATTTCCTAATTTTTATTCCGATTCCTACATTCTTATTCTCATCACTCTATTTCTGATTACCAAACAACACCTTAAGCTTTATTAGTTCCTATTACTTACATTTAAGGATGTCGGGGAATTTTATTATTTTAATTTGCTAGGGATTCTATTTCCTACTTTGCTTTAGTTTGGATTTAAAATATTGTCTTCTGGAACTTAACTTCGAAGATAAAATTTGAGAATTTGCTATTTTGCATGGTTTTTTGTTTTTGTGGATCTCAAGAAAATTTAGGCGGATTCAAATAAACCCCCTTATGGTTTCAAAGATTGCCAAGTGGATTCTAGGTTTTATCCCCTCCTTCAATTCCCTCTTCCTTGTTCGTCATCAAGAGCACCTTACTTAGCATAGCCTTTTTAGCTGCACTTCTCATTTCAACAACCTTACATCTATTTGATGAGTAATATCTTTCTCAACAGCCCCCTTTTTGTATGATAGAACCTAAGTACAAGAAATAACCCTCAGACATGCTCTATCACATCAATCTACAACTAAACCATCTTCATAGTTCATTCTTCGTGTAACTGATGTTGCAACGCAAGTATATCATTCTAATACTTCTTAACCTAGAACCTTGCATTCTAGGGTAATTGTCCATAACTCTTTAGTTTTCCCCAGCAATAATTCAATTAGAACCATGTTATCAATGAACAACATAAGTCATATGAATCATCCGGAATGAGTTTTGTCAGTTCAGTCCATAACCAAAGAAAGAGAAAGGACATGCATATCCTTGGCATAAGCTACTGTCTAACCTTCTTTATGCATACTTATAGAGGGTTTAATCAAGCTTTGAAGACTTGGCAATACTTGTACATCTTATTGAAGAATTTTTAAACACAAAAGGGTGACATCTCTTTGTTTTTTATCCTCCTTATCATTTCAGAACTACATTCTTCAGTTTTTTATTTTATCTGAAGCCCTTTGTTTTCTATACTTCTGTAAAATGATGTTGGTGATAGCAATGACAACTCCATCTGCAGAAAGGGAAAAGCTGCCCTAGATGGTTTCTTCCCAAACAACTATGCTAACTCAAATTTCAAAATTTTATGAATGCTTGTAAGGTTCGACTGACAAGTCTTTCGTAGCAGGAAACGGCAGTGAACACTATAAAATAGTAGATAGCAATTCTATACAGTGGTTCTAGCTTCACTGATTCAATCTTTTGAAAATGTACAAGTTACCTAGGATTGAGTCCTGCTCCAGCTCCTACTTTCTTCAAGAAATCAAGACAGAAAAAAAATTACAAGGAGAAAAAAGGCAAAAGTTATTAGCAAACCTGAACAGGCATTTGAGGAGATTCTTGTAACTGGTGCCAGAGAGTTTCCTTTAGTGTCTGGACATCAACTTGCTTAGAAGCCTTGTCATACTGGACTTCAATTTTATTTACCTGGATTGTTTACACATAGGAAATAAAGAATAAGTACATGGCGTGATCTTTTCCAGCATTTGGCTTAGCACTTGAAGTGGCATACTGACCATATGCTAAACTTCCAAGCCTTCTAAGTTTTGCCTTTTCCAAATATACCAAACCGCACAAAAGCATCATATAATTGAAAGGCAGAAATTAGGTCTTGTTCTAACTAATAGGCCTCCTTACTGTTTAACTTCAGGCTCATAAATAATATAAGTATGCAGGAACTCAATCAAGCATACTCTAGAATTAGATCATGGACCAACCTGGCGGGGCTGAGAAACAAGGATGCTGGGTTCATCCACGTCACTGTAGGCATCTCCATCATCAAATTGACCAGCAAAGGCACTTTCACCATCCCATGATGGCAGTGGTCCACAATCATCTGACTGTTGCCTCATGTCATCTAAAATATTTCAACATATAACCAGAGTTGGAACTCTACACGTGTTTTATAGAGAATGCAGACATTTTATACAATAAATACTACATGATTTCATGGAACTAGATGAAGTTTGCAAGAAATGAATGATTGTTATCACAATAACAAGCTAATAATTATTTGGGACGGCCGAGTGAAATTTCCCGTTGCACCATATATTCGATGAAACCTATAGTGAGAGATACCTCGTACTAGGTAGAAACTGGAATAAAACAAGCATATCTTGGCCAAAAAAAAAAATGCAAATGAAACCTATCTGAACTATTAAAGGGCGTAATCTAAGCAAAAGAAGTTGCTTTCAGTTGACTCTGGAGTTTATGTTGCATCTTCATAACTGTTGTCTTCTTAAAGTTATAAGCTTTTTCTTCACATTTGCAGAACTTACTCATATATTTCCCTCTTTCGGCTATCTAACTTTCAATTACAATCAAATTATCTCAGATAGCAGGAAAAAAATGAGCCGGGAAAGGAAAAATATCATGTTTTTTTGTTTTGTTCTTTGATTTTCTTTAATGACAAATCGGACCAGCAATGGGTTGTAACTCAGTGAGCCATGGTAGCAAAGCCCTCTGCCACTTACTATGCCCCATCACATATTTAAGTCATTTGCAAAGGATTACACCCACCGCTTAATATTCTAGTTTGGTCAGGTCTTTTGTCCAAGTTATAGCATTTTGGCTCCTATTTAACTTAATAACTAATGAGGTACTAGAAAATAGATACATCCATGTGTATTATTAATGCAGAACATGGATAAGCTTTTCTAGGAATGAGGAACAGGAACAATTTCTACAATTTGAGATTGATCAACAGGTTATTGAAATGATCGATCCAAATCAAAAGCAAAGAAAAAAATAATTCAAACTTCCAAATCCAGATCCAATTGTAACGATAACTACAGCTCTGAAACATTTAAGAAATGAATTAATGCCAAAGAACATACAAATTTATTAAAACATGCAGCAAAGCACTGGAGGTTTATTACGTTGGATTTTAGTATTATGTAACTGACAAAGATAGGTATGCAGAAATTGTTGAATTTGTCAGAGCAACAGGAAGTAAAATACAAATAAATTGTGTACTACTGGGATATTGACGAAAATAGTGTAGCATGTCTGAGGAAAAAATAATTACCTGAAAACATTTTTCTTCTCTTCCCAAGGCACTGCAACCAGGACAAGTCTTTCATTAACCAAAAAAAATGCAAATAATGTTTCGATAGCATTAGCAAACAATCCAAAAATTATTTAATAAGTATTACCATTAAATTAGGTAGAAGGAACAATTTAGCAAGATCCTCAGGCTGATAATGGCAATCTTCTGGCAATGTTGTATTACACTGTGGTCTATTTGCAGGCAGAAGTAACGACTTTGCATTTTTGGGAGGAGCAAAGACATCAGGCATTTCTTCATCCAAGGCTTTTGTGAAATCAATATCAAGTTCTGCTTTCTTCTTAGTCTTTGGTCTCTTAGTTCTTACTGGTGATCCTTTTTCTGTAATGGAATGATCCTCTGCGCCCATAGAACAACTTCCAGATTACAATTCACGAAGTGGACTACTGGTACAAAATGCTGATGATATCACATGCACTGGCCAAAAATATTTACCTTTAACTTTCCGATATTTCCAATGATCAGGACCTGCCCAATCATTTCGTTTCGATGCAAATCCCAAACTCAAAAACAAATGTGCATCAACTTCCTTAAATCTGTCATCCATATCTGGGTTGTCAAATAAATATGGCTCTTTTTCCTACAAAAATTGATCACAACTAGTTGGCAACTTCATTTATTTTTTAGAGGAATGAAGAGAAAAATCAAAGATATAAATGCAATGGGAAAAACTACTTCCATGAGTGGTGTATAGCTTAAACCTCAGGATAACTTGCAAAAGTTGTATCTGCAACAATGGGTTCCTCATCAATCACACTTCTTTGGTCATCTTGATCTACATTCCAGGGCCCACAATTCTCATATGTCTCACCATCGAACTCGACTCCATTATTATAAGTTATATCATCTTTATCAAATTGGTCACCGGATGTCTGGTGAGATGGAAAAGAATTTAATGACCGTTGGTTGTCTTCGTCAAATTGATTGACTATATTCCTAAGAGTTGGTGAAATTTCATCCTTTGTCCGCATGTTCATTACCATCTGTTCAATGTAATCTGGAAAGTGAACAAGAAACTGGAACTTATTGACTGAAACAAGTACTTGATCGTTGAATGCAAGAAGACAAAACAGCAACCAGAAACACCATATCAACTAAAAGCAACCACCGCACCTCTAGCAAAAGAAAGATCAACTGTATCAAGCCTTTCACGCTGATTTTCACATGATGCGCACTTCCCTGGTACTTCTTGTGAATCGAAAAGCACTCGACATCCACCATACACTCCAAGATTGTTCAATAAAAGACCCTTGGCTCCACCTTCATCAAATTGTGCAGATGTCTGATGATACAGTGGATCCACAGCAAATGCAACTGAAAAGAAAATGAAATCCCATTTCCATCATAAACAGAATTTTAAATCCCACACCAAAAAACAGAGACATAGCATTTCATAGGTGATCGCTCACCATCAAACTTCTTAACATTAAGAGCCTCGAAAGAAGGTTCCAATGTGGACAAAGGTGATATCTACATGTAAAGACACTGTCAGTTTCTATTTGTTCATATATTCGACACTTTTAGTTTCTATTTGTTCATATATTCGATCTAAGTCTGTAAATCAGGAAACTATCAACCTTTTTCTCCGTCTCTTTTTTTGAATGGCTTTCCTCTTGTCCATTATCAGCATTAACACCCTCCACAGTACCTTCAGTCACATCAGACAACATCAAAGTCATCAACAAACATAAAAAGATCATGAACAATTATGCAGCAGCATAAATAACACAATTTTTTATAATTATATTCATAACCCGGTAACGCTAACATGTATCCTATTAATGTCTAATTTTGCCCTACTCATTAAATTGTGAGATGAATAATGTAGTGGGCTAAGAAACCCCAACCTGCTTCATCTTCAAGACCAGCTCTATTAATCCCACCAAGCACCTTATATGCCTCTGAATGCACAGAATCAACCCTTAATGAGTAGATTTTAACACCAGCTTCTAAGGTGCAACTCGCCTGCACAAATTCCCAAACCCCAGAAAACAAATTCATTACAGTCAAATTGTTTTCATATTTTGCACAGAAGATAAATAAATACAACTACGACTACAGCCAAGCCATATGCATCCTTTTGCTCCATTATGCGTAAAAATAAATAATTCTTTTTAAAGAAAGGGAAACTAATATTTTACCTTTTGAAAATTGGTCTCAGCGTCATTTTCTTCTTCTACCTTGATAATCTCGGCTAGATGGTCTATCAAACTCAACTCCCATGTGTTTTTTTGATTTATTTTCTGCCCCAAAACACCAAAAATGGAAAATAATAATTACATTGAGAAATATTTGTCACAGAAAAAGAAAAGGGACGGACGAACGGACGGACATTTTCGCTGGCGAGTTTGATGCAATTATGGAAGAGGTCGAGGATCTGCTGCTTGTCGAGGCAGAGATCTGGATCTTGGAAAGGCGGTGGCTGAGAGTGAGCGGCGATGGGCTTGCGGCGGATAGCGGCAGCGCGGGCAGCACGCGCCTGAGCACGCTCGAGCTTGTCGTCATTGGAGCCTAAGAAGAAAGGTGAAGTTGGGGATTGAATCCTAGGGAGCCTCTGCTTAGGGCTTAGAATTTCTCCCATTTTTTCTTTTCCCTTCCAATTCAATTCAGCACTAAAAAGATACTAACTGATTGATTACTTTTTTTAAAAAAAAAAAAAGATAGAGTAAAAAGTTTGAGATTGGTATTTTTCCCTCCAATTTTGTTTTTTGAATTTGGATTTATTCGGGGAAGAGCCAGCGAAGTTATGGCGTCGTCGGTCTATGAATGCAAGGGATCCTGGCCGTTCATTTCTTTCTGAACCCAAAACAATCTGCTCCATCTTTTCTTAGATAAGTCCTAGTTTGACGATCCGCGTGCTGCCAACGGTCTGATAACAAAATTTATTTTATTTAATTTAATTTAAAATAAAATCATAATAAAATTTAAATAAATTGAAATTAAATTGGGTTAATGGTTACAGGATCTCTCTCTCTCGTTTTTTCATCTTTATATTGTTTCTTTATTCTTTTCATCTTATCTTTATCCTTCTATTTTTTATATTTATTTTAATGTCGTCATTCTGTTAACTTTTAGATTAATAGCCTTAATTTGTTTTTTTTATCTGAATTCCGTCCATGTATTCTTCTTAGTTTTTTCTTAATCTTGTTATTTTTTTTCAAATTTAAATAAACAAAATCTAAAAAAAAAAGAAAAGAAAAATATGAAGATTAAAATAAAAAAAATTAACTCATCATTTTTTTTTCAAATTTATTTCTTATTATCTTTCCACTTAAAAAATAGTAATTATAAAATTCTTATTATTAATAATAAGCTTTTTTTAATTAATAACATATTTATGTGTGTCTTAATATTTTATTTTATTAAATAAAAAATTAAAAATAAACTTAATAATTCAATTTTTTTTTTTGTAATTTTATAATTTTGTATCTAATTAATCTACCTGTACTTTTCATAAAATTTTCTTTTTAGAAACGCATGATTTATTTGTCATTAAATTTTGAGTTAATACCTTTATATATCCTTATACAATAGGTAGATTTTCAATATATTTCTAAAAAATAAAATACCTATAATTTTTGTTTATATTTTGAGACGGTTTTTAATCTATCCTTTTAGTTATAATTTTTTGCTAAATTATGTCAAATTAAGCATGTGATTTGCATGTGGTATATAATTCGATAAAATTATTTTTATTATTTGACATAAGTGATCTATATCTATTAATTGAAAAATTAATTTCTGAAAATTGATCAGAAATTTTGATAAGAAAAATAGATTAAAAACAAACTCAAAATATAAGGATAAATTGAAGGTATTTTTTCTCGTTAGAGACATATTGAAGAATCGACCTATCATATAAAGATATGTGAGGGTGTTAACCCTTAAATTTTTGTTTTTCAATAAAAATATTATAATTTCGAGAGTTACTTTTGATCAAAATCAAAACGCATGAGAAAAATAAAATAATGATTAATTTTAAAAATTGTAGAAAAATAATCATTTTTCTTTTATAGAATATTAATGAGATAATTAATTATTTATGGATTCTATTTTTTAAAATTTACATACATTGAGTTCGTATTAAATAATTATAGATATTATTTGCAAAAATCTCTAATCTTATTTGAAAAAATGGTATTTTTTATGTGTGTTTTCAAAATATTAATAATTCTATTTGAATAGAAATTGATAAACAAGTAACAAAAAGTTTAAAAGAGAGAGAGAAGCCAATAAATCGTATGTTATAGAATCCATAGCCTTTTGAGTTTTTTATTTTTCTTTTTTTCCATATGGATTGTAGGAGGAGTTAAAAAATGAACAACAAATAATTCTTAACTAGTAATTTATTTATTCAATATATTTTTTTACTATAAAAAAATATGTCAAATGCTTATCATCTATAATAAGTTTTCATTTCATTTGTAATTAATAATATATTTACGTATTTTCTAATATTTAATTCAATTATATTTAAAATCAAACAAAAGAATAATAAGATTCGGATATTAAAATAAAAATTTCATGCAATAGTCAAATAATTAAATTGTTGTGCATAGGTTGGCCATCTTTGAAAAATTTTAAAATATGACAATATTTACAAATATTTAACTTCAAATACATATGTTGAAGTTACATGATATAAATTTTCTTACATAACGATATCTTTTTAGTTCTTTAATTTAGAAATTCATCAAAAATAATATATTAAATTGAAGAAAAAAATATTTTTTTCATAAAATAGTGTGCATATATTAGTATCAAAATACTATAATCTTATTGGAAAAATATAATTGTTGTATGAGTTTTTTTTTTTAAAAAAAAAACTATTTTTTAATTGTTGGATTGTAAGAGAAATCAAATTTTGATTTTTTTTTGGGGGGGGGGGGGGGGGGGGGGGACCAAGTACCAATAACCACACTCATGTGTTCTTGGACTTGGTAGAAGAAGCTCGAGCGCTTTGCCTTTTTAACGGTTTAATAGCAAATTTTATTTTTATTTTATTACGATTTGATAATTTCAGGCATTTAATACTAAATTGCAAGATTTGAAATTAAAAAAAAATCTTATAAAATATTATAAACATTTTATAAATATTTTTAACCCCCTAATTTTGAATTTTTCTAAAAATTGTTTTTATAAAATATTATAAACATTTTATCAAAAAAAAATTCATATATAATTTATAAAATTAGAGTTGTTAACCATTAATTATGCTCATTTTAATTTATAAAATGTTTTTTCAAGGCCTCGAAATGAGTTATTATTAATTATGTTTTTTTATAACATTTTTATAAAATATTTACAATATCCAATGAGAATTAAAATGTTTATAGTATAAATTAAAATGAGCATATTAAGGTTGACCCCCTAATTTTATAAATTATAAGAAAAAAATATTTTTTATAAAATATTTTTAATATTTTTAAAAAAATTTCAAAATTAGGGGTTAAAAATATTTATAAAATATTTTTTATGAGAAAAAAAAGTTCAACATCAAGGGAATAAAAATATTTTTAAAATGTTTTTTTAAAAATAATTAACGATGGAATGCCAAAACGATATCGTTTTGACATTTCAAGTAACTGGTCAAACAATTAGCGATATTAGATCAATTTTGTCAAAAAATCAATAGTTTGAGGATCAAATTGCCCAATTTGGTACTAAATGCCCGAAACTACCAAATCAAAAAAGAACAGGGCAAAATTTGCCATTAAACCCTTTTTTAACAATTTAAAAAAAAAAACCTAAACAATAATGTGTAATCTTTTTAGAGTACATCTTCCTTTTACAATCATGTGAGGAATCACTACCATCATCAAACAACTCTCCTACCTAATATAATACAAGCATACCAATGAAATCAATTTTGTGATTGGAAAAGACATCATCATCTCTCCTGAATTCTCTCCTCTCTCGGTTATTAAAGACCAAAATGCAAATCTAATGAAATATTATCACTTAAGCATAAATGTTATGAAAATAAAGATTAAATTGTAAACACGAAATACAACAACAAATAAAAATCGTTAAAATGAATCTAAAACTCTAGAATATCAACAAATAAAAACCCCTAAAATTGATACAAAATATATTTAAAAAAAATGTCATTTAATAAAAAACTTACAAAACCAATAAAAACATCTTAAATGCCATAATGAATGAATAGTTATTTGTTTCTAGGCGAATATTGTATGAATAATAAAACATCATCCTCTTTTAGTTAAACTTGTGTTAATTCTTAATTTGTTGACATGTTGTCTTTATGGGTTTAGATTTCTTTTTTCCAACCATATCGGAACTTACCACCACCATCAAACAACTCTCCTAATTAATTTGAACACATGTATGCCAATGACATCGATTTTTGTGTTCAAGAAAGGCATTCTCCCTCTATTAAAATGGAATTTATAACTTTATAGTTAGTTAGTTAGTCAAGTAATATAATTGATTTTTGTAGGAGTTTGTTAGTTGAGATGTAAAGGATATTAACTAGAGAGTATATAAAGTTTAGTTGTAACAAATTGGGAAAATGAATAGTCGAAACTCCCTCTCTAGAAAACATTTTCTTTTTCATTCTTTTTCTTAACACGATATCGTAGCCGGTTTTTCTCTAATTGGCTCGCTAGTTTTCTTTGCTACTTAAATCTTTGATTTTGATCTCGTTTATTTGAAAGATCTTGTGTTTCTTTCTTAAGATCATTATCTTCATTATCTCGTTTTAGTATCTCATTTTGAGATATTTCAATTCAATCTATGTGATTTGCAAATTCTATTTTTTTTCTCAACAAAAACACATTTTCCTTGAAAATCATGGAAAATCAAACTACGATTCCTAGTTCTTCATGCTTTACCATTTCAATTAAAGATGTGAATGATCTTTTATATCTTTATCATTCTTATAAGCATATTTGATTTTTGTTACACATCTACTCCAAGGGGAAGAAGATTATAATTCATGGAGTAAAGCAATGTTGATCTTTTTGGAAGCAAAAAAGCAAGGATGGCTTTGTTAATGAAAAGTGTTCAAGACTAGGTATTGATTCACCAAATTATGCATGATGGAAAATGTGATGCTTTAGTTCATGCTTGATTATTGAATTTTGTTTATGCATAAAGAAATTAATTTATCGGTTCAAGGATCCGATAAGTGTAATAGTTTATTACTCTAAATTGAGACATCTTTGGGATCAATTATATTCTTTAATTCCTATATTAGCTTGTATGTGTCCTACCTACAAAAGTGAGGTCTCATAACCTTTTATCGAATATACACAACAACATAAAGTGATGTGGTTCTTAATGGGTTTGAATGATCAATTTTAACTAGCAAGGCCTCAAATTTTGTTAGTGCAACCTATGCCTACTCATTCTCAAACATACTCTATGGTTTCTAATAAAGAATCTCAAGAGGCATCAATACACATTCAGGATCTCATGTTGTTTTTTATTTTATCGGACCTCAATCTCAAACAAAGTAGTTTATTGATAAATGAAATTGGTCACTTATAGAAAAAATGCAATTTGTGATTATTGTCATATACCTAGACTTATGAAGGATAAATGCTATAAGCTTCTTGGATATTCACATACAAATAGAAGGACATTAGGTAGTAATAGAGAAAAGAGAGGTGGTTCTAACTTTGGCGAAGACCGACAGAGGTCTTATAATGCACATAATGTGAGCTACATTTGGCAAAATGATAATATATTTACTCGTGATGAATGGTATGCATATTAGCAATTCCGTAGGAGCATTAATGGGAAGTATAGTAAAGCGGAATTCCATGGTGCACTCAGCAAATGTGGAATTTCCTCATATGTTTTCTCAATAATAATACTAGCAGATACTTAACTTATTGTTGAGGGATTCAAGACAGAGTGCTAAAATAGTGGAACCTATTACAAACATGACAAGTAAATACTTTTGTGGTCTTTTTAATGTGAAATCTACTAATGGTGATGATTGGATAATAAATATAGAGGTTAACATTTATATGACCGGTAGACTTAGTTGCTTCGATAATTAAAAAAAATTAACATCTAATCTCACTATAAGGTTACCTAATGGCAATATGGCCTTAGTTACTAGTATAAGTTTTGTCATCTTCCCAACCTTTATTTTACAATATGTCTTAAATTTGCATGTATTCAAATTCAATTGGTTATTAGTAGCTAAATTCACCATTAATAATAATTGTTTGACATGTTTTTACCTTTGCTTTTACCTCTTTAGGACCTCTAGACTAGGAGGACAAAGAGGGTTGGTAAAGTTAGAGATAGTTTCTACCATGTCCTATCACACATATTTCCATCTATTTCAACTTTAGCTCTGTCTCATTTTTTTGTCATCTTCTTCATAATCTTTATGCAGCTCTAGACACAAATTTTATGGAAGTCATTCTCATAATTGTTATACTCCAAACTCTATGTTTAGTACATAGTTTTCAAGTCCTTATAAGACCTCGTAATACCGTCGGTTGTAAGAAAATTTATCCCGCATATACAATTCTTTGGCATAAAAGATTCGATCATGTATGTTTTTTAAGACTCAAATTACTTCATGATATTACAATACCTACGATCTCATGATTTTTTTTATGACATCCGTCACTTGCCAAACAATCTAGATTACCTCTTCCATATAATACATCTATTACTCATTCATTTTTTGGCCTCATATATGTGGATATACGGGGTCCATATAAACTTCCAATCTACCATTAATAATTTTTTTTATCAATTATCGATGATTTTTCTAGAGGTACTTGGACTTTTCTTCTATAAAACAAGTCTCAAGTACTTCAATTACTTCAAAATTTATTCTCTCTTATTCATACCTAATTTTCCAACCATGCTTAAAGAGTTAAAACAATAGAGGTTTTGAATTTCTTCAAAATGCTTGCTAAACTCTTTTCTTTTCCAAGGACATTATGCATGAAACTACTATTACCTACACTCCATGACATAATGGAGTTATAGAGAAAAAACATATGCATATTTTAGCTATTACTAATGTTTCAATTCCGTTCGGGGTGATTGTATTCTAACCTCTACATATATCATAAATAGAACCCTTATACCTCTCTCCATAACGAAACTCCTTTTGAGATTTTATTTCACAAACATCCAGCTTTTACTCATTTTAGTGTTTTTGATCGCTTGTGTTATGCCAAAGTCTTACCATGTCTTGGTAAGTTTGATCTTAGGTCCATAACTTATCTTTGTTTTGGGTTAACCTTATTCACAAAAAGGATACAAAGTTATGGACTTAGCCATTAAGAAAATTTTTATCTCACAAAATGTATTGTTTCACAAGAACTTGTTTCCATATTATTCCTCTTTTCTTCCTAAAATCTCTTCTCGTGCCACTAGTCATATAAGTATTATTGCTTAATGGATGTTTGATAATGATACATCACTTTTTCCTATGTATTGTTTCCTAATGTATTGTTTCATAAGAACTCATTTCCATATGATTCCTCTTTTCTTTCTAAACTATTTTCTCATATCACCAATCGTCCTAACATTATTAATCAATAGATGTTTGATGATGATACATCTCTTTGTCCTATGTCTTCTATTCCAACTTTCATTATACATTCTCCTCCTCTTCAAACATATTCTTCTCTAAAACAATCTTCTTCTATGTATTTTCCTTCCCCTACCATCTCTACTCGCTAACACACAATCTTTCTTTTCTTCTTCTCCTCATACATCCTCAACTTCGCTGTTATGATACCTCCTAGGTGATATGCTAAAGTAACTCATCCTCCCGTTTGGTCTAAAGATTTTTCATGTCCTACCTTATATGCTTCCAACTCGCACTTCTTGTCTTCTACCCCTAAATATTATGTTAATGCATTCATTTCTTATCATTCTATCTCCTCATCTAATATTGTTTTTCTCTCTTTTATTTCTTTTATTTGATACCCTACCTCTTATCTCAAAGCTATTATAGACCATAAATCCATAGATGCTATGAAATAGGAAATCCAAGCTCTTGAGTTCAACAAGATATAGACTTTAGTACCCTTGCCAATTAGAAAAAGACTTATAAGATGTAAATGGGTTTATAAAGTGAAGTTTCATTATGATAGAAGTGTGAAAAGATATAAAGCTAGGTTAATGGCTACGGGTTACACTCAATAAGAGGACATTGATTATTATAACACATTTTCTCTAATAGTCAAGATGATAACTCGTCGGGACTATTGTTGTTTTGGCTACTATACATAGTTGGTCATTATACCAAATGAATGTTATTAATGCTTTCTTGTAGAAGGATCTTCATGAGGAGGTGTATATGAGTTTAACACATGGATTTAGCAATAAGGGGGATGATCTAGTATGGACATTGCTTCAATCTCTTTATGGATTAAAACAAGATTTAAAATAGTGGATTTTGAAAGTTTTTGAAAATATGACACTTACTGGCTTTTCTTAATCTAAACATGATTATTTTATGTTCATTAAAAGGAAGAATAGGCATATGGTTGTTTTGTTCATTTATGTAGATGATATTATAATCATAAGTGATGATATGGAAGTTGTAATTGAGCTGAAAGTTTTTTTGCATAAGACTTTCTATATTAAATGTTTAGGATGTTTGAAATGTTTTTTAGGGATAGAAATTATAAGATCAAAACAAGAGAAATGTCTTAACCAACTGAAGTACACTATAAAGTTGTTACATGATACATGTTTGCTTGGTTCAAAACCAATAGAGATGCCACCAAAGCAAAATTTGAAATTGACTACAAGTACAATTTGAGCCATTTAATGGTGAAATTCAAGATTCAATTTCGCCTAATCCTACGGAATATCAAAGGCTGATAGGGAAGCTTATTTACCTAATTGTTATTAGGCTAGACATATGCTATGCCTGCACGAGTTAGAAGCCAATTTATGTATCAATCAAAAACTTCTCATATGAATTCAGCTCTAAGGGTTCTCAAGTATCTTAAAGGAAGTCAATGCCTTGGAATCCTAATATATTCTTCTATTGAATTGAAGCTTAAAGTGTATTGTGACTCTAATTGGGCTTCTTGTCCTATGACAAAGAAGTCCGTAATTAGCTTTTGTGTGTTTCTTGGTCCATCTCTTCCGTCTTGGAAAATATAAAAGTAGAATATTATTTCTTGATCATTAGTTGAAGCTGAATATAAAGCTATGGCTTTACCTATATGTGAAGTAGTGTAGTTTATTGGATTGTTAAAGAAGTTAGGAGTTGCAAGTTTAGAAGCAGTAGAGATGAACTATGATAACAAAGTTGCATTACACATTGCTTCAAACCTAGTTTTTTTATGAGAGAACAAAATATATCGAGATTGATTGCCACTTAGTCGGGAAAAAACTTAAAGATGGATTGATTAAGACTCGCCCACATTACGATAGAAGAACAAGGAGCATATATTTTCACCAAAGTCCTTGGTAGCAAACATCATGAATATCTTCTATCCAAGTTAGGTGTTTATGACATGTATAAACCATAAACTTGAGAGGAAGTATTGAGAGGGTATTTATGACTCCATAGTTAGTTAGTTAGTTAAGTAATATAACCGATTTTGTAGGAGTTTGTTAGCCGAGATGAAGAGGATATTAATTAGAGAGTATATAAGGTTTGGTTATAACAAACTAAGAAAATAAACAGATCAAAAACTTCCTCTCTAGAAAAATATTTTCTTCTTCATTCTTCTTCTTAAAACTCTTTTCTCTCAACTATTAAAGACCGGATCAAATGAAATATCATTATTTAAATATAGATGCTATGAAAATAAGGATTAATATAAACCCAAACCATAACAACAAATAAAACTCTCAAAATCAATCTAAAACTTCCAAAATACCAATACAATAAAAACATCCAAAATCGAAGCAAAAAAGCCATAAAAATGCCATATAATAAAAACCCCAAAACCAATAAAAAAAATTCTAAAATATCATAATAAATGAATAATGATTTATTTCCATATGAATAGTGACTTGTTTCTAGGTGAATAGTACATAAATAGTAAAATACCATTCTTTTTTATTTATTTATTTTTTTGTTAATCGGGTTAATTATTCTTAGATGTTCCTACTTGCTGTATGACTTCATTAAGAAGGAAATTGAGGAAGAAAATTACAATAACGTTGATGAAAATAAATAGAAAAATTAATTACAAGTAATTAATTTTGTATAAATAAAAAGTCACGATAATAATTTTTTTTTTTTTGAGATACCTAATAGAAGTTGAGTAGCTTGATGCTACAGAGACTATTATAATTGGTGGCTAAGTAAAAATGATTAAAAATATTTAAAGAATAAGAAAATATTAAAAAAGATATATAAAAAATAAATAATTCCTAGCAATATTACCCAATCATTAAAATGTTTAAAATTTTCAATAAATTAAGAAATTATTTAAAAAAATTTTAAAAATTGAAATGCTCAAAAATATATATTTTAAAATCCTTAGCCAATAAAATTTTTGAAAACATAAAAAAAAAAATTCCTTATTTTTTTTCCTAAAAAGCTTAACCATTAATTTGTTTGAAAATTTTCAAGAGATACAAATTTTTATTTTGAAATAAATAAATAAATAACATAAATTATTATTATTTGTTTATTTCTTGAAAATTTTGAAAATTTTCATTTTAGAAAAATATATTTTATTTATATTTTAAAATCTTCAACAACGAGTAATCATTTTACATTCTACTTCAATTAAATAGAATTGATAAAATTTTACAAACATGAGGCAAAATCTAACCAAATCATTTTCCTTATGACTAATTTACCGAAAAGGACTTTTCATTTTATATAGTTGAAGAGTAAGACTATGGAGTGCATGGTTTTTTGAACATTTAATAATATTAATTTGGCATATTGATATTTTGATTTTCCTATTATTGGTATTAGAAGAATCAATTCACACAAAATAGACACAATAAATATAGATTTTAACTAAATTCAAAGATTTATGATATGCATAAATATTAAGAGACGTATATATAATTATTCTTAGTATTTGCTAACATACATTAACTAAAATTCCATGTATAGATATAATAAATACGTATAGTTAGTTTATGCGAGAAGTAGAGGATTATAACTAGGGACTATATAAACTGTTGTATTCCTCCGAGACGTTTTCTTAATACATTATGGGCAAAGTTTACCCAAATTTTCTCTCTTAACATGGTATCAAAACCAGAGTTATTCTTCTTCTTCTTTCAAGCAAGATTAAACTTTGCTTTTAGCTCTTTCAAGTGAAATCAAACTTTTAATTTATCTTGTTTCTTGTGTTTTTTTTTCTAGATCTACATAGATCTAGTATTTTCTTTTATGAAATTTGTTCTTTCCATTAGTTTCATGGAGAATCCAATTGCCATTTCTAGCTCTTCCGGAGCTATCGCTTCAATTCAAGATGTGAATGATCCTTTGTATCTTCATCCTTCCAACACACCAAATTTGATTCTTGTAACACATTTGTGCAAAAGAGAAGAAGATTATAGTTCATAGAGCAAAGCGATGATCATTTCATTGGAAGTCAAGAGCAAAGATGTTTTTATAATTGGTAAATGCTCCAAACAAGTTGTTGATTCATGAGATTATGAATAGTGAAAAAAGTGTAATGCTTTAGTTCATAATTGGTTATTGAATATATGTCTACTCAACTATTCAACAATTTATTATACTATCAATTTGCTTAAGAAGTTTAAAAAGATTTGAAGGAAAGATTTGATAAACAACATAGAGCTAAAAATTTTGGTTTACATAAAACAATCAACTCTCTTATTCAAGCTTCCGATAGTGTATTAGTCTATTATTAAAAGCTAAAGCATCTTTGGGATCAATTTGATTCTCTAATACCTACACCAACCTATGTTTGTCGGACTTGCCATGGTGAAGTTTCTCAACCTTTTATAGAACACACACAACAACATAAGATGATGCAATTTCTAATAGGCTTCGATGATTAATTTTAATTCGTGAGGTTCTAAATCTTGTTAATGGATTCTATGCTCACTCGGTCATAAGCTTATTTTATGGTTGCTAATAAAGAATCACAAAGGAGCATTACTATACATCATGATATTTCAACCGCATTCTATTCTGTTAGATCGTATATCAAGGCGAGCAGTTCAATGATTAAGGCAATTCGTGTAAGGATATCCTTTGTGATTACTATCATATTTCGGGGCATATAAAGGATACTTATTATAAACTTCATGGATATCCAAATCCAAGTAAGAAGTCTTTTCCACCCACTAGAGGTATAAGAGGTGGAGGTAATTCTAACTTTAGTGGAGACATGTAAAGGAATTATGCTCGCTAATACTATTAGCTACATGGGAAATCACACTACAAGTTTTAATTAAAGTATAGGAGCATATTTGAATGATATTGCAGATCTAAAATTTGTTCTTTAATCATCAAACAAGTTGATATCACCTTTTGCATTTTCTCGGTAATAATATCAACAAATACTGGATTTGTTATCGAAGGATACAACTTCGGGACGGGTTGTTCCAAAGATCGTGCCTACAACAAACATGGTTGGTGAGTTTTTTTATAACCTTGTTGATACTTGTTTCCATTCATGATGATTGGACAATGCATATAGGGGCTAATGTTCATATGAATGGTCATTTTGATTGCTTGGATAATCCTAGGCCCTTAACATCTATTTTTACTAGCAAATTACCAAATGGCAATAGGACTCCGGATACTCATATAGGTTTAATTGCTTTTCCATCAATCACCCTTAAGGATGTTTTATACTTATCCGATTTCAAATTCAATCTATTGTCAATAGCCAATTTCATTATTGATAACAATTGTTTGGCATCCTTTTATCCATATTTTTGTCTCTTTTAAGACCTTAAGACTAGAAAGACAAAGAGGATTGTTAAAGTTAGAGATAGTACATCATATCTTGCCAACCTCATTCAATTCTATATCAACTTCACTTTTATCTTGTTTTTCACACTTCATCCGTTCATATTCCTAACAATAGTTTTTCAATTCCGCCCAAGTCTTATAACTTTTTTTTTGTAATAAAACAACACACAACACTTTATATGTTTTAAGTGATGTAAACCTTTGGCATAAAAGATTTAGGCATATATCCTTTTCTTGACTCAAATTAATTCCTAATATTTTCTTTATCTTCTTCCAATTCGATTCATCCTCTTGTCAAACAAACATGAGTACTTTCCCTCACAAGTACATCCATTACTCACTTTCCTTTCGATCTTATTTATGTTGATATATGAGGATCCTATAAACATCCTACTTATAA
This sequence comes from Dovyalis caffra, assembly GCA_963924115.1. Lineage (NCBI taxonomy): Eukaryota > Viridiplantae > Streptophyta > Magnoliopsida > Malpighiales > Salicaceae > Dovyalis > Dovyalis caffra. The sequence continues at coordinate 26,066,147 of CAWUPB010001173.1, forward strand.
TTAAGAAAAATATTTTCTCTCTATTGTTGATAATTTTTCTAAAGGGACCTAGACATTTCTTATGAAAACTAAATCTCCGGCACTTCGATTGATGTAGAATTTTTATGTTCTTGTTTCTACATAATTTCTCCGTAACATCAAAAGGGTCGGGAGAGATAAAGGTTTAGAATTTCTTCAAACTGCTTTTCATGCCTTTTTCTCTTATAAAGGCATTCTTCATGAAACCACCATCCCTTATACTCTATAACAAAATGGTATTGTAGAGAAAAAACATAGGCATGTCTTAAACATCACAAGAGCCTTTATGTTTCAGTCTAATATTCTAATCAAATTTTAGGAAGATTGCATATTAACCTCTACATATCTTAGCAATAGAATAACCACACTCCTTTTACTTGGACACACTCCATGTGAAATATTATTCCATAAGCCTTCTCTTTTTGCTCATCTTAAGGTGTTTGTTGTCTCTATTATGCCAAAGTATTCCTTATTCTTGATAAATTTGCTCTCGGATCTTAACCTTGTGTTTTTTTAGGCTATCCTTACTCATAAAGGGTTAAAAGGTCATGACCTTACATACTGAATAAATCTTTGTATCTCAAGATTTATCTTTTCATAAGTCATTATTTCCTTTCCATTATTCTTATGTTCTAGCTAATAGAAGTTGTTCTCCTATTCCCTACAACCTATTATTTTCGGTGGGTATATAATGATGATGTTTTGACCTCTCTTATCTCTTTTCCTTCCTAATCTATCGTTCCTTCTCCAAAGTCCTCACCCTTGTCTCCTACTACTTCGCATTATTCCCTTAGTCCTTTTATTTCATCCCATATCTCTAACTTTGCTCCTTCTTGTAGATCCACTAGACTGTCTAAACAACCTATTTGTTCCCAAGACTATTCTTGTCCTACTTTACCTCGATCCCATTTTACTCACTTAAATCCCATTATTCCATATTTTATAACCAATTATATTTCTTTTGGTTCCCTTTTTCCACCTCATACAACCTTTCTAATTTTTATCTCTTTTACTATAGAACCTAATTTTTACTCCAAAGCCATTAAGAATCCTAGGTGGATAGATGCTATGGCTAAGGAATTCCAAGCTCTTGAACTGAACCAAACATGAGACTTATTTCTTTTACCACTAAGGAAACCTATTAGTACAAGGTGAAATATAATTCTGATGGTAGTATGGATAGATATAAAGCCGAGTTAGTGGCTAAGGGTATACTCAACAAGAGGGGATTGATTATAGTGAGAATTTTTCTCATGTGGTTAAAATGGTCACTCGTCAAGATTGTTATTACCTTAGCTGCTACATAAGATCGGTCGCTTTATCGGATAGATGTTACTAATGCATTTCTAAAGGAGATTTATATGAAGAAGTTTATATGCATTTGCCCTTGGACTTAAAACTCAAGGGGATGGCTTATTATACAGATTGCTTATGTCCTTTTATGGATTGAAAAAACCTTCAACGCATTGGAATTCTAAATTTATCGAAAACATGATTTTGGTACATTTTTCTCAATCAAAGCATGGCTATTCTATGTTTACTAAAGTAACATATAGCAAGATGATTATATTGTTAGTATATGTCGATGATATATTAATCATAGGCAATGATGTGGTCGGCATACAACGAGTTAAAGGGTTTTCTACATGAAACCTTTTATATTAAGGATCCGGGTGGTTTGAGATATTTCTTAGGCGTAGAAGTAGCAAGATCCAAACAGGGAATCTGTTTAAGTCAAAGGAAATAAACTATAAAATTGTTGCATCATGCTAGATTACTTGCTTCAAAACTTATAGGAATGCCAATAGAACAAAACTTGAAACTCACCTCGATCCAATTTGATAAAACACTACAAACTGCAGGTCCGCATTCAATCTTGATAGATCCTATTGAATATCAAAGATTAATGGGTAGGTCGATATACTTAACCGTCACTCACCCTAATATATGCTATGTAGTACGAATCCTCAATCAGTTCATGCATTAGCTAAAAGTTTCTCAAATGAACTCAGCTATATGAGTACCGAGGTATCTTAAAGGTGATCCCGGGCTCGTTGTTTGATCGTCCTCTTTCAGTGACATGCAGCTCGAATATTTTATCATTCGGACTAGGTTTCTTGTTTGATGACTAGAAACTTTTTGACTGAATTTTGTATCTTTCTTGGTAGCTCTCTCTTATCTTGGAAAATAAAGAAGCAAAATGGAGTGTCTCGGTCTTCAGTCGAGGTAGAATACGGAGCAATGGCTTGTGAAATGATTTTGTTGGTAAGAATTTTTCATGAATTGTAGGTCATAGGATTAGTTGCTGCTTAAATGCATTATGAGAATAAAATAGGGTTACATATTGTTTCAAATCCAGTTTTTCATGAAAGAACGAAGCACATAAATATTGATTGTCATTTGGTTAGAGAAAAGCTTAGAGAAGGGTTGATCAAGACTATTTTTGTCAAGACAGGAGAGCAACTTGCAGACATATTCATCGAAGAACTAGGCAGCAAGCTTCATTAGTATCTTTTGTCCAAGTTAGTTGTTTATGATTTATATAAACCTCTAACTTGAAGGGGAAGTATTAAGATATATATATATATATTCTTAGTGTTTTTCGGTTGTACATTAACTAACTGTCTATATATGTATAGTTAGTTCATGTTAGAAATAGAGGATTATAGCAAGGGAATATGTAAACCGTTGTATTCCTTTTATACGTTTTCTCAATACATTCTTGGTAAAGTTTTTCCAAATTCTGTCTCTCTTAACAATAAACACTTTAGAAGCCACTTTAATTGTAATTAAGATTCAATTTCTATCATTGTTATATTTTATATATATGTAATGTGAAAATAATAATTTACTTGTACCTTATTTGGTATTAAAAATACTCTATTTTTTCCATTAAAAAAAAGATTAACAAGAATTTCCATAAAGCTACAAAAATGGAAACGACTTTGGTAAAAGTTCAGCTGTGCAATAATAAATACAATCTCTGCATCTTATACCATTTTCGTAGACTAACCTTCACTTTCCTGCGACGCAAAAATTATATATATACTTTATTTTTTCCTTCTAAATCAATGGAGCTGTTCGGGATGATGATATATTTGGTAATGCTGTAGTATGATGATATAGGCCAACCAAGTCTTGGGTCAAGAGTTGCAAAGCCGCTGTCTGTGTGAATTTTCTTGCAAACAAGAAACAAGGAGTAAGTATGTTGTTGACTTGGCACATCTCACTTTTATTTTCGTATTTCTGGAAGATAGAGTTGATAGCCTGTGAGATTGAAGCAAGCATGATTAGAGAAACAGAATTCGATGATGAAATAATAGAAAGTTTAGAATCTTTTAAATAAACACACACATATATAAAGAATTTCTATATATACTTCAAATCGAGAAAGTGAAAGCAAAAACATGGACAGTAGGAAGTCAGAGCAAAGCTATCTACTATGAATGTCAGTAACTAGCATGAGCTAATAATGGCTAGGAATCGAACTTACTTTTATTTCTTTGATTTTTTTAGGAGTGGCATCAGCATAATCGAAAGTGATAGGATGCCATGATGTTTGCACTTCCGTAATCGAGTGATTCCACAAGGTATAGGTCAATGTTCTCCTTTCAAGTTCATCTTCAAGCCCCTTCATCTTAATACATACAAACCACAAAATAAATAAATAGATAGATATTTTAATGCAGATTGCAAAAGATCGAAGTTGTCAGAAAGTAGATAAATATATAGAACAGTGAAGAGAGGAAAAAACTAAAGCTAAGACATATATGATAAATATTCGTTTCTTACCGCAAGTAATGTTTGGACGTAATGTTCATCCGGAATACAATTACGATGTTGTTTAAATATCCACAACAAATATTGCGCCGCTAGGTCCTATATATACAAGATAGGATAATCGGTTGCTTCTTTTTCAAACATTAATAAAAAACACGTCTTTGCTTACAAATGTTAATATGCTACTTTTCCCTTCTAATCTCAGATTGTTTATAACAGTACTGATCACTTACAAATGGTTGTAGAATCTGTCTTCCATTATCTATATCACTAGGAGGCCATCGCTGGAAGAATTTAAACATTAAAAAAGTTAGCTATTTAAGGCTTCATGCATGATAATCACTTCACTACGGACAATGATCAAACGAACAAAAGATATGATAGCATTATTCATCATACTATAAAATATAGCTTTCTTTAAAAGAATAACAATAATAACAATAATAATAAAATTTAAATCTATTCAAATAATATATATTGCTCCCTTTATCCAACTATGTTTGTGCATGTTTTCTTTTAGGGATGTCTCCTAATTAATATTTTTTTCATTCTATAAATAAAGTACATGAAAAAAAAATGATTTTTCAATCTTATCCTGTATTATTTGATTAATAACCAGTTTTATTCCAAAATACATGCATGAACGTCTACATTTTCCAAGACAATGATATATATGTCAGTATTTGTAAAATAGACAAAGAAATATGTAGGTTAGATTTTGATAAATAATTAATTGGAAATCCAACGACAGAAAAACTAACAAAATGGGATGGAAGGAGTAAATTTAATAAAATAAAACTAGAACAAAAGGCAATGAGAAAAAAAAAAAATCCCTCCTTGTATATTTACCTTACAAAATTCCTTGAATATTGGAAAAACAAAATAATCCTCTGCCACAATTTCTGCATGTCTTCTAACCAAAGAGATCCACTAAAATCAATGCATCAAATAAGTAAGCTGCAAATTAATGGTGCACATATCTGAAAAGAATACAGGATTCCTTTTCTAATTCCTGAAATATTAAACTCATTCAAAAAATATTCCCAGCGATTGATAAATCGAAAGTGCATATCATAAAATTAAAAAATTTGCAAAATAAAGCCAATAAGATAGATAAAGTTCTCTTATATACTTAATTTATTAATAGGGACATGTAGGAACGTAATTGATGATTAAATATAAACATTCAGAAATACAGAATTAAGAACCTGAGATCCTTTTCGCCATTTATCCTTGGGTATAACAGGTGACATCTTGGGACTATAACGATCTTCTTCAACATCAGTAAAGCTATAACACAAATAGGTTGAAAACTCAGCTTCACTAATTAAGTATGCGTTAGAAAGAATATTATTTACGTCCATTTCATTGTAATGGTGCTAAATGCTTTCTCAACGCACCTATCGACAAAGCTTTTTGGAGAAGACATTAAATAGCTGTATATGTAGCTGAAGTTATGCAAAGGAACGCATCTGCAAGACAAAACTACTAAGAAGTGAAAAGATGAAGCATAGATTTGTCCGAAGTTATAGAAATAGGCACAAGAAATGAACCTATCTGAAAGGAGAACAAATCTCTGATTCGCAGGATCATGGAGAGCTCTTAGAAGTAACAGCTTCTCTGCTTCTATCATACTCGATTCTCCCCAAACCACCTGCAACATGAACATCGATCAAGCAATAATTGATACAAAAGCACAAATCTTATCCTTTTCCTCTCTACTTTTATTACAAAATCTCAAGGAGGAAACATGGCCGGAAATAAGACCAAGATTATAACTAGTAAAAAGAGTACAATAGATTATTGAACTGAGTGAGTACCTGAACACTGTAGTTTAATTGCCGACCGTAAAAAAATGCAGACCTCGTTGTTGTTTCGTTGAAGACAAAACCAGGAGTGGAATGAATATAAATTGAAAAATTCGCTGCATCAACATTCTGAGAGACTCACCAAAATTATTTTCAAAATACATACATGCATATTGTTGCTATGTCCATTTTTTTTTTAACACCATTATAAACGAAAAAGAAAGACAAACCTTGAAGAAAGAATCCCACAGAAAATCAAGGGGGAGGTCACGACGAGCAAGAAAGAGAAAAGCAATTTTTGGTGTGCCTTCAAAATGATGATGATAACCCAAAAAGGAAGACGTATGAAAAGCTGGATATAGGGAAGGAAGCTCGACTTGAGCGTGAAGCTTGATGTAAGCAAAAACAAAATATGACAAAGAACAGAGAGTAATCACTATCTTGAAGCCAAACCAGGGGAGATGGCGTGGCTTTGATGGTTTCATATTTTTCATCATGTCATGGCTTAGCCTTACACGATGAAACTGCTTATGCATCGTGTGAATTTAGAGAAGGAAAAAGAAAAAGAAAAAAAAATCAAAATAAAAAAGAGATGCATTTAAAGAGTGCTTTAAGTGCTAACTTTGAATAAGAGAGAGAAATATTTAATTATTTAACGGTAAGGAAAGTTGAAACTCCATGAAAAGGGAGCAGAATTGTAAAAACGGGAAGGACATTTTTTAACGCTTTTCCCGAATTTATCTAAAATAAAACTACTAGGAAATTAATGGCTACTAGTTATTATATGGGAGCAGTTTGGCTCCCCTAAAACTAACCTAAAAAATGGGATTTCACTAATTTGTCATGACCACAAAAAATGGTGCATATGGTACATGATTTATACCCTAAATAGGTACCCCACTTAGATAATTACAGAGCACAATAAAGAAATGGTTTCTTGTTATTTTAGGCATTGTCAATACGAAGGAAATGCATCAAGATTAGGCTGTGACATAGCCTGCCTTGTTGCGACACATTTAAATGACCAAGTGCCAAGGAAATATAGTTAGCAGCTGATGAAGGAAACGGTTAAATGCAGATATGTCAGATTCACTTGTGCTGCTAAATTCATTCTGGAAGCATTGTTTATTCATGAGCATCGTTTTACATATATTACAAATTCCATAAAATTCCCAGTATCCAGGCCTCAATCGCAACGAATACGTCTGTTTTCCAACAATTGGAACTACAATATACAACAGCTCTTCCACGCTTTGCTGGAATTGCTGCATGTATCCAAGGGCCCGTAAATAATATGTGATTGACGCACGATATGCTAATTGGTATTTCTCATCAGGTAGCCTACAATGCATCCCAGGATAGCTCCGGCAACAACCTGCTCAAAGCAAAAAGGTGGTTATTTGCACTTGAACATCAATCTCAGTATAATTAACAGACTTCTTCCCGACCTAGAATGAAATAGCGAGATATGATAGAGCAATCTCCCATTTTCCTAACGCCTCCCTAGGAAGGATTTAGAAAGTATACATAATCTAGCAAGGAATCATGAAAAAATAAAAGGCAAATACAATTGGTTGACTTGCTGTAATGATTTCTAAAATATCATCCTTCTCCCTTGAAAGGAAAAAATAAAAATAAAATAAATAAAGACAAAGAAGAAGAAGAAGCAATGCTTCTCCATGAAATTGTTTTCAACTTTCAAGAAAGCAAAAACTATTCCCTCAGCACTCAATGAATGCGCCAAAACTTAGCTATCTCATTATCAAAAAAAGTCCTTTAATAACAAAGTTCGCTTTATGGTCAGTTCTATATACTCCTTTTCTCTTTTGGAGGCAGGGAAAATGCTCTTTAACCACCCTTCTATTGAGATTTTGTTTGCATAATCAACACGTACATCTATCACTTTCTTGCTTAAGTCTCCATGTCTCGTTTTTCCATTTCTCTCTCCTATATTTATTGTTTTCAATCTCGCTATTATAAGCCATTTCATATTCTTTTTTATTTTTCACACGGAAGTTTCCACTTTACAATGTCAAGGTACTTTGTCTATAGTGTGAGCACAGAATTATGACTATAAGGCTTGCAACAGCCCGTCAACTATAACTAGCATCTCATCTGAGTAATAATCATCTGACTATAAATTGAGCGCTTTTGAAATGCAGAATACACAAACCTCCAATATGAAAATACACACATAAAAAGAGAGAACTCGTCTATTGAAACAAAATGCAGTAGATAATGCAACAAACCTGAAGGGGAGTATGCCCAAGTAATTCACGCAGAGGTCTAGAACTGGATAATGGGTGTTCTGGAGGAAACTCACAGACAATTTGATTCAGCAACTGTAACAGGTGCAAAAAAAAACAACCATGTAAAGCAGTACAAGAAAGAAGACACCTATAAATGTGCCAAAATGCACTTGCAAGTAGCAATATTAGAAGCAGACAAAAAACGCAACTTAGGTTTACACAAATGTGTCAAGGTGACTTACTTCAGCTTGCCGACCAGCATGAAGTCTGACCCCTGAAGCATCATACATCACCTGCCAAAAATATAAAAGCCAATCATGCCAACCTAGAAAATAAGCAGTATGCAGCAATTTATACGGGTGAACTTCATGATTAATGAAAGATTAACACAAAACAAAGAACATAAATGGCATTAAAACACTATGAATTTTATAGCTAGTATGAAACCATCCCGATCAAAAGCAGGATAAACCAGTTTAGATCACAGACTTGAGAACACTTGTTGCAGCACAGCTAAACCAGCCTTTAAGACTGCCTTGTAACAATCCATCAAAACCTAGATATTAGATAAGGAAATTATATATGGAATCTAGCTACATATTTTGGCCTATAGCATCTTGGGATTGCTAAATTCTCTTGATAGAGAGAATTGAGAAGGGATATCAAGAAATATCTTCACTTGGGAGAGTTAGCAATCTCTAGGTTCAACAAACTTTTCACCACCTCCAATAAATTATTCTAAAGCATGTTCCACTGCAACATTCCAATTGCAGATTGGCCTCTTTTTGAATACCTGGGACTACTTCCACACCTATCATTTTCAAATTCCTTTGGTTCAAACAAGGAAACATACCAATCTAACATTAGAGTTGCTACATCAAAGGGTGACTCAGGGTGAAGACATAAAATTTGAACCAAGTAATTCCTCATAGATATGCCAGGATTTATTTACCCCCCCCCTCTTTTTGGTCGGAAGCTAGTGAAGTGAGATCATGGCAGCCACAATAAAATGAAATTATAGCATATTACAAGTCAGTAGTGCCCAACAGTAAACCTTCCTTTTTGCAAAACATACAATGTAGTTTGATCCCTAAATGAAAAACAAAGCAGGTTCAAGTAAAAATGCATCTTTTTCAACGCCAAAAATGCATTTCAAGCACGAAGAAAAATTATAAATTCGTTACCACCAGAGCGGAAATAGGTATGGTACAAGCAAGCAAACACCAAAAGCGAAAAGGGGGATGAAAAAAAAGGGACTTACAACACATGCCAAGACAACAACAATGGCAAAAGCAGGTGATCCCGTCCCTTCTTGCAAACCTATAGCCACAGTTAGAGCTGTGACCGTTGCAGAATGTGAAGAAGGCATTCCACCAGAATCAAGCATTCTTTTAGAATCCCATCTCCTGTCTTTATACCTGAGCATCTAGGACAAAAATATTGAAAAAAGTGAGCTACATGATCGCATCTTAAATTCAAGAAATTAATTACACAAAAAAAATAAAAAAGAGCAATCTTCAAATTAACAAAATTTGATCATTTAATCTTCAAATTAACAATATTAAATGCAATTGTGGAGGAGGAGAAGGACCAGGTGGTGAAGAGCTTGAGGAACTGAGCGAGAGCACAGGCGAGCAAGGCAGAGAGGAGAGGAAGGTTGCATGGTAGCAGAAGTGCAGATGGTGATGAAGGAGAAGACGACGTCGTCATCGTTTGAGGCCCAGTTCTTGATGACACCACATCTCCTCCTCCAGCAGCCTCCATTCTTTCCCCTGTGTTTCTCTCTCTAGGCGTAGGGGTGAAGGAAATGAGGAGGAAGGAAGGGAAGGGGAGACTGGACCGGTTGTTTCTTTTCTGGTCAGGACAAGGAAATTAAGAAAGAGGTAGGATTGACTTGCTGATACGTCAGATCTCCTTATTGATAAATTACAACTTGCGGTTTGTTCGTTTGGTCAAATTCACAGCTCATTTTATGATTTTTTTTCCTTTCATTTTATGTTTCCTAATTCCACGTGTAATTATTACTTATCTCATTAAAATGATTGATACTGGAAAATATTAGTAAACTTACCACTATAATATTAGTAAACTTATAATCAATCACAATAATTCTTTTTTTTATATATAGAATTTATTGTAATTAAAGATATTATCATATAAAATAACACTTATTTAATATTTTTAATAATATTATTGTTTATTATTTTTTAACACAATTCAACAATAAATAAAGTTTAGCAAATGCACTTGGATATTGTATCGTTTAAAGACGCTCTAAAAACACTCGTTGGCTTTTTTCTACTGGAATCACTCGACAAATGGTATGTTTGTTATTTTTGTGCACTTTTCTGGAAAACCTATATATTTTATTTTGAGCTAAAATTTTGATGTATAAAAATGAACAAAATACTGAACATGCCAATTAAATATTAAACGCAATCTATACTTTCTTGTTAATTTTTAACTTAAACCCATCAAAGATAGAAAAATTATCCTTTCGAATAGATATCTAACAAAATCGGATTCGATAAAGCTGATAAGCAAATGGATATGAAAATGAAAAACATGCCTTAAGTCACGTGAGAAATTAATCTGAATCCACATATGTTATTTTTGTTCTTTTATCACATATATTTTCTTTATTTTTAAAAATAAATTTGTTGTTGTATTTAATTATGTATGAGAGTTAATAGTAAAATTTAATATTTATAAGAACTTAATTTTCTTTTTTATTTTTGGATATTAACTATATATCAACTAGTAATTGTAAATACAAAATTAAGAATCTTCCCGGCCGCCCCAAACCCGATGGGAAGAATTTTTTCCCCACCTCTAACCTGATTAATATAAGAATAAGATGAAGAAGGTGTTACCTATCCTAAACTTGCTCGGTTCCCATCCCTAACCTCATGCGATTTCATGATCTGATTATTAAAAAACATTTTATAGCTCAAAATCCTATCCTTAATAAACTAAATATTCCCACAAGTTATAAACCAAATTACGACAAATGCATGAAAAAAAAATTTGATTCTGCTCAACGTTTTTAGCTGTTTCCATCAAACAAAACCCAACCTAATATAAACCAAAAAACCTACAATTTTCTCAACATGAGTTGGCTGATGACTTAACTCTCTCTCTATTTGTCCCTATCTCCCCGTTGTGTTCTTCTGCACAGCTCGCTATCTCTTCTAAGTCTATCCTTATGTACAATCTCTACCGACCCATCAACCAGTTTTATCTCCCAAGGACTCGCATTCAGAGAAACGGTTTAAAGTAGTGGATAGTCCTGAGCTTCGCGCATGGAGGATGAAGCTGAACCACTATGTTTACTTGGCAACGGTGTATTCCTTCGAGACTGGCGCTTCGTTGGGACCAGATCAGGTTCTTTCTCAAACTCTTCGGGTGCTTCATCGCTGTCGCTATCATCTTCGCCTTTAAAAACTGGGTGGATATAAGCATTTTGAAGGAAGCTTTTCAAGTTCAGGTTCGGCTCTCTGGCACGTTCCAATGTATCTTTCATCATTGCTTCCTGCAAAACCAGGAAAATGGCAGAAAGGAGACGATGAAATTATTCAAGAAAACTTTTGAGATTTATACAGCAGAAACAGGTTGTGGTCTATTTCAAGAATTCTAGGAAAAAGAAAAACAGAAAACAGAAGATGAACCAAGCATGCTAAATTGCAAAAAATATAACAGACCTGCAATGGATATCTAACAAAAGCAGGTTCATAACGGCCTTTGCAGAACATATGGAACCATATGGTTAATACTGGGAGTGTAATGAGCAACGGTGTAGACTGAGCGGCTTCTTTTGTGCTTAACAATCCCATTAGCAGCAGCTGTGAGACAATTACTGCAACTATGATGCGTCCATGGACATCAGGCCAGAATGCAGCAGCACTCTCATACTCCTGGTTGTAAACATTTATAATCTACAAATTCAAGCAGCAGTTTCAGTGAGGATCCACAATCAAGAGTGTAGGGCTTGAAATGCATACAGCAGAAACATTACACTTGTATAATTGTAGTTTGAATGATAATTCTGGATGTGATACAAATTTTTACCTGATGACGATACACAACATATGCGAGGGCAAAAAATACTATTATGAACGGAAGTAAGATGGGCGACACCACAGCATAAACGAGGCCAAGTAAGAAATAAAGTTGTATTTGTGGTTCCCCTGTGTTGAAACCAAGAGTTCCAGGATCCATCGCCTCTTTCCTATCCTTTTCAGTCTTCACCATGAAAAAATTTTTCAGGTGATAAATTATCAAGGGTTTCAATCTTAAAATCTCCCCAGCAACTCCAGCCCACCCATCAACCATTATATAAGTTATGAAGAAAGTTGCCTTCATAGGAATAGATACTCCAACTGTCTTTGGTATTCTGCAAAAATTGGCTTAAGTAATTATGAACTAATTGAATTGCAAGAAATCTAGTGCATTCCTAAATATTGGAAGCAAAATCTTTAAGATTATTAACCTTGGAGCATCCTACTAAAAGCTCACCACATATACTCCAAAAGGTTTGGTCCAATTTCTACTTAAACTACATGGGATTATATATAGCATAATTATTATTTAAAAAAAATAAATAAAGCAAAACGAATCAAGCTTTACATGTGATCTTTTCTAACTCCAGCGGCTAGTAGACTGCATCGAAAGAGCAATTTCCAATGCTGCATAAACTAATAAATTGGAAACATAGAACATATGAGAAGAACGTACTGAGTTGCAGACTGGTGGATAAAATTATCCAGTTGTTGAAATGCAGTTCCGGTGATTATGCTTCCAAGAAACACATTGATGAATTGGAAGATATAATATCTAGTTGCAGATCTCCTCTCTAGGCTTGATAGGCTAATGAATCCCTCGAATTTAGACATTAGCATCAATATGGAGGGAAGAAAAATAAGAAATATCTTCAAAGCAATTCCAGGAAGGAAACCTTGAATGAATGACTTTACCACTTTCCTGCATGAAAAATAAGAGGTTGTTACCATATTTCAAGGGATAATTGAATTCAAGTAAAACCAAACACAAATTCAATAAAGGGTTGAAATAATATTCTATGTTTTCTTCCTTTATATTTTACTTTATTGAATGAATCATTCTACAACACATCTGAACCTTTGACAATTTAACTCTAATAACATTGAATCACACTCAGAAAAAGAAAACATCCAATCCTGGGATTCTCACCAACACCAAACAAAGAGTGGTTGCAAAATAATAATAATAAAGCAACAACATTTTTATTCAGTTATTTCTTTTTTGAAGAAAGCTAACGATTATCTGGCATCATGTTTCCATCTTTCCATCCTCTTCCTAGAATCCACCATAATGTTATATTCTTTTATCAACTAGAAATCGGCATAAGATGGCATTACAGCTTTCTGATGCCTAAAAACAGAACTTAGATTATTTCTTTCTAAAAATCATAAGCTAAGCCAAAGAAGTTGGCACAACTGATTTTCATTCCTACAGGTCAAATATACTATTTCTGCCTTTATCTTAACCCTAAATTTGGTTTTATCTTCTTCATTTCATGCAACATTGAACAATGTAAATGATTAAGCTTAGAGAGTTTAGTGTTTTACCAGAAGAATTAGAACTGTTGTTTTGATTTGCTTGCATAATAAAAAAAAATGTCAGGAAATGGCTTCGTATGCAGCTCACTGACAGGTTAAGTCTATAAGAGTGAAGCAAATTTCATGAAAATAAGCAGGCATTGTTTTCTCAAAATAACGTTTAAGGAACTTCCAAGATCATATGAAGCAAGAGAAAGCACAAGGTCTTGCTCCAAATGAAGTAGAGTAGAATAAAATTGAAAAGAGAAAAAAAAAAACAGAGAGAAAGACAGCTATACTGATATAATAGAACCTTGTCCAATCATGTAAATTACAAGCATTTAACATGATATAATTAAATGTCCTTCCTTGAGAAAAAGATACTCACTTTTCAATTATGGTTTTCAGGAATGGGAGTGCTTTCTCAATTCCTTCAATGTTTGCAAGGGACTGTACAAATGCGATGGGAATCATGAAAAAGAAGGCGAGGAAGAAAAACGCAACAGCGATAACAAGCCTTCTTAGTGTAAGCGAAACAAATGGAATTGCAAGGTTATCCCAATACACATCACGGGGTTCTGGAGCCCACTCAGTCAACCATACAGTCGGATTTCTGGATTGCTGTGTTTGTGAACAAACAGCAGCTCCCCATCTAGTTTTGAAGGAAACAAATGCTGCTGGCATGATAGACTTAGGATTGTTCACAATCTTGTCTCTCTCCAAGGAGATCTAGCAATTGTTAATTTTGAAAGAAAATAAAGTTAATAGCATGCATATAGATTGAGTGCCTCAACATATTAAAAACATGAAGTTAATTGTTTGATGTTTGCAAAACTTTGAAGACTGTTTAAATTCATGTTTACAGTTAAGTGACTAGAGCTTCATTCACTATTTCAGAGCTAGAACTTTCTACGGGCACTGCTTCATCAAATTAATAACAACTGAAATACAGCAAACAATTTTGATTAAAAACAGCTTCACAAATCTGAAGAGTAAGAAGAACAAAAAGGCCTAGTTTTACTTTGAGTGATGATAAATGTCAGTGAACAAACATGAAGTTAGGACAGAGATATCATGCTGCAAGAAAATAAAACAATTACAATGTAAAACACAGTCATAATTGAAAAGTACCACTTACTTCTCTGGATAGTTTCTCAATCTCAGACGTATAGTGATCAATTGCATCCACCCTATTCCCGAAAAGACCAAGAAAACCGGTCTGCTTGATGAAAACATAAATTAGTACTAAAATCTGAATAAAATTCTCTCATAATTTGTCTTGTAAATTTAGTGAAGAAACACTACATCTGGAAGGCATAAAAAACAGGGAAAAAGAAAAAAAGAGAGTGCGGGGGGTGGGGGGGAATGGAGAGGGGAGGGGGGGGGTTGGGGGTTATAAAAGATACTGGTGACTTCAATAGGATGTCGTCTACAATGAACACCTTGAGAGAAGGCTTTCTGGATTGGTTTCTTGAATATTTGATTTGATAGTAGTCAAGCCAGTTCTTCATCTTTTTCTTCTTGTTGACCAAGTTTGAAAGTTCATTAGCATTGTAGACAACCTGCAAGCAAATGTTTAAGCCAAGCGAAAACAATCATAACATGATTCACCTACCCAAATCAATTATTTTGGGCTGAAACAGGTAAACAAGATATAAATAAGATAACTTTTTAGTTAGATACTTTGCATAAGCTCGATGATAAACTGAAGAAGCAATGCATAACTTTCTTCCAAAGAATGGCAGTAGAATTAAAATCACATGGTCGAACTACAATTTTGAGTTAGCACGAAACAAGTTTGCAGTAAAGGGAACTGGATCCATTCTGTTGCAACAAAATCTGTCACCTACTTAATGAACTCTCCCACCTCTCCTTTTCTTACCATGTTCTCAATATGAAATCTGAGTGATTATTATAAAATTGTGGATCAACTAATGCTACAGGGTCATATTGTGGAGTCAAATAACTAGTCTTATAACAACAAAAGTACCCTCTCTCTCCCTCCCTCCCTCTCTCCCTCTCCCTCTCCCCCCACCCCTCTCTCTCTCCCCCCCCCCCCCTCTTTCTCTCTCTCTCTGTGTGCGTGTGTGTGCTGGTGGCTGTATTTATGTATTGTTGTTATATGTAATCGTTGCACGTGGAAGTATAAGAGGATTAAACAGAAGATGGAGTCACTTCCCTAATCGGTTTCTTTGCCTGCCTGCCTTCCCTTTTTTCACTCTATTGCACTTCAATTCTTTGATTCTGTTAGCGAGGGCAACTATCTCCTGCGGTTCGGAGAGGGGTGCGTGTGTGTGCTGGTGGCTGTATTTATGTATTGTTGTTATATGTAATCGTTGCACGTGGAAGTATAAGAGGATCAAACCTGATAAGTAAGATAATCACTAGGATGGTTGACCAGGAAAAAGTGTTCCACAAGTTCGCTAACTGATTCATCAGGATCTGGTGGCACATTTCTGACCAGTACCTGCACCAAATATACATTACTTCACCAATGAGGAACAAGAAGAAAAGATTTACTAAGAGTGTTCAAAGGAGATCATTTGAAAGTATTCAAACTTAGAAGCATGAGCTGCTTATTCTGTATGAATATATGCTACAAAACTTCAACTTCATTATAATCAGAAAAGCTGCAGAGGACGTAATCTCTTCAGGTGTTTAAATGCAGAGTCCTAAACTATCATTCTACTAAGAAATGACATTCAAGCCTCTAATATGCAAAAACATATAGTATATGAGTGCTTCTGCATTCTGACAACCGACCTAAAAGAGGATGATAATCATTGGCCCTTGTAAGGAAAAAAATTACTTCTCAACGGAAAAGTTAATTTCAGTTGAAAGAGCCAGACCTATTTAATCCTTTACAAATTCAAATTTCAGTGTGAAGAGCACTCTAAAAACAAGTTGGCAAAAACTAAATCCAATAAAGTTTTAGTAGAATTAAACTAAGAACAAACTATAAGAGCCAAATATAAAAAATCTGAACTTTGAGAACCAACAAGGAAGAAACCATAACTTTTGCTAACACCTCTCTTTTCTTGATCTTGCGTAGCAAGCCACATGGGGGAAGATTAAAGAGATTGTCCCTATATTCTGCAAGCAGTTATCAGAAAAAGAAGGTCGGTGGATCTACAAAGGAGACCTTCACATGCAACTGGACTCGTAGACCAGGCACAACCAAATCCAATCAACTTGAGCATTTCAGATATTTTGAATCTTAACATATTCTATTGGGAAGAATACATCCATGTGTCAATCTTCATCGTTGACTGCGTGCATATAACATCTTATTGATCCTAAACATATTCCCAGTCCTATATCTGTAAATGATGGTAAACATCCAACCTTGATCCCATACCATCTTTTTAAGTGATGTTGCTAAACATCCAACTTTAATGGTAAACATGTTCCCAGTCCTATATCTGTAAATGATGGTAAACATCCAAACCTTGATCCTACATTCTGTAAGAACTTAGCAGAAAAAGAAGGCCGGTGGATCTACAAAGGAGACTTTCACTTGCAACTGGACTCGTAGACCAGGCAAAACCAAATCTAATCAACTTGAGCATTTTAGATATTTTAAATCTTAATATATTCTATTGGGAAGAATACATCCATGTGTCACTCAAAGCATGATTAGCTGCGTGCATATAATATATTATTGATCGTAAACTTATTCCCACTCCTATATCTGTAAATGATGGTAAACACCCAACCTTGATCCCATGCCATCTTTTTAATCGATGTTTTAGTGCTTGAAAGAAATGACATTAACAAAATGGCACAGAGTTGCTCTTACTGTAAATTGATCAGGACGTCGTTTTTCTGATGCAAGAAAATGCAACCTCATTTTAGCCACTATCTCATACTCTGTTTTTAGCACATTGCATGTCCAGAAGGTAAAGACATAAGCCATCACCAAATGGGTCCAGAATCTGCAACCAAAATTTTGGTGATAAATTGGCCTAACTCTCAAAGAAATTCTTATTTTAAGTGATAAACCGTTTGGTAGTCCCCAATGGTTTAAGAATTATTTAACATAGTTCATAGTTCATTAGACTAGAAGTATTATTTAAAATTTTGATTTAAAGCAGAAAAGTTAACAAAACAAATTGGTAATAAGTCTTGTATACCTGCGTGATCCTCTGGGTATATTTGATATAGAGAGCTTATCCAAATCACTGTAAGTTAAATTAGAACGCTCCAAAGTGCTATTTGTCCAATTAACTGGCACCAAGATACTGAAGGCCAGGAATGCAATAGGAACAAAAATTTTAAGCCTGCACTTGAGAGAAAATAAAAAGGAAGAATAAGTATGTGAGAATAAAGGTTATAAGTCAATATTATGCTCAGAATAGCGTCCAATTGATGAAACATATGCTCTCAATGCAAAATCCTATTGTGTATAGGAAAACGCAAATCTATATATCCATGGACAAGAAATGAATTGATGAATGTGCAAAAGATAAAATTTTCCAAAATTGGTCCATCCCAAATTGTTAGCCCCTTTGCATTATTCCATAATTTAAAGGAGATATATGCACTCATTGTTAGTAGTATTTATTTCAACAAACTTCCCTAAACTATTCTAATTTTTATTTATCCATTATAACAAAAGAGTAAATTGCAAATCTCAAATTCTATACCTTTAAGAGTTAAATGTGAAAACAATTTGGACATTCCAGAAAGGGTGGACTAACAGTTTGTGATTGGGGGGAGTATCATTCTTGAAATCAGAATAAACCTGCCAAACCTCCTAGGAGCATGCTGGCTTTGACAGATGAACAGTGACAAAAAGTTTTCGAATATTTTCAAGGTTAAGTGAAGAGGCAGTAGAGAGACATTTTAAGACATCAAAATACCAGCTTCATTCGCAATTATAGCACATATCCATCTATTTGCTGTATTTTTATCCACATTAATCTATTTATAAATTACTATAAATACCAAGTGTAAATCAGTTTGGTGAAGTTTTGATAGTGACAAAAGCAAAGATTTCAAAATGAACAACAGCTTGCTCCAATGTTGTGTGCTTCCCAAGCACAGATAAACATTTTAAACTTATTTTGTTCAAACATGGGAAATCTAAAACAAACAGAAGCATGTTTACTGAATCAGGTGACACCTTGGATCAGTGTTTAATTTTACAGTATACTCTCAGTTCTTCAATCCTACTAAATTTGCACCAATCATAAGTCTTACACCAAAATTAGCAAAATATGAAAAGAGAAAATAGAAACTATAAAAGAAATTAAACGCCTAATTGATGAGTGCCTCCTATAAATAGTTCAAATCACTGATGTTATCTACTTAAGAATCGAACTGTGTCTCTCATTGACTTAATCTCGAAGACAGCAAATTTGCAAACGATCAGGACATATATATCTAACAGTTTTTGGTGCGCCTAGGATATAGCAACATAATTCACAAAGACAATTGGATTTATTGTCAAAGTAACTCATCAAGAATCACTCAAAGCATAAATGAAAAATAAGAGAACTATTAGATCATACCCTATCAAGTAAATCCTCAAGTAAACAGCAGAGTCCAATCCAGCATGGTCAATTAGCTCAGGTTCCGGCATTTGCAATGCTGCAGGCATCCAGTTAAGGAAATTCACATACGACCTGAAGTCCAAATTGACAAACTTGCCTACAAATGCACCGGTGCTCAACGGATTGCTCCTTAAACCCTTGATATACCACTTGGGGAAGTAAACCCTATCATTGACCGGTTGAATCCGAAGAATTGCAAATGCAATAAAGAAAGCAAATGCAGTGAGTATGTTAATAGCCGCTGCTAGTCCTATATCGCTAAGTGTCGCCATATCTTGTCCTCTTCACTTGAAAGAAACAACAACTTGTTCTCCCTGCAACGAAGAGATTGATCTTAACTATATCATAAACCGGCCAGAAGGATCGGACATTAAAAGGACAAACTTTTTTAGTTTTAAATTCGTTGCAGCAAAACGAACAAAATGATAATTCAGTTGTGGCGAAAAAGGGAGAAAACTAGTTATTCGGTCACATGAAAATGCCAATCAAACCACCGACAATAATCTGGACTGTCAAAATCAAGGGGCTTACAAAATCTTTAATTTTCAATATTTTCCGTCATTGCAAGACATAAAATTTTCGCTTTTCAGTTCAAATTGACATGATTAGTCAAAAGCATCGTATCTCCTTTCTTTCAACCATATTTTCTCGGCAACCAAACACACACCTAAAAAAATAAAATAAAAAACATTCACACTGCAAAAACTTACCAGCAACGCAAAAGAGTGGAATTATTCTATTCAAACTCACCAGAACAAAACCAAAAGTAAGTTTCCTTTTTCTTTGTCAAACACACTATTTTGTTTCTCCTTCATCACTTTCCCTCCAACAGTAAATTAATTTCTCAGCAACCAAACAATTACAAACAACTAATCGCGTCGTACATAGATAATCAAGTTTCCAAAAATCCAAACAACGTTGTTACCTTTGAAGCGAGAAGACGACAGCGTTTGAGTGGGCAATGCCAGAGAAGAAACGTACGTAACAGAAACAAAACAAATCAGTACGTATATGGTTGCTTTGCTTGGCTTCTCTCTCACAATTTAGATGTATTTATCGTCGTCTAATTTGTTCGTCAAAGCTAAAGCAAGAGTAAGATGCTTCGCATTATTGCTATAATTGTTATTATATTATTATTATTATTTGCACTTTCATCTTCCCCGTCTCTTTTCGGTTTTTGAAAAAACAAATATGGAAGAGAGGGAGAGAGACAGACACGGTTGAGCATAAAAAGGACCTGAGGAGGTGTCTCTTGTTAAAACGCTCTTTTGAAGTTACAAACAGTGTCGTTTAGGGTAAATATTTTACTGTTTTTTTTTTTAAAAGGAAGAACGGATGAATGGGACAGTTAAGTAGGGTGGGGCAGGGAGTAGGTGGCATACTGCGATTGGGCAATTTGGTGGTTAGGTCAGGTCCGGTAATAAAATAAAAAAGGGTCAATAAAGTTTGTTGGTCGGTTTATTACGCATGTGGTTGGCAATGTGATGCGACGGATCTATAACGGCTACTCTAATTTTGTTGCTATTTTCTTCCTCTCTCTCTCTCTCTGTTTCCTTTTCTTTTGAATTAATAAATAAAGTACAGTACTTATAGGTTATAAAATGATTAATTAGTCTCTATATTATTAAAAATAAATTTAATAAATAGCCTTTGTGGTTTCGTATCAATTAATGCCATAGGTCTTCCGTGTCTGTTTGGGCAGTGGACTTTTGAGTTGTCCATTTTAATTGTTCTTGTTCCCAAACCCTTCATTTGTTGATCAAATTTCCTATCTTACATAAAACAGAAAAACAATAATTATTGCAGAAAATCAAATAATAATAATAATGGAGGAAAATGTTGTTAGAATCTATTTTTCTATAAGAAACTGCTAGGTATATAATTACTGAGCAAATTCTATTTGTATGCATGACTTTTGAAAGATCAAAATGACGCTTTTTTTTCTTAATTAATTATAATACTAAAATATCTTTTTATTAGTTTTTACACAATCAAATTAAATTAATTCAAATCCTATCTTAAGAAAAGAATCCAAATAATAACAGGGGTGGCCATTTTTTCCCTCGAAAAAGATTTCTCATTATCACGTACGTATTACTGAAATATTCGAATAAATTGTTGTAGCAATTACATGTGTTTATGGAACGTTAATAAAATTAATAAATTGTAGTAGCAATAATTCTAATTAAGGAGATTAGTGTGGAACCTTTATTTGATTGCATATATAACTCCTTTTGGTAAGATGGATTCATCACTGGAAAAAAACGCTTCTAATTAAAACCCATCAGTCATTGAATTTCTTAAAATGTTAAAGATATTATATGCTTCTTATTTCTTAGCAAATTGGTTTTTCTACAAAAAATGGAAAAATATCAAGAATTAATGTACTCTACTTTCATGGATGGATGATGGATCGTAAGGGATTGATTTCCCATCTTGCCAGACAAAATACTAGAAAGTCAAAGGATTAATTTGCTTTGCCCGCAAAGCAGAAAAAAGAAGGATCTTCTCTAGATCTCGTATGTCTAGCTGTAAAGAAAAGGCTTAATTTACAGTGTTGGCTAACAGTGTTTGCGTTGATAACATGCAAATTGTTCTAAAACTATGCATCCTTTTGTGAAGCAATGTATAATCCATAACAAATTTGACTTTTTTCAAGAGAAAAGTTCAAAAGTTTGCTCTTTTCCCATCACATATATGCTGCTAATTAGTGCCTTCTTCTCACCTTAATTTGTCGGTTATCACACTGTTATTTTACCATCTTCTTAATTTGCTCGCTTTTAGAACGATTCAAAACAAGAGAATCTTGCTCTTCAATTAGATCGAAATCATAGTATTTTCTAGCGATCAAAGTTCAAATCCCAAAACAAACTATCATAAACAAAATTTATATAAATCTCTTAATTAATTTCGATGTAAATAGTGTTTTTAAGCAAAAGAAGAAAATGATGGATTTAGTTTTGGAACCACCATGCGAAACTAAAAAGTCTCTCTTTTTTTCGCTTAAAAAAATTGATTTAATGCTCTTTGTATTAAACGATCATCTCATCTAAAAGCTTAAGCTAAAAAAAGCTTAAATTGATAGGGGAGGCCCTAAAATATAATTTATATTAGTCTCTAACACACCCCTTCAAGTGAAAGCTTTAACATTTAGGCTTGAAACTTGCACGGATCTATATTATCTTATGCTTAATATTTGAGAAATTCGGGATGGTGAGACTTGAACTCAAGACTACATGGTCAACCAAGCTTTGATACCATATTAAAGGACAATCTCATTTAAAAGCTTAAGCTAAAAAAATCTTAAGGTGATAGGTGAGACCCCGTAATATAATTTAAATTAGTCTTTAACACTTTGGAGGTCTCTATAATTTAATTTTATGTTGCATTAATTAAATCCTATAATTTTAAAATGGATCTCATATTTTAGATATGAGATATGCACATCTATTGCGATGAGATTGAAAAATCTAATGAATCATGACTTTTCACTATTAAATTAGGGTGATGATTGTTAGAGGATGTTGGATGGATTCACTAGAAACAATAAAACAAAACAAAAAAATAGCAATAGATTTTTCCATCGCTATATAGTAAAAATCTATCGCTATTTGTCCTTAGCGATGAATTTGAATAGCGATGGATTTGCGACAACATATTTTCACGCAACAAAAGTCATCATTGCTATTGTCTTAGCTGTGAAAAAAAATATATCAATAATGTGTAGGAATTTCATCGCTAAAATATAGTAAATAGTTATCTCTTTAATCTCGTATTTGTTGCAAAACAATCACTAATTCACTATTTTTATCGCTAAATAGCGATGGAATTTCCATTGCTAAGTTGTTCTTACTAAAGTTTCTTATAGATCCGTTGCTATTTAACAACCGTTCAAGTGTTTGTCGTAAAGCGATTTAATTTTTATCGCCAATCCGTCACCAAACGAAGGAATTTTATGTATATATATAAAGTTTCTTGTAGATCCGTCGCTATTTAACCATCGTTCAAGTGTTTGTGGTAAAGAGGTTTAATTTTTATCGCTAATCTGTGGCCAAACAAAGAAATTATATATATAGCCATTTAACGTTAATGTTAATAACAAATAACTAAAAATAATACCTTATTAAAACATGATATATTATTTAATAAAATTAAAATAATATAAATTAAAATTAAATAAATATGTAAATGCGTCAAGATGTACAAAAACATTAAAAACCTTAAAAAATATATAATCATCATCATCTCCTGCATCATCTTTTGGATGCTATGTATCGAGAGGAACAATTGACTCCCGAGTTTGGGGGGATTAACAAGAGAGATGCGAGAGTAATCTTCATCCACTTGATGCTATCTTCATACTTGGATATAAACCTCCTAGATATTACCACCATGATACCATGAAGTAGTAGAAGAGGAGTTAGAGCGAGAATGGGAGTAATAGTGGGACTCTTATGATCCGAGGCCGTATACTCTCTCGCTTCTTCTCTCTTTCTACAACATTCAAATATATCTTCAAAATGTTGATGTTTGAAGATGATAAATTACCCTCATGTTGCTCCTTAATAGCTACTTCTTGTATTAATTGTATGTGCTCCTACATCATTAAAATAATTATAATATTAAATCATAAAATATTTTTTAGATTATATTGATAGATATATATATATATAACTTATCATTATTGTATGAGATCGTCTATCATAGAATGACTCACTTTTAGTTTGTGAGTGGTCATAAACAACTAGTAAGAAATTGAGTTACGACCCAATTTATTATGTTGAAAAAAAATAAACAAAATAATACGAGATGTAATAAATGTAATTTATACACAATGTGTCGACACCCAATTTTTGCTCCTCTTTTGTTTATTTTTCATTTATTATTTTAAATAAAATAAAATACAAAAAAAAATAGATAAAACGAAACAAAAATGCAAAATACAAAAAAAAAATTAGAATAGTCCAGTTTAGATTAATTATAAGGAGGAGGTTAATTGAGAAAAATAAAGAGTGGAAAATAATTAAAAAGACAATTGAGGGGTTAATTAAAGAATTCAAAGCTTCAATTCCTTTTTAAAAAATTAAAAAGGATACAATTGGAACCAATTAAAATAAAAAGTCCCAGTATTGGCAATAAGAGGCTTAAATTGAAATACAAAAACAAATTGAACCCAAATAAATGCATGAAAGAAAAGTAAGAAGCTGATTTGGATTTTTTCCCAAAAACCCTACATCTCCCATGCATTTTTTGGTATAAAACACTATTCATTTATCACCTTAACGGAAGGAGAGAATTAGTCGCCAACTCTCCCTCAACAAGCCCTCGCCCATAGCTCCCCCATAGGCGACCTTCTCTCACACCATAAGAAGCCCTCTCCCACGCCATAAACTTTTCACCCATTTTCAGCCTCCTCTCTCTCCCTCACTATTGCAACTTCTCTCTTACCAACACACCTCTTTCCAAACACAACACCTTCCATCCGTGGCACATCTTCCCCACAAGCTGCACTAAACGACCCCTCCCACGCAAGACACTCCTCACTGAGCTTCTTCTTGCCAACCAAGCACCGAGCTCGCCCACTCCACCAATCACTACAAGCCCTCCTCACACCAGCACCCGTAGCCCCTCTCACCAACCTCACACTACTACCTGTATAAGTCTTTATCCCGCACCAAGCCAACACGCCATAACCCCCTTACCCAAGCCAACACACCATAGGCCACTCCAACCCTCACACCTATTTCGTATTTTGACTATAACTTGGGCTATAGACATCCAAGTTAAGTGATCTTGAGCTATTTAGGAAGTTAATAGACTAAGCTAAAACTATTGTGAGGAGTTAAAAGCCTAATTCGAAAGATTTAAAAGTTAAAATAGGGCTACAAGTCAAAAGTTATAATCCGTCCAACGAGGTTTTTTAAGCGATAGGCCCCGCTTGGTTTAGAGCCTATATCTTAGGCTATAAGAGTCCAATTGATGAAAGGCTAGTTTTTTTGGAAAGATAACATCGGGCCCTATAATTCTTATGAAGACACTATTTCAAGATTAGATCATTTTAATGATCAAAATTTTGGTTGAACAGTCGACGAAATCTCTTATGAAAAAGGAAGGATGAAAATTTCAAACAATCCTAAAAATCCTTACGGAAAACCCACTTCAAACAGCCCCCTTAAACCACCAAAACAGCCACTAAAAACCCCAAACAAGCTTTAAGATAGCCTCATACACTTTCCCAAAAACTCCCAAAAATCAGACCCAAAACAACCACTAACAGTAGCCCTTATAGCCTCGTAACCATTACCAACGACCCTAAAAAACCCTTACAGAGCAACCTTTTTAAACGACCTATTTGAAACACCAAAACAGCGCAAAAAACATCCCTAAACCAGCTTTAAAACCATCCAAAAAAAGCCCCCAAAACACCCACCAAAATAGACACAAAACCTCCTTTAAAATAGCCCCCGACTACCTTTTTGAGTTGCTTGAAAAGAAGAAATAAGAGCAAAAAAATTAAAAGAGAGCCAAAGAAAAAATTAAAACACCCCTTTGAATATTCAATTACCCGAGAAAGGATGGTAATTGTTGGTTGATAATATCGGGACAAGTACTATTAGGGTGGTCGAAAAAATCTTCCTTTACTCAAATTTGTTGTAAAATTTACAAAGTTGTTGAAGGCTCTAAATGAGTTACGTAGCTTGTTTTCCTGTCAAAAAATTAAGTAAATGCGATCTACAACATTCGATCCCTTTTTTTCCTAATTTTTGTTCACTATTCCCTGCTTCTTGTTTTCTATGTTTTATTCCTTATTTCATTAAAACGAAGTCTGTCGGTGGCTTTCCACTTATGTGACGAAGTCATCAATGGCTTCGAAAATAACTTTTCATTTAATGTATGTTTTCTCTAAAACGAAGTCGCCAATGGCTTCCCGAGTTATATGAGGAAGCTGCTAATGGCTTCTAAATAGTTGTATGCTCCTTGCTTGAGCTAAATAAAGTGATCGATAACTTCTAACTTGTGTGATGAGGTTATCATTAGCTTCAAACTCATGACTCGAAGTCATTGGTGGCTTCCCACTTGTGTGAGCGAAGTCGTCGATGACTCGCGAGTTTATGCCAATAAAAGGTTATTTATCTTTAGAAACTACCTATTCATTGATAGTAGGTCATGTTCGCTAATGATTAGTCAAAATTCTACCTTTTTTATTTATTTTGCCCTCATTTGAGAAAGGCATTTTGGTTTTGGACCGGTCCGAACGCCCAAACTACCTCGTTTTACATTTGAATTATCTTGTCTCATATTTTCACCAAATAAATTCATTTGAATAGTCATAGAAGTATAATGAAATAAGAAACCAAGATTTTTATTTTGATAGACAAACAATGTTGCCTACCTTAGGTATGACGAAATGGTGGTGACGTCATGTCTTCTCCATAAGTAGCCGACCCTTTGCCTAGATATCCATATAGACCGGTATGTTTAGGGTTTTCTAGTTCTCCTCGATTAGCTAGGTAGCGACTCCTTTGTTTTGGCCCTTCGTCTTGTTGGTGGTCGACGTCGACACAATGGATGATAGGATTTACCAAACCTTTAACATGCTCAATTCAAAAAGATAGAACCCCTCGTATGCTTGGATGGACCAACACCAACACCACTCATCTTCGATATACTTGTTTTTAGATGCCTATTGAGACCCAATCTTGAAGCCATGCTTCCCACACCTATTGTTTAACATATGTGGGTCTATCATTCTTGTTCTTTAGCTTGTTCAACATGTCGTCATATCATCTCCATGTCAAACTCTCCTATGTATCCCTAATCGAGTCGGTAAATGGTCGCATTTTATAAAAAATACTTCTACTTGAAGAAAAAATTAATATGACTACATTTCATGTTAGATTAATATATTAAATGAAATATAAGTAAATAATTAATTTGTTATCCTAAACTCATTAAAGTTGAAGTTTTTTGTCTCTTTGGAGACAGAGACTTCCATGTGGAGCCAACGACGTCTAACGTTGATTGAAAATTACAATGATTTTTTTAGCATTTACTTGATGTAACCAAACTGTCGAACAAAACAAATAAATAATAAATAAGTGAATTAATGATTTTAATATAATATATGAAAATATAAAACTAATTGTCATATGTAAAATATATTACTTACCAATTATTCATGACCCAAATGCTTCGTCTAGAATGCATAACTTCCATACCAAGGTTAGCACGTTTAATAATATCAGCCCATGTATTTAATTACACGACCTTGACTATCGACTACGGATTGGTTGAAATTGAAACCATTTAGATTAAAAGCTATAGTGCTAATACCTAAAGCAATAAACCGGATACCTACTACAGAGCCGAGCGACAAGAAGAAATGTAAAGAACGAGAGTTATTAAATCAAATTTAGTAGAGCTTCTTAAAGTTGAGGAAATTGTCGTGAGGACATCCGTAGCCGGAGGCACTACCGACACGGGCATTACCGGTAAAGGCACTATTGGCGAGGATGCCGACGTGCCGATGTCACTATCAAGTCCACGACCTTAGACACTTGCACTAGTAATGTCATGTCCATGTACAACATCACTATTAGTGGCACGGTCACAAACACTCGCCAATATCGGTGCCTCGACCATGGACACTATCGCTATCGGAGCCACGACAATTGACACCGTGACTATATCCGCCTAATCCATGAGGCATAACTCTAGAATAAAATTTAAAATGGCTTAATAAACACAAAAAATGAATAATAATTTAATTGAAAATATATTATAAATTATTTTCATTAAAAAAAAAATTCAACATAGTCTCCCTGTAAATTTGATATTTTCTTATTACTGAAAATGTCATCCGTATAAAATTCAACACATCTAAAATACACAACAAACATCTAAAAAAAACATAATAGACATAACGATATATTTTAATAAATACAACAAATAAAATTGATCTTTAATTTCAACTATCATAATCATCTTTTAAGTTTTTTTTCTTCTTTAGTCAATTCTAATACATATTCACTCTCATTTTCTTCGTTAGCTCCAATTACTTCTATATTTATAAACGATCCATTTGAATCATTTAACGATTGCTCATCACCATCTTCCTAGATCAATTTATGTTGGATTTCCGAATCATCATCCCGAAACAGTTTTGCATTTTGTTGGACTCTAATAGACAATTTTGTCAATGCTATTTCTCTTCAATTCCTTAAAGTCTCGACCCCTCGGGTTCGATACACTATGACATATCCCAACACACTTCAATAATTATATACACCAATATCAAATTAACTCAAATTCAAACCTCATCTAATTTAACTAACAATTAATTAATAATTTTCAGTACAAATAAAATTAAATATCAACCAATAAAATCAAAATTAACCTAATTAATTAATTAAACCTAAATAAAATTAACCTAATCAATCCTAATTTAAATATAATTAAACCCTAATTCAAACCTAAGTAAATAATTAATTAACGAGTTTCTAATATAAATAAAATTAAAAACCAACAAACTAATCAAATTTAACCTAATTAATTAATTAAATCTAATCAAATTAACCTAATTAATTCTAATTCAAACCTAATTAAATTTAACAAACAATTAATTAACAATTTTCAATATAAATAAAATTAAATATCAACCAATTAATCTAATTAATTCTAATTCAAACCTAATTATTTTTAAATCTAAATCAAACCAACCATAATTCAAAACAAATTAAATTTAACTAACAATTAATCAACAATTTCTAGTACAAATAAAATTAGAAATCAACCAATTAATCAAATTTAACCTAATTAATTAATTAAACCTAAATCAAATTAACCTACTTAATTCTAGTTAAAATCGAATCAAATTAACCCTGATTCCAACCTAATTAAATTTAACTATCAATTTTCAATGTTAAAAAAATTAAAAATCAACCAATAAATCAAATTTAACCTAATTAATTAATTAAACCTAAATGAAATTAAACTAAATAATTCTAATTCAAATCTAATTAATTTAAACCTAATCCAAACCTAATTAAATTTAACTAACAATTAGTTAATAGTTTCTAAGATAAATAAAATTAAAAATCAACCAATTGATCAAATTTAATCTAATCTAATTAATTAAATATAAATCAAATTAACCTAATTAATTCTAATTCAAACGTAGTTAATTTTAAACCTAAATCAAATTAACCCTAATTCAAACCTAATTAAATTTAACTAACAATTGGTTAACAATTTTCAATACAAAAAAATTAAAAATTAGTGACTTAATCAAATTTAACCTAATTAATTAATTAATTAAACATAAATATAACTAAAAATTAATTAAAAAATAACCTAACAATTAATAAAAAAAATAATGATTTAAAAAATTAATCAACAAATTAAAAATTAAAAAAATATAAATTAATCAAAATTAACAAATTAACCTAAAAATTAACAAAAAAAATAACAATTTAACGAACTAACAACTAATCAAATTTGAACTTATTAATTAATTAATTAAACCTAAATCAAATCAATCAATTAATCAAAATTAACTTAATTAATTTATGAATTAAACCTAAGTCAAACTAACCATTAATCGATAAATTAAACTAACAATTAACAAAAAATAACAATTCAACAAATTAATCAAAAAATTAACAATTAATCAAATTTATCCTTATTGATTAATTAGAGCTAAATCAAATCAACCAATCAATCAAAATTAACCTAATTAATTAATTAAACCTAAATGAAACTAATAATTAATTAACAAATTAACTCGACAATTAACAAAAAAATAAAAATTTAATAAATTAATCAATAAATTGACTATTAATCAAATTTAACCTAATTAATTAATTAAATCTAAATCAAATCAACCAATTAATCAAAATTAACCTAATTAATTAATTGAAATTAAATCAAACTAATAATTAATTAACAAACTAACCTAACAATTAACAAAAAATAATAAATTAATCAACTAATTAACAATTAATCAAATTTAACCTAATGAATCAATTAAACCTAAATCAAATCAACTAATTAATCGTTATTAACCTAATTAATTAATTAAACCTAAATCAAACTAACAATTAATTAACAAATTAACCTAACAATTAACAAAAAATAAGAAATGAACAGTTAAACTATAAAAAATAATAAATCAACTAATTAAATGTAAAATTAACCTAAATATTATAAAAATAACTAAGTTTTAAGGAACAAGAAAGAAAGAGAACTTACCTGATTCGAACTTGAAGAGAATGAGAGGAAGGAAGGAAAAACAAGGATTTCTAGGGAGAAAAGAGTTTGGAGTGGGTATGGATTAATGGGTAGTGGAGGAGCACGGCTTTTTGATATTTTTAGGTGGGGAAAGAGCCGACGAATGGAGATGAGAAGTTGGAAGAAGAAAAAAATGAGGAAAGTAGAAGAAAGGTGAAGGTTTAATTGAGGATTCGGACTAGTGACGTCCATAGTAAAATGGGCGGCTATTTAATGCCCGAAGTCCATCCATTTTTTACTACCGACGACGAAAATGTTCTTATAACCGATTAATTGCTATTTAGTGAAAAAAAAATAAGTTTACATTGCTATTCCATCTTCAAATAAGGGGTTTTTTATTTCAAAAGTCCACCCACTTTTTTAGATTTAGCGACAAATTTAGTACTTTAGTGACGGATATTTCGATGCAAGAGCAAAACATAAAAAATAACGATGGAATAGTAACTCGTCATCGACTTTTGCACAACAAGAAAATAGAAAATTAGCTACACTAATTCTTAAAAAACCGTCGCTAAATAAAATTTACGACGGTTTGAAAACCCTTACCAAAAAACTTGTCGCTAATTTTTAGCAACGATTTTTTAAGTCAATTGCTAATTTAGCGACAGAAAAAAACCATCGCTAATTTAATTAAAACCATCATAAATTTTTTTTAAAAAAAAAAACCGTAGCTAAACTTCAAAAATTAGCGATGGTTTTTCAAATGAGTCGTTAAAATTATCTATTTAGCGACAGTTTTAACTCGTCGCTAAATTTTTTTTTAAATTTTTTACCCAAATTTTAATTGTTTTGAATTAACCTACTCGAGTTTAAAAACTAAAAATATATATTACAAAATTATTATAATATATAAATTTAACAAAATTAAATATATATTAAAATATTTTAACAAAAAATTTAATAAATTTTTTCCACAAAAAATAATCGAAATTAAAATACATTTTCATATTCTACTAATATCATCATATCTAATATTTTTTTAGTAAAAAAATTACGTATAATGTCGTGGTGAGTCGGTACATGCTTTAATATTGTTTACTTGATGGAGTGTATTAACCTAGAAGATAAAACAATATTGCGAGTCTTAATTATAAAGCATATTCGAAACTTTATAAACCAAAGTATTTCCAAAAAAGAAAAGTTAATATCATATGTATGAAATGAAAATCAATGGGCGGAGATATACTCACACACACACCAATATTATATATACACATTTAAGTCATTGATGGCGAATTAAGAAAGTGATGACCTTTGCTTTAGCAATTTTGCGTAGAGCTAATGATTTGATTCTTAATCCTTAAACTGCAAGGAATATGTTAATTAAACAATTAGAAATGAAAAACACTAAAGTGTGGGAAGAAATTAATAGCATGAACATAATGAAAATTACAAAACAAGACAATCATGATTTAATTTATTCACTCGCAATGAGCAATCACCGTAACTATAATTCCAGCAAGAGAAATGCCGACAAAAGCAACCAGAGCTTGAAGCGCGATATTATAAGCCACCGTTTCATTTGTAACTAGAGCCATCCCTTCTAAAAACACTACAATAGCGAAAACTAACAAAAAAACCATTATGGTCCACAACATATAAACAGAAAAGAGATAATTCTTTTTTAAAATTGCAATTGTTGATAAAAGCACAATTACTATAATATATAAAATTTAATAAAATTAACTAAAAAATTAATTATTTCAACAAAAAATTTAACTAATTAATTAATTAAACTAACACCATTTATTAAATATTGTAAGACCAATTAAATTATTTAAATACAAACAATTACACTTAATTTAATAACCAACTAAATAAAAATTATTAAACACATAATTAATTAAAATTACTCTTAAAATTTTATTTTAGACACAAATTGTTAAATTTCCTTATTGAGTAATTGACTTATTCAACAACTAAATAAACTTAATTAACAAACAAATAAATTAAAGTAATAATTAATTATATATCTTACACAATATTCATACAAGGTAATTGTAAACTAATTTTCTCAATTAACAACCAAATATATTATTTTAAACAATATTTTAATTTTTTTAATTAATAAATAATAAGTTTACTTAATTAAGGTTGAATTAACACCTATATATATAATTAAACTAAGACTAATATAATTAAATAATTTAATTTCCCTAAATTTAATTAATTTTATTAAAAATCACTTAATAAATAATTAATTTTTTATTTAATTAAATTAACACCACCTATTAAATATTTCAAAAGCAATTAAATTATTTAAATACAAACAATTACAATTAAATTAATAACCAACTAAATAAAAAATATTAAACATGTAATTAATTAGACTAACTCGTATAAAATTATTTAAATACAAATAATTACAATTAATTTAATAACCAACAAATAAAAATTACTTATAATAAAAAATTAATTAAAACTAACTACCAATTAATCAATAAATAATAAAACAACAGCAATTAACAATTAAATTTTCTAAATACAAACAATTAAACTAACTATTTAAAGAATAAATAATTAACAACAATAACACAATTAACAACAACAATTACATTAACAATTAACTAATAAATAATAAACAATAACAACAATTAACAATAATAATTAACAACAAAAATTAACATAAAATTTAATAATTGCAATAAAAAAAATTAATAAATGGATTACCAATAAGATACTATGAGGATTAGATGATGGAGGAGATGCCGCCAAGAAGAAGGAGGAGGCTGTTGTGCCACGGTGGTGCTGCTTGTCGTGGCATTGTTCACGATGGAGAGGGCGGATTAAGGGAGGTGGAGGGAAGGGGGAGAAAGAAAAAGAAAAAAGAGGAAGAAAAGGGGAGAGATGGAGGGGAAGAGGAAAATAAGAGGAAGAAAGAGATTTGAAGAACTTATGGAGATAATGAGAAGGAGAAAACCGCGACTGGAATAAGAAGAAAAAGAGAGGAAAAGAAAATTTGGGGAAAACATTTGGGTCTAGTGGCCATTTAGGGAATAGAACTTAAAAACCGTCGACGAGTTTTACATAAATATTCAATTTAGTTATTTTCCCCCAACGAGTCAAAATTTAGCGATGGTTTTCAAAATCGTCGCTAATTTTGGTATATTTGTTATGTTTTTTTGAAAAAAACCGTCACAACTTACTTACAAAGAAAAAATAAATAAAATTTAGCAACGACTTAAAAACCATCGGTAATTTTATCAAAAAATTAAAAATAGTCATTTTCCCCTTAACAATCAAAATTTAGCGACGGTTTTGAAAACCGTCGCTAATTTTGGTATATATGCGATGGCTTTTTTGGAAAAAACCATCACAAGTTCCTTATAAAGCAAAATAAAATAAAATTTAGCGATGGTTTTGAAAACTTTTGCTAATTTTGTGTCAATTTGCGACGGTTTGAAAAAAAGTCATAAAAATCTATCATATTTGACCGAAATAGCGACGATTTTAAAAATCGTCGCTAAACTTCTCACAAATGACCTTTTTTGTCTAACCATCACAATTTTTTGTTGATTAGGGACGGTTTAAAAAATCGTCGCTAATATCCCATCGCAAACTACAATTATTTTTGTAGTGTTGTAGCAATTTCATCACTACCATCTCTAAAACACCCAAAACGATTTTGACGTCACAAATAGCAATGAAATATCATCCATCGTTGATAAATCGTAGTCAAACCATTTCTATTCCGTCATTAAATCAAACAGATGCTATTCGGTTATTATTTACTCACTATTTAGTGATAAAATGTTGTTCACTAAAATCCATCGCTTTTTTTATTATTTTATTATAGCGAAACCTATTAAAAAAATGTAAGAAATTTGTGTTGCGAGCGCAAGAGGATTATGAATAAGAACAAAAATATATGGACTTGCTACCCTATAGCTCATGAATAGCAATGATCCTACCAACTTGGATGAATAGAAAGGCAAAGATTTTAATTTTTTTTATCATATATAATTTCATAATTTGATTAGCTAGGAGGCAAGAATTTAAAATTAACAAATATTGTTGAATATAAATAGTGATGTCGTAAGCATTATAAATGCGGCTTGTTTTTATTATTGGTAGAGATAGATCTTATTGACTCTAGGTGTCCATCTTCCAAGGATATGATTGGACGAATCCGACGAATCCAAAAAAACTGTAGACCTCTTGTATGATACAAATGCCTATCTTCAATATTTATCTATCCATCTAAAATATGACTGGATGACATCAAATGTGAAACATGAAGCTTATTAGAGATTAACATAAATTATATTTTAAGGATTCATTTATCAATTTAAGTTTTTAGGTGAGATGGTTCTTTAATATGTTATCATCTTAATTGATCAAAAGGTTCTAAGTTCAAGTTTCACCATCTCTAATTTCTCAAGTTTTATCATCCCTAATTTCTCAAGTATTAAGCACAAAACAACGTGAACCAGGTGCAAGTATAAATTATGTTATAAGAGCTCACCTATCATCTTAAGTTTTTAAATGAGATAATCCTTTAACAAAACCCTTTTATGGATTTGTCAATATTGTGAGTATTAGTGAAGCTTTTTTTTTGGTACACATGTTCGAATTGTACGGTTAATATGATTTTTAACTTTAGTATAAAATAAATAGAATTAAATGAAGGGACTAATTTTGTTCAAAGAATGAAGAGTTTTTTTGGTCGACAAATTATAAAAACTGGTGGAAGGGGATATATAGCAAGATACAAGTAATAAACTAGTAATATAATTTTGCTACATAGCAGTCGCGGATATATGGCAAGATACAAGAAATAACTTAAACCTTTTTTAGTTAAAACTTTATTTTTTGGGTGTTTTCAACTATGAATAATTAGTGATGTGATTATATACTTTCTGAAATTAAAGGTTTCAAATTGCACTTTTTAACTTAAATAATTCTTTGAAGGTTGCAAGAGCAAAAACGCAATAAAAAGATGAAATTTTAGGACCCAGATGTACTTGTGCATTAGGGTGCTAAAAAGGTGTGTAACAACTCCCTTTAATTTGCAGCAAGTTCCGAATTCTGATGAGAGAGATCTTGATTTCTTGTAGGTGGACAAAATTTGTCTCTACATAATCGTACTTCCTCAGTACTATATAAAACGAACAAAGAACAGCATGGGCGACCTTTGGGAACTTGATCTTGTACAAAAATTCCATGAGTGAGCAATATCAATTACCAGGGCTTTCACCTCCAGAATTAAATCGTATGTATAAACAGTTCTGCACGGTATTAGCATTTAGAAATCAAGCCAACTTAGATGCCAAATATAAAGATGCACGCTTTACACATAGTAGATAAATATTGCATCTTTTTGCTAAAAAAATTAACAAAATTTTAGAAGAAATTATGACCCACGAGCGGAGAGAAAGACAGCAGTAATACCATTGCATTCACAGGATCAACAAACTGTGTCATGCCTTTCCAAATGGACAACAGTCAACTTGAACATTACTTATTGATTACAACAGAACAGAGTAACCACACTGGAGTCAGATCACAAATAAATGGATTGCTGTATCATGCATATACACAACACGACCACGTGGGCAGCACCTTCAAAGGATAACTTGTGTAGGGCATCAACTTTTTTGATGAACAGCAATTTGATGAATGTCCATCTCCTTCAACATCACAGATCGCCCACATGAGTCACATGGGGCAGTTCTTGATCCACAAACACTCTCATGCTCAGTTAATCCTTTTAGTCGGTCACGCACATCCATAGCCGAGGTCCCAGCTTGAACCATGTCACCGCAAAACCGGCATGTAATAAGACGGAGGGGACAGATTGAAGCTTGGTGTTGTACCTGCCACAGGCAAATGAATAGGTGAATACGACATTGCTAAGAAATGTAGAATTAAATAAGTAACCATGCTCATGATTTCATGCAGAAGAAATACAACCCTTAAAAAGCTTCATTTGTTTCACGCAGAACTTTGGGGCAATTGTCAGCAGACTAAGGATACTGCATTTTAAAATTCAATTTTAAGTTCTAACTTGAGGTACAAAACCCAGTATTTATCATCACCAGCCAGATGGAACCAAATGAAACTTCAACCAGTTAAAAATTATATCCATCATCTGAAACAAACAGAAGATCAGCTTTGGACCATTCTAATCTTCCATTCTACATTATGCCAAATATCATCTGAACATAAGGGTTCAAGTTTATTTATCTTTGACAATGCATTGGATGTTTTATGTGCCTTTGATAACCAATTGGCTACACTACCCCTTTGATTGGTTAAGCAAATCTACACTAATCAGACAGTAAAATAAACCAATGTATTATCTTAAGAAGAAAAGAATAAGTGAGATTTGCATTGCTTACCATCTGTTCCTTTTCAAGGAACACTCCACAAGGGCATTGAAGTGGCTCATGGAACACCTTCATGTGCTTCTCTATTTCACCCCGTTGAAAAGCTTGCCCACATTTGTCACAGTGTAAATGATTTTTGGATTCTTCATTCCTCAGAACAATTCCACAACCAGGATGCGGACAAACAATATTATGTCTGCTACAAAAAGCTTCGTGCAATGCTATACTTCTGCTTGGTATAAAATGCTTGCAGTTCCTACACTCTACAGTATCGATGTCCATGGATGATGAAGATCCAGCTTGTTGACCAACCTTGCGGTTGCTATTCTCTTGAACACTCGCTGATACCTTATACTTTGTAGTTCCTTTAAAACCATGTACACCAATGC
Organism: Dovyalis caffra; assembly: GCA_963924115.1. NCBI lineage: Eukaryota > Viridiplantae > Streptophyta > Magnoliopsida > Malpighiales > Salicaceae > Dovyalis > Dovyalis caffra. The sequence goes on from CAWUPB010001173.1 coordinate 26,103,140, forward strand.
TGTAAGCACTCATTCCCAAGTTCTTATCCTTAGAGCTAAGTATCAAAACTTTTGAACCTATATCATGGGAAGACCATTCATGTTGGTGTCTGGTTGGAAACATGAGGGGATGCTTTGATATGTAAAGATCAGTATCACCATTATCGGTCTCAGCCTCTATCCTTACTTCAACCCTAAAATCCTCAGCAGCAATTTTGTCCCAAATATCATTATCAATAGAGAATTTATAATAGTTATAGTTTCCTTCTTCGACTATTCCAGATTCTGCCTTCCCAAATATAAGAGGCTTCAGCACAGGTTGACTGCTCTCCAGACCTGAATCTGGACCAACAACATCAACCTCAATATCTGTTTCCAAGACAGAGACACTCGACGAAGGTCTTAACTCCAAAACTTGTAACTTGTAAGTCAGTATCCCATGGTGGACCGTGATAATATCACCTTGAGAAAGAGTAGAATGCTGCCGAAGGCTTGTTTCCAGGACAGCCTTGTGATTGGGTACATCTGAAAATCCAACAACATCCGGTTGAAGTTTTGCATAAGTTCCTTTAGGCAGCCACACATACCGAACCTCCATCAAAGGAGCCTTTGGAGAATCTACAGGAAAGAGGTTATCCCATACATGAGGAGGAAGCCCTACTGACCCTTCCTCGGCAGTAAACTCAAGAACACCTGAGTGGGTTGTTGACTGCTTTGAGTCAGTGTTAATGACATCTGAAGAACCTTCTTGATGAACTACTGATAATTGGAAATACAAAGGTCCTTTATCAAATGCATCAGACAATTCTGTGAAGCAAGAAAACGGTAATTTAATCTTATCTCCACTGCCCTGAAAAGATACAGCTTCTAGGATGCGAGAAAATAATATTCCTCTCCCTGCAAGCAAATTTTCTTGCATTTGCTCATCAGCCTGCAGAGGAAACCAACTTCTTGTGAGCACATAAAAAGGACCGTTAACATTATATGTCAAAATAATAATAATAATAATAAATTTGGAAGAGAAAAACAAGAAACAGGAATATCCTACAGCACTTAATACATATGTAATTAATAAATATGTCATGCGACTCACGTCTATCTATTTTGTCAAGCAACATCCCATAATTATGTTAAAAAATTTCCACTTCATATTGAGATCAATGCGGCAACCACTGATCACTTTGCTGCCAAAAACTTTCTGTTTCTATAAATCATGACGAAATGATGAAAGTTCTTTGCAACACGAGGTGAATTAGGTTAGAGAACTCATATTTCAATAAATCTAGAAAGTAAGAAAGAAAAATGACTTTTTCAACCATTTGATTACGACTCAGAGCAGCTTTTAAATCATTCAATTATGATTCAAAGCAACTTTTCAACAACAAATAAGTCACGCCAAGTGCATTCGAATCCTCAATAAATTGCCAATACCATGAAAACTACAAGGAGAGTTTTTGCAGAAATAGAAGAAGACAAGTAACTGAAGCCATCATGTCAGTTAAATTCAAGTTAGCCTGACCACAGTCCTGCTATAAAATCAAGGCATTAATATATCCTTTTCCATCTTTTGATCATCTATAGTTCCCTCCGGCTGACGAATAGAATACATCGAATCAGAATTAGATGTAGCATTTAACAGCAGAATAGATGCAATCCACATCCCACAAAAGTTCGAGGCCAAACAAATATTCAGTGTATGTTGCTTATATAGGTTAAAAGTTCAAAAAGAAAAAAGAAAATAATTAATCTTAATTAACATAACATAATCCCCACAAATTTGGTCAGTTATCCATGTTGTCTGAAATTTCACGACAAACAGGGAATAGAGAGCAATCAAATCGATTAACCAAGGAAATCAAAGAAAGCGAGCATAATTTAAAGAGACAATAAAAAGAAAGGGGTATGAAAAAGGAGCGACCTTGAGCTGGGCTTGAATGGCACCGAGCCTACGAGATCGTTGCACAGCTTCAATGGCATCTCTTTGCTTTCTTGCCTCTTCTTTTGCTTTCCTCTCTCTATCAAGTTTCAGTTTGGCTCTTTCTTTCCTCTCGCTTTGTTCTTTCTCTAACTTCTCTCTCGCTCTTCTCAGTTCAAAATCCATCTCCCTCTCTCTCTCTCTCTCTCTCTCTCTCTACAAGATCAAATCGTCGAGGAATATATAAGTTTGGTACTGTCCATATTTCTATAATAAAAAATAAAAAATTATGGTCGGTGAGGAATGAGGACGCAAAGTTGGACTTACGGTCGATGAAGAGATTAAAATAAATAAAAAAGAAATAGAGATCAGAGCTGGATGTTGGCTCCAAATTCCAGAAGGATCTAGGCCTTTCTTTCTTCGTTTTTAAGATATAAATGTGCCCAGTTCTTAGGAGAAGGCCCTGATGTGAGGCCCAGTTATGTACAACTAACCCAATTGAGATCCATATGCTGCCCCAACTCTCTCTCCATGTCCAAGACATAGGTGAGTAATGAGGCCCAGCAAAAGCTATCCTGTCAAAATTCAAATACTTCATGTGGCAAATTACAAATTATTCCCACCATTCTGTTCTGTAGAGACCAATGAGATTATATATTTTGTGCTCCTAGGTAGATTCGAAGGTAAAAATTGCTCTCAGCTTCGATTCGGTCTCCCTTCGCAGATCAATTTATTTATTAATTGAGATTAGATCTCATTCTTGAATGATTTTAAAATCGTATCTTTTATATCAATTAACCTGATATATTAAAAGAAAATAATTTCTTCTGAAAACTAACTCACACATTTAAAATTGGAAAATCAAATAAGGAAGGCTAATTTCATCAATGGCAACAAAGCAATGTTGCATTCGAATTGTAAGGCATCTTAATAACGAACGAAATGAAATTACACCCTCTTCATTTATGCAATATATATATATATTCCATACGAAGCAAAAATATCTATAGGTTCTATACACACACACACACATGTGTGTGTGTGTGTGGAACCTATAGATATTTGCTTCGTATGGAATCCGTTCTTCCTACTCGATGCTGTCCTTTCAACCGGCTTTCGGGGCTTTGCTGCCATTCCTGATCGAGAGATGATGTTTACATGGTCATTGGAACTGCTTGTTAATTTTTCATTCCAGCAAGTGTTCATGAGACTAATTACTTGCCTTTAATGTAGCACTTACTTGAAACCAAACAAACCTTAACACAGTGGTTCATATCTATATAAGAAGAACATATCCATCGCAGAACAAAAAAGATTTATTTTTTATTTTTTATTTACTAGGAAAAACATAGCATGATTTTGGACATGACAAAGTTAATGTGATTATACTGTTCTGAAATGTGTGTTTTAATAGATACCAGAGTCTATATATGTAATGTTTGTTCAAGTTTTACATGTTTTCGTTCATCAACATCAACTAATGGAACCGAGTTCATCAAAGAGCAATCTTTCTCACCCAATATTCTCTCTATATTGTTTAATGCATCCTTGGCTGCTCTATTGTGCGCAATTTCTTTCTTCAGACCATAGGTCCCTCTTCCCACAAGCTGGCCACCCACAAAGACATCAAAAGCCATGTTATCTTTCCACAAGTCCACAAATTTTACTTGGAGATTTCTCTTCTGGCACACTTCATACAGCTGAGTCACAGGATGTACTTTCAGCGTTTCGTGGCTGATTATCGGCTCCAACAAATCCTTAAACACCTAACCAAAGACAAATGGCTACCTAATTTTATTTTTTAATAAACAAATCATATATGACATTTCTTCTTCAATATTCTGTGACCTTAGTAAATGGTAAAGAGGGAGTAGTGTGTGTATAGATATTTACCTTCCAGACAGCATCAATGGAGGAATCGCTATCAATGAAAACAGCTCCTATCGTTGATTCAACAATGTCAGCCAGGGCCTTTGGGGCGTCAACAAGCCCGTTGGAGTGCAAGGGATAGTCCAAAATGGCTTGAGAGAATTCCCGAATCTGTTTTTTTTCGTGAATCATGAAAACAAGTCATAAAATAAATAATTTAGAACATTATCATATGCTCCACTATATTTTGAAAACGGATCAAGACAAATCAAGTAAACATTAGTGGTTTGTTTGGCTGCCCCAAAAAGGAGGAAAAAAATTGTGAGTGATGAATTCTGTTAATTTCCCATTTGAGCAATGTTAAGAATTTTTCCAAATTAATTTTTGAATATTTAAGGGGAATTCCAAACTTTAGATCGATACATCTTGTTAGCGAACCTTATAAATCTAATAGTTAGCATTTTTCTAAAAATAAATTCGAGAGACAACTTCAATAAGATTTGCATTACTCGTATCTCAATACCAAATTAATACGGAATGACAACTAATAAATCCAAAAATAATATATATAGTGGGTTAAAATTAGAATGAAGGTAATTCATCAAGATATATATTCCTTAAATAAAAATACAAATAAAAAAAAACAAAAATTCAGGGATTTCTTGGGATCTACAACTTCTAGGAGAAATTTCAGAGAGAAATTAAGGTTCCAAATACATCATTCAGCTCAAGGTTGCATCAAAACCATTGAAAATTTTATATAATTTGATCCGAACATGCTAGTAGTTTATTTTTCTATAACTATAACTCGAACTAAGGCGCAGTAAATTAAAGGGCAACATGAGTCACGAGAGTCTTGAGCTCTGGCCAAAAAGGAGTCATATTACCATAAACATCAAAAGTAAAACTGTAATGTTAGAGTCCAAGATTGGATGCAGCAGAAAAATCATATTTCATCATCCAATCTGACGAGACATGCATTGACACATATTTCGGTAGTTCGGTGTATTAATTTGCTGTCTTGCATTTAATGCAGCATAAGTTAGCAACGTTAATTAACATACACATGCCATGTGTTATGTGAAGCATTTCTTCATCAGGATTAAATGTTTAGGATAGGATTGACATAGAATTTAGCTTCCAGATCTACCATAATCTTAAATTTAACAAGTTAATTTAAGATTAGTTCATTTTGATAATTCATTATATATATATATATATATATAGGATACGTATAATTCCATTCCATCCATACAGTGAGTTTGAGCAAGTGCGACAACTCAGTGATATTGATATGACCCTGCTAGATTATATTGGATATATTTCATTCAATATAATATAATTTATATTATGTTTTTAAACTATTATTTATTTTTTTTGGATAAAAGTTGTTTCTTTATTAGCTTCCATTTGATTTTATCAACAGATAAAAAATGTGTTAATCGTTGATTAAAGTTTTTTTTTTGGAAAAATTCTTTTTTTTCCTTTGAGCTAAATTTTTTCACAAAATACTATTGAAAAATTGATTTTTTCAAACCTTTTTAAGGTGGGAATTTTTTTATATATTATTAATACCATAAATCATGAAAAATTAGAATACTTACTATTCATCTTGAAAATTTTTGAAATTGATTTTGGAACTAGATTGAATTTTCCTTAGAATTAATAAAAAATCTCACCTTAAAAGTACCAAAAACTGATTATTTAGGGAGGTTTTGCTCTATAGTTAAAGTTGATCTTTAATTATGTATAATTAGTCAAACATATATCTTATTCTAAAATCACTACACCTTATAAATCGCAACAGTAAGAGGCCGATCGAGGCTTCTAACTTATTTGATTAGTTCAAAGTCAGTAAGAGGCCGAGTTTTCTTACTTATTTGATTAGTTCAAAGTCAGTCTTAAAAAACCGAAAAACAGGTTCAAGAAATCGAGAAATTAATACTCGCTCTCTTCTAATTCTTAAAAATATTGTTTTGTTTTTTATTTTTGTGTCTTAAAATTTTCGTCTCAATCAAATTTTAAGTAAATATTTCCCTGCAATGCTTCTAATTAAAATCCATTTGTTAAGAGACTTATCACTACAAGAAAAGTATTTTAAAAAAAACTATGAATAAAATAAGATGATATACCATAATAATTAATGAGTTTTTAATCTATATAAAAAGAAAAATATAAAAAATAAATTAGAAGGAGAGAGTTGTGTTTTTTTTTTTTTTTTGAGATAATAAATAATAATAAATCCGCTATGTTGTGTAACTTACTTGTTCCTCAAGAACTGGTTTCTTGTGGCGCAAATACCGATGCAACCCGTGTTTGATGGCCACACGTGCCAGCTTCTCTGTATCCACATTAGCTGCCCTGAGTCGGGTCAAAGCCCCTGGTGGCAAATCCGGGTACATGAAATACTGTTCTTTAGTAAAAAGCAGGTTGAGCACCGAGTCACCGACGTACTCTAAACGCTCGTAGGAAGAACACTTATCAGGGAAAGAGGCATGTGTAAAAGCCTCCTCTAATAGTTTCTTGTTCTTGAACTTGTAATTAAGAATCCCCTCAACGTCATCCAGACTCGGCAACCACCCCGCCGTCTGGTGGGTGGCTGTCATATACCCAGAAGACAGCTCCTCTGACTGATGATTTCTTTCTTTTCTCGTCTCTTCATAATTTTCTGATCTTATGTCAAGCACTTTTATCATGCCAACTGCTGCTGCTTCTTGCTGGAGCTCCATCTTGCCTTGGTGGGTCAATGTTGGAATGGTAGAATAGACGAAGAAGAATAGGATACACTTGTAAGAGTCGAGAGAACTCTAAAGATTGGGATTACGTGCAAATAAATATAGACCAATGAATGTGAAATTCAATAAAAAAGAAGAAGAAGAAGAAGAAGAAGAAGAAGAAAAACTATGATGGGAAATTAAGAATCAACTAGAAAGTCAAAATATTAAAAAGGCGGTGTGTTGTTTTGACAGAACAGAGTCGGCCATGATTTTGGACTTCTTCAGTTTTTTGAAAGGGCTTATATGGGAAAAGAAAAATTCGGTAGGAAAGGGAAGTTTGAACCATTTTAGAATGCCCACCCAGACCAGTAGATCTGAATACAAATGTAAATCAACGGTCTAGATTTGCTTCCTTGACGTCGGTACTGATTATTAATGGGGTTTTTACCGAGAGATAAATATTTCTTTTTCTAATAATATAGTATTAATTTGTGAATTAATGAATTTCCTTTTTTGGTATGCTGGTGAGTAGTGAATAGTACTGACCCGATAAATATTAATAAATAAATAAAGACCCATGTAAAAATCCAAATACTATCGTTATCTCATAAAACACAAGGAATAATAAAAATAAAATAAAAATTACAGAAAATAAAATGAAATTCACTTAACTATTTTAAAGTAGATTTTACATAAAAGTGAGAGTGCACTGAATTTGGTTAATTTATGATCGATTTGGTATATTTATTACTATTTATAAGTTGCATGCCCACATTCTCTTGATTATTATTAAGGATAAAAAATGCATGGTTTGGTAATCATTTCTTGATCACGTAAAGCAGATTTCCCTTTTACATACTACTATTTATAAAGTCACTGAATTAAAAGCTGGCCTCGTTCTGCAGAAATCCAAATAAATTATAAATTGATGAAAAGGCATTCATTTACACGTGTTAAAAAACATCAGCTTTTAAGCAAATAATTTTTCCACCATCAATGATTATCTTAATTGCTTTAATTTTGTTCCCTTATTTAATTATATATCGAGAATCTCTATCCCTAAATTATTATCAAGATTTTACGTCCCTTTTAATTTATATTTTCACACACAAACATATATATATAGTAACATATTTATTGATTATTTTTTTCATTATAAAAAAAAAATTGTATTCGAGATTTATATTAGTTGAATTATAAATTAATTAATTTTTTCATGCTAATTTCTAATTCTTTTTTACTTATTCTAAATACATGTAGAATTTATATCCTTTCATTTCAATTTTGTTTTTTGGAAAGAAACGTGTTTCTTACTCTAACAAAATACATGTGCATTCACTTTATTTCAATAAGTAGTTGAAGATCTATCAAAAAGTAATAATAATAATAATAACTAGTTGAAATGCCAATGCTTGCAATGTTTTGTATTTATTTGTAAATTCGAAGAACTATTACTTAATTCGTAGTAAGAAAATTTATAGATACTTTATATAAAAAAAAATTATAAATTGCAATTATTTTATGAGACATTATTGGTTCATGTAATTTTTTTTTTAACTGAGCATAAATACAAGTAACATATTATGGTGCTAAAGGATATATAATGAAACCTTTTAATTTTTTTTGTTGAAGCAACTCCAACCAAGCCTTTTTTTTTTTCCCTATTTCTATCTATTTATACGAACCATGAAATCTCTATATATATGAAATAATGTCCAAATGAATTTTTATATTTGCATCCTTTTTTTTTCAATTAATGTGTCTTTTAAACCTAGGTAACTATATCTTCCAAATTAAGAGAATTTATGTAATTAATTGTATTTAAATCTTATTTCCAAGAAATAAAATACAATGAAACTTTAATTTTTGATACGCCAATCCAAATGAAGCTCGTTTATGTGTCAACATGGCAGCCATTTAGACATGGAACTTTCTTCAAGATTTGGATTAATCTTTAATTCGTGTTCGTTTTTAAAAACACGATCCTCAAATTTCAAATCTTAAATTTAGTTTTAAATTTAATGATTTGAATTAAATGAGAGAAATAAAATATGACATAAGTTGAGAGATTTGCTAAGTTGCTCATTCAACATCATCTAAACACATTTATTACTTTTCATTTTTATTGATTTTCATTATAAATGGTAGTAAAAAATCCATCTTTAATTAAAAGTATAATTTATATCGAAAACTGAATTTTTAATTGTACGACAAACATAACATCAACAAAAACTTTATTTCCTCTTCCCACCAAAGCAAAGATGTTTTTTTCCCCCACAAAACAAACATTTTTCACTACAAAAAACACAAAGGATTTGCGAGGAGAAATTAGCGACGGTCTCAAAACCGTCGCCAATTTACTAAAATTGTGACGGTTTGAAGCCTTTTAGTGAGAGAAATTAGCGACGGTTTTTTGTGATGGTTTTTTTCACAAAATCGTCGCTAATTTCAATTTTTTTGAAAAAAAATTTCTGCAACCATTTTTTGCGACGGTTTTTGTAAAAAAACCGTTGCTAATCATGGAAATTAGCAACGGTTTTTTGTGATGGTTTCCTCCAAAAAAACCCATCGCTAATTCATTTTTTTAAGAAAAAAATTTATGTAACCATTTTTTGCGACGGTTTTTGTAAAAAAACCGTTGCTAATCACGAAAATTAGCGACGGTTTTTTATGACGGTTTTTTATAAAAAAAAACTGTCACTAATTTCAATTTTTTCAAAAAATTTTATTACTTTCAGCCTTTTTTGCGATGGTTTTTTTACCAAAAAACATCGCAAAATTAGTAAATTAGCGACGAGTCTAAAAATCGTCGCTAAACCGTTACTAATTAAGAGGGAAATGGCTATTTTTTTAACTTTTTTAGACATTTAGTGATCGTTTTAGCAACGGTTTTTAGACCGTCGCTAAAACTTTCAACCTCCTATATAACAATTGGCCTAAAAATTTGCAAGAAAAAATTTATTCTCTCTCTTCTTCTTCTTTTTCTCCAACACCGATCTCCCTTCCATTTTCATTAAATCTTCCCCCTCTCTTTTTATTTTCCTTCCAATCTCCTCCTTCCCTTTCTTCACTCCATCTCTCGCCCTTTCTTCCTCCTTTTCCTCTTTCTTTCTTCCTTTCTCCCCCTTCATCAACCGGCCATTTTTCGGACGGAATAGTCCGACGAAGCCTCTCCACCAACACAACCCACTCTCCTCCTTGTGTTGGTGAAAGGTCCTCCCTCATCTAACCTCTTAATTAATTTTTTAATTTTTTTCAATTATTTACTTAATTTAATTTTAAAGTTTTTTGTTATTGTTAATTGGTAAGAAATTTTAATTCTTATTAATTGTTTAATTATTAATTTAATTGTTAATTTAGTTAGTTTATTATTAAATGTTATTTATTAATTTAGTTAGTTTAATTGATGGTATTTTGGAAAGTTAATTATTTTAGAAAATTGTTAATAAGTTATTAGCAATTGGTCAATTTAAAATGAGGATAAAATAATAATAATAATAATATTTTAGCAACGGTCTAGACCGTTGCTAAGATCGTCGCTAATTTTTTTTTGCAATGGAATTAGCGACGGTCTAAACCGTTGCTAATTTTTTTACAATAAAATTAACAATTAGTCAATTTAAAATGATGATAAAAAAAAATAATATTTTAGCAATAGTTTGGATCGTTGCTAATTTGTTTGCGACGGAATTAGCGACGATCTAGATCGTTGCTAATTTTTTTTGCGATAAAATTAACAATTAGTCAATTTAAAATGAGGATAAAAAAAAAAATTTAGCAACGGTCTAGACCGTTGCTAATTTGTTTGCAACGGAATTAGCGACGGTCTAGACCGTTGCTAATTCTAAATATTAGCGACGAGTCTAAAACCCTCACTAAAATCGTCACAAAACTACGACGGTTTTTTAATTTTGCGACGGTTGTTTCCATTGCTAAAGTAGCAACGGTCTGAAAACCGTCACAAAAGTTTAACGATTGGCATTTTACCGACGGTTTTTGGACCGTCGCAAATCCATCGCTAATTAAAATTAGCGACCGATTTTAGCGATTTAGCGAATTAGAGACGGTCTAGACCGTCGCTAATTCTATTTTTTTTTTAGTGCTTATTCTCATATGGTGAAAAAATACAAAACCAATTGTACCACTATTAAACGATATTATATTGATATTTATCAAATTGTGGACTTCTAAACAAGATTATATTAATATCTTGCTATAATTTTATTGATTTTCAATTAAGAGACATTTATAATGCAGAAGCCACAAATATGACTGACTGTTAATTGTAAGTTATAATTGAGCATCTAGGTCAATTTAGTAATTGTCTAATAGTAGTCAAAGATCTCAATTTCATAAGCAAACTGCTACGTACAATTGTTTGCAATAAATTCTAGAATTAAAAAAAAAAAGCGAGGTTAATTAGAAAATATAAGTACTTAAGTTTTTTTTTTTTAATCATATATTAAATCACGTCTATTTTATAACCTGTATTAGATTTGTTTTCTCAAGTTTTTTCCTAAATCAATACACTTTTAAATCTTTATTCCATAAATGAAATACTTTTAAATTTAATTCTTAAACAAATGCATTTTTTTGCCACATCAGATTTTTTTTTATCTATGTTATTTTTTTTAATTGCTGAAAAATAATTTCTTTATTGTAAATAGTTTCTTTAAATTTCAATTTTCATAGCAGTCACAGAAAAGTATTGGTATGGTAGCCTATCATAGGCATTATGAAACTTTCATGGATATTTCATAAACAAATTATTTAAAACTCACGTACCTAAAATCTATACAAATTATATACTAAGATGGATATTTAGGTTACTTAATACAAAACTATTAATTGTGAATAAATTAAAAAAAATTGACAAGAACCTACAAAAATAAAGAATAAATCAATTAATAGCTAAAAGGTAAAATTGATATAAGTTGCAAAAATTAATAAATGAAAAAAAAAAAAAACTCAAATAAGAATGAATAACTTTGGTCGATTTGGTTAGCTTGTCTAATAAAACAGGATGAAGGAGCAGCCATTGCAAACAGATAAGAGGTTGTCTTCTGAATGCCATCATTACGAAGAGTGGCTAAGGAGAGAGGGGTTAGGGTTTTAGACATGGCTCCAAAACCCATGGCAGAAAGGAGAAGAGGATTTGGTTGGTTTTGTTGTTTTTATTGCTTGGGTTGTAACGTAGTGAATGGCTTGGATTTAAGCATGTGGGCTAAGCAGGTGAGAAGTTCATTGAGAATTTTGATTGAGCACCTTGTGTGCATGGTAATAGGCATTCCATTCAAGATCATGTCTATAATATTATAATTAAAATATGATATATCTGCATAATAGTTGACAGACAAAAAATGAATTAAAATTTAAAAGATTTTAATATGTTTAAGACTATTATTCAAATTTTGACAAGGCAGTTAATGAAAAAAAGAAAATTCAAAATTCATATTCTTTTAATTTTTTGTGAAATAATATTTTAGTTTTAATTAAAATTTTACCAGTATAATAAGACAAAAAATATATAAAAATTACTGAGATGGAGCTTACATGGCATATAGTATCCTAGATTGGGAAATAAGTTTAAAACAACCATATTTTTGTAATATAGATTTAAAACAACCCTATTTATTTATTTTAAAAAAAAAACTCTTGTTTTCTCCTTTTTTTATTTATATATAGGACAGAAGCATACACATAAATATATATAGGCAAAATTCTAACAAGTGTGGTTAGAGTATCCATTCAACATTATCTAAATACATTTATTATACTTCATTTATTGTTGTATTTTGATAATAAAAAAACAAAAATTAAATATTTGAATGAAAATGAATGAAATTGATTATAAATTAAGTGTTATTTTAAGTAATAATAATAAATTCTATAACTAAAACGTAAAGTAAAGATCAATTAGTTTGAGTCATTAAAGAACTCTTAACATGTATGTTAAGAGCACCCGTGCAATTACATCATACGTTTGGGAAAAAGAAAATAACAATGTGCGGTTCGGTCGGATTAAGGTTTTATGATGAAACTAAAGTGTTAGAGGCACCGGCCCCTGCCCCTAAGTCCTCGCATGTGCATTATTTAAAGCTTAGTCGTTTTCTGGAAGTTAAGAGTAAGAGTCCTTGCAGCGTTTGTTCTTGTCCTCAGAAGAAAAGTACTCTTGTCTAAATCATTGTGTTTAGACAAACAATGGTATATCCTGTCCCAGCCGATAAAAGTATCTACGTAATTAAAAAGAAAAATACTTGATGAGACAACATTTTTAAAAATATAAAATTTTTAAAAATAAATTTTAAAAATAAAAATATTAAATGACATAATAGCTATTGAAATTTTTAAATTAAAATTTTATAACACCATGCTTATAAAATTATAATAACTTACACTATTGATATCTTGTATCGCTAATCAATTAGAAATGTTTTTCCCCGCCTTACATTACATGACACAACCTTGCATTTGCATCGGGTCATGGCATGGCATGGGCCACTATCTGTTTATGGCATCCAGTAAAAGATAAGACAAATCTGAAAAATACATCCAAACTTTATCATCAAATAATTTTGAATCAATAATTCATTTTGTATTTATATAATAATATAAGATTTCAATATGTTTTCAATTGTTAAGATCACGCACAAATTTTTTGATCGGGAAATCTTTAATTAAAATGCAAAAATAAATAAATAAATCTAAAGATTTAAAAAATAGGATATGCAAATCATGTGATTTTTTTTTATCATTCAGTCAAGAGTATTTTGGTCAAAAATTACTCATAGTCGAAAAAATTGACCATAAAATAAATTAAAAACTAAAATAATATTCAGACATATAATAAATATAATTAGAAATGCATAAACATATTAGAAACTCAAACTATTATATAAAAAATTGAGGTATTTGCTCAATAATTTTTATATCAATTTTATTCTTGAACTATCAAAAATTATCAATCAAAGATTCTATCTATTTTTAAAGATTTTCATTCATATTTCAATTCAAATTGTACTTTTTTTGTGTGCAAAACAAAGTCAATTTATAGAAAATTTAATGTTGATTATAACATAAATATTAATTGAGAAATCAAATTAGTTTTGAGAGTAAAATTAATACAAAAAATAGTCTGGGAGTATACTTGAGGTTTGCCGAAAATAGATTAATGGAAAACCAGCCAATTTTCAAACTTCCTTTTTACAACAGCTCAAATTAGCTGAGGAAAGTGCAAACAAGAAGCCACCTCTCTCCCTCAACTCAAAGAGTCACTGTCCAAAACTCTCCTTTTAGGGCCGTGGGGTGTCATTGTTAAAAGAGCAATGTCAGCGCTTCATGCAAGCCAAGCTTTGCCATATGAAGACACGGAGAGTTCTGGACAAACCGTCTTTCTTGATTAGGCAATTAAGAGGAGTGCTTTGTTTAATGGGAGGAAGCTTCACATGCATTTAAAGAATGGGCGGATTTCCCTTCCTCGATATGGATTCCTTCCTGGGAACTCAGTCACGCTTTGTCGTCCGTCTCTCAGCTTGTTGCTTGGAACCGAAGAAAAATTGGTGCTTAATTCCCATAAATGTGTAATTTATGTCACTTTCCCAACTGTATTATGCCGCTACAATTTATTGCAATCGCTTGGACAAGATGGCAATCAAAACCAAAATCGCAAATTATCTGACATCTTCGCCTTTTGTCCTTCTCCAAGGATCCCTTGATTCAAACGGTTACATTCGGAAATAGCCTTTTTTTTTAAAAAAAAAAAAAAAAAAGATCTACCAAAATTCTGCTATAATAACCAAAAAAGATCCACCAAAAAACAGAAAGGACTACGGAATCAAAGACAAGCGAGGTGTTTGCTGTTCAGAGAGAGAGAAGGCTTTTATAGCATTTCAACCAGAAATCGTTTTTCTGCAATTCTGTTCTTATTTTTCCATAACCAAGGTTGGAACTTGGAAACAACATGTGGTGTCTAAGTGACGTAGAATTTGGAACAAAGAAGATCCACTCGCGTTCTGATTTCATGATTCACTATGCGGAAGGATAAAAATTAAAGCCATGCATGCTGTCATGCTCTCTCTATAGTGAAGGAAGAAAAAAATCATGCTTAATTTTATGCTTTCATCAAGTGATTATTAATGCTACAATTTATTGTCGCTCCAGATCGATTTCCAACTAACACATTTACAAATTAACGACATATCTATGTATCTCTACATGAAAAAATTTAGGTGTTATTTACACAATAATTGTGTAATATGTGATGCAGTTGCCTTTCATCTTCCTGACATTAGATTGACAAGAGCTTGATTTTCATAGAAGGAGCCAACATCCCAATCCTCTGTCGCGGATGAAAGAGTCATTAAGGCAACCACAATAGATCTCATACTCGGCCGCAACTGAGGATTCTCTTGAGTGCATGCCTTGGCAAGCTGGGCCATCTGGAACCAAAATAGGCACATAACCTTAATCTAGACTGCAGAAACAGGATCTTGATATATATTCCCATAAGAAGTTTGTTTACCTTGCAAACTGAATCAAGAGGATAGTCTTCACCAAGCCTTGGGTCAACTAATTTCCGAAGGTCTTCTCTAGGATCAGGCTGATTAAGAGCATCTTCAAACTGTAGAATTAAGTGAAACAAAAGGTCAGCTTGTGGGTGTTTTCTGGAGGAATTCAGAAGCCAGAACCGTGAGGTGAAAAATTAAGGAATATAAAATTGTAATTCACTTTGTCTGGTTCAGCATTGATTCAAGCTTCAGCAGAGATTGACCTAAAGTAAATTAATCCAATCTATTAACATCGGAAATTAATAGACATAAGAGAAATGGCAGGAAATTAACCAATGCAACGAGGCCCCTTGATTCAGCACCAGAACCATCTGTCCTGACGATAGCTTCCTTAGCAGAAATAAGTTCATAGAGGACAACCCCAAATGCGTAAACATCTACTTTTGGAGAAACATCACCATATTGCGCATATCTGCAAAGAAGCGTAGGAAATTTTAATCCATGTTTCGAAAAAATAAAGAAATATCACTTAAATTTTTGTCCCCTGTCTGCTAGATGCATAACATACCCTTACATCTATTCTCATAAACTAAATTTTCATTTTCAAACTACAGTGACTTCATCATACATACTTCTATCTTCGTTAGA
Source organism: Dovyalis caffra (assembly GCA_963924115.1). Taxonomy (NCBI): domain Eukaryota; kingdom Viridiplantae; phylum Streptophyta; class Magnoliopsida; order Malpighiales; family Salicaceae; genus Dovyalis; species Dovyalis caffra. The sequence continues at coordinate 26,118,775 of CAWUPB010001173.1, forward strand.
TTTATAATTATAATCTTACTTGGCTGCAATGGTGCTGTGCAAACGTATCTTCACACTATGTAAACAACTCTTATGCAATACAGTCAGAGTCCTCCATACAACTCAATGATTCTTTTTTTTACCACACCGATTTCATGCCTGAACTCTTTTCATTTTTTATTCCATTTTTCGTTTTGCATTCTGGGCATGAATTATAAACTGGGAGATCAACCTCCCATCCCATACCCCTCCCTGCCTGGCAACAACCCTCACGGTTTGAAAAACTTTGGATTTCCAAGGAGGTTCATGCCATCAAAGTACATGGATAATAGATGCAAATAGCCTTCCAATAGAAACGTTTTCATTGCCACCTACATATGCAATTTACTGATCCTACATTAAATTCTGTCAGTCTCCAAACAATGACACTTACAAATATGCAGGCAAGAACAAGGTAAAATCACACAGCTCATAAACATTTCGTTTGCTCTGACACAGGTTTTGGGCTCTTGTCCAAACAGTTATAGATGGGAGAAAGTTGCTAAGAAATTGAGACCAGCCAGGTGTTAGCTAAACAGGATCCTATCTAAAACCTATTCCAAAGTTCTTTTCTTATAGAATCTTTATAGGAGAAAATGTCTTACTCTGGCGGCATGTACCCAAAGGTACCCACAAGACGAGTAGGGATTGATGCACTTCCAACCTCAGTCAGTTTTGTTAATCCAAAATCTGCAACCTGAATGGTAATGGAAATAGTATAACTATGTGAAAAAGGTTTTGAAATGGAACAAGATCATGACAAAAATATCAATCCAACCTTTCCTCTGAATTTCTTGTCTATCAATATGTTTGCCGATTTAATGTCACGATGAATATAAACAGGGACAGTATGCTCGTGGATGTATTCAAGGCCTCTAGCTGAATCAAGGGCAATTTGCACTCTTGTAGACCATGTCATTGGATCCTTTCCTGCAAACAAACAACACTTTTATCACTGCCATTTTATGTGTCTACTACCACCAGAAACAATGTTCAAAATGGACATATAGTCTCACCAGAGCCACGCAAATGCTGGCTTAAGTTTCCATTTTCAATGTACTCGTATACAAGGAAAAGAGAACCCTCAACACAATATCCTATTAATCGGACCTGCAGTAAATGTAGATAGTACTATTTAGTGATAAAGTACAAGTAAGCATTATTTAGTGAATTGAAAATACTAAAGAGCTTGTAGCCCAATGGTAGTGGTCTCTTGCAACAAGAGATCATTGGTTCAAATCCTAACAGACTAGTCTAGTAAGAGCCTTGGGTGTGAGAAGAGAAAAAAAAAAAGTGAATCGAAAATTAAGAAAACTTCAAAATTTTACAAGGCCATCTATGCAACTCCATTGTGCAGATACACAAACTCAAGTGCACATACAGCTATTGTATTCACTTTCATAACAATGGTAATTAAATAATTAGCTGACATGCAAAAATCCTTCCTGCAAGACATCCATCAATTATTTTTACAATCTCAGATCCATGAATATATTAACCAACATAAATTCCTTCCAGAAATAGATAAAACCATTAAATCTTAGCCAACAAAAATTCCATTCAGGAAAAAAAAAATTATGTTACATGGCAGAGTGCATCTAAAGGTCTATGATAGATCCGGATATAACATGAGCACATTTCTTAACTAGAATATGATCTCAAAATTCCATATCCCTATGCCACGGTAGACCTTCCTATTATCTACGTCGTATAGGATGGATTTATGATGAAGCAGACATAAAATTAGATCATGCTCCCATGAAAGAGACGGACAGTGTTCAAGATTATATTGCCTGTTAGAAAGCTGCTGTGTTGGGTAGATGCATGGCTTCAGCATCCGCATTGGGCCTGCACTCATGAGGGCTTACGTACAATGATGGACACCACTTCCAACCCAAAAGCCTAAACTGGTTGGTTATGGGTCCATATTGCAAATAAGCCGATGTGAGAATTTCACTCACATATGCCAACATTGCTGAAAAAAGAGTGCAAGGTTTTGTGAAAAATAAGTAGATTGATCCCTATTTACATCAAAAGTGATGTAAAGGGATAGCTGGTCCAGTAACTTTGTCAAAGTTCCTAAGCAGGTGAATATAGGCTGTTTCTACTCACTTGTCCCAGAGCAGAGAATGCAAGGCCAACAGTGCTTTCCTTTGGAACTGTGCTAAATTGAAAAATTCGTGAAATTAACTAAAGGATAGGACGATAACGTCTCCAATTTAAAATGTAGACCTAAAACGGTTTATCTCAAGAACTTTCCAGCAAATGATTATTAGCCTAAATGAAAATGCATTACATTTTCTTAAGTACAGAAAAGGAGCTAGCACCAATTCTTGTTCATAAGCACAATCTATATTTCTTGTAAAATGGGTGCTTTACCAGGTTCAGGTGGTGAACATTTGTTAAAACCTTGAGCTCAGCTAAAAATTCTTTTGATGCTTGCATGTCCATCTTCTTGATTGCAGCTTTCTGCATAAGGAGTCAAAAGAACAAATTTTAGAATGGAAATTCACACACACACACACATGTAATAAGTACCCAATAAACATTTGCAGGCACCTTGTTAGGGTTGAGGATTTGGTCGGTTTAGTTGGAAGATGTCTATCTTTTTTGGTTAAAAAATTCAAAATGCTAAAAAGCTGGATCCAAACTGAAACAAATTGAACCAGTTCCATCCAGTTCCATTTAAAAAATATGCACTGATTAAAAATGCACGATACATTGATCATGGCTCTTTAGTAGAGGTACATCACTTTAAGGCTCTTTAGATTTTCCAATCCATTTATTTGTTATATAAATGCATGATAAATTGATTACAAAATAAAAAGCAATTCCAAGAATATAACTAGGTTTGTTGATTAGTTTACTTCAACTTCTCCAAAGCCAAACAGAACTCAGCATTTAAGACTATATATTTTTCTTCCAAATTAAACCAAAACCGAAACAACTGATCTGAATCTATTCATGTTGTGCAAAAAACCCACAAAAATCAAGCAACAGCACAAAATAAAAGGGACACAAAAATTTAATTTGGTTCAGCAAAGCCTACTCAACAAAACTTCGCTATCAAACATTGGTTACAATCACTACACAAATACCTCATTATCCAAAATCCGATTACATCCAAGAAATCTTCACTACACAACTACTGTGCCTCACAAACTAATAGTGTAAAAGACAACCCTTTCACAAAACCACCAGATACAGCATGCACCAAAGAATTCTAATTCTTAAGATTTATATGGCTGCTCCGACACACCATCAATATTGGAGGCACAACTAAACTAGCCACAACACATTCTATTCATACTAACAACAAAGTCCTTCCTTCAGGAAAATAATCCTTCTTTGACTAAAGAATACACTTCAAGCCCAACTCCTAAACAGAATATGTCAACATAATTCATTCTTGTTTAGGACACCACACGTGCAATTACCAATGTAACCTAAGCCAGCTCACCAGTTTAAGCCATATTTTAACAATTCAATTGAGTCGGTTCAGAAATTCATGTTGAAAAAATCTCGCTCACCCTTTATGCGGATTTAAGTCAAGAAATTGTAAGAAAAGAAAAGGAGTGGACCTCAATCCTTAAGAACACAGAGCACATTAAGAAAGGTAGATGCACCAACGACTATCTCCATTCAACACAGGCAGATGCTAACAGTTAAATGCAGTTGTTCATCTGCTTGTTCCATTCACTCAGTAGAATACTTTTCATTCATTTCCAGAACTAGGATTCCTAGTTCTAATGAGCTAATGACTAGGCAACATAGCTTATATGCAGTTGGTTCTAGGACTCCGATGTTCAGCAAACACAAATCTTTCTAAAGCAGGTAAAAGCATATGATATGGCATGTTCAAATTAACAAACCATAGTCTTGTCCGTTCACATTAAGTGTTTAATATAAATGTGGCAAAGTGACATTATCCTAAACTCAAAATATGCTGAATAAGCTTGTCCTCAATAACATAACTATAAACGACAATAAATGGGTCTGCATGGCTGTTTCATTGGAGATCAATCCTTCATGGTCATGTTATGTAGTAGGATGCGAGATTATAACTACCTTCCAGTATAAAAATAGGAAAAAAGACCAGGCACCCCCTTATCTTTAAAAACTCAGTAAAGGTGCCAAACTAACTCAATCTCAATAACTCACGGAAAATGCATGATGTTATGTCATTACTTTAACAACTAGGATCATAAATAAATAAATATTCCAGTAATTACCAACCTCGCCTCTCAGTTCTGCATAGTATACAGACCCAAAGCCTCCTTCACCAATCTTATTTGCCAGACTAAAGTCATCGGTGGCCTTGGCAAGTTCTTCGTAAGAGAATTCCACTGATTTGTCCACAGTTATGCCTGTAAGACCTTGGGACCCAGTTGCATCCACAGGTTTATCAGAGTTACTTCCAGGTGCTGAAGCAAGACAGGGGATTGTTTAACATGTTTAGTCATCCACATGATTTCATTTTCTCCAGAAGAATAAGAGAATCAAGAACCGGTAAGATGAGATGATTATGTTTCAATGCATTTGCACAAGGAAAAAGAGCAACCATAAAGTGAAGCATGATGGCCATGGTACTCAGAACAACAAGCATTGAAGAACTATCATAATCTGTGAGATAGGACTGAGTTACTAAACGGTACACTGAATAAGTATGACATGTATGCTGCAGCAATAGAGGTATTTTTGATGAAATGTCACAGTTGCATTGCAAAGTCGATGAAGTGTTAGTGATCTGAAAATCGAACTATATTGACGGGATAAAAGACTTGTACTAAAATAAAGCCCATAATTAGCAATTACACATTTCGAAACAAAAACTTTGGGGAACGCTGCATGATATTTAGCCATACTTGGGAGGACTGCAACCATGTTCCATAATAAAATATAATCAGCTCATGCCTCATGCAAAACTGAATCCTAATGTTCTCTCCAAAGGAAGTAATGCAAGAAAAGCTTGTTGAAACCAGTTGATTCTTTAAGAACTCTTCAATCATAAATAAAGGAAAGGGATGATGACAGAAATACCATGCACAATTCGTGGAGAGAGTTGTTGAGATGCCAACAGCAATTCTGCCTCCTTCTCCTTCTTCTTTCGGTAAAATCCCACAAATATAAGAACTGCCAACAACAGTGCCACAGCTACTGCTGCTAAAGATATGCCAGCAATAGCTCCACCTGCTATTCCTGGTTATAGGAAAGTACAACGTCAGCTCAAAGTAGCAACAACTTTGCATTTTAGCATCCTAAATCCACTTCCAAACAACAAAATGAAGAATCATAAAAAAATCGGCACGCAGAGAAGCCCAAAGCACCTGTGCTGCAAAAGGGAAAAACGAAAAACAAAAGGAAATAAATTACAGACACGTAATAATTCGTAACCACCCAAAATGAACAAACAAAAAGTAAGATCCAAGAACAAAATTAGAATATAGAGTTAGTTAAAAAAAAAAAAAAGTTACCTCGACTTCAAGGGCCGGTAGCTACCATCTGCATCTGTAAATAAATAAACAGATTTGGTAAGGCAAATCGATAGCATCCAACAGCAAAAATATCATTTCATGCATCAATAAATAGCTTTAGAAATAAACATAGAATTATTAATCCGGACCATGAAATATAAACTAAATTCTCCAAAAGAATACCCCAATATTTATTTGTATTTTCTAAACCAATTTCCCAAATTTAATTACCCAACTAATAATAAAAAACAAAACACTATCTCTCGAATTCTTTCTAAAAATAATCAAAGAAAAAGAATCACCTTTGGTTGGGATATAAACCACACCACTCCGTCGACTAAAATCGAAACCAACATTATACCGCTGCAGCAAGTCCGTCGTAACATTGGCCTGATTGGCAATCGACTCCAAATTATCATCGGGTCGGAGCGGGTATGTATTAAACAAGCCGTAATCCTTAGAAACTGTGCTATCCCCACACGAACAATTAACAGTCACATTAAGCACTCCGTTATCCGGTATATTAGTCTCGGGGTAGCTATTGAAGTGAAGCAACGACGAAACCGTGGTCAAATTGGCATAGTATGTATTGGCGACCTGACCATAGGTATCGTTAGATCTGACGTTGTAGTTGAAGACGTGGCCTAGGAATTCACCGTTGATGCAGTCGCAAGGGAACGGGATGTTAATCCTGATGAAAGCTTGGAGGCTGTCTTTGTTTGGTACTTGAGGATTGTAAAGGAGGATGGTGTCGAAATCCGATGATTTTAAGATGCTTGATTGCATCACTTGGGCAATGAACGAGAGTTCTGCTCCTTGCCAAACATAGTAGGATGCTAGAGCCAAATCGCAGCCTTTGCTGCACTTTGATTCGATTGAATAGCTGAATAACAGTAGAAGAAGAAACCCTAACCCTGATTTGGGATTCATTGATTCGAACAATCCTTGCTCAGGAGGAGGAGGAGGAGGATGAACTGGAGATACAGGATTTTTATTCTTATTTTGATTTGTTGACCGTTGACTTGTGATTTTGGGTTTTAAGTGTAACAGTTCATTTTTTATTTTATTTTTTTCAAGAAAAAGGAGGGAGGGTGATTAGTTGAACTGGTCACGATGAATAATTACTTAATGGTTATTAAACGGTGATTGTTAGCGGCCGATGCTTGACGTTGTCGTCTTCCGTAAATTCCCCGCGGTTTTCAGTTAAGCTACCAGGGAGAAAAAAAAAAAAAAAAAGAGCTTGAAATTGATTTTGGCGGTACACGTTAGCAAATGGAAAGTGAAGGAAGCGCGGTGGCTGCTTTGCTTCACCTCTTCAAATTGGACACGCACAAGCCAAGGGGTTTTGATAGTTTCAAAAGTCTCTCTGTTGGTTTGTTTGTTTTTTTCTAGATGAATTCAATGGTCAAATTTGCTTAATTGCGGACATATTGTTAGGATAAATATATGTATTTGCTCTCCTTTTTATTTTGATGAAAATAAATTATATAATATTGACTTTGTGGTGTGATTTTTATTTTTTATGATTATTTTGTTTTTTTCTCGATGGCACCTTCTAATTACTGCACCATGAAAAAAAATATATATATTGAAAGTAACGGAAAGCAAGAGTTTAGGAGTCGTCACATTCGAATTTTAAAATAAAAGAATTTGGACTGAATTAAAACAGTTGAAAGACTCAAATGCATTTACCTTGACAACTTAATTAATGAAGAATATACATGCTGGCATACGAAGCCATGAAATTTTTCCAATCCTGAAACTCAATCACTGAAGTGCTCATGAGACAAGTCAAAATTTTCTCTTTTTTTTTCTTTTTCTTTTTTGCTTTAAGGGTCGTGAATTAAATTTAAAAATCTTCACATAAACTAAAAGTCATAATGAACATCATATAAATTAATGTCATAAATAATAAAGCCATTGATGAGAAGTCTTTCTCTAATACAGTCCAACAAAAAAATACCTGTAAGTCAATAATTCTAAATCTCATAATTTTCAATTAAAACTCATGATTTATCAATTTGAAACGCCTATTCTTTTGAAAAAAAGCTACCCCTCATAAAAAAACTCTAGAATTCTCTTACAGGAGGGCACTCCAATACTTCTATTTAATAAAAGATTTTTAATGACGAAATCAATCAGATTAATATTTTTTATAACCATACAAACACAACTATGAAATCAAATACAATAATGACAAAACATTTATATCTATGGACTCCTTCGCTAATTGAAGAGAAAATGACACTCATGTCCCTTCTGTAATACAAGTTGCTTTTGCAATTGTTTATATAAAAGCATAAACTCTCTCAAGAAAAAAGAGGTTGGTTCTAATATAAACATCCGCAAAAAAAAATTTAAATAGTTTTTAGAAACTCTTCAAACTGGTTCATTATGTACAATATCCCATCTTTTTATATATATATATATATAAACTAGTACATGATAGCATAAGATATTTTATAAATCAATTGATCATTTTTTTATTATTAACTTAAACGTCGAAAGATCTCTCATCTAATTAAGAGAATTTGTTTTGTAAGTACAAAGCTTAAAGAAAATTTTACCATATTCCATTATCATAAAACCAATTGACTTAACTGTTGGAAGATATTTTATAAACCAATTGACCACTTCGTGATTATTAACTTAAACGATAGAAGATCCCTCGTTTAATTAAAGGGATTTATTTTATAGGTACAAGGCTTAAAGGAAATTCCATCATATTTCACGGTCATGAAATAAAACAAGAGTTACCACCATCTTAAGTCATGTATCTTAAATTTGTTAAACAAATTGATCAAAGATTCGCCAGCTATTATATAAATGATTTAAGAATATTTTTTTATTAATTATTTTTAATGGTTTAAGAAGTAATCACGAAGATGATTATTTTTATGAATTTATTTGATTTGTGTTTCATCTTGCTTATTTAATTAAACAGCAAATCATGAAGAGTCGATCGTGTAAGAAATTTTTCAATAAAAAAAAACTCTTATAAATTATGTTTAAGCTAAAAATGACGGTTTTACAATATTACTAGCTTTTAACTGTGAATATATTTGTAATTTTAGCCGTTAAAATGTAAAAAAAAAAAAAAAATTTGGTAATGTATACTGTTAAAAATATTTTTATACTATATAAAATTCAAAAAATCCAAAAAAAATTATTTTATAGTTCTTAACTTTTAAAAACAGCTTTTTTAAAAAAATTTATCTAACGCCTGTTTCAATGATGTTTGGAGAAGAAGATCCAAAAACCAAAAGAAAAGACAAGCCGAATTTTGGAAATCCTCAATGACTAGCTGCAGCACAGTAAAAGCAACGATCCGTGCAAAACGATTGAGGTAAGTCGACGTGTCCCCATGTAGCGACTAGGGAGGATTGTAGATTTTGGGACCAACCTGAGGGGTCACAGCTGCATCAAACAGTGAGTAATGGACAAAAAATCACCTGGCACAACGGACATGTCAGAGGTTGGGGCGATGTTTGGAGTTGAAATGGTCCAACATTTTATAAGTTGTTTATTTGTTAGGGAAATGATCTAGTCACACAGATGCTTACGCTGTCCCACGCCAATGTATAAGTACAATTTGGCCCTGAAATTTTATAACTATGCAAACAAATACTTAAACGGAAAAGAAATTTTACCTTCTTCTTATTATGTTTTAGTCCTTTCGACCTTCAAGAAATTATACAGGTAACAAATATAATTGGATCCTTCAATTTAAAAATAAAAATTACGTTATTATTTATTTAAATTGGACATAAGATATATACTATTATAAATAAGATATTACGAAAGTAACACAATTGTGTTATTTTTCTACTAACTTCCATATCAAATAAATCGGTGATAAAAGAAAAACATGCTAAATGAAAATGACGAGAGTATCTTAAAAGTTAGAATGATTTTTTTTTTAAGAAATGAGTTTAATGATAAATACTTTTAAATGAAAAGCTATTAAAAAGATCAAAAAAATAATATCTTGCGTGCTAAGAAAATAAGAGTTTTTCTAAAAGAAAAAATGAATTCAATATTTTTTTGGTACAATTTTAAATACTGAGGAACTGTTTGAAAATTATCAGTTAGATTAGGTTTGTTTGTATTGGATAAAAATTTAGGAATTTTTTTAAATTAGAGCCTAGACTAAATTTGTAGAGGATTATAGCAAAACTTAATCCCTATTAACAATCAATTTTTACAAAAATTCGTTTACAAGAATATTCCTAGCATTGTTAATCACACATACTAGACCCAATGTATCGGGCCTGTGCTAATTGAAAGAGTGCGATTTCTCTGGGCTAACTTGCATTTGCGTATTGGGCTTTACACGCATACTGGACCTAATATTTTAGGCCTCGTCGTGGGTCATAATTTTCGTCTCTCTTTGTTACATGAAATGGCACGTAATCATAACAGACAAGCCGTAAATTAAAGATATCCCTTGTCATCGAAAAAAATAATTAAAAAAATAAAAAACTTACATGAATTCAGATTTTCACAATACTTTTCTTTCAAGAAATTTTTGAAGGGGAGTTTGAGATTCAAGGAGCTTCGAAAAATATTATTGATATTTAATCCATACAAAATATGTGAGTCACTTGTTAAGTCTATAACCATACCAGCATGAGAAATTTTGAAATATTCTTAAAATAACTATCAATAGTTATTCTATAAGAGAAATATAAATACAAAAAAATTAAAATTATTTTTTAATTTAAATGAAGATATTTTTATCATTTTTATTAGATATGAATGTTTTTTTTTTTTTTTTTGTCTCTCTTCTTAAAATAAACTTATGAAATAACTATTATACGCATTGGTATGGTTTTTTTTTTTTCTCCCGATAAGTATCAAGAAGTTATGGATTCAATTCTTAGTTCTTACTGAAATTGAGCTTGTTTGTATCCAATGCCAAAGATGTCGAGTTATCCTCTCGTGTATTGCCACCGTCAAATTAACACCCTTTTTCTTCTAACACGACAACTAACCATTATTTACATTGGTCCGTTAATATATATATGTATATATATCAACTAGTTAACTAAGTAAAAATGTCAAAGCGCTTTTAACGATTACAACTACCCACCTTTCAAATTATATACGTATAACTAAAAGAAGCGAGATATGTTCACGAGTAAATGAATAGCGATGAACAACATTTTAGTTTTTTTATATTCTTTAGGTTTTTTTTTTTTTTTTTTTCTGGCTGGGCTGACCATGGCTAAAGCCTTGCTCTTGGGCATGCACGCATCGGGCCTTGGTCGCTTAGCACGGCCTCTTTCTCACTTTATATATATATAATAGTTTTTTTTTCCGGTAAGTATCAAGAAGTTATGAATTCAATTCTTAGTTCTTACTTGAAATTGAGCTTGTTTGTATCCAATGCCAAAGATGTCGAGTTATCCTCTCGTGTATTGCCATCTGTCAAATTAACACCCTTTTTCTTCTAACACGACAACTAATCATTATTTACATTGGTTTGTTAATATATATATGTATATATATCAACTAGTTAATTAAATAAAAATGTCAAAGCACTTTTAACACTTACAACTAACCACCTTTCAAATATTAACTAAAATACTAAAAGAAAATGATCATTCACTCTGCATTTCTTCTATGTGTTATACTTGTAGCTCAACATTATTGTCTACTTTTTTTCTTTATGTTTTATTGTAGCTCAACATCCCATTTTATTGTCTATTCTCACTCATCTCCATTGTTTATTTTAACTCGGTTAGACTAAAAGAGAATGATCATTGTACGTACATTTCTCTATAGCTCAAGACCTAATTTTACTATTAATTATCACTCATTTCTATTATTTATTGACATTTTTGCACTTTGATCTCTCATTTTTTAGAACAAAAGTTGTGATCTCAAACGCCAATGTATTGTAATTTGATCCTAAAATGCTTATAAGGTAAAGAAACTTAGAGAGAGAGAGGGGAGAAGAGAGAGAGAGAGAGGGTGGTAAGGGCTATTTTGACCACTTTGATCATCGAAATTACGATTAATTTTTTTGTCTTAAAAACTAGAATCTATTAGTGATTGTTACAATGAAATGATTTGAGGAAGTAAATCAAAATTCAAAAATATTTTGAGTTTTTTGAATTTACATCACTTATTTTTATTGTTTTTTGACATTTTTGCACTTTGATCTCCGATTTTTTGGAAAAAAAATTCCATCTCAAACTTCATTTGCATTGCATTGAAATATATTTTGAGACTCTATAATAGTTTGTTGACATAATTTCTATAGTTTTGAGGAGTTTTTAGGGAAAAAAAAAAAAAAGGCTGAATTTGACTTTTGAAAAGCCGAAAAACTGAAAACATGAATTTCTAGCTATGTTTCTATCATGCAGCAGCTCGTAAAAAATTGCATTGTTTTTTTTAGAAATTTTTTTTTGATAGGGCTTGCTCCTCCAAGCTCAGATGCACAAGTCTGGTTCTTAGATGTGCCTTTTTTTTTTTCTTTTTTCTCCAATATATTTTAAATTATTTTCTAAAGATTTTTGGGCAATATTCTAAAACATCGAACTTTATTTTTTTTTGTCTCGGACATTCTGCCGAGAAACGCATATAAATAATATGTTTTCATATTTTTAAATAAACATATTTTATATTATGTTACTTTATTATTTAAATTTATTTACTTGATTTATCATTTTTATGGAGATTTTAATCTAATTAATTTTAATTTTTAGTTTCTTTAAATTTTATTTATTGGTAAATATGATTTATTGTTCTCTATGTATGGATTTTTAAATAAAATTTTAGAATGTGATTACTTTCTTTTAAAAAAAATTTATATGATGGATTTTTAGAATTTTTAAATGATAGTAGCGTGACTCTATATATATATATATATATATATATTAAAAAAAATTAGAGAATTTTTATTACATTTTTTGAAAAAAATAATTTACAAAATAAGTTTTTAATTAAGAATACATGGATTTTTAGATTTTCATTTTAGATTAGTAAAAGTTTTTAGTTAATAATTAGATAAATAAGAATAAATCATGTTTTTTTTGTTGCAAAAAAAATTATGAAAAAATATAATAAATAAGTCAGCCACAAAATTTTGATTAAAAAATAATAAAACTGAATTATGTTTTTTTTAATCTTTAATTTAATATATTTTTATGGATTTATAGTAAAATGAGGATGTTCAAATTAAAATAATTTTACATATTTAGCTCAATCTACAGTGCAAAGCAAGTAAAAAACTAATATAATCTATAATATTTTTGCATAAAACCTAGACATAAACTCCCTTGAAGACTCTTTCTTTTTCTGCCTTATGTTCATGAGCATTACTAAGGTCTTCTTTGGTCATCTATTAGCTGCAAAGTGGCGAAGGAAGACATAAGAGATTTCTTGAAAGTTCAGGATTTATGGAGGGGGCAAGTTTGAGAACAAAGCTCCAGCTCATCCTTTTAATGTGAAGGGAAACGCCTCACAGAGCACTGGATCGACCCACCGATGATCTAGTCCTGTTTAATCCGGTAATGAAATAATAAAAAGTACGAAAGTAAAACTTGAGAATTTTATTATTTTATTATCTTATTGGAGGTTTTCTAGATCATTGGTGGACCAATTGAACTCGAATTTCGATGTGTCCTTGCTCTTTTGTGTAGATCTAGTCGAAAATATTACTGGAAGAATCAAGTCCATGTTTAGCTCAACATGTTCAACATCAAGCATCAGCCGTTTTAAAATAATACAAAATTATTTCAAAGGTTTGATCTAACAAATTAAGGTTTCAGGTGAGATTTTTATTTAATATATAGTATAAGAGTTTTGATAACCAAATTATCATCTTTTTTTTTCTAAATAATTAAAGATAAAATAGTAATAGGTTTATGTAAATGTTAAATTTAAAAAACTTTTAGTTAAAAATATGTTAAAAATAATATAAGGTTATTCTTAAAATTTCATTTATTAGTTTAAATTTTTGAATTCAGAAATTAATTTTACACCCCAATGATTTTTATTTTTATTTTTTTCTGTTTTAGCACCCATGAATAGATGGATGTTGAAATAATCAGTGGTATCTAATACCATCCAATCAGAACTTTGATATAATTGTTTAACCGTATAATTATGGGAGGGACTATGATTTATACGAGAGGCTAAAAGGACGCTCCGGTTGTAATCATCACCTGCAAGACTGAAAATGTCTCATATACGAAAAGTGATGGACAATTGCGCGAAAGGGCAAGAAAAATTGTTTGTTTGGTGGGTTACAGAAATGGAAAGAATGTCAAATGTTTGATGTCACATAAAGACTCCAAGGAACCCTTGGAAAATTATTCATTAGACAAGCCACTACGATTCAGGTGGTCATTTTTATAGATCCTCTTCTTCTGTTCTGTTTGACATATCTGTTTCTGTAAAGCTTCCACTAATTCTAATTACTTGGAATTGCTCACTTCCCACTTCAAGAATATGCAGATGTTTTCGGGGTTTTATTTGGAGCAAAGTGGTAAATGAAGAGCGCATACTCGAGGCAGGTTTTGGTTGGAATATTTAGGTGGTGTTTGATAATAAGAAATGAAATAACGAGAATGAAAATAAAAGTTTTATTCTTATCTTTTGGTTCAAAAGAATGAAGTAAGAATGAAAATAGTGAAAATGAAAATAAAAACTACACACAATGTCATTTCCATTTAAAATAAAAGAATAAAAACTACAAATGAGAAAGATTTTTTTTTCAAAAATAATAATATATTTTATTTGTTTATTGTATATCAACTATTTCTACCATCACTACAGATCACGAGTACCACTACCACCACTACCATCATCATTGTCACCACCACAACAACCATCACCACTACCACAATAGCCATACACCACCACAACAGACCATACACCACCATTATCATCTTTATTATTTTTACAATCATTATATTTTAATAAAATTATTTTTTTAATTATTATTTTTATTTATATAAAAAATTAAATTGTATTTTGATTTCTTAATTTTCATTTTGCTTCCGACATTTTTATGTTGAACTTTTCATTCATGGTAACAAGAAATTTTATAATACTCAAGAAGTAATTAGTAGTATGTACAATAGTTACTAGATAAAGCTATTTTAAATTATATATATTAATTTTCTCTTTCTTGTTTTTTTTTCTGTCTAGCTCTCTTCTCAAAGTAGATCTATGAAGTAATTACTGTATATGTCACTAGTTATTCCTTGAGTATTATAAAATTTCTCGTACTCAAAGTGGCTTTATAAAATAACAATTCTATATATCACTAATTACTCTTTGAGTATCATAAAATTTCTTTTTAGCAACCAAACGATATCTTAAAGGTATGTTTGTTATGAACAATAGATACCGTAAAGATAAAGGAGAAGGATTAAGAGACAAAAAGATGCATGTTAATACGACAAAGCAAAGGATAAAGAGAGAAAAAAAATGTGTATCAATTCAAACCATTTTATTATTTAGCTAATAAAAGAACATAAACGCTGCATTATATAATTGCTTACAATTAATTAATCATTGCTTACAGTTAATTAATCCAAAATAGTGATTGGGTCTGTGCTAATTATTTGACGGCAAATCCCCAACGTACAGGATTGATTATAAATCATGAAGTTTACCCTGTAGAGACCGTGATATTCAACATCGGATTTATATTAGTCAGGACTCTGATATTCAATGATTCTTTTGATTCCGATCAAGAAATCAGTACGAGCGTGCCTCTCAAAAAGACTACACCAACCTAAGCTAGTTGCAATCAACTGCAACGCAATGGGAGTAGGAGAGGTGGGGGAGAGGGGAGCATTATGAAATGGTACTGTCCACACCCAAAATACATCCTCAAGATAACTAATGGGTTTTGCTCATGTTTTGATTTCGTAGCATTCAGATTTTTTTAATTGAGATCTTAATTTTTTATTTAATTTAAAAATTTTATTATTATGTTATTATTATTTTTGTTTCAGATCTTAATATACTACGTAAATATGTATGATAAACTCTAACCAATAATAGCTTGTTACATATCATGATAAGTTCGGATTGAATTTTAATAAAGATAAAAAATGTTTATGTGTCAAGCTTTCATTAACTCAAATTTGCCAAATGTGTTTACGTGGTACATTAAAATCTAAAAACAACAATAACATAAAAAAAACTTTTAAATTGGATATAAAAAAATTTTAAAATCTCAATAAAAAAAAATTCAAATTATACAAGGTTTCAATTTGAGTAAAACCCAATAACTAATAGTTGAATGTATCATCAAAGCTTGATTTATGGCCACGTAGAAATAATCCTCCTAAGAATTTGGTTCAAGTGGTAATTTTAATTAAGTATCTTCACTTTTTTTTTTTCACATGACATATTTATATCCCAATAATTTTTTTATTTTCAATCCTAATATAAATGTAATAAGGATTTTACGAAAGTGGAGGAATGTGAAATACAAAATAGTTTTTTTGTTGGGTATATAATGACACTATATACATTATTCATTCGTTTTAAATTAGAAAAAAAAAAAAACTAGTATTGGTTATGAGTAAAGTCGGTGAGGATATTATACGTTTAGCCAATTAACACATCTTTGAACTTGAAAGAAAGTGAACCCTTTGCCGGTGGATTGTGGAAAATCGATACCATCGTCTACAGAATTTATGGTTGGATGAGAATTATGACCCTCTGACTAATAAACACTTGCCGTACAAAGAAGAATGGATCCCTTGACCTCCTTACATATTATTTTTTCTGTCAAAATAAATATTGTAGGGTTTTCCACTTCTCACTTAGGTTACGATAGAAACTAGTGATATATATATATATATATATACAGGCACGATTAGACTTGCCCACCGTTGTTGGTTGAGAGTTGACTTTTTTAAGTTTCCGTCAAGGAATTCTTGGCTCTCCTCTCTCCTCATTCTAAATTAGGATTTCCCTATTTTCAGCTGGCAATTAATATCACGTTTGTATCGAAAATTGTCGACTACTACTTCAATAAAATTGGTTTTCGAGGGCTATGTTTGGATACAGATATATTTACGAAGTAAAAAGCACTAAAAGTGGAATAAAGAAAAGGAAGCTTTTAGACAGTTAAATCTTCTTGTTTTTCCAATATTTCAGTAGGGTTTTCTTGCATTCAACATTACATCATTTAGGACATCAATATTCCTTAACTTTGCAATAAAGAACCACTTTAGATCTCACGCACACTAATAAATGTATTGGTGGTTTGGGTGTCCAGTTGATTCTAATTGGCCGGTCAGCTGTAGAAATGTCTTCGAGAAGGAACTGTTTTATATTGGGGGTAACTGCTGTCGGAAATTGCGTTTGGACAGCAAATCCTAGGATCCCATGTGTTCTTTTTTATAGAAGCTGGCCCAAAATTTCAATCTTGATACGATCACAGCCGACCTTTTCAATACGTGTCCATACTATCTACCTAGTAGTATTTCATATATAAATTTTGTATACCTGAAATGACCTTGTATTTGGCTATTAATTAAATAATATAAGTTATTTCCGTCAGACTAATCGAGTGTGTCGGTATTGCAATCTTGACCATAATGCCCAAATTCAAGCAGGAGGTACTTTTTATTACAGTCTGAAAGCAATAGGCATTTTGGCCCTTGAATAGAAATCCCAAATCACAGCAAGCAAAGCCCCTGATTGCCTTCACCTTCAAGTTCACATTTGACCATTCGTGTGTTTATTTTTTCTCTGCTAGTGATGTTATATTAATGTTTGACCCTGGCTGTAGCTAGAAAAAGACACCACTCGGACCATTTTTTCAATTTGATCAATGATCAGTTGGTAGGAAGTCCGCACCTCGAGCAAATATTTTAATGGCCAAGGAATTTTAGGTGTTTACATGTACACTTTTTTACGAACTTTAGAAATGGACAAACCAATTATATCCTTTGGTGTTTACATGTACACTTTTTTACAAACTTTAGAAATGGACAAACCAATTATATCCATGCCCAGCTAGCTAGGCTGCCCCATTGCCTTAATTTATATACCACGCATCTGTTTCAAAAAACTTAAAAATCTCCAAAAATGAAACTCTTTCACCTCTGCCTCGTCTTTGCTCTTCTTATTTTCTTTAGCAGTACTCCTAGAAGCAGTCACGCGATTCGCAGGAGCTTTTCTGCACCTTCCACAAGCCAGCAGATTTTTCGCTCTCCCTTTAGTGCTTCGCCCTTTGCAGAAAGAGCTAAAGAATTCGAGTCACAGAAGCGAAGGGTTCCCACAGGGTCGAATCCATTGCATAACAAGCGATAAATGTTTCTGCAAGGTTTCTGGCCGATCGAGCTAGTACGACCCCTTGTTCTCTTTGCTTCAATTATATATGTCTTATACAGGATCTAACAACAGCAACTTAGGTAATTATATGCTTAGCTAGCTAGCACAGATCAGAAGCACTCTGATATTTACTTAATTATATCACATAATATATATATATATACACTTTGTAAAGATCATGTTGAGCAGATCGTTATTAAATTAAGATTTTAATGTTTGTTTGAATAATATTCGATTCCTTGTGTAAATATGAGTAAACAATATTCATTTACATTTACACCTTTATTTGAGTACTAGTATCTATATATTATATATATGTTTCATAAAGATTAATTAATGTTTATTGCATTCATATCTTAATTATTGTATCGACACTACAAAAGATTTTAGTAATGATTCAGGATTTGAAATGATAGTTCTATATTGGAACACATGATCCAAGCGAAGGCTAAATTTTTGTGGGGTTTGCAACTTTTAGTGTGTGGTTTTTGTCTGCCTCTTTTCATGTGGTAAGCCAAGAAACAGGGAGAAAAAAAAATGCAAATTGGCAAATAGCTTCAACAAGAGAAGTTTGATTTTCATCATAGCTATCAACTGCTCTGATTGCGACATCATATGTGAAATATTAATTTGCTTGGCGCTGAATCATATGTTGATCGGTGCAAAATATAGAAAGATCACCAGCATCGATCAAACAGCTGCACCCAAACCAAGATTTATACGCAATGGTTGCAACTTGCAGCTTTATCCTGTTAATTAATTTGTTCGTTCCAAAAGACCTGGCCAGTTCGGTTAATTTCCTGACAGGAACATTGAAAGATACTAAGATAGATGGAATGGGTTGGCCAGCTTGTCCACTCAAACTCCTGACCCAGAGACCCCAATTTTAATGGCGAGTGTAAATACACATTATTCCATACAACAACCATGCAATTAAGAAACAGTACCCTCACGCTCATAAAATGGAATTTTCGTACTTCAACAGTTGCAGCAATTATGTCTTCTCATATACTTGTACAATAACTATTAATATTTGTCCAAGATAGAAGGGGGTGACCAATTCTTGCTCCAAAAAATAGAATCCATGAAAGATGGGATCTTATCTGTGCAGATCCTGCACTTAATTGGAGATGGAAAATAGTAATGAGGTGTAGGGTAAGTAGTGTGTGGAGGTGGGTTGTGGTCCATACTGGAAGTGCACATACTGGTTATTGCTCCCACCAACACCAAGCCTTTTAGAATATGTGTATATGCGCATGTAATTTAGTATTTGAACTTTTTGGTTCAACAAATTATTTCCCAGTTGAAAAATGTATTTACCTTTATTTTCAAGTCAATCTGAGAAATATCAGCCCACGCATCAATAAAGGCACGCCCAGTGACGGAGGGATATATATAGATATATAGTTGACTTTATCATCTATTGGAGCATTAATAATATTATTGTAAATAATTCTTCTTCCTATCTGTTTCCTTTTTCAAAATAGGTCAGTGATGTTTACTCCTGAGATGGTCTAAAATTTCTCCACAAATGGCGCCCTGTGAGTGCCTCTGTCCAAAACTGATCAGAAAAGTTCAGTGTAGTCACTAAACAGATGCATACATGCAATTGAATCCTCGAGGGTTAAAATTGGTTGCCCACACGTGTCCGGGTTAAACGTCATCTGTTTTACTCTTTTTAAAAGAAAGTTTGTAGGTTGAGCCATGCGCATGGTTTTGCCAGGCGTGAGCGTGAAGGCTTGGCTTGACTCCATTTCCGTATTTTTTTTATTCTTTAATTATTTCCTTTTGTTATCCTTTACACAACCTTACAAAAGTTATTTATGATGTACTCTTTTATTTTGAGTTAAATACGCATTTTGCTTTTATTTGAAAATTCAAATGATAAAGATTCCATGATTAAAATTTTATGAATAAAATTTATAAAAACGATACTGTGAGAAAAGGATAATTTATTTAAAAAATATTGAAGTTCTCCTAAATGAAAACACTCACCAACTAAAATGCACGCATGTAGTTTTTAATTTATGATTTATGAATTTAATGTGGCAATCCGTCTTCCTTCCCCCCACCAGAATCAATATTTGTTGAACTTTTTCTTTGTCCATTTAAGCTTTAACTAGATTTGTTTGGAAAAAAAAAAGATTATTGGTTCATTTATTATTATATAATAGGTTAATTCTCTAACTTATCTTTATAACTTAATTAAACTAATTTTATTATTGAATAGACTTTAAATATCTAATTTATCCTTATTACAAGATTTTCATATTAAACTATCGAAATTAGTTAGATGATATGTACATAAAAATCTTCTATTTTACCGATTTGTAAAGGTATTTTAAAAATAAAAATTAATAATATTTGAATCACGTGAATAATTTTAGTGATTTAGTTCAAAAATCTTGACAAAAGAATAGATTGAAAACTTAATATATATTAAAGAATAAAATTAACTTAATTAAAGATATAAAAATAATTTAAAAAATTATCTTATAATATAAAAATGGATTGAAATGTTAACTCGAAAATAATAATAATAATAATAATAATAATAATAAGCAAACTCCCGAAAATGCACAAATCCACATGCGTCTATTAATTCTATGAAATATATATAATTAAATAACTCATAAAATTTATAAAGACCGTGAAATTACGTTAAGATTGATTTAACTGGTTCCAAGCACGGGTGTTGATAGCCTGCTGTATGTTTATTACAAGTACGATGTATAAATTTGAATTTATATGTTATATTTATTCTTCAACAACCCTTAATTTTATTTTATAAAACGACATTAAGAAACTAGTCTGGACATCAAACTATCTTTTAATGGATACATTCCAAGTCTCGAACCTTAGAATGCATGGCTCCACACTGGATAAATTAATACATCTGTGGAAAGTCGTTTTGATTATTGCAAGTATTATAGTACTTATTGAACTTTTTATTTTTTTGATATTCGAAGAACCAGTCTAAACTTCAATTTTTTTTTTTTTATGGGTGCATCATCCTAAACCCTGATCGTAACAAGTGAACCTCAATTGGTTGGTTAACGTACGTAATTTAGAACAGTTCCAGGTAATTGAGGTAATCTTTCAACTTTTCGATTCCATTTTTAATAATTTTTTTTTAAAAAAGAAAAAAGAATGAATCTACAAATTACCCCACAATTAAAACGGCACCTGAAAGCCGAATCAAAATTAACCAGCCTGACTGTTTGGTCAGCCACACCAATCGAATCAACTCCAACTGGAGATCGAAAGATATGAGTTTTCTAGCTGGAAGATTAGCAGGAAAAGAAGGAGCCTTCTTTTTCCAGGAATCCAAACACGCCGTTAACCGCCTCGCAGAGAAATCCACCACCACCGTCAAGAACCTCCCACCTGCATCTTCTACAATAGAGCATGAATCCCAAGCCGACGTGCTTCCCGAGGTGTTAAGACATTCTCTTCCTTCCAAGATCTTCAGCAGGCCGTACGACCCGTCTTCGCTGTCCACAGCATCCAAGTGGGTCCTTCGCTCTGATCTTACAAATAGTAGTTCGACTCTGACCCCTGACGATCTCAATCCTCTCCGAGCTTATGTCTCCCTCCCTCAGGTCAATTTTGGTCCCAAAAGGTACCCCCATCAATCAATAATAACACAAATTTAAAAAAAAAAATTGTTGAGGTTTTTAATTAAAGTTTGGTGGGTGAATGAATCCGAACAGATGGCAATTGCCGGCTCGGGAGCACTCGGTGCTGGCGTCGACGGCGAATGAGATGCGAAAAGACAGATATGCCACTGTAAATCCCGAGAAATTGAAGGCCGCAGCCGAGGGGCTTCTTTATGGTTAGTTACTTTTTTTATTTTTTTCCTTTAAATTTATTTTAATATATGAATGGAAATTGAAAATGAAAGATTAAACCTATTTATTAGTGCTTGTCACTCATGCTGTTATTCTAGTCGGAAAGGCATTTGCATTTGCAACTGCAATTGTGTTTGGTGGCGCCACTTTGGTGTTTCATTTGGCGGCTTCCCGGCTAGAGCTGCGCCGTGTAAGTAATCGAAGAAGAAAACCGTTCTTCTCTATAGTTTATTAATTACTAATATAATGCAGTACTGGGATTAGTTCTTTATTGTGATTAATTGAAGACAATTTGTATTAGTATTAGATTTTGCAAGAGCATGCTGCCTTGCATCACCGGTATTACCTGAACTTTTTAAATAATCCTGACAGGTTGATGATATCCGAACTAAAGGGAAAGACCTGGTTCAGCCAACAATTTATACGATCAAGGAGCAATTCGTGCCCTTAAAAACTTGGGTAGATGATTTTTACAAGCTCTGGTTTTGATTGCTTTAGTTTTTTTCTTTTATTTCTTCCTATTCTTTTTGGGGTTTTTCTTTGGTCATTTGTATATAAAAATGCTATCTTGCATCTTGTGTCGTCAGGCTGAAGATACATCGAAGAAATGGCGTCTTGATAGGCAGGAAGATATGAAAGAGAAACCTTTGGTCAAGGAGCTTTCTAAAGTTCTGGGTGTAAAAACTTCCTAGTGATTTCTGTGTAACTTTTTTGTTTTTTCATATAAATAATATGGAACAATTGGGACGATTGCAGATATTCTCTCTCTTTTGTTTCACTGAAATAAAAACTATGAGGTGAAAATGTTGTGTTATGAACCAAAAATTCAAATTCTCGTGTGCAGTTTGCAGTAAGCATGCCGTGGTTGTCTATATTGTCTATTTGGAAAGGGCTTTATCTCAAATTTCACGATCTTGTTCAACTGCAGTTTTTTGTTAAAGCTGTGAAAACTGAATCTGGGATAGACCATGGGACCAAACAAGTTCCTCCGGGCACATCTCACAACCTTTTCCTCGTCTTTTGCTTCAAGCACATGTATTTAGCCACTTCAAAACGAAAAAGAATTAGAGGGAAAAAAAAAATGAAAAGTAAAACAAGAGGAATAAAAAAAGGGAGGAAGAATAGAGGGGATATCCAAAAAAAGAATGTCGAGTTGATCAAAATGATAAGACAGCTGCTAGAGTGCTCGACGAATGAAAAGAATGATAAACTTGTGTTTGTCATGAGTTCAAAGAACATAGATTTTTTTTGTTGATTTGACTGAGAAGAAACTGCACTGGATGTACTTCAGATTCAGTATTTGAATCAAATATGACGGTTCTGATTCACACTGGGGAATAGGTACCCGTCCATGTGTAAGCATCCAGTCTCCATTTCATGAATGATGTCTGCATCTTTACAGCTTGTAATCTAAACCAGACCCATATTTCCAAGCCTCAAGATGCTGCTTCCACTCATACTTAATCTTGGATGGAAATGCAGTTAATAATGGTCTGAGAAGAAGAGGACAACAAAATATAAAGGAGCATACAGAAGAATAGCTCCTAATAATGTTAACATGGACAAAACTGAAGAGTAAACGTAAAAGAGGAAGATGCATGCAATACCTTATTACTGGATCTGCATAGGTGGAGAGAAAAGTGTAGTAGCCCAGCATGAAAAAATGACTGGACCAGTCAAGAAGCACAGGAATACCAACCTAAAGATGAAAAGATTGGTAAGATGAGTAGTAATTTGCATTACCAACCATTACTTCATAGTATCCGATTTATGTGTGAAGATGGATGCAGAGAAACCGAAATGCAGCATGTATGCTTTCAAGGTTTCATAATCTATATCAACACCACAATTAAGGTATTGAATTCTTGTCAATATATGTAGCAGTTACCAGCATCAAATAGTTTATAGCTACACAGTAGAGAAGCTAACATTTCATTTCTCTAACTGCTTACAAGCCAGGGTGATGGACCATTAACGGTACATGAAGGAGACATAGACTATGCTAAATTCTGGTAACAGAAACCAATGGCCAATTACTTGTGATTTTGGTGCCGGTAAATAGAATGAGGCTGCAACAATTACATTACCCAGTTGAATCATAAACATTCAGATTCTATAAAGATGAAAGCATATAACTAATGGGTGTTCAATTAATGCAAAATAATGTTGGTAAAAGCAAATAAGCGGCTTTAAAAAAATGGAAGCAAATGAGATGAACCTGCAAGAATTTATGCCTTCAAAAACACTAGGTAGGAAGTACTAGGAACCACCATCTCAAGTTGGAGAGAAATTACCGCATACAATTACAAAGAAAGAAAAACGAGAGAAAAAGAAAAGCTCTGAATCATGCATACCTGCTTGAATATATTTGGGATAATCTGAGGTTTAGTAAGCATAACAAGGCCTAGTGTCTTGGAAAGAGCCCAAAACTGTACAACATCCTGTGACCATATAGTGAACAGGCACCAGTATTATTATTTTATCTTCGATACTTTTTTTTCTTTTAGGACCAAATCACCTAAGACAAACAACTGGACCATACCAATCAAATCAACTTCGAAAAAAGGAATTCACTGAAAAGGAGACATAAGACAATTAACCTGAAGAAATGGTCTTAGAACTGGATCCCCCAGCTTCTGAGAAGAGATACGCAGAGTCATCAGGAAATGAAAGAAAACTGACAGACTCATAAAGAACAAAGAACTGCAAAAGTTGTGGCTTATTTACATAACAATGTGAGCCCACCTGCATACTCTGGAAATTGACATAAAGAAGCTCATTAATAAATTCTGGAGGGACGTTGGAGTTTTTCTTGGCCGACATTGCTCGTTGAAACAGCCACGAAGCACTTAAATTTGGCTACAATAAAGAAACTGTCATTGAGATAATTGTACGAGAGGATGTTCAACCATATAGCCATATATATATAAAAAAAAAGTCAGGGGTCACCAACCATATAAGGATTTAGGAGGGACAAGCTGGATGCATCGAGAAAATCTCCATTGATTGCTTCATATACTCCTTTATTCTCAGAAAATAAAAATGGTAAGCTTTCAACGAGAATATTTCTACATAGCACATGCTTATGGGTTTAATGGCAGAATTTGTCCCCATTTTATTGCGATTTGACAATTTTAAGCCCTTAGTACCAAATTGAGTAATTTGAACCCTAAAATATTGCTTTTTGGGCAAAATTGATCAAAATTCTCGAATTGCCGTTATATGTAATGGTAAACCCATTTGATCGTTAAGGTGCTGTTAAATTTTAATTTTTTAAATAAAAAACTGTTCAAAAAAAATGAAGCTAGCAATTAGTGGGGTTAAATTAGGGGGTAAGGCAGATGACGAGTTGTCTGCCTTACCCTCTAATCTAACACTTGCAAAAGGGACAGGGAGAGAGAGTAAGATGAAATAAGGTTTTTGAAAGCAATAGTTTGTTCTGTAATTGAAAGGGATAGAGAGAGAGAGAGAGAGAGGCTGTTAGGGTTAGCTTAATTGTTATTGAATCCCTAGAGAGACCAAATTGCAAGGAGAAGGGAGAGATAGTGTTAGGGTGGGTTGGGTTTTTCGCAATTGGAGTGAATTCGGGATAGAAAGAATGATTTAGGTCATTTTCAATTTTTGTAATCTTCCTCAAATTTGGTCTGTGATTGTGAGATTTCATGGCTTCCCCTTCTTCTTCTACTGCTTCAAAATCATCAAATGCAAAACCCAAATTTCTAAAGGAAAGTGGTGGTGGTTATGGTGGAGGATAAGGGAAAGTGAGTCTGGTGATTTGGAGAATTTATATCATCTCCTTGAAATTTCAATTTTTATTACGTTAGAAATTTGGGTTTTGAACTTGGATTCTCTGATTTTCTTTTAATTTGAGTGAAGAGAGAGAAGAGGTGGAGTGAGCTTAATTTCAACCGTTCTCATGCTGCTTCTGCTGAAGATGGGGTTCTTTTAATTTGTAGCTATGACCGTTACAATAACTAAACTTCACATATCCCCCATATAGCATAGATCATTTTAGTTTTGAAAAACACCAAAGCAGTAGATCATCACTTGTAAAGGGATTTTTTGAGGTCAGGTTTTGGGGTACAAAAGAAAAGTTGTGGGTTGTGTGTGTAGCGGTGCGGGTCTTTTAAGACTATGGATGATGGAGGAGTGGAAAAGAAACAGAAGGAGAAGTTTGAAATTTTGAAGGAAAATCACAGCAGGTTGAAGAAGAAAAGTCGGTTTTGGAGTTCTTTGAAAAAAGTAATTTCTGCATTGGTAGTTTGGATTCTCAGTCTATGAGCTTATGCATGTTTTTGATTGAATATCAGTGATTGTTGCTAAGATATTTCAATAATCCGGAATTTTATGGATAACTTCAGTTTTTTAATGGTTTTTCTTTTTAAATTAAAATTTAACAGCACCTTAACGGTCAACCCAATTGACTGTTACGTATAACGGCAATTAGGAAATTTTACTCAATTTTGCCCAAAAACCAATATTGTGGAATTCAAATTATGCAATTTGGTACTAAGGGTCTGATATTGCCAAATTGCAATAGAATGAGGGCAAAATTTGCCATTAAAACATGCTTATGTGGACACCATGAAAATAATTTCCTATTTCGTATAAAATCAGGGACCAGGTACTTGTAAAGACAAAGTAGTTACTTTTATCTGGAGTGATTTGTTATGCCTACTAAATCATCCGGTTTGTGTTATCCCTCCAAAATAATTAATTGAACCAAGTATCAGCAAATTAATCAAATGTTACTTTAATTCACACAAACAATATACCTGTTGACAATCTCCCAAGGTGCCTTGTCAAGCTTCCGAAACCACCAAATGAAACAGGAGACTGGATGCCACTAGCATCCCCAAACTGCAAAGAATGAATTAGTGATGCTTACATCTCATTCGTGTTGTGCCCATAATCTAGTAAGAGCTTTAGGATTGTGTGACATATTCCACCTGTAAGATACGATTAAATGCTGCAGGCAACGGACTGAAGAGTTGATCCTCCCCCATTAAGAATTTAAAGATGTTAGACTTGAGGACCAAAATTACTAAAAATATTCAATGGAAAAGAAGAACAAGATCATTTTTGGCATGAAGCAGACAAGGACTGATAATAAATGTTATACGAATTAATATAGTTTGCAAATAACAAGCAGTTTAGAAAAAACATAGCTTCATATTTATTTATAGCAATTCATTGGTTTCAAATCAAGATCGAAGAAATTATGAGCAATAGACTACAACGCCAAACATGCCTTGTGTTCCCATTATGACTCAATATACTCAAGTAAGATATCTCAGATCCTTCTTTATCAGAATGCTTAACACACCAAAAAGGAGAATGGAGAAGAATCTGAGATATCTTGACTCGAGTATATTGAGCAATAGACTACAATGCCAAACATGCCTTGTGAACTGAAAAAAATTCAAAAGAAAGGGGCTTGCACTTTCCCAAGTGAAGGAGTCCACAATTCTTTCTACCTTTCGGTCCTGTGGATGCCAGCCACTTTTTGTAGTTTTTTCTTTTGGAACGTATTGCTCTCAGTAAATGTGCTTATATGTATAATGCAGTTCCAGTAGCATGTAAGTAAGCCTTGGAGTTCATATGTTGCATCATTACCTGTCACGATATGTAGGGAAAATGCCATATATAACTCTTAGTATCTCCAGATTGTCAAGAGAGACTCCCTGCAAAATGAGCAAAAAAAGTGCACAATCTTACCAATCAGTTTGAGTGCCACAGAGAAGGAAAAGCTTGTAAATAGAACTTGTTAATACATGCATGCAACAATAATTATCAAATACATGCATTATTAGACTTCCTATTCCATTTCAAGTAGCAATACGCAAAACAAAGCTATTGGTGTAAATATTAAACCACAGGCTAACAACATGTGCTAGATCAACTTTCTTTTGGTCTTTTAGGATGGTTAAAATTGGGCACGTAATCTGGTCAATTAGGAGTTCTTTTTTGGTTTTTTTTTTTGTTTTTTGGGTGTATGGATGGGTGGACCACACACCCAGATGGGAACATTGTCTTTTTACACCCATTCATCTGGAGGGATCCACACTGGACATGTGTCAGGGCTGAAGCTTAGGGTATCTCCGCATGTGGGGCTAATCAGACCTAGATGTTCCACCTCACCAAGAAGCTAGAAATAGGACTCAAACCTGAGACCCATAGCTGAATGAGTCTTCTCCTTACCACCTGAACCAACCCCTTGGAAGCAGTCAGTAAGGAGTATAGGCAGCAGTATTGATTGCAACCAATACAAGACAAGTTTTGGTCCTCGACATCTTATCTTATCACATATCATAAAGAGCAGAAGGTATTATAAATGCCTAAAGAACATACTCCAAAAAGAAATGAGTCTTTGCTCCATAACATTTACCCATGTCCTTTTATTCATACATCTTTTTTTTTGTTTTTTTGGATTATAGTCAAATGCATCAATCAAAACACTGCAAGAAAGGAATTGCAAAAAAGGTCTCCCTCTCTAGTGCTGTTGTGATTATAATAATCACGAGTATGAAAATACTGAGATTAAATGCTCAGGACTTTTATTTAGGAAGTTGGCAAATAGAATACTAACTGGATTTGTGAGCTCAGAATTTGTAGTGAGAGTTGGAAAGTTCTACTAGATATGAAAACAATTTTCACAAAATTGAGAACAACAGAGTAAAAACAAAAAAAAGAAAAAAGAAACAAATTTAGCATACAGTAACTGAGAAGATATATGTGGTAGATTGAAGAGTAATAGTGCTCTTGCGATTAAGTGGATCCAATATCATCAAGATGCAGAAATATTAAAGTTCAAAGTGATTGTAATTCTGCAGCATGCAATCTTAAAATTAACCTGATATTCTGGCATCAAGTCCCAGTAGTCTTCTAACAAATCTTCTAATTTTGGTGATCCTGGTTGAGGACTGACATAAGTGAACATATATGTTGTACGATCCAAAGGGCCAGATCCAGCTGGAAATGCCTGCCGAAAGTACTTAAAAGGTTGACTCTCTAAGGGAAACAAATCTCGAATTAATGATAGCATTCCACTAGATTGTTCCAAACCTCCCAGAAATATTGCACTTTTGAGTCGCCAACCTTCTTCACAGATGAGCTACTATATATGATATCACTGGTAGAGTTATCTATAAAACCACGAGCACAAGATCCAACAACAAGGCAAATGCCATCTGGCTTCCGTCCTCTTCTTATCTGAAAAACATAGAGTTGAGAAACAGTTTCGGCCAAGATTGCAGACATGTACTAGATATATAAGTTGTTATTTGTCTGTGTATCAGTTTTTGAAATGTTTGGAGCTTCTATTTCAATATCTACGAAAAAGCAAACGCACATTTTAATTAAGGGCTTGCCAGCCCCATTTCGTTTACCAGTGACTCAAACATGCAAAAATGAATGAAGTTGTCTATAGTGGAAACGACTGAAAATCAAATGTGCTATAGTACACTAAAACACACATACTTATGTAAAATAGTAAAAACTGTTGCTTGTGGTCCCCTGCATTATTGCAAAGCACACAATAAATATACACAAGAGAATGAGCTGACCTGTTTTACCACAGGAGAAAAGTTCCCCATTGCATCAATGATTAGACGAGATGACAGAATGTTCCCCTCCGCAAGTTGCAACACCTATTGAGATCATTCAAACCATTGATGTTCACTAAAGATAATAAAAATGCTATTCAAATTCAATGTTTCACTTCTCTGTGCAGGCAGTGCACCATTATCGGAAGCATAGTCTTGCATGAACTTAAAGAGAAACCTTTTGGAATGTTGAAAGCTAGACCTCAGGTCTTGTGAAGTACAAAACTCAAATGAAATTTCATCCATGTAATTGCAATGTTTGACATTAAATAATTCAAATGGTCCCTTTCCTTCGGCCTTCTTTAATCATGATTTACGTGTATTCCTCACAGACTTCATTCTATTCTAGTTTTCATTTTTTCAGTCATTCTCACTTTCTCATCTTGTAATACTCATTCCACTAAACATGGCTTCCAATAATGTGTGGTGGAAGTGTCCAATCATGTTGTTGCATAACCAGATAGGCATATTCTTGTTTCATGAAGTTCTCCCACTATTTCAATTGGAGCGCCAGGCCAGAATTCAGCTAACATCAACTCAATTCTAACCCAACTTAACTAAGCCTAAGTCTCAAACCATTTGGAGTAAGCAACACATACCCATCTCTTTCTTGCCATCCTACCAGATTTTATTTCATCAAAATCACTTGTGTCATTATAGTACTTTGCAAGTTTCTATAGACTCACTGATGCATCCTCGTATATAGAAATGCTGGAGACACTGCAGCCTTCAAAGATGACTCCACCAAGGGAAATAAAACGTTTCTTCATAATCTCTATGAGCTTCACAGGTCTGTAAGGATTAAATAGTTATAATCAAAAGGACGTATCAACAATCAAAGAAGCAGGATTGATGTTCCTGTCAAATGACACCATCAAACTTCTTGTTGAGAGAGATTAATCATGCTTCATCACTCATCAGCAAACAATAAAAACAAATAGAGGAGTGAGACTCAAAAGGAAAAAAGGACATTCCAGCTTTTGAAATTTTCAGAAGTCCTTGGTCACTTGCTATGAAAATTACATGAAAATAAGCTAGATAAGCTAAATCATGGCCTAGCTTAGTTTGAAGGAGTAATTACCCTATATTAGATCAGACGTCACTGGGGGATGCCATGATTCACGATAATTTCATGAAAGAGCTTTCACTATTGGTAAAGATAAAATTTTAGCAGCATTTATTGGAAATTTCAATGCATTTCTTGTGCCTACATTCCTTTGATATCTAATGCCACATTATACTCCAGAATTCTCCAACAATAAAAAATTTCTCAGATAGTCTGACATACATTTTAAACCCAACTGTTCATGGAAGGAAATTCATAATATTATAAATTAACATGATATAAACAAGATTAAACTTTTTATTTTGAACTGCCCCAAGGCCTGGTGTAGGTTGATCTTAAAATGAAATCTCACTTACCAACTACGTACAACATATAGTTACCAAAATGAAATGATAACTTACGAAACACCAAGATTAAGAATGTCTTTGACCCAGATTTCGCCCTTATCCTCAAATCCACACCTATTCTGCACATTTAGGAAACTTTAGACAATATAAGTATACCAAAGAGGTGACGTCAGGAAGTGTAGGCAGTTGGATATGGTTTGACAAATCTATGCAACCTGACAGAGACGAGGAACATCTAGACATGATAGTCAAAAAATGGAAGAGTTATAGAACATGCTGGAATTGCAGAAATGAAGGCATAGTTATATATGTGTGCTCATTTTGATTGTGCTTAAAATAAGAAATTTCTGTAGTGATTTGAAGTTTGCAGTGATGATAAATTGGGGAGAAAAGTTGTAGAAATGATGGCATAGGCAGTCATTCTTTTGTACCCATAAATACAGACAGTATTAGAGAAAAAATATAAGCTGATTTATGAGCATCCCAACTGCTGTCCATCATAATAAAAGATCTACTATGATGAGAAGTGGCCATCAGAGCGATACTATCTAGAGATTGCTGGAAAATACAGCTTATAGGCAAAGCCGTCTTCTTAGAAGAATTATCTTTACATATTATTTGTGCTTGTCTCCAACAAATAAAAAAAAGGGAATGCTTTTCGAAAGCACATAGAGTTATAGAAAACAATAACTATGAGGCAAACACGATGCTCACATAAAATGTTTATTTCCAGTCCAGTATTTGGTGCACAACTGAAGGATTGAACTAAGAAATATTATTTGATTTATGAACTTCAAGCACTCACAGGATTAAAATTTACAGCTATAGCTTGTTCAATGTCACCCTCTTCCAGAATTCCAACATCTACAAGCTCCAACAGCTCCTTCCTCGAGAGATTCCATTCTTGCTCCCTCTAACCATTTTGAACAATTTACGTATTAAAAGCAATTTGTTATGCCTTCAGCTGTCTCTATATTGAAAGTTGCAGAACATTAATACCCCTTTTAGTATGTTTCTTTCCACAATGCCTACTTGAAGACCTTTGGCACTCAAGGCTGTGGCTATGAATATTCCCAAAGTACCTCCACAAACTACCACATCAAATTTATCAACCGCTTTGTCAGTGAGATCAGAATGACTTGACACACCTCGAATACTCGAAATGACTTGCTGAGGTTCTTGAGAAACTGCAAATAGATCCGAAGATTGCGAGAATTCAAGGATTTCACTGACATTGAATCATCATTGCAAGTAAGTTGGGTGATTTGTACCAGTTTCAGGGGAACAGATGCTAGACCAAATATGGTCCAACCTCTTTAAGGCTTTATATGAGTATGCGCCGCCAGCACCACCGACTTCACCATCAACAGCAATACTATCCATTATCCTCTACAAAATGGAAAAGGACATGCCAAATTAGAAAGCACAGGATGAATGGTGCAGAAGCTAGAACTGCAGTAGCTTTCAAATATAATTAGGCCTTTTCTTTTAATAGTTTATTTACGTATTATTATTGTAGTAGTTTGGATGGCCAAGATTTAGTTATTTTTAAGGGCCAGGATTTCTTTTACTTAGGGTTTTTTGCTAGCATTTAAGGGCTGCTACTGCTGTAATAAGAAATAACTTTGATATTTTGATAATTTTATAAAGAAGTTGTTCTTTTTTTCTGGCTGCTCAGCCCATACATGATACAAACAGCCTTTGGCTGTGTTACCTATGTTTAGTTATCTTTTGCCTTTTCTTCCTGCTTCAATAAAGCAATTGAAGAATCCAAAAAAATCAAATGGTAATAAGTATTTCAGTGGACTTGAAGTCATAACAGAACTATAAGTACACCATATTCCATTTCTAAAATATAATTCACTACTGAGAGCAAAGCACACTAACAACACGTTTGGAACCAATTACTATCAAAACTGAATTCAATTATAGTGTTGAAATTGAATTCAATTGATAAATAAGTTGGATTCACATGTTTGGAAGAGATGTCCTATTACTGAATTCAATTCATTTTGTTTCCTATATTACCCTCATCTCTTTCATCTGGTTCCTTCAAAAGGTCTGCACCAATAACCCACAAAATTAAATCCAAATACCCGTCCCTAAGGCCCTATTTTCTCAAGGCTACACAAGCTACAAAATTGAGGATAAATGATATGAGCTGAGGTGGGATGAGAGAGGAAGAGAAGAGTATTTGGTGTATTTTTTTTTTTTTTTTCTTTTTGGTTGTGTATGCTTATTGTTGACAAGGAGAGGAGTGAAAAAAAGAAAGATAGATGGGTATTTTGGAAAAGCTAATTTTTAACATTAACTTCTCTTCTTTACTGTAGCAATCAGAGGGGTTGGCCTCTGATTTACTTTTGTATTATTTTCAGAGATTGAATTCCATTTGGAATTCAAAATGGTTTGAAATATGAGATTTCATTAAAACCTCTTAATTGAATTCAATTTTGAGGTTCCAAACAGCTACCAACTTGAAAAGAAGAAGGATTCTTCATATTGCTTTAAAAGAAGTTAATCTTAATTCCAAACCAGCAACAGCCTAAACTATAGACTTGATCAGAATTCTATTCATTTTTAATCTCAACGTGACCGATCACTAGCACTGTTACTATGTTGCAAACTTGCGATTAGATGACTAAGTGCACCTCCCGGCAGAGTGCAGAAATAATAAGATTGTTACATTTATCAATTAAACTATAAAGCATTTCTACTGCATTACAAAAACCTCCACAGAATTCTCGTAAGTAGAAAGACAGAGTAAAATCAATGTGCAAAGAAATAGCTATTTTCTCCATTACTAAACAGTCAATAAGAAAATCAAATTACAACACCAACTTAGATACATGTAGCCCAGAATCAATTACAAACAGAAAAGCATTTACTAAAAAGTATAACCCTTTTCCATTCATCAAAAAGAATGAACCAATCTTTATGGGAAAAAAAGAAAAAAAAAGAAAAGAAAAAACTGACCTGTGTTCTAGAGTGAAGGGCTTGTGCTTGCAAGGACATGCTCCTTTGAACCCTCTCCTTTCTTCTCTTAATCAAAGGGCTCAGCTTTGGGTACTGACAAAGTACCCCATTACACTGTCCAAGCTGAACCATCACCATATTGAGTTGAGCTCAAACTCTAAACTGAATTTCTACCTCCTTCTCCAATCAAGTTATCATCAAATCTCTAACATTACCAACTTATCAAAGTTCAAGTGTAAGAGAACCGGACACGTTCGGCGACCGAGGATCCTCTCTCTCCTTTATCCTAATTAATTTGATAGAAGTGGAAATAAAAGCGGTAACCGAGAGACCCGGTGCCCAGTAAAGCCTGAGTCACGGGTGACATTTAAAAGCTCACCTACATGTGACCCTACCCAATTGTGAAAAGATAAACCTCTTAACTCTATCAGGGTTTTAGGAAAGACTCCAACTTTTCCCTTCTTCTCCTTTCGCTCTGCAAACTTTCATAATTATCAGGTCAGACCTCTCAAATTATGATTAATCCTATCTATTCTCTGTTTTATGTTTGTGATTTTCAAATGTTAGCTATCAGCTATCTTTCTTCTCGATCTTTTCTATCAGCTTTCTGTTTGGTTTCTGAGAAAATGAAGTAGAATATTTGAAGCGTTGCACTTTTTCATGAAAAATCTTGAAATGAATGAGAGTTTTTTGTTTTACTGTGGGTTAAAAAATTATCAAGAGTTTAGGTTATTGTCGTTGGTTAATTCCACGCATATGCTATCCCTATTTTTGATGTTTTTGTCAGCTTGAACTTCGTGCTTTCCCTACTTGTATTTGTTCTATTGGTGAAATTGAACTCCACATGGCTG
Organism: Dovyalis caffra; assembly: GCA_963924115.1. NCBI lineage: Eukaryota > Viridiplantae > Streptophyta > Magnoliopsida > Malpighiales > Salicaceae > Dovyalis > Dovyalis caffra. The sequence goes on from CAWUPB010001173.1 coordinate 26,153,274, forward strand.
CGAATTTAAATTAAGATTTAGCATACCAATTATATGCGAAATGTGAAATTTTTGCTACGTTAAAAAATTTAGTTGAAGTCCCTACTACTTCCCAATCTTAGATTCCGTGAGGAATGCAAACTAAAGTGAAGGTTTCATTTATGATCCAAAGCTTATGACGCAACAATCTTAGCAAAAAATGAAAAGGATATGGAAACAAATTTCTGGAAATATGAAGAACTGGTGATATAAGGTGCATGGAACTTGGATGATATTTATCCACTCATTCTCAAAGAATTTGCGCTTGAAAAAATTCCTTCAAAAAAAAATTGGTGTATTTTAGGTTTGCTTTATCTTGGGGAACTCATATTTTTGTACAACTGTTTAGTTTTATTGTGTTGAAGTAATTTCAGTGTTTTGAATCTGCTATTCAATTTGTTTTTGCTAAATTATATGTTTTGAACTTGTTAGTCATTCGACACAACTTTAGCCATCTTGAGAAGACGAGCAAGGCAGAAGCTGTATGTCTCTATGGCAAGCACGATCACATCCCCAACCTTTGGTTTCTTCTCTGTCAGCAGAAGCAGCAGAGATTGTAAAATTTCGAAAAATACTATCCCGCATTGTCAAGGTATAAAGGCGATGCACATTGAGAAGCCTCTTGAGGAACTGTACAACGTAAGGGTGGAAAGGAAAGTGTCACAAAAGCGACTGGCAGAGCTTGGGGTTTCAAAATGGTCAGTGTGGAAGACTGGCAAGTGCAAATTGCCTTGGGAATGGCAGGTGGACCAGTTAGTTTACATTGAGGAAGGAGAGGTGAGGGTAGTGCCTGAAGGGAGCCAGAAATACATGCGATTTGTCGCCGGAGACCTTGTTCGCTACCCAAAGTGGTTTGAGGCTGACCTCTTCTTCAATGCTCCATACCAAGAGCGATATAGTTTCCGAGCTTATGGTGATGACTGCTAATCCTCTGCTGTGTACTTCATTAAGGGATGCCATTACTTTTTTCTTTGTGTTGGCTTTTATTCGAAGGCGTCCATTTTAGAATTGAAATATACACTCAAATATCTGCAATTTGGACTGGTACTTTAGAATGATCAAAATATCATTTTATAATTTTTGAGTGATAAAACTCCCTAAGACTGGTCCGGATATTATCTACTGATATTTTGCGACTGCGGTTATCAGTGGATCCAGCCATAAGGATTTAGAGATCCTAAATCTATTGTCGTGAACCACTTTCATATGGGATCAATACGCTTTGACTTCAATCATGAAGGCGATGAGCTTTCAGAAGAAAAGAAACAGAACGCTTTTTAGATGCTAAGCAGATACTGAGAACAGGTATTTGGTCAGCTGCGCTGGTGTAACAGCCACCACCAGAATCTAATCGATGGCCACCATAAAACCCCATGATCTTTACCACAAATCGTTCAACCAAGGGCAAGTTCATTAATTACACCTACCATGCTGACCATTATAAAGTAATTTCAAGTTGTCCATGGAGAACTTTGGGATACACCCCCTACAAAAGCTTTTCAAGCATTAATGCTATATCTTGAAATAGTTCGTCCAGTGTTGAAGAAACTACGTCTGAGAATCATGCTGGAGACTACAATTTCCTCAAAGACAGACAGCACCTGCCAGAAAATTCCTAGCAATAAATTTTGCCACTCCCCACAGACTATTGCTGGTTTGCAAACACCCATCAAAAGTGTTGACGTGAGGATTGTGCTAAGGCTCCAAAATGGCAATCAGCGAGCCATTTAAGGAAGATAACGATGTTTTGGCTTTAAAAAGTAGCAGTTTAAAGAACTAATAATGTTCAGAAAGTCACCAAAGTCGAAGCATAGAAGGAACAATCTTCTTTGCATCATTACAGAAAATAAATTTTATCAAGGTAGGTAATCCGAAGAAGCACTACCTCTACGAATCAAATCCTTTATAATACACACACTTACAATTTCATTGATGAAGAGAAGAAAAAAGGAGTGAGCGAAGAACCCAAAAAGTGAGTAAACTCAGTGCCTAAACACTGAACCTCCACTTCCCGCATAGATGAGATATGGACTTGTGAGAGAGCGCCATGGGAAGTGAGGCCGAACAATTCCTACAGAGCACCGAGGAGGTCACACCTTATATTCTTCATGAGGGTAAACTCATACTTTACACCAGTCAAGGGTCTCAACCACCTGCAGTGGCCCGAGGACTTGTTCCAGTGGTAATAGCAACAGACGAGACAAACCTTGAGACAAGCACAGCCTCATTGCTTACAGCCTTAGAGGTTGCCACATCTTCCAAGCGCTTCCAAGTTAATTCTCTTTTCTCCCGTCTCTCCATCTGTTTGAGTTCATCTTCTTCGAATTTGACCAAGCACTCATCAAAAAGTTCTTGATCGGCATCTGAGAATATCTTCCTAACATTCAGGGTCAGACTCTGAACAGCTTGGTTCCAATGCCCCCTTGTGTTTCTCTCCAAAGCTGGGAAGATTATAGGCAGTATCACTCTGCGATTCTGTGTGATCAAATTTCTTATGTGATCATTGTTCCACAAAAACAATGCACGTTCTGCAACCTGCCAAAAAACCAGATTAAGATCATCCATATGAGCAACCCAAACTCCAAATTCAAATCGAAGCAAAATTTTGGTTAAATAGCAGGCAGATAATATGCAAGTCCATGTGATTCTATCAAGTAGTATAGCTTTCACCAAGCCAGTATAAGCTCTGAAGTGAAATATCTACCATGATGGATGTGAGGCTCACTGCACACACATTGCAGTCTCACTCCAGCATCCTTCATGCTTTTGATACTAGTCCTCCATAGAATCTACACATATGCAGATTTGAAAACTGAAAGTACGCTCATTCAGCTTAAACTTTAGCAGCAAATACATGCATTCTCTTGAACTTTCAAATAATTGTTATCATGAACAAAGAGAGATCATGGTAAAACCACGAGTAGCATGCACTTCCAAAGAAAAAACCAGGTAGTAGCAGCTGAATCCTCAAATAAGGCTACAGGTAAAAAGCATATTCACAGCATAAAAACACTCTTTACATCCTTTACTACCATATAAATGCTGAACTTTCAGCATCTAGACATTCCACTTATTTTCAACAAGTCCAACGGCTTTACTTCCCAACCATTGTCCTACCTGGAAACATAAAATTACAGTGGGTGTACAGCACAATGCATGGCTGTGATCATAATGACAATGCAGATGTATAGAAATGAATTGTCGCTTGTAGCTTGTTGAAAATGATTTTAGCCTCTCATTAAGTGTCAAAATTATCTATTAGTGCTGATAAGATGACTTTTTAATTGAGGGGTTTTGACAAGAAAAAAGTGAGGTAAAAGAATTTTACAAGGCCATGTGAGCAGTTCCATGCAAAAGCATCTAGAAGGCAGGTGCACCACCTAAGCTTAGCCTTTTTACTAGGATTGCTGCTATAGGAAAGAATCCTTATGTTGATAGCATAATCAAAAGGAAACATGCTACTATTGAGTGGTCATGTGTGAAAGAGATGTGAGGAGATGATAGAGTATCTGGTGCATAATGAATAAAGGCAGCAATGTAAATTAATATTTGATTATCTATAAATTTTAAAGTTGTATGATCATTCTAGTATTATTTAGAAATATTAGTGTTTATTATTTAGTAGTTAAAATTCCTAAATAATCAAATATTAAAATTACGCCTTCTGCAGTAGCTAAAGAGTTATGGTTGCGAGCTTTTTCTTAGGGTTGGATTTGTTGAATCATGTCTAAATCAGGGACACAAGTTCTAAGGCATGGCAGGGGACTAAAGGGACACTTAGGAAAGATGAGAAGTGGAGAGCTATTGTGTTGTTGATTTTGTGGACCATCTGGTGTGAACAAAATGTCACCCTTATGGAGTAGAACTTCCATCATAAAGACATCAGCTCCAGTTGTAAGGTACTTGTGCAGATGGATGTCTCCTTCATGCTACCTACTTTTTTTCATTTTCATGGGAAGTACGTTTGGAATTCTCAAGTAGCCTTATAATTCCCTTTGATTTTATGGGTTATCTTATATACTTCCAATGGAGTTCGGTGCACCCCCAACACTTTATCTCAGAGAAAAACCATAGCACTTTACTCAGCCTTCTCGAATTGGATATCAAATAGCACATTAAATAGATCAATGGCAGAGTTTTGAAAGAGCATATTGGAAGGTTCTTTCTGATATTGAATACTTAGTTTCACAAATAGTGGATATCTGTCATGGAAGATGCATAATAAGAAAAATCTGGCAAATGACATGAAAACTAATGCTAATTCTGACCAGATCCCTTTATGTTTGCATATTGTTTGCACATTTTAATTCTTTACTACACGGAGATTCCATGAACACACAAAGCTGTTAATAAAATTGCATGTCTTTGTTGAAACCAAGACAGATGTCCACACCTCTCATCATCAATATCATATACCCAACTTTGACAATTCAGTGCAGAAAAATGACAGCAACCCAGTAAGCCCATAATGCAGAAAAGCACAAATCTTCAACAAATTACTAATTACGGAATGATCACAAAGATATCATACTCTCAATTTTACATACACAAGTAAAAAGATGGTGCACATAACTAGGTGATAAAATAAATGTGCAACTATCCAATTTGGAATTCATATATCCTCGTGAAAATAATTAAAGTTCACCTAAAGTAAGATGGCAAAAAGAAAATAATAATAATAATAATAATTAAAGGGGTTTGAGTTGCAATGAAATTGAAGTGCCAGAAAGAATGATCAGTAATTAAATGGTACAAATATAATGTCAATGATGAGGCGATAAATGCACTTACTAAGCAGCAGAAACAACGAAGCAATAAAAGCTAAAAAATGCTTTATATTTTATCAAAACACACAAACACATAAATAATAACTATTCTTAATCCAGTACCTGAAAATGTGAGCTGTTGAGGCAGCGTCCAATTTGACGGAATAAAGGGACCATGCACCGCTGAAACTCTGCTGCCTGAGTGGCCTCTAAAACTTCCTCCAACTCTCCAAGAAACATAACTTCCTTGGAACTATTCGTTATGGGCCAATACTTTAAGAGACCTCGAATTACAGTATCAGCCAGCTTGAAATCTTTCTCCACGAATTGAGTGATACAATATGACAGTTGCTGGTGATACATCGATACACACTTGGGCTTGTGAAGTGGAATTAAGGCACGGACAAGGAACAGCTTGTGCTCTTCCTTCAATGGCAAAGCAAACCCATTAATAATGCTGCCCAATATCTCAAGCATTTCTGCAATCCCGTTATACTTCTCTGTCTCGAAAATGAATCTGTAAAAGATATTGTTGATAGCTTTCCTAATGAATGGTCGATGTACCATGAACTTTCCGTAAATGCGGTGCAGTATTGTCTTCAAATACTCCCTCTCTCTTTGGTCCTCGGAATCAAATAAGTCCAGCAATCTCAACACAAATGAATGGTCAACGTATCTCTTGGCAAGCTTGGCATCAGTCTCGGTCGAAGCCACAAATCTAAGCAGAAACTCATACACAATCTGAAGATGAGGCCAAGCCGGCTCCATAGCTGGCTCTTCATCTTCAGGGTCAAACATTTCTAGAATCTTGTTATCATAGTTCGTAGATGGAAGTGTTCTGAACAAATTGACTGCCACCATCTTTGTAATTTCTTGCATTGCCATCTCATTGAACTTTGAAGTCACAGTCGAAATATAATCAACAAGCTCAAGCAAAGTCTGCCTCTTAATGTCCTTCTCTTTAAGATTCTTAGAGGGATCACTAAAATCAAACACAACACAACACATGTTCAACTTCTTAATAAAGAGATTCTGCTTTTCCGAATTAGCAACATCACGAAAGCTAGGCAATGCCTCATAAACCCCAGAAGCCATCACGGGACCCACTTGGGGAGCTGACTTTTTCCCTTGATTCACCTTGCTATTTGGTGCCTGGCTCCCACTGTTCAAGCGTGAAGGGCCAGAGCTCGGATTTGAAGATTTGGACGAATTAGAAGAGGGTTTTGAGTTGTTAATGGAATTAGCTCCATGTGATGAGTTCAAAGACGAGTGGGCATTGAATCCACCATCATTGTTTAGGTCGTTACTCGATGATTTTGAGGGTTTTCGAGGTAGCTTACCCAATATCTGTTTGATCATATCTGCTGCTAAACCAAAACCCAAACCCTAACCCTAATCTATTCACACGAAATAAAAAACAAAGTTTCCACCTTTCAAACACCTCAAAATCAAGACATTTTTCACAGCTAGGCAACAGAAGCCTAATCAAATTCGTGCATTCAAAAAACAAAAAACAAACGAGGCTGTAAAATTCAAAATCCTGCCTCAGAATTCATGGACAAAGGAGGCAAAAAAAACCACTTGAGGAATTGCCTAATTTCATACAGAGAGGAAGAAAATTACTTACATTGATGACATGAATAGAGAGATCTGAGAAAACCCTAGAAATATGACCTGAGATTGACAAAACCCACAATTTGATTTGAGAAAGGGAAAGGGGGAAACAAACAACAAGAACAAGGTTATCAAAACAAAAAAGTCAAATTAAAAATTCATAAGAGAAAAAAATAGGAAAAAACGGTAGTTGCATTTACAAATATAGTCAAGATAAAGATTAGATTCTCTCTCTCTCCCTCCCTCTCTCTCTCTCTCTCTCTCTGCTTTGTGTGCTAAGTTTAGGGAAAGGGAAATTTTAGAGAGCACAAAAACTAAAACATAGGAAATTGGAACTCAGGACTGAACTGTTTTTTTTTTCCTTCCGGATTTTGTCTTTGTATTTTTGTCAGGGCAAAACGATAGAATTTAAATTACTTTTAGGTCCTCTGTGTTTTTTTTTTTTAATTATTTATTTTCGGTGGATTTATTTATATACCAGTGATTATGTTGCAAATGGACCCAGTATCATCACATATTTTGTACAGGTGGGTGGGGATGGAAATGGGCCCCATTATCTAATGTCTGTGGATTGGGTTGACTTGCTCAATGGACTAATTTCTCCTCCCATCTAAGTCATCACATAAATACCTAAGATATTTATTTGTTGGACCTCTTTTTTTTTTTTTTGGATTAAATCAATCCACATTGTCTTTATCTTTTGAATGGGTATTGTTGAATTCCTTACGTTTTTTTTAGAAAAAAATTATTATCTATTATAAAAAAAATGATAACAATAATATAATTGAATAGAAAAATGATAGAGAAATGATTTTATTATTAAATAAAGTGAATACAAGTGATAAAAAGCTTAAATAATTCTTTCAATTTTAAAAAAAACACGCATATACAAACTAATGAATAATCAAAACTATTTATAGGTTTCAAAATCGAAAGAAAATTAAAATGGACTATAAACCATTAAAAAGTATATAAATAATTGAATCAAGTAACTATCATAAATCCTTTTTTGAATTTCTTTATAAAAATACATAAATAAATAGAGTTATTTTTATAAAATTCTTTCAACAAATATTCATTGAGGTGATTATTTCACATACATACGGATCAATAAGAAAGAGTAGATATTGAAAAAAATATATATATATATAACATAAATTGAATTTCTAAAAACTAAAATAATAAAAAAAATACTAAAACAATCCTTATAGAGATCTCTACAATTTAATTTAATTTATTTTTTGAAAATATGTATTACATGTTTCACGCATCTTAAGTCCTTCGACAATTTTCATATAAATATCATTTCAAGTAAAAAAATAATTTGTGATCACATCTATTAAATGCATATATATGAAATTTTTTATATATTTTATTAGGCTAACGAGATAACGAAATGTAATTCAATCTATTACGGGAGAATATAAATGTCATGTCTTTGTGAAAACTCTTGTGTTATAAGTCTTGCTTTGTATATTATAATCTCATCTTTCTTATTTCGTTTTCACACGGATACTCATTTATATTCTATTAACTTAACATCTTTAGGTGTTTGATTATAGGTTAAAAAACTATTCATTTGTAAGAGAATATAATTCTACCTCAATTGCTCTTTTCACTTAAATCGATCATCTTCATGTCGACATTTTTCAATAAATTTAGGTTCAAGATCTCTATTTACATTCAAAATATTAATTACAATATTATATGTAAAAATGATATTAATAAATATTTTTTCAATCTTATTTTTTCCTGTATTGACATAATTTATCAAAGTCTCTTAATTTGCTTAAGCATTTGGACTTTTTCTAGAAACCTATTATAAAAAATAACTTGAATTATTTTTGAGAATATCTCGTTTCTTTGATATTTTTATCTTGATTATTTGCTCTTTTCCTTCGGAGATTTTTTCTTTAGAATCAATCGGTGTTTCACGCTTCGGGCATGTTTTAGATTCATTTGTTATAACTTTAATGATTATCCTTCTTAGGACATCAATTATAATAAAAGCATTCTCAACGAGGGCAAGCTTTTAGTTTTTTTTATTTTTATTTGAGAATACATCTAGCAGTTGGTTTGTAAGATTTTATAAATAAATTATCTTCTAAACTTCTAGTTCATATTATGTTGTACGAAGATCAAGAAGATATAAAGATAGAGTTCTCCATATAATCTATTTTTCTAACATTTTCAACTTCTTATTTTGCTTATTCTCTCATCCTAATGTTGAAAAAAAATTTCATCGAAGGATAGTTGGTAAATCGAGTCGTAAAAAATCTCATAGTCATGTTCAAGATATTTAATTATCGAAGAAGATTCAAATCTAACGTATGTTCCCAATCTCTTTTAAGCGCCCATTTTAGTTCGCAGAGGAGCTCTAAGGATACATACTGCGAGTAAAAAAAAATTTAGATGAGAAACATTTGGTTCATGACCAGAGAGACCAATTAAAAGAAGGAGAATTTTTGATAACTTGTGGGTTTGATGTGAATAAGTGTTGTTGCATATAAGATTGTATGTTCTCAAATATAAACAAAGAGTTTTGTTTTCAAAAGTCATGGTTTAGCTATCAATTTGAGTTTTTTAATAAATAATTTCGCTAAATCTTTTTTAGTATGAACATGAGTAATAGGTTGTTCAACATTTATTCTAATAGCCAATCAATAATTATTCAATGCACGAGAGATAAATTCACCGAGCATTATCAAGACAAATTTTTTTAATGACATAATATGAAAATTATGCTCGTCATCGAATTATTTGAGCTAGCAACCTAAAAAATGTCGGGTTTCAAGTAGATAATAAGAACACATGTGACCATCTTATGGATGCATCTATTAAAATCATAAAATAGTTAAATGATCCACATGATTGATGAATTGATCCACATATATCACCTTGAATATATTATAAAAATACCGGAGATTCGATCTTAATTTTACTTTGTAGTGTCTTAATAATCGGTTTGCCACGAAAACAAGCAAAACATAAAAATTCATTAGATTGAAAAATTGTTTGGTTCTTCGATAGATGCTCATATGAATTTTTAATAATTTTCACATTATGAAAGACTTATGATAGCCCAATTGGTCATGTGACATAAAAAAATTATTTGAATTAGTAAATTTTTGATTTATTATAATATTTGTTTTAATCGTTCAAGTATTTGTAATAAAAAACGAAGAGAAAGTGAGTAATTTCTCCAATACGTATTTTCTACACGATGTAATAATTATAATATATAAGTATTCAATATTTTTCACATTTGTTGTTTTTATATGATATCCATTTAGACGAATATTTTTAAAACTCAAAAAGTTTATATGAGACTTTAGAGAGCATAGTACATCATTTATAATAAAATTTATCCTTTTAGGTAATAATACATTTGCCTTTCTTGAGCCTTTGAAGTTTGTTATTTCAAGTAATGATATATTCGCTTTTCTAGAGGTTTTAAAACTTATGTCTTTAAGTAATAATATATTAGTTATTATAGAGCCTTTAAAATTTGTCTCTTTAGGTAATAATATGTTAGTTATACTAGAGCCTTCAAAATTTATCTCTTTAGGTAATAATATATTTTTTATTTTAGGTTTTTACGAGTTTATATTTTTAGGAAATAATATTGTCATTCTTCTAGATCTTTTAAAATTTCTCTCTTCAAATAATAGTATATTCGCTTTTACGAAACTTTATATTAGATTGATACTATCGGTTATAATATTAACTCAAAATAAATAATTAAATAAACATAAATAAATTAATATATTCTTCATAAAAATATATAATATAAATAATAATTTTATAGCTATCACTATGAATAGAAATTATAAGAAAATATAAAACATCTTATTTATAAATAAAAAAGATAACAAATTATTAATTTCAATTACTATTATTTTGATATATAAAATTAGCCTCTATATTTTTTTATTATTTTTTTTCAATGAGTCTTGATAAGGTTTATTGAAGGGTGCTTTGGCGTACGACAGTGTACACAACTAATATCCCTTCGTGCCACATTTATAACATATATTTATAGAATGCTACCTAGATTCATTTTTATTCATTTTTTTGCTTATTTTTATAGTTTATCCATTTCCGTTGATGAAATGTATTAGTACGATCATCATGATTATAAAAACAATTATTCCAACCACGACTATAGCTATAGCCATGTCCATAGCCATGACCACATCATCGTCCAAGCCCGAATCGTTACGAATTATGACATTCACTACGGAAATGAAGTATACCCAGTTAGACGAGATTCATGATTTTTCATCAATAGCTCGTTATTTTGTTTAGCCATAAACAAACATGAAATCAATTTAGAATATTTCTTAAAAAAAATTTTCTCGATGTTGTTGTTGAGGAGCATATTCGAGGCATGAAAAGCGAGAGAATATTTTCTCGGCATCAAGCACTCATGATCAATAATTCTTGCCTAGAATGTCAAGGGTCATAAAATCAAGATTTGTGAGGTTTAATATGATCAAAATTCTATAATGTAAGATATAATAATTAATATAAAACATAATAATAAAATTTAAACTTTTCAAACAACATACATTAGATCATTAGATTCTATATATTAAATCATTTAAAATTTTCAAATGTATACTCTTGTATCATTAGATTTAAAATACATAACCAATTACATACATACATTTTAATGATCTAGATAATTCAGATCTTTTGATAGAATACTCGTGTTGAAAAATAATCCAATGATTAAAATAAATAATCGAATCTTTGGTAGGTACATACTTTATGGTCGACTATTATCTAAATTAGTTAGAGATTCATGTTGATAATATGTTATAAAAGAAATAGTAACAATAATAGAATTAGAGAGAAAAAATGATGGAGAAATAATTTTATCGTAAAATAAAGTGAATACATGTGATAAAAATTTTAAATAATTCTTTCAATCTCTACAAAACACATCTACTCAAATCAATGAACAATCAAGTTTATTTATAGGCATTAAAATTAAGAAGAGAATTAGAAAGGATTATGAATCATTCAAACGTGCATAAATAATTGAATCAATTGCATCATTTTTTCAATTTCTCATATTGAATGGTGAATAAAATCACATTAAAAATAATGAGTAATAAAAATGTGAAATGATCATAGACATTCATTATTTTATAACATTATCTTTTTAGTTTTACTTAATTGACCCACGAGTTAACATTTTCATTAAATCTTCCCCCTTTTTTTTATCTTCAAAGGACTTTTTTTTTTTTGTAATTAGTAGTACATTTTTGTTATTCTTGTTTAAGTGGAGTTTATTTCTTTCCTAATATTGCAAATGCAAAATTGGATTTCATGCTAATTTTCTTGATATTTGTTATAGGAATTTAAGATTCAATTTTAATTTTAAATGATAAAAAAATATTATTTTATTTTCTTCTCTCTCTCTCTTTCCAGGTCCTTCTTTAACTCAAGATCTCACCCTTTTTCTTGTTCTGTAAACAAATCAAATGGTCATGGTTTTTTTTTTCTTTTCTTTTTAATAAATATTTTTTCATTATTATCTCACGCTATAATCAATAATCATTGCACTGAAAAAAAAAAAAAAAGACTTTATTAGATATTTATCAGTCATATTTTAGAATATACGTACGTACGTACGCCAATTTGAATATCATTAATTTGGTGATTGGGTATGTCTCCCCAATATTATTGTTTCTTCAGGTTTTAGCTATGAAAGCTTAAGCTTTTAGCCCTTACGGTATGTCGATAAGGCTGGGAAATAATTTTGCACCAAATTAATTAATAGTTATGTAGGTAACTAAAATGGAAGATTTTACTATATATGGCTATATTTTTTCTGTTGTATATTCCTAACTATTTTCACTAAAATAAATTTGAATTTAAATTATTTAAATTTATTTAATTAATATCTAATATTCGGATAATGTAGTTTAAAAACACACCAAACCTTTCAATAAACTAAAGCCTGTATTACAATATATATGTATTACAATAGCTTTTTTCTAAACAATAAATTAAGTACAACCAAACAGTGAGTATGAAGAAAAAATCCCACTTTTCTTGCTGCCAAATATTGCTACTGTCCGAATTTGTCAAAGTATTTCTCAAAATTAATTATGGAAATTTGATCCTTCAACTTCAAAAGTTTTATAATTTGACTCAATTCCTCATGGCCGATTGATAATCTTTATTTTGAATGTCAACATTTTCACATGGATTTTTTTTCTATCTATCTATATATATATATATATATCACGTTAAAGAAAGTAACAAGTAAATTAGCAGAGAGTTAAAAAGACAAGTAATTTGTGTTGCAAATAGTTAGGAGCTTAAATATCTCTAATTAATGGTACAAATCAACTAAAAAATTTAAACATCCTCCCTAATTTGTTTAACGTAAATAAATTAATATGATTACAACTTGTGGTCTAATCAAGCAAGAAAAAAATGAGCCAACTTCTTACCAGGTTGAACTTGAGAATCTGCAGTAAGGCCGAGTTTATCTTTTTTAAGATTCAATCCTTTGGCATCAACCAACTTAACATTGGGTAAGCTAATTGCTAGTTGATTATTTCGAATATCTTCTGTAAATTTGCCTTCTCCTGATGCCAATGCCATCTGCAATAATAGGAGAGTCTATAAGCAGATCACAGACACCATCTTGCATTTTCTTCACACATATTTAGCAATGATAAAACTAAAAGATCTGCATAAAGATCAATTGAGGAAATGGATTGACAATAGATATGGAAAATGGAAAGGAGATGTACCTGTATTATTAATAGTGATGGCATATTCAAGTGATCACGCAAATCCGCAAAGAACTTCTCTATACTGTTCTTGAACCTATCGACATCCTCCTGGAAAACGGTATCTTTCTCTCCTTGTTACCGTAGAAGTGCTCGAATCCTACCTCGTTCCTGCAATGACTCTTTTGCTCGTATTACCATCTCTTTATAGAAATACGTTCCACTTTCCCAATTAACTGTATGACTGTTACTTCTTGCACAAGGTACTAGACCTATGAGTCCAGATCCTGAACCATTTGCTAGGATCTCATGGGCAAATGCTATTCCTGGTCCAACCCCCCAGGGACCATCTGTGTCAATGCCAGCATGGAGTGGCTCGCCGGCTTCTTTCCATCCTTGTTCAGGAGTGAGTGCAAGGACTTTTGGGTTAGGTCTGACCTCGGGGGTTGATGACCGTCCCATTTCCCATTCTCGGTGCCACCCTGACCTGCCATATTAGAGCCACCTCCTAGAAGGAAGATGTCCTTATTGAGACTGGCACTGAATCCATATGGGCTATAAGCATCAAAAAGAAACATCATAGCAAACAAGAGTACATTTCTTTTTGTAGCGTAGATTTGACTGGGTATGTTTATGCACTTAAAAGACCTCCATAAGTGTGTGTGTGTGCATAATAGATTGTGCTGATGAGTCCATGAATGCACACATATATATGGGTGTTTTATTTTTATGAAGAATATTGTAGTTGTGAATGTTAAAATGCCCATTGAGAATCCTTGGCTATATTTTCTTCTATGGAAAATGAGGTGTTATAGGACAAAAAAATAAAAAAAATTAAAGTTTCCATTTTGGAAAACTATAAACATTGTCATTTGTTGGTTAGATTTATTGTTAACAAGTCTACAACATGACATTCCATTTACATCGATAAATAACATGCGTCTTTAAGACAGACAAGACACACACATATATAAAAAAATCCATTTGACTGTTGGTGTATATATGTCCATATGTGCATGGGTTCTTTTCTAAATTTGCAAGAAATCTTAGTCTGATAACCTTAAATTGGTTGCATAAGGATGTAGGCCCCAAAGAGGGAAAAAAAAGTGATCACCGCTATCGGCCCGCTACTTAAGGATGTGTTTGTCGAGGGGGGTTAATCCAAGGATGGATGAGGGGAAAGGGATGAGAAGAAGGATGAAGCGTTTCCTTTATTTGCTAGCTGGAATGGGATCATACAAGGAAGGATTGAAAAGATCCCTCATGTTTTTCCTCGCTTGCAATTTTCAGTCCTCTTAATTTGATTGGATATTAACTTTTATCCTTCTTTTTTCTTTTCTTAACCGATCGAACTACTAGATAGATAAAGTTAATATAAACCCTTTTTCCTTCCATCCTTTCATTTTACCTTATTCATCCTCCTCCAAATTCATCCTTTCTGATAAACATGTCCTTAGTATAACTATATTAATGAAACGATAATTGTATCATCATATGTGTGTGCGACATGCGTACTTTTATACAATAACTTTTTGAGCGACATAACATTAAAGATGTACATGTTAATGAAGATGATAGATTAGTCTTGCAACTTATTTTATGAATTCTAATTATTTTCTTGATCACCATTTTTTTTTTTTTGTTAATTAAACCTCTTCTGTTAAATTTTAGAACAATCCAGCCCTTTGACTTCCATTTTGTAATTTATTATGACAACAGCTGGTATAACTACTGAACATCGACCAGTCAATATTTAACTGCCTATCAAATTCACAACACACTAATAAACCCAACTTGTTTTCCAGTCGCTACTAAAGTCCCCGTCAAGTTTTAATTAAAAAAGATCGGTTTGTCAAAGTTCATTACTCATAGGCATGAGGAGAAAAAGAAAAAAAAATAGTTTCAAAAGAAAAGCAGAAAAGAAAAAAGAGACTATCAAAGAGTTGCTTCCTAATTTTCTGTTTGCTTCTCCATGGTTGGTTTGTCTGGATTTTCAGGAAGAATTTATGCCAGAGAGAGCCGCATCATGCAATGTAGGAAGGCAGTAAGGTCAACAAAATTAACGAAACGTTAATTACTACATGGGATGAGAATGGGACCATGAAAATGAAAAACAACAATTGATGTCAAAAGTGATTAAAAGCTGCCCAGAATCTGAAAAAACGACGATGTACACAGGAGAGTGAAATATCCAAGATTCTTGTCCTCCGTTTACAGCTCCTTCACGAATTGCCGATTTTATTTTGTGAAGGAAATTCCACTTTCTGTATTTCCACTTTTGTCCTAAAAAAAACACACAGTTTTGTAGTTCTTTCTGAAGTGATATTAAAACTATATGTACTAATAAGCATCAAATTGTAGAAAGTTTTGGAAATAGCATCAGAATTTTCCTTGATGAATCTAACTTTCTAAACATACAAGCTTTCTCAATAAACAGTTTATGAAATATTTTCCAGCTGATTATATATACTCTCCCCTTTTTTCTTGGCTTGTTGAAAGCTATTAGGTATTTCACCTCATCACCAACGACGAAGTTCTTGCGTCCAAAAGTATGCAGAACATATAATTCAAAATTAGACAATATCTTCTACAGAACCTATGAAAAGAACAATACACCCTCTTGTGATTTGCATCAACCAGGAGATCCAAAGCTCTTGCTCGGCTCCAATCTTATCTAATTTTATCTCCCCTTTCTTATTAAAAGAAAAGGAACAAAGAACAACAAAGCTAACATGATAGAGTTGCAGAATATCACAAGAAAATCTAAAGCGTTCTCTAAATTCTCAGTTCACTGTCGTTGTAAGTACTCACCTTTCTTTTTTTTTTTGCTGGAGACTCACAAGGACATCAATGATCACAAAATCATCTCCCAAGTTCACTCACACATACAAACAATGGAACATGATAATTAATAAAAGCCTCTCATTTGTGCAAGCACAGTATCTTCTCTGCACTGTACAATTCCTTAACATAACAACAACAGGGTCGACAATGATGGTGGAGCTAATGCAAGAACATTTACTAACCCTTTGCTATGCAGCACAATTTCAGTCACCTCTTCCTGCGTTTAGTCTCCACCTAAAAAAATTATCAAAAACAAGTACATCAGAAAAAAAGGAAAACAGTAAGCAGATTCAGCAAATTGCTTTTAATGAGTGACCTAAGACAACCAAACCAGTGAAACAAATTGCTAATGACCAAAGATATTCAACAAAACAAAATAGCTTTTAATTAAGTTGTGTCGTTTCCTTTTCACCTGAACTTTGAGAAGTCACATACTTAAAGCCTTTAAACATCTATTTCGTTATGGCAGTTTTTCCGGGATAGTTTCATCATTTCAAATAATCCATCCCATGTAACAAATGTTCGTCGAAAATATGAATTTCAAAAAGAGCACCATTTTTCCTTCAAAAAACTTCCTTTTCATGAATCAGAATACCATAAAATACAGAGGAACTCATATATCCTTGATTATTTACTTCCATAGTCCACTTTCTAGGTAGCCATTCACGATATCCTAACAGATCTTATTTCACTGCAGCCAAAAAAAAAAAAAAAAAAAAAACCAGCAAGCCAGACCTGCTAATTCTCACTCTCTAAAAAACTAGTATTCTTTGATCAACATTAACCAAGAATGTATTGTTTTTTTGTTAACTAACTTTTCCTTGGAGATGCATGAAATATAAACTCACGTAAAGTTTTTGTTCACTTGGCTGACTTGTGCAGCCAGTAGCATCAGCTTGCATCCAAGCTAAAACTAGAAAGAAAACCCTATAAAAAATGTTGATGCCTGACTATGTGATCAATTTTAGTTTTCTGTAGGTTATTGATGATAGAATCACTGTAATTCAACAAATTATGCTTGAAGCTGAGGTTGTTTTTCTTGTGGTACTACAATTGGTTTGGTTAACGGACCTCTAGGTTAAGACACAGATTTTCATACCTATCAATGGAAACCAATAGTGTTCAAGTAGGCAGTTCCAATTTAACATAAATTGGAGATCATCCATTTTTAACCCATCTCAGTCTCTCTCCATTTCTTTTTTCTAACTTATTAAGAAAGACAATTGCAGACTAAGCCAAGAAACCATTTGAGGAAGAACTTCAGGCATGTATATCAATACTTACAAGTTAGTAAGGCAGCTTTCTAAGATCAAATTCTAAAGATCTTTAGGCATGTCTATCAAATTAGAAAGGGAGCACGATGTGACTACCAGCCCCTGATAGCCGAAACAGAAAAATCATGGTTTGTACTTTATTCTTTAACAACACCATTCCTTCTTTTCTTTTTTTTGGCACCAAACATTTTGACTACGAACTATTGTGCCTCAACTATTTTCTATTATACCAACTTTATGAGAAATTTCACATGAATTAAAAACTACTGCTAGCTACAGCTGCATAATTGAAGGTAGAACTGAACACAAGTTGCACAATGCAACTTATAACCGATACAATTAATAAAATCCAGGGCAGAGAACTGCAATGTTTTATAGAATAAACATTAAACTCTCGTAAAAATATAAGAACACGTGTGGCACAAACTTCACTCTTTGTACAATTAGCATAAAAGTACATAAAAAGACAGTTGCGCAATTTCTATCCGGTTATATGAGAGAAAGGAGCAAAGACACTGAAAGTTCACTCCATGTCATCCACACCAATAATGAATGGGTGCTCCTACATCTCAGAGATTTAGTGGTAATTGAACAACATCTAACTCGGAATAATGCCATCTAGAAAAAAGAAACCAAGCAATTATTCGTAATTATACACACAAACTGCAGTAAAAGAAGTTACCAACTGTACAGCTAAAGTGATTCTAAGTTTCCTTTATGATGTTGAAACAACTGGAGTACATTCTTACCTTAGCCTCAAGAGATGGTGATACTGGAAATACATTCAAAGATCTTTTCGCATCATCATCAGATGAACAGTCAGAACATAGAAAGTGATCCAATTTTTTGGCTTCTTCAATTGTCATACCCATACAAGAAGGATGAAACCTGCACCGCATAATTAATAAATGATCAGGAAACAATATGCTTCTGTGTTGTTATTGCATAAACCTTAAATTACAAGAAGCAACCACACATAACATAAGTCATGCTTAGTGCATAAAATATTAGAACACCACCAAGCAGTAGAATACCAAGAAAAACAGTACAAGTAACTAAACAACATAGCTAGTTCTATCTTCTTGCAGATCAATCAATTCGTGAACTTTTAGAGATGACTACAAATAAAAATTATCTTGATAAGCTCCTGCTTGGACATCATTGATAATAGCATTTAATAGAAAGTGGTGTTTACAATATGTTAGCACAGGATTAGCATATGGAACCTTTCCACAGCCTTTTTCAAGCTGGTTTATACCATTAAGACCAAAGAACAAAAGGACAATGAAGCTAGATACAGACCAGCTAAAGTGGCAACTTCAGTATCAAATACTGCTATGCATCGTATCCAATGCCTTATTTTATTTGTATAACAATGTAAAAGCCCACATCTCCTCCCAACATGTTTCTTTTTTTCCCTTTTTTGACTAAGGAGGCTATTTGGGGAAGCTCAACTATTAAGGATCCAAAAGAACAGAAAATCCGGGCACAAAATCATTTTTTTCCGCTTAACAGACACCCTAATCTGTTAATATACTATCACACAGGGTGGGTAAGCTTTTGGGAGTTCGCACAATGAGCTATGGAAATTTCTATGGTCATGGAAAAGTTAGTTGACATGGAGTTGGGAGAAGGTGTGGTTTTGCACAGGAAAGAAAAGGTAGCTATATTGGGAATATACTGAAGGAAAACAACAAAAGAGCATTTAGAGACAGGAATTATCTCACATCTCTTTGAAAGATGTTTAGCTAACACTATACATTGCTGACATACAAAGTGCTTAATGAGATGGATTTCTTATAGATTTTGATTATTTATTTTGTTTAAATTCTGCCTATGGTTTAGTTTGTAGGAGTTCTTCACTTCTACTGATCAAACATCAAAATACAAGGTGTTCACTTTCCCTCCATACCAGCCTTCAAATCTATATCATTTTTCACAATTAGACATGTTCCCAACCTTCAAATCCAGTTTTTTGGTCATTTCCAAAGACACCAAAGAAAGGAATTGAAAGTCTCTATAGATAGTAGAAGTTCACTTCATCTATAAAATTGGAAAGAAAGTTCTTATTGCCCAAATAAATAAATAAATTCTTTTTATTGTATATCATGCCATCTAAAAGATCAACCAGATTTGGCCAACACAAGATTGCAACATAATACAAAAAAGGAAAAAAGAAATCAATGAATCTACTCAGCCATCACCTTTTGATAACGCTATGAAATGAGATGTTCATGACATTCATTAATAGCATTAGTTAATGACATTACGTCTATGCCCAAGGATGATCTTCATGTTCAAACTATCTCTCAAACCCCCATTTAAGCATGTTTAAGATGCAAATTCTGCAATTTAACAATTTTGAAATCACCTACTATATAATAACATCAGTTTCCTAATTGCACCTCAACACTGCCTATTGCATTCTTTAGTTACTGACTATTTGAAAGTAATTGTTAAATACACAGATCTCATTTCCATACTTCATTTGATGTTGATAGGCAAAGAGTAACACCTATGTTCATTGGCTTCTTTCTTCCCCACCCCACCCCCTTTTCTTCTTATTTTTAAGAAGCCATAGAACCTTGATTTGCACCATTTTGCTGATATAAAAGACAATGATAATTGGTGCCAATTTCAAATTCCTTCACCCATCTTAGCTTTTGAAGTTCTAACGTGGTCCTTAAATGGAAGAATGAAATTTGTAGCAAAATCAGATATGCAAATTAGTCAATGAATAATTTCAATAATAACTGCAGTTAAATGAAATATTTCTTTCACCCTTCAAAATTAGGAAATGTATAGACCTCTCCATTACTACTAAATCACTCTTTTAGGAGGATCCTTCTGTACTTTAATCATCTTTAATTTCTTCAACTGATGGTACTTAATACTTCACCTACCATGTTCAACCATTAAGAACTTCAAAAAACAGGCAAATTCAAGTTTGAAGGAAAACAAAACTGATAATGAGATATCCATTCTACATAAGGGAATAAAACAGAAAATCAAAAGTAATTAATTTGTTGTCCAAAAGGTTCATCCTCAACCACACAGAAATCCTATACAGACAGAGTTTCATGTTTTAGAACAGTATTTCAATCAAAATTATGTTTAAGATATTCGCCTCTGCCAGGATTTTTCAACATGATTGACTATGAAGATCTGACACAAAGAGCTCCATATAAGTAGGAATCATGCATGAGAAATACATGCAGGTTTAATGCTACCAACTATTAGTCAATTTGCAAACAGGGAGAAGAGTTGCAGAAATAAATTACAAATAATCACAACTGATAAACTATGTGAGGATCATGGTGATGTACAGAAAAAGAAATAGGGAAGTTTAACAAAAGCCTACTAGCATGAAAGCTCAATGGTTATCTCCATGCGTTACAGGCAGCTGAAGTTGGTGCAGAACAAATAATCTACAGCCTAAAAATGGCTAATAAAGCCTGCAGTGTGTTAAATTAAGTATCTTTAGTTCTGTAAAAACATTACTGCATAGGAAGTAAACTTTCTATACAAGATTCAAGGTATAACTTAAATCCAAGGGAAGCCATCACTGGATATATTAACAAGAAGAAACCTCTCTTGCAACATGATGAAAATAGATAAGTGTCACAGATGCTACTTCTCATGCAATGCTCGATATGCTTTGCTGATGGCTATTAAGTACTCATGAAGTTAAAACAGCTACCAACATAAAACAGAGTTGACAGAGGGCAACATAATCTTACAAGCAATAGACAAATGGCTATCGCAGTCTAGAAATGGATTCCTATTTCTCTCACCAATTATAGATTTCCTTGAAGTTCTAGAAGAATGAAACAAATGGAAAGTTATCATTAGTTCTAATTATGAAGCTACAACAGTGCATTCAAATGAAAAAAAACGCCATGCCACATTGATTCTGACTAATTTAGCTCCAAGAATTTCAAAGATGAGATGAGATAGATGAAACTAATCTTGTAGTTACAATGAATGGAATTACAAAATTGAGTGTTATCAACAAATTACCAATCTTTACATCCCTCGCACTGCACCATGAGATCATCCGGATTGTATGGCATTTCGCATTTACAGTACCTTCAATAAAAAACCCAAAGACACCAGTTTTCATAACGCCATTCAATTAAACACTCAAAACCCAAAAAAATCAACTCAAAATTGCATCATAGAAAGAAACTCACACAGCTACACGATCAGGAGTGAACCCACCGGTGGCAGCCTTGTATTCGAACCTACAAAAGTAATCCTCAGCTCCAACATTTTCAAGCTTAGTATAGTTCTTGAAGGAGTGCACTGTGCACTTGCCTTCGATTGTGTGTGCACTTTGCACATCATGGTGGTCTGACAAAAATAACTCTTTGGCTCCGTGGAATTGACGGCGTCCCCCAATGGATTCCTCCGGCCGGTAGTACCACCGTACACGAACTTTAACGTTGTTTCGATGATCTGCCTCGATTTTCTCTATAAGTGCCACGTATGGAAGCTTATCGGTGTCTGATGGCCGCATCAACACGCAATCACCAGCTGCAATAACAAGCATGAATCCACCCAAAATCAAAAGCCAATAAAGGGCATGAAATAAATAAAGAGAAGGCATTTGATTTTTGTTAAAATGGAAAAAAATGTAAAGAAACAATAGGGTATTCAAAAATTGAAAGAAAAAGGAGACATTTTGGCAATAAGGGACTAAAAGTCTCACACTCTGAGCAAAGAAATTGATGGGGTTTTAATATTACAGTAAAAAAAAAAAAAGAAGGGAAGTTTGTTGCTGAAAAGTATAGGTTTTAAACAAGGTAAATGCTTACGTCTAACAACTTTGTTGGTGCCTTTGATGGTATAGGAATCAAGGTCTTTTTTGCCAGGTTTGGTTTTGGCCATGAATTGCTTGGTTTTTAGCTGGTAGTCAAGTGGTGATTTTTGCTCCTATTCTTGGAGGCACAAGGCAGCAATAATCAACGGAGACGAAACGTATGAAGATAAAGAGAGGTTCTGTTAGGGGTTAAGGTTTGTTGACAGAGAAGTGGAAGAAAAAGAAACCCTAGGCCAGGGCAGGAGCTAAGAAATTGGGGGCAGTGGCTATAGAGAGAGAGAGAGAGAGACCAGGTAAGAGAGAGAGTGACGTGGATTTTGTCCGTAAGGAAAAACAAGGTGGAAGACACATCATCATCACCATCAGCCTTTTAACGCATTTTTTTAAAAGAATATTTATACATGGTATACAGGACAAAATACTAGATGGGGATAAGAACTTGTACATTTTCTTCTAATACTGAGAATATACTGTACATGTTTATAAGATAAGGCTAGACTTCTGTAGTATCTCATAAGGGTAAATTTTAAATTACCTTACGCAAAACAAATACTTCTTGAATTAAAAAAAGAAAAAAAAATCTGATTTTATACTCTAATTGAAAATTTATGTCTAAATTAACAGTTAGTTAGTTAAGGTTTCCGTCCATCCACGCTTACGGATTACGGCAGGTGTTATTGGAGTTCGGTACGCCAGGTGTAATTGGAGTTAGGTATCTACTCATAATAGGATGGACGGAAACCTTAAACAAAACTAAGAAAAAAGGAGAGAGAGAGAGAGAGCGAAGGTTATTACAGTCATTAAAAACCTTTCACTAAAGTTGAATCCCAGCTTTCCAGAAACAACAAGCACCAATTAGTACACTCGAAAGAGGGAGAGAGGGACACTCTTTTCACTTTCAATTCTCAGAGTAGAATGTGTCTCAAGGGTTCTGCTTGAATGGTTAATGGCGAAGTAAGTGGTTCTGAGTTTGAGTGCTACTGTCTACGAGAAAGTTATTTGGATAGCTGTCTTGTTTGGTGCTACAAGAAAGTAAGAGATTTGTATGGATATTCAGGCCTGAAATATATTAAGAATTTTTTTTAAAAAAAAGTAGAGTGTGTCCAGCTCTTCATCGCTGGCTTTCCCAGTAGAAAAAAAACTTTTCTTTTTATTTCTTCTTCATCTCTGGCTTTCCCTTAATTTGCCTCCATCATCTTTTTTGGTTTCTCTCATTCTGTCTTTCCCTACAGATCTGGCCCATCTGCTTTAATGGAGACAGGGTTAACTCTCCATTTCTTGAGGTTTTAGATTATGCAAAACCCATTATCAATTTCGATCTCGAGGTGTTTGCTGGGTTATCCATGTTTGTTTTGTAACTATGACAAGGGGGTTGGTGCTGAAAGCAGGGTTACACATGCTGGACAAATAGGAATAGCTGGGGTATTTATCTTGGACAAAAAGCAATTCCTTCTACCTCGGTGCAAATCCAAATTTGTTGTTGTTGTTGCGTTTGTGCTGAAAATAATATTCTTTTTTTTTTTTTTTTACAACAACAGTATTTTTGTCTCAATTTTCGGTGATTTAACTTACTTTGGAACGATAGATATTGTCTTTAATCCAGTTCGGTTGGAATAGTTTAGGGCTAGATATTGTCTTTAATCCAATTTAGTGGGAATAGTTTGGGCAAGTTGGTTTGATTTTAGTTTAATTTGATGAAATGCATCAAAGAAATTAGCTTCTTGACGTGTGATCAGTTGCTTTAAGAATGATGCACTAATATCCTCGTTTATAATAACCATTGTTATTCACCCTAGCTGGTGAAAAGAGCAAAACGCATATCTTAACCAGCTAGCAGTCGAGTATAGATGAGATAACATCATCTGCAACTATATATTTTTGCATCTTCCCAAACTATATCCTTTAAATGACTTTTTCCATCCAATTTGAAGTGATCATGAAATGTAAAAAAATGGATTGGTTTTCTTGATGTGGAAAAAACCATTACCAAGTGCCTCTTAAGCTCTGCATTTATACTCTTTTGCTTTAAGGATGTAGTTCTTACGAGTCAAATTTGCATATCTTTCAAGTTCGTGAACTAGTAAACGGTAGTTCTTACTCGCATTTAAGTCTGCTTCATCATTTACTTCAAATCTACCCTTCACATGTACATCCATTTCCTTTTGACTTTTTGAAGCCAAGTGCGTGCATGGTTATTATTATTATTTTTTTTTATTCATACATCCAACACTTTTAATAAAATTAGTATATTATAATTTAAAATCATGATTTTTTGTTACAAAAAACTATTATTATTAGACTATAAATTCTTTAATTAGTTTGCATGGTAATGTTCGTTATGAATAATTAATAACATTAATCTTCGCTTTACAATCTTGTAAATTGGGTACTCTTCTGCCTCTTGTAGGACGACAGACAAGGGTAAAATACTTTAGGCGTCCATTATAATCATTTTTTGAACTTTTTTCTGGTAATACCGAATCCTTTTCGATGAGCACAGGCAACACAAAATCACCGTACTTCATCTTCAGAATTAAAAACCATCCCTATCTTTGGAAACAACTTTTCATCACCATTTGAAGTTCCTTCCAACTTTGACCTTTTGCCGTCTTTACCATTTGTAGTTTTTATGTCAATATACCCAACTCCCATATCCTGAAAATCAAAATATTAAAAATTAATTAAGAAATATTGCAACACACACATATATATATATCCGGTTCCTTACATGAATACAACAAATTAATTGGCTTTCATTCTTTCTTTTTGATAATGGAGCACAATAGCGATAAAACAAACAATATAAGAGAGAGAGAGAGAGAAAGGTGTAACAGAGGTAATGATTTCCTACTCATGAGTCATGAATTTGACAGACACACACAGTATAAGAGAGAGAAAAAAGGTACAACAGAGGTAATGATTTGCTACTCGGGAATTTGACGAACACACAGATCAGTAACCAATCTAGCTACTCTGTTCCTCAAAAGGTTTTCACGAAACAAAACTAATCTGCCACTCATGCTTTTCACAAACTAATTAATCTGCTTAAAAAAATTAACAAAACACAAAAGTTACAATTATAGCAAATCTACAACAAGAGAGAGAATTAAAAAAATATATATTTTTGAACATATCATTATTACTTCTAGTGTATCTAGATATATTTTATTATTATTATTATTATTATTTTCTGTTTTTCTCTTTAAATCAGATCGATAAAATAATTATTGATAATTATTACTTGAATTTCTAAAATTTCTCGATCATGCACTAGTTAGAATGATAAAAAGTTTTGCCGTACATTTTGAGGCTTTTCCATTTCCTACGAGTAGGAAAAATAAAGACAGAGATCAAATATCCCATCAAGGATTTGAGACAGAAAGAATAGCATTCGTGGTAAAATTACTCGTTTGGATCGATATATTAATTTCAAATACTCACTTTTGGGTTTTTATTCAATTTCTATCCTTGGTTATATATATATATATATATATATAGACACGCACACTAGACTAAGAATTATATTTCTAAATTATAATACTTACACCAGGAGTCACGTTTGTTTTTAATTTTCTAATAATCTCCTCAACCTTTTATACGTGTGTGTTTTTATTTGCTTATTTCCAAGAAAACTCGTAACATCCATGCTTAGCTCCCTTTGCTTTGGTATCTTCCATCATCCATAGCTACAATTTTCTTGATCAATTTTAAGGTAAGGTACCATCTATATGAACTGAAGTAGTTTTTAGTAGAATTATATATATATAAACTGAAGTAGAGTTGAAGGATTATCAACATAGCCAATATAAAGCTAAGGTTTTTTTATATGTATAATCGTAGCTTACAATTTCTTTTAAAAGAAAGTTATGAAACATGATGCATCAATGTTTTTCGAAAACAATAAACTATTTAGTGGGTGCAGTAATATGGATGTGTGGTGCTTAAGTTGTGGCAACCTTGATGAAGATGTTTCATGGACACCCCATTTGTAGAAACTAAGAAAAATGGAAGACCAAAATATGGCTTTTGGGTTGATTACTGCACTGATGTCGACAAAGCCTGATTTTGGAGTACGTAATATTTGATTTCAAATGGTAATCATCATTACTGTTAATATTTTTTCCACTTTGATATTTTGTTAATAAGAATATTCATGTAAATTAATGCATAGGGTACCCGCATCCACAAAAACATTCTAATCTTACTTATTTAATAATTGATTTTAAATAATCTTGTCTCTATAGGTTCAATTTGTCTATAAAAATTAATTAAATGACTTAACTAATTTATTATTATATATTAATCCATGCTATTTGACATGATCTCAAACTACATCATAAAAAGATTGGACTAAGGACGAGTCTTAGCATAAGGCCATAGGTCGTAAAGATAGGTACAAGTGCATTTGACAAAACAAGTGTACATGTTTTGTTTTTTGAGATACATTGAAGACAAGTTGAAAAAGTTTATCCTAAAAAGTTTAAACCTTTCAAGACAAATCTGTCTGTCTAAATTTAAATGATGTGGGATGATCCTAACGATCAAAAGTCTTTTTTTTTTTTCACTACAAATACCAACATTATATCATTTTAAGGGAATAAAAACTTTTTCATAAGAGAACTTTTGATTTCTAGCAAAAAAATAAAAAAAATCATAAACTCTTTATCTCAAAGCCCTTAGAGCATCTCCAATGCTCTCTTTATATTAAGATTTTTCTTTATAATAAAGAGGTTTGATCCAAATTTCATTTCCAATGCTCTTTTTATCACAATCTCTATCTTTAAAATTGATATAGATAGTGTTTTTAGCTCTCTAATACTAGAGAGTCTAAATGACTCTTTATCTTATATTTTATTAATAAAAATTATTATTTCATATGCCACTCAACCTCTTCACCAATAGTCTCTGTAGGTTTTATAGATTTTGTCAAAATAAAGAGTTAAGCAAAGAGTAGCATTAGAGAGGATATTGATCTTCAATCTATATAATTAATTATGCTCTCTATTTACATTAAAAATGTTAGTTAAAAGTAAAAAACACCATTGGAGATGCTCTTAAACTTTTCATCTCAAACTCTCACACTCACATACCAAACAATACATAAAACTTCACATGTTTAAACTTTGACTACTCACGTGTCGAGTCACTCAACTTGTGCTTTGCTAACATTATTTACTTTTCTTTTTATATCTCTCACTATTTGTATTTTTATCATTTGGCTCTACGACCATGTCAATCGGTGATCCGATCGGTTCTCAAAAACCCTCTTTACATTGTCTTTGTCCATGTTTTTATTCTCGGGCACATTTACATTGCAAGGGTTTGTTTGCTTGTTTCTCTAAGTTATCTTTTCTTTGTAATTAATTACTCTATTCTTGCTAAAAACAAATAAAAAGAAAAGGCTAATATATATTAAATTTCAAGTTTGTTAATAAGCTTTAAAGATTTATTTGTGTTTTTAGAGCTTATTATCTTTATTTTGATGCTGCTAGGGATGATAAAAATAAAATCAATTGGACAAGTATTATTTTTAAACACAAATTCACATAACAAAACTAATAAAACTTTAATATCAATAAAATTGTTTATAAGATAAATTGGAATTAATACCTTTACTTGTCCCCATATAATAGGTCAATTTTTTAATCTGTCCATGGTAAAACACCTCTAATTTTTTTTTATATATATTTTAACCGGTTTCTAATCTATCCTTTTAATTAAAATTTCTACTAAGTTAAGCTAAATTAAATATATGATTGCACATGATATGTGAATTGATAAAAATATATATATATATATATATATAATACAAATAATCTATATCTATTAATATAAAAATTAGTTAAGAGATTTTAACTTAAAAAAATAGATTAAAAACCAATTTAAAATATAAAAACAGACTGGAAGCATTTTTTTTAACGACAAATTAAAAAATTTACCTATTATATAAAAACAGATGAATGCATTAACCCTAAAAATTGGTCACTATGTATATAATCCCTTAGATACCTTTTTTCTATTTAAGCTTTCTTTTTTAATTAGTGTTTTTAATCCACTATTATATTTTGTTTTTTTGAATTAACTCTTATGGTGAGAGATTTGTCGAGTTAGTCTATAAAAAAAAAAAAAAAATCGGTACAACTATGAGTCTTTTCTTTTTTTTTTTTTTTTTTCGCCATGGAGCAAACTCGTAGCTGTTGATCTAGAAATAGGATTGTTTATATATATATAAGGACGAGGTGTTGCAAACAGCAAATAGCTAGGAAACATTTTTCATTCATGTGCATCTTTTGAAGGGCAAGCGCAACGCCTTGCCCTGAGCAATATGGGGTCGGTGTTTGCCAAGCTAAGACTCCAATATAAGCAGCTGGAACCCGCTGATTATGCGAATAGGCTTGATTAATTGGCTCAGATGGACACCGGGGCAAAGACTAGAAATCTGGCATCTGATGCAGATGAAGCTTGCTGCATCAATCAATTCTTCTTGTAGGAAAAACAAATTCCATAACCTTTGGAAATAAAAGCATGTTTAAAGCTAGTGTCATGAATCCAATCAAGTGGAAAAAAAATTCCACCAGCAACCCAGTTAGAATTTCTGGATAACAACAGAGCTAGCTATGCCAGCCTCCTCAATTGTCTGATCAGGATCAGTGAGTTGTTTTGGAGGGAATCCCATTGTCTGCAGTTGATAATTGCTTGCCCCACCTGGCCTTGATGCCTCGATGAAGGCACGTATATCCCTAATAGTATGGTTTAAGTTGAAGTGAGAGACCATGCGTGTGCCATCTGCTAACCTGAGCTGAATTGAAGTTGTTGGTGATGAAGAGTCTATAGCTAGACCTGGGGTCGGGAGTGAAGCAGGCTTGAGAGAAGCAACAGCAACAGTTGGCTCAGAGGCAGCTGAGACGGTGGTGCCACTGCTGTCACCTAAAGTTCTTCCCACACCTCGGAATGAAGCTCGAGGCTTCTCTGGTTCCTGCATAAAATAGGAGGACGAGGGAACAGTGATGAAAAGATAAAGGCAGAAAATAAAATCTTATAAAGAAAAATAGAGTAAAAAAAGAACTCACAGAGTAGTTTTCCTCTCGGCGCATGAGATCAAGATGCACTTGAGTCCTCCTATCTGCTGGTTCAAGCTCTTTCGGACACTCAGACTGCTTGATGCTCTGCATGAGATGCATTTAAATAACCACAATTTTCCATTAGAGGATAAACACTAAATGAATTGCAAAGCCTTCCATTATAGCAGGCTTAACTTCACAAATCCAATGGAAGTCACATAAAGCAAGAATTACTACGAAATTAACTTCAGTTTTTAACCAGAAAAACTCAAGCTAAACCAACACACAAGCATGTGAATTTTACCATAAAGTACTACCATCACCCCAGAAGTCATAAAAACACTTGCAGACAGAGAAATTTAAACCAATTAACATGATAGACCATGTGCTTCAGCAAGAATCGCAACAACATTTTACCTTACACCGGTATCAGCCAAACATCATGTGTAATCATCTATGTATACAACAACGATTTAAAAATACAGAACAGGATTAAAGAATTACCTCCAAAAAGGAGGCATTGGCGGGATCATCAAACCTCCTTAACGGACCATCATCCACAGTGAACCCATTCCTCCACAGAGTGATAGTATGATTGACCGCTGCAGGTGGCTGAGGCGCAGACGGGACAACTGTATCCCCTGAAAGTAATCTCCCTGTTCCAGGGAAGCTTCTGGAACTCGAAGACGGTTGAAGGTAATCAGCAGGTCTTTCCACAGCTCTTGAATTTCTAGCTTGATCAAAAATTGCATCCACGTCGTAACGTTTGGTAGGGTCTTGAACCACCATTCCACTGAACAAAAAAAAAAAAAATTCCCGACTAACATTTGTTTCGATTAACACAAGAACTGAACTAACCTTAACCCTAACCCTAATTCCACAATTCAGCTTAATTTGGGTTCCAATATTTTAGGGTTAACAAGGCAACATTAAAAAAATGGAAGTTACCTCTTTTCACCGCCAGTATAATACTGCTGCGGCTCATCATCGTCCTCATCACTGCCGGACCCACCATCAGGGATCCGATTAAGATCTGCAAGCGTTCGGACTCCGCCACGTGACCGATTGGAGCTGGGCTTCTTATCCCTCGATCTTAGCCTGTAGGGAGCCCGAGAAGGGATGGGAGAAGGAGAGCGAGAGCGAGAAGGAGACTGGGATGGAGAGTAATTGGGAGAGTGAGAGTGTGGAGGGGAAGCTGAAACAGAAGGAGAAGGAGAGTTAACGGGCTGAGAAGGAAGAGGAGGGCTTGTGGCTACGAGAGGAGGGGCGGAGTCGTTGTCGAGGAAAGTAGAGACGGCGGAGTCGAGATCCCATTGGTGACTTTCTAAGAAAAAGACGGCTTCTTGTTTAGAAGAGGAGGTGATCTCGCAGAAAGCATCGATTAAGGCAGTGTTGTTGGTGTCGTTGAGATCAAAATTCGGTGGTGGCGCTGCTGTGTTGTCCTCCATGGATTGAGGATTACGGGAATTTGTTTGTGTTTTTGGGTTCGGCGAATTGATATTAGAACTTAACAGTACCTTTCCTCTCCAACAAGAAACGTACACAGGAAGAGAACGGTGCCTGATTATATAAATATCAAATAATAAAAATAAAAAACGATGAACGCTTTTCATGATTTTTTTTTTTAATGCTATTTCATTGCGGTCGACTAAATGGAACACCTTACAACCAATTTTTTTTTAATTGACCATACACTTTTATTTTTGGTGCCTTGCATTTCATTATTACATATGATATCCATTAGTTTCAATTTATATTTTTACTTGAACTTATGATGTAATGATACAAACCTTTGAGCATGGCACGCGCGCTGTGCACACACACTTGTGTGTGTGTGTGTGTGTGAGAGAGAGATTTACTTAATCATCTATATTTATATTTGTGTTGCCAAAAATAGTTACGTCATGATATGAAATTTACGTCGATGAAAATTGTCAAGTCGTGAGTTGCAATTTTTGTTAATGATTTTCTTGTTTTATTGTATGCTTCATCGTTGAATGTTATACCTAGTCTATTCTTAATATTAATATTATGTGTATTGCTTGTATGTGATTTTATGAAAACTCTAGAGTGATTCATGCTTAAGGAGTTTGATTGAATTAACTAAACAAGTGAGAGAGGGCTTATTTTACATTGAGTTAGTAAAAATTTAGATGTCATCACCTAAACTTGCATGGATGAGTTGGCTAGAGAAGTGTCAACACCTAAGATTTTTAACCATTTTATATGCATGGTTTAGCACTATACAAAGATGAAAGTTTATTTTGGTCATTTTGTTCCTGCAAAGAAAAACATATAGAAAGAGAGAGCTTGAGAGGGAGCTAGCCAAGCGAGGAGGAAGCTCGGGTAATTGGCAAAAAGCAAGGATAAGGAACAAGGTGAAGTTCTTGAGGGATCTTGAAGTGTTTTCCTTCATATGTAACTTGTTTAAGTGTAATCTCAAATACATCACAAGATTTAAAGGTCTTAAGCTTTTATGTGTTAATTGACGCATGTGATTGAGCATGGATAGTTTAAGCTTAATATGCTTATGCAAACGCTCGATGAATTGATTGTTTAATTAAGGTTTGTTCATGTGTTTATGTAAGGATATCTAAATGTAGCTCTCACCTACATTATAAGACCTAGTATGTATGAATTCCATTATTGAGGGATTATGAACATCCTTATTGAAGTGTTGTATTTTGGGTAAATTCTTGCCGAATTGATAGGCAATTACTTGATGTTTTGTTTTGAATGCATTGCCTTAATTTTCATAAGCATGATGATGCATCATGCATGTTGCTTAGCTAGCTTGTGTGAATTCTTATCGAATTGATAGATAAATGCTTGGTGCCTAAATTTGTATAACTTGTGTAAATTCTTGTTGAATTGATGGATAAATTCTTGGTGGCTATATTTTCATAGTTTGTGTGAATTCTTACCAAATTAATGGATAAATTCTTAATGCTCGTATTTTTATAATTTATGTGAATTCTTGCTAAATTGATGGATAAATACTTGGTGCCTATATTTTAGGTAGTTTGTGTGAATTTTTGCTGAATTGATGGAGAATTGCTTAGTGCTTAAACTTACATAACATTATGGAATGAATTCATGATGAATTGACATTGAACTTCTCGAACTCATGACATGATATTGACATTAGATTTCATGAACTCATGCTCTAAGCATGCAAAGAGGTCAAGTGCATATTTATAGAGAGGCCACCTACATAAATGATCCGGTGTATATCTAGAGTTGGCTCTCAAGTATATTATTTTGGTTTACGATATTTTCATTAAGATTTTAAAAGATGATCGAATTAGACATTCAATAGGACATTTTGAAAGACAAAAGAATTTTTATCGTAAAAATATGTTTAACCAATTCATGCATGGTTGCACTTATTGAGCCTTAACTCATGATTTGTGTCTTGTGGTGTAGGTAGTCGTAACAAGACCTAAAGTATACTATCACATTGGAGGTGTTGCTTGACATATTTTGATTTTATTGAAAAGTGTAATATAGACGTAGGTGTTAAGCTTATAGTCTAGACATTGTCCATATTATATGCATTGCCTAGTTTTGTTTTGTAAGAGCATGTGTAAATAGCCTTTTTTATCGTAATAGCATATGAACTAGTTGGTGATTTATGAAATGAAGCTTTGTTTTGTAAAACTTATGTTGGCCTCATTTATGTTGAATTTTTTATGTTAAACCATGCCCTTTGCATTGATAAAATATTTTTACATCATGACATAAAAATTTATGTTGACTTTTAATAAGTTGAACTAAGACTGCCATAGGTTTAATTCTATGGGTTTGAGCTTTAAAAAGAAAATATTTTTCCGTTATGCATTTTATGTCCCATACAAGTCCCATGTCATAGGACGTTGTTGCCCATTCAATAAGCATAAAACATGGTCATGGTGTGTCTAGCCTCTATTAGTCGAACGTGTTGTAGCTATATCCAATGCTTTATGAATGTTTGATGCTTTAACACTTGTGGCCTCCACGTTTGGCCCTCGTGTGTTATAGAGTGGTATCAAAGCAAGTTGGTCTAGTAGGCTTAAATAGTACATGTAAACTCAAGTTCTAGTAACATCATCAACGTGTAAGTATTTAAATTTTTATCGAGTATGAATACCGATTTTATGGTTATTAAATACGAATTCTTAATTATTGCTTAGCAAATATGCTTGATGATTTTACAACATGTTCACATGATGATGACTATATGATGAATTTAGTACTTAATAATTTCGTATTACATTTACTTAATAAAATATATGATATGCTTAATGCTTATCGATATTATTGGATGTGTTTATGTTAGCTTATGAATCGGGATGATCATATGGGTATGATATAGAATAGAATAATATGGTAAGAAGAAAGTTAGCGGTTATACCTAAGGCACTTGATGTTGTTTATGAGGTAGCCATTATGTCGAGGGAGGTATTAGAGTCTAAAGATATGGTTCGAAATTATGAGTTAAAGAATGAGGATAGGATTTTGAAATTTGATTTGATTTCTTTGAGGATTCAAGATTTTGGTGTCATTCTAAGAAAGGATAGCTTGCTTAAGAATAGAGCATTGATTGATTGTCCTATAAAGAAGGTTGAATTTCATCTCGTCAAGGGAAAAACCATTTCAATTTTGAGCTAAGAATAAGCTAAAAATAATAGCCATTATCTCAACCATGAAGCTTTAAAGATGGTCCGAAATGGTTGCTTAGGTTATCTAAATAATGTGGTTGATATCAAAAAGGAAGTTAAGAAAAAACTTAAAGACATTGATGTAGTGAGGGACTTTTTAGAGGTCCTTCTCAAGAGCTTGTCGAGGTGCGACCAAAATGAGAAGTTGAATTTGAGATTGAGCTAAAACTAAAAACGACATTGATTTCTCAAACATCGTATAAAACAAGACATGTATAGCTTCAAGAGTTGAAAATCAGGTTACAAGATTTGTTAGACAAGAGCTATATTTAGCCTAGTTGTTCACCTATGAGAGCTCCTTATTGTTTATGAAGAAGAAGGATGAAACTTTACGATTGTGTATTAATTACCCCGGTTTAAATCGAGTTAGCATCAAGGATAAATATCCACTTCCTAGTATCAATAACTTGTTTGATCAATTGAGGGGTAACACAATGTTCTCAAAAGTTGATTTGCAATATAGGCATCATCAATTGGGAGTTAGAGAGGAGGATGTAAAGAATATGGTTTTTCGGACACGGTATAGGCACTACAAATTTTTTATGATGATGTTTAGGTTAAACAATACCCTTGTGGTATTCATGAATTTGATGAGTTGAGTTTTTTAAGAGTATTTAGATAGCTTCATTATTATGTTCATTGATGAATTTGATTTACTCCAAGAATTAAGAGGAGCATGCCCAACATTTACACATTACGTTGTAAACTTTACGAGAGCACAAACCGTATGCTAAGTTTAAAAAATGAACATTTTACCAAAACAAGTATCATTCTATGGGTATGTGATTTCTAAAGATGAGATTATGATGGATCTAAGCATGGTTGAATTAGTCCAAGGATGGAAGCAACCAAAAAATGTGTCCAAATTGAGGAGCTTTTTTGGCATCGTAGGTTACTATCATAAGTTCATCGAGGTATTTTTAAAAATTACAGCCCCACTTATGAAGTTGAGCGTAAAGAATTCTAAGTTTATGTGAATGATGAGAGTGAGAAGACCTTCTAAGCTCAAAAATTTAGATCGACTTTGGTACCGATTTTGGATCTTTCATAGGACAACGAAGATTTTATCATTTATGTCAACGCATCAAAAGTGGGCTTAGGGCTATGTTAATGTAGGTTGGCTTAGTAATTGCTTATGCTTTTTGACAGTTGGAAAACTATGAAAGAAACAATCCGATGCATGACTTAGGGCTTGTAGTCGTGGTGTTTGCGTTGAAAACATGAAGACACTACTTATAGGGGACTTAGTATGAAATTTACATGCTATGATGAAGACACTACTTATATGGAGCTCAATATGAAATTTATATCGATTATAAGAGCCTCAAGTATATTTCCACGTAAAAAGAGTTGAACATAAATCAACGAAAATATCTTGAAGTGCTAGAGGATTACAATATCATTTTCCACTATCACTTGAAGAAAACTAATATCGTAATGGATATTTTGAATTAAAAGACATGGACTATGTTACAAGCGAGAAATCATTAACGATTTATAAAAAATATAGCTAGAAATTCTATAAAGAAGGGCCAATAGCAATTGAGTAAAAAAACATGGACTAAGTTTCATCACTATTATAAGATGGGCGAGGTGATCTTCCAAGTTCCGACCATAAACAAGAATGTCATCAAAGAATATCAACATAAATTTTTAGGTTTAATCACATAAAACATCCTTCTACTATTGACATTTTCTTCATGTGGCCTTTTTACTTTTTTTCCTTATTCATCACTCCTTATACTCTTTATTTTTTCTTAATGTGGCTCCTCTCACTAAAATTTGATGATTTTTCCGATTGGTGATGACGGATGGTAAAAAATTACCTTATGGTGTGACATATAAGAATAAAATTTGCCATATGACCTTAAATTTTTACATGTAAAATATGGAAAAAAAAATCGAGTATTCAAATTAGATCTCACTTAACGCCTACCAAACAAAAGAAAAGAAATTCCCCCTCGTTTCCTTTTTGCACTTCCCTTCCATACCTTCTTCTTTTTTGTTTATTGATTTCTTTTCATTCCAAGCTAAGCTAAAAATCAATGCTAGATAATCATTTCCATTTATAGCAATTCACTATTTCTTCTTCGATATTACACTTTTAATACTATAATTTCAAGTTCAAGTGGAATTAAATTTATAATTAATAGGAGCTTTACGAAGCTTTGTATCCGACTTTGCATGGTTCTCTAAAAGTATTAACACTCGTCTCTCCATATTCTTAAAAAGATCCGAAGGTTCTAAATCATCGGTTACACTATAGTAAAATAATATAGAAATGGGACATACTAGATAAAGAATCGTACCCTCTTTTAAGATTTAGATGATTTTGATCAATTTTTAGTCTCAATTCCACGAGTAACTTTTAGTTCCTACGGACACTTTACTAGATCAATTAGAACTTTATTGCCCCTAACAATACCGAAGCTCGGTTGAAGCCGGTTTATTAAAAATTTAACCTACATTTATACACAGTAAATGAGAAAAAAGAAAGTTAACACTAAACCGATGACATAATAAACTAAAAAAAACTTGACCCTTGCTCTGTCATATAGAAAGCCTATATGAGGTATGCTTCATCATCAAGTTAGTGGTTTTCCTCAAAAGCTCCATGCCCATTGGTTTCGGTAGCTAGATATGATTCCTAACTAACAAAGTTTTACAAGCGATGTCATCACATTTGTATGAGAATTCATAAAACAAGAGCTAGAGAAAAGAAAATCATCCAAATTGAGATATAATAGCACCGAGGTGCTCTAATAACAAAGACAAACTAAGAAATACGTGGTGTTTAAAACTCTAAATTAAAAAGTCATCAAAAACTAAATTCAAAAACTCTAATTTTTTTTTTGAAAAAAATGCTAAAATTAAAAAAAAATCGATAAAGAAGAAGTGATTAAAACTCTAAATTATCGAAAACATGATCCTCAACCTGTTTAAGGCAACGTGATAAGGACTCTATGCAACGGATGATAAAGACCTAAAAATGATTTTAGCATTTCACATAAAAGTAAAATAGAAACTGCTGAACAAATTCCTCAACGGACATTAAGGCAATCAAATAATTCTAGTTGAACTCATGACCAATGGAATCCACAACGAGTAGATTTACAAGAAATGCTTATGCGTTAAAAAGAATTGATAATGAATATGTTAAATGATTGGACAGATTGGGATGATAAAAACCTATCAACATCAATATCAAATATGATCCCTAAGTCCACCTTATTCTCAAAGATTGCCTAGGTGATAGCCTTCATTGTTGTCTTGTCCTCCGAATTGAGAATATGATTTGAAAACAAACCTATTTTGAAAAGCAACTTTAACATAAAGAATTCATATATTAAAAGCTAGATTTGATTTAAGATTTTATTGAACTTTCTAATGACATCGCTTAGGATTGTAATTTCTAGATTTTGTTTTTGTTTGTGGGTTGATGGAATCCATAGGAAAACCGTTTTGATGTAACTATAAAACCTCATGAAAGAAAGAAAGAGGAAATTTTTTTGATGATATTATGTTTAGATAATTGTTATGGGTTTTAATCGAAATAAAAGAGAGAGAGAGGGAGAGGGAGAGTGAGGAAAAGAAATAAAGTCATTTTTTTTTATTTTTTCCACATGGTAAAAAATATGATGCGTTATACCAAGTGGGTTATTTTATCCTAATTGTCAATTTTGATCAAAAATAGTCAAAAAAATAGCCGGAGGGATCATATTAAGAAAAATAAAAAATACGGAGAAGTGATGAATAAAAAAAATAGATGAGTCACATTAAAGAAAATGTCAATAGTTGAAAGACGTTTTATGTGATTAAACCTAAATTTCTATAAATAATATCTAAAAACTTCATTCATGAGACTCGTAAAAAGTAGTAGGGGCTTTGGCGATTTTGAAAGACATGACTAAAAATTCATAATGGTTATGGTGAGTTTTAAATATAGTATTTAGAATATTAGGAGTGGACATGCATACTTGGTGCTATCTTGAATGTAAGTCTAATTTAGAGTAGATGATGGCTTTATATAACTCCTCCAATAATTCATTGATTAGCGAAATAAAGAACTTATCATTGACGGTGACATTGTTTAGAGCTTTGTAATCTACATGCAGATCACTAAGAGCCATCTTTCTTCTTGACCAAGACTATCGATGAAGCAAACAAAGTAACACTTTATTGAATAATTCTTAAGGTAAGCATTTCTTTCATCTGGTTGCTCCACTATATCTTTACGTAATCTTGAGTATCCGTATGGCCCTTGTCAATAGGTTGTGCCTTTTTGAAAAGAGAAATTTATTCATCTTGTGTTTTGTTTGGGAGATAATGAGTTAGGTTTCAAAAAAATTAAAATTCTTCTAGTAGAGTTGAAATAGCCGATGAAACCTACTATCAATTGGCCAATTCAATTTATGAAAAAGCCGAGTCCGATAGAAAGTTGTCATGCATGGTGATGCTCGTAAAGTTGTATCGAAGCCATTTTGGTAGGATTATTCAACGAGCTTATGCATTTACACCTCTAAAATAACCTTTAGCCTAACCTTATCTTAAATTGAAAGCTTAAGTTTTTCTCCTTCCTATTGAAATTTTATCCACAACTCTTAGCAATTGGAGATAATATTTCCTAAAGTTGATAACCATTGAATATCTAAAACCATTTCACTATTATGTAAGTCTTTGAGTAACACATCCGTGTGAAACTTAGTACCCTACATAACCTATTGGAAACCTTTGTATATAGAGGTACATAACATCATATCACCATTTGTCACCTCAATAGATAACGATTTAATAGGGGTCAGTGACAACTTAATTGATTTATTATTTCCAAATTAATTATTTCTAAATTAAGGAAGTTATGAGTAGAATCATAATCTACCAAGATGTGTAGTTGTTTTTTATTCACTTACCTTAAGACCACTTAAAGTCTTAAACCTTTTACACCTCTTTAGTGCATTCATATAAATATGGGATATGGAGTCCTTTGTTAATTGTTCAATAACTTACCGACACCTATTTTAGTCATTCTCTTCAATGTTGTCATCAATGACTTACATAGAAAGCGATCATTGATGTTTATAACTATGCCTCGTGACATATGTTTCATCACACCGGAAATGTTAATTCTTAATTTTTTTTCTTCAAACTTCTTATCGATTAATTTTCTTGGTTGAAAGTTGGGCTTATGAGTATTTAGTATGTTGTATGTGGGAAGTGGGAGAGGATTTTGTACCGATCTAATGTTTGGTGTAAATCTAGAGTAGTGAGGTGAATGTTTGTTAAGATAAAAAGCTCGCTAGTTTTGGGTATTGCTTTTTGTTGTAGAAGTTTTTGTTCTCCTATTTTCAACCTAATTCATAAGCTTTGATCAAAGATCAAAGTTCAAACATAGACACTAGCCCTTGCACATCTTCTTTTAGACCTACCAAGAACATACTCAAAACTTGCTCCTCATTAATGGTAGTCCTGTTTCACAAAACATCAAACTCATATATGTATGTTTCTAAATTAGAAATTTGGGTAAGATTCTTTAACTAACCTAATGAATCTAATTTAGTACCAAACTCGATTGATATTGCAATTACATATTCACCATATGTCGGCTTATTCTCCAAGCTTTAGGTGTAAGCTTAGTGCCAATATATAACCACTGCCTTCCAAGAAAAATATAAGCATATTAAACCTTTTCGTATCCATCCATGGGTTCCATCTCAAAAAACTAATGGCATATGTACAATCATATGTTAATGTCATCTCAATCAAAGGTGGGGACAAATTTCTTTGTTTATTTGGTTTACGGTAAGGGTTTGAATTTGGATATAGATTGTTCTATGGTTTAATCACAAAAAATGTTCTTTTACTCTCAACATTTTCTTAATGTAGCCCTTGTACTTTTTTTTATTCAATCCCTTCTTGTATTTTTTATTTTTTTAATGTGGCCCCTCCGATTATTATCCAACCAATTTTTCATTTAAAATTGACGTATGGCAAAAAAAGAAGCCACGTGGCATGCCATGTTAGATTTATTTGCCACATGGAAAAACATTAAAAAAAATTGAAAAAAATAAAGTTAAAAGAAAAACAAAATACTACAAGCCTATAAATTCATTTTTATTATACATTAAAATTTTTACACCCGTTATCCTTAAACGAGATATTTCATCAAACATCTTCTCTACATCTTCTTTTCTAGCAGACATTTTATTAAACAATTTCTCTACATCCTTTATCATCTTTTTCCTGCATCATCGATCAATCAAAACATTGTGAATAAACATATTATAACTAACTTTTTTCTTAATAAGAATAGAAATTAGTCCTATAAATAGCATCATCCATTTTGATTTATGATTTGCTACTTGGTTAAAGGAATTTGAAGCTTGAGTATTACAATGATCACTTAATTTTTTTTTTTTATCATAGTATTAGTTAAAGACTTGCTACTTGTCAATTAGTCTCCGTAACCCCGTAAAAACCCTTATCCGTAACGCGACGTGTATTAGAATAATTTTATATATATGTATATTAAGAGTAAGTATAATTATCAATTCATTATGAGAAATTAATGCTTGAAATATGTGATTTATGTTAAATTAAAGTTATCGTGCTTAAGATTAATGGTTTAATTATTAAAGAAATCAAATATGCAAAATCGGTGTTTTAAAGACTATATTACTGCCTGAGTTTTGTGTGAATTATTTGAGGACTTTAGGGTAATTTTTGGGTCAACCTTAAAGAATGAAAGTTGTTCATCTATGTGTTGAATAGATCTGTATAAAAGTTTATAATATTTAGACGTATACATTAAGAGTTATACCAATTATAGTGAGGGTTGTTTCGAAATGCATTCTGTTGGAATTTTGGGAGAAGAATCTGCCCGAATCTTGTGAGATTTATTTGATGCTGTTAGATTGATTTTTGTGAAAAACTTAAAGAATAAAAGTTGTTTTTCTATGTATTTACTAGCTCTCTATAAAATTTCATAATTGTTTGATACATATAGAAAGAGTTATGCACATTTTAGTATAGATGAGTTAGGAGGAAACACTGCTGGAATTTTGGGAGGAAAAGAAATTCCAAATTTTTAAAAATGGACATTTCCGAATTTTTATGAAAGAAATTAGTTTTAGTTACTTGAATTAAGTTAATTAATGATTTTAATTAGTCTAAATTTTATATAGACACCTAAGTAAATGCAATAAATGAATTTAATGCCAACTCACCCATTATGGTTTCCAAAGAGCCGGCTTTCCTCATGACTCATCCATAACCTTTACACCTTATCCCATTAATTTCTAACACTTGTAGCTAAATGAAAGTAATTATATATATGGCAAGTGTTAAAATGGGAGAAAAATTTTAATAACCCGTAGGTACCAAAAATTGAGAGAGAAAAGGCAAGAAAGAAAAGAGAGGAAGAAAAACGTGAGGAGAGAAAGGAAAGGAAAGAAAAAGAGAAAGGGAAAAAGAAAAGGAAAAGAGCTAAGGAAATTCTAATCAAACCTAAAAGAGGTAAGTAGGTTTTATTTTTTTGGCTGATTAATATCTTAAATTATTTTTTTTAAAGTTATTTTGTTAGTGTTTATTTCATGGGTTGTAATAATTTTCAATGGTTATATGTTTGATGCTTGGGATAAATCTATGTATGGATGCCTTGTTGTGATGATTTATGATGTTATGATTTTTTGAAAAATTTCCAAGTATGTGGTGATGGGTTGGATTGAACTTGGACTAAATTTAAGTGAACTAAAACATGTTTAAAGTTGGCTTAGAATGAACTAATAAATTAGTGTTGATAAGGAGTAAGTTCTGTCCGAATTTTAGGGTGCATGTTCAAGGATTTTAGGTCGATTTCTGGGTAACACTTAAAGAATAAAAGTTGTTTATATATGTTTCAACTAAATCCTTTTAAAATTTCTTGGTCATTGGATTTTTGTACAAAGAGCTATACCCGATTTAGTATGGATAGCTCTAGACAAACTACTACTAGGTAAATTGCTCCCTAAGTTTCAAATATTTTTAATTAATTGTGTACTTGGTATTTAGATCTAATTTTTGGATAT
Source organism: Dovyalis caffra (assembly GCA_963924115.1). NCBI lineage: Eukaryota > Viridiplantae > Streptophyta > Magnoliopsida > Malpighiales > Salicaceae > Dovyalis > Dovyalis caffra. The sequence goes on from CAWUPB010001173.1 coordinate 26,195,191, forward strand.
GTTATAAATAAATATGTCTAGTATCTAAAATAAAATGGGTAAGATTTAATTATGTTTTGAAATTGGAAAATTATTTACTCGATTAGGAGTTGCCCGGTAATAAACCCTAAAATAAAAAAAAAAATAGACTTGGACAAAATTAATATGTTTGAAATAAACTAAATGGGCTTGGACTAAATAAAATAGAATTGAATAGAGTCAATGGACCTAGGATAAAGTTAATAGGCTCGGATTAAAGTAAATGGACTTGGATCTTCTTTTAAATATTAATGAAACTAATGAACAATACTAATGAGCGGAGATTGTGTTCTCGTTGTGGGTATCATGATTGGTATGTGAGCAATGGATAAATTCTGAATGTGGGTTGGACCATGAGTATGGCATGAGAATGAAAGGTTGGTACCCGAATTTGGTTGAATGTGATTAAATATGTCATCACGTGCATCATGTGCATAGTGGGTGGTTTAAGACAAGTCAATTGATTGAGAAATGATTTATACATCTAGGTTTGATAACCTAACCGAAATAAATGGGTATTAGTAGTCCAATACTCTAACATGTGTGCCCGCACTATTAGACGATGGATTTTCGCTAATAGTAGTTACAACGAGGATAATTCTGTTGTAGCGAGAAGATGATCCGAGGATCATCCGGATGAAATCAAGTCTGTGTGCTTGCACCTTGTTAGACGATGGATTCCCGCTAACGATAGTTACAACGAGGGATAATTCCATTGTAGCAGAAGGTGATCCGCGGACCACCGGATGATAAATAGAGTAGATCGGCTAATAACCGGGGTATGTGAGATTAAAATTTATGAGTATGGTGGGAAGTCAAAACGGCATTGCATATCACGTGCATCACCCCGCTTACCGAGCTTTGGCTCACCTCGTTGTTATTTTTTTTTATGTCTTGACGGAAAAAAGACAAGTTGGTACGGATGCGGTGGCTCCTCCTAATCGGCTCATGTGAGGCACCATATATTAGTTTTTATTTTATCCGTAAATTTGGGGTATGAAGTTCGTGAGAAATTGAATATCGCCCGTAATGTTTTATTAATGTATTTAATTATGTTATGTAAATTTTATCTTAATGAGTTATATACGTAATGTAGTGTTAAAGTCCTAAAAATATCATAAGAACACTACTTAGAGTTTAAGGTATGTCGGCGTAACGTGCTTCGTCCAGTACTCTACTTGGGTAGTAGAAATATGATTGGGGCGGGGGCGTTACGGTCTCGATCTCGTTATTATTTTTAAATTTTAAACATGGAATGAATTTAAATAGATAAAAATTAAAAATTGAATTAGATAGATAAAATAAAAAATTAGACACTCAAATAGAAAAAAAAAAAAGCACTCAAATCTAATTTTTTACAGTGGCAGATTTCTCTTAATTCAATTAACCAAACTTCGACAAAAACAAATACTGGGTTTCAAATGAAGACAGAGCCAGCAAGGGAAAGAAAATATGTATTAGAACTTTATATTGAAGAACAAACATACCAACCCACATAACTTGTTCCAAGTAAGCAAAAGATAAGAACTTTTAAAAGTGTATTAAACTCTTAAAATGGTGTAAAAATCTATCTTATTATTGCCTCGATAACTTAAAGTTACGTCAAATGACAACATGAGTAATAATGACACAAGTGAAGAACAAGAAAAAGAAAGGAAATCATGCGTGGATGATTATAAGCTAGGAAAAAAACTCCCATTTTGATAAAACCCAAGAATAACAAAAGAGAGAGAGTTTTACCTGAAAGCAAGAAAGAAACTAAGTTGAAGATGTTGTTAATAAGTGTTGGTTGCAGAAGATGTATGAAGAAAGAAAGAAAAAAAGAAAGAAAGATTGAGTCTTGATTCCTCCTACAAAGAGAAAGAGGATTGAAAGATTAGCATCTATAGGTTCTAACCATAGAATGGCCAATAAAAAGTGAAATGGTAGCAAGAGATGAGAATTCCAAATTATAAACAAATGAAAAATTCGATGATGATGAGTTCAGATAATTTTTGAAGCTAATACACTAACTTTTTTCAAGGGAATTGAACATGCTGTTGATGAAAAGGAGGAGAGAGAAAACTTTTTTTTTTCTTTTCTCTGAAAATATTTATTTGATTTTTTTTTTATTTTTTGTCACGTGGCAAATGAATTTGACATGGCATGCTATGTGGTTTTTTTTTTTTTTTTGCCATCTATTAGTTTAAATAGAAAATTGGCCAGATAAAAATCGAAGGGACTACGTTAAGAAAAATTTATGAGAACAGAGAGGGGTTGAATAAGAAAAAACATGTTAAGAAAATGTCAAAAATAGAAAGACGTTGGTTGCAATTAAACAATTTTATGTATAATAGTTGTTTGGTTTGTGTTGGTGGTTTGTGAAGGATGGTGGGAATGGGCGATTCATAGTTACAGGCGGTGTGGGTAGAATGGGGTTTGTGTTGACAGTAGAAGATGAATGCCTCGAGGGTGTGGATGTAGGGCATTAACCGAGTTGGATGGTCGAGATAGACATCAAAGTCTCAAACAAGGTTTTTAGATCTGCAAAACCCTCATCTTGCCTTTTGTGCACCATCTCCCATTTCCTAGATTGTTCTTTCATGCTCTTGGTCACTTCTTCTATTTTTTCTGTAGTTTCACAAGCACTGATTCTTCTAGCCTGTGCAAGTCATCTATCTTCATATTTTTGGCCAAGAAAGTCATATCAAGGATGGCAGGCTCTGATACAAGTTGTTATGGGTTTTCTTGAGGACAAAGGCAGAGAGGAAGAAAAAGACGAAGAATGAGAGAAGGGGGGGGGGGGACAGGAATTGTTTATCGATTCATTTTCCGCACTGCAAATTCTGTCACAGAGATATATATATAACTCTCTACCCTCCTACCCTTTAACAATAAGAGCCTTGGCCCAAGAGAATTAGTAGTCCCTCAACCCATCCCCTATTCCAGATCGCATGAGCTAAAGGCTAGACCCCTTACAACAACTTAAAACCCAACCCAATCCAACTCAATTCCTTCAAAACCTAGCTGAAGATAAAACCCCTAAATTGATTTAAGGACATCCCATGCTACCCGCGTCGCCATCTCTATAGACTAATTGGCTAGATTGATGAACAATTTCGTCTACGAAAATTTGTTAAGGAAAAGGACAAGATCATATAAGGTTTCTTACTATATATATATATATATATATATATATATATTGGTGTCTCTGTAACTTTTTTTTTTTTTCACCAAGGCAAGGCTAACTTTAGATAAAATCGGATTTTTTGGCAACTATATGGACGGATATAATAAATGCTTATAAAATCACGTGTAAACTTGACGAATGTGTTAATTATCAAAAGAGTTGGAGGGGAGGGATAGGAAATTTTGTCAAGTGATGAAAATGGTTAAGAGAAATAGATACAATTAAATGGTTTGAAATTCAATCAATAATAGAGATATATTTTGATCTAATTTGAGGTTTCTCCCAATAGAGAGAGAGAGAGAGAGAGAGAGAGAGATAAATATAAAATTAACTATAAATCAAAAACGAAAATAATTTGCTTGCCCTACAACTTCATCCAAATAAACGCAACAACAGTACAATACTGTATTATCTGACATATATCTACTACTGCTGACTTTTGAAAGAGGACATAATGCCCACTAGGGAATCCGCGGTAATTTTGATCTCTCCCCTCTCGCCATGCTCACCTAATCCTGAAGAAGTTCAAGCATTGCCATTAGAGGCATCATCTCCTCCATTTCGAAGGCGGGGCGCCATCTCCTCCATTTTGAAGGCGAGGGACAACGACTGGTCCGCCTCGAACTTTTTCAAGCGCATAGCTTATTCTCAATGGACGACCTAACAATGCCTGCAATGAAATTATTTACCATCATTCTTGGAAGCATTTTCCACCACTGACCAAAATGAAAACAATCAAGAATCCACGCTCACCTTTCCATCCATTGCATCTTTTGCAGACACAGCCTCGTCTTGCTTAGAAAAACTAACAAACCCAAACCCTCTTGATCTACCACTGTCTTTATCATACAATATCCTCACTAAACCACAACCATCCCAATAAATTAGAAATCGCCACAGATTAGATTAGGCAAAAGGGATTGAACCATTCAGTGAGACAATTCATCGAACAAGTGGATGACATAATAATTTAAAAGCCCAAATAATCGCAATTACGTTAATGGTGTTTTGGGATTATTACCAGGTTTGCAAAGTAGTAATAATAATACCTTCAGTGACATCTCCAAAGGAATTGAAAGCATCTTTTAAGGACTTCTCGTCAACTGACCATGACAAACCTTGAAAACACACACAAAAACCTCTGAAAGTAAGCAACGAATATCATCATCACATATCTATACAAGATATTCTAGCTCAAAAAAATACGAGGGTGAGAGAGAGACCTGCAACAAACAGTTTATTATTGGTGGTAAGAGAATTTGGGTTGTGAACTTCTGTCAAAGCTTTTCTAGCAACTGACGTGAGATTTCTAATCATCTTTTGTTCGATTTTTTTTTTTTTTTTCATGACCATCCTCTGCCTTTCGTTATTCTTTCTGGGTTTATATACAAATTGTTTTTAGTACTTATAACTTAGTACCTGCAGTTTGTCAAAACTAATTAATCAGTCCTTATATTATTAAAAATAATTGAAATAATCCCTTGACCTTTTTCTCTTATGAAAGTTTCCCATCCTACCTGGTCGTGTTTTTCTTTTTACTTGCTATTTTCAATATAATAATAACTATAATATAATTTAGAAAAGAACATGGAATTGATAAAAATTAAATAATAGTTTTAAGCTATGCAACTAGTCATTGAAATAATCTATTGACCTTTTTCTCTCATTAAAGTTTTTAATCCTGTTTATTTGTGTTTTTCTTTTTACTTATTGTTTAAAATAATAATAATAATAGTAGTAGTAATTTAAAAAAGAACATGAAATCAAAAAGGTTCTGCAATAATTTTGGGCTCTCCAACTCAATAACCATGAGTTATAAAATCCAACCAATTAAATACTTACACATAATAAAGAAAAGAAAAATTACACTATAAGTACATGAATTTTTAATTTTTTTAATTGAGTACATGAATTTTAATTTTTTTATTTAAGCATGTTAATTTTTTTAAAAACTATTAATCAAGTCTTTTTCGTTCAACTTCTATCCATTGCTATGCTAGTTTGTCATTTGTCTCACAATAATAAATTACTACTACAATAATAGTAGTAGTAATTTAAAAAAGAACATGAAATCAAAAAGGTTCTGCAATAATTTTGGGCTCTCCAACTCAATAACCATGAGTTATAAAATCCAACCAATTAAATACTTACACATAATAAAGAAAAGAAAAATTACACTATAAGTACATGAATTTTTAATTTTTTTAATTGAGTACATGAATTTTAATTTTTTTATTTAAGCATGTTAATTTTTTTAAAAACTATTAATCAAGTATTTTTCGTTCAACTTCTATCCATTGCTATGCTAGTTTGTCATTTGTCTCACAATAATAAATTATGATTTTTATTTTTGGAGAAAACTTTCTGTCTCAAATTATTTTGTTATTTTCTTTCTTTAAACATCTAAATTATCTTTTTTTTATAGCAACATAATTTGAAAGGAAATGTTTCATTTAAGAATAAAATAGCAAAGTTATAATTTAGTAGTTTGAAGTAAATTACATGTCAACAGATAACAAAAACAGATGACATGAATTGAACAAAAACAATACTTTATTAATAGTTTTGAAAAAATAAATATATTTAAACAATAAAAAATTAAAATTCTCATACTCAATTGAGAAAAAGCAAAATTTAATGTATTTATTGTATAATTATCCATAAAAAAATCATAACAACTTCTACTTCTCTCTCAGTTTTTTTTTTTTTTTAAAGAATTGCATCATATTCTATTTGTATTATCGTGTGATTGAAAAAAAAAAGAGATATATATCAGGAACAATATTTATTCATCTTATAATGACACAAAATCTATTAATTATTTTAATTAATGAATTTCATGTTTTTTGTGAGAAAAAGAAAAACTGTTCACGATATACTAAATAATTTCTCGTGATTGATGTGCTTGACAACTCTTTACTTCTATATTGTCAAGTCCGGACTAGTGTAAAAACACTCTATAATTGAAAAGGAGACTTATAAATGAATTTAAAACCATGGCGATTACATCTGTAATTTTGAAACCGCAAGGAGTAATCAATTATTTTCATTAAACTACGGAGACGACACCGCAATAAATTTTTGTATGGACCTTCTAAATTTCGTGACTTAAGACGTGGCCCTCGGCTAATAGCCTGGAAAAATCTAAAATCAAATATTTCCGAGCTGGAAAGACATGGGCCTAACTCGCTGCCTGCAATTATGCTGGGCTTGGAAAATCGTAGCCTAGGATTACCACAAGAAAACGAGGAGCAGCAGTCGCAGCCATTTTCACAGGAAAACAGGCAGTCTCTGTTGCGGGGACGGGATTACAAGTCAGTTCTCTTTCTCAGTTGTTGTTTGATTACTACGATATATTTTAGCCATTTTCATTCTATTTGCATCCAATTAAACTTGCAATGGAAAGTTTGAAGTGGGATTGGTGAATTTTAAACGAAAATAAATGAAAGCCAATTCTACGTCTGCGCACTAACTGTTCGATGCAATGCCACCGTGTGTGTGATACTTTTTTTTGTTAAGGCGCACTCTTTCTCTTTCTGTTCTTTGCTTTGAGCTTTGCTATGTCGTTGTGGGCTGTCTTGGTATAGTATTTCTTTTACTATTTGTTTTGGCCCTGGTTCTTTATCTTGGTATTGACTTTGTAGCTTGTTTGGGCCCTTGTGAATCTTTTTCTGCTAATGCTAATACCATGATTCCCTTCATAAAATTTGCACCCTAACAGTTTGATTCATCGTTGGATTTTTTTCTGTGTATCTTGAATACAGGATGATTTGTTTATCCGAATCAGATATTTAACAAGGGGAAAACTAATGTGGGGAAGTTACCATATGCTGACATTTTTGTATGTCGGTGAAAAGATATATCGAGTTTTGGGGTTTTGCCCTATTTTTTCATAATGGTGTTGAATAGGAGTTGAGACATCTTTAAGTTTCTAGATTTGTAAATAGTCTTACCGATTCAGTATCTTGATATTTACTGATAAAGTAAGACAGAAAGTGGGTTTGTTTGTCATCTCTAGAGAAGTTTTATTAGAGAATAGGTTTCCTCCGCCTTCAATACCCAATACCAGTCAGTTATCATTAATGTGCCTTTTTTATGCTTTTCATATAATATAAGAAACAAGATATCGTGTTATTTACTCCTTTGAATGCGTTTTCGGTACTTTCATTCCTTTACATGGAGTCATCTCTTCTTGAAGTTTCTGTCACTTTAGAATTTCATTTTATATGGAAAATAACATTGCTAAGATGTTTTAGCGGGAAATGCAGGTGCAAAAGAGAAAATATGAATGCATTCAAAGCTTTCAAAGCCCAAGTTCCAATTGCATGGAGTCCACACCTGTATATAACTTTGGTGAGGGGCATTCCAGGAACCAGGAGACTTCACAGGCGTACCTTGGAGGCATTGCGTCTTCGCAAGTGCAACCGGACTGTCATGCGATGGAATACTCCTACAGTCAGGGGCATGCTCCAGCAGGTTTTGGTTTAAGCTCATGTTAAGTCTTTATTTGCATTTTATCAGAAAAATAAAGTCTTGAATTGTTGTAATTGCTTGGACTCTTAGGTCATTGTTTTGAATGTCTTTCTTTCTCTCATCAGGTGAAGAGGTTAGTTGTGATTGAGACAGAAGAGATGTTCAAGGCCCGCAAACAAAATAAGGCAGACCACCAAGCTGTACGCCCGCCATTGGTCATAAACCACTTGCCTGCCTCTGCAAGCAATGCTTCTTAGAGTGAGCTTTTGTTCTATGTAATTTTTTCGGAGGTCAGCTTTCTGTTTCTTAAAATTTGCATCTGTTGCTCAAGATTAACTTCTTTTTTTCTCCAGCTCTGTATTTCTAGAAAGATGCTGATTTTACAGTTTTCCTTAGTCTACATAGTGGAGTCAGTGGATTATACATCTCTTTGCTCCGGTATTTACATAAATATCAGAATTCTAAATTAGCAACTTTGCATCTACAAGCTTTGTAGTTTGACCAATGATTTTAATAAATACTTGGTTCTAAATATATGAATCTGAAAATTGTGTCTTAAATCATACTATGAATGGACACACAAAATTACATCTTAAGTAGCTTCATTTTCAATGGGTCTGAAAATGGAGCATAAACTACCACCGTGCAATTCGATTTTACAGGCTGTGTAAAGAAATTTTAGAACATTAGCAACGGCTTGGCGAGCATGTAGACTAGGGTCCTTCCTGTATGTCCCTTTCCTCTAGTTTGCTTATGACAGTTAAATCATTCCATCCTCCTTCACCATCTCTAAAACAGAATCATTTCCAGTTTTAATCTCTTTCTCGTCAGAGTTCTGGGGCTTGATATACTGCTGGATTTTGTACTGATGTCCCCTTGCAAAAACTAGGAAAATGAAGAAGTTCAACACTCCCAGTACTGCAAGCATCCAGTAGAAGTTATTTAACTTCCCTTTATTCAAGTTGCTCCTGAGCCAGATTTTCTTGGTAGCCTTGTCAACTAAAGACACCAACAAACTGCTAATGAAGAAACCCATTGAGATGGTGCTAAGGAAAAGCCCAGTGCTCATCGATTTCATCCTTGCTGGTGCCTCTCTGATGAAAAACTCAAGTTGTCCCACGTAAACAAAAGCCTCCCCTGCACCCACTAGGAAATATTGGGGGACAAGCCAAAAGGCACTTATTTTTGTATTTTGTTGAATAGCAATTTCCCTTCTTTCTTTCTCAATGATAGCAGCAGCCACCATAGCTACTATTGAAAGAAGGAGTCCAATTCCAATCCTTTGAAGGCTTGTCAGTCCCTGTGCATTGTGGGTGAGCTTTCGAGCCAGGGGAACGAAGAGTCTTTCATTTAGGGATGTAAAGAGGAGGATGGTTATAAAGAGAAAGGTGGAGTATGAACCTGATGGAATAACTAGGGATCCAACTTTTCGGTTCATGAAGGTCGCTTGCTCAATGGTGAAAGTAGTCATTTGAGAGTAGACTGTCCAAAAGAGGATGCATGTAGACCAAATTGGGATGAGCTTTATTACCATCTTCACCTCTTCAACTTCCATAACAGTTGATACTATCCAAGGGTCATTTTTTAGCACACTGATGGAGGTGGGATCATCCATAATCGCAGCCTTGTCGAGACACCTGATGAATAACACATGAGGGGGAAGTGGAATCTAGCAAATGCATATGAAAATACTTATAAGAGTAGTGACAGTAATGATGATAGAATTCTTGGATATAAGAAGGAAATTTTCCTTAAAGACCGGAGAATAAGCCAAAACAGCATTGTTTCTGAAGTAATTGTTTTGCCAAGTGAAAAAAACTTACTTGAATTTCTCCGTGTGGGGAACCGTGGCGCTGTCATAACCATTCAGAAGGCTGGGATGAGAAGGATAAGGATGACTCCTCTTCTTCCATGCCAAGTATGCTACCCTCCATATGATAGTTAATGGACTACCTCGAGGCTTCTTCAAACGGTACCATGGTGTCCCACAGAGCAATACTGCTACTGCGATCACCATTGTCCCTGCTGAAATTCCATATCCCCACCCTCTTCCCACATTATCTTGGATGTATACCAGCACTATAACTGCAAACAATGACCCAATGCTAATGAAAAAATAGAACCTATTGAAGAAGAAAATCATCGCCTTCTCCTCCTTGGGATCTGTTTGATCGAACTGATCAGATCCAAAACCTGAGACATTGGACTTAATTCCACCCCCACCAAGTGCTGTAGTATAAAGAGCTGCATATAGTAGAGCCAGTTGACTTCCACTGGCCTCGACACACTGATGATATTGTTTCCTGAAGTCATCGCACGCTGGGGGTATCATGCTAGGAATGGTTGTGGCCGCTGCTAGTAGACTGACCCCCTGGTGCATATGGAATGGAATTCTTAAATAAGAGATAATCGTGCACAGATTTTGGTAGGCCTAGCTCCTTTGATTTTTAGGTCCATGTCATTGAATAGAACCTTCATCAAGGTTTGGCTTAATGATTAAATCATATGCTTCTGATTTTCTTTGCCGGAACTTGGAAGGGTATCACAGTTCAATGCAATAGCCGGTTTCCAGCTCTCACTAGCATGTTGATACTAAAGCAGCATAAATTATCAGAGATAACGTGGCATTTTATCTTCTTTAAATCAGTGACATGTACGGCATGCAATATTTTAGTTGGAAGCTTACCAAAGCAGTTATGGATGCAAAGATAGCAACTGTCAAGTACCGACCAAGCTTAGCATCTGCCAAGAAACCTCCAAGGAGGCCAAGAAGGTTGAGAGTACCCATGAAGTTGGTGACTATGGTTGCAGATTTTGCTGATGAAATATGCAAATCTCCTACTAGGTATGTCACTAAATTCATTGATATGCCCATGACGCATATTCTTTCTGAAAGTTCAGTCCCTGCAAAACAAATTAAAGTGGAGATTAACGAAGTGCTTCGATACATATACTTAATAACACGTAGGCTCTTGTTAATGAGAAGCACCCAAAATGAGCCCTGCAGCAATCCATCCTCCAGTTCTGGACTTGTCCACGGGATTTCCTCGGAAGTCTACTGCAGGATCAATATGTCCTCCATCTTCACTGCCGTGGCTTGCTGCTAAAACCTGTTATAGTTGAGAGAGACGATAAGAAAATAAGCTATTTTACAATGAAATAGTTAGTATCACAGTAGAGATGTTCAGCAGTTACCATTTTTGAGGGAGGGGAGAGAGAGAGAGCAAGGATTGGTGCTATGTAGACCTTAACTTTTACAAAAGAAGAATGGAACGGGAGTACATTAGGGAACAGCTACTTGGTTCTGTAGTACTCGAGAGAATGGTTGAATGAGTTCATGATTGGGAGGGAATATAAATATGATAAGGGTTGGGCATTGTAAGAAGGCAATGGTCGCACTCTTTCTAGTGGTGGTGAAGAGTGGCTTGTGATTGTTTGTTGTTTGTATACTACAATAACCATGTGGGAAACTTGGACATGTTATCATCTTGTGGTTTAGGTTCGTACAGCCACAACCTTGCAAACTTTGGAAAGTGACAATCCCTGTATTCCAATTTTGCTTCTTATCTCTTCTTCATCAAATCATCATTATGAGATTTGAAAGATCATCTAAAACGTCGGACACTTGGACTAATACTTAGTGTCATGTGGGACTGATCAGAAACCGTTGGCCGCCCTATCGATTGACTGTATATTGATTAAACCATATACTAAGTTTTTCCTTTTTCAGGTCATGTCCTAGGATAGCATACCCTAATCCCCAAGAATCACTTGTTTTATTGTTATGTAGAATGTTTGACGTGCCCCCACCATTCTTTCATCAGTGATGGCAAATTGACACGCTTAAGCAAGCAGAAAATAATGTAGAATTAGACAATAAACTGTTTTGTTTATTTTTGTTTAAGGGCTAGCATAATTTCGGTTAATTGAAAAACCGAATTGAATTATGTATTTCGGTTTGGTTTTGAACTTAAATTTGTAAAATTAAAAACTGATTTGAAATACCAAAATTATTTCGGTTCGGTTTTTAGAAAAAAAATTAGTTTTCATCGAAAATCGAATATATTATAGCAAGATTAGGGATTTATAAAAATTTCATTTCCTACACCTAGTTTGAGATTTAAATTATGATATTCAAGAATGAAGCATACCCTTTATTAGCTCAGTTCATATACTAACAAATGAAAAGCTTCTAAATATTAGCACAATTCATATTTAGAATTTATCAATTTAAAAAAAAATTATTTTGGTTAAAACTGAATTTTTACGAAACTGAACCGAATTAATTTAATTTCAAACTGAACTTATTGAATTTAATTGGTTCAATTTTGGTTTTTTTTTAATTTGGTTAATCGAAAACCAAACCAAATTTATACAAAATCGAATTATTTAACCAAAGCTCACCCTTATTTTTGTTAATGCAATGGAGAAGAAATGCTTCTTTTCATTTCAAGCGTAAGCCAGAGGTTCAATTTCCATATATATAACGTCAAGTTATTTTGACTGATTAACCCGGTTAACATTCATTTTAAGGAAAAACAGACAATAACAGGATTTGTTTCAAGCATTCAATCAATCAAGAAAAAGGTACTCTTTGTGGAGTGGGAAGTTACTTTGAGAGAATTATTGAGGATGGTAGGGCTACACTTTCTGATTTTTTGTTCTGCTAAGATTAATTCCCTAATTAAAAGGGTACATATATATCCACACACTTGCACCAATTGATCGATCACTGCTGGGCCGAATTGCTAATTTTTCATCGAGCTTGGAGTTGGAGAAACGTCTAGCCCAATTATTGTAATTATTATTTAGATCGTGAGCTTCTAGTCTATCTTGAAGGAGCGGGTAACCAAGCATTTCAATTTAGTCCCAAAATTGTCTTAACTCTGTGAGTGGCTAAATTTTTATTTATGACCAGAAACCACTTCAAATAGAATTGGAAAGGGACGGATGGGGTAGAAATTTTAGCAATGAATCGACTAACCTTTTCTTTTCATTCCTTTTCTTTTGAACAATGGTTAGCAAATCAGAGGTTAGTGTTAATGTTATGGACCAATTTGATCACCACAAAAGGTTGGGTACCATATCTTGGTGGCTAAATCTCCAGCAACCTCTCCTTGGTGCCGAAATCAAGAGAAGTTATTCGTTGCTCGTGCTGTTCAAAGAGACCCTACTCAAGTTCATCTTTTTCAATCGAAGAACTTGTTAAAACTATGTCATTTTGATTTAACCCACCCTCTATCTTCTATTACTGCTATCCGAGCACATGCTTGCTCAGTTCATTCCGATCGATTCCATAGAATATTTCATCTCTTCAAAGAAATTACCGTAAGGATTCGAACCCACCCACTTAAAGGATGAGCACATGAAAAGAAGGCAAACCCTTCCCGATTCCTGACTATTGTTCCCAAGAACAACTTAACCTAGATATTCTTAGAAGCCATATCCATGGAATGGGGGCAAGTCCTTGATGTTAAGAGATTTTTTTTTTTTTGGTCGTATTTTCAAAAGAATAAAAAATTTATCGCTTCCTTTAATTATCCTCTGCTGTAATTTCTCTTTTTGAGAAAAAAAAAACTTCTGGGGAAAGTTTTTTTTTTTTTTTTCTCACTTAATGAGATAGCAAATTTATAAACTTAAATGGTGTGATCCAAAATTAATTTATGTAAAACAATCTTTAAATATTACCCATCTATGTTTGTACTTTTTGTTTGGTACTTATTTATGCGTTAGTTAATCTAATCCTCATATTTTTAGCATTGTATTTTGTTTTTTTTTCGTCCACGTACTCAAAGTGCATTAGACTTCTAGTAATGTTTTCTATTATAACGGAGAAGAAATGACACACATATTGGGAGGAGATGTCAAAAAATATAGTCTAGCTTTAAGCATGTAACCTATAAGTCATGTTTGAATTTTTTATTTTTTGATAAAGATGAAAATGTGAGCAGGGTATTCTATACTTTTTGACATGCATGTAACATTACGTAGGTGTGTATATCGAAATTAAAATTTAAAATTTTTTTCAAGAATATCCAGGATCATACATGGCAATATATATAAAAATATGCCATCAACTACATGCATTTTCTTTGTAATTTACTTTTAGTGATTATGGTAGTAATTATGTTCAGGTTTTACTACTGACGTACGCCTACCTATAGGTTTATGTACTCGCTACATGAGCTTCTAATGGCTGAAGCTTTGGCCGAAATTTGTGGCCAACTTTCGGCAATATAGGCCTAAGCAGCCAGAGGCCATGCTTAAAGAGTGAGTTGTAACAATCAAAAAGATGTTGAAATGACGACATGCCAAGATATGGTTTACCGGCCATCATATTCAAGATCACATGGCCGGCCACTGCTGGTGAACATATTACCGGTATCTTAAATTCTGATCCCGACGAGTGTCCCACTGCATAAAGTTTTTTTGGTTTCTTAGCCAGATCAAGTAAGATATATTCGGCAGGTTGAACTTCAAGGAAATTCTTACGCATCATGAATCAATCAATAATTGAAGGCATGATGATTATTTTGTTCATATTTCGTCCTCTTGACTATCCAAAATAAGTGCAGTCAATTTTCAGATAATGATGGGGGCAAGCAGTGACGGTGACACAAGGAAAGAAAACATCTTAATTTTTGCAAGCTTTTATCGTAGTGTGGACGAAAGGAAATCTAAGTGATAACAAAACAAAATTTATATATATATTAGTCTTATGATTTCTTTCTTTTTTTAATTTTTTAACGAAGTTGTTCCTACGAACTCTTGTCTTGGCGTAAGGAAAAGTCTGAACATTAAGCGCAATTAGTTTTTTTGAATCCATTAGTTGGGTTATGCAAAGGGTAAAAACTTTAATATCCACCTTCAAATTCTTTCATCACTGAATGTACATTGAAAAACCTTTGATATATTATGAGATTATTAGATGTTTTTTTTCTATATACAACATCACGATAATGTTTTTAAGGTTGTTTAAATAAAAAAAAATATATATATAATATGGATTGACATGTAAATTAATTTGAAAATATCTATTATCACTAAATTAAAAAAAAAAAAAAACTATCATAGGATTATTTTTCATGTTTTTCTGTATCGTGTTTTGCCGATTATTTCTTTTTATGGAAAAAAGATACGTACGTATATATCCTTTTTTGAACATCATAAACATTGCATGAGTGCGACTTGTTTAATACAAATCAACTTTTAGGTAATTACTCATAGAAAGACACACGTATCATGCACTTATCGAGTTATAACATCATAAAATGGAGGCTGATGCCTAACCAGTGTCTCCATTATACTTCGATCTATTCTTTTATTCAATTAAAAATGTTGGTCGACATAAAAAGTGAGCGATATTTTTAACGTGCCTTTCACTGCCATCAACTTTTCGTGGTTGAAGATTACGCTTTCCAGATCTTTTGGGGCGATCTCGAAGGTTTGATTGTCTGTTTATGGCCATGCCGCGCTTCATTGTCGAGTCCTTGAAAAGAACAGATCCAATTATTGAGGATCTGTCCAAATTTATCTATATCTTTTGTGTCCCAAGTGTAAGAGTTCCACATGTAAATTTAATACCCATGTCCGATAAATCTTACGTTACACGTGTTTAATGATTATGAGATTCTCAAAATCGGCCGATCGAGAAATTTGAAGTCCATTTGAAGACTTTGGTTGGAAAAACTTAAATTGAGATCCTAATATATTACTCTTTTATCAATTAGGTTTCAAACTTCAATTTTGTCTCAAATTAATTTGACTTTGTAACCTTTCTGTTCATCCGATGTAATGGCGGTCAACCAATTTTATTTAATTTGAAAGTGATTTTGAATTTTAATTGCTCCCATCCAATGCTAGAAAATAAATCTCAATCCACTCTAAAGTATAATTTTAATGCAAAATCATAATAAATTCCTTTGTTTTTTTTTATCTTTTATGTAATCTGGTGAAGCAAGTCAAATTTATTGTGATTTAATATTGAAATTGTAGTAAATCAAAGCGTAATTCGATGCTTTGGATGAAGGCGTCTAATGAACATACATACGCATATCGGACGAAATCTTCTAACAAATTTCTAACAACAATGGATGACATTGTCCAATTTCGACTATAATTGGAGCAAATTAATAAAATAAAATAAAAAGATTCGGAATTCAACCTAAATATACGATTGAGGTTTTTTTTATGTCTTTTCATTCAAGTCACGTTGATGATGGAAGAGGCCCAAAAAAAGAAGAAAGACAAAAAGACAGGCTAAAAATGAATGGCTAAGCCCATCCCGAAAGCTAGTTCAAGGAGCAGTCAGACTCGGAATGAAACAAGGCGTATGGGCCTGATCCAAGAATTTGGTATTGTCGACAAATCTTCAAGAGAAGAAACGATTCTTAATGTGATTTCTTAGAACAGGGTTAGGACCAAAAGTATGGACAATTTGAATAAGTCTAAACTTACGAAAAAGAGTACCAGAATTGATTTACTAGAAAGCATTTCAGCCTTAGGATGAGTGAGACGCACCACAATCCAATAAGTAGATTACAGTTACATAGAATAAAGTTGATTTGATTGAGTTGTAATTATAAGTTTGAATTTCGATTCAATTTTTATAAATAGAAATGTTTTGTAAAGAACTTGTTTTTACACATGCCATCATCTCAAAAAATCATTTAAGAAACATGTAAAAATAAAAATAACTTCACAACTATGAAAATTACTAGATGGCTAATAAATTTAGGAAGATTGAAATTATCTCAAAAAATTAAGTGATGTTGATTGTGCTTAGGATCTCATTGTTGATAACCAAAGTATTGAGCTTTATACTTCAGTATTATAAACATTTGAGAAAAAAAAAAAATGAAGTACAGAAGGACCTCTTTTCTTTTTCTTTTTGGGCCCAAGGAAGTAGCACTAACAAGGCTTGAACACCTTAGTTCAGCCACCTAGAATGCACTCTGTAGAAAATCCAATAATATATTCCATTATTTTGGTATTATTATATTCCTAATAAGAAGCTACCAAAGGCTGATTGTGTTTATCATGGCTCTTTTGGTCTTCCATTTGTAACAGCTTAGCAAAAACTCCAACCAATGGTGCTGTATTATACGTGCAGGCCTCAGTCTGCATATAATTGCCTCTCTGGTCCATGAAATTATCTTGCTTATCTGGTCCTCCAACCAAAGCTCCAACTAAGACATTAGGGTTAGGCTCCTTCCGGCCATACCAATTGTCGTACCCTTGGGTGCACCCAATGAACCCCTGGTTCTCTCTGTATGACACAATCGAGGCCCCTCTATGGTGCACTCTTGTGGGGTATTTAGGACCATAACCCACTAAATAACTCATTTTCATTGGGTTAGAACCTAGGATGTAATCCACTTGAGATTTAGCAAAGTTGAGAATCTCTTCATAATCCACAGATCCTCCATGGCAGTTGAGCTTTTGATTCGAGTTCCGAAGGAAATCGGAGTATGTAGTGAGAAGGAATGCAGCTGTTGAAACATATTGCATGTTGTTCCATTCCCGGATGTGTAATAGACCACCTGGGCTACGATTCACGTTGGCGCCATTGTTCTTGTTAAGGCATGAGCATAGGTAGTACTCCGCTTTTGATCGGTATTGTTCTAATGTCTCCCCATGTTCCTTGTGTTTTTCTTCTACGAGCAACTGCTGTTACACACACAATCACACACAAAAGTCCTTTATATTATAACATGATAAAATGTGTAGAGAATCATTGAAAATACTGGAAAACAGGAACTTTAGAGATGAATTAAAATCTCACATGCCTTAAGTTGGTGAGGAAGGAAAAAAAAAAAAAAAAACTTATGACCCCTTTCATCTTGGCACAAATTAGATGAGTTTGCCTTTCAATTTGGAATTTAAGAGACATGTGCAACAATAATTCTGCCTCAGATGAGCAGCTCATGGATAAATATCTATCCAAGAATAGCTAAACATTTTAGTGATATTACCCCTCCTGCATGTGGACCATGAGCCCCATGTTTCCCTAACCACATCATATATATGTTACCTTTCTCATAAATTAAAGTTATAAAAATGTTTTACAAATAAACTTTGTATATAAATAAGTATCAGTTATTTTTATTTTTTAAGTTTTTTTTAGAAAGTATGAAAGATTTATTTATTTATTTATTTTAAAAAAATCATTTATAATAAGCGGCATAACGATATGTGGGTCTGCTCTATTAAAACTAGCTTGTGCATATGTGCCTCATCGAACAGGCTAGCACCCATAAATGAAAGAAGTGTGTCCATTCCCACAAACTGAAAAGCAGACCCTACCCTAAAGTTCTGAGAGGCCTATCGCCTTCTGCTATGGTACATGCCTACACATGCATATGCTATCCATCTTCTTTTTCCTCTTTCCCTATTTGAATCTATGGGATAAATTCATGTGATGCCAGATCATCACGTGCTCAGATGCGCGATCTTCTAACTGGTTTTTGCCATGTGGCAGTGATTTAGAATTGCCACCTCAAAATCTTAAGGATTTTATAAAGGAACTTAATTAGTTCAAATTTTGAAAATTCAACTTAAAAATTTCTTAAATTTAAATCCTATTAGGATAAGAATACAAAGTTTTATATAACGAAAATTTATAAAATAAAAAAAAATAATTAAAAAGTGGGATTTTGAGAAACTCACATCTCATCCGATCGGTCTCTAAATACTTTTCAAAAATTCAATAATTTTTAATTAAATACATTTGTCAATATAATTTCAAATAAATTCCATCAAAATATGCAATTTATGTAATAAAACCACGGCGTTTTAAAGAAGTCTAACATCTTCTATTAATCATTTTTCAAAAACATGGATGTACTTAAGAATTCGTTAGACTTTGAGGATCTAATTAAGAAAAACAATTCTTCATAAGTAATTCCACTTATAATCATTGCATAAATGGGTGGATTGATTTAAAGATTGCCAAAAATTTAAACACCTGCACATGGTTTTATGCTTCTGAATAACCCTTTCTTTTCTATATATATATTAACTCCATAGATGAGCCCGGTGCCTTAATTAGGGCTTGCTCCATCCATCAACTTTATCAAATGGTCAGAGGGAAAAAAAAAAAAAGTGAAAGTGTGACTTAAAGTAAATCATTATTATCTCACCTTTGAAACTGGACAAAAGCAAAATCCTATAAAGATTTGAAACTAGTCGACAGCCAAATAACAATATACCCAAAAATTTTGAACTTGAAGCATATGAGAGATGAAAAGATTTTTTTTTTCTTTTACCTTTGAAGCCATAATTTGAAGACCAGCATACTTCACATCCCAACTGAACTCTGTCATGGCCCAACCAGTCCCGCCAAAACGATCAGCATAGTCGATGACGTACTTCAAATACCTCTCATTGTCGGTGGCCTTGTACAGCCACAGAGCTCCCCATAACAATTCGTCTTTGTATCCACTCACCGACGCATAGTAGCTTTTCACCACCCCAATATTTTCATCATATTTACCTCTATATGTATCTCCAAACTCAAATAACTACACCAAAGTAAAATAAAATCTCGTATTAGTAAACTAAACCCACTATAAAATTTAAAACAAAAAAACAAAAAGCAATTATGGGTGTTAATTAGCATAATCTTAATGGAGGAATCAGTCAGGATCTCAACTATTTTTTTTTAATGGACACGTGTAATCATTTGAATTATAGTACTGATAGCAAAGGCTGTCCCCTACATAAAATGAAATTTCCTAATACTAGATTTTGCTGCGGTAATTTAGAACCCACTAGAATAAAGAATTAAGTATAATTGTAAGGTCTTAAAATAACCCCACAAGATTTAATTAAGCCATCTATTGACTAGAATTTGACTCGATTAATTTTACCTGTTGGGCATGGTGCAAGAGTAAGTGAGAGTAATGCGGGTTTGTTTTCTTGAACACTATTGACGCTGCAGCCATTGCCGCCGCAGTTTCTCCAGCAAGATCCGACCCGGGATTGTTCTCGTCAATCTTGTAAGCTTGCCGTGATGTGGTCATGTCCTCTGGCCGTTGCCAGCAATAGTGGTCGGTGTCACCATCACCCACCTGTACAAAATTAATTTTATAGTTTTAAAAGCAGCAATGTGATACAAATTTGAATTCTAATTAATGCAATGCATTAACGTACCTCCGCCCATAGCACGTTCGGGCTGGTATGTGCCTTGATGAAATAATCAGTGCCCCATTTAATTGCTTCTAATGCGTGTTCTAACTCTCCGGCAATGGCAATCTGATGTTGGAATTCTATTACACTCCATGAAAGCATTGTCACAGTGAAGGCCATTGGTAGTCCAAATTTTACATGGTCGCCTGCATCGTAATATCCTCCGACCAAGTCCACCTGCACAAATTAAACACGCATTAATGTTAATTATTTTGAGCAAAATAAAATGGTAATGAAATCAAGTCGATAATGAGCAACTGACTCCTTGTTCTAAGCCATCAGTGAGACCGGAATGGTGACGCCAAGTGACTCGCTGGTTGTAGGGTAAGCGACCAGAACGTTGTGATTCAAAGTAAAGAAGGCTCTTTTTTAAGGCATCACCATAATCAAAAGCAAGACTTGTATTCAAAATGGGGAGGATTGAGATCAGGAGAAGACACCAATGTTTTGCAAATCTGGTGGGTTTTGGAGCTCCATAATATTGGTGCTGCTCCTTTTTTCCCGTAGTCATCTTTCCCCTGTTTCCCAGCTCCCAGAAGAGCATTTTATTCCTTTTTGAATGGTGGAGGGAGGCTAGGGACTAGGGAGAGATGGGAAAAGGAAAAGAAGGGGAGACGAGTGAGGGATCACAGGGGCTTTGAGTCGTGTCCTCAATCTGTGCAATGTAGGATTTTGTACGTTTTTGCATGTGACTCTCACATGAGAGTGCGAATTGCTTTCGCTTTCTCCTCCTCTCTCTCTTCCTTTCTTCTCTGCATAAGCGTGATTTATGCAACGATTTTTATTGTTTTCGTGTGCTAGATGTGGAAAAAGGGTGGAATGTGGTCTTTAGTAGGACTTGGGAAAGATTATTACCTCTTCTTTATTATTAATTAAATGAAATTGTACGCAGTTTATCACATAGGAACGTTGTGTTTGTGTCATATCTACATGAAATTGTGTTTTTACAAAGATAATTACAATGTCATGATGCAGAGGTAAAAATATATCACTAATTACAAATGTGAGATTTATTCTCTCGATTTCATTTTAAAAACAGGTAATTATTTAATGCTCAATAACTATCTAAATATTTTGCTAATAAAAACAGAGAATCCTTGTCCAAATACACTATGTTATATATGGTTATTATTTAATGCGAAATCTTTCAATAACAAAATCTCCAAACTACAAAACGATTCCATTCCTTTTATATAGATTTTGAGAAATTAATTCCCTTACGTGGATTGTGGGTGGGACTCAGTTTTAAATTTTTAAATCTAATTACAGAAAAGTTACCAAAATGATAATAATTTGACAGAGTAAATCGATAAATTTTATGGTATTCTATGAATAACTAACTATATTTATATATATATAAATAGATACAAAGATGAGACAAAAAAAAAAAAAAATTGAAGTGTGAAACTATTTTTATCATGTTTGGATGTAATTTTTTCTTTTTGTTTA
Source organism: Dovyalis caffra (assembly GCA_963924115.1). Classification (NCBI taxonomy): domain Eukaryota; kingdom Viridiplantae; phylum Streptophyta; class Magnoliopsida; order Malpighiales; family Salicaceae; genus Dovyalis; species Dovyalis caffra. The sequence continues at coordinate 26,216,489 of CAWUPB010001173.1, forward strand.
TTTTTTTTCAAAATAAATCCGTAGAATAATAATTATTAATTACTCTTTTAGTATTTAAAATTCTAAAAAAAAAAATATGAATAGTTACAAAATACCCTTGAAAAATCAGCTTATATGGTCGATGGATTACTTTTCACACTATATTTGAGAGTTGAAATTATAGGGGAGATGTAAGAAATATATTTGTGGTAAATGCACAGGACGGGTACAAATAGGATGCTCGAGAGTTGAGATTCGATCAAAAAATTACTTCATCAAGAGCAGACTAGCATTTATGAAATGTGTCTATATCCAGAGATTCATATTCATGTGCTTCGAATTTAATATACAAACGTCCATAAATTTTGACCCTTAAAACATCTGATCTTGGAGCAACAGCAAGATGAACAGGTGTCTTCCTAGATTGCTTTGAAAGTGGTTCTGTCTAATATTCTGGTACTACTAAAGACTAAACTAATTAATTAGGCGATTATCCATTGATTACGACTGATGTTAAAGTATGATTTTTTTTATTAAGGTGTCAAAACCATTGTTTCTGTTTGGAAGATTTTGTTGACAGGTCCATGGATTGAACTTTTTTGTTATTTTATAGAGTAATGTCAGTACTAATAAACCATTTGACCCATGGAAGGAAGGCACTCCATGTGCAGGTACCGTCAACGTATAGTCCTAACCATATTCGAACGCAAAGTGTTATTTTTTTTTATTCATCCAATACTTGCAGGATCTTAGACTACAGAACGGAAAAAAAATTAATTTATTGAGATTTGAATCAAATCTATTAACAAAAATATCGAATATACAATTATTAGACTACATTTATTTATTTTTATTCATAAAAAAAACGTGTTAAACGTTGAATTATACAACAGAGATGATTATTTTTTATTGCATGATAACTAATAAATCAGAGTTATTGAGATTCAAAAAAAAAAAAATGAATATACGCAATCAATAGAGTATATTTACTTGTGTTCAAGCAAAAAAATTGAGCATTTAGCTGTCAACAGGGGACTATATATATATTAAGTTGGAATTAATTATTTTTTATCTGAGTCCTTTTCCGCGCTGCCATCTCTCATTTGGCACTCCTATTTACTGTTCGAATTCCATTTTGCTTCAACATGAAATCTAAAATGTGCTTTGATAGTTGACTGTTGCTTTGTAGCTATAAACTTATAATGGTATAATGATCAACTAATTTAGGTGGAGGCCATCAGGTGAAAAATCAAGAAAAGCTTTGGGGGTAGTCTTGATTGCACTAATCAATCCAAGATCGGTGGTCCTTTAGAGTATCATGTCATAATCATCTTCTCGTGTTAGTAAAAAGCAATTGACATAATTATTATCAAAGCAAGGCAAAGTCATGATTATGTAGGATTTTGAATGCACTTATCGAAAAGCTAACCATGAAAACATTTTTCCATTTCCTATCAAGCAAAGCTGTCAAGCTAGAGGTTGCTTGGCCTAGGCAGTTCTGGTGAGTTATGTTTTACTGTCTCTTCTTTTTTGTTTCTATCAATAGTGGATGAAAAAAAGAGTTCCCTCTTTTACATTATAATTCAAATTTACAAAGTTATAATATAAGATTTATAATACACTAATTAAGTAATGGTACTTATTAATTTGCAACTCTATAAAAACAGATTCTCAATGAAATAAATGTTTTTTTCTTTCTCTACGCATAAAAAAACAAAGTATCTTTTTGTCCACGTTATACTTGAATATTTATAATTATTATAACCAAGGTAAATTTAGTAAAATTAAAAAATGGCAAGAAAAATCTTTTTACGACATAATAAATAAGCATAGTTAACAATTTGTAATATTACGAATGGAATAGTACTGTTTTCTTCTTTTTAAATGTCATGATATTTATTGATCTCAATTCCAGTATATCATTCATAAATAGGACATTTACAAAGTAATTAGTTGATTTATATATTTATGAAATAATTTTTTATAATATAATTAGTTCAATTACTTAATAATACAACACCTTCAAAAGTTCAAATAACTATAGAAAAAAGCCGCCCAAGACTAGTCAAGTCGCACATTGTACCTAAATTCGTGATTAAAACTGAAAAGGACACCATGTGCAAAATAGAATTGAATGCTTTCAAATTGACGTGGTTTTAAATTCAACAATAACCTGGACCTGTACTTTCGGTGAAATGAAATTCTCGTTAAAAAGTTATGTCCATCAAGAGAGAATTGACGGATTCGACGACAGAGATAGTGACATCTATTATGATGTGAAAATTTTGAAACCAACTACTCATCTAGTTTTAAGCCATTTATTTATTTCTGACTGCGTTTTGGCCATTTGAAGCTGCAATCTTTCGCTCCTATTGCGTATCACTGTATATTTTTATTTTTATTTTTATTATATTTGTAAATAGTAGAGTAGTATGATGTCAGTTTTTATATTAATTGAAATTAAATTATTATTTTTTTAGATTATTCAATATCAAAATATTTTCAGCTTTCTGTCTATTACTAAATTGGTTTTTAGAACAAAATGATCCAAAACTAGCACCACCAATATAATAAAATACCTTGATTCAATAACAAAACATATTGTAACTAAACACTAATATTAAATCACAAGAGAGTTGACTTTAGTTAAACGGATTCTAATTATTTAAATAATAATTTTATGTATGTAAAAAAAATTTAAATAATTATTTTTGTTTTGTCAATTCGATAAAACAACAATGGATTAGTTTAGATTTTTAAGCTTAGGATATTTCGAAAGATAAAAAAAAATATTAAATCACAAACCACTAAAAATAATTATATCAAAAAATAACGACTACTGCAACAGTAATTTTCAGGTTTTCCTTTAATGGAGTAAAACCCCACAAGTTCTTTTTGCTAATAGCACTTTGAATTCCACAAATCCAAAATTTTCTTTTTCTTTTTTCAATTATAAGAGGTGGTTTGAACCTATCGCAATTAGAATTAAAAAAAAATGCAATTCATAAGACTCAAATTTTATTTTATTAAAAAAAAAATTCCCGAACACACATATTTTAGGTTAAAGGTATTATTGTTCATCTCTTAAATGTTAAAAGCAGCATGCATACATTTAATGATGCAAGTATTTTTTTAATTAAAAGGCATTAATTTGATTCTTTTCTTTTTTATCTCTAAAAGTACTTTGCGAAAACATGACCCAACATCTGTTTGGTCACCTTATCAAATAAATAATTTTAAATTTAAATTTTATGTATGTAAAAACTTTTTAAATAATTATTTTTGTTTTGTTTATTTGATAAAACAATGATGAATTAATTTAGATTTTTAAGTTTAGTATATCTTGGAAGATAAAAAAAGATATTAAACACAAACCACTAAAAATAATTATATCCAAAAATAACGACTAATGCAACAGTAATTTTCAGGTTTTCCTTTAATGGAGTAAAACCCCACAATTTCTTTTTGCTAATAGCACTTTGAATTCCACAAATCCAAATTTGTTTTTCTTTTTTCAATTATAAGAAGTCGTTTGAACCTAATGCAATTATAATTAAAAAAAAATGCAAGTTATAAGACTCAAATTTTATTTTATTAAAAAAAATTTACCGAACACACATGTTTTAGGTTAAAGGTATTATTGTTCATCTCTTAAATGTTAAAAGCAGCATGCATACCTTTAATTCTGCAAGTATTTTTTAATTAAAAGGCATTAATTTGATTCTTGTATTTTTTATCTGTAAAAGTACTTTGCGAAAACATGACTTTGGTCACCTTATCAAAATCGTCTCCAAGTCACTCTGAAGGCTGATGTGAAACTGTCGGTGCTAGCTCCACGTGTAAGACATTGAACCGTACGGGTACGAGCTATCCCAGTTCTGCTCCTCTATTTCTGCTAACTGGCTATTAAAAAATTAGACCGGTTGTTGCCAGTCAACTTAAGCACCGACTTGCAGTAGACCTCCCTTGTTCCCTGGCCGACATCTTGGTAAATTTACATGGAAATATTTCCCTCTCGCAACTACAACATATTTGAAAATTCAAATCTTTCCTCTTTATTTTGTCATTTCAGTTGAATTTTCTTACTCTTGATTGACTACTTTTGCTGTTGGAGATATTGATAATTCAGCTAGTTTATCTCCGCTAACTCCTCGACTTGATGACGATCTCTACCTCAAAACGAGAAACATGTCTTTCATTGTCAATTAATTTCTACACCCAGGATTTCGGTGAGGTTTTTCAAAAATGGCAGACCAAGTATATGCTAGTAGCTGCCTATAATCGTTGCTAGCACTAAACACGATATTACTGCTTTTAAAGTTGTGACTTTTGGCAAGCCCATCATGTGTCATTTCTCAACCCAATTAACACCTTGTAAGCTAGGGCAGAGCACCTTTCATGCGTTTAGATTAACCAAGGACAAACTTCTCTTAAACTTTAGCTATTTGAAACTTAGTCTGTGAATTTTTAATTTATGTTTTGATTTTTTTTTCTTTTTAGATTTAGTTTGCTCTTCAATTTTTTCTTATTTATTATAAAAAAAACCATTACATAGATAATTTTATGATAAAACAATTATATGAGATTTATCCGAAATTCTCTAAAAATTTAGAATTATTTCGTGTTATTTTTTTATGTTAAAAAATTAAATAAATATTTTTTTATTTTGAAATTTTTCTAAAAAATAGATTAAATTTTTTTCAATGTGCATGAAAAATTTCAAATCTAAATATCAAATATTGATTTTTTTTTAAAAAAAAGATGATCGCTAAAAATTATAAAATACACTAAATCTTAAAAATTTAAAAATTAATTTTAAATAAACTAAAATGCAAAGGAGGTTTGGGCTTTTTATTAGCCATATGTTTACTCAAAACACGACTGTATACATGGATAAAGAATTAATATGCATATGTATCAAGTACAAAATGTTGTAATTTTTTGAGCCAATTTCGGTGATCATCCACAGACAACCCATATATTGTAATAATATAAAACGTTATTGAGCATCATCCTAAAATGAAATGGAATGAAAACTCCATGTAAAGAAGGTGAATATATCATAAAACAAATCACAAATCAGACAGAAGAAATGAATGCCCCCACATCATATTCCATCCAATCCGAGAGATTTCGTGTTCAGAATTGTTGTCACACCAAGAATCACTGAAATAAAATTATTACGAGGAGCGGCCAGCTCGCAATTGAAACGGCAATCCTTGGTTTTCGAAAAATTTAGCAATTTTTTAAGTTATCCCTGAAAAAAAAAAAAAAGCCACTGTGATTATGTAATTGCAATTTTATTCATCAGAAACCATTCAATTAATATTTCTTTAAAGAAACCTTTAGCTGATAATGGACATGCAATATATATATATATTTTTTAAACCAATCAATTAATATTTTTTTAAAGAAAACTTTAGCTAACAATCGACATGCATGCAATATATATATATATATATATATATATCGAGACTATATATAATTTGAATTTTTTTATTGAAATTTTAAATTTTTTCTGTCTAATTTAAGAATTCTATTCTTATATTGTTATTGTTTCACAATCGTAATTAATGACATTAGGGTCCGAAACAACAATATGAGTAAAATTCTTAAATTGAATAAAAAAAATTTTAAGATCTCAACAAAAAAACTTCAAATTATATATATAAACTTTTATTTTTCTTGACAAGGAACCTTTAAGTGCTTAGTAATCAAGTAAACAAATAATCATGCAACTAGCTGGGCATAATTAACAAATATCACTTAGAATAGGAATCAAACCAGCTGTGAGGTTTTTGTTTTTTTTTCCTTCCTGTGCGGTGAGGCGAGGCTTCAATGAGCGACTTCACTAGATTTCACTTCCACTACTTCATCGATTTGACTTATAGTTCAGGGACTTCATTAGATTCACTTCCAAACCCTTGTCGGTTTCACTATTATGCTATAGTTCAGATGCCATGTAGGAAGTATGGTCTATTTTTAATTTTTTTAGATTTAAACCTAATATTTATTAATTTTCTTCAAATGTCCTAGATTGATATGGAAAATATGCCTTTAAAATCATGAGATTTGGTTTTAATTAACACGTGATAACCTAAAAAAGATCCTTACCATCAAACCAAAAAGATAAACTTATTTTAAAATATAAAAAAGATGTATTTTATTCTAAACCCCCTATTTGAATATTTTTCTTTTTTGTAACTTGTTAATCCGAAGGAGCTAAATAACGAATGCATTCACTTATCAAATTGATTTTTCTTAGAATTTCCTCATCTTTTCTAACCAGTATTTCTGCACCCAAAGGTCCAAAACTTGGGATGCAATTCCTTCTATCAAGTGCATGAACCGGCTGGGCAGCTGGCAATTTGGCCTACACGAATGATTTGTTATGTCCAAGCTCCTACGAATTAATACTTACAGGTATACCAGATCTATTATTGATGGTTGTTACACCATCTACATTTACTGGAGATACAAATTAATTAATTGTTATATACATCTCATAGATCTAGACCCAAACCAAGAACGAGTGTAGATCATAAGATTTTTCTTTAGATATTCTTACTCATAAATTATTCATCATAAATCTGCTCGTGCATTGATGTTTTGATTGCGCAGTCAAATACACCCTTAACTTCATGTGGTCCGGGAGAAGTTTTATGGCTTTTTTTTTTTTTTTTCCCTCAATTGATACAGTTTACAAGTCGGTGGGTGCACACGATATCTTTGTTCTAATAACAAATTTCAAAAAAGCTCAACATGTTCCATTAAATTCATACAGTATTCAGAATCCAAAAAACAACAACTGACGGTTGCCTGAAATCAATGTTGCCAATAGCATTCTCCAACGAAACCCAAACGCGATGAAAGGAGTTTAAGAGACTCTTATACCTAATGGCATAACGGTAAATTTTATTCTCATTCTATGATGATTTGATAATTTTAAATCTATAATATCAAATTATATAATTTGAATATCAAATTATTGAATACTGGACAAATATGATCTAAATTGCTTAATTTTTAGTATGTGTAATGATCAACTGGATTGATCATTACTTGGAATGCCAAATCGAACGTTTTACCATTCCACTCGTTATTTATGTTTTTTAAAAAATATTTTTAATCTCCCTAATCTTCAATTATTTTTTTTAAAAAAAATTTCTTATAAAATAATATAAACATTTTATAAATATTTTAACCCCTAATTTTGAACTTTTTTTTAATAAAATGTTATTGTCAAAAAACACAATTAATAACACACAATTTCGGACCTTAAAAATAAAATTTTATAAATTAAAATGAAAATAATTAAGGTTTGACTCTCCTAATTTGATAAATTATATAATAAAGATTATAAAATGTTTATAGTATTTTAAAAAAATTTAAAAAGTTCAAACTTAGAGGGGTTAAAAATATTTATAGTTTTTTATATATAATTTATAAAATATTTATAATATTTTATATAATTTTTTTAAAAAAGTTCAAAATTAAGAAGTTAAAAAGATTTTGAAAATGTTAGAAAAACATAATTAAATCGTTTTGACATTTCAAATAACGGTTAACTAGTTAACTAGATTAACCATTACACATAATAAAAATTGAATAATTTAGGCCACATTTACCCGATATCCAATCCTTCAGTATTTAAATTATAGGATTTGATATTATAAACTCAAAATTATCAAATCGTAGTAAAATAGATAAATAATTTGTCATTAAACTTATGGGTGACCAACCAAACAATTGAATCATTACTACACACATTAAAGCCAGAGCCCTCGTGAATAATAAAGGACTGGACACCTCGCTGTTGCAAATTGGTATTGACATATAGAAGTAAGTGTTTTATTTTATAGCATTTTCTACAACTTAAGACACTTATGAATGCAGCTGTTGCAGGCACTGTCATACTAATAGGTTATTGTGGTGGAAAAGGGTAAACGCTTTTAGCTGTCAGAAGTCCAAGAACAAGTTATTTACAGTAGAATATGTAGTCAAAAAATTATTGGCTGACAGGCCTAACCATCCTTAAATTTTAAGTTATTTGGGATTGAATTTTTAAATTTTTTAAAAAATAATAACAATAAAAGTCAGACCCAAGCCTAAAATTATTTAAAGGTCTTAAAAGATGTAACAATAATATGAATAATATTATTCTTACATAATTGTTCTACGTATTTCACTTATTAAAAAATATTAATTATTTATAAGTAAATTTGGAAGATAATTATATAAAAATAGTATTACTTCAAAAATATAAAAATACCTGAAAATTTGTACATGAAAAACCCATTACCTAGATGCGGGGACCAAATTGGAAGCTATTATAATTAGGTGACTAAAATCGATTTGCGCACATCCTTCTCATTTTTCCAATAAATATATGCAAGCCAATAATTCATTTGAGGATGAGGAGTGCTAGTAATATTTTTTTCTAACATTTTCTTTTATATACTTGCTCAATAAAAATATTTATATCAAATAATAACAAACAAAAAATAATTTATACCTCATGTTCTCAAGAAGTTTTTAAATTATAATCAATCTCATATTATGTGAAAAAAAAAAATAGACATTTTTATTGAGCACATGTTTAAATGTTTTCCAGCACCACTATTTGAGGATTCAATTTGATAGCTTTAGAATTCTTTCAATAACACAGGAAAAGAAAATTCAACGTTTTAAAGTAAATTAATTACAAATAAAAGATTATTATTGATAAGAGAATCTAACTAGGCTCTGATAATGATTTGAAACATCTGTCCATAAATAAAAGACCTTGATGCATGGATTGAGAAGAAAAGTCAAAAAAAAAAACTAATGCTACTTAAATTTCTACGTCAATCGTCAAATTACAGCCAAAAAAAAAAAAAAAAAAAACAAAGAAGAACCCACAAAAATTTTAAATGCAGTTACTAGAGTTACATCCCACTTAATTAGCAAATAAATCTACCGACAAATACATTAACATTAATTAGTTGGATGGGGTTTTGAATCCTAAAATCAGTTTTTTGTAAAGAAACATATACCGATAATTGATGCATTGACCTCTGGCTCCCATCCATCAATAACATGTTCCTTAGTAGCCTTAGTCTTCTCGAAAGATTTATGAGGATCGACAACTGCAAAAGGAAGAGCAGATAAATTTTTTTGAACTAATTTCGAACTTCAACGATTAAAGGGGATTTGGGTTCTATATTCCTATTGATCTAAATCATAATAGCAACATAACAAAAATTCAGATATCAAATATTTTCATTCAAATCTCATCACCAATTCAGTCAACCAAGAGAATCAACTGTGATTTCTCCATTAACAAATTTCAAAAGATAGCAAAAAAAAAAAAAAAAAATCAGCCACGACACATGTAGTAAATTTTAAAGTAGGAGAGGTCAGATAGCTTGTGGAAATAGACCAAGAGATGGTTAAACTACAGAAAGGGGAAAAGTTCAGAAGAGAGTTTAAGAGACAAACGGAAAAGTAATTGCGAAAAAAAAAAAAGGTAGAAAATAGAGGATAGGCTTAAAAAAGAGATATTCATTGCCTTGAATATTGGCTTATCAAACCAATAAATTTTTTCTAGAGATTGTAAGTAAAGGTGAACACGATTAAGTTAAAACGAAAAATCAAACCGAATTCAAATATTAATTTCGATTCCGTTATAAATTTTTTTAAAAAAAGTCAAAGTAAAATATTAAAATTATTTTGATTGGATTCGTTTTTGTTTTTAAATCCATTTAAACCGAAGATCTATTTAAAAAAATAGAAAAATTAAAACTAAGAAACCCTCACTTTCCCTACCCTAACACTAACACATTGCCTTGTCTCTTCCATTTCAGTTTCCACTCTCAGCGCTGCACCCCCACCCACCCTTTACCTCAGTTAGCACTGCCATCTCAACTCGTCTAGACTCTCGTTTTCTCTTCCCTTCCTCATCACCACCCACCTCTTCATCCTCCTCCTACTAGGCTACTTCTATTTTTTCTCCTCACCAGTCACCAACCTTAGTCCACTGTTAATTTTTCGATTGTGGAATTGGGTTTATTTTTAAACGCATGCACTTCTAAATTCTATGTTCATGTTCTGCTATTTGTTGTTTTGACATATCTTGGTTGTATCAATAAAGATGCGGTTTATGTTTTTCAATACATGAAGATCACAACATCATAAAATACCAAACCCTACATTAGAACATAAGAGTAATCCAATTTTATTTTATTTTAAATTGATCAATGTATTGAGCTGATGTGCATTAATGGATTATGTTGCTGATATTGTTAATGGCTACATGAGCTTCTAAGCCTTCTGATCAAGCTTAGTTAATAGGGCTAATTCTAGAAGGATCCAAATTTACCAATCGAGGCAAGGAGAGGAATCCAAGTTTTCTTTTTAAGCTACAAGATATATATGTGTGTGTGTTAAACACTTGCATGCTGAAAAAATAAATAAATAAATAAATCTCAAAATGTCATAGTACAAGTGAAAGTCAAAGTTCACATCGTCTGATTTTAGTTAGACGGTTGTGATTGCATTTACTGACATAGATACTTAGTTAGACTGACTATAAACTATTACAGTAAGATCGATTAAATAATATTGGTTAAATTTGATAGAGATACTCTAGGGACTAAATTTCTGGACACTTGAGTTTTGATTTAGTTAACTGCATGCATAGCAATTTGTAATCTTAATTGACCAACTGTATACATACTTGGAGTGCGTATTTGAAGGGTCCATGTATAAACTTCTCTAGGAGCATGGCAGATTAGGTAAGCTAGTTATCTGTAGCTTTACCCAGCAAATCTTGTCAGAACTTGTGTTTTTGCATTCTAAAAGCATTGTTCACTGGTAAGGGGACCTGTTGCTGAACAATAACAATTTGCATATACTAATAAATTTTTAAGGAATTGTATCATAGCCATATCTTTAGCGGAAACTGTTTCTCAAGTTTATGTTTTAATAATGTCATAGCATTCTTATTTTTTCTTTTGGGATTTTCTAATGTTCTTAAGCTTTATATAGCGACTGAAAACCACTCGTTAAACAATTAGAAACTGCTGCATAACACATAATGCAACAAGTTTATCAATCGTTACATCCGATCGATGCTGCAATGGATTAATGTAGCAATTTTTGTGTATAATAGCAACGTAAAAATTTTCATCGCATCATATCTTCAAAATGCAACGATTTCTTTATTATTTTAGATAACGGTGTTGGATACCATATATAATTGGTTTAAGTCAAAGCTTATGCAACGGTTTTTATATTATAAGCAATAATTTTAGAGTTATTTCATCCAACAATTTCCATCAAATAAGGCAATAGTTTATCTAATATATTATGCAATGATTTGTGAATCATTTGTAGCAGTTTTTCTATTGTATTAGGCAACTGTTGGTTTGTTCTAATACAACTATTTGTGAATCATTTGCAATAGTTTCTCTATTGTATTAGGCAATGGTTGATTTGTTTTAATGCAACAGTTTTTTCATATGTAAGCTTTTGTGAAATCTAAATGCAAAGATTTATAAAGTGTTTAATACAATAGTTTGCAATATTATTGTAATAGATTTTTGTCTAATTATAATATTTTTGCAACAAATTTTTAGCCAATTACGACGATCATCACGCATGCTATTTGTAATAATTTCTTTAAAGATAATTCCAAATATTAATCAATTACAAAAAAAGTAATAATCCAATCAGTTTCTTAACACAATTCCAAACATTAATTAATATATTACGAGAAAAGTAATAATCCAAACATATAAAAAACATTAAAAAGTACAATAAAAGATCAATTTTGAAAAAAGATTCAAATTTTGTACTAAGCAAATTCAGTAGACAAAAGTTCAAAGTTCAAAAAGCATAACACAATAATAAAATGTCAATCCTTTAGTTGACCTCTAAATTCCAATAGTTCATAACATTAGGCAACCTGTAATTTTATAAAAAAAGCCGACACTCGAAGTACGCTAATTACAATGAAATGCGGCCATTATAGCCTCTTGAAAAGCAAAAGAAATAACTGAACTTGTATTTTTATCAAATAACATATATAAAAATTAGTAGTACCTAAGGATTATAGGTGCGATGAATGTGAATTTTTTATATGATTTTCTATATTAACTCGTGCCCAAGATTATTGAACGAAAAGAACAAGGGATAGAGTCTTCAACACCGTCAAATTCATTGCATCACATAGGTTAATATTGGTCAAGTGGCTGAACATGCATCATTCTGCAAGGTTCTAGTTATCAAGAAAAATTGAAGTCAAATTCCCTAACCTATGTCACCCATCAAAGTCATTACCTTCTTAAAGACCCAAACAAGTTGAAATGAACTATTTGAGGATAAGCATAAAATAAAATTAAGGAACAGAGACCCTTGAATCTAAAGTTTACCATATACATAAGTAGATAAACAAAATGTATCATCCTGAGGTATTAGCATTTCAGAAAGAAGATGATTCATTTCAGTTCCATCTGATCCGGCATTATGCAAGGCCAGGAAACAGGCTTTGGTCCGAAAAGCAGCGACTTTCCTTCTTGCATAGAAAAGAAAATAACACAATATGGCAGAAGCAAAGAATAAGAGATTTGGACACTTACAACTGAAACTGTTTTAAAACTATCTTTTATTTCACAGCTCAAGACAACAACCAAATTAATTCCAAAATTAAGCTCCATTTGGATAATGGTGTTAGAATTTAGAAAGTTACTGCAATAAGTCATGGCTTGAAGGCCAGGTCAACTGGTGTAGGCAAAGTTCCAGGATGATAGTGACCCAAACTCGAGCAAAGTGGAGCATTAAGCATGAATATAATAATGAAAGTACTGGTTCTGGTAGTGCAACCCCTCTTCATGGTATAGTGGTTCAAAATATATTCAGATCTTTTGAAACTTTTATAAGACTTAGAAATATTGGTTAACCTCAAACTTACGCAGTTTGCGTTGATTATTTCTTAAATTGAAGTGAAGTGCAAAGTACAAGTCTTAATACAGAAAAACAGAGAAATTTAAAAGTTGCAATAGCATATATATAGAATAAAATTGCACGCAAGCCTTATGGAGGGTTTGGTAACGTGGTTGCTAGTTCTTATCCAAAATGTTTTTCAGTTTTTTAGGTGCTTTTCGATGGTTTTGACATGAGACCATGAGCCAGCCATTTCAAATGCTGCATAGGCATCAAGAGGCTACCAACATATAAGGACACATGCAAAGCAATGCTATTACAGATAACCAACAAATCCATCAAACAAAAACAATAGCTCAAAGAGATCAGATAATGGGAGATGGCAGTTATCAAATTCTTCCCTGCTTCCCCCATCTCCCAGACACAAGAGCAGGGAAATTTGAGTTGATTGATACCTACAAAGGCAGTCATGTACATATGGTTTTCAGATGATTGGCATTGTTCATGTTTAATTAGTGCAATAAACCTCCGAAACAACTTGTTCTTTATTAATTAGTTGCTTTCAATCCATCTTATGATCCATTGTGAATTTAACGTTTAAGTAAACCAAATTGTGAACTCCAACATTTTTACTACCTGAGAAAATCATTTGGAATGAATGCTTGGTCTGGATTAATCGATTCATATATATTCACATTAGCATGGCAAAAAAGTTGATGAATCCCATTGTGGCTGAGGTAGTGATTGCTTTGTTGGGTTGGGTGGAGCTCTCATTAATTCATCATTCCATAGAGTGTACTGTTAAATACACTGCTAATCTCAAGATTCATATTTAGGTGTATAATTTACATATTTATCATTACCTTCAATCTACAAACAGTAAAGATGATATATAAATGGAAAGGAATTCTAACCTTAAGTAAATGAAACACACTATGAAGGGTAGTTGAACTCAATTCATCAGAGAAACTATGGCTCTATGCTAAAAAGGATTAAGAGGATACCTGAGGAAGCTCAATGTCATAATGGAAAAGGAAGATCATAGGCATTTCGTAAGATATCCAAGAGTGAACCATCCAGAGTCTGCATACAAGCCCAAATTAACGTGAGAGGAATATTAATCAAGTCAAAGTTATTTGCAAGATGCCACAAATTTGGTATCAAACTCAACTCAAGGAGTTGAAACACACTCTGGGAAGTTTGGAGACTCACTGAAATTTTCGATACGGTACACAAACAAGTAGTGATTGTAAATCAAGAACTCAATCGTTGACTTATTACGATTAGTTATGCAAATTCTGAGCATAAAGACAGCCATGTAGCGAATTCAAAGCACAAAGAGAACAAAAAATTATTGTGAAGAAGGCTAGTGCTTCCAAGGAAATGATTTAATACCCATTGGTTAAACGAGAACCACTTGTGACTCCAAACTTATCAAACACATGACAAGCCATAAGCCCACCGCCCATGAAGATTTTCTTTTCAATAAGGACATTAATTCCTTCAGTAGCCCCTGAGTTGCACTTAATAGATGCAAACCCCAGTTTCTGTTACATGTACAAATTGCATAGCAAGACAATGAACCCGAAAAAATGTCAAGAGAATTCATCCAAGTACTGTATACAAGCATTCTATATTCTAAAGATAGGTTGAAAATGAACTAATCTTGACACACACACCTACATAAAAACACCCAAATTAAAACCAACAAAGAGAAAAGGGATTGTATCTCATTCTTGTATTGTTGAGAGGTTTGATAATATCTCGATTGAATAATGTCCTTCACAAGAAACAAAGTTTATTACAACAATTTTGAACTGTTATAGAATCGTTATCATATATTAATATTAGCAACGAATTTAAAATCGTTGCTACCAAACCATTGTCTAATATTCAATTTGTAGTAATGTCTGCACTAAAATAGATATGCATTATTTTCAAAATAATTTCATCATTTGGAGTTTGTCGTGTCCAAGTCAGTTTGTATACGTGGTATATACCTAATAATAATAATATCTTATGGAGTAACATGCTTTTCAGTGCTGTTTTATTAAATTATAAATCTTCTGCATGTGGTACATGATTTGTTTCTTTCTCCATTTCTAGGTCTGAAAAGAATGAAATCAAGATATATGTAATTTCATTACCATCAATTTAAATAATTTATCATTAGTTTTTTTACTCGTATTATCCTACGGGTTAGATAAAATATATGAAATCATTTAAGTTTGATAATCTTTATTATGGTGTGAATCTATAAAAATATATGAAATCAAAGATAAAAAAAATTATTTATAATTTTTTAATCAAAATTTTGTATTTAACTATTTCTTATTTGTTTTTTTCATAATTTCCTCTTTGGAAAAAAGATTTATTCTTGTTAATTCATGGATTATTAACTAAAAAGAAAATTAAATAAAATTAGAAAAATTTTTTAGTATTTCATAAAATTATGTCAACAAACTAAAATAACAATTAATAAAAACTTACATAGAATTGAGAAAAAATTTATTAAATATTGATGAAAATATCGATTTTTGAAAGAATATAAATAAATTTAATTTTTGTATATTTAAGATTGAGTAACATTAAAATAAAAAGCTATATTAATTTGAATCATTGAGTGGTTAAGCCATAACATAATTTTAATTACTTAATATAAAATTAATAAATTTTAAAATATTCAAAATTAGATAAATAGTAAATGCTTAGTGTAATAGTAGTTGCATAGTTAATTTCTAAAAAAAAAAAATAACGATTCAATATTTTTTTATACATCATAACTATATTAAGTGGATTAAGAATTTTAAGTATAAAACAAAAAACAATATATATATATATATAAAAAAAAAAAGTTAACTTGCAAGTAATATATTTACTAAATTTGAATTTAATTGACTAAAATAAAAATTATTTCAAATTTGATTTTGATAAATTTTGATTATATAAAAAAGAAACAAATAAAATACGTGAATTCTTTTTCTTTTTTTTCCTCCTTAAATAATTGTTTATTTCTATGCTATACATGGCTAGTCCTTGAATACATGCCTTATATGTAGAGCAACCATCTTCTTTTTGTTTTTTCACACTTGACTTTCAATTATTAATTAACTAATTTGAGTTTTTTTTTCCTAAAAAAATGAGAAAAAATGATTTAAAATACACTTTTAATCTAAAAATGTATTTCGAAAAAATATATATATATATATATATATATATATATATATATATATATATATATATATATATATATATATATATATATATTTACTACTATAATTTAAAAATTATCTAAATCTATTTTTCAAAAGAAAAAATAATCATGTTCAAAAACTTTATTCCAAAATACATACATATAGAAAATAAATCAAAACTATCAAGTAAATATAATTTTAAATTATTTGGATGAGAATTTTAAAAAAAGAGACAAATTAAAAGTATTAAATTTTAAATAATAAAAGTAATTAATAAAAAATACTAAAACAAAATAGGACCAAATCACAATACAATTAAAGTTTAAAATCGAAAAAATATATATATAGAAAAACCGACGACCAAAGTATTACAAAAATATTATGAACAGTGAAATGAATATTGATTTGTGAGTACGTGAATAATGATTTATAAGTATATAAATAATGTTATGAATAGTAAAAATTCATTTTGTTTTAGTGTTTTTTATTATAATATTTTGGATTAATTAACTTTAACATGTTAAAAATCCCTTATTAATCTTTCCAATCTAATAAAAAAAAGCCATTCGTGTTGAAATTAAAAAATTCATAACAATATTTCTATTTCTCAAGAGGCTGAGCCTGATCTATCTGTGATAATTATTTTGATTATTAAACTGACATTAGCTAGATACCAGCTAAAAGTAGCCGACGACTGTTTAAGAGAAGGTGTCATTTTGAGAGAGAGGATAGATTTATTTACTAATAAGTCATGTCATAATTGGGCAATGTTATTGCGATAATGACAAATCCATCGATTTCTCTGCTACCAAAAATGCTTCATTAACCATTAGATAATCAAGTAATACAGCTTGAGAGACAATTAGATGCCCACTTTTTCTTTACCTTGGACTGTGAAAGTTACTTTTATATAAGAGCATTTTTCATTTCATAGTAGAAACGTTGTTGAATCGGCCGATTTGTTAACCATTAAAATTGGAGGGGTTATATGACAATTTTTAGAACTTTATTAGTGATATATGAAAAAGAAAAAAAAATTGTAAAAAATTACAAAAATACCAAATGATGAACAATGAATTAAGACAAATGAACAATAAATGAATAGTGTTTTATTATTCATTTACTTCTGATCTTTTAGTTATATAGAATGGGATATCTTGATATATTATTTTTTTTTCAAACTTGAATATTTTGATAGATTATTTGGTTTAATAGATTTTTTTTTAATAGAGAATTCTAGGATTTAAAAGTTAATGGTTATTTTAATAGATGCTTGATGCATTTTTATTATGGATGCTAAATGAATTGTTTTTTTTTTTTTGTTTTTATTATGGATTTTGGATTGAAATTTTTTTTATGAATTGTATTTTTATTATAGATACTAAAAAGCCAAAAAATGATAACATGTTAGGAGATGATCTTAAAAATAAATAAATAAATAAAAAATTGGACTTTTGAAAATTAAGGCCTTATAGTACCATCAGAATTTAAAAAAATATAAAAAAACAAAAAAAAATCAGTTTAAACTAAAAAAGGCAAAAAATCGAATGCGGTTTTGATTCTATTTTTGTATTTGATGGTTTGATTAATCAAAACTGAAACAAAAGTACTTGAAATCGAACCAAAAAACCATTTGGTCATTCTTCATCACAGGGAGATCAATGTAAGTAACAATAGTTGTGGGACTTAGTAGCTTACGTGGGAGACATTCTTTTTTTATATATTCTTTTTTTTTCTCTTGATACTATTATGTTCAAAATTTTAAATGATGTAATTTAAAAAAAATAAAAATTATTTTATTTTATGAAAAAATGTCTAAATACAGTATTAAAGCATATAAATAAAAAACACTGATATAACATTATTATTAATAAATTTTTTAAAAATTTATATAATTTTATTTTTTTTAAATATCATCTTTTTAAAACAGATAGAATAGTATTCATACATGCTAGCTTAATCAGCAGTATGATGGAGGAACGTTTTTTTATTTGTACTCTTCTGTTGTTCTACATGTTAATGAAACAATTTTATGGGTTTCGTTAAAAATAAAAATAATAATAAGTGAATCCTAATAAATGTATTTGGGAGACGAAGAGGTGGCTCGGGAGGGGAGATCCTCCTGATCTTAGTTGGGTTCCTGGGATTGTTGAAGGAGAAGGAGAAGGAAGGAAGGCGAGAGAGATAAACGACAGGATGTGTTTGACCCAGAGAGAATTGGGGAAAAATGGGAATTGCGTTAGAAAGTTAGGCAATGGCCTGGGCTGATCTCAGCCCAACCCAGACACATAAAAAGAAACGGAGGAAGAAGAGGAGAGGCTAGCCTGCCTAGTAGGCCAGCCGAGTGAGCCTGGCCCAACTAGTCGAGGGCCCACTGACCACAAAAGGCCCAATGCCTTAATTTCAGTTTTTTTTTTAAAGATAAATTTACCTTGAATGTTTTTTATTTATGCATTTTTATTTTCTGCTTAATTTAGATTTAATGCCTTGGGATTTCCTTGAATCTATTTAGTTAATGTCTAATTTTAGAATTTATTTCGATAGTTAATAGGTTGATGGATTATCGAGTGTCCTAATTTTTAGGAACCGATGATGATTTCTCACCAACAACAACAAAAAAAAAGGGGGAGAAAATGAACAAAAGAATATATATATATATAAGGAAAAATACAAAGAAGAGGAAGAAGAATAGGAGGAAACGCTAGGAAAAATAAAATAAAATAATAGAGAATGTTAAGAAAAATAACAAAATCTTCTATCTAACACCGATCGTTGTTAGCACAAAAAAAAAAAATCACTTCAATAAAAAAAGTGTTCATCGATGTATCGGTTATGTCGGGACTTAAAGAAGATCTAATATTGAACTAATATGTCTCATGACAAAAAGATCCGACGATTAGTTCAATACGATGCTATAAATAAAAATAAAAAAACTTAATTTGGCTCGGGATATAAAAAAAATTAGAGTTTAAATCGGACATAATTTGACACAAATAAAACATCTTAGAAAATAAATTTTAGAACTAAACTAGAAATGATACATTTCTTAAGAAATTATATTTTTTAATGATCGATATCTTTTTTAAAACATAACTAATTTTTTATCTTATAATCTTTGAAGCGAGTGCTATGTTAAATTTTTGAAAGTACTGTGAAAGTCGAGTAGCAACAAATCTATTCATATATTTTTTTTCCCGTAATTATGACAATTATAAACAATTAAGTGCAATAACAACTCAATGAGTATTTAGTTATTTGAGAGAAGAGATATGTTATTTACATTTTAACAAAC
Organism: Dovyalis caffra; assembly: GCA_963924115.1. NCBI lineage: Eukaryota > Viridiplantae > Streptophyta > Magnoliopsida > Malpighiales > Salicaceae > Dovyalis > Dovyalis caffra. Next base: position 26,235,878 of record CAWUPB010001173.1, read on the forward strand.
CGATATAAATGATTACAAAATGATTCTTACACCTTTTTGTTACAACTCACTGAAAAAAATCGGGGAAGTTTATCGCATGACTTTACAACTTCATGAATGGATCCTGATACGTAGTAAACCCTATATAATGATATAGAAGGAATCGTAGTGTCTTAAATTAATCATAATAGTACCTACAACTTAATAGCAAACCAACTCACCCTCTCTCTCTCTCAACCAACAGCTCATAAGGCAAACCAATCGCAACTAAAACTTAAATCTGGATCTAATTTTCTTTTATTTAAACGTAAATTTAGATTTAGGTTTGGATGTATCTATTTCTGTTTGTTTTTGATTTGTTGCTTCATTTTAAATAAATATTTAGAAAAGATTAATTAGACGATTTACGACTCTTTCAACCTAGTTCCATATTGATCGAGTTCAGAGATTCCCTATTAATAAAAAAAATTATAATTTTTGATATTTATAATAATACTTGATAAATAAATATATAAAAAAATATTAACTTCACATAAATGTTGAATTTTACCAAAAGTTTCTTAGTTAAATATAAATAATCAAAACATAAATCCAACAAAAGTTTATTTTAAAAACCAATCATTCAATAAATATACACGAACAAAGATTTAAAAAATATACAGATATATATAATCAGATTCAAATTTTCTACAGAGTAGAAAATACCGTTTTCTACTTCCATTCCCATTTATTTCCTGGAGGAAAAATACTTCTCGTATTTGTCCACATCAAATCGGTTTTTGCCGAATATCCATGGAGACAGCTAATTTTACCATCCCTATTTACCATGTCTCGAACTTACCTGTGTGCACATGATGCAACATTTTCCTTGACAACCAACTACGAATAGCAGCAATTTATTTGTTCTTTGTTTGGTATAAATGAAAATTATTGTTTTCCTCGTGAAAAAGAAAAGAAAAAAAACTGATCACGATCTAAAACTTAATTTAAATTATTCACTTACCTTGAACTTTCATAATTATTCACTTCCTTAGGTTTACATTGATTAATTAACCAATGGAATAATACATGTGGCAACATCAGATTCACACACAATCATTGAAAAGAAAACTTAAAATTAAACTTTTATAACGAACTTAAATTGATTGTCACTAAATCATGAAAAGAAAAACTTGTTATTTTATTAAATAAAAAAATCCAGACATAAATACATTAATAGAAGAAATTAAAATCGATTAAATATTTACCTCATATTAATAATTTATTATCTAGTTCATCCACGATAAACTTAATATATAAGAGTCGAAAGTAAGTGATAAAATAAACTGAATATGAAAAAATTGAATTATATATATATATATATCCGAGATATCAAAACATTAAAAAGAAAAAATGAATATAAAGGGGAGTCAAGAATTTTCAACAAAGAAAACGAAGAACTAACCATCTCTCTCAAACTTGCTCTTATCTTTTTATTTATGTTTTATTATATTTTTCCTTCAAGATATGGACGTGATTAACTTTAATTTAATTTTCTTTTTGGAGAAGTTTTAATAGATCCATGGTGGAATTCTTGACATTAGGACTAATCGAAAAAAATGATGAAAGTTTAGGACAGTATTTTAAAAAAAATTTTAGTTCAGGGAGTAATTTAGTTTAGACCAAACGTTCAGGGTCTTTTATGATTTTTCCAAAAAGATAATATTATTTTGGTACAAAGTACAAAAGTTTCCAGCGTCCAATTCAGGCGACTAGAGGAAGAAAAACCATTTTCTCCTCGCTTTCTCTGGCACGCTCGATTTCTCGCCAGGTTTAAAATTCATGGCGGCGTCGGCAGAGATTAGCGACGGAGATCACGATGCGGTGGAGCTGATTGTGTGCGACGTTTCAGCATCAGCACAGGCACCCGATGAAATCAGCGGCGATGGTGCCGTTTCAGCCTCAGAGGAGATAACTCCTCTGTTGAAGCCTAAGATCAATATCTTCTCCGTGTCTCACTCTCGCAGAAAACCTAGAGTATTTTTCACTCTCTCTTTCTTTTGTTTCCCATTATTGCTTTAAATTTGTAGCCGTTGTTAATTGGTTAGCTTAGTTTGAAAATTTTTAATGAGTAACTTCTTGGAGATTTTTTGACATATGATTTCAATTTTTGATGTATTAGGATGATTTAAGTGGGAGTTATACTAAATGTTGGAGATGTTTGTTGTTTATTTTTGACAGAAACTTTCAAACTTTGCTGTTTCAGAATCTAATCGTCATCCATTTAGAAAAAAGAGTTGTTTTGTTTCTATACTTTCCCCTTAATTGAATGACGGCTAGTACAAGAAATTAGTTGAGTAATACCAGCCTTGTTGCTCATAAAAGAAAAAGGAAAAAGAACGAAAGAAACTTAAGCCGATACTATCAACAGAAGCAGCAGGAAATGAATTGGGGAATTAGTGATGTTTGTTATGGCTGAAGATGGTATAAGAGTGTTTGTGTGTGTGTGTGGGGGGGGGGGGGGGGGGGTGGGTGGGTGGGTGGGAGGGGGGTTTGTTATAGTGGACAGATATCATCCGTTATTGATTAACGATTGAGCCCTTTTTTGTGCAAATAGTAGACAAAAGTTGTGTGGTAAAAGTGATTTTGAACAAATTGGAGTTATTGATCATCTGTTTTGAGAGGCACTTTTTGTTAGCATTTGACGTATGAATGCAAGGGGGAAAAAATAGAAAAGTGAATAATGGTTATTTTTGTATTTCTTTGCAGGAGCAAGGGACAAAGTTAGCTGAAACAGAGACATTTCCAGTAACGCAGTTTGTTTTGTGGATATGGGGTGGATCGAGATATTCTGGTCTATCATGCGTGGCTGTATCATCAATCATCTACTTTGTCATGGAAATGCTTTCTGATTTTTTCTCTGGTTAGTAAGTTATGTATCCTTTTATGATTGAACACGAGCCTCTGTTCTAAGATATACTACAAACATTTTTAATGTAATTCAATTTTAGATAGAGTAAAAAATTAGTGACGAAGTAGAGAATTATTAGACAAAATGGAAGGAGAATAGTTTTTCAGTAATTGTACATCAGTTTGTGTATCATATATGATATGGAGCTTATGTATGCACAGTTGAGCCAAATATCTCGGGCTTGTCTTGTACTATTTCTTAAAACCATTTGCTGGAAAGCATTGAACTCATCTCTTACATAAAACAAGTTTTAGCAGCATTTTTTCACAAGAATTTCCATATGACATGTAAGATTGACCCTCCATTCTCAGAGACATGCTTCCAAATCCATTGTACACAAAAAAAAAAAAAAAAAAAAAGTATTGAAGAAAATCTCTCTGTTTTTTTCTATTTTCCTTTTATGGTTAGATCTGGTTTGTATTCAGATTTCGTGTTTGTATAAAATTTTAAGGATTTATCTATAAAGAGAACATGTACTTTCGAAAGTGGCACCTACTTCATTATATAAATTGTAAATATGAATTTTGTAGGGGAAATAACAGCTAATGGGTGGTGGTCTTGATTCCTTAAAAATGATAGAACTTCTAATGATATATAGTTTTTCTCAACTATTGTTGATACATTGATCTACACTGACTTGTTAGTTCAACAAATGAAACTAAATGAGAGTTGTGTTTTAGATCTGAAATATGTTTATTTAGTTTTATTGTTCTAACAGTTGGAATATTAGATTTATTTCAAGTTGATCCCTTTTTTTTTTTTGGCTCACATAATGTTCAAAGGCTTAAGAATATATGATTGCAGTAAATTAGTTATTTGTGCCTTGCCTGGGGATACACATTTCTTTTTCTTTGTAACAATGTGGTAGCTAGTTTGATTCTTATAACTGGATGCTGAGCTATCATGTCATATCCATGAGGGGTGATGCCAACACTGCATGTGGGATGTGAGATTATGGGATAAAACACCTGTTGGAAGAGTTCTTTAGTGTTGCATGAGTTTGGAAAGAAATTATAAGCTCTTCTAAACTTTCTGGCATTCAGCAAAACCACAGATAGCATATTGGCACAGAACTGGGATCAACTTTGACATTGGACTTAATTTAATTGTGGTGTGTATATAAGTACATTCAATATGAACATTGTGTTTTGTGATAATTTCTATATTTGAATTTTCACATATGTGATTTCTTGCGACTCCTTGGTCAAATTTTGGGGCAGGTTGGAGGAATGGAAGTTCTGTGGTTATTAAAGCTTTTCAATTTGAGAATACCATCAATACGGAAATTTATTAAGCTAGCCATAATTTTTATTCAAGTTTTAATGTTTCTCTTCATTATTATAAATTGTAATGGCAGCTCAGCCAATTCCTTTGTTTGAGACTGCATTTACAAGGTGTACAATAACCCTGATATTGTCATATCTGTGGTTGAGAAGAAATGGACAGCCAATATTTGGACCAGCACATGCTAGGAAACATATGTTTTCAAGAGCCTTAACTGGATGCCTCTCCTTGTTGAGTTTTATTTACTGGCAAGTTTCACTTCATATCCTTGCTCCACTTTGTAATTTACTGCTTATTTTATATTTATCATTGCAAATGAAATTTTTGCGTTATATGGATAAAGTTTTGTTTTTCTTGGTTAGAAATATTGTCAGAGAACTTTCTACTTTCTAATCATGCAATTCATGTAATTGCTAAGATCTGATAAATGATGGATTTGTTTAATAGTGAGAAATATTTTTTGAGTGTTTTCTTATTGCTAGAGAAGCAATGCATTGCCTGCTCTACCATGCTTCAGAATATTCTTCTTTAGATCATAAATTTTTATTGTTTGGCGGGTTAGGACAAGATTATATAAACTACTAGGTAACCAACTACCTTTTTCCTTTCAGCATTCAGAGGTTACCTTTGTCCCAGTCTATTTTATTAAGTTTCACAACTCCCATTATGGCTTCAATTGCAGCAAGAATAATTTTGCATGAGAAGTTGAAAATTGCCAATGTTGGAGGTATAGCAGCATTTCTTCCTTTCTCTTATTATTTTCAATAGAAAAGTTAAACTGCCTTGCGTGAGATCTGGAGTAATTGCTTAGCTAGTTGCCATTTATTTTGCAGGTCTTGCGTGCAGTTTCTTTGGCGTGCTATTCATTTTTAGACAGATACTTACTACACAAGGTAGAGAAGTGAGTTAACAAAAGCCTCTTATACTGTGTTGAATGGATACATTAAATATTCAGTGACCGAATCAATTATATTTGTTATTTAATTTGTCTTGAATTCCGATAATAATGATAGTAAATTCCTTTGCCTTTTCATTTTAAGCTCTACTCTATTCATGCATAGGTTGCTGCTGCATGGCCCATGCAGATGGTATTGATACTCCTTAATGAGAGCAATCTGGAACTTTGGATTGTTTACTGCATTATAAATGCTCTGCTCTTTACCACTTTTCTTTGCTCCTCTCTATCCTTCCATCCATTACTTATTTTCCACCATAACCAATTTTTCACTCTGGAGTTCATAATGTTTTTGATGCTGAAGGATAATATTCTGTGAGGCCATTCCAAAGTTTGATATGTGCCAATCCTGAATGTGTTTTTATAGAAAGGAAAGACATGCTAATGCATATAACATTTTAGGCTATTATATGAAGCTAGTGGATTAGATAACCTGCAATGTTTTTCCAATGCAAGCAGATCCAATGCTTAAATGGGAAGTGGTCATATGATAGGGAACTAAACAATTCCTTTTCTCTTCTTTCATTTTATTCTTTTTGTCCTTTGTTTGTAGTTTATGTGCAGCAGATTTTAGACATGGTTGCATTCTGCAATGACACCGCTATTTTATTCTTCAATTGCTTCTCTTTTAATACAACTGTTAGTTATTGTTTATGGCCTTATCTGTTATTAAACACGTTCTACTGGGACAGGAGCATTAGTTAGAGCTGGTGAAACAAATTATATAGCCATCAAGAGCAGCAACCATGTATTAACGGTGTTGGTTGGCTTGTTCTCATCAATAACTGGTGGAATCAGCTACTGCCTTTTAAAGGCAGGTGCAAAGGCATCTGATCAACCTTTGTAAGATCACCAACTTTTTTTTTTTTTTGATCCTCAAAAAGATAGTATCTATTGCAATGGGATGGTGATGCTCATGTATTACTTCTGCAACTTCAATCCAGTTTTTCCTCTTACCTTATGTAGTAATTCCTTCTTTCTTTCGTACAACTAGTTATGTCCTTTGCTCTTGTATTGATTTTGCTATTTTATCTACTTTCCTTTTTAGGACCACTGTTTTTTCATTTGGTATGCTGACTACTCCTGCCACAGTAATATGTACATTTGCCTTTGAGGTAAGTTCTGTGATATTGTTAATATACACAAGGTTTTGCAGAATTGTTTTAAGCCTGAAATTCCTCTGCCTTATTTGTCAGTGGATTTCATCAAGGCACTTTTAAAATGGGCTTTGCAGCCTAAAATCCTAACTTTTCCTTTTCTGCTTGTTGTAGGCATTTTGTTTTTGCCCCTTTACATCAAACATATGTTTTGTGCTAATTGATGGTCAATATTGACGTTTACTATCAATAATCTTGTATTTGAAATTTCTTTTAAAATAGGTCTGACCCAACAGCTTAGATAGTTACATGTTGGAATTTTTTAGTCAGAGGATATTTACTTGCATACCATCTTTGAGCATAGGATTGGATGTGCAAGCCCACCACAGCAAGCAATGTGCAAAGCCTGATGAATGCATTTACTATGCCTACTCTCAACCCTGTGAAAAGTGAACAGGATAATGACATGCAGTTTATCTTGAATGCCATCTTGGAAATGAAATCATTCTCCAGTGCTGTTCATGAAAATTTTCAAATTTTTACCGCTGCTGTTGAGGTCAAACATCTTCCTCTTGGGGGGGGGGGGGGCGCGCGGGGGGGACAATGTTTAAAGAGTTCCACAAATTCAAGCTGAGTGCTTGAACTCAATTGTCCTAGAATTCCTCCATTTTCCCTCGCTAATCGTTTTTTTTTTAGTTAAACAATAGCGAGTTTTGGTTAAGAAATGAATTCAAATTAGAATAAATATTAATAATTTCAAAAGAATTGGCATATATAAATTTTCAAATTTCAATCAAACTGCATGTTTGCATGAAGTGGCTGCGTTTAATGCTTGAACATGTTGCACTCTTGAGGTTGCAAGCTCAAGGCTTGACTATTGCACCTAGCAATTGTGTCTTTATCTGTTCAATTGAATGCTATGCATGTTTGTCTCTTTGGATGTTTCTTAATGAGTTCTATTTTATATTGCAGGAATTCGTGCTCCCAAATTTTTTCACATTTTTTCTAATGCTTGTACTTGGTCTTCTGTCCTTCTCTGTAGAGGTGCCACTTTAAACTATAATCCATATTTATGCTTGCCTTTTATCATTCAAACAATGGTCCTGTAATTTTAAAAGTAGAGCATAGCTTCTCAACCAGATTGCTGATTGCTTTGTCACTGGATGGGTGTCATATATTTGTGCTCTGTTCCAGGTGTTTTTGGCACGCGGACTTCAGCTTGAGAATATCAGCAAAGCTGCAAATGTCTTGTACATGGAGGTACTGTTTTGTTAAAAGTCTCTCACTCCCCCACTCCCTCGCTCTCTTCCTCCTTCTGTCTCTCTCTCAGCATGGTAAACAGGATTCAAATGCTATTTTGGATTCAGAGCTTCTGAAATCCTAGGAAGGAAACATTTTTGCTCAAAATACTAATACTAAAAACTGATCACAAGTGTAAAAATATGAAGTGCCGTCCTGAGATGTTATGGACATAAACCTAGAATATCACCAATAATGTTCATTTTTACATTTGAGCAATAGGTGAAAATTGATTGTCTGCTAACAATACATTCTCCTGTCTTTTAGGCTGCCTTATCACAGCTATGGGGAATTGGTTCATTGAGGGTAACTCCATCTTTTGGTGGATTGGTTGGATGTTTGCTTATTTTAATTTCATTATTTTGTACCTTATATATTGGACCTGACAAAGAGATGGAGTGAAAGATTCAACGTTTCTGTCTTGTGGAAGGTATACTCGTCAAATTCAAAAGCATGAACTTTTATCTAGGGGCATTTTATTATCTTCGCTTCCTTGTGACTTTCTAGTTATATTGTAATCATCCTTTTTATGTGCTCATTGATAGGTTTAATCTGCAAATATAATCCCTAAGCTTATTTGCTTTTTTTTTTTTTTTTGGGGGTATAAATCCGTAGATTGCTAACCCATTAAGCTGGTGACTGCTAGTCTAGCATGCCAATAGAAGTTTGGTTAGATGTTGCATGTGGATTTAAATGTTCTAGTGATTGCTATTAGTATGGGAGTATGCAACTTTAAACAACTCTCTCTGTCTGAGGGAGTGGGGTTAAGTGGGAGTGCCCATTGCCAAAGTAGATGCAGTTCCTCCTGAATAAGGAACATGGACCGGTGATGATTGGATGATTGTTTTATCTATAGGTAAATCTCGCATCTTAGAGGAGAGACCATAGAAGGGAAACTTATCTTTTTCGAGACCCGTTATTCCTCTTCCCTAGGGCTTCTTTTGCTCTCTTCAACAATTGTCCTCTTTTTGAAAGGTCGTATCCTTTCATATCTCCTTCGCCGCCTAGATTTAACAAGTCTAAGACAAATGAACTAATTAACCAAATTTAATCAAGCTACTAAGCTCAAAAGTTCTAAAAGAAGAAAGAACGCAGATGACTAAATTTTTGTCTAGTCACGTAATGGTTTCTATCTTTTTTTCCCCTATATTTTGTTGAGGTGTGATTGAATTAATCATTGTTAACTAGGAATGACAATGGGCAGGTATTTTGTTCATTATTTCAATTTTTTATTTTATCCATAAAAAAAATATTTTATTCATTACCCATTAAGAAATTATTCTTTATTCAATTTATATCCTGTTTACTTGTTTTAATATTCATTTAATACCCATTAATTTTAATTTGTCAAAAATATTCATTTTAGTTCATATAATTTTTTTTTTAAAAAAAGTTTTTTCAATCCTTAATTTTTAATTTTCATTTTGGTAATTTATTGTTAAGTTTTTGAAAAAAAAATTGATCCTTAATTTTTAAATTTTATGTAATTAGATTCTTGTATGTTAATAAAAAAATCTAAATAAATTAGTGAATATTAATAAGGTAAAGAATGGATATTCATATCCTGAAATTATATTAATGAATATGTATTTTTTTGTTCTTACATGTTTCAATATTTATTAGATATTTTTAATAGATATTCATTTAATATCCGATAACTAATAACTAGGGTTCAAATTGGCATTCTTCAATAGATACAACGATAGTTTTCGTAATGTTGCTGATTTCCACTTTCCAGCGAAACGTAAAACATTTAAAGGAGGTGAGACTGAGGCGTTGTAGTTTGGAATGAATATGGATGGTGCTTCTTTTGTTATGGAAGCTAGCAAGTGCTGTAAGCAACTCAAAATAATTCACTGATATGGCTGCAAGCTTTTGCAGCTAATTTTGGTCCTTGCTGTAGTAAGATGGCAGAAGTCTGGACTGCCTACGTCGGTCTGGACATTGCGTGGAAATGTGGAATAAAGGCAGGAGTAAATGGGTAATTAGAAGTTGATTCTGGCAATTGAGTTGGTGCTATTGATAGTACTAGTCTAGTGACGCATCACCAGTTGATCCTCTGTTAGCAGAAATTCGTAAGCTCATTGGAGGTGATTGGGAAGTGGAATTTGCAGCATCCTTATGATGAAGTTTGGATGTGTCTTGGTTTTAGGCATTCGTGAGTTTTGTAACCCATACAGCAACGTGATGCAGTTGGGGTGACTATTCCACGTAGGGTCGTACGCAATTTCATTTGGGCTTTCGCCCCGTTATCGAAAAAGAAAAAAAATTGATGAAAATCATTCGTGTCATCGTTTGTACTGTTTTATGCTTATTGATTCAAGATAAAGTGAACGAGTGAGTTTAGATGTCGGCATTGGAATTAGTGTAGTGGTATAAAATGGTTTAGAACAAAGATTTTAATGGCCTTAAGGAATAGGTTCAGTGGCTAAGCGGATTTGTTTTCTTCTATTGATTTTTAAATTTAAATTTAAATTTTAGGATCTGTAACCAAGAAAATATATTTTTTCAAAATATGCAAGGTCAATATGGGGTATGTATTTTTAAGATCATTAAGAAAGAAAAAAGAAAGTTTAATAGTTTAAAGAGTCCTAACTAAAAGTTTTTTAAATTTGACCTAGACTGTTTGAATGAAAGGAAATTAAAATTACACAATACTCAATAGCCGCTATTTAGGCTGTTTATGTGTTCCTAACATTTCATTACTTTTTTCCAATGGTTCCCTTTCGAGTTACGATAGAAAGAGAGGAGAGATTCTCTCTCTCTTTTTTTAAAAAAAAATATATGAAAAGAGAGGAGAGATTCTTATCTTGAGAGGTTTGAAAATGAAATCACACACGCACTACTCGAATAACGTTATTATTATCAGAAGAAATTGATTTCATCATATTTGTTAAGGTATGGAATCAGATTTTGCGGACGTGTCACGATCGTGAGAGATGTTAGTCCGAACCGAAAGCTAAAGCCGTCACCACCACCCTTCTTCGAGACCAATCTACCCCCTCTGCTTCCACTTATTCATCCTTTTGCCACCCACCTTTCTTTCATGTTTTCAAGCTAAAAGCCACTGCCACTCCTCTCCCTCCCTGCGTCTACCTTGCTCTGCACATATTCTTTCCCTCTTCCACCACAAAAAGAAACCCCAAAAAAAAAAAAATTAAAATCAATGACTACAGATTCCCTACTACAGAAGGCCACAGGCTAAATGTTACGCTAGTAAAGTAACGTTACACTGTCATTTAATGCCCGTCAACTTCACCGTAGTAACAACACACTAGTTAATAATTATATCGACTTTCATTTCTAACACCTACCATCTTCGCCAAATCTGGTAGGCTCAGTCACTTGCCACTGTATTTTCTTCCTCCTTTTTTCACTTTCTAATTGGTGGTTCTCTGGTCAGTCCATGAATTAACTATATACCGCCCATGTTTCTATGTGCAATCAATTAGTTTCTTCTAAAAATCACAAGTTTAAATGCTAATAGATGAGTTTTATTAAGAGATTTGACTGTATATATTGAATGTGTGAATTAAAAAAATTCTCGAGTTTAATGTCCATAAATCCTTAAACGTTGTCGAAAAGAAACCATTCAAGTTAATATTAAGAAAAGTGCAAAAATCTGATGTTTTTAAAACATTTCAAAAAACATCATCAAATACGGTTTGAAAAAACACTGTTACATATTTCGTTCATGACGTGAGGGCGAGGAGTACCACCCCCATCGTATCGTCACAAAATCATATGACAGCCGTACGGTACAGCAGAGGAGGAAAAGTAGAAATGACAGTGGGGATATAATTGTCCTATTGTTACAAGACCACACCATTTCATCCAGTTCCTCAAATAGTTGAAGCGTTTTGACTGTCCTGCAAAAAGTGGGGCCAGGATGGCTATCTGGTAGTTAAAGGAGAAAATCAAGGGTGATTTCAAAATACATAGACACAGTAAAAAAAAACAGACACAGTTACTCACAAGCTTATCAAAGCCAGCTACGTAGCGCAACAGAAGAAGAGAGGGCTACTTGGCTGGCTGGCTGAGTGTTTTTGGCTTTTCAAATTGTTCTTTTTCTCTTTCTTTTAAATTTTTTTTCTTGTTGCTTCTCTTTTGCTAACTTTTGTTCGCTTTATATCTGTACTTTTACTTTGTTCCAAGTTCTTTCTTTCTTCTTCTTGATCATCTATCTAGCTATTCTCCTTCTCTTCTTGCTTTATCTATTTTTTGTTTTTGGTTTCGAGAATGGCAGACATTATTAGTCACCCTCCCATGGAACAACTCCAAGACCTTGAATACTGCATAGACTCTAACCCTCCTTGGGGTACGTGCCTTCAACCTCTCCCTTTCTTTTCTTTTTATTTTTTGGTTTATTTCTTTTTTCTGGAGTTTACCATGGACTAGTATGAGATTCTGGCTTTGGTATCTGAGATTACTACCGCATTACAAAACTTGAGAAAAACACGTAAGAGTAGAGAGAACGAAATATGTATATATATATATATATATATATATATATATATATATTATAATGATGAGATGATGAAACTATATACATGAGACGACGACGACTCTACATTCTACCCTTTCTACTGCATCTGCAATTTTTTGTAGTAATCACTCAAAGTTTCTTTCTTTCTTTCTTTCTCGTTTTGTTTTCGTAATTTCCGGTGACTTTCAGCTATAAAACAGCTGTGTTTTTCTCTTTCGATGGGATTATTCTGGTTTTTACTTGGCATTGATGAAATGTGATTGGTCACCTGATAAACAAAAGTAGTCATGCGTTGTCGCTCTAAATTGATGGTTGTGTTTGCTTTAAATGAATGAAAGAATTATTCATTAATCTACTGTTCGAAAATTAATTAATGTAGTATAATAACAGATAGGCCTGCAAGTGTGGGCTATTTACTGTATATGCATTTTGATAAGAAGAGCTGCATTTGGTTGCTTAAGTGAGTTTGTAAACAGGTTTCTTTGCAATTAACCATAAACTCTATAGATTGAATAGTTAATTAGCAAGCAAACGAACTAATTAATGAAATTGAACCCTTGAAACCAATTGATTAATATTGGTAGTTGCTGCTACTGCTGGTTTTTAATGGAAAGAAAACATGTGAAATTTATGTTCTTGGAATAATTATAGCAACACCAGTGGGGGGATCAATCTTAGATTTTTGTTAGGAAAATAACTTAGAAACCTGGAATTGCATATCTATTTTGAAATGATACTTGGTTCAAAACAAGATATAGTTGCAGCTATCTACAATGTTGGCCGGAATACAGTCACATCTTTCAGCGTTGGATACTTAAACTTCATTTGGGCTACAGTGAAACCAAGTCCCGCAGCAAAACCGAAAGACACTCTTAACCAGAAAATTGTGCAGTGTGCTTAGATGCTTAAATGTTGACTGAAGCATGAAACTGATGTTGAATAAAGCTTATTTGTTTTTGAATGGAAACTTTTGATGTTGGTGTGCTAAGATGTCTTCTTTACTTTCTCATTTTATGATCAAATCTTTATCTTATTCTTGCAGCTGAAACCGTCATATTAGCGTTTCAAAACTACATTGTAATGCTGGGCACAAGTGTAATGATCCCTTCTGTACTCGTTCCAGCAATGGGCGGCACTGACGTAAGCCTGTTATCCATTAAACTATCTTCAGTTCGAATTGCATTTTTCTGTTTTCGCTCTTGGCTTAGGATTTTGCTATTTGGAACATGAATGTTTGTCGTGATGGGCCTATTGCCTCAATACTTGTGGTAATCTTATATGGAGATATTTTAGCCTAGAAGATTTGATTAGTGATGGTTGTCACTGTTGTAGATCTCGGGCTGTTGTTTTTATGTTTTAATTTTTTAAACTTCCTCGTTGGTTATGCAACCAGGGTGACAAAGCTCGAGTAATTCAGACTCTGCTCTTTGTAGCTGGCATTAACACACTTCTCCAAGCACTTTTTGGTACAAGGTTGCCAGCAGTAGTGGGAGGGTCCTATGCTTATGTGATTCCTATTGCTTACATTATAAGTGACTCTTCTTTGCAACGGATTACGGACGGTCATGATGTAAGTTCCTCATGTTGACCCTTATTCTTTGGGGTCCACATCGAAAATAGCAATTGATCGAACGTTTATACTGTGGCCTTTAAAAATGCAAAGAACTGACGTTCGTAAGTATTTACAGACTGATAAACCTGAAGAGCTAAATTCTGTCTTTTGCCTTGGGTCTTAAGCTATGTTGAAAGAAACTTTGGAATCAGAAACAAAGAAATGTTGACCTTTTTTAGAGGAAAGATGTATGAGTGCAAACTCGCCTTGTTACATGAAGTAGCCACACCAAGTCCCTAATGCATATAAGCTTGAATTGTCATTGTTTAGAAACGAAGTCACAAAACAAATGGTTTTCACCCAAAATGAACAGGGATGCAAGCCTCATATCTAACATCATAATCATGTTGCATTGAGAGCTCAAATTAACACCACCTTGATGATACTGCAAGTCCTAGATCTTCAACAATTTCATTCCTTTTACAGAAGTTATACTTAATAACTCTTTTATTTGGTAGGGTAATTGAAAGAGATCTTCCCATGTGATTGGTTTGCAGAGATTTATACAAACAATGCGAGCCATCCAGGGAGCTTTAATTGTAGCCTCCAGCATACAAATCATCCTGGGTTATAGTCAAGTTTGGGGTTTGTTTTCAAGGTACATTGGTTGCATTTGAAAATGTGTGAGATGACTGAACTGCCAATTTACCATTTCTTTTGGTCACCGGTATTTTGTCTCATTTGCAGGTTTTTCAGTCCTCTTGGTATGGCACCTGTGGTTGGATTGGTTGGTTTAGGATTGTTTCAAAGAGGATTTCCTGCTGTATGTATCGTTATGAAATTTGATATATTGTTTTAATTTGCCTTTGTTGGGTTGACCTTGTAAGCGTTTCTCTTTGATGTTTTCACATCTCTTGAGGCTAATTTATTATTCTAATTAATCATGGATCGCAACATGTAAGCTGCCTTTTTGTAGTTCTTAAGATCTAGCTTATCATTTTCTCAATGACGTAAAAGCTAAATTTTATTATTAGCATCTGAGTATTATAGAGCCTATTGATAAGGGTGACATTCTGGAATTTTAGAGTGTAGAAACTTCAACACAAGCAGGCATTATGCTCTTTTACCTCGTAATTATGATACAAGATGGATTCTCAATTCCTATCATGCTTTTCTTGTTTGCCATTTTTTTGGAAAAATTCATGATTTCATCTTACTATGCTATTTTGCAGTTGGGTAATTGCGTGGAAATCGGGATCCCAATGCTGCTGTTAGTTATTGGATTGTCACAAGTAAGTTCTTTTAAATTGGAATCATTTTCTTACTGTATGAATTATTCCCTCCCTTCACATTTTATGGATATTGTGAACTGCAGTATCTCAAGCACATAAGACTATCAAGAGACTTCCCAATATTTGAACGATTTCCAGTGTTGATTTGCATTGCATTTGTCTGGATATATGCTGTCATTTTAACTGCTAGTGGGGCTTACCGGGAGAAGCGATCTATAACTCAGCATAGTTGCCGTACGGACAGGGCAAATCTTATATCTGCTGCCCCATGGTATATTAAAGAATGAACTCTAGATTTGTACTGTGTTTTTGCTTGTTTTGGAAATTCATGCATTATGTTATTTCAGGTTCAAGTTCCCGTACCCTCTGCAGTGGGGCCCACCAACATTTTCAGCTGGTCATTCATTTGCTATGATGTCTGCAGTTCTTGTATCTATGGTTGAGGTATTTTTTTAGTTTCGAAAAGTGGCACATTATTATCTTCTTCATGGTACCCAATATTGCTTCTTACATAGTTTGATGTGAACTACTGTTTAGTTTCTTTATGATGTCACTATACCTTCAAATGCTTTGGTGCCTTTTGAAATTTAAACTGAAGTAGACAAACATTGAATTTTACATCAAATTATATAGTTCCATCACTGACCTTGTGTTCTGACAAAATTCAAGCTCATTCTTAAATTTGATGCTGCAGTCAACTGGTGCATACAAGGCAGCATCTCGTTTGGCTATCGCTACTCCACCTCCTGCTTATGTATTGAGCAGGGGCATTGGCTGGCAAGTGAGTTATTGGTGCATCTTCTGTCTTCTGTACTTCTCACTTAAATCTAGCATCTAGGAAATGGTATCGCCATCAATATTGACAACATTTGAACAATCTTGCAATACATAATCAGCAAACTTTTAAAGCTTTTTTTTTCCCTGACTGGAACTGTCATTTTCATCGAAGACTTGAATAATTTTGCTGTTGTTTTGGCAGGGCATTGGCATAATGCTTGATGGTCTGTTTGGGACAGGCACTGGTTCCACCGTTTCTGTGTATGATACACACTTGAATGAGCCATCTGCAACCGTACCTTGGATGATTATGGTGGTTTAAGTATTTGTCTTGAAAATTGACTGGAAACTTGGTTATGATTTTCAGAGAAAACGTGGGACTCC
Organism: Dovyalis caffra; assembly: GCA_963924115.1. Taxonomy (NCBI): domain Eukaryota; kingdom Viridiplantae; phylum Streptophyta; class Magnoliopsida; order Malpighiales; family Salicaceae; genus Dovyalis; species Dovyalis caffra. The sequence continues at coordinate 26,251,933 of CAWUPB010001173.1, forward strand.
TTGGACTGACTCGAGTTGGAAGTCGCAGAGTTGTTCAAATATCTGCTGGCTTCATGATATTCTTCTCCATCTTAGGTTTGTATTACCTTATGATGCATGACAACGATTTGGACATGGCATGTGGAAAAGAGTGCTGTGCTTAGTTTGGTAGAATCCCTAAAGACATCACCTATGAGGAATTTTTATGGGACTAAGGTATCAAGCCAATTGGTCTTGAAATCATTTTCCAAATCAAAATCATCTTGTAGGAATTAAGTCTCTAACATTACTTAACTCCGCTGAAGTCTCCTCTTGATCGTAATTTGAGAGCAAGTTGAAATCATTCCGGTTCATGAATTTGATGGTTTCTTGATTAAAATTAAACGTTGTCACTATAAATGGTTCATTTAATTGTTTATTTTCTAAACAGGGAAATTCGGAGCGGTGTTTGCATCCATACCCTTCCCAATATTTGCTGCATTATACTGTGTTCTTTTTGGCCTTGTTGGTATGTCATTGTCTCACTCGGATATGTTTTTCTTATTACATTTGTCTTGTTTGCGGATTTTTTTAATCAACTTCTTGTTTTCAGCTTCAGTGGGACTATCATTTCTTCAGTTCACAAACATGAATTCCATGAGAAACCTCATAATTACTGGGCTGTCACTCTTCCTTGGCATTTCTGTCCCCCAGTTCTTTAATGAATATTGGAATCCCTCACACAACGGTCTCGTCCATACTAATGCTGGATGGGTAAGTATGCTTTACGCTAACTCAAGTTTCCTTGCGAAATGAGCAGAACATTTACAGATTGATACACTGAATCACGTTAAAATGACCTAAAATGTTCAGTTTCTATCTTTTTAAGACAAAAAATGATGAGGTTTGTTCTGAATTATTTCCTGCCTTTGAGCATACATTGTTAACGTTTAGTTACAATGAAATGTTTAACGTTAGATTCGGCTTTGTTGCAGTTTAATGCTTTTCTGAATACCATATTCTCATCTCCGGCAACAGTGGGGTTGATTGTCGCCGTGTTCCTGGACAACACGTTAGAGGTGGAAAGGTCAAAGAAAGACCGAGGAATGCCATGGTGGGTAAAATTCAGAACATTTAGAGGAGACAATAGAAATGAGGAGTTCTACACTTTGCCATTCAATCTGAACAGATTCTTTCCACCCACTTGAAGACAGTCGTCATCAGTAACCCGAGCTAATTGATTCTGCAGTCCAATTCGATTAACATGATGCTCCGATCTCTCTTAATGTATATCCAAAATCATTTGACAGACAAAGGTCTTAGCAGATACTACTGTTCTTTGAATTTTTCACAGGCGCTCAAGTGTTTTGCAGACCACAAGGTCCAAGCCTGTAGGAATTTGATCCATGATTTTGAGGAGAAATAAGAACTAAAATCAGTTCAGCCTTCTAATTAAAAAAGTTGATTCAGTCTTTTAAATGTTGCAGGCAAATAAATTGGAACTCCAGTATCTGGCAATTTCTACTAGTGCTAGTAACTATCAAGACCCTGACAATGCCAACGTCTTCTCCATCAATTGTTCATGTTTTCTGTTACTGCTTTCAAAATTCTTACCCCAGTTTAAGATTCGTCCAAGTTTGATTCTTTATATGCGACTAATTGTTAGATCTTCTTAACAAGCCTTAAGGGCCAAAGATAATGGAATTATGATTATCAATTGGATTTAAAAAACAAGCGTCAATGACCATGACTATCCTGGTTTCATACCAAAGTGTCCAAATAACAAGGTTCTTGATCAAAATTATTGTCATTGATTATTCCAATGACAATCAATCCACGGTTATATTCTCTTTCATAAAAGAAATAATTTATCAAAACCTAATAATAAACATGATTTCTACCCTATATTAAGAAGCCTCAGACAGTATAAATTGACATCAATGTGAAATTCAGTCGGTAATTCCAACTAAAAAACAATCATCATTGGCTCCATAATATTTTCTCGCTACCACCGAATTAATCAAACATTTAACTTTTAAAAAATATTATATTTTCAGTCAAAAAACACAGGAAAAAAATGTAATCGCTGGAAACGGCTCCATGGATCAACCGAATAAGATCCACAGATTCCTATCAGCAAGCGAATCATGGAATTTGTATCGGTCCAATCATAGCATCGTTGGTCAACGCCATTTTGGCTACCGGCGACGTGGCATCGGACCTTAATTACTCAACAATAAATAGAATTAATAAATAAAACCCTCAGAGACCCGTTCCAAATCACACACACAGCGACACACAGTAGCCCAGTGATCCCGACCAATGAGCAAGCCAAAGAAGACGAATCCCGGAAAGGAAATGCTTCCGTTGGGTTGTGATTGGTGGAAGGAAAACGTAGGTACGAGAGTGTTATCACTGCGGATAAAGTGTCATACGGCACTTCCTATCTATAGGGATTGCTTCCTCATAGGGAGACCTTTTTTTTTTTCAAAAAAAAAACTAGAAACTATAAACCTGATAAGATCTAATGTAATTTTGAATAACTCAAGCAGAAGCAGAGGCTAGAAAACCCTAAAGTTCTTCAAGAGCGCGAGCGTATTGCAGAGCAGAGAGAGAATCGAGGATGAAGAGAGAGAGGCATCGAGGAGTTTATATAGAGTGGTGAAGAGTAACCCTAGCTGTGGCAGTGCGGTTTTCTAATTGGGTACGGGAGTTTTTGCAGAGATGAGGATTCGGCTATTGGATTAGGGCCTATCTGTGTCCTGGGCTGTTCAAATATTTGAGGCTCATTTTGAATGGATCCAGCTTATCGGGCCCTTCGTAGCTTTACTTTTTCCTTTTCCTCCGTCGTTTTTGCTTTTACTCGTTACAATTACAGTTGCAAACTACAAAACTCTATGAAAGAAGAGTGCTTTTTTTTTTTTTTTTTGTGATTTTTAAGCTGTTTTTGGATATTTATAAATTTATTTTGATTCTTAAAACTTTAAAATAAAATTTTTGATCTCCTTACTGCTGCACGCTCTAGAACGTAATTTGCATTGGACCAGCTTCTATAGACCCAAGCATGTAGGCTTGCCTTGAGCCTATAGAAGCCAAGCGTACAAGCCTGCCTCTTCCTCTTCTTTTTTACCTTTTTTTTATTTTTTGATCGACTTATGTTTTTTTATTGAATTAAGTGTGAAAATTATGAAAAACGATGATTATTTTTTTCAATACAAGCTAATGACTATGTAATATATATAATATGTTTTTAGATTTTAAAATGAATATACATATTAAATTATATTATTTTTATTGTTTAAAATTAATATCTTTTATTTTTTGTTTTTTATAAAATTCTCATCAAATTAATTTTTTATTAATAAATATAATTTATTTTTTCTATATATGAATTTTTTAATAAGATTTTTTTTAACTTTTTTTTACTTAATTCTTATATAATCAAATTTTAAAAATAGAATTCACTTGTTCTATTTTTTTATTCTTTATATAATTAAATTTTATGAAAATCAATTTTGTTTTTTTTATTATACTCTATTAACTTTAATATAATTTTTACTATTTAATTTTTTAAAAAATATTTTTTTATCTATGCTACAAATTCTAACAATAAATATTGTTATAATATATAAAAATAATAATATAAAGGTCATTAATTTTGTTAGAAATCAACTATCCATACATCCATATATGCATATTACACAAAACATTTGCTATTATGTTTTAATATGTTAAAAAATTTTTTTTTTTAAAGAACAACAAATGCTCTCAAATGAACCAGAAAATCTAAAACCCAGAAATACTTCTTCAAGCGCAGAATCCTCTCAATCCCATAATTACTTCCCTTAACCCAGGAACCCTTTCTTTAAAACCCAGAATTCCTCTCTTAAACCCAATATTCCTTTTTTTTTCTTTTTTTTTTCAAAACTAGCATTCCTCTATTTCAGTCCCGAATCCCCCTCAAATTCTCCCAAACATACTCCATTTATACCCAAATTCTAGTTCTCCTCAACTCTAGAATCCTCCTCCAATTCATCCTGACCATTCCCATTAAATCCAAAACGAGACGCTCCTGCCATTTTGTCGTCTGTGCTCAGTATATTTTCAGGACAAAAATTCTAGAAAACGAGACGATGACCATTTCTGGAGGGACGGAAGGATTTTGGGTTGTAGTGAACGACATGTCGTTCTAGAAAACTTCCAAATTAGTCCGGTCGCTCCTCATTTCTATTTCCGTCCCTGTTAAATTTAATAGCTATTCAATTATACCCCTAGGCTCGTTATTTTGGTCCCTTTTTCTTTAATGTTTCACAATTATACCCCTGTATTTCTCCATTTCAGTTTTGATTCTTTTGATTTGTTCAATTGCACCCCTGATGTCTCCTGATTCCAGTTTCTGTTTCTTTCAATTGCATCCCTATTTTTCTTCAATTTTAGTTTCCATTTGTTCAATTGCAACCTATTTCTCTTCAATTTCAGTTCTTCTTTCTTTTCAATTACACCCCTGATTTTATTTTCTCAATAATTAATCATGTTTGCATTTTTATTCTTTTTTGTATTTTCATTTTTTTTCAAAATAAAATAAAAAGAAATTAACCTAATTTTTATGTTTTGTTCTTTTTTTCATCATTTTTTAATGTTGATTTTTGTTGTTGTTGTTTTTTTTTTTTTTGGTGTGTGATACAATGAAAGATAAATTATGCTAAAATCTAAAACGAAAATTTAACTAGAAAAAAAATTAATGAGAATAATAATAATAATAAATGTAAAAATAAATACGCATGTGTAAAATTAATATTTGTAAAGATAAAAATTGTGAAATAAAATCAATAAAATGGGAGGGCAAATTTTTTGTTATGACACATATTTTTGGTTATTATGCTAATTGTATAAACATTGTTAACAATGTATTCACTTCTTCTTTCAATTAATATTTTACTTATTATCTCTTTCGTTATCATCATCGCTACTAAAAGCATTGCATATTCAATACCTAAATAAAAAAAGTTTGATCATAAAATTTTTTCATATTAATTAAATTTTTTCATATGGTGTGTGGCCATAGAAAACTTATGTCACTCGTGATATGTTGGTCGATCTTCTCTTTAAATAGAGAAAACAATTTTTATTCTTTATAAATTTTTCTATTGGCCTACCATTTGTTATGCAAATGACAATCATAATTGAATCTTATATGTCTTTTATTTTTTAAAATTTAATCTTAATTAGACCTTATGTATATTTAGACCAAGTGACATAATGTTAAATTTGTCTAGATGGTAAAAGATTTAGAATTTTTTAAAAATAATTTTTAACTAATATAAAATACTAAAAAACTATTTTTTATAAGTAGAAAACTTTATGAGTATAATATAGAAAAAATTTATTGGTAATGCAACAAAGAAATTTATCCGACTAATTTTGCGATCCCGAGACAATAAATTTATTGAGAAAACCGCATTTCAATTGCTTAACCATTGATTTTTTTTTTATTTTTTCTATTAGGTACTCAATTTTTGTTTTTATTTTATTTGAGTGCTCATAGTTATCTAAGAGTATGGATTGTTGATGTGTCTAAAGTTGATTATCATGTAACAACTCTCATTAGATGCATTAGTAAAATTGAATTTTAGGTTACTTCGGGTACTAAAATAAACAAAAAGTTAAAATTTGGTTAGCAAAGTATTAAAAATCAACTATTAAGTCCAAAACAAAAAAAATAAAAATAAAAAATGGGCATAAAAAAATACCGTTTTCTCTGTATAAAACTGTAAAAAACAGCACCATTAAAGCAAAAACAAAATCATTGGTAAAATTAAATTATAGAAGATATGTTTGGAAACGTGACCGTGTATATGTAGATTGTATAGCAAAAACCACTACAGTACATTTGTATATATAAATGCTTTTAAATATATATATATATATATATATACCAAACGAGTCAGCCGGCTAATATAATCAATCAACCTAAAATTCGAAGACCCAAGATTTTAATTGGATCAGGTCCCAAGCCGGGAGCTTGACAGCTTTTATTCTAAAATTCCCAACTTTTTTTTTTTTTAGCGGAAACTTTCCTTGAAAAATTGAAATTGAATTACATCAAAACATTCTGAACCACTAGTCAAGTTAAAAAAATTTATTTGACTATAATGATTTTTTAATTAATAGTAGCCTTTTTTTTATTTTTTTACTGCACATAACAACATATGATTGCCTGAAAAACTGACACGCAGCCACGCTTCCTCACTGCCACGTCACCAAAACCGCCTTTTCCGTTCCCCTCCCTGCACCCAATTGCAAAACAGACCGTTCCTTCTCCTACTAGCTGCTCTCACTCAAATTTTTCTGGGAGCCAAGCACAGGTATTTCGTACTGTGTAATTAAGGAGTATCAGGGTTTCTGCTTGTTTGGATGCTGAGAAACTAGGTTAATTAAGACTCTTCTTCTTCCTGACCCTTCTTTTGTGCTTAGGATGTGGGGCCAACCTTGTAACCCCATCAGCCAGAGTCTTTTCACATGCTGCACAAATACCTCTGCCCGGCATTGACTTCATGGCCTTTATTGAGGGAGGAAAGTGAAGGGTTTTGGGGCCTGGAGAGAGAGAAGAACAAGTGGGTTTTGATAACTGAGAGAATTGGGTTGTTCCATGGAGCAATGGAGTGGAGAGAGTGAGGACGTGAGGGACATTGTTAGTGGCATTGTGCTGTATTCTTGAGTTTTTAGAATAAGAAGCGGAGGAATGGGAGCGGGGGCGTTTTCTACCGTTGCTTGTTGTCCTTGTTAGATTGGGTGTTGGTGTGGGAGGGTGAAGGTACAGGGTAAAATGGTCTTTTTCAATAGTTCAAAGTGTTTCCACATAACTTAGCCAAAATTCAAACTGCCGTCCTCCCGTCCGCATCCCCAACACCGTGCACCCACGATGCCTCAATTACAAAGCAACGATCGCTTTTAAAAGAAAAACGGTAAGGGCTTTGGATAAGTGAAATCAAATTAAACATTATGTCCATCGGCAGCGACACCACCTGGGTTGGTAAAAAGCCCATCAGACGAATCGGTGGCATGTCCGATGCCCTCTCCATCGCTGCCGAACTCGGATTTTCCGTTGCCCCACCCCCTTCTCAGGTCAGCTTCCTCTGTTTCATAACTCTTGCATTTCACAATTTAGCTACCCGACCCACATTTTTTCTTTTTGGTAATAATATGTTGTTCAATTTTGGGTTTATGAAGAAATTTCGAGGTTGTTGTCTGTTTCCTTAAAAACCCAAAAATTGTATGGTTTAGAATCATAGAATTTTGAGATTTCACATCATTCTTCCTCCTGTGTAGGAAGAACTTCAGAGCTTATCCACTACTGGTGGCGAAAAGGGTGATGACTTGATTAGAGTTTTAAGGGAACTAACTGCAGTACAAAGAAAAATAGCTGATCTACAAGTGGAACTTCAGGGTCGCAAGGTGAAGCATCCTCATTTATTTTGTCGCCCAATATTTTTACAGTAGGAACTTTTATTGATCTATGATAGTGATGGTATGGTCTGCTGGATAGCTCCATCGTGTCATTTTAACTGGACGGTGATGTAACTTTGTAGGATGATAAAAACGTGGCGCATTTGACGCATGTCAGTGAAATGGAAAAGAAGATTGACACATTATCAAGGATTACTACCATACTGAAGGATGTCATTCAGAATAAGGTAATCTATTTGAGTTACTGATATTGATGCTTTTAAGCCTTAGGGTAGATGCATTGCTGAATTCCATGAGGCCATATGGGTGTTAAGTTGCATGATTTTTCTTGCTTGTTCTTGTTGATGTGGAGAATCTTCGCAATCTCTGATGAATTTTCTTTTCCATATGATTTATTAAATGTGTGAAGTACTTAATTTAAAACTTACAGCATGGTCATAAATTTCACTTTTGGTTTCACATTAATTGTTATCGGCATGGGTGGTTATTATGACTGAAATTCACTTTCTTGACTATTACATAGCATTGCCTCTCTTGGGAAAGAAAATATGTACAAATGATTTCTGAATTCCAACTGGCAAACTGATCCTATATATGCACATAGAATTCGAAGGAAAAGTTTCTGATCTTGATATAACTTATTTGTGGCATCCATCCTGTAGAGTTCTTTTGTTCCCAGTATTATGGTTAGCGTGTGGGTGTGGTGGTTTATGTGGGATTACTTTTACATCTCTCACAAAGCACCAGGCTAAAGTTTTCCCTTCAATATTTGGTTTCCTCCTTTTGTGACACTTCTTTCTAGATTTCCATGGGGTTTCTTCTTAATCCTTTACTTTCTTTTAATAACTTTGTTTATCTCAATAGTCTTATGTTTATGCCTGCTTTTTGCAAATATTGGCAGGATCGTATTATATCTCGTCTTCAACAACCATATTCACTGGATTGCATACCAGTAGAAGCAGAATATCAGGTTGGTCATCCAAAGACAGCATGCTCTTGTAACACAGTAGATCATAAATTGGTTTGTATTTTAACTGTTGTTTCAGAAACTTAGTTCACTGTGTGTGTGAATGTTCACTTGCATTAAGTGCTATAAAAGAAGTGCATTTATTAAGTGCTTCAACTGCAGCAAACAGTCTTTCTTGTTAAGTAGCCATTAGGAACTATTGTGACAAAAAACCAAGACTGCTGCTGTGTTTGCAATATATTGATGTCTTATCATCAAGGTGGGTGTTGAGTTTTTTGCATTCAGTAACTCAAAATTTGATCACGGGAATGTTTTTTGGCCCCACGTTGAAGACTGAATTTTTTTTTTTTTTTTTAAAGTTCATGATCTTTCTATCAAAGGGGCTGTTCTTAATCAATAGTCATGGGTGCATTGACCTAAGATATTAACAAAAGTTCAATGAAACATAGGGAACTTTTACGTTCTTCTATTCATCTGAATAATGGTTGCATTGCATACCAGCCTTACAAACATAAGTTGGAATTTTTACATTCTTCTATGTAGTCATCTTGATTTGATGAATTGTGAATTTCGGTATTGAAGTCTTATTATGTAGTTGTGAGAAAATATCATGAACTCCAAGATTAAAATCTCTGATTGGATGTAGTTTCTGACAAGTTAAAAGATGACAATTTTGCTGCATGCACATCTTGTCACATCAAGTTATGTGACATGAATGATGAGAACTCTTCTACGTACATCACAGTTGTGATCTGGTTGTGCTCAGTCCTAGGTGAAGCAGTCCTTAATGCTGATATCAAAGTGCATAGATTTTGAATAAAGTGAACTTTCTTTTGATAAACTCTGTTCATAAAGCAAGGAATGATCTAAATAGAATGGAATTATAAAATAGTGGATCAGTTCTGGAAACTGGACCTCTGTGACATGTACGTTTAGTGCCCAATGGATTATTGTGGTATCTTTCCTCTGTCTCAACAGATACATGGTTACTGAACAGGAATTGGGGAATGAATGAAGCATGTCAAGAGTGAATGGGTTTCGTAGACTTATCTACAGTATCAGTTCAAGGTTTGCCCCCAGTCAAATGTTGCAATACCATGATTTCCCTGAGCAGAATAGAGCATCCTAGCCATCTACATGAAGCTCTTATGGGTAAAAGAAAATTGATCGTACTGGAGTTTGTGGAAGGACTTTTTATGTGTATGTGTATTTATTCATAAGATTGAGTTTGCAAGTATGATATCAATTTGTCCTTTTAATATTTAATTTGTAAACCATGAAGTGAATAAACTACCGTTATTGAGAATATATAAAGGTCTTAAAGTGCTGCAGATGCTGAACGTAGTTAAATTTTAGCACATGCATCACCAGGGCCAATAATAAACTACCGTTATTGAGAATATATAAAGGTCTTAAAGTGCTGCAGATGCTGAACTTAGTTAAATTTTAGCACATGCATCACCAGGGCCAATTAGTTGTTAGTTTTCTTCCTTAATTGTTTTGAAAAAAAAACTAATTCTGATTGTTTATGGCATCTATTGCTTGGATGGTGTAGAAACAATTTTCAGAGTTGCTGATGAAGGCCGCTAGCGATTATGGTGCTTTGACAGCTTCAGCTGCAGATTTCCAATGGAGTCAGAACTTTAAGGAGTCTCCTTCAGTGTGGGGGGTATGTTCATAGAAACATTGGGCATAGTTTCACATTTCTTACTTATTCATGTTTGTTTATGCTTTTTGAACGTTGTTTGTGCCATTCTCTTGTCCTGTTGTTGTATTCATCTTTTGTTGGAGTTCATAATTTTTTAACCACCAACTAATCAACAATACTTTTTGCAATAAATAAATAAATCCACCATATTGCTATATATGAGTTCATAACCATACAATGCAATATTAATTGATATCTTAGGAACCATATTGATATTTACTATCACTTTTTTTTTTATGCAAATCAATTTTGCTTTTAGGAATGTCTTTTGAAGGCAAAATCATCTTTAAGAATGGAACCTTTTTCCAAGGAAGAAATGACCACTCGTCTTAATGAATAATTGGAAGGTCAAATGCGTTTGGCCTTGTTGAGCTTTCTGGAAACATCAATGCTCTTCGGTCAATTTTAATAAGGATGCCAAGCCGTTGAGAATTAAGCAATATTTCTCTGAAAAGTTGTTAATGATCCTTTTGTAATTTTGGATAGGATCTCATTGCTGCTACCTACGGATATTTTATGTGTCATGAAATATGAGATCCTAAGACTTCATTATAATGTGGCTGGCAATGCTTCTTCTTCTTCTTTTTTTTTTTTTTTTTTTTTTTTTTTTTTTGACAATTGCACCAGTGGTGAGCATTTTCCTCAAAATTGTCAAAAACTATGTTAGTGTTATGGGAAGGTCTTGCTTCACAATCTTATTCTTTTTGTTATATTCATGCAGGAAATGTTACGGCCTATTCCTGTTGCCTTAGCATCCTGCACCCGATTCTTTGAAGCCATGTCTGCCATGAGAGAATCGTTTGCTACCCTTCAAAATTTGAGAGTTGGCCATTTAGGTCAAGATTCTTCACAGAGAGTATTTGGGGATTCGGAATTTGTGACTCCTCCCTGGAGAAATGAGTCAAGCTTTGATGACTTGGCAATCAAAACTGTGAGGAGACAAGAACTTGAGCAGCAAGAAGCAGATGATGGAAGTAGCGATGTGGGTGACGTTCATCAAGTCGATGACACAAGCCATAGGAGATTATCTTGGCCTCCATCAGTTAAACACGATGGTATTTAAATACAATTTGTCGTTCATGTTAAGATTTCTTAGATTGTATTCTATGTTGAACATTTTCATTGCAAGGAAATCCTCCATGATATCCTGCATTGAAGTATTACACCCATACAATTTGTCATTCGGGCTTCTCTCTTACTCGTTATACTGTTGTTAACTACATTGTTTGCTGTAAGGTGCCACACCTCTTTTTCCATGCTTTGACTTAGAAATATTGAGCTATATGCTGTTATTTGGTTAATGGTATGGTGTCCATCCCAGTTTAACAACGAAGAGTACAGATGTCAAATGGTTACGATGGCTTTAAGGATTGTTTTTTCCTTGCTCAACCCGGCTGTGCTAAACTGGCATGAAACTTCTTCCATCTTTACAAGAAAAGTATAAAAGCTTGTGTATATCATCAACTCATTGTAATTTTCCTGCAGACAATGTTTTGCATTGCAGCTGATTATTGAGCAGGCCTAGCGTGCAAAGACGGTGTTTTTTTTATTTTTTTGTCCCTTTTATCTTGGAAGCAGTTGCAACTGCCGAACAGGTGAACTGCATCAAAGGAATGGCCTTTCTTTAAGGTTTTAAAGGGTCGGACTGCGTATAAAATAGATATTCGCTTTAATTAGTTCAATAAATACCAATTAAAACTATACAATAGGTATTGAAATAGATAATAATAATAAATAAATAAATATATACTAATATGATTTCAGGTTATCGATACCCTACTCTTTATTCTATTAGCACACACTAATTTGTTATGATTTTTTTATTAATATATAAATATTTAATTGCATAAAATTTAAAAATTAAGAACTAAAATATTTTTAAATCGAGGACCAAAAAATTATAAAGAATGACCAAAATATAGATAAAAAAATTTAAGAATAAGAAAACTTTTTTTGAAAATTATAAAAACTAAAATGAATATTATTAATAAATTATTTTTAATGTTTATTAAATAAATATTAAATTGCTGAATAAATTAATATGGGTTGGATATAAGCTGAATAAAGATTTATATAATCGGTAGTTCAGCCCAAGCTCCCTAGTGTGATAAGGAGTGATCTCAAAGACTTGTAGGAAACTTGGACATTGTAATGGCCAATTGAAGACATGAAGCGATTGCGCGCAGGCCCAGCAGGGTAAGAATTTCTCACGATATCTTTGACGAACTTATGAATCTGAAAAAAGCTTGTATTGACTTTAAAAGGGAAATTTTACTCAACGTCAAGTAGCCTCTACCTGGTCAATTTGAGGGTTTAAAGCCAACTTTCTAATGCAGTCACTGCCTGATGCCTGATGCATTTTCATTTCATGGCTCCATTTGATTTTGATTTCATTGGTGTTTCCTGCGCTTAATTTTCAAGTCACATGGGAGTTGTGGGTGGCTTTTCTAAGCCACCATTACCGAGATGTAAAAACATTCAAAATTGCTAGACGCCTTACAATTTAATCACTTAATTTATCTGTACCATTGACATATATATTCAGCATATGAATTTCGTTTCAACTGTCTCCAAAACTTCAAAAATTTCTAATTTGTTTCCTGTAGAAATACATATCTCGTGCAATAGATGCCAGCTTGACGTTGTTTTTGTTAATGAACAATACTTTTTCATGGTGTAATTCAGAATCTTAAAGCATTTAGAGATCGATTTGGAAAAAAATATCCTCAAGAAAACTTAATTGAGATTTACTATGTAGTTGAGGAATTATTTTTTTAATCAAAGGAACCCATTTGATATTTGCAATTCTTATTGTAGGATTCATGATTTTTACATTAAGCCACATAAATTAGTGTAATTTTTAAGGAAAACCCTCTGATTTCCTGATTTGACATTTCCCAGCTTGCGATTGAGATGGCATTGCTTGTTTTTATTACTATATTTATTGGGAACAAACAAGGTCTAAAAGACAAAAGAGCAGCGCCCGCAGTCAGTCGTCGCTTAAACTTTAAACGCGTTGAACGAATATTAGTCCTTATATTTTAATAAAACTAATTAATAGATCCTTGTAGTTTTATAAACTATGAATTTAATCAATCTCTATATTTTGTAAATCCCTTCTGATCATCCTTCCATTAATTCGATCCTTTTATGTTCTCGTACAATTTATTTTATTTTTCCTTTTTTGCTAAAAAAATAACTAAATAAGGGGATGAATTAACAACAACTCCAATGGACTGTTTAATTACCTTCATTGTATGAGGTTAATTAATTAGTTTTGATAAATTACAGGGACTAAATTATAATAAACTCAACTTTAAACAGCAATAAAGCCAGCCGAAGTTACGGTGACTGTGCCACACAAATTTCAACGACGCCGCATTCAATATGAAAACATCCTTTATGGGGATGCCACCTTGTGCTAAGACACTCAATTACCTGTTTTTGCTTTCCCAAAGCCAGAACAGGAAAGAGAAGAACCTGGTGAGGGAGATAAGAAGATTGTTTAAAAAGCTGCATGCAATAAAGTTTCCTTGAATGCTCCTCCATTAATAGAAGGGCAATTCATTTGCATGAAATCATCAACCTCAGCTACGTGTAAGCTCATATGGAGCATATCACCGAATCGAATGGCACGATAGAGATAAGTAACAAGCTTTCATGGAAATTCGGTGTCAAAACTCTACCTTTTTTAATCCATAATAACAATATTTTCGTAACAGTTTATGCATGACTCGATATTAAATATTTTGTCACGATCATATAAAAAAATAATTTTTATATGGTTGGATAGAAAAAAACGTAAGAAAAGAATAGAAATTCTTTTAACTCCCGGCCAATTCCAATTGTTATCAAAACTCGTAGCTAAAGTCGATAAGAAATTAAGTTACTAGGAAAAACAGTTTTTGTAAATATTATCGGGCAGAATCATTCCCAAAATAATTAGAAAATCTGTGTGTATATAGTTCTGTGATTTGTTAATTATATACAATCAATATAACAACTATTGATTGTATATATATAATTATATAACAGCACCTCTCTTCGACAAATGAAATGAGTTAAATTAATTTTAACTGAAATGCTATATTACATATACTGAGATTAAAGACGGAAAGTAATCCCATGGCCTCGTCAATTATCATCGTGACCTGTCCTGAAGCACATATGCCTAGTTAGGTTTTGATTCACCTATGGGGTCGTCTATTATCAAAATAAGCATGAATAAATGGATAGATTTTACTGTTTGGTGCACCACCTACTCGAATCATTGCACCAAAAGGTCCAGCAAGCTAATTGAGCTCGAGAATACATAGAAACATCACGATAGAGTTTTTCTGTATTTTGCCGATTTGTTGAATAATGCTAAGACAGGTCAACATAAATCCTGTGTGAAGGAAGCCCATACCTTTCTCTCTGCCCCCCGCCCATGCATCCTTTTAAATCTCCAACCTTCTCTAGCTCGATCCATTCATCACATCAATGTCCTTCTTTAATTCAACTCTATTTTTACCTTTCCAAAATCAAGGATTTTCTGCTTAGGAATTCAGAATACACACATGCATGATGGATTACTCAACTAGCTAGCTAGGCTGCTATTTATTATTTCCATGCATTATAGGGCATAATGTCTCACATTTTGATTCTTTAATTCGAACCTAGTTTGATATGCTCGATACGCATGTAATTACTTATTTATTAATCAGCAATAGTTTTATTAGCATTAAAAATATCACAATCATTAAATTAATCTTCAAACCTGACCATGTGTTAAATGGGTCCTACAATGCTATCCCATATGAGGCAAAATTGAAAATACAGGAAAAATCCATGATCTAACTTAGTTATTGAATTGCGCATGAAGGGCTTCTGTCTTTCATTTTCTGTCACTGACACGGACCACTTGCTCCCCATTTCAGTCTCAAGCGATGATGACATTCCACATCTAATCCTCTACTATTATTTTAAAACGCAATAAAATCCACTAAAAGAGAGAAAGGTTCTTTCGCATCAGCTCTTCGGTCGGGCCCTACCATCATCCGAAAATATTGTAGTATTTGTTCGGTTCCGATAAGTCCAAAAATCATTTTTGTGGGTTCCACAGTTTATGATTGCCTCCAGTGTTGTGCGCTTTGCGCGGACTACCATCTTATCTATATTTCTGTGATTAAATAAAGCCAAACCTATTCTAAATTCGTAAATAAATTAAAATTTGAATTTCTAATTTTAGATGTGACCTTTTTGAAATTTTATTTTATAAAAATTTAATTCGTTTTTTTGGTTTTTTATAAAAAATAATAGTCCTATAAAATGATCTTATTATAAAAATCATTCACTGAGATTTATCTAAAATTTCTCAAAAAAATTTAAAATTATTTCAAGTTATTGTTTATTTTTCTAGATTTATTTATTTATTTTTTACTTTTTTAAAAAATAAAATAATATATTTTTAAAATATTTTGAAATTTTTATAAATAGATTGAATTTTTTCTAACATGTTAGTAAAATATCAGTTTAAAATAACAAAAAAAATTATTTTTTTTAAAAAGAGAATGATAACTGAAAAATTATACAATAGATTAGATATAAAAAAATTCAAATGAAATCAAATTTAATTTTTAATTTTTAAATAAATCAAAATTAAAAAAATATCTTTCCCATTTAACGAAAATTATATAGTTGCACGCCCAACTTTTTTCTTGAATTTACGTATATCAAAAAAAAAAAAATTCTTCTTTTCTCCCACTTGTAGACGACGGGTTGTGCTGATAAGAAAAAGAAAAATTTTTATAACAAATAAGGTGTAACTAGTAGTATCTATAATAGTTACACGTTAAATTACATTTAGATCTATTAAAAGTGATAAAGAAGATTTTTAAGTTTGTTTTATTTTTTAAAATTTTTTCTCTTTTTTTTATCTTTTTCTTCTCAAAATAAATTTATGAAATAACTACTATATATATCACTAATTACTCTTATTTATTATAAATTTTTTTGCTAAGAAAACACCCTTTGACTGATTACAAGAAAATTGTTTTGAGGTAGAGTATAATTCCGGATGCTGTGTATAATTCCTTCTCCATTTAAATGGGTGTTACGTGTCTTTAAGACAGACTTTCCGCAAAGAGAGCGATGGGTACATGTGATTACGGGACTCCCGATGTCACAAAATTACCAGATTTGATTTTGTGGTACAAGGTGACATGTTATCCTTCGAGAAAAAGGGAGTTCTACATGTAGGGTTTGAGTTAAACTTTCTTTAACATGTATTGAATCAGATACAAATACTGACTTTTTAGAAACTGTGGGTTGTGTATTATATTCTTCATACAATACTAGTTTTATAATATACTTCTGATATTGACATGTAAATTCTATGATTTTAATTTTTTTATTAAAAGCGACAAAATATGATAATTCTATTGTTTTTTCCATTTATTAACATAAAATATAAAATAACAAAAAAAAAAAAGATTTTTAAATCACTCATAATCTACGTACTTCATTGCTAGCACTTTATTTTACCTATGAAAACTCTAAAAAAATGCTTTAAAAGAGCTCAAAAACACTAATAATATTAAAATTCAAAAATAATAAAACTACACCAAAGTTCAATAAATTAATTATTAAATGGGATAGTTACTTTTTATAGAAAACTTTTTTTTATCATTGTACTATATATATATATATATTATTTTTTACTCGTTTGGACAAAATGGTCCATAAAAGTTGTATTATTTTTTTAACAAAATTTGCTACTTAAAAAAATTATTAAAATAAAAACTTTATATAAGAGCATATGGGTACACTTCAAAACCTAGGACATATGAGTAAATTTACTCTTGTTTTATTCATTTTTTTTATTTTGAAGTTCTATCCATGTTACGTATAATTAAAAATAATTCTTTCCGATAAAAATGTTAAATTTTTAATTTAATATTATTGCACTAAAAATTAGCGAGGATTCTAAATAAAAATTTTGTTCACGTAATGCACACTCGTTATAAGATAAATAAAAATACTAGGAGAATTGAAGAAAAGAATGACAAGAAAATAAAATCACTATAATGTGAATATAAGTGATAAGAACTTCAAAGTTTCTCTTATTCTCTCTAGGAAACTTGCACACAAACTAATGAACAAATCAAGTCTATTTATAGGCTTCAAAATTAAGGAGAGAATTGGAAGAGACTATGAATAATCAATTGCATCACCCTTTTAATTTCTCATATTGAATGATGAATTGAATCATATTGATAATCATGAGTAGTGAGGATATAAAAAGTGGATGAACATGATGATGGACATTCATTATTTCTTAACACTCCCCTCGAATGTCCATTGTACAAGGAACATGCCTCGTTAAAACCTTACTAGGAAAAAACCTAATGGGAAAAAAATCCTAGTGAAGGAAAAAGAGTACAACATTCCTTACATACATTAATCTCTATTTTGGTCTCCCCTGTTGAAGGCATTATTTAAGATCTCTAAGACAACGCATTCCAATCTTGTGAATCATCTTCTCAAAAGTTGTGGTAGGTAACACCTTGGTGAACAAATCTGCTGGATTATCACTTTGATGTATTCTTCCTTTAATGAAACTATGTAAGCGAGCATTATCTTCATATGATATTGTTGGAACTTTTTTGTCGATAGATAAATTGCATGTCTCTGGATACGATGGATCATTGATCTTAGCCAAACACATTCTCGACTTACCTCGTGAATTGATATTTCGCATGATTTGAAGATGTTGTAGTCGTAGTTTGCTTCATAGAATGCCAAGATATATCCGTATCTCCATATGTAAATATATAACCGATTGTGATCGAGCTTTGTGTATATCAAATAAATAACCTACGTCTACATAACCAATTAATCTTGTATTTAATTTATTAAAGTAATATAAGCCCATATCAATTATCCCTCGAAGATAACGTAATATATATTTAACTTTATTTCAATGTCTCTATATTGAAACGAACTATGACTTGTTAATAAATTTATAGAAAAGACTATATTAAGTCGAGTATTATTAGCAAGATACATCAATGCACCAGTGGCACTAAAATATGGTGCTTCGGGACCAAGTAGTTCTTCGTTATCTTCTCAAGGTCGAAAAAGGTCTTTTTGGATATCAAATGAATGAACTACCATTGGACTAGTCAACGAATGATCTTTATATAGAATCATTGTAGAACCTTTTTCTATATAAATTGACTGATGAATGAAAATCTCATTTTTTAAGTGCTCGAACTGCAAGTCAAGATAACATTTTATTTTTTCAACATATTCACATTAAATTCTCTTTTTAGATAACTTATTACACTTGGAATCTCTTCGAGAGTTCCAATAATATTTAAGTTATCAACATATACAACAAACCATTTTTCAAATAAAAACAAATGAACAAATAAGGTTATTTTTTATAACTTTCTTTTAACAAATAATCATTGAAGTGATTATATCACATGCACACGGGTTAGTAACAAACAAGTAGATATTAAAATAAAATATAAAAAGTATAATATAAATTGAATTTCTAAAAACTAAAATAATAAAATAAATACTAATAATCCTAATAGAGATCTCTATAATTTAATTGAATTCTTTTCTCAAGAATATGTATTACATGCTTCGGCATGTTAAGTCCTTATAGAACTTTCATACCGATATCATTTCAAATGAACAAATCAATCGTGATCACATTCCTTAAATGCATGCATATCAATGTTTTTTATACATTTTTTCAAGCTAATGAGATAACAAAAGACAATTACATCCACCATAGCAGAATATGTCTCCTCCTAGTCAATGTTAATTCTTTACGAAAACTTTTGTGTTAAAAGTTTTGCTTTATATCTTATAATCTCATCTTTCTTATTTCATTTTCGCATAAATACATATTTATATCCCACTAGCTTAACATCTTCGAGTGTTTTAGCTATGAGTTCAAAAAACTACTCTTTTATAAGAGAACATAATTTTGCCTAGATTGCTCTTGTCATTTAGACCAATCATCTTTATGTCGATATTCTTTAATAATTTAGGCTCGGGATCCTTATTTTCATCCATAATATCAATTGCAATATTATATGTAAAATTTTATAGATAGATATTTCTTTTCGATCCTATTTTCTCCCCGCATTGATATAATTTATCAAAATCTCTTGATTTTTCTCAAGTATTTAGACTTCTTTTGGAAGCCTATTATCGAAATATATTGGACCATTTTGTGAATATTTTCATCTTGCCCTTTTCTTTTAGGGATTTTTATCTTTAAAACCGATTGATTTTTCACGCTTCAGCTCGTGCTTTAAATTCGTTAGTTATAATATTAATAGATTATCCTTCGAGACATTAATTATAATAGGAGCATTCTCGGCAGGGACATGCATTTTAGTTACTCATTTAAGTTCGAGAATGCATCCGACGGTTGGTTTCAATATTTTGTAAATGAATTATCTTTTGAACTTCTAATTCACATTATCTTCTACAAGAATCAAGGTGATATAAGATAGAGTACTCCATATAATCTTTTTTTTCAACATTTTTAACTCGCTTATTTTGCTTATTCTCTCCCCTAATGTTGAAAAAACTATTTCATCAAAATGACAATCGATAAATCGAGCCGTAAAAATTTCATCTTGTTCATAAATCAAGAGATTGAATTATCGAAGAGAATTCATATATTCCCAATCTCTTTTAAGTGCTCATTTTATTTCATTATAGATGAGCACTAAGGATATACACTACAATGCTAAAATTTTTTAAACAATAAATAATTGGCTCATGACCATAAATCAATTAAAGAGGAGAGAATTTCGATAACTTATGGGTCATATGCGAATAAGTGTTCGTTGCATGTAGGATTGCATGTCCCCAAACATAAACGAGAGAGTTTTATTTTTAAATAACGGTTTAGCTATCAATTCGAGCCTTTTGATAAATAATTTTGCTAAACCTTTTTGAGTATGAACATGAGCAACAACATGTTCAACCTTTATTTTAATAGCCAATCAACAATAATCTAATGCTTGAGTAATAAATTCATCGGCATTATCAAGGTGACTTGTTTTAATGGCATAATTTAAAAATTATGCTCGAAATCAAATTATTTGCTAGCAATCTCGAAAACGTCGGGTTTCGAGTAGATAATAAACATATATATGACCATCTTGTGGATGCATTTATCAAAATCATAAAATATTTAAATGGTCCACATGGTGGATGAATTGATCCACATATATCACCTTGAATACATTCTAAAATACCGGAGATTCAATCTCAATTTTACTTGATGATGGCTTAATCATCAATTTTCCTTGACAACATGCAGCACATGAAAGTTTATTAAATTGAAGAATCTTCCGGGTCTTCAATAGATATCCATATGAATTTTTAATAATTTTTCGGATCATGAAAGACCCAAGATAGCACAACTCGGTCATGTCACATAATAAAAGTATTTGAATTAGTAAACTTCGGTTTACTATAATATATTTTGTTTTCAAGCATTCCAATGTTGGTAATAAAGAATAAATGAGAAAGCGAATAATTTCTCCAATACATGCTTTCTATCCGATATAATTATAATATTTAAGAATTCAATTTTTTTGACATTTTACGTCTTAATATAATGTCCATTTAGATAAATATATTTGAAATTCGAAAAATTTCTATGAGAGTTTAAAAAGAATAGTACATCATTCATAATAAATTTATCCTTTCGGATAATAACGTATTTGCTCTTCCGGAGCCTTTAAATTGTGTTACTTCAAGCAATAATATATCGACTTTTCTAGAGCTTTTAAACATTTTCTCTGCAAATAATAATTTATTCACTCTTCTAGAGCTTTAAAAATTTGTCTCTTCAAGTCATGATATAATCGCTCTTCTAGAGCCTTCAAAATCTATCTCTTTATATAATAATATAGTCGCTCTTCTAAAGCTTTCTATTAGATTGATATTATCATATATAATATTAACATAAAATAAATAATCAATATAAAATAAATAAATAAATAAATATATTCCTCGTAAACACAAACAAATAAATAAATAGTAAAATAAATTTGTAACCATCAATATATGACATAAATTATAAGAAATATAAAACATTTTATTTATAAATAGAAAGACTAACAAGTAATTAATTTCAATTACTATTACTTTGATATATAAAAGTGATCTTCATATTTTACTCTTTATTTTTCAATAAGGCTTGATAATGCTCAATGATGTGCTTTGGTGTACGGCAGTACACGACTAATGTCCATTCATACCATGTTTATAACATTCATTTTTAGAATACCGACTTTATCTATTTTCATTCTTTCTTTTTTTCATAGTTATCCACTTCGGTGGTAAGATGTAATATTATGTTCATCACAATTATAATGATAATTATTTTGACAACATCCATGGCTATGACTACATCTTCGTCCATGCCTAAAATTATTATAAATTATCACATTCACTTTAGGGAATGGAGTAGATCCAATTGGATGAGATTTATTCTTTTTCATTTTATTTAGCCACTAACAAGTATAAAATCTATCCAAAATATTTCTTAAACTCTTTTTCTCGATATGCTACTGTGAGAGCATATCCAAGACATAAAAAGTAAAAAATATTTTTTTAAAATCAAGCACTCATAATCAATAATTCTTATTCAAAATATCAAGAGCCACCAAATCAAGTTTATGAGATTTGATATGATAAAAATTCTATAATACAATATATAATAATAATATTAGAAAATAAGAACAAATATAATAATAAAATTAAAGCTTTTCAAATAACATATATTAGATCATTAGTAGATCATTTAAGTTTTTAAAATATATATTTCATGTATCAATATATTTAAAGTACATGAATAAATTAGATACATACCTCTTAATGATCTAAATAATTTAGATCTTTTGGTAGAGCACTTGTGTAGAAGAAATCCAATTGTTGAAACAATTGATTAAATCTTTTGATAGATACATACCTCATCGTCTATTGTCTCGATTGGCTAGAGCTTCGTGTCGATAACGTGTTATAAAATAAATAGAAATAATAGGAGAATTGAAGAAAAGGATGACAAGAAAATGAAATCACTATAATGTGAATATAAGTGATAAGAACTTCAAAGTTTCTTTTATTCCCTCTAGGAAACTTGCACACAAACTAATGAACAAGTCAAGCCTATTTATAGGCTTCAAAATTGAGGAGAGAATTGGAAGAGACTATGAATAATCAATTGCATCACTCTTTCAATTTCTCATATTGAATAATGAATTAAATCATATTGATAATCATGAGTAGTGGGGATATGAAAAGTAGATGAACATGATGATGGACATTCATTATTTCTTAACACGCAATACATATTCATGCTGCATAAATATATTTTATTTGAATAAACAACTCAAAATAATTTAAAACTATTACAGTAGTGATAGTACGTAATTAATTACAATAGAAAATTAGACAATAATTTCATAATATTAAAGATTAACGTTAACTCCAGGCATCTAATGCTTTATAGAGTTTTATTTCTTGAAGTGTACGCCAGACTTCTCAATTATAGATATTTGCTAAATATATGCGACAAAAATCAAACTTTGAAAACACATTGGATTATTTATATATTATCATATCTGTATCTTAATATGTAATTATATTTATTATGCATAAGAGTTCCCAACATATCATTTTTATATTTTGATAATTTTTATTTTCATAATATAATTTAAAGCAAATTAAATTTTAAAATGAAATACAAACTAATGTTGTAATTTTTTAGTTAAAAAAACTACCATAAACTTCATAATAAAAAATGAAACTATTTTTATCTTTTTATTTCTTTTTATATATAGCAACATTCAATAATAAAAATAATATTTTCAATTTCTAACTATACTAGTATATAAACTAGTGCAAATTTTGTTGATGATTATTAATTTAAAGAGATTTAACTGTAAACAATCATAAAATGCATGTAACATTCGCATGAATATCTTAAAAATAACCATTCCATGTCTATAGATTTTATTGCAACGCTATTAAAATTTATTTATATATTTTTAGAATTAAAAAATATAAATTTATTTTAAATTATCATCTTTATATAAAACTATTTGGATTTTTTTATAAAAAATCAATTCAATAAATGCTAAAATATTGGTTATAAATAATTCAAAGTAATCTATTAAAACTTATAAAACAAATAATAGAGTTGAACAATACACATGTCAAAAATCTAGGTTTTTTTTTTCTTTTTTTTTTAAAAAAAACTTCCACACATATTTAGAAACCAAGTCAGGTTACGTAATATGAGAACTTATATATATATAAGTCAAAGTAATCTATTCAATGGGTTGGTGCGAAAACGACTTGATTCAATTAATAAAAGTATATAGAGCTATCCTAAAACAATATTACCTGTAAATAGAAAAGATGTCATTATATATTTAAAACAATTATGTAAAAGTAACACTGCTTTTTTATAATGAGAAATCAAATGAATTTATCAGCTAGCCTAGTTACTATCTACGTGAATATATGATGATATATTTGATGTTTGGCATAATGGGCTCTCTCTCTTTTAAAGAAAAAACAACCTGTTAGCTAAATTAAATCGCGAACGAAGCTAGATGCGAGGGTTTTTATTTCTATATATTTAGCCAATTTGTCAAATGATATGGCAACGAGAATTAAAAAAAAAAAAAAAACTTCTAAAATAGAGGAGACAGAGCAGATTTCCTCACTTATATATAGTCATGGATGGGACAGTATTTCCCAAATTAAAAGCCATTCTTAACAATTAAGGCAGCCCTAGTTTACCTAGTCTTAGAGAAGAAATGACACGTTAACCAGGAGGAGTGAGAAATCAACCATGTCTCCATTAACAGTAACAATTTACTTTAACAATTAATTATCGCGCTCAGGTACTTAATTTACTTGCACTTTCTCATATGGTCATGTTTGTAGAGATGCCATTTGAAACCACAGAACGTTTATTGGAGTTTTTTTTTTAAAAAAAAAAAAAAGAGAGGAGAATATATATATATATATATATGTGTGTGTGTGTCCAAATCTTCCACGAGAAAACAAGAGAGATGCTTTACAAAAGTTTGATCCTCCCTCTTGATTGGATCATCAGATCTCCAAATTAGTGTAAAAAAGCTTTGTCTTTTTATTATTAATCGAAATAAAAATCTATTTAATTCCAAAAAAAAAAAAAACTCTTTAGTTCTATTGTTTTCATCTCTCCTTAAACTATAAAAAGTATTGTTAAATTATTTTACGTAAATGAAAATTAATTTTTTTCTAAATAATTTTTTTAAAAAGCTGGAATTAATGCAGCCAGATGAATAAGCAAGCATGCTATGGTAAGTAAGCAGAACCAATTAACCGAAGTAGTAACCATATTTCTCAAAAAAATAAAAAATAAAAAACCAAAGTCCTGTGTAATTTTGAGACTTATTCCCTTTTCAATGAAGTTTCTCGTCGGTGTTCTTAAAAAAGAAAAGAAAAAAAAAAAAACATAGATAAAAAATTTTCCGTAAGACAACAATACAATTCTGTCCTGTTCTATTCTGAACCCCACGCGCGTCTTTCGGGTTTATTTCCCCAAGCTTCCTGCACCTTCTCTCTCTTCCTTAACAACGAAAGTGACAAAGATAACAACCATCGCGTAGCATGAAAGAATCAGATCCCGAGACTTTATTTTTCTCTCTCTAAATTCACGATATCCTCCTCCTCCTCCTCCTCCTCCTCGTCTCCTGCTCTTCCTGTAACTATATATAAACGTGTCGACCGAATCGAACCTTCTTAGGACGGACACGCCTTCCAAGCCAAGCAAACTCCTTCATACCAAAGACACGAACCTCCTTCTATCTCTGCTTAAAATCGAATCAACTTAATCTGGCTGTTCGGTTACAGAAGTTGTCATTGTGTCTGGCTTCTTTTTTTTCCTGTTTCAATGCCCGTGTCGGTTGTTATTGTGTAAATGTTGATGATCTCATTGCCGTCCTTCAATTATAACCACCATTGATTTCCTTTCTTGGTTCTTCTTCTTGCTTTCGCCTGTTATGAAGTTCGCCGGTGATTCTTTTCTCTCCTCCTCTCTTTCCCTACTTTCATGGAATTCTCATTCTCATTCTCAAGGTTCTTCTTACATATGTAATTATTTATTATACTGTATATTTAATTTAATGAATTGAATTAAAATAAGGCTAATGAGAAATGTGTTGCTGTGCTGTGCAGTGAATTGCGATTTTGAACCAAATTCTGATGGGGGAAGCCGATGACTCTAAATGCGTTTTTCCTTTAACAAGTCTCCAGATTGGGTATGCTTCTTCTTCTTTTTTCATCCTTTTTATCATCACTTGCTGTAACTTGCATCTTCTACTTGCCCTTAAAATGTCTTCGAATTTCTACTGAGAGAGAACTCAGAATTTTCATTTTTTAAAAAAAAGAATTTGTAACGATTATCAGATATCAAAGATAATGGTTTGTTTTCTTGTTATTTTTTCTTTTTTGGGAAAAAAGTTATGCATTCGATTGCTTGTCTGATATACTTGGAATGTCAATTAACTATCTATTTTCTTGATTCGGTATTCCAAACTTGAAGTGTGAGTTTCGTGAAGGATATTATGCTTTTGCGATTCTAATAGTGTACCGTCTTCTAATCTTCTAGAAAAAGGATCTGTTTTTTTTCATTTTTTAAGAAAAAGTAGAATAAGAAAGGGGGAAGTTTGGGAGGAAAAAGCGTGACAAGAATGAAAAACCATAGTGACTTTTCGTTGATATTGTGGACGTTTGTTCTCTTGTCTGCTTGTCGAAAATACTTAATGTTTTGGAAGACATGATCTATCTTGGCCAACATAGTCTATGATCTGTAATTAATTTGTTTTGATAATTTTCTTGTATTGTATTTAATGTAGGCATAGATTTACTTTAGTTGTCCCTAAATTACTCTATGCAATTTGTAGTATGATTATCACAGCCAATGACGAATTTGTTTGTTTGTATGTCCGTTATCGTGAGCATGTTTGATCGCATCTTAGTATATGTTGGGTTTGCATGCTTTGAAAATACTGCAGAGTTCTTTCCTTCTCTCTTTAATTCTTTCCCTTTTTCTAACATATCATATTGTTGTGAACCTTGAGGTGTTAAAATCATGGGAGGACCAAGCCTTTTAGTGTATTAAGTATGATTACTGAATTCTGACTATTTTTTAACTTTTTTGCCTTCTGTGATTTTAGAGACTTGCAGTCTTATCTCTCAGATCTTATCCTTTTCGTTGCATTCAAAAGTGGCAAAGTATATATTTTGGTGGACAATAGGCCATGGTTGAGAAACCTTGGTTCACACCCAGCACAGTTGTGGCAATTGATGGTTACCAAGGTTGTAAGACTTGAGATACCTTTGTCAAAAACTCCTCTTTTTCAAGTTTTTTCTTAACCATCTTTGATTAATGTTATTTTCTTTTTCATCTACAGTCTAGGTTATCTCCTTTTGCGAACACTAAGGCACAAAGGGGGAGAAAGGAGGGAAAGGAGGCTTGTTCTCAGTCCAATAGTAAATCAAAGAAGTTCGAGAGATGGTTCTCATTGATTGAAGCTTTGTCTCGGAAGAAGGGTTTGCCACCTGTGAAGAAATTAAAGAAATCCTTGTTCTTAAGCAGTGAATTGCACAGGACTCTTTATGGTTTTATTGTCTTTGAAGTTGCTTGGAATGATGTGCGGGGTATCAACTACTTAAACGAGCTTCAGGTACTGCCCCTCTAAATGCTCCATCTTTTGTTTGCAGTTATATTGAGCATTGTTTTGGCCAATGATTTTCATGTCAATTGCAGACAGATACATCTCTGGCTATCGAAGCTAAGATTATGCGAAGATGGGAGTTTGATAGTATAGCTCAAGCTGCAAGTTGTTTATCTTCGTGGTTCTCAGGAGCGCTCTCTGAGCTGCTACAATTGAAAGATTATCTGGATTCTGCTACAGGTATTTTGTTGCTCTCATGATTTATTATTTTACTATAGTGGAAGAAAGCAACTATCTTTGTTGAATTCTGGACTGGTAAGAAGCATATGATCGTGAATACAAATTTTCTTTTTGAAATTTGGAAATTGTGGTATGCCTACATTTGTGTTGGAAGAAACTACCTGCTGGACACAGGTGGTAACTAATATCTGATAAGTACCCTTTCTGGTTCACCAATACAAGGAGCACACCCCATGTGGATACATTAACATGTTAACTGACATGACTGTCTTTTATATTTATGTCGGGATTGTTCCATAAACTAGCCTTAACAGTTGCTGAAGCTCTTCACAGAGATTTTTATGCAATATATGATATGTTTAATGGATAGTCATCCCAGGATCGATAGGCTTG
Source organism: Dovyalis caffra (assembly GCA_963924115.1). Lineage (NCBI taxonomy): Eukaryota > Viridiplantae > Streptophyta > Magnoliopsida > Malpighiales > Salicaceae > Dovyalis > Dovyalis caffra. The sequence continues at coordinate 26,279,429 of CAWUPB010001173.1, forward strand.
GTTATAAACTGTAAATGTTGTTGCATCCTAATTGATGTGTGATGGTCGTAACATGCATGGATTTCTGTCTGCTAAGTGAACAGTGGGGTTAGTATGCACAATGGCTTATGCTTTGCCTATAGAATTTGGCCTTATTGTAGAGGCGCAGGTTCTCACTTTAGAAATTAAACAGTGTCCAAATATCCAATGGTTTGGTTCACCACCACCATCATTGTCTTACTGTTCAGATGGTATTCATGAATAATAGCTCAATTTAGGCCAATCCAATAAACAGGACCTCTCACTGGTATTAACAACTGCCATTTGATCCTAGATTCTTGCATCTGTTACTGGTTCAGGGGAGGTTCAACCTAACTGACATCTTAACGTCTTACTTGTCCCTGGATATCAGAAATGATTGGGGATCTTCCTTTCATTATGAGTGAAATGAGCTTAAAGTTACTTTGTTTAGTGTTGCCTGAAATTTTCAGGAGATACCTTTTATGATGCTGAAGAAAATTTCTCAGTGACACCCTCTATTGATGATGTTGATGATGATAAAATTCGTGATCATAATCTGTGGGTGGAAGATAATTCTTCATGCTGCCTTGGTGGCAATTTTGATGTATATCCTGGAACCCTGGAAGATATAACGAGTGAGCCACACACTCCTCCACCCACTGGGCCTTATAAGAGAAGAAGAGTGATTAAGTCCATCGGAACTGGAGTCGAAGTTGATTGTTATGCTGAGGAAACACAAGGTGGAAATGAAGACTTGTCAGGCAGTTCAGAGACTGATGCCAGCGATTGTGAAAACGCTGTTGAAGCTAAGCAATACAGGGATGTTTTGATTTTGTTTAGGTTTAACGATCATGATCTGCCATTTAAATTAAGGCAAGTGGTAATGTCTGACCTGCGGTTACTCACTTTATTGGAAGCCGGGCTTCCATCTTGGGTTGTCTTTCTTCAGTCATATCCAGGGTTTTGCCATCTTTACCGTCCTTGGATGTGCCCTCTGGCAAGAGCTTTGTACATGTTAATATCTATTGTCACTGTTCTCATTGGATTTTATGATTTGTACAAAAATGTCCCTGTTCTTAAGGCAACTGCTTCTAGTTTGTTTGGACCATTTTTTGACTGGATAGAGACTTGGGAGATGGTATCAAGGATCAAGTACCTAGGAACAATGCTGTTTCTACATAACTTTGAGAAAGCTGTTACTTGGTTTCTGATGGTCACACGTACCACTAGGTCCTTCTTATCAGTTTTCACGCGGCCGCTGGTGGAACCACTTGCTGAGTTTTTAGGTTTTCTTCTTCCAGCCTGGAATATGCTCATTGAAGTGGTAAAAAGCTTGTATTCCATTGTTTGGGTTGTGATTGAATCGACTTGCAGTGCATTGGGAGATCTACTTGAGATTTTTGCATGGCCTATATGGTTTATCTGGAGCATTGGTAGGTTCTCAGCTGTTTTGGTTATGTTATTTTACAAGCAATACTATATTATTTTATATGGCTACAAATTTCATTGTGTTTGTTGTTTTTTGTGCTGAAGCAACTTCCATTATATATCCCATATTCTGGACCATTTGGGAAATACTTTATGCTCCGATTCGCTTGGTCCTTGCACTAGCTGGTTTTGTGGCTTTCATTTGTGCCTGGATATCAGAAATGATTGGGGATCTTTGGCGATCTGTAAGTGGAATATTCCAACTTGCTTCAGTTTCAGAGGCGACAGTGAGTACATACGAAGTTTCAATCTGGCGTTCACTTTGGAATGACCTTTTTTCTCAGGTGGGAAGACATTGTATAATTGATTATGCTAATTGCATTTTGATATGCAATTATGAAGTCAATGATATTTATGTTCCTAATCTGTTCAGGTTTTTCGTGCTGTTAGGAGTATATTAAATGGTTTTGTTGCCTTCTTCACAGCCTGCAACAGGCATCGGCTAAGGTATGCCACATCAGTTAGACCAGCTGCTATATGCTTCATTTCTAGCTAATGCAGTCTAATGCAGTCCTTGATTATCCTTGGTTTGTGTCTAAAATATCTGAATTCAAGCCAGAATAATGGATAAACAAAGAGATGTTCAAGACTATTCTCTTCAGATCAAAGATGCTCTTGCATTGAGATTTTATTCCTTTGAACTTCTATGAACTTCTATGAACTTCTATGAACATCTTATAGATCCTTGCAGTACAATGTATTAAACGATAAATCTATGAAGAATTTATCTAAGATTACCTTCTAATTGCTGTGCTGGAGTTATTGTTGAATTTTTCATTGCTTTTCTTCCCACAGATTGTTTGACAAAGATCTGCCTATCTTATTATATTTTTCTTTTCTGATGTGCTGGTATACAGCATTTATAATCACATACAAGATTTCATCCAGAGAATACTTGGTCAGCCACCAAGGTCACAGCAATCAAACTATAGGAACAGTAGGCTGACACCCGAGACTCGAAGTGTGGTGGTAAGTTGTCAAAATGGTTTCTGATGCTGTGGCTCTAACTTCCAATGATAGACAGATTGCTGCATATAACATGTGATTTTAGAAAGAGGAAAGAAAAGACAGTCAACAGAAGAGGAAATCAGTAGGGGATTATTTTAGAGTTCCAGGACATACTGTGGTTTATACCTGAAGCATCGATGGTGAGATGCAACATGTGTTAGTAATTGTCTTACTAGTCTCTCCACCTCAAATGGTCGAAAAAAATTTGGTGCTATCTCAATATCTAGACTTTAGTTCTTTGCTTTAAATTCAGCTGCCAAATTGCATATTGTTTTGAGCCTGACTGCGTTGCTTATGATTTTGCAGTCTGAAGGGAGTAGGAAAATACACATTAGATGAAGCTCAGCAATTTTTTGTGGCCCAGAAGAGGCTATACCTTGGATTTGGAGCCTGTCTTGCACTAAATAATACATTTGACAACCGAAAAAACTAACTGCTAAAACAAAAACCGGTGGGCTAAAACGCGGCGCGGATTCTACAACTAGTTACATAAATATCATAGAAAGAGCTTTATTCTTTTGTTTGTTTCGTGTTGTATTAATTTTTTTGTTCCTTTTTTCTGCCATATGCTCATGCTCTGCTACTAGATGTAAATAGCATGTATAGACAGCTTGTATAGTTCTCAAATATTAAAAAGCTTTTTATCTTTAAGGTTTCCTTGAGTGTTGATGAACTACTACAGAACGAGACAATCTCTCCTCTCCCAGGCATGATCAAGGTTCTTTCTCAGATTACATGAGATGGCACGACGTAACCCTCAACTACTAGTGTCTGCTGCTTGTATTAAAACAGAAATTCTTATTTGGTTTAGGTAGCTTGGCAATGGACTGCGTATCCATCAGATTCTAGGAACTGGGAAAGTAGAAGACACTAAAATACTCTGTTCCCTCGTTGCTCAATTTTATGTCTAGACCATTTACAGGTCCCAGGTGCGGCTAAGCCATACTAGCAGTTACAGCAAAAGCAGATTTGAATAAGAACATTTCCTTAGAGACTGCGTCAAAAACATTCAACTTCCAAGCAGGCATCAATAAAGGTCAGCCAAAAAACGAGGAGTCTCGCGGTGGTGTTTCAAATGGTGGAAGATTGCTTTTCCCTTGCCAGAGTCTTCCTGGCGTAAAACAACTTCCAAAACTTAAAAATACCAATTTCGGAGTTTTGAAATCAAGTTCGTGCTAATATGGAAGGCGTATTTTGTGGGTTGGAAGACTGATTTTTTCATGTAGCTCAATCCCCCCAACCCGACAGAACCCTGCCAATTCTATCCACACACAAATAGGTAAGATTTGCTTCAACCTACTTTATTATACAATCAACGGTGTCGGTTGAAATATTCCCCTGTTGATGCCCTCGAGCTAACACATGGATATAAGTAAATAGGGGAAGAACAAGCAAAGAGGGACGAGCCATATCCCAACAAACAGAACATTGAGAATCCAAATCCTCCTAAGATAGCACTGTTACTGTCACAGCTCTTCGAGAGAGCTTATATAGCAAGACACAACCAGCATAACGATGCTCATTACAAACAATCCTAAGAACCTATTACCAACTACATACACTAGATAGATTAGCCTTCCGTCAGCATATTTAATTATTAGCTTTCACAGCACCACCAGTTTGGTGCAACATAGCATCGATCTCATCCCCATCTTCCATGTCGAGCTGCAGAAAGAAACAAAAAGGAAAGGCAATATGTGCGTTAGCTTATCCAAGTGTATATATATATCTATGGAAGTGCCACTGTGTGCGTGAAAGAATACCTCATCAGGAGTTTGCTCTCCACGAAGACGACGACCATCAAACAAGAAGGCAATTGAGTTGAACTCAACGGATTGGCGATCACAGTAGGCATTCATCAGCTTCTTCAATTGTGTGCTTCTTTTGATCCTGAAAAAGACTTCATTTCCATCCTATAATGAAAGTAAAATAAGCCTCTAATCACCATGTTCTTGAAAAATAAAAAGACAACATCAGTAAAAATAACAAACTGTTAACTCAATCATGTCATCAAAATAAGAGTTAGCACAAACTACCCCAGAATAAAATTCAATTAAAAAAGCAACTCGAAACTCATAATTCAACAATTTGAAATATTAAATAAAAGTTCCTCAATCTGTGAGAATAACTATGATTCACTGGGGCAACGACCAAGATACGCAAGGTGAGCACCTCCTAAAAGCATAAGTGTCTCAAATTCTTCCCTCGTCTTTGAAACTAGACAATTGCTGTTAGACAAGAAACCAAATCAACGTTTCTATACAAACCACTATCACCACAAAACTGTCCTATAAGGGACAAAATCCTGACTGTACAATTTTTCCCAAACACAATCCATAACTCAATATTCCAAAACAGGTTTTGAATTATTATACAGCAGGTCAGTTAATAAGAAATTGAAACAATTGAAAATTAATTCAGATTGTGAAAAAAAAGCTGAAAATATTACAAAACAGATTATTATACAGCAATAAAACCCGAACAAACAATTCAAAAAAAAAAAAAAAAACAAAACAGAAAACCCCAAATAAAACACTCTGTGACCAACAACCTAAGCACAGAGCTAAAACCTAAACAGATCGACCAAAAAAAAAAACCAGAAATATGTAAAAATCAAACAGAAACAAACTCATAACAAATAATAAAAAAAATCATCAACACAGAAAAACAAACACAATCATAATCGCAGAGAAAAAAGGAAAAAACCCTAAGAAGAAAAGGAAACCTGGCCCTTCACTTTGAGGTTGATGTGAGCAGACTGATCGTTGGGCTTCTTATCTTCCTCTTGTGGCTGACCTGTCACCCCAGACATTATCTCTTCTCTAACTCTCTGTTTCTCTCGCTCTCTTCTTTTTCTTCGAGTCTGAAAAAAAACAAGAAATCAGGGTTTCATTCCTTTACCTATGTTATGTTCTTATATATATGTACTTGTTATATCCTGCACCCGACGACTATATCTGAAACTCGGTCAACTCTCCTAGAGTATGTGTCGAGATCTGATTGGTTTCGTTGTTCTGAATTAATAAACTTGTTTGGATTCTGTCCAGTAAAGAGTGGAATTGTGGCAGGATTCAGTACACTAGAGTCCACCTGATAACCATGCGGAATTCACCAAGAGAGTTCCGGCCCGAAATGCCAGTATCCAATTAAAGGCCCATTGGGTAACAGACAAAGCTCTAAGGCAGATTGTCGGTGAGCATTGCTTCCATACGGTGGATACTGTACAGCTGTTAATGAACAAGAGTAAATTTTGAATTTAATCATTTAGTGTTTGTCATTAAATTAATTTTTTGATTAGTTTTGATTATCAACTTATAACATACTGTTAGCTTTTCAGTTTGATAGTATATAAAAGGTCAACTCAGTTTACCGGTGGTTAAAATGAATGAAATGACTTAAGTTATGAGTAAATGTGTAAAACAAATAGGGATTTGAACCGAAAACTTAGTGTTTGTCATTAAATTAATTTTTTGATTAGTTTTGATTATCAACTTATAGCATATTGTTACCTTTTCAGTTTGATAGTATATAAAAGGACAACTCAGTTTCCTGGTGGTGAAAACGAATGAAATAACTTAAGTTATGAGTAAATGTAAAACAAATAGGGATTTGAATTGAAAACTTTTGAACTAAAGAGATTAAATTATTTATTTCTTAGAATAGAAAACCTAATAGGTGTTTTACTTATGACTTGAGTCTTTACTTAATACATTTTTTTATAAAAAAAAAAAATCTTGATTGAAAGATCTAGCGGTTTTGTTTAGATACTCAATTTTCAATCTCAAGGGTGCAATTGCACATGTAATTTTATTTAGGGAGTGAAATGTATTTCTTTAAAAATCGTATGATACATGCATATTATGCGCGCATGACATCCTATGTGACATTTTGATGAGCAAGTCATGAAAACTCCCTACTGATTAAATTATTTTTTAATCTTGAGATTGGTTTTTAAAAAAGTAACATGGCTTACATTAGCATGTATGTCATGGAAAAAGGAAAAAAAATCCTAAAAAAGATCATGTTAAACGATATTCTTAATTACCAATCAATTGCACATTCTACACATCTATAGTGAGTTTTTTAATGTATTTTTCTTAAACTTTATTTATATCAAATCACTTCTTTCAAAACAAAATATGTTTTTTAACATTTTACACTCACTCGTCCATATCGATTTTGGATGAGTTTGGATCATTTTAGTCCTTTGATTGGCTCCTACAACACTAAGAATTGCCAGTAGATTTCTTCCTTAGTTAGCCATAAACTCCTAAAATTTATCTAGACGCAATCCATAAGTAAAACTTCTTATTCTTCTTGTTTTCTTTTTTGAGAATTAGAACTTCTTAGTAACGCATGTTTTGATATATTATTTGTAGTTTGTTTTTTTGTTACCTTTTCGCATTTGTAGAAAAATTGAAAACTAAAAATTTGTTTGTTTCAAAAGGCAAAATTGATAACCATTGATCGTCATAATTATTTAACATTATCTTGTTTGAATTTGAAGAATATTGACAATCGGTCGCGAGGAGGAAACAATAAAGAAAAATAATATCACAAAACTTATAATTTCGCTTTACCAAAAAAAAAATCGGACCTAATATTTCCATACGATGAGATTTTTTTCTTTTTTTTTGGGAGGTATGCTCGAGATAGATACCTCTAAACCCTCAATTGATTGCACCGGTTTGTGTGAGAAATGGCAAGTGAAGTAGTCAATTTCATTGCCGGACCTCTATTATCTTCTCGTGCTCGCTAATTACACCATTTGTAGCCAAAAAGGCTCGGCATAAGACATTGAATGCTCATCTCAGCCTTGGTTGGTTCAACAATAAGACTTTTTTTTTAATTAATGTATATATATTTCCTTTAAAAATATTTTTTTACCGTAAAAAAAATCACTCGACATTATCAAATACTTATAAATCTATAATACTCTCATTTACTTCATCAAAAAAGTTAGGATTCAAATCATGCTAGGATAGTGATAGCGACTCAATGCCTAGGCCGATCATCGAAGGTCTATGCTCGTAGGAAGTGGAATAAAGGACCCAAGTTACCTGTGCCTTAATTTTTGGACCGATCTAGTATTCCTTTATGTCGTTTTGTCATTTGGTTATTTGTTGTTGAGTCTTTTTGTCTTTAGTATCTTTCTAGAATGTTGATGAGGCAAGTTTGTTACACCCGAAGGGGAATATTTAGTGGGTAGGTAAAGGGGGTAAAAGGATGTATGGTTTTTGTGAGAGTATTCCGTGGTGAACTCCGTGTCGTGGAGAGAAAAAGGGACCTCTCAAAAGTTCCCCAGCGAGTCATATGTATTTATATCATCCCATTAATACAACTCCACCCCTACCTCCTCACCATTATTGATTGTTATTGTTCTTGACTATTTCGTATTGTGTTGGGATTCATCATTTTGGTATCGAGCCCACCCTTCATGTGAGTGGGTAATGACCAAGATAAGAATAGAAGCAGAGTTGATCAATTGAAAACTCGGATGCCCGGGTTTAAGAAGCAATTAATAGACTTGACTATTCCAATATGGCAAAGGAAGCGAGATGAGAATAAGTCGAATATGAAGGAGATCCAACGAGCCTCGAGACACTCCTAAAACAATAAAGATTATCCCCAACCAACCAATCGAGTTCAAGCACCACAAGATCCGGAAAGAGCCTCCGATAGAGACAGCAGAAGGTGGTTGCATTATCGCCGATAGTGAATCGGGTGGTAGATAAGGATCGAATCCCACGAAAGTTGGAACTTCTTGTGTTTAGTGAGGAAGAACCGGGGTATGGATCTTCACAATGGAGCAATATTTCTCCATCAACAAATTGACGAGAGGAGGAGAAACTCGAAACCGTAGACATATGTTTCGAGAGAGAGGCCCAATCTTGGTTACGTTTTGAGGAGAGGAACACACTATTCTCTTTTTGGGCGAAACTCAAGTCTCAAATGTTACACGTGTCCGGGGAATGAAGGAAGGTAATATGTTGTAGAGGTTTTTGCGAGTGAGGTAAGAAGGGACCGTGGTGGAGTATCGCGTACAATTCGAGTTCCTAACGACGAGGATTGAAAGGTTGGAGGAAGGGACGTTATCTGCTATTTTTGTTAATGGCTTCGAAGGAGAAAAATAAGGGTCAAACTCTTAGTTTTCAATCCTAATGGGCTCAAGAAAACGATGAAGGTAAGCAACCCGTATTGAAACTAAGAACTAGATCTTAGTCAGCCCTAAGCCTAAAATGTCATTGAGAGCCCCATTCAACCCAAAATCGGACGAAGCTTCAAAACAATATTATGGACCCAACCTAAAAACACCAGTCCAAACACTAACAACCAAGACACCAAAACCTAACACAAACCAAACACTCTCACCTATCCTCAAACAACAAAATTTGAACCAAAACCCTTAAACACTTTACCACCCAACCCTAGATTCAAACATTTGACCGCCAATGAAGCTCAAGCTAGAAGGGACCAAGGGTTTTACTATAGATATGATGAAAAGTGACATGTTGCACATAAGTGCAAGAATAAGAAGTTGTATGTTCTTTTGGTTAGTGAAGGGAATGATGAAGTGGGTGACGTGGGTTCGGATTCGTTGAAAGAGTGAGATGGTGTAGACTTTTTTTAAATTTTGTTGTGGGGCTAATCGAACCTGTAGCGCTACGATCAAAAGGGGAGGTTCTTGGTGTCTAGGTAGCGGTATTAATTGATCGTGGAGCAACCTATAATTTCATTACTTCGGACCTCGTTGCTAAGTCGAAGTTGCCCATTTTCGAACCGACTAAGTATGGGGTTGTTATGGGATCCGGAAATAAGCTTCCGGAAGTGGAATTTGTAAGGTCATAGTTCCGAAAATGCAAGGGCTTACCATTGTTGAAGAATTTTTACCTTTACCCTTGGGAAGTTCCGATATTATTTTAGGGGTTAAGTGGCTATTGTCATTAGGCATCACTCACAACGATTGGAAGAGGCTTACTATGACTTTTGAATTGGGAAGGCGGACCATAACCCTTAAGGGTGACCCCAGTTTGAACAAAGCCTTTGTCTCCCTCGAGTCCATTGTCAAAACGCCGCAACATGAGAAAGAAGGCTTACCGATTGAATTGTGTCGATTGCGATCAATAAAAATAAATTGAAGGAGTTAGACCACTAAGGGATTGAGTTTTTTGAATGAGTTTGAACTAATTTTTTGCACACCTTCCGAACTACCCCCGGAGAGAGGTCACGATCATCCTATTATATTAAAAAATAGAAGTCGAGCCGATAAATGTTAGAGCCATATCACTACCCCCAAATCCAAAAGGAGGAGGTGGAACGATTGGTCGGTGAAATGTTAACAGCAGGTATAATACATCCTAAGCACCAATCCATTTTTTAATCCCGTTCTCCTCGTCCAAAAGAAGGATGAAAGTTGATGCTTCGCGTTGATTATTGTGCCTTGAATAAGGCCACTATACTAGACCGTTTCTCGATATCGAATATAGATGAATTACTTAATGAGTTAAATGGGGCAAGGGTGTTTTCGAAACTAAACCTCAAATCGGGGTACCATCGGATTCGAGTCAAGGCCGAATACGTGCACAAGACCATGTTAGAACATACGAGGGGCATTATGAGTTCCTAGTCATTCCCTTCGATCTCTTCAACGCTTTAACAACTTTTCGGTCTTTAATGAACAAGGTATTCCATGGGTTGTTACGGAGGTACGTGTTGGTATTTTTTAACGATATACTAGTCTATAACAACTCGTTTGATGAGTATATGGGCCACTTAAAGAGGTCTCGACTATTTTGAGTGAGAATGAGCTATTTGCTAATTTGACGAAATCGTCGTTTTGTAAGCCTCGAATTGGAATATCTTGGCCATATTATTTTAGGTTCGGGAGTTCGTCGCGGATCCGAAAAGGTTAGAAGCAATGGATGAGTGGCCCCTATCCAAAAATCCCAAGGAGTTGAGGGGATTTTTTAGCTTGACGAGGTATTATCGTCGTTTTGTAAAGGATTATGGAAAGATAGATGCGCCTCGACATAATTATTGAAGAAAGACAGCTTTGTTTGGAACGAGGACGCGACCCGAGTCGTGAGAAGGTTAAAAGAGGCAATGAAAGTTGTCCCAATTCTTGTCTTACTAGATTTTGTAGAAACTTTTATTATTAAGGTTGATGCGTCGGGTATTAGGATAGGAGTTGTACTAGCGAGAAAAGGATGACCTATTGCATTTTTTAGTCAAGCATCGATTGCGAGAGCATGCTTTAAGTCCGTCTACGAGAGAGAATTAATGGCCATTGTTTTTGCCATTCAAAAACGGAGACATTATCTCTTTGATCGGTATTTTATGGTTAAAACGGATCAACGCGACCTCAAACACTTGTTGGAGCAGCGTATGGTGATCGTAAATGGTCGGTTAAGTTGATTGGGTATGACTTTGAGATCCAATATCGCCCGAGAATGGAGAATAGGGTTGCGGATGTGTTGTCTAGAATCCTCCATGAAACGAATCGCAGGTTTTGACGAGTACCCAAAATAGTGAATTGGGCTCAAATACGGTTTGAAGTGGAAGCAGATGTTAAGCTCCAAGAACTTGTGAGAGTACCGAAGACGAATCCAAATGTAAAGTCGGGTTGGTCTATCGAGAACGAGTTGCTTTGTTTCCCAAAAGAGTGGTCATCCCTAAGCCTTCTCCCTTGATTCATTACCTCTTGCAAGAGTTTCATGCTAGTCCAATTAGGGGCCACGAGGGCTTCCTTAAAACTTATAAGAGGATTACGACTGAGCTATTTTGGGAAGGACTTAAAGCCGATGTTAAAAAGTTTGTGGCTAGTTGTCATGTTTGCCGATAAAACAAATATGAAACGTTATCTCCTGCGGCCTATCATGCACCACTATCGATGCTCGAAGCTATTTGGGAGGATATAACGATAGACTTCATCGAGGGCTTTCCCAATCCCTATGGTTTTGATTCCATCCTCGTAGTGGTGGATCGTTTAAGTAAGTATGCCCATTTTATCTTACTTAAACATCCATTTTCGACTAAAAAGGTAGCGGAGGAGTTTATTTCTCGAGTGGTCAAGCTTCATGACTTTCCTAGATTAATCGTCTCGGATCGCGATAAGATCTTTATGAGTCATTTACGGGTGGAAATGTCCGGGATGCGGAACACTAGTTTGAAGCATAGTACGACGTAACATCCTCGATCCGACGGGCAAAGTGAGGCAGTAAATCGATGCATTGAGGCATATTTGAGGTGCTTTGTTGGAAATCAGCCTAAACAATGGTCTAAATGGCTACCATGGGCCGAATATTGGTATAATTCTTCATACCATTCAGCTACAAAGTGTTCTCCCTTCAAAATTGTCCATAGGAGGGATCCTCCACCGTTGCTTAAGTATGAATCCCACGGCACCGCTAATTCCAACCTCATCCATAGAAGCCTCGTTTGCTACAGAACATGGAGAGTGGGGTGCTGTTCCCTCTGAATATAGGTAGCTATTATGCACGCAAGAGGTTGGCACCTTCCTTTCTTTGGAAACAAAAAATAAAATCTTAACGCTTTCAAAAAAAAAAAAAAAATCTTAACGTTTTTTTTTAAATTTTTTTTCTTATCGATAATTAATGATAATACCGAACGTTGTTGTCTACTGTTTGGATTTGACTTTTTTTGGTTACCGAATCTGCTCAAGTTCGCGTTTACGTAACAATTATTATTGGCATAATTTCGTTCCACATTCCCGTTGAGCACAGTAATTATTTGTCGCAAACCCAACGTTCAGAAATTGAGTACATCAAGAAAAGAAAGATGGCAGTACAAAATCACCTAATTTCACCTGCACAATTCCATTCCTTAAATCCCTCATCCAGTGCAACACATCACCACCATCATCAATGAACCTCACCCCTTCATCTTCTCCATTTCAACAAATGCAGCTCACTTCAAGGACACGTGAACAAAACATAGGTCAAGACTCCATCGTGGATGATGAACCTTAGGCGTATTGTACTGACACGATCTTTGGCTTTTTTTTTTTTTAGTTTTTCCCGTTGATAAGGAAATACCAGAACGGTCGAGTTTTGGGTGGGGCCACGTGGGTAGTGTAGCCTCCCACATTGCAAGAGAGGGATAGTGGTCCGTGCAGCCGATGCATCTCTCTCTCAATTCTCTGCCTTTTATTCTTGTCATTTGGCTGGAAATCGGGACCCACCCCACCATCTCGGTCTCCTCAACGCACCCTCCTCTCCTCTCCTTTTATACTCTGCTGTCAAACCCTCACTTTCCCGAACGTACTCCTTCTGCTCCACTCACCATTTCCACAACTCTCTCTCTCTCTCTCTCTCTCGGTCGCTCGCGCTGCTTCCCTAACAAACAGAGCATGGAGCGTAACTTCCTCTCTTGCTTCCTCTTAATTCTTTGCATTGTCACTCTTGCAGGTATGAGATAGCTAATGCTGTAACGAATTCAACTTTTATTATTTTGTTTCTCTCGTCTTCTGACAAATGTGCTGTTCATTTTGCAGATGCGGGATCAATCGGGGTGAACTACGGGAGAATAGCAAACGACCTGCCATCAGCTGTGAAAGTGGTGCACCTCGTTAAATCTCAAGGTTTAGAGAGGCTCAAGGTTTACGACACTGACCCTGCTGTACTCAAAGCTTTATCTGGTTCCAGTGTTAAAGTCACCGTCGATTTACCAAATGAACTTCTTTACTCTGCTGCCAAATACCCTTCATTTGCCCGCTCTTGGGTCCAGAAAAACATTGTAGCTTATCACCCTTCCACTCAAATCGAAGCCATTGCCGTTGGTAATGAAGTTTTCGTTGACCAACATAACACCACCAAGTTCCTCATTCCAGCCATGAAAAATATCCATGAGGCTTTAGTCAAGTTTAACATCCAATCTTCTATTAAAGTCTCTTCTCCTATAGCTTTAAGCGCTCTTCAATCCTCTTACCCATCTTCAGCCGGATCATTCCGACCCGAATTAATCGAACCCGTTTTCAAGCCCATGTTGGAGTTCCTTCGTCAAACTGGGTCATTTCTCATGGTCAATGCCTACCCATTTTTCGCTTACGAGTCCAACTCTGATGTCATTTCACTAGATTACGCTTTGTTTAGAGAAAATCCGGGTGTGGTGGATGCGGGTAACGGATTAAGGTATTTTAATCTCTTGGATGCCCAAATCGACGCCGTTTTTGCCGCAATGTCTGCTTTAAAGTATGATGACATCAAAATGGTGATTACCGAGACAGGGTGGCCCTCTAAAGGAGACGAGAATGAGGTTGGTGCTAGCGTGGAAAATGCAGCTGCTTACAACGGCAATCTCGTCCGTAGGATTCTTACGGGTGGTGGTACCCCTTTAAGACCACATGCAGATCTGACCGTCTATCTCTTCGCACTCTTCAACGAAAACGAAAAGGATGGACCCACATCAGAGAGAAATTATGGGCTTTTTTACCCTAACCAGGAAAAGGTCTATGATATCCCATTCACTGTGGAGGGGCTCAAGAAATACAAGGATCATAACCGGCCACCGGTTTCCGGCGGTCAACAGGTTGCTCCTCCGGTTAGCGGAGGCATATCCAAGAGTACTACAGGGAACACATGGTGCGTTGCAAATCCTGATGCGGGAAAAGAGAAGCTACAGACTGCCCTAGACTATGCTTGTGGCGAGGGAGGTGCTGATTGCCGTCCGATCCAGCCTGGTGCAACGTGTTATAATCCTAACACGCTTGTGGCCCACACTTCCTTCGCGTTCAACAGTTATTATCAGAAGAAAGGACGTGGTATGGGGGACTGTTATTTCGGAGGCGCAGCTTATGTTGTCACTCAAGAACCCAGTACGTATTTTAGCCTCGTCTCTTTTAATATAAGACTTCGCTTCTTTTTTATTTGTTTCTTGCCAACTTGCGCATGATAAGATTAATTTAGAAAACTATTGCGCAAACTTGGTGCCTAACATGCGCCTGTGTGGGTTTGGGTGTGACCAACGTGTGAAAGCCAGTGCTGGTGTGGTCCACAAAGTAATGGACTAATGGTGCACGCCAGGTTGGAGAAAGGGTCGAAAAAAATAAAATAAAAAGAAACCACGTGACTGGGTCATCATCATGTGGAGAATCTTTCTCCTCATGACGTGGCGTGCATTAATTGGTTACCATGGACCCGTTTTCTGTCCTCGATAAATTTTTAGTCAATAATTGAAGCTTTGTTTTTACCGGGGATGGTCGGTCAGCGTTTACTACATTACTTTGGTAATTAATAGGCTATTCATGGAAATACATGTATAAGAAAAGGAGTGCATAAAAATACTGGAAATTAATATCAAATTGTGACTTTGGCTTATAATTTTTTATGTGTGCTAATAAAGAGTGTTTGTGGTTGGCAGAGTTTGGGAAGTGCGAGTTTCCCACAGGATATTGAAGAGAAAACACGGGAGCAAAGGGGGCTTGCTTGACACAACTGACAAGTGAAGGCTAGTAAAATCGAATGACTGAGAGAGAACAAATCTTTGTTTATTATTATATAGTAATTGTAGTTGTTTTAATAATTTTTGGGGTTTCACTGTATTTATTCTGGAGTAGCTGGAGTGGTTAGACAATTATTTTGACTAGGTTGTTGTCTGTAATTATAGTCCAGCATTTTCCTAGTTTACTTTTCATCATGCTTACTATTTATTATTGACTCCTATTGGTGGTTTGTTCTTAACTCTCTCCATCTCTCCTTCCCTCCATAAATGGCAAAGATATATCTATCTTGCGGAGGTGAACATTTCAACCGCTCGTAAATCGGGAATTTGCAGATGATCTTTTAATTAACCGGAACGTATTTAGTGAGGAAACAACAAATTGGGAAGGGGTATATGGGCCGTTATTACTCTTATCTCTTCCATTCGTCACAAGTTGCCTCTTCTCAGATAGCAATGTGAAATCTTAATGTGATATTTCGTACCTAGTTGCAAGTGTTGATTTTAATGTGGCCAAGCAATAGTCGACTCACGCGTGAAACGAATAATTGAACTTAGCCGAAATCTCTGATTTTGGAAGACGGAAAAGATAATAAATAAGATGGTTTGCGTAATGGATTATGACGACTCCTTATAGATTGAGGATAGTGCTGCTTAGTGAGTGCTGCTGCTGCTTCCATCATTAGGAAAATCATTGCTTTGTAAAAAGGGTTATAGGGAACTTGATTTGTAATGGCTCTATGGAATCCACCAGAGTAAGTTTTGTCTGAAATTGTACTTAATTAGTCTAGTAAAAGAAAGTAATAAAGTTTTTAATTTCCAAGCAGGAAGAACAATCCAAAGGATTAGCTGCAGTAATTCGGTGTTAAAACGTGTGTAGTTTTTTGTTATTTATAATTTATTTGGTACAAAGAAAATTGGAAACTAGAAAACCCCTGCTTGTCTTGTTGATGCAAAGCTAGAAAACCCCTGGGGTTCATGTAATTTCCGGACTGGACTGCAATGGATGAGTCAAGATCTTCATTAGCCATTCAATCTGCACACAGCCAGTTACCCTCACAATATAACTGCTCAAAATTTAACTTCTCAGACCCAACTTCTGATGCTACCTTATGATGAAATTGAACTAAAATCTAGAACAACAGTACACTTAACGCAAATAAGCTCATGAAATTATTCACAAATAAACACAATAAGGCGTTAACAGTAAATTTATTCATCGTTTGGAACTTTTTGTCTAGAGAAAATACTAGGTAGCATATGGTTGCAGAAGCAAGCAACAATTGCAAGTGTTTGAAGAAGTCGCTCATGGAGGGCAACAGAGCACAGAAGTCTTCCCAATTCCCATTTCATAAATAGATAAACAGCGAAAAGCAATTGGTAGGACCTGCTTGGGTAATTGGATAACATTAAAAGTTTAGTGCTACATAAAGTTACATTGGATCCGGATTATATACTCTTTTCGTTTGTTCACTGAATTATATACCATACCAACGGCTAGCTTTTGCCATACTATGTACACATGGCTTTACAGCTTACCTTTTAACAGCCAACACAAGGCTGGTTTAACGGAAGACCAACCCCATCCATCTCACCAAAGACTTGGATTCGAGTTGTAGTAACGTAGTCTTTGATCGGAGACAATTCAATGTCTTAAAGCTCCATTTGTAGAGGTACTCTTAACATAGTTTTTGATCGGAGACACTTTCAATGTCTTAGAGTCACTACATATGTACGTAAATTCTGTAAATACAATATATTTTATCGAAAATATAGAATAATCTATCTATCTCCAAATCCTAGAAAAATGTTTTAAAACAATCTGTTGTGCTTGCTTGTTGCCACGAATTGATTTTGTAAGAATAACACTACATATAAAAGACTATTGGCATTATTTTATCATTTTTTTTTTTAATTTCATAGTCCCGGAGGATTGGTTTAGGTAGTAAAATATTTTGGAATATTGAACGGGTAGAAAGATTTTATAATCGTAAAAGCAGAGTACAACAAAACAAGAGTTACCGGGTAAGAATGCGGTGTCCTCCTGAGGTGTCGGGTTTTGTTTTCCATGTCAGGAAGTAGAGATTCTCCTGACATGATTTTGTATCTTGTAGCAGAGATTCTCCTTACACCTATTACTGTTTAGTCACATGCTGTATGATTGCTTCCATGAGTATGTATTGTCCGTTTGCATAAGATGAAATCTGGCCACATAACATAAGTTCGATTGCTCCATTAAATTAAGGACAATTCTACGCAAACCCAAAATTTTGTACTCGATCTAGACAACTCAATTCCTCCGGACTAACGCCAATTTTGCGGTAGGAAATCAGTGATGGTACCGACTAGAAAGGAGTAAATTATAAATTAGTCCCTCTTGTTTCAAAAATGAATTAAATTAGTCTGAAAATTAATAATTTAATCCCCTAAATATTAATTTTGTTTCGTTGAATGTATTTGTTTCAAAATCAAACATATTCGTGATATATATTTAAATTTAAAAATAAAAATACACATGATGTTATATACTACAAAGTACATATTCAATTAAAAATTTTCTACAATTAATTTTAAAAATCATTAGGTTAAAATTTTTATATTAATTAAGATATTAAACAGATTGTATAGACTTATCCACCGTAATGCGATAGTAATGTACTAATTGTAACAATATATGTATACCACAATCTTTTTATAGTAGTATGGAGTATAAAATTTAAGTCAGCTATGCCTAGAATAGCAATCGATTTTAGCGCTCGGTCAACGAAAATTACGAAGATCTGCAAAGCCTACAGGTAATGAGTGTCTTAAGGCATCTACTCCTGCCTCCACCATCGGTGGAATTTATTTCTAGGATCCTTGAAACCAAAATTTCCTTCCATGTTGAAGAATCCCATTCAAGAAAATCATAAAGAAGAGAGAATTTTAATTATTCGTGGAAAATAGAAAGTGAAAACTGAAACAGATTAAGGTTTGTCGCGGAAAAACGATCATGCCTAGCAAACTAAGGAAGGCTATCGGAGCTGTTAAAGACCAAACCAGCATTAGCCTTGCCAAGGTTTCTAACACCAATGCATCAAATCTTGAAGTTTTAATTCTCAAGGCCACCAGGCACGATGAAGTCCCAATTGATGAACGTTATGTTAACGAAGTGCTCAACCTGATCTCCTCCAACAAAATTTATGCAGCTTCCTGTGCCCAAGCTATTGCCAAAAGAATCGGCAAGACACGAAATTGGCTCGTTGCTCTTAAGTCTCTCATGCTTGTTCTCCGAATTTTCCAAGATGGTGATCCTTACTTCCCTAAAGAGGTCCTTCTTGCAATGAAGCGTGGGGCCAAAATTCTCAACATTTCGAACTTTCGAGATGACTCCAATTCGAAACCATGGGACTACACTGCCTTTGTAAGGACATTTGCTCTATATCTTGACGAGCGGTTGGATTGCTTTCTAACCGGCAAACTTCAAAGAAGATTTACCAACCGAGAGCGGGAAAATAGCCATCCAAGAAGCAGACGTCCCAACGATTCAGTTTCTGAAATGAAACCAGCAATGTTGCTGGATAAACTCTCTTGCTGGCAAAAATTGCTTGATAGAGCAGTTGCGACTAGACCAACTGGTGCAGCCAAGACAAACAGATTGGTGCAAGTTTCTTTGTATGCCATTGTACAAGAGAGTTTCGATCTCTATCGTGATATTTCTGATGGGCTAGCGCTTGTTCTAGATAGTTTCTTTCAGTTACAGCCTCAATATTGTGTCAATGCCTTCCAAACTTGTGTCAAGGCCTCAAAACAATTTGGAGAGCTGTGCTCCTTTTATGATTTGTGTAAAAGCCTTGGGGTTGGACGAACTTCTGAGTACCCAAGCGTGCAAGTGATATCAGAAGAGCTTATAGAAACATTACGAGAATTCTTAAGAGATCAATCTTCTTTCCCTACGAATGGTCGATCACCAGCACATTTGTTTCTTCCAGCACCGCAAACTAGCGATGCTTCTTCAAGCACTGATACGTATGGCAGGTGTGACGAACCTTCAGAGCCAATAGAGAGACTTTCAGAGAGAGGATCTGAATTTGGCTCACAATGTACCTCACTGGAGGATCTCATGAGCGCAATGGATATGGGAACAAGCCCACCTATGACGTCCTACTTGGGGCAGTTTGAGAACCGATCACAGAATGAAGACATCCTTAGTACTGCTGATTCTAACTCGATTCATTCATCCACCATTGACCAAGGAACAGTAAGTGGGGCAAATAGTGTTTTAGATCTTATATCTTTGGATGGCTGGCCACCAGAAGACCAACAACAAGAGCAAGAGCAAGAACAAGAACAAGGAAAACAAACCTCGGCTCGGGACTCAAGCACTGGTCAAAGTGATTGTTGGGAGATTTTCCTAGCAGAGAGTGCAAGCCAGTCAATGCAAGCATCACCAGATTTAACCATTGGATTTGAGTCCAACGCTTTGAGCAATTTCTTCGATCAAGATTCAGCTCATGTAGCTTGTGAATTTGAGCCCTCGATTGCCAACAATATCATCGATCCAGTTTCACTGCCAGATCACCAATACAATCCATTTCTACAAGATACAACTGAGATACCAGAAATTGTTGCTCCCATAGACACCCAAACAGTACGTCCTGCCAATGATATGTTTTCAACGGCCCCTACATTTCAGGCTACCCCAACCTTTAGCGCGCAGAATCCTGATACAGAAGCAGGATTACACAATGAAGATGATCCGTTTGCACCTACAATCGCTGCTGGACATAAATCTAATGTTTCCATGGATCAACAAAGTCTGTTGCAACAACAGCAATTGTGGCTGCAGCAGCAGGACAAGATTATAGCGAAGAATATGTCTTGATATTTGAAGCGAAAGCATGGAATGCGGTAAACTTTAACCATGTCATTATTTATAGTTTACAAAGTTGTTTGATCAGATTTCTGTTTGGCAAAAACCAAGCACAAATGCACAATAGTTCAGGAATCATAGCATGATGGTGTAAATAATTTAAAAACTGGAATTCAATAGGAAATTAAAAAATCATTTTCATCCCTTCCTTCTTTCCTTCTTTGATTGCTTTCGCTTATGAATTCTGTACAATAGGAAATGCAAAAACAAGGTCATTTCAAATATGCAATTGGAAGGGAAAAAAAATCACGGTCGGAACTTGCACGATATGGTGTGATTATCACTTACCAGACACAGTAATATTTATAAATAAAATATGAAAAAAAAGTTAAAAAAAGATTTACAAAGAAACTTTTTATAAATAAAATATGATATAAAAAAGTTGTAAAAGTGACTTACAAACGAACTTTTTATACTAAAATTTCCGCCTCCCGTACTAAATCCATGGCCCCGCCACGGATTGGGAATGCAATTAATTTATATTTGTTTGAAAATGAAAATTGGTCTTTATTAGATATTAACCCTCGCTTCGCTTCAGGGCTTTTTCTTTTCTTATTTTTATTCTAATGCGGTAAGCGCAATGGAGATTGGGAAAAAAAGGTTTGGTGTTTTTATTTTTTGGTTTCCGGTGGGTTGGCGTGTTATGAATGACCATAAAAACAGCTGCAATCGTAGGTAAGTAATTTTTTATCCTAGTAATATAGGGATACAAACCATGAATGATGAAACAACGGAGCTACATGAATAATTTGACAATAAAAAAATAATTTGATAATGACAATCTTTACTAGGTAGGGTTTACCGTGTGTGATTTAAGTGGCATATTAAAATATAAAATAATAATAACTTACGAGTAAAATTTTTAAACTGAACAAAAAAAAATTTAAGATTTTAATAAAAATAAATTCGAATTATATAAAGCCTCGATAGTGTATATACACACTTTTTTAAGAGCATTTCAAGTTTTCATGTCCTAATAATCAGATAGAGATGATCGTGTTTCTATAAAATTGAAATTAATAATCAAAGTTAAATTACGGATATAAATGTTTTAACCATAAAAGATAATTGAAAGTTATAACTGATTCTTTAAAAAAAGAAGGAATACTTATGATTCCATAACTGTAAGGAATGAGTGAGAGAAAATTTATCTTGAATTGAATTCTTAAAAAACAATTATTCTTGTTTTCAGTTATCAATAGTTACGGACGCTCGTGCGTTGCTTTCGGTCAAGATAATTGTATTTATTTTATTAAGAAGGTTTTTTATTTTTATTTTTATTTCTTAATGATACCTTTTAGTTATCAATAGTTATCTTTAATGATCCCTTTCATATAAATTATAGCAAAAACAATTAAATGAAAATGCAAATTTTTTGTTGCTTTATGTCACTTGCATTTTTCTATGGGCTCTCGTTATTCGGGAGAAAACAAGTTTTAAGAACTTATTTTTTTTTTCAATATTTGTTTTGCATTTCGAAAAAAGTCAACGAAAAATAATAAAGTATTTTTGAAAAAGTATTTTTTGAGTTAAAAAAGAGAAAAATTTTTTTCTCTTTCTCACGAGTTGTCTCGCTCTCACGTTAATCACTTCTTTTTCGATATATTTTTTTCTCTAACTTCTTTTTATTTAAAATACATCAAATTAATTTTTAATTATTTCTTATCAACTATTATTAATTATTTAATTATTTTTTTCTATTTCTACTAACATTTGATTTTTCGGTTTATAAATACATTAAATATTCTTAAAAACCATTTTTACACCTTAAAATTATTTTTATAATAAATATTTTAATAATTTATCTCTTTTTTTTATCATTATCCCAAACACCACCTAAATTATACTTAAACGATTGAAAATAATTATTACAAGACTCGTAATCATTTGTGAAAATTTTGAAACTAATTAATTCATTAATAAATACATTATTTTTCTAACACTATTTATTTGTAACTAAATTAATAATTTGTGATTAATTTCAATTAGTTGTAAAATTTATTGGTGATTGTAGTCAATAATTAGTTACAAATTATTCCAACATTAATCTTTTGAAATCAAATGAATAATCATCTACAAATGATAACTAATAATTTATAAAACTATTTTTTGACTAAATTATTAGTTCAATTTAAAAAAAGACAGCTTTTGTATTTCGAGTTTTACGCATCAAACAAATACTGAAATAATTTTTTTAGCATTTTTTTATATAATTGTCAAAGGTCGAGAAAATATTTTTTGAAAAACAATTTCTTGAAAAATAGCTTTTTCAGAATTGATTTTCTCATGCAAGTTGTTTTTCGTCAAACAAACGGAACCTTAGTTTGATGTGTTTTTTCTGCAGCAATAGTTACATCCTATGGCCTAAATATATATTTTTTTCTAAAAATAGTTAATTCGGATAATATATTTTAACATCAATTATAGGGGGAAAAAAAAGACAAAAAAGGCAACATTACTTAGTTAAATGAATTTAGCAGGTGGGTAGTAACAAAAATATACTAAAAACACCATGTGGATAGATAGGAACATTGGGAGAAATATATAAGAACGAAGTGACAATTGAACTCCAAAATATGCAATTGAATTGCTAGATCCAAGATTTTTCATGACGCAATAAAACATTTGATGATGTTAAAACTCTAGCCTCTTAAATTGTGCAACCCAACTTTTATGTGATATCAAAATAAAGAATCAACTATATATGCACATATTCTGTTTCCAGACACGCTGAAACATTATGTTATTTCTTGGTTAACTGTTATTCTTATAGCAACAAAAATTATATTACTATAATATTATTATGTTTGCGATTCATCCATTGTATTTGAAAATGATTGTTGAAAAAAGAAAAAAGTTTCATTCGGCAATCTAAATGGTCAAATAATATTTTCCGGAAGAGTAGAAAATGAAACAATGTGAGCAATCTCTAACAATTTACAGTACAACAACACACATGGTTATGGTCAGTTAGCATATGTATTTGGAATCAGAAAAGGAAGCAATGCCCTTGAATTTCAAAAGATTGGCTCCTAACATAACTCTCAATTCCAATTGCGTCCAGTACCCTCCATCTATTCTTGAAAAGGGCATGTGAGGTTCCACCGGTTCTACGTGATTCTGCTTGAGCAAGCACTCCGGAACATAAAGAATACTCACAGATTATTGAGCTAGCTAATTAGTAGCCATTTCTGAAAAAAAATGGGGAAACCATTGACATAATATAAGTATGTTATATTGTCTATTGAATGTTATATTGTCCTTTGAGATCTTCTCTCCCAAAGGGAGGGAAAAAGAACCAAAAAACGTAATTTGTAGTTGTAGCAAAGCATGTAAATTAATCATCATAACAGACATTGTTAACGAAGAAATTTTGCTTAGAATAAAGGCCAAACCTTTCGAGCTATACGCTTTTTCTTCCTTAAATTTACCGCGACAAGCAAATAATAATAATAAAGAAAGAAATATATGCATAAGGTTTTATAAACCTTATATGGTTAGATACATGATATCTTGCTAAATGATATATAGACGTTTATTTAATTTCATATTTATAAAGATGATTTTCAGTCATAGTATTAGATAAAAGGTAGTCAAATTTTAATTTATAAACACGATTTATATTCTAAATAGTATAGGTGAATAAATGGTTAAATGATTCGGTTTTAGATGAATTAAGAAAAATCAAAACCAAAACTGAATTATTTCGATTCGGGTTTCATAAAAAATCAATTTTAATCGAAATAATATTTTTTAATTGATAAATTTTAAATACGTGTTAGGCTAATATTTAAAGGCTTTTCATTTTTTAATATATGGGTTGGGCTAATAAAAGGTATAGTTACTCCTTCAATATCATAATTTAAATCTCAAACTAGTTGTAGGAAATGAAATTTTTAGGATAAGAGATTTAGTAGTGGCCATAAGCCTTTTGTTTTTATTACTTTCGATATATCAAAAATTGAATTTAAAAAAAATACAAAATCGAAATAATTTTGATATTTCGATTTAGTTTTTAGTTTTATAAATTTAATTTCAAAATTAAACCAAAATATATAATTCAGTTCGTTTTTATTTAATTTTTCTATTAATCAAAATTGTACTCACCCTGCTAAATGGTATACTAAATTTTATAAAAAAAATCATACACATGGCATGCTGCATGACAATAAATAATATGTGACGTGTCGTAAATAGACCGCGCCAAATATATGCAAAGCTCCCTCCTCCAGGCTCCATGACATTCAGTTAGAGCCTAAATAATTGGTCAGTATACTTAAAAACTATACTCCTCCCTCTCACAATGTGTTTTTACATCGAGAATTCTGACATATTTCACTTTTTCAAACATTAAAAACAAGAGCCATTAGTATATTTTGTAACAGCATCCAGTAGTTTTTTTTCGTTACATCATTAATCAAATAAAATATATAAAATTATTTTATTTTGATATTTCGTATTATATTAAATATTTATTAAAATATATTAAATCAAAACTGAATAAAAATTTATTTAATTTTATCATTTTTTAATCAAAATTTTATATTCGATTAATTATTCTTTATATTTTCATAATTTTTTTATTAAAAACATTATTTATTTATCTCTATACATATTTTTGCTAAAAACTTATTCTGTAAATTATTTTTTTCTAAACATCTTTTTACCTTAAAATTTTTAATTAAAAAAATCAAAAAAAAAAGGACAAAAGTGATCAAAATGAAACAAAAAACTAAAACCAAAATTAAATAAAAGATTCTAAAAACTTACTTTATAAATTGTTTTTTTAAAAAAACATCTTTTTGCTTTAAAATTTTTAATTAAAAAATCATAAAAAAAGATAAAGACCAAAGTAACTAAAATGAAACAAAAAAATGAGACCACAATCAAAGAAAAATTATTTACAGATTAAAAAAATAATATTTAACATAGAAGAATCGAAAAGTAATGTTACAAAAATTTTTATAATAAAAATTATAAAAATATGACTATATAATGCATCTAAATTCGAATAAATAATAAATATAAATCTGAATAAATAGTGTTTGAAATAATGCAATAGATATTAAACTTATGATTTGATTTATTTATTTATTTTTATAATGTGTCTGTGAGAAGGACTCCTGACATATTTAATAATTTATCCAATTACAAAGGTCAAGATTTTGAACTCCAATAGAGATCTAACAGGACCTAAACCAATGAAAATGGATATGAGGAGCATTTTTCCCAGATACACAATGAGGACAGGAACGAGGAATATGCTTCTGGTCAAATGTCGGAATCCGTACTCCCTCACGCATATCTTTTTATTCCTGTGCTAAATATATTTTTTGAACATGTTTTTTTTAAATAAACTTATGGTTTATTTTTTTCCTTTTTATTTTTTAATTTTAACGATGGGAGAATTAGTTGATCAATTTCCAAATACATTCTTACCAGTTTAATTGCTTTCAATTTATATCAAAATGCGTTTTTATTCTCCAATCTATTTTTTTTTAAATTCTCATCTAAATTAGCGTAAATACCCTCACATAAGAAACTCAATCCAACCCAATTTATTTAAAAAGGTTAAACATGAAGAGAGAAAAAAAGTTTGACACCATAAGACAATAGGTTAGGTTTGAGTTTCTAATGTGAGAGTATTTCTATTATTTTGATAGAAATATCGATCAGAAAAATAAATTGAAAAATAACCTAAAATATAAAGATAAATTGGACTTTTGTCAGACTTATAAGAATGGATTTAGACTAAGTTTAAAATATAAAGATATATTAAGTTAATTTCCCAAATTATATAGACCTAATCAAAATATTTAATCTAATGGTGACATATTTATATAAAATTTCTACGTCGAGTACACGCAGCCTTCCATCTTTTTCCGCCAATTGTGCCTTGTGAACTTGATGATCGTACACTTGCAGATAAAAATGCATGTTTCTTCTTCTATTGTTTATTAATTTGAAAAGTTTATTTCAAAACTCACACCATGGCAGAACGCTGAAGGTCATTCGAGATCAAAATCCACTTTGAAAATTCATATTTGAGTATTTTTTGCGATCCAGATCAGTCAAATCACCTTAAATTGCTCCAAGTTAGAAATTTAGATTTTTTTTCGTTTTCTTTCTTTCCGTATTTTTCATATTTCTAGAATTAATTTTAATTTTTAATTTTTGTTTTATTTTTTAATTTAACTCTTAATTAATTAGGACACACTACTTACGGCGTTTATAGGCTTTTTTGAAATTATTGTATTATTAAAAAATATTTAGATTCATAAATTTTAAATACTCAATAATTGCATACCCTTTTTGTATATATTACATCGATATTAGGACTAAATTTCTTTTCATTTGGGGTTTTAAATATATACCATTCCTGTCGATCTAGTACATTAACAATGTATTTCTTTTAGAAAATGCTTGATGACATTATAGTGATAAACAATATTTTCAAAAATAGAAAAGATTTAGGAGTAAATTTAAAAAGTAAAAATGTTAAATGATATAATATTCATTGAAATAAAATACATTTTTTTGTATTCTTTCAAGAAAACACTATCCTTATAAAATTATAATGATTTTTTTTGACATCACTGGTGTTATGTAACACTAATTTTTTTTTTTTTCACAACCTTCTTTTGGATTCAAATGTGAGATAACAACAAGAAAAGCAAACTCCACTTCACAACAGGAGACAAGACATTAATGTTTCGAGCTGAACCCCCAAGAAAAATCACTTGAATTTGCAACAGAAATATCACCCTAACCATTAAATTTTGACATGAATGAACAAGAAAAGTCGTAAAGCTCTGATTCGAAAGAGGCGTGGAACTTTTCAGAATGTTTACTGCAATAGTACAGTAGCTTTAAAGAGATCTCACAGGAAATGCCTTCTTTGACTGGTGTCTGATGCAAATAAGCAAATTGTATGGTAAGGCATTGAACAAGAAGGGAGAGGGAGGGAAGCAAAACATGTTAAAACGTGCATTATTTTATCATTCCTCTCTGTGTATCTTTCTTCTGTTAGGTCGCTTGTTAGGCTCTCAACCATCGGGACCAGCAATTTATGCTTTTGCCAGTCGCCTCTACCCATTTTTTTCAAGCCCCTTGCTGCCTACATTTGCGCCGAACCTTCCTCTCCTTTCTAACTTATTAAAGGAATGGGTTCCTCTTCCCAAGTCATCTTTACTCATAATTTCCAGATTCCCAATACTCGACAGTCGACAGTGCATATGCTCACTTAAAGAAGATCAAGATTCAAGACCATTTATTGAATCAATTGGTTAGTAAGAGCCTGTTTGTTTTGGCTCTCTTTTTGAGGCTTTCAGAGCTTTCGTATAACACCCAACGCAAAATTACAAAAAAGTGTGATAAAATTACAAAAATGCTTTCAAGATTGTGTAAAAGAAAAAAAAAAAAAAGGCGATAAAATGAGGTGGTTTTGGTTATAATTTGTTATGACATAAATATTTTAACAGTAAATATAATCAAATATTATTTCACAATTATAAAAGCCACAACTGAAAGCTACACTTAATGGATCCTAAGTATAGCAATAATTAGTACATAATCACAACCCAAATTCAGTAATAATCACCTAAACAAATAATAAGTGAAGTACACATTCCTGACTTGAATTAGAGAAAGGTTTGAGCTTTACTTATCGATCATTATGTTTCACGTGTTCAAAAGGTCATCAACCAAATATGTAGTGCAGGGACCCACCCACATTCCCATCACCAAATCTGATGAAAATGCCAACTCAGACTACATACTCAGGGGTGAACGTTTCATCATTACCATTGATTTCCATTACCTAGCTACTTTGAAACAGAGAACAAAAAAAAAAAAAAAAGAAAGAAAAAAAGAAAAGAAACACCAAATAATTACCTGCAGCACCTTTTGGGGGTATGCCATGAGTTGCGCAAAATCTATTATGGTACCACTTTTAACATACCAACTGGGATTAACGTTTGCCATCATCATCATGCACGATAGGATTCCCATCTCCTGCCCATCCCCCTCCTGGTACGACTAACGTGCTGCTGGGAGATTATACTGGCGTAGCTTTTGTGGGGTCCCACTGCTTGTTTAGCTCCCTTTATCCCCAAATATATATATATAATCAACCTCAACGCGCAAACCACACACACACACACACACACACACACACACACACACACATGTATATATATATCCTCCACGAATCAACCTCAAAGCACAAACCAAATACATGCAAAATAAAAGAGGTGACTATACATTTTGGTAATAGATGTATCATAACAATCCATTGGACGCTTTCTGTACAAAATCCACACATATGGCTGTTACAGATAAAACCACACAAGACTCTCCTAGGATTGACATAACCAAATTGTTTTTTTTTTTCCTGATAATTACAACGGAGCTAAAACGCCCAAACAAAGACTACAAACACATTGAAGAGGAAATCTACTCTTATAATATCTTGATACAATAAATTGGCAATTCCTATAAGAACATAATCAAAAGGGTCAACAAAAGGGGAGGAAAAAACAGAGGCAAATCATCATACCCTGATCTCTTACGGATTACATGAGTAATTCAATTAATAAGATTAAACGACAAGCAATCGAGGATGCTCCCTAAAAACCGCATCCACCTATGCTTTTGTCATACAATACTACAATATATTAGCATAAATAATGCGCATATAATTTTTTTTTTTTTTTTTTGTTGATATATGGGGATAAAATTGTGTATAAATTCAAAAAAAGTTGGGAGTTTACCAAGTATGTGTTGGTCCAATGTTTGTCCACCAAAGTGATCAGCTCCATTTTCACTTCAGTGTTCTCTCTCCGATCAAAACATCTCTGGTTCAAATCTTTCCTTTGAAAAAAAAATACATATGTATGTATCAAAAAGGTGTTTTTTTCCTTGAACAATTACAAAGTCCAAACGGAGTCCTCATTAATTACAATAACAACACTACTATGACAAGTTAATGAAAATATAATTGTATGCTAAAGACATTTATGCTTATTAAATCTAAATAATGGAATTCATAATAAACAGCCAACATGATAAAAATACAGACAACCCAAGTGCTTAATTACTATTTTATCTTTTTCACCCAATTCAGATTATTAAATTCAAAATTACTAGTGAGATTTTTTGAAAAATGACAGAATCTCAATCCACTAATAATCATTCACATTTTTGCTTTCCAGTCAATACACGATCTCCAGAACAGTCGTTGTAGATAGCGAGTACTTATTAGTTAGCTGAAGCAACAGGGTGCGGCCGTTTAGTTATCAATAAGTTAGCAAAAGCTTAATTAATTATATGCTTTCGTTTTCCTTTTCTTAATTAAGGGGGTTGCGCCAATGCAATTAAGTTATTTGTATTTAATTTTTCTATTATTTTATGTTAATCATATAATTAAACATCGATATTAGCATTCAACGTTTACCGTTATTTAATGAATGGGCTAGTGGAGTCTGGTCTCCACTATTGTGAGCCTGAAACACGTCGAGGAAACTACCTCGCAGGCATCAAAGGTTCTAGACCCACCACTCAATGGTCCCACCAATTTTATATTAAAAAATCTAGACTAAGATAACAAAACAGTCTTTATCCATGTTGGCCACGTGGTAAGACATAAATGCTCATTAAAATTCAATTCTTATTATGCTAAAAACATATATTGTTAAAAAGAAGAAGAAGAAAAATATCGTACCTTTTGTTTGGCGGGAGAGGGTAGTCACTTTTGTGCTTATTCCCTCCAAGTCCTAGAGAACATGCTCTTGAGCCTATTCCCAGAAAGTCTCTGCAATGCTTTCTTAGCACCGGCAACCTCCATCTCTGCCAATTTCTGCAGATGCTGGCAAGCTCCGGCGGCCAACAGCCTCTTCCTACACCCACCGTTCCGTCCACTCAACAATGCATCCACTACCATTACCGGAAACTTCTTGGCAATGAACTCATATTTAGGATCCAACATCTGCACCAGTTTCATCAAACTCTTTTCATCCCTCGCCAATTCTTTCTTATTCCACCGGACTGTCAACAATGACACCAACGCAAGCGCTCCCGCCTCTTGCAGACCCACTGACTTAGGCGACTCCATCAGCTCCACCAATGAACACATGCAGCTGGAGATAGCTCGCTTATTGCCAGCACTAATTGATAAATTAGCTAGTAAAGATGCGGAAATTTGCTGCAAAATTGTGTTTCCATGTTTTATCAACTCGCCGAGATGGATAATGAAAGCAGTTGATGATGACAGAATCTGAGCTGAAGAATCTGATACCGAGAGAGAGCTAATTGCATGTAAAACGTGTTCTATTATTGTATCTGAACTTGACAAATCCTGAATCAAATACATCAAGCTCTGCAATCCCTTTTCTTGGATTATCAAATCTCGAAAATACTCCCCGGAAGAGGCTAGTATTGCTATACAATTAGCTGCCTTTTCTTGTGCAGCACTAGTACCTGAAACAAGCAAACTTATTATAACTGGTACAACCCCTTCCTCTGCTAAAGCCATCTTGATATCCTCTACTCCTGCAACATTTCGAATAGCACCCACTGCGTGTGTTTGTGTCACTTGTGATCCACATCGGCACGCTTCAATCAATACTGAGACACCACCATATGCGGAAATAGCCCACCCATTATCAGGATCACCTGTGATTGCTTCAATCGCTATGGCAGCCTTTTCTTTTAGAGGCATTGACCCTGTTTCAAGAATCCTCAATAACTGTCCTAATACTCCCTCTTCAAATAAGATCTTTCTTGACTCGTCGTTGGATGAAGCTAGTATCGATACAGCCGAAACTGCTTGTTCTCGAATCAAAGGTTGATTGTTAAAATCGAGCAAATTGATCAAATAACCAACATTTCCTTCCTTAGCAACTAAACTAGCTGATTTCTGGTCTGCATTTAGAATCTGAAGAAGTGACTCTAACGCTTTCCTTTTAAACTCCACGCCACCGACTTGTAATCTGGTGAAAAGATCGTGGATAAAAAAGACTAATTCCTCTTTATCAGAAGCGGGACCTGGGTGCGACAGAACAATAGCATTGGATTGGTGAAGCACTCCAGATCTGAGAAGCAAATCGAGGTCGTGGATGTGATTGGAGAGAGAAGAGGAAGCGATATCAAGGTCGCTTTGAAAGAGGAGCTTGCCGCCAGGGAAGGAGCTGGTAGACGAGCTTTGGTGAGAGAGGGAAAGGAGGCGTTGGAGAGTGGAGAGGAGAGAAGGGAGAAGTGTGTGAAGAAGAGGGTTTTGGGACCAGAGAGGGGACTCGGAGAGAGAGGAAAGAGAGGACTGGAGAGAGGTGAGTTTAGTGCGAAGGACTTGCCACCGTCCAACGAAGGATTGGACGGTCACGGTGGAGAGGAGGAGGAGGGAGAGGACGTCTGTTATTAGGTCTAGGAGTGTTTGCGGTGGTTCGGAGGTGGTGGTTGTGGGATGCATTTGGTCCGGGATTGGGTTGGGCCGGTGTACGTCAAATGTTGAGAGCATAAGACACCAGAAAGTGGGTTTGCTCAGGAGAAAGGAAAGGAGAAACAGAGGTGGTGGTCTGACAGGAAAGCGAAACTAACCAAACAGGGTTGGTTTGGTTGGGGTTGGGGAGAGATCGAGCTTAGAATAGACTAGGCTAGAGTCAAGCTCGACTGGTCAGCTTTCTGGCCACCTCTTCATGACTTTTACACCACGTCATCATTTTCTGCTAGTAATTATCATATTATCTTTTTAGTCTGATTTTCAATAAAAAAAATACAAGGGTGTGATGCTAATTGTTATGCATTGCTTCTTCTTATTTTTCTGCCGAATAACATAGTCTCCCTGCCATTAGAAAAAATCGAAAAGGTTGCTGACTATAATAGTATATGTGTAAAATGGCAGAAAGTCTTCCATAATTTATGCAAACAACACAACAAAAAAGAAAAAAAGAGAGAGAGAGAGAAGTCAAGTCATTAAAGAAATTCGTAAGGACTCGATCATTTTTTGGGCTGTAAAGAATGTGAAGACTAACGAAGTTGGAGCATTGCCTAACTGAAAGGCGGATTTTGTATAAGATTGAGGCATAATGAGTGGCAACTGCAGAACTGCTATGCGAATTGTGAGTCGGCGATATAACATTTAGATGAAAAATGGGCAGAGCCCAGCCCAGACAAATAGACCACAAAACAAACCGAAACATAATAATATCGAGAGGATTTATGAGTGCTCTAATATTATGTTATAATTGATTCCAAAATACGAGAGAAGTTCAATTGACATCAATGTGCTTTTTCTTCCTAAAATTCTCGATTTCGAAAGAAGAAAAACATTGAGTAGTTGAATTAACACATACACATGGGAATGCAGCTGGGCGGTCATGTTCCATGCCAAATTACCAACTTTAATTTGGATTCCAATCTAGAGTCTATGGTTATGGGTGGGTTAGTGTCCCCTCCAAACATTGAAATGTCAAAATTTGAAGAAAGATAAAATGGAAGAAATGGGTTGGGGATGCAAACGCGTCTACGTTCATTTTCAAATTCTTGGCATTTTCACAAAAGAGGTCATGTGAGGGAAGATTGGATAGACAGATGGATACTCCGTCCACAGCTACCAAAGGGATAGGGATGAGAACATCGAAATAAGGCACTTTTTTGCTTTTTTTTCCCCTCAAACTCACCAACTGCATTTGTATCTTCGGCATTTGGCCCTCGTAAAAGATATTTCGAACTTTCTTTTTTCTCCTTGCAGAGAATAGAAATACAATTAGACCATCAGCTTGCCTTTGTTTTGCTCGACAATATAACATTTCCAAAAAGCATATATATATATATATATATATATATATATATATATATATATATATTTGTGTTTGTTTTTCTTTTAATAGTTCTAAAAGTAGTTGAAATGAACTGCCATGTTTCTTCTAGTCTTTAATGAAATCAAATGCACCTACAAAAAATATTAATAGTAGAGATCTCTAAACAAATAATAAATTAAATTATCCACATCGGTCAATAGAAATAAATATCATAAGATAATATAAAAAGTTAATAGTTTAATGTCATGAGATAAATTTCATACATTATAAAAATAAAATAAAATTGATAAACTCATTTTAATAGGATTTTGTGGATAAGAGTAATTTAGGTCATGAGTTTTACACTAATACAAAATTTAACCACCAAGTAATATCTCTCAAAAAATTAAAACACTTTCCCAACACCTAAAAGAAAGAAAGAAACAGATCCATTGATGCAGGCATCGGGGTTGGCCAGCCTTCTCTTTGGCCCAAATCCATAATCCATGATATATATTAAAAAAAGAAGCACGAAATCATTAGAAACTTTTGATTGAATATTATACCTTTCATGCAATATTAACATTGCAGTATATCTTTAGTATTGACATATAAATTCCACATCACCTCTAATTAATAAAAAAACATTTTAGAAATTCTTTAAAAAATTATTAAAACCTCAAAAAAAAAATTAATACTCTTTTTCTATTCTTTTTTCTATTTATTAACTATATAAAACCCCAAATAACATAAAATAAGTTTTTTTTATCACTCCTAACTTATATGGTGTTTTATTAGTACTTTATCTTAACTACGAAAACTCCAAAAATTCTTTTAAACAACCCATAAAAACCAATAATTTTAAAATAATAAATAATAAAAATACATCAAAGTTTGCAAATTATTAAGTTGAATTCTTATTATTTTACTGGAAAATTATTGTACTTTCTTATATTATTTTTTACTCCTCCGAAGAAAATTATCTACAATTTTTTAGTGTTTCTTTTACTAATTATGTTGATTTATATAAAAAAAGGATTTAAAATTTTTATTTAAGTCTATGCTATTAATAAGTTCTATTCACATCACGTATAATTAAATTAATTCTTTCAAATAAAAAATTCATCGTGATGTCATATAATCATACCAAGAATTGCTAGGACTCTATGTAAATTGGTTGTTCACGTAATACACTTTACATATTCATATATAACATAACATTATAAACAATATAGGTTTTTTTTCTTTATTTTTTCTAGAAAAACATAGAATTTTCATATATATATTTAACTATATTGGTAAATAAATTAGTACAATTTTTTTAGCAATTATTATTTTCAAAAGATATTTTTATAAATGTACAACACATGTGTATATACTAACTACTGACTATTTTATGTTTATAGTTTTTATTTCAAAGCAATCAAAATTTATTTATATATTTTAATAATCAACAAACTAATTTAATTACAAATTACAAAGCCTTATATAAAACTATTTATATTTTAAAAACCAAACCCTTTAATTTAATAAATACCAAAACTATTTACTTAGAAATAATTCAAAATAATCTATTAGAAATTATAAAATATATATTATTTAATAATTGAACAATACAATTGCAGAAAGAGCCTTTTCATTAAAAAGAATTATACACGTGCAGAGCACGTGCCAAAAACCTATGCTAAACAAACTTCGTCTAAACCCCTAAATCTCCTGACCGGAAGTGGAACACGTCTTCCTCAGTCCTCATACCCTCCCGGCAGTAGCAGGGTGTCAGCAGTGAAAACAAGAAGAAGAAAGAAGAAACAAAATGGTGAGCAAATCATGGAAGATAATACCAAGGCCATTGCTAGAAACAATCTTAAACAACCATGCCCAGCACCATCGAGTCCCTCAGCCTCTCATCCTCCACGGCCCCCGTGGCGTCGGCAAAACCACCCTCTTCCTCGACCGTACGTATCATCATTTCTTTCCAGAAACTTGAAAAAAGAGAGAGCAAGCAAGCAAGGGAGCCTAACTTGATTTCTGCTTTCGTTTTCTTTTCATCTTTTTTGTAGGTCTCCTTAAAGACTGGAACAAAGGCCCTCACGTAACCGGCTATGTAGACTTTGCTCAGTCAATCAAAGAACATCACCCTCGATACAACAACTCCTTCCCTTGGGCTTCTTGGTCTACTTGTGATCCACCAACTCTCTCTGATTGTAAAACCCAGCTCGAAACTTGCCTTGAATCGATAACCCAGAAGGGAATCCAACTCGGTGCTATTACTTCCAGTCAAATCTTCTCTACTCTCAACAAATGGCATCGCCTTGACACTTGCCTTCGTCGTATAATATTCCAAAACAATTCCAATATTGCTTCGAAATCGAAAAATGCTATCTCTGATAAGGTTTCAAGTTCGGTTCTTTGGGACCGGGCAGTTTTCGCGCTATCTGCTCGATCAAATGCCAAAGAGATTGACAACATTCTTGGATTGGAAGAGAAAGGGAAGAGCTTGTCTATAGAGGAGGCTTCGTACTTTAGAGAGGCGATTGTGGCTTTGAGATTGGCTAAGGAGGTTATTAAAATGCAGCAAGGGTGGAGAGCTAATGCCATTGCTCATTTGAATAGGACTGGTGGGTTTTCGAGGTCTTTGGCCAATTCGTGCACTGATTGGCCTTGTCTGTTGCTCGAGTTGCTGTCAAAAGCTGCTGAGATTGATTACTTTCAGGTCATTATTTAGAAGAATTGGCATTGTTTTTTGCATTTTGTTAATTCTTTGCATAGTATTTGCAAAATTCAGTTAAACAAATGCTTGGTCGATTTGGTAGTGATATAACCAAATGAAGTTCTTTTATTGTCTTGTGAATTGAGCAGCCGAAGCTGGTTATAAACAATATTGAAGTTCTAAAAAATGCAATTTTAGTGGATGATTCAATGGTGTCTGGACCAATGTATCATGACAGTCTGGTATGGAGAATTATTGCGTTGGGTGCAAATGAGAGATGTCTGCCTGTTATGCTTGTGACATCTGATAGGTTAGTCCATTTCTCTTCAGCTATCCCTTCTGTTTCCTTGTTCCTTGCACCATACTAGTCAAATCATGCAATCTAATTGATAATGTATTGTTTTTCGGAATTTAACCTTGAAGCAATTTAAAATACACTTACCAAACAAGGGGTGTGAGCCCACACCCTATGCTTCCTTCTGGAAAGATTGTGGGTAATAGTTTGGTTCGTTATGCATCCTATTCATTTATAAACTCACTCTATTGAAGTTAAATGTGGTAATTCCATGAAGCTCCTTCCTTCATTGAAGAAAAAAACAACTCCTTTACAAGAGTAAACATGTTGGATTAGGTTTTGGCATGGTTTATAATTGCTGGGGGCACAGAAGATTTGCAACAGCCGTGTGAAATAAGAATATTGCGTTGCCTCGTAATTATTTGATGAAAACTCTTTTACAACATAATGATGCGACCTATTTTCTACTTTTTTTCT
Source organism: Dovyalis caffra (assembly GCA_963924115.1). Lineage (NCBI taxonomy): Eukaryota > Viridiplantae > Streptophyta > Magnoliopsida > Malpighiales > Salicaceae > Dovyalis > Dovyalis caffra. The sequence continues at coordinate 26,315,569 of CAWUPB010001173.1, forward strand.
TTTTGGAAGTTTTTAACCTTTCACTTAGTGTTACATCTGTTTGCAAGATTTTTCCCACTCTGCTGCTTTTGGATTCTAATAAACACTGTTGTCACAGCTACTACTCATACCAGGCCTTCTGGGATTTTGGATTTCCAGATATATTCATTTCCCGTGAGGTACTCAAACTTAAACTTCTACTGCTACTATTACTGGTGCTGCTGCATGTGCATGGGTGTGGTATACCTTCTTGTTTGCAATGTTATATTCTTTGATTTCGTTGACAAGAAATAGTTGTTTCTTACTGCTGTGTTGAAACAGTGGAGAATACTCAGAGGTCCATTCATTTGGGATAGAGGACTTTGATAAATCGATATTCATCATCTAAGACCTGTCTTTTCCAGACTGTTTTTTGCTTTGTAATTTCAGTTTGAGAGCCAAATTGCAAGTCTGCAGCCTGAGACTATTGTAGTTAATGCTACCGAACTCATGTACGCATAACTTTAAGTACTGCAATAACACACACAGATGCTCACAAGCATGCTATTGATCTGCTAGGGTCCTTCTAGATGGGTCTCTTTTTCTATCATGTGGCTTCAATGAACTAATGTTAAAAGGTGTTTCTGTTTCACTTGATGGAATCTTTACATTGTCGGAAATTTGTACTTGTGGATGTAGATAACAGCTACAGATTGATAATTACAGTGTATCTCACTCATCCAATATTCTTTGTTTGCAGAACTTTGGATGGGCTCCACAAGAAGCTAAAATGCATATGGTTACTGATTACTTCAGTCAGTCAGAAGTGAGAAATTTTGCTATTTTCATTTCCCTGTCAGTGTATCTTAAAAACTAAATTAGTAATGAAATGCCCTTTAAGACTATATATATATATATATATATATTACTGCAAGTACTTCTTTGCCCTAGCTATCTTAAAACATAAAGAAAGTCTTAAGTTCCATCATATTCGAAATTTACTTTCCAATAGTATTGGCTGAATCATGCCCAATTGCTTTATCTTGGATTACATGCATCTTAATGGGATTTAACATTATCTTTTTTGAATTGTAGTGGGCGGTGATCGTTGAGGTGCTTGGGCCAAACCCTCGACATCTGTTTGAGCTTTATGCACTCAAACAAAGTAGCTATTACCAGAAGTAAGAACATTTAATTTTTTTTTTTCCCTCTATGCATAGTGATTGAAGCATCAATCAATTATTTCCATATATAAATGGGGAGTGCTTTTATTTTTATTTTTTTGGGTTCTGTATCCAATGATGCACTCTAATGATTAAAAAGCACTCATTACTCTCTTTTATACAAGTGCAAGTCTGCACACATGCATGCACCAATACATGTACATGTATTTGGGTTATCAAATCTACTTACTAGGTCTTTGGTTATTTCACTATGTTTTTCCCAAATACATAATTACATTGTGCAAGATTCTCCCACTCACATTCACTGGATGTAATGTAAGCATGGATTTTGTCAGTGCCAACTGTGACATCATTGAGAATGGAAGTGTCGTTGATTGGATGGAACACTATGATTACTAAACCTTAGTGCCTACTTAAGCACTTAGGCTGAATTATATTTATATACATATAATGTTGCATGTGTTGTTTTCTTTCTGCATTGTCAACTGCAGGATCCTAGAAGACAAGGCTAGCACATTTGAGGATATTGTAGATGCATATTTATCATATTTGCAGGTACGATTCGTAATGTCATCTGTGCAAGTGCTTGTCTCATCCTGTTAGCTTGGTTAGTAAAGGGCTAAAGCTAATAATTAGTTAACTCGCCTAATCTATAAGCCTAGCTTGCCTATTCATGGCCATCATCCCGATTTTCTTCATTGAAATTTCTAAGCGTTTGACTGTTTTTATCCTGTGCCTCTATGTTCTGCTTTTCTCTTTTTGTTTCCGTTGGTTAATTCTATGGAGAACTATGAGCTAGTTATTATTTAACATGGCTAATCTCTAACCACTGTTTACAATTCATGACCTTTACCTGATTTTCTTTCTTGAGGTGATCTGATCACTGCACAATATTGTATAAATGTAAGTGGTTTAGTGATAGCTGAATTAGGTTGTGTTAGCTTGGTTTTTGACTTGTTCAATATGTCCTCACTTGTCGTGGTAACCATTTGCAATGAATAAAATTTTATGAGATGCATCCTTTTGTGGTTTTTATTTTATGTTTATCAAAAAGTCAAGCAAAAGGAGATAAAATTAAATCTAACTGTATAGGATGCTGCTCGGAAAAAAGAGGCAACATGAATCTTACTCTCAGGACTCTGGTTTAGAATAAAAGGCACTCTCTATATAGCTTGCTGAGACTTCAATTTCAATCTTTCTTTTTCCTAGAATTATTCAACTGCAGCTAGGAGGATTAGCATCGGTCGACAAGCAATTTCTTCTACCAGGAGTTCAATTTTGCTAAAATGTTAAATGTCAAAGAAAAAGGCCAATAGTTTATGGTGGTATGGTAAAACCAACAAACATAAAAACTGGTGCTATTGTGGCTACTGAGAATTGCCAACAAGGGTCCTTGTTTTAATTTGGATAATAGATGTGACCTAAATATTAAGATTAATGTTTAATTGCTTATTTTCTTTTCGTTTATATATACATCTATATATTTAATGTATTGCCTTGCACTCTTGTGTCATTAGTTCGTTTTTTAGTCTTCAAAAAGAGGTGTAATCATATGTGGTCTGCACTGAGGTTGCCTTGATGACTGCATTTTCTTTAAATCCTAGTCCGCCAAATTATTGTCATTTAAACTGTAATTTTTTTTTTTTGTTCTGGGATGAAATACATTATTTGAGTAACCAACAACATGTTTTTATCCACAAGTATTATCAATTAGTTTTATTTTGTCCATGCTCTGCCTCGCCATCTCTTTTGTTACTTCATTTTAGGTTACTGTGGTGAATCCTGCCATGGATAAAGCACAGGAATTCCTGCAAAAGTTTGCCAATGATGCAAGAAGTGGAAAAATTCCAAAAGATAGATTACGCTTTGGCTCTCCTTGGAGGCATCCTCCAAAAAGAGACGACCCTACTCTATGCCAGCAGTGGGCAAAGCTTCAACTGCTGGATTTTGTTCAGTCTCTAGTAAATACTGAATTTGGGGTAACACATCTTTTTTTCATTTTGTAATTAAATAATGTGCTGTGGTTTTCACTGTCGCACATGATATAAAACACCTTTTTACTTGTATAGGATTTGGTAGTTATGAAAGGTTTTTATGATGCTCAAATTTGCCCCATATTGTGATGTTTTAAACACTATATCAGTATAATCTCCCTGATATGAGCTTTATTGATATGTTTAACGTATGTTGCTGGACTGGACATCCATAATCTTTGTATTGTGTATGTAGATGATCTAGTTAATAGGTTAATTACTTAAAATGACTGTTTAGTGTAACAAGAATGCTGAGCTTATATTTGTTGATGGGGCTGTATTTGTAAGCTGTTGAAGAAGCTATTATTGTTCTCTGTGGTGGTTGTTCTTTTATCGAATTTTTAATTGTTCTCTCTCGGTGCAGGTAAATTACCTAGGTGATTGTAGCTTTGAGATATTTGATGATCCATGCACTGTTGCATTATTAGAGGTATTATTTACTTTTTTGCATGTCTGCTATTATGCATGCATGCATGATTTTGCTCTTCATTCCCAGTTTTTTTTTTAAAAAAAAACTTTAGTAACTTATATGTGCCTTTTGTTTTTTTATTTGCTAATGCTGACCACATTTTTAAACCTTTTGTGGAATGATTATTGGCCCAGAAAATCATAGTTTGCAATCTTAATTCAGCACTGCATGAAAAAAAAAAAAGAATTTTGGTGTTTTTCCTATTTTGGTCGCTCTGTTTTTCCTAATTTTGTTCGTGAATAGCAGCTAAATTACATGGATTGGCTAGCCTTCAGTTCACTTTTAGTACCCATATTGGACTACTGTTGTTCTTAGATAAGCTCACTCAACATTATTTCTAGGTTGGATTGCTCTATGCTCAACGCGATCCATCATTCATTCGCCCCATATCTAGAGGTATTCAGAGATGTCTTGTGAGATGGTAAGTAATCTTCTCCTTTTGTATCTTATTAACCAAAATGAGCATGAAAATGTTGTGTATCTGCATACGTTGATGGTGGCTCACAGGCTTGTCCAGGAACGCATGAAAATGAGTTTACAGAACCTGCTCCAGTTTCTGTGGCAGCGAATTATTCGTGGCCGTAGTTATCGGCATTTGATGTTACAAGTGGGCTACAAATAACAAAAAAAGTCAAGAGTATGCATTATCTTTAAAATCAGCATTTCTCTGATGTTTGTTTAAATTTTGTGCAACAAGAGATATTAAAAAACCTGACTGCTCAAGGGGATTGGCACAGTTTTAAATACTGTAATATTGTATGGGATCTGGAACCAAATGACTGATTTTGAATTTTTGGTGCACAGGAATACTTTTTTGCAACAATCTCTGCGAATATGAGTTTGCTGGCAGCTGTTACCTTAGTTACAATACCAAGGTGGTGGAAATCCACTGCACCACAGAGATGTCTCAAGTTCAAATGTGAGTAAAACAATATATGATCTTCATTTGTGTTAATTGTTTGTATCTTCACTCTTGCCTCAGTTATGGGGTGTTGGTTGCAATCATGGCTGCCTTCTGGACTCTGAGAGAGAGTTTTGTGAAAACCCTCATTTGCATCATAGCGTAAACAAATAATGTTTGTGTTTGATATTGCAGAATTCTTTGCATGAACAGATAATCTTGTTGGTTGACCTTGCAGGGTTCTTTTTGCGAAGGCATTCTTTGAGGGCGAGTTTCGCTTCGATATTCACATATAGATGTAAGTTATTTTTTGAACTCAATGGTTTATAATAGCAAATGTTCATACAATGATCAAAAGCCTGGATTGTTTAACCCCTATTAAATGTATGATCTTCTGGAATTCTTTACACAATAATGCAAATTCAGTATGTGCATGAGATTTTCTCTAAAAGAGTTGGTTATATTGCATTATGTTCAGCTTATTTCTCCACTTCTTGCGAGCGCTTAAATGATTTTCTTCAACTCTTTTACTGTCCGGTAGGTTGCCTGTCTTTAACGCCTCTTTACCTTTCTCTAGTGTACGGATGTGTTACAATTGACTACTGATTCAAATAAAAAGAGTTTAAAACTGTAAGATACTCCTTCGTTGGACAATTTCTCGGTTCTAGTCATGTATTTATGATGAATACTCGTTTCATCCCTTTTATAATAAAAAGTTCAAAAAAGTAGCTCCGCTTTGTTTGTCAATGCCCTGATTTGAGAGTTTATTTGATGGATTCTTGGATAACATGATAATTGTGTTACATCTTCACTACTTAAACACAGCTTAATTTTGAGCATCATGTCCCTCCTAAAATGACATTTTGATCAGTGAAATTCTTACTACTAGGTTGCTCTGGCACAACCCTTTAGGCTTTGAGGAATGGAGAATTGTCATTTTTTTATATAAGGAGGTGAGTGTGATCATCTCGTCTTTCATGAGTTGATAAAGTATCCTGGTCATTTGGTTGATGAACAATGTAGCACTTCAGTTTCTCTCAACATATGAGTTTATAAGCATATTAGATAGCGAAGACAACATGGCGTGGCATCACCTGGAATGTTTGTTATAGATCTATTGCTCAGCACAGGAGTATATATATAAATTACTTGTATTTGGTGCTCACTCATTATATAATTAATTATCAATAAACTCTTTGAATCCGCATAGAAGATGCAGTAGTCCTTCAAATACATGTTGTAATGCTGTTAGTGTAGCTCTTTCACAAACATGTACGAATACTAGCTCCATTTTGTAGCACGCATGGGTAGTTTTTAGTCTGGTTTGGAATTTTATCTCATCAAAATGGCAAAATTTTCGTGAAAAATCCTTGTTATTGAATTAGGTGGGGATGTAACATGCATCTCTATAATCTCTTAATAAGCATTTTTGAAGATTGTCATGGCTTGTATTTTGCTTGAATTACGGTAATTACTTAATTACTTAGTTTGATCATGACTTTTCAGTTGATACACCTGGCGTGGGCTCCAGGAGATCCAAAGTCCACGCACCCATGTTATTGATCATCATTGCATGTAGTAGCGAATCATGTTTACCCTCGACTGCTTCTAACCAAAAGCAAAATTCTATATCTGCAAAGGGGATGGCTTCTATGGTCACGTTCTTATATCATTTTAGCTATTGATTGTGTTGAAAAATTCCACTTTCTTTGATATTATCTGTACTTTTGACTTGAAAATACTAATATTAGGCTAAAACATACGTTCTTGCTTACAGTAGCCATTCCAATCTGCAAATCTGGTTTTGTAAATGCTGCGGGTTCAATTATATATTACTAAGAAAGCCTTTCTCCTTTCGTTTTCTTCAAGGCACTCTTACACAAACTTATGTTACTACAAAGTGGCAATGTTATCTTCCTCCATAAATCAATATATGTATATCAAAACCTAAAAACCAGTTCCCAACAATAATTATAAGAAACTCTTGAGGTCAAAATCTAATTCATGCCAAAGTGAAACGCACACACACACTTGGGCGCGTGAAGCTTATGTGAATAGAATTAAGAAGTAACAGATCTTGTAAGGAGAAACTAGAAATGAAAAGAATTGGTAATTAACAGACATTTAAAAGTTTTTAGAAACTCGTCTCAAATTATTCTTCCTGTTATTGAAATTTAAAGAATTCGAGCATATGGATCAAATTATGCTATTATGTCATTTTCTATACTAGTTGACAAAATAGTTTCAGCGCTTGATTTATTATTATTTTTTTTATAACATTACAAGCACTTCATTTAGAGATGTTTGAACCATCAGTTCTGAACAATAAAAAAAGAGCGTAGAGCATTAACAACAATCTTTTTTTTTTTCCTTTTTCCAGAGAGCTTTAACAATATTTGGTGTTTTGTTAATTAATATCAAATCCACAATAAAATTGTTCGTTATATTCAAATCTCATAAATTAAATACCATAGAAAAAAAATCCACTTTCGATTTTAATGATTTATATTCTGATTTTACTACAAATTTACTTAAAATGATTTATTTGAAATTTGAATGGTTTGAGGTTGTATGGATCGTAAAATTCTTACGATTTTTTGATTTGAATTGGGATTTTAATAACCATGATTGCATTCAACCTTCTTTATTATAGCAATATAGTTGAGCTTTCTTATTTATGGGTTAGGCCCTGCAACATTCAACTCAGCTTCTTTATCGACCTTTAACATTTCATTTGTTGGAAGGATGAGATTTGAATTGAGAAAAGAAAACATTAATGGTCCTCTGCTTTAGGAACAAGATTTAAATTTCATGTAGTTGACCGAAGCTATTGGTATGTTGTTCTTATACTACTTTTTTGGGCATATATTTCTGATTTTGGTATGTGTTTTCAACATTTGAGCAAAAGAACAAAAAAGAAAGAACCGAATCATAAGAAGTAATTTTCTTTTTCTGTGTGTGTGTTCTCTCTTTTGTCAATTGTTAACCTGTAAAATCAGAAGGATAAGAAGGAGGTATCAAAAATTCAAATTTGACATCGAGAGAAGGAAGCTCAAAATTTGGAACTTTTAATAAAAGTAAGAGATGCATACCTAACTTGAGACTGCCGGATGTCATGGCTTTTGACTCAATTAATCTCACCACCCGACAAAATTCCATCATCACTTGTGGGCCTTCTATCATGAAGAGAAGAGTTGCTGCTCGTTTTTTTTGGCCCTTTACCATATGAAAGGTTCTCTCGTTCCTTTTATAGATGTCGCATAACTGTAAAGCTAACAACGTATATAGATTTTGATGCCAATGGACTCCATTTGTGTTAGTATTTCTTTCTTATTTTTCAGAAATTTTGAATTAAAACCTCTCAAGAGAGAGAGAGAGAGAGATTTTGATCGAATAATAGGAGCTTGCGGGTTATTGTTTTTTTGACACTTGCCATTGCCCCCGGCTACATTTTGGATAGCCCATTGAAAAAAAAAGAAAAAAACAAAAAACAAAAAACAAAACAAAACGAATAGTTGGCCATTGCGGCTTAATCTCCAACGATTGGTAACACTGCCCCTAAAGTGATGAGTTTTGGTTATGAATTCCTTAAGTTTAAAATGTCTATGTTTTGAATATTGTGATAATTTGATGATCATCAAAACTAGAGATTTTGAATAAATCTATTGTTTTATTCAAATTCTATAGTTTTGATGATCATCAAAATAGACATTGGAATAAAATTTGGTAACAATCACAACTATCTGCATACCTAACATCTGAATCATTAACATTGTGCTGATGGTAAATTAAACATCTAGGTTGTAACAGTTTCTGTAAATTACGAAGGAAAGAAAAAGATTAGAGTTCAAGTACTTCTCAGTATCTGCTTTGCTGTGAAGGTAAAATTTATAGAATAAATTATTTTTAGCTTAAAATCAGGGGATCTGTGCCTAACATTGGACTAAAATGTAGTAACAATCACAGCTATTTATATTTATTGCATTTAAGTTTCCTTACATTCAACTAAATTATTCAATGGCATGGAAATGTCAAGCATGCATGAAAATGGCCAATAGCCGTAAGGAAATAATTGAAAGAAGAAAAAAAAATTATAAAAAAGATGAGCCATGCAGGTCCCACGCGTTTTATTGTAAACACAAAAAGTGGCATCATTTAATATTGGATTACATTCAGCCACTGTTTGGCCAGTTATTCTCTGGTAACATCGATCCATCTGTCTATTTCTGGCTTAGCTAGCTCACTTCTTTCAGATCCTAGTCCACTGATTATAAGATCTCTGTTAAACTACTTGTGTGATAATAATATTGCTGCTGTTGCCTTGTTCTACTAGTGTTTGCTAGAACTCCATTAGTTCATGGTTGGAAGTTGTCTGTTTAAGACAGAGCTAGCTTAGACAACCTCAAAGATTGTAATCAAGTGACCTCATCTATAAGTGGTTTCCGATCCAAGTAAGAGAAGCCGCACTTAACCATTTAGAATCTCTGTGATTTTGCTTGCTTTCTTCGTCTTTTCTTCTTCTTCTTCTTTTCTTCCTTTTTTTTTTTTCACGACTGCAATGAATGATGCACTGTTACTTTGAATATTTATTTATAATACATTTGATCACTCATGCAATCTTAGTCAAACAATATCAGTGTATTACACCAATGTAATTACAATGTTCGTTTTATAAACCTTCACTCTTAATTTCTTTGGTTTTTCTTTTTTTTAATTATTATTCTTTGGTGACAGAATGAGCTTGCATTTGCAGGACTATGTCAGTATTTAGCAGGGATTGAATTACACGAGGTACGGATGCAACCAGGGAGTGGATTGATTGTCTAAGAGAACTTGGAAAGAAAAATGAACAGTTTAGATGGGATCACAATGACAGGGTGGAAGAATCTAAAGCAACGGCTGTCATTCAAGGGTCTGGGTTGCTGTGGGGGCACAAGCTGGAGTTCTACTACCCCAGCTATGCCCTTTATTGATATAGAAGAAGAAGAAGATGATCAAGAAGTAGAAGAAGAGCCCGTTATGCAAAACCAAGCTCAACGAGCAGCAGCAGCAGCTCCAGGTGTTGGGATGAATCTGGCAATGGCATTAGCTGCTGAGCGCAATTTACGTCCTTCAAATGTCAAGACATTGATGAGATTGATTGAAGAAACGGATGGTGTTGATTGGAGGAATAAAAATAACAGTGATAAAAGTACGAGGGACGAAGACCAGGAACAGAAACGGGAAGAAGAGACTGATTGGGTATGCTGCGTGTGCATGGAGAGAAATAAAGGTGCAGCTTTTATTCCCTGTGGACACACCTTTTGTAGGGTTTGTTCCAGAGAAATGTGGGTCAATCGAGGATCGTGTCCTATCTGCAACCGCTCCATTCTCGACATCCTTGATATCTTTTAGTAATCAGCAGCAGCATTCAATGTTCGGCGTCATTTCTTCAGACATCTAAGTTACCATCATTCGCCTCGTTTTAGTAAAATAGTACCCTCTGTCTGTGTTTAATTAGCTTTGCTTGATGAACTGTCTTAAACTTCGATTTAGATACAATGGTAATTCCATTATACAATTCTGGATATGAAAGATATTCTCTTTTTGCCTGGTCAGAATATGTGCGCATTCGATTTTTGCATAAAAAAATATTTTAGTCGGGTTTTTCTTTTAAGAAATTTTAATTACTCCTCCAGTATTTTAAATTTTTTTATTCCTATCTTCTGTTTTTATTCTCTCTTATGTTTATAATAGAATCAAAACTCGATAATTTTTGTAAATATAGATAAAAATATGTTTAGTTTAACTATCGTGTATTCAATATTTTATTTTATTGTTAAAAAATATTTGAATTTTAACATATAAAATTTTCAATATCTCCATTATACAGTCCATTCCGAATCCTGTTGAACTTCCCACAAAATTAAAAAGAAAAAACCACCGGTGGTATTTTGATTCATTGAAACGTGGATAAATTAATGTTAGCTATTACGTGCCGGCATACCAAATCATATAAGAGATGAGCCGGCAAAGTTTGATAATTTGCAGGCCGTCGGTGCAGTCTAGCTAGTTAAGCTGCAAGCGCCAAGTGCCCTAACATATATGTATGTAGCACATTAATTTAGCTACTACAGTTTTATTTGTATCTTGGCTTGATGCTATTTTCATCCGATGGTAAAAGTATTTTTTTTTTTTTTTTGTTTATTCATATGGTTAATTTATGTATCCTTCGAGACTTTTTTTTATTTTTTTAATGATTTTATAAGCTATACTACCTATTAAAGTACTCTTTTTTATTCTTTCTGTCCTTTCTCATTCGCATTAGAGATGGAGGAAAAAATTCTTTTTTTATTTCTTAAAATTTGTTATATATATATATATATATATATTGACATTTTAATCATGATATGAAGCTCTAATAAGTATTGGGTATTTGAGATTCATTAAGGTTTATTTGTCAATTGATGATCATGCCTTCAAACAATTAATTTATTGTTATATCTAGAATAACTTAATAGTATTTTAATATCATCTGATGTTTAATTATGTTTTTCATTTTAAAATTTTGAAAACATAAATTAAAAACTTAATAGTTTTGAATTCTTTTGTTGGGAAAACAAAAGAAAGAAAAAAAGAAGCAAATCAACCGCAAATTTTTAAAATGTACTTTTGATTTTGAAAAAAATAAAATTGAGAATTGATTTTTTTTTTTTTTTAAAAAGGCCTTTTATTTCCATTTTTAAATTTTAAAACAAAATATAAAAATGATACCAAATAACAATTTAGTTTACGAGATTTTAATATATAAAATTCTAGTTCAAACTTCTTCTTTAAAATCAGTCCTCGAAATTGAAATTGAAATTGGCTCATTCTTTAGAGGACACGCGTTGCCTAGAGTATTACAATAAACCACGTCCAGTCTCACGACCCTAATAGCATGGAAATACTTGCCAATTTGCCATTCATTATTTACCTGGAAAACGGAACTTTGCCATGTACGTGAGGGGTGGTAGTGCTTGATCCAATTGGATTGGGCTAAATAAAACTTGGGTTAAGTTTTCTCTGAAGATTGGCCCAAATTAATCTCGTTAAAGAAGGACTAGGAGTCACTTATATTTTGGGCTTAGCCTTCCATTTTACAATCCAGGTTCCTAACGTGGGCTTATATAGCATTCACTCATTACGCTAACCAATTCATGTTCAGTCGTTTGTGAAGTATTCCGACCATGTATATGTATCTGGCGTTGAGAGTAGAATGTAGCTGTGGCTGGAATTGTAACTGTGGTTGTGATGGTATTTGTAGTAGTAGAAATGTTTTTGATTAAATAGACAATTAAAAGTATGTTTATACTAAAATAGATAGCATAAAAAGCCATTACTACAACTAAAAGCTTCAAAGTCTTGAGTTTCTCAGCTTTTAGCTTTTCTTGCATGAGATCTACATGAACCCCACCAAAAAAAAAAAAAAAAAAACTGAAGCTAACCAAATGACAGGGGTGTCGTTTGGGCTCAAAAGCCCACCTCATTCCCCTCCAAAATGGGGCTATAGTACCTGGTTTGTGTTTTCTCCTCACAAATCACAACCAATAACCGAGCTCTTAGCAAACCATTTTTTTTCTTTTTCTCAATATGATCAAAAAAATTTGAACAACACAGAAGTGATATAATCCTTACTTTTATATTATAAAAGAACAAATCGTAGTTTTTAAATCTAAAACCTACTTCATTGAAAGAAATTATTTACTAGTTTATATAAATTCTAAGTATATACCTTCAAGCAAATCTTATGAATCTTTTCGACTTCAATCCATTTTTTAAAAGAATGATAAAAAATTATTCATAAAGTTTTACTTTAAAATTTAAAATTTTAAATTAAGATAATTTTTTGACATTATTATTATTTTATAATCTTATTTTTATTAATTTAAAAATTAACTAATACACAAATAAATTTTCGCTCTTATTTGATGTAAGATGATTGTTTTTTAAAAGTATATATATATATATATATATATATATATATATATATATATATATATGATGTTAGCATAAACAATTGTATTTGAATAAATAGGTGGTTTTTTTTTAAAAAAATATATTTTAATTGTTTTATTTTAAATAAATTGATTCTATAATATTTTAAAAATATATTTATAGCAAATAGTTGGTGTTATGTGTCAAAATGTATAACTATTTTTTAATAAAACTGATAATTCAATAGTTTTTTTTATACGTTTTGATTATACTTAATAGACTAAGAAATATTATCTAAGAAATATTATCTCGAAATATATTTTTAACATTTTAGATTAAAATAATTATATATTTATATACAAGCAACTATTATTTAAAAATTTTAAGAATAAATGATAGATATTGTATCAGCTTTATTTAAAAAAAAAGAGAGAAAACAATTTTGTTTTAAAATTTTATTCTAAAATTCAAATATAGAAAAAAATAAATTATTTTTTATCAATTAATAGAATTTTATTAAAAAAATTAATTGAATGAGGAGTTTCATAAAAATAATGTCAAATTCAAATAATAAATTTTACATAATAAGAGTGATATAATCTAAAATATATGTTAATTTTAAAATAAAAATGATATTATATATATTTTATCTTTGTGCACGCTCGTATGAAAAATACAAATAATAACGCTTGATATTTCATAAGTTTTGCCTAAAAAATCTTCATTAAAAAAAAATAAGGAGAAGAAAAAAATCAAAAATTAAAGGGAAAAAAAAGAAAGAAAGAGAGGTTGCGCAATCGGGCTCGGATGACCGAGCCAACAAGCTCGAGCTCGAATTACAAGGCCCGCACAAGCCCGGGTATTTCCTCTTCATTTCTAGCTACCTCTGCATTTTTTGGCCATCGATTTTGCTAAAAAATTGCTAAAAATCAAATTTTATTATTTCGAGCATTCAAAAACCAAATTTAGTCTTGATTTTGTCTAAAAAACATCTTTAAACTACTGAAATAACATTAAAAAACTCATTGAAAACCTTAAAATTTGTTTTAATTCACACCAAACACACAAAAAATTCAAACCAAACACACAAAAATTCAAATAAAAAAAAACTCAAAATATTTCGAGTTTTCGATTTACCTCCTCCTATCATTTCATGGATTACCATAACTACAAATGAATTCTACTATTGGATATGAACAAAATGGTAGTAAGATGGACTATTGTTGTGGTCGAAATAGGCCTCGTCGATTATCTCTCTCTCTCTTAGGTTGTAGAGATCAAAACGAACGAAAAAACTTTTTTCAAAATAAAAGAGCCGAAGTGAATAGTTTTATGCAAGTAAATGAATAGTAATTTTAAAGAGAATGAACAATAAATGAATAACGAAAATAGAGAGAATGCATAGTGTGTGAATAATGTTTTTTTTTAGTTAACAAGATATATCTTTAATATTTTGTTTCTTTTTTATCTTCTTTTCGAAGACAACGTCATCATTTGACCATAGACGACTCATGCTCGATATGTATTTTTGTTCCCGAAGCTACTTTACATGTTCTTTGTGATTGTCCATTGGCTTGGCATATGTGAACAATTGTTGGAGCATATCAAAGGGTTCAACTTTTCTTTCGAGTTGGATTTAAGGGATTGGCATAAGACCAACCTTAATTATTCTAGGAAGCTACCTAGGGGGTGGTGACATGGAGTACTTGGTTTGGGACATGTTGTTGGTCTTTATGGTCCTGGCGAAACAAAAAGTTGTTTGATGATACGTTTGCGATGCCTAGTAGCCCTATTGATACTATTTTCCAGTTTGATTCGTCTATAATGAGTAGTATGACAATGATGGATAATTTAGGCAAAGCTCTTCGAGTGCGACAAGAAAAATTGATTTTCTAGACCTTTCTAATAGGGGGTGGGTTAAAGTAAACACCGATGGGGCGTTTCGGATGTCTTGAGGAAGCTCTACATTAGGTGGGGTGCTTAGGGATGCCATTGATTACTCGGATAAATGGTTTTTCCCGAATGTTGAGGCATGCTCTATTCTTTGTACTCGAGTTATAGGGTATCTTTATTGATTTGCAAATGGCTTAGAACTTGGGATATCATCGGGTGTTGGTTGAGACAGCATTCACTCGTTGGTTATATAGATAATTCATTAGCGTACGAGGAGGGTGGGCACTTATGGTTCTCTTGTTACCGCGATTAAGACAATGTTAGACAAAGACTGACAAGTTCAGCTATTCATGCTTACAGAGAAGCGAATAGATTAACGGATAGCCTAGCATCATATGTTTTTTCCTTACCTCTCGATATTACTTATCTATCTCATACACTCGGTGACTATGGCAAAATCCTTTAGAAGGATATATGGGGAATAACTTTTTCAAGATTCCGTAATAGTTAATTTTTAATATACGGTTAAGGCTCTCGGATGTCTTGAGGATAGCAATGATGGATAATTTGGGCGAGCTCTTCAAATGCAATAGGAAATTTTGATTTGCTAGACCTTTCCAGTAGGGGGATGGGTTAAAGTAAACATGGATGGGGCATTTCGGATGTCTTGAGGAAGCTCTACATCGAGTGGGGCGCTTATGGATATCCATGATTGTTGGGTAAATGATTTTTCCCACAATGTTGGGACATGTTCTATTCTTTGTGTTGAGTTATGGGTATCTTTATTGGTTTGAAAATGGCTTAGAACTTGGGATATCGCCGGTGTTGGCCGAGATAGATTCACCGTTGGCTATACGGATAATTCGGTCGCGTAGAAGGAGAGTGGGCACTTATGGTTCTCTTGTTATCGTGATTAAGATAATGTTGGACAAAGACTGACAAGTTTAACTCATTCATGCTTACAGAGAAGCGAATAAATTGATGGATAAGTCGGCATCATTCGCTTTTCCTTGCCTCTCGATATTACTTATCTCTCTCATACACTTGGTGATTGTGGCAAAATCCTTCGGAAGGATATACAGGGAATGACTTTTCTAAGATTCCGTAATAGTTAATTTTTAATCTACAACTAGGGCTCTCTTTTAAATAAATAAATAAATAAGAGCGAACAAGATTTATGAAGGTAAATACGGGCATATTTAGTTTAACAATTGCATGCATGATAGCTTCTTTAAAGAAAAAAATATTTAACTTTTAATGAATGCAATTTCTAACAATTTTTATTACGTGGTTCAATCTCAATTAAACTTTCTACAAAATCAAAGAACACCACCCATTATTTTAACAATTGCATACGTAATAGCTTTCTTTAAATAAAAAAAATTAAGTATTAATGATTGCAATTTCTAACTATTCTCAATTAAACTTTCCACAAAATTTTTTTAAAAAAAATCACCTATCTGGTAATTGTTAATTCATATTTTGATTGAAACCTTTTATTAATTAACGTAGCTATTACGTGCAGGCGTACCAAATCATGTCATCAGGCGATGAGCCAGCGAGGTTTGATCTTTGGGGGCTACTTAATTGGCAAGTACCAAGTGCCTACCATATGCATATAGCACATTGATTAGCTACTACGGTTCTGTTTGTATCTCGCTCTCTTATAAGATATACTAGCACTCTTCTTTTTGTCATTTGTCAATTGTCATTCATAAGGGAGATCGAGGAAAATTATATTTGTTTTTATTTTTTTTTAAAAAAACTATTTCTTAAATGCTTTCTTCTATTCCGTTTAGATAATTGACCTTATCTTTTCTTGGTTTAAGACTAGTGAATCTCCAATTCGAGCCCTCGAGTTTTCGAACTTCAAAAACTCAATATTGGTTGGGTTGAATTTAATTAAGCTCTAATAAGCTAGAGTTATTGGAGCACAAACTTGTTTAACAAGCATTATGTATTTGAGATTCAATTCGGTTTGTTTGTCAATTAAGCACGCATTCAAACTTATTTCTTAAATATTGTTATACATAGAAAGGCTATAGGATCGTTTAATACCATTTCTGTTTTTTATTTTTCAAAACACAAACGGAAAACTTGTTTGTTTTTATTCTTTGTTTTTTTTTAAAAAAAAAATGAAAAACCAACCTCCGATTGTCAAAATTTATCAAATCCAAATTAACAAAGTGATTTTAAAAAATTATGTTGCTACTTTTTATTTTAAAAAATATAGAAAACAAAAACTGATACCAATCTAATATTTAGTTGGCGAGTTCAAATTTGTTCATTAAGGTGAGTACTTGAAATTGAAATGAGCTCACTCTTCAGAGGACAAGTGTCGCGTGGAGAATTACAATAAACCTCCCTAAGACTCGCGACTGCAATTGCATGCTGCACCGAAATAATCACTTGTCCAATTTGATTGGACTAAGGAAAACTTGGGTCAAGTTTTCTTTGAAGTTTGACTTAACGGAGTTATGAATTTTTTGGGCTTAGCCTTTCTTTCATAATCCAAGTTCTTAATGTGGGCTTGTGGCATTGACTCATTACACCAACGGATCCATACAGGGCCAATTTTTCTAAATAAATATAAATTTTCATTATATTAAAATAAAATGGTATAAAAAATAAAATTTTATAAATTGATTATATAAATTTGTAGAATTAATTAACCCAGCACTCCGATCAGTACGCAGCACATTAGTTTTTGTTTTCTCCTCACACTGATAGGCGAGATCTTAACATTTTTTTTTCCAGTAAACATAAAATTAAGATTTTGAACCTCGTAAATATATGATCCTTCCTTGTATATTCTAACGGAAGAAATTGTTTCAGTTTTGAAACTTGAACTTATTTTATTTAAACAAATTACCCATAAGCTTATATAATTCTTATGTGCATTAATGCTCATGATAAGCTTCAGAAATTCCATTGAATCGGTTCATTTGGAATGTTATTATTTTCCAATCTTACGATTCTTCTTTGATTCTCTTTTAGTGGTTCGTTTAAAACTAAAATGCAATAAACGTTTAAAAGTAGTACTATTAATTATTAATTTTGAAATTTCCAGAGGAAAATGACTTTTAAAAATCAACTACAGTCTTAATGAAATGATGATAAGGAATTTTCAATGAGGAGTGGGAATCCAATTGAGGACGTGAGGCAGAAATTAAAGGTTGGTACGTTTTTAGGAATTAGGTTTTCTTGGACTTGTATATTTAATAGACTTTTCTTTTTTCTGTTAACTTAGAATTTTTCTCCCACAAAATCATTCATGAGAGAAGACAAAACAAGACGGACTATTATAGCCGATGGAACACGGTCTTCAACGTTGTCTCTAGCTAGTACGGTCCAAATACTGCTGGCAAACAAACAATATATGATTCATGGAATGGTAGCTAGAAGCCGTGATGAGCGGGGTATTCTATGAAAAGCTTTACATATATGCTCAAAACTCAAAGATTTGAGAAGAATATTTGTCTAACGTTAAATTCGTCACTATAAATAATCATTTTCGTAACTATAAGCATTACATGAAACTTCCTTAATTTTCTCGCGAAATGCACGTTAATTGTCCCTAAATGGTGACTTTGCCTAAAACGAAGATTAATTCATAATTTGCACATGATACATGCTAGCACTGGTTCAAGTTCATGCTCCTTCCCAATTTACGCGGTGTCACTAGGGACTTGAGATGAATATATGTCCAACGGACAACGACAATATTTCCATCTCGCCGCCCACCGAAAAAAAACGAAAAACAAAAAAAATGTTTTAATTATTTTTTTTTCAACTTTCGATAGTCAAAGCATATTATTTTAATTAATCACACAATAACTGAGAAGAAAATGAATTAAGAAACAAGTGGTCATGAACGATCTTCCTTAAAAAAATGGGTCCAAATGTGAATAGCACCCACATATCTTTTGGCCACTACCCAGCTCCACTTTGTTTCTCTCTCTATATGTCAAGCAGGGAATAAGGATCCAACACAAGGGTAACTATCACATTAATCTCCATCATCTGCATTTTTCTTGAAGCTCAGAATTTGGTCCCAGATGTTGAATCCTAATTTGTCCCCAATTTTTTAATGCTTTGACAATTTGGCAGACCAAATGTGTAATATCAGCATTTCAATTCGACACGCTGACTAAACAATCAAAATCAAATTACATGTTTGAATCTCTTCTTAATATTAAGAACCATTTTAATATATTGACTGTATATGGATAAATTGTAATATATATATGGACCCAAATGCTTACATGGACGCCTGAACCTTAAATAAATATGGTGATCAAATGTTCTAAGTAAATTCAGTTTGACACGTTGACCAAACAAAAAGACAATCCATTCCCACGTTTGACTGTCTTAATCCGACAGACTGGATACGCGATTAATACCATGTGACAAAAGAACTTGCAAGGCAAGAACGCTAGATTTTTTCCTTCTTAATTAGCGGTCAAAGAAAGTGCAAACCACATAATAGTAATAATAATAATAATAATTCCTAATCGTCAGCAGATTTCATCAACTTTTTTGGTTAAACCTAATTTAATATTTGATCTTTTTTTTCTTGTTTTTTCGAACTATCAGGTCAAAATACTTGACTGTCTTAGTTAAAAACAATATGACAATAATTAAGCTAGATATTTTGATGGGTTAAAAACAAACACAATAAAGCTGTAATTCTTCTAAAATATTAATCTTAATATTTGAAATTCAAAAAATAAATAAGCAAATTTATTTAACTATCAGACCAACTAAACTTTTTGGGATTATAAGCTACCTATGAGAAGTTAAGCAATAAGAAGATTAATTTAACAATAAGAAGATATATATAAATATATCTGGGTAGTAAGACCAAGACCAAGACCATGTCCTGGCTAGCTAGTTTCTTGATTCAAATTAATTGACTAGACTTGTAAATTTATAGCCACCAGTGTAGTTAGGTAGAGGGAAATAAATTTGAAAAAGATCGATGCAGAGCCCACCACCACCATATACCGGGACGTATTATATTTTCTTTTAAATCCACAAAAATAAATAAATAAATAACAGTGCACGGAATTGGAATACTTAACGTTTGATTTGAGAATGATTGTTGGATTGCATGGATACCCACAATTAGTAAGGGGTGCGTATGGAAGTGGAAAACTGAAATTTAGTTCCATTTTAAGAAAACAAAGTTTCTATTTTTATTAATTTTTACACACGGGTTTTAGCTATTAATTTTTTTTATCAATGAAAAACCTAATTGGTTTTGTATTACACCTAAAAAAAAATTAGACTCGTTTGATATTACGATCAAGTGCGATTGAAAATGAAAAAAAAATCAATAAAGCTCTAATTTTATTTATCAAGGAAGCTAGTGAATACACACAATCTCTATCCCAAGTATAGTTTCATATACATATATATAGAGTTCTGGTAAGAGTTTAAAATATAAACATAAAGTTCTTAATTAAGAAAGCCTATTTCTTTTTCTCCAAGATAATCTCAAAGAGAACCTTAATTTCGCTTCCCATAATTTCCATCTGTATTCAAATTCTAAAAAAGCTGCAGGCTTGTCATCATATATATATATATAAGTGACAAATTTTCTTTGTACGCATCCAGCGATATATGATTCTTAACCAAATTGATTAAAACCTACAAATTTCTGTTCCATACGGCGTAGATATAATTCTTAGCTTTGAATGTTTACTTTTTATAAAATTCAAAGGCAAATAACTTCAGGTTCAGGTGTAATTTAATTTACAACTATGACCATGAGTGGCGATAACATAAGTCATATATTAGGGCCCAAATGGGGTGTTATTTCGGACAGGTAACCCTTCCTCGACAGGACGAGCTTTCAAAGAAAGGGACGAGGCAGGTGCATGAATGCATGCATTGATGCGCATATATACTGACTCGTGTGGTCATTTGTCAAGGGCCATGTATTGTTTTCATTTGTTTTGGTCATTTATATTAGAGAATATCTTCTTTCTTTCTTTCTTTCTCATTTTATTTTATTTTAACTTTTTTTTAGCATTCGACGAACTCTTATATTAATAAAAACGAGCTAATATTTGAAAATTGAAGGTGGCCATTAAAAAATGTTCTTGACTTTAGTTATTTGCCTAATTAATTGACTTGATAATTACGGATATGCTTATATTTTTGTTTTTTAACAAACCAATAGAAATATTTCAGTTATAAGAAAATATTAAATCAAAACAAACAATCTCGTATGTATAGAGAACTCTGACCAGAAATTTTAGAGCATTTTCAGAATATATAATTGTCAATAGTTACTTCATAAATGATATATTAAAAAAAAAGGAAGAAATATGAACAACAATGTAAAATATGTTATGAAATAATGAATGTTAATTTCATATTCTCCACTATCCATATGATTTAATTCACCATTCAATATGAGAAATTGAAAAAGTGAAGCAATTTATTCAATTATTTATGCATCTTTTAATGCTTATAAATCATTTCAAATTCTCTTCCTAATCTTAAAGCTTATAAATAGGCTTGATTGTTCATTAGTTTATGCACAAATATTTTGTAGAGAATGAAAGATTATATGGAATTGTTATCTTTTATATTCTCTTTATTTCATAAAGAAATCATTTTTTTATTATTTTTCGCTCAAATTATATTATTATTATCATTTCTTTTATAACACGTTATTAGTACGATGCTCTATCCAATCAAGACAATAAACCATGAGATATATATCTACTAAAAGACTTAATCAATTGTTTCAACCATTAGATTTCTTCTATATCGATGCTCTACCAAAAGATCTAAATTATTAATATCATTAAGAGGTATGTATCTAATTTATCATATGCTTTAAATCTAATAATACATAGAATATATATTTGAAAAACTTAAATGATTTAATATATAGAATTTAATGATCTAATATATATTATTTGAAAATTTTAAATTTTATCATTAAGTTTGTTTTTATTTAAATTTTATTATTATATTTTATCTTTATTTCCTAATATCATTATACTTTGCAATATAAAATTTTTATGATGTCAACCATCACAAAACTTGATTTTGTAGCCCTTAGCATTCGGGCAAGAATTATTGATCATAAGTGTTTGATGCGAGTTAATGTCGTCTACTTTTCATGTCTCGAATATGATCCTACAATAGCATATTGAGAAAAGGAGTTTAAGAAATATTTTGAATCGATTCATACTTGTTCATGGTTAAATAAAATGAAAAGCTATTGATGAAAAAGAATAAATCTCATCCAACTCGGATCTACTTCATTCCCTAAAGTGAATGTGACAATTTACAATAATTTTAGACGTGAACGAAGACGTGATCATAGCCATGAACATGATCGAAATAATTATCATTATAATTATGATGACAATAATAATATATCTTACCATCAAAAGTGGATAAACTATAAAAAAAATGAGAAAGAATAAAAATGGGTCAAGTCGGTATTCCGAAAATGAATGTTATATATGTGGCATGAATAGAAATTGGTTGCGTACACGCCATACACTAAAGCACCTTGTTGAGCCTTATCAAGCCTCGTTAAAAAAGAAAGAGTAAACTATAGAAGCCAAATTTATATATCAAAACGGTGGTAATTGAAAGTAATAACTTAATAGCTTTTTTATTTATAAATAAGATTTATATCTTCTTATAATTTCTATTGCATAGAAATAAATATAAATTTATTTTACTAGTTATTAATTTATTTATGTTCATGAATAATATATTTATTTATTTATTTTATGTTAATATTATATATGATAATATCAATCTAATAGAAGCTTCGAAGAGCAACTATATTATTACATGAAGAGAAAACTTTGAAGGTTTTAAAAAAATGAATATATTATTGCCTGGAGAGATAAATTTTTGAGACTCTAGAAGAGCAAATATATTATCACTTGAAGAGACAACTTTTAAAGGCTCTAGAAGAGCGAATATATTATACTTGCAATGACATAATTTAAAGGCTCTAGAAAAGTAAATATGTTATTATCTAAAATTATAAATTTTATTATAAATGATGAATTATTTTCTTCAAAGTCTCATAGAAATTTATTGAGTTTCAAAGATATCCATTTAAATTGATATGATTTCAAGATAGCAAATATGAATACTTATATATTATAACTATTATACCGGGTATAAAATATGTATTGAAAAATTTATCCATTTTCTCTCCTAGTCTTTATTACAAATATTGGAATGATTGAAATAAATACTATAGTAAACCAAAAGTTTACTAATTCAAATACTTTTATTATGTGATATAACCATTTATGCTATCTTGGGTCTTTCATGATGCAAAAAATTATTAAAAATTCATATAGACATCTATTGAAGAGCCGGAAGATTCTTCAATTTAATGAATTTTCATGTTCTACATGTTTTCAAGGCAAATTGATTATTAAATCATCACCAAGTAAAATTGAGATTAAATCTTTAGTATTTTTAGAATGTATTCAAAGTAATCATATCTCGTGGATCAATTCATCCACTACGTATGTCATTTAGATATTTTATGATTTTAATAAATGCATCCATAAGATGGTTACATATATGCTTATTATCTACTCAAAACTTGACATTTTCGAGACTGCTAGCAAATAATTTGATTTCAAGCATAATTTTTAGATTATGTCATTAAAATAAGTCACCTTCATAATACCGATGAATTTATTTTTCAAGCATTAAATTATTATTAATTGGCTATTAGAATAAAGATTGAACAACATATTGCTTATGTTTATACTCGGAAAGGTTTAGCATAATTATTTATCAAAAGGTTTTAATTGATAGCTAAACCATTATTTATAAAAACAAAACTCCTTGTTTATGTTTGGGGACATGCAATCTTACATGCAGTAACACATATTCGCATCGGACCTATGAGTTATAAAAAATTCTCCTCCCTTTAATTGATTTATGGTTATGAGCTAGATATTTCTTATTTAAGAATTTTTGACATTGTAGTATATATCCGTAGTACTCTCCATGATGAACTAAAATGGGTACCTAAAGGAGATTGGGGATATATGTTGGATTTGAATCCTCTTTGATAATTCAATATCTTGAACCATGAACAAAAAATATTTTTATAGCTCGATTTATCGATTGTTATTTTAATGAAATAGTTTTTTCAACAATAGGGAGAGAGAATAAGCAAAATAAGCGATTGAAAATATTAAAAAAAAATTACATGGAGTACTCTATCTTATATCATCTTGATCCCGGTAAAAAATAATATGAACTAGAAGTTCAAAAGATAATTCATTTACAAGATATTACAAACCAACTATTAAATGCATTCTCGGATCTTAAATGAGTAACTAAAATATATGTCCCCATTGAGAATGCTCCTATTAGAATTGATGTCCTAGAAGGACAATCTATTAATGTTATAGCAAATGAATCTAAAGCACGCCCGAAGCGTGAAAGACTTTTCGGTTCTAAAAACAAAGATCCTTAAAAGAAAAAAGGCAAACGATTAAAATAAAGAATGCAAATATTTATAAAATAGTCCAAGATATTTATGATAATAGGCTTTTGAAAGAAGTCTAAATGCCCGAAAAAAATCAAGAGACTTTGATAAATTATGTCAATATAGGGAGAACATAGGATCGAAAAGAAACATTTATTGATAAAATTTTAGCATATAGTGTTTCAATTGATATATTGAATGCAAATAAGGATCTTGAGCCTAAAATAAAGATAATTAGCCTAAATGAAAAGAGCAATCTAGGTAGAATTATATTCTCTTACAAAAGAGTAGTTTTTTGAACTTATAGCTAAAACACTTGAAGATGTTAAGATAGTGAGATACAAATATGTATTTATGCGAAAACGAAATAAGAAAGATGAGATTGTAAAATACATAGTAAGACTTGTAACATAAGAATTTTTTCAAATACCGACATTGACTATAAGGAGACATATTCTCCTATAATGGATGAAATTATATATATATTTTTTTATCTCATTAGCTCGAAAAGGTACACGAAAAAATTCATTTATATGCATTTAATAAATGTCATCATAGCTTATTTGTTCGAGTTGAAAATGATATATATATATATATATATATATATGAAAGTCTTAAAAGGACTTATGATGCCCGAAGCATATAATACATATTCTCGAGAAATGAATTCAATTACATTATAGAGATCTCTATCGGAATGATTTTAGTATTAATTTTATCATTTTATTTTTTAGAAATTCAATTTACGCTATACTTTTTATATTTATTTTTTTATTTTTTAATATCTACTCTTTATTACTAACATGTGTGCATATGGTATAATTATTTCAATAAATATTTATTGAAAGAAGGTTATAAAATAACCATATTTATTCATGATTTTTATAAAGAAATTCAAAAAGGGGTTTATGATAGTTGCTATATAAGTTGATGATTTAAATATTATTAAAACTCCCGAAGAGATTTTGTAAGTTATCTAAAAGAAGAATTTCATATGAGTCTATATAAACTTTTATTTCGATTTGCGGTTCGAGCACTTAAAAAGCAAGATTTTTATTCATCAATCAATATGAAATACCTTAAAAAATAAACTTTTATCTCGACTTGCAATTCGAACACTTAAAAAGCAAGATTTTTATTCATCAATCAATTTATACGGAAAGGATTCTACAATGAGCCTATATAAAGATCATTCATTGACTAACCCAATGATAGTTCATTCATTTGATATCCAAAAAGAACCTTTTTGACATTGAGAAGATAACGAAAAGCTATTTGGTTACGAAGTATCATATCTTAGTGCCACTAGTGCATTGATATATCTTGCTAATAATACACGACTCGATATAGTATTTTTCATAAATGTATTAGCAAGTCATAATTCTACTACAATATGAAGATTGAAATGGAATTAAACATTTTCTACGTTATATTTGAGAAAAATTGATATGGTATTTATTTTACTCAAATGAATCAAAGTCGAGTTTAATTGGTTATGTAGATGCAAGTTATTTATCGATCTATACAAAACTCGGTTACAATTGAGTTATGTATTTACACATGGAGATATAACTATATAATGATGTTCTAGGAATAAACTATAGTTGTTACTTATTCAAATCATGTAGAAATATCAATTCATGAGGCAAGTCAAGAACGTGTTTGGCTAAGACTAATGATCCATCATATTTGAGAGACATACGGTTTATCTATCAACAAAAGAAGTTTCAATAATATCATATGAAGATAATGCTGATTGCATAATTCCATTAAAGAAAGAATACATCAAAGTGACAATCCAATGGATTTGTTCACGAAGGCATTACCTACCATAACTTTTAAGAAGATGATTCACAAGATTGAAATGCATCATCTTAAAGATCTCAAATGATGTTTTTAATAGGGGAGGCCAACATTGAGATTAATATGTATAAGGAATATTGTACTATTTTTTCCTTCACTAGGATTTTTTTCCATTGGATTTTTTCCTAGTAAGGTTTTAACAAGACATGTTCCTTATACGATGGACATTCAAGAGAGAGTGTTATGAAATAATGAATGTCTTTTCATATTCTCCACTATTCATATGATTCAATTCACTATTCCACATGAGAAATTGAAAAGGTGACGCAATTTATTCAATTATTTATGCATCTTTTAATGGTTCATAATCTTTTCAAATTTTCTTCTTAATCTTGAAGCCTATAAATAGGCTTGATTGTTCATGAGTTTATGCACAAGTATTTTGTAGAAAATGAGAGATTATTTAGACTTATTATCTCTTGTATTCTCTTTATTTCGCGAGTGAAATCATTTCTTCATTATTTTTCTCTCCAATTCTATCGTTGTTATCATTTCTTTCATAACAAAATACATATTTTTGAAGATAGATGAATATATTTTTATTAATTATGGTGAATCTAAATGTGATATATTTTTTAATCTTTGTATCTATATCTATCCTTAGTGAATTCATGAAATCACATGCTATAAATAATTACTCTGGAATTACTTAAAAAATAAAATTAAAACCGAGAACAAGTAAGTTAATTTTATTCTATTTTAAATCAATGAATGCATCAAATAACAACAATCCTTGAATAAATTAGCTTGGATCTAGCCAAGGAGGATTAGAATTTAGAAACAAACACAGCACGCACACCTAAACGCATAAAAAATTAATATGATACGAAAGCTAAGTTCAAAAGTTACCACTGTCTCACTGTTTGCAAATTTGTGGTTTTCATTACAAAAATAAACTACTCTTGCAGTAAAAGTGAACAATATAACATATTTCACTTATATGGCAAGGATTTACTAAGCACTTTTGAGAGTCAACTTTGATTGAAATTATCCAATATGTGATACGATGACATTTTTCATGGATCCCAAATCGTATGGAATGAACGCCTCCTGAACACGAAGAAATTAAATTGAGCTTCAAGGATGTGATATTAAGAAGCAAAGAAAAGAAATCTGGACACTTTGTTTTTTTTTTTTTTTTTTTGCTTCTTTTAAAAAAAGAAAAGAAAAGAAAGGAAACGAAAAAACGACATACAGGAGTCGGCAAGAGTCACATCTATAGCATAGCCAAATGGGTGTGAAATGCTTTCCAAAGTGGGGTTG
The DNA here is from genome assembly GCA_963924115.1 of Dovyalis caffra. NCBI lineage: Eukaryota > Viridiplantae > Streptophyta > Magnoliopsida > Malpighiales > Salicaceae > Dovyalis > Dovyalis caffra. The sequence continues at coordinate 26,342,594 of CAWUPB010001173.1, forward strand.
CCCAAATTGGATTTGCTTTACAGAGAGGACTCGTTTTTGTCCATATGGTTCCATCTGCAAAACTCCATCAGTGCTGGAAAGAGGAAGACCGATAGGGATGATATTTGTTTTGGCTTTCGTAAGTTGCGCATCTTTGTTTCCCCATTGCTCAAATATCGACATAAATTACATAATAAAATAATGTTGTTCACACTTCATTGTTTCTTTGCAGCCCCCACAATCCAGACCAAATTTATCTATTCTTTCTTGGATTTCTACCCGAATAATTGAATTTACAAAAGCTACTCTCCTGCTATCTATTAATGTAATAAAAAATTATTAGTTAATTTAGGAGTATTAATTCTTCTTCTACGTAAAAGTAAAACTCATGATAATGACTACTCATGATTTTCATTTTTATGTTAATGGAAAAATATTCTTCGAACGTATCTAATAATTCCTCCAAAAACCAAAAGAGCATGGGTCCATATATTGAGTAACCAAATGGCTTGGCAAAACTCGATCGGTCGTTTTCAAACAAAGTACTAGATGATTTTTCAAATATATTTATTTATTTCGGAAACTTTTAATTTATTCATTTCAATTCCTATTATAAATAAAACTATATTTTGGACATTTCACAACAATTCTACACTTCCATCTCTATAGTCCATTTCTGTTTTGTTTTGGTCACTAGCAGCTCGCAGCAACACGTACACTTTTAAATAGTTACGTACGTGCTATAATCGGTTTGACTGGAAATCATCAACTAATGCGATAGAGAAAAGTCATCAATAGTATTGATAATTGTATTTTTATTATGAGAAATTGAGAGATTTTGAGAAAATTGTTGTGAAATACACCGATTGTTATTCCAAAAAAAAAAAAAAACAATTATTAAGAAATAATTGAGTTTATATGCCTTTTGAAATTATTGTAAATTATTGTTGTTCTGTTTTTAATATTGTGTTGCCTCCTTTTTTTCTTTATTTCTATCATAACCCATTTT